>CM055116.1:502303405-503776017 GCA_029206835.1 Rana muscosa | reverse complement strand
ACGTGAGCCACACAGGGCACATGGGTCAGTTGTCCCTGTCGGAGGGCGGAGAGGAGGTTGGTGCCATTGTCGCAAACCACCATTCCTGGCTTAAGCTGGCGTGGTGTCAACCACCTCTCTGCCTGCCCCTGCAGAGCAGACAGGACCTCTGCCCCAGTGTGGCTCCTGTCCCCCAAACACACCAGCGCAAGCACGGCATGGCATCTTTTTGCCTGCGTACTTGCGTAGCCCCTTGAACGCCTACGGAGCACCGCTGGTTCCGAGGACAAAGCACAGGAAGAGGCCATGGAGGAAGAAGAAGAGGAGGGGGTGGAGGAGAGAGGTGTGTCAAAACCAGTAGTAGCATTTTGGAGGCGTGGAGGTGGAACAACCTCCAACACTACTGCACCTTGTCCTGCATCCTTCCCAGCTGCCAAAAGAGTGACCCAATGGGCCGTGAAAGAAAGGTAACGTCCCTGTCCATGCCTGCTGGACCATGAGTCAGCGGTAATATGCACCGCCCTGTCCAGCGAGGCCAAGACATTGCCTTCCACATGCCTGTAGAGAGCCGGAATCGCCTTCCGTGAGAAAAAGTGGCGTTTGGGAACCTGCCACTGAGGAACCGCACATTGCACAAACTCACGGAAGGGGGCCGAGTCTACCAACTGAAAAGGCAGCAGTTGAAGCGCTAGCAATTTAGCCAAGCTAGCATTCAACCGCTGGGCATGTGGATGGCTGGGAGTGAACTTCTTTCGACGGTCCAGCAGCTGGGGCAGGGAAATTTGCCTGCTAGAATAGGACGTCGGTGTACTGCTAGCAGAGTGGCCGCAAGTACTTGGCTGTGACACACCTAATTCTACACCTTCATTCCTCTCAGTGCAGGTTTCAGAGAGGACTGAAGGTATAGTGGGGTTGGAGATCCCAGCTGATGCGGTGCAAGGAGAGGTCCGCTTTGTTCTTTGGTGTGGGTCATTAAGGTAGGCTTGCCAACGAGCTGCATGGCAGGTCAACATATGTCTGATCAAGCATGTGGTGCCCAAGCGGCTGATGTTTTGGCCACGCGATATACGCTTGAGACATATGTTGCAAACAGCAGCTGTGCGATCTGATGCACTCGCCTCAAAAAAGGCCCACACCAAAGAACTTTTTGAATGACGGGCAGAGGCAGCGCCCTGCACAGGCGGAGCTCTGCGGTGTGATTCCGTTGGTGTGCTGCCCATACGCTGGCCACCCAAGGGCATCCTGCCTCGTTGGAGATGTGCCTCCTCCTCATCCTCCTCCTCCTCCTCTCTCCTATTAGGCACCCACGTGGAGTCAGTGACCTCATCATCCCCTCCCTCCTCATCACTGGAGCCAATCTGGCAGTATGCTGCAGCTGCTGGAGCATGACTGCCAGATTGGTGTCCTTCTTGAGCATCCCCTCTCTCTGCTCTCACGCTACTGCCTTCCTCTATCTGGGTATCATCATCAGACCCTTCGAAACGCTGGGCATCCTCCTGGAGCATGTACCCAACACTGTGCTCAAACAGTTCGGGGGACTCCTCAGGAGGAGGACATGGTGGGTCTAGGGAAGGATTGACTAATGAAGATAATGATACCAGAGAAGAGGACGCTTTGGCAGCTGCTTTGCCAGTACCCTGAGCCTGGGTGAGAGAGGATGAGGAGGATGAGGTGGGCTTGGTCATCCACTCTACCAAGTCTTCGGCATGATGTGGCTCAACATGTCCAGCTGCCGAAAAGAAGGACAAGCGTGTCCCATGGCCATGTGCTGATGACAATGCACCGCGTCCACGACCAGCACTGTTGCCCCCAGACACAGAGCTTGCTTGCCCTCTTTTTTTGCCTCCTGACTGTCTGCCTCTCCTTGTTTGCCTTCCAGACATTTTAATGGATGGCCTGCAGGGAGATGGGAAAAACAGCAATAAGGGCTACCTTCAGGTGTATACTGTGCAGGAGGCTTAGCAACAATGACACTGACACTGTCCCCTGCCTATCCTTCTCTGTCCCTAAACACAAGGATTTGCAATATGCTTCAGCAAGATTGGTTTAGCACAGAATAGCACACTGACAGTTTCCCTCACTGTCCTTCTCTGTCCCTACAAACAAGATTTAGCACAGAATAGCACACTGATAGTTTCCACGAGTGTCCTTCTGTCCCTAAACTCAAGGATTTCAAATATGGTTCAGCAAGATTGGTTTAGCACAGAATAGCACACTGATAGCTTCCCTCACTGTCCTTCTCTGTCCCTACAAACAAGATTTAGCAGAGAATAGCACACTGTTAGTTTCCACGAGTGTCCTTCTCTGTCCCTTAACTCAAGGATTTCAAATATGGTTCAGCAAGATTGGTTTAGCACAGAATAGCACACTGATAGTTTCCCTCACTGTCCTTCTCTGTCCCTACAAACAAGATTTAGCACAGAATAGCACACTGATACTTTCCACGAGTGTCCTTCTCTGTCCCTAAACTCAAGGATTTCAAATATGGTTCAGCAAGATTGGTTTAGCACAGAATAGCACACTGATAGTTTCCCTCACTGTCCTTCTCTGTCCCTACAAACAAGATTTAGCACAGAATAGCACACTGATAGTTTCCACGAGTGTCCTTCTCTGTCCCTAAACTCAAGGATTTCAAATATGGTTCAGCAAGATTGGTTTAGAACAGAATAGCACACTGACACTTTCCCTCACTGTCCTTCTCTGTCCCTACAAACAAGATTTAGCACAGAATAGCACACTGATAGTTTCCACGAGTGTCCTTCTCTGTCCCTAAACTCAAGGATTTCAAATATGGTTCAGCAAGATTGGTTTAGAACAGAATAGCACACTGACAGTTTCCCTCACTGTCCTTCTCTGTCCCTACAAACAAGATTTAGCACAGAATAGCACACTGATAGTTTCCACGAGTGTCCTTCTCTGTCCCTAAACTCAAGGATTTCAAATATGGTTCAGCAAGATTGGTTTAGAACAGAATAGCACACTGACACTTTCCCTCACTGTACCTCTCTGTCCCTAAACTCAAGGATTTCAAATATGGTTCAGCAAGATTGGTTTAGAACAGAATAGCACACTGACACTTTCCCTCACTGTACCTCTCTGTCCCTAAACTCAAGGATTTCAAATATGGTTCAGCAAGATTGGTTTAGAACAGAATAGCACACTGACACTTTCCCTCACTGTCCTTCTCTGTCCCTACAAACAAGGTTTAGCACAGAATAACACACTGACACTCTCCCTACCTATCCTTATTTGTCCCTAAACACAAGGAATCCAGGATTAGTAAAGGAAAAAAATGACACTGTCCCTGCCTATGCTTCTCTTTCCCTGCTCCGGAACACACTACACAAGGCCGCCGCGCTGGCGGCCTTTTATAGTGTGGGGCGTGTACTAAACCCCCTCAGCAATAATTGGCCACAGGCATCCTGCCTGTGGCCAATCATTGCTCTCCTCGCTGCCGGCGCTGTGATTGGCCAAGCATGCGGGGTCACAGTGCATGCTTGGCCAATCACAGCGCCTGGATGACACTGCGATGGCGTAGTGCATTGTGGGCCGTTCGCGTCACTCGAATTTGGCGCGAACGGCCCAAATCGTTCGTTCTTCGTCGAACGATCGAACAGCCGATGTTCGAGTCGAACGTATGTTCGACTCGAACACAAAGCTCATCCCTAATTACCACCACCACGGCACGATCCGGACCAGAACCTGGGACTGGGGAGCTGTTCGCTCGACCCACCGCGCGATCGGGCGTTTACAAGGCCTCCTGCTAAAAGCTGGGACGTTTGGCCATATTGCCGCTTGCCTGCCAATGGCCAGGTTAGTAAGCTCTTCATGGTATCGCATCATATCGCCCATGTCCACCTGCTAATAGCTAGGATTGCTGGACTGCAGAGAGGATCACCGCTAACCACCAACGTATCGCCGTGCACACCGCCATGCCTGGATTACAGAAAATTTCATGAAAAAGGTAAGACTATATCTTGGTCCTAGGAGGAGGACAAAAAAAGGAACACGCCTCTGGCCCCGAGCAAAGATTTATGGGAGAAGGGTCCTATGAGGTATGAGGGGCGGGATTAACCCACACGTAGGCTGCCATGGAGTCTGTCAGGAAAATAGGATTTTACTCCGTCTGCAGAATCGGACCATAGCGGAGACAGATGATATCGGGTGTCAGCGGATGTTCATCCGCTGACACCCGCTATCCCATAGGGATACATGTATGTCCCTTTTTCATCCGTAAACGGATGGATGAAAAAGCAGACACACGGTCCGCCCATTAGGAAAGGGCCCTTAGACAAGCCTGTGAAATTCTGGGAAATTATAGTCTGGTCAGATGAGACCAAAATCGAACTCTTTGGATGCCATAATAAACACCATGTTTGGAGGTCAAATGGCACTGCACATCACCCCAAAAACACCCCCATACCAACAGTGAAATTTGGAGGTGGGAACATCATGGTGTGGGACTTTTTTTCAGCATACGGTACTGACAAACTTATTGTCATTGAAGGAAGGATGAATGAAAAAAAATATACCAAGACATTCTTGATAAATATCTGCTACCATCTACCAGGATGATGAAGATGAAACGAGGGTGGACATTGCAGCAAGACAGCGATCCCAAACAAAGCCAAGGAAACTCTCAATTGGTTTCAAAGAAAGAATATAATGCTGCTAGAATGGCTCAGCCAATCACCTGACTTGAATCCAATAGAAAATCTATGGAAAGAACTAAAGATCAGAGTTCATAGAAGAGGCCCACAGAACCTTCAAGATTTGAAGACGGTTTGTGTGGAAGAATTGGACCAAAATCACATGTGAGCAATGCATGCAACTAGTTCCTCCATATAGGAGGCGTCTTGAAGCTGTCATTGTCAACAAAGAATATTGTACAAAGTATTAAAGTGGTTGTAAACCCACTTTATAAACAAACAAAGACCTACAGGTAAGCCTAGATTAAGGCTTACCTGTAGGTGCATGAAATATCTCCTTAACCTACACAGTTAAGGAGATATTTGCATTTAAAAGCGGCGACGCTGACGTCACGCGCATGCGCATGGGGTTAACCCCATTCACAAATTCGGCTAGGTCGCAACATTCGATGACGTAGCCGAATTCGACAGCTCACGCGCGCATGCGCGGAGTCACGTCTTCACCGCTCCGGCCAATCACAGCACCGGAGCGGCGCTGTGATTGGCTGCAGCGGCGATACCCGGAAGTAACATTCCGGCTATCGCCGCAACGATGGATGCGGCTAGAGGAGGGACACGGACGACTTTGTGGGCCCCGATCTAAGGTAAGTGGTACATAATGAGCTAGTATGCTAGTCATACTAGCTCATTATAGCTTTGTCTTGCAGGTTAGTTAAAAAAAACAAAAAAACTCAACAGGGATTACAACCACTTTAAAGCGGTAGTAATCAGCACCAAGTTTTTTTTTTTTTTTTTAAACCCTGCAAGGTAAAGGCATAATGTGCTAGTATGCACCGCATACTAGTACATTATGCAATACTTACCTTAGAATGAAGCCCTCCAGTGCCACGCTGTCAACGCTGACAGACGCTTCCATCATCATCTGGTCTTCCTTCCGAGTTTGCGTCCTGTGGCCATCTGATTGGCCGCGCTGTGATGACATCACCTCCGCGAATGCGTGCGGGATTCACGGACCGTGGCACGGAGCTCTGAAGGGATAGCACTGGTATACTGTCCCTTCAGAGCGCATGCGCCGGTGACGTCACCGGCTGCATGCAATGTGAATATCTCCTAAGCCGTGCAGGTTTAGGAGATATTCACTGTGCCTACAGGTAAGCCTTATTAAAGGCTTACCTGTAGGTACAAGTGCCAAAAAAGAGTTTACTTCCACTTTAAATAAATTTAGCTTAGCATGTTCAATACTTTTCCCTGTGTCATTCCATTTTATTAGACAACTTAATTTCTGAACTTATTTGTTTTGGTGTCTTTGTATGTATGGATTGCAAGGGTTATTACCAAAATGTGGTGAACATGTCATGTCAATAGCATCTTCAGAAATATATTTACTGTGGCCAAGGCATGCATCCCCAACTTTGCTGGAGATCGGAGGACCCCCCATCCAAATATTTGTTGTTTTCTAAGGTGAACGAATTGAGGGACATGGAGGATCTCACCGCTACCCTACACAAAACCGGGAGGAGACCTTCCGCGAGACCTGGCGACCCTGGAACCATTTTGTATACACTGACGCTTATTTACAGGAGGTGGCTCAATTGAGCTAGCCTTTCCGGATCCAGCCTCACTCTCTGGGCGAGAGGCCCTTTTTGCTCTCGGTTCTTTCTTTTTTTTTTCTTTTATTCAGTACTTCTCTGTTCTGGGGATGCTCACTCCCGATTTTACTCCCCCCCCTCTTTTTTCCCTCCCCCCCTCTTTTTTCCCTCCCTCCCTCTCATCTCTCCCCTCTTTGAGATTCAGGGGTGGGAAATACCATACAGATACGGTGTGTATCTTTAGGCATCTTTTGTTTTTATGTTGCCCCACCCTGCCCTGGGCGCACTAGGCCCAAGGGAGGTTTTACTTCCCGCTAAGTTTACTGGAAAATCCCAAACCAAGTTACTCCTTGCTACCATTTGTTTTATGATCAGTATGTTTCACAGTTTTTTGTCTTCCAAGCATAGTTGCCTTGGCCATGTATAGAAATTTTCGATAGTTGTCCCAGCGTGATGCACTGAGCAATATCTCTGCAACTGTCACTGTTAAGTCCGCATATTCTGTGCAACGTTGGGTCTGTTGTTTTCTGACTTTTAAGTGCCTAAATGTTATTCAATTGAAATACTGTAAACTTTGGTTTCTTTGACTGTCACATGTAACTTTCTTTGGTTAATAAAGGAATTATAAAAAAAAAAAAGAAAATAAATATATTTACTTAGAAAAATGGTGATGTGTTCAATACTTATTTTACCTGCTTTATAGCTCAGGAGTACTTAAAGCGGAGTTCCACCCAAAAGTGGGACTTCCGCTTTAGGCACTCCTCGCCCCCTTACATTTGGCATGTACATTTTTTTGGAGGGGGGGGGGGGGAGTGGGTACCTGGTTTTGACAGGCACTTCCTCTCCCACTTACTTCTTCTGCCATCTCGCCACCTATGCGACTCCTCCTCTCCCCCTAGGCGGCCCCTCCCTCTCTGCAATCTTCTGGGACACTGTACAGGTCCCAGAAGATTGCCTGGCCACTAGGAGAACGCAGTGCGAACCCGGCTGTGAAGCCGCAAGCTGTCACAGTTGGGTGTCCACACTTGCAATGACGGCGCCGTGGAGAGGAGGGGGGAGAAGAGCGAGGCTTCAAGCGGCCGCATCGCTGGACCGTGGGACAGATGAGTGTCCGTTTATTAAAAGTCAGCAGCTACACTTTTTGTAGTGGAACTCCGCTTTAAATGAAAGAAAACAGTTTTTGCTGCTGTATTTACCACCTCTCCACCGCTGTCTTTTGACTTGCTGACCCAAGATCTAACCCTGGTCATCTTCTGGGTTAATTGAGCTTCATTAAACCTACTGAGTGTGAGCCAAAGGCTGTCATGGACATATCCCACGGGGGAGCAGCATTCTGTCATTGCCTCCCGTCATTGCCTCCCAACACCAGTGTTAATTTAGATGTCAAACTTCGATTTAGTTTTAGTCATAGTCTTTTGACTAAAATGTAATTGTAGTTTTAGTCATATTTTAGTCATCTGAATTGTTGTAGTTTTAATTGGATTTTAGTGACTAAAATAGTGTTAATTAACACTACCAACACTCCTGTGTTGTCATTCTGTCACTTGCACTTCTGGTGGAGGCTATTAGTGGCAATGCCAATGCTGTATGTGTCTGTCTGCAAATAAAAAAGGAGGAAATTGTCAGCACTGAGATTTAGGAATGCAAAATCCCGTGGGTGACCCAATAATGCAACAGATTGTACAAAAAAATTTGGCGCATAAACATGAAAATATGGTTTCTCAAAACATAGGTAGTAATTTTTCAGTCCTTCACTTGCATCTCGGGAGGTTCATAGGAAAACTATTTCACAAGAGAGATAATCATGTGCACCATCATAGGTGTGTGCGCAGGGGGTGCCAGGTGAGCCTGGGCACACCCTAATCACCCTGTGTGGCGCAGATTCCCCCTGCTGCCCGGGCCCCCCACCCCCTATTAGCCCCCCTGTCCTCCATCAATACTGATCACTCACAGCTGAAGCATAGTAAACTGTGTTTACTATGCTTCCGTTTGTAAATAAACAGGAAGCCACTCAGCACAGAGCACTTCCCATTCATTCTCTGTCCAGTGCAGCTGAGGCTGCAGAGAAAGAGACTGGGGAATCTTTGTCCCCAGTCCCAAAGTGAGACATCAGGGGTTTAGACTCCTGATATTTCACCAAGGCCCCCCCCCCCCCCAACGGGGCTCCTACAAAAAAAAAATTGTAAAAAAAAAACATTGAAAATAATATGGTAAAAAAATTATTGAAAAACAAAAAATACAAATAAAAAACTACTGACACCGTCCACTGCCCTACTGACACCAATCTCTGCCCTACTGACACCAATCTCTGCCCTTCTGACACTGTCCACTGCTCTACTGACAGACACATCCACTGTCTTACTGACATCAAACTCTGCCCTACTAACCTGTCCACTGCTCTACTAACACTGTCCATGTTTTTATACATTTTAAAATATATGTTTGAGCTTTGGGGTGCACACCCTAATGCAATAGGCTGCGCACACCTATGTGCACCACATAGGCGTGCGCACAGGGTGTGCCAGATGTGCCCATACTCGAGTATAAGCCGACCCGAATATAAGCCGAGGCACCTAATTTTACCACAAAAAATGGGAAAACGTATTGACTCGAGTATAAGCCTATGGTGTCCATATGCATGCCTCACTGTGTCCATGCCTCCCTGTGCCCATGCCTCACTGTGCCTAGACTGACGTTTAACATAGGAGTCTATGGAAGGGGTGCCCAGCTTTGAAAAAAAATCGGTGCTCCCCGGCCGTAGGTCCCCCAGACACCAAATGTTGCACACTTGTAGAGGAATAGTTGGTCTACATGTGCGCCAAGTTTGGGGTCCAGGGGACCTAGGGCCGGCCAGTACCCGGTCCCCAAAATTACCGGAGAAATTACCGTTTAACATTGAAGTCTATGGAAAGGGGTGCCTGGCTTTGAAAAATCGGTGCTCCCCGTATGTAGGTCCCCCGGACACCACACTTGTAGAGGAACAGTTGGGCTACATGTGTGCCAAGTTTGGTGTCCAGGGGACCTACGGATGGCTGGGATCAGGCGCACAAATATGAAGTCAGAAACAGACTTGAGTATAAGCCGAGGGGGGCATTTTCAGCACAAAAAAAATGTGCTGAAAAACTTGGCTTATACTCGAGTATATACGGTACATAATTTAAAGTGACTTTGTAGTGATGGTGGGAGAAACCATAGGGCAGGTTTGGAAGACAGACATTCCGCACATGGGATGTGTCAGATATCTGCAGCCATCAGAGATCTGCAACTTCATCAAATTTGAAGACACTGGCCACCAGTAAAATAATAATACATCTGCTTGTGTTACCGACTGGATTTAGTTTAAGTATGAGCATCTTAAAGCGGACCTTGAATTACAAACAATGACCACTTATTAACTTTCTGACCACCCAATGGGAAAATGCTGCAGTATATAAAAAAAAAACTCTGTAGGAAAAGAAGTTTTTTAGTATACTTCCCTTTTTCCTAGCTTACAGTACATACTGCAGGGGTGACGTCACAATCTTTTCAAGGAGATCCTGAAGAATGCTAAGATGATGCTAAATCAGGACAGAAGTGTGTTCCCATGATATTTTGGCCATTCAGCATGCCCTAGGATCTCACTAGAAGAAGCCTAATGTGACCCTTGCCTAGGCACTGTGGGTGGAAACTGGGGAAAAGGTAACTATATTTAATACATTTTTCCCTACAGATTTTTTTTTTTTATAATGTTTTGAAGCAATAACGTGGGAAGGGCAAAGTGACAGGGTCACTTTAACCAAATAAAAGTAAAAAACGGACAGGTACGATGAACAGTATTTTTTTTAAAGACAGGGTCTTTTTAGTTTTTTTAGGGTTTAATACTGGTTTAAGCTCCCTATAGTGTAGCCTATATTGTTTGTGTTCAACCCCAAACACATTAGAGGTGGTGAGCTGGAGGTCAAGGGAGTCAATCCCCTATCAGGTAAAACGGCAACATTTTCTTGGGCACCCACAGTATGATGTTGTAGCTGAAGAACTTTGTACAATTGTCAAGTGAAAATCATAGACAGTTACAGCGAAACTTACTGTGGCCTTATGTGTTCCATTTGGACCCTCTGCCAGCTGCGGCGATTGCCTACTCTCTACCATCCATAGATGCAACTGATCACCTGGACTCAGGAGAGAGATGCCCTATCTTAAGGAGGTCTTTTGGGAGAGGTGTTTTCTTATTCTTCCACTACTGCTATCTTTGGCTTTAGAACCTACTGCAATAGAGCTCTCCATTCAGGAGTGCTTCAAATGTCCTGTCATATACAAGTGTAGCAAGGTCCCAGGCCTCCTTTAGTCTAATGAGAACCTCTAGAGTTAGGGATAGCTGACATCCTTCTTTGTAGAGTGGGTTACAAGGCATGGTGGGTGTAATGCAAGATAGATTCATGGGCGCCAGACACTTCTTGAATGCAAAGTGATTTATTGTCTCCTAAACAGAACTGTGGGAAAGAGGGTTCAGGACCAGGACACCCTTTAGTAGATGCAATGTTAATTAGCAGACTCTGAGACTTCTATAATTAGACAGCCATGCAGGGAAAGGCATCCAGCAAGACACCACATCTGCATGTGTAGGAGCGCTGTCTCCTATGGCAAAAGTCTTATAACAGTTCCTAACACAAGTTGTAATGAACTTCTGTACTTCCTCTACAATCTCTTCTTGTAGATCTTCACTCCACTGAGCTCCTAGTCTCTCTCACTAGACTTGCTGACTACTACTACTGACTACCACTGGATCTCCTTAGCTCTACCAACCTTTTCACTGAGTATCTTCCTCAAGCGTCACCCCCGCTTTCCTGCTGGGTCCCTAGCTTGGCACTCACAGATACTCCTCAAGCGTCACCCCACTGGCCTACTCGTTCCCTGGCTTGGCACACAAGACTGCTCTGCAAGCGTCACCTCTGCTGGCTGGGTCCCTGGCTTGACACCTGCTGAAGTTTCCCAATTTTCAATGTCTCCGGTTGGTAAGAACATTACTCCAGTACTTGCTTCAGCTACTCACTGTGGTCCCTGGAAATAAGGCGGATGGTCCTTTAGTGGCGACAGCTTCCCCTCTACCTCCAACCATGACAGGTTCTCCGGCTGGCAGAACTGTCACTTATGGTTGGACTGCAAGCCACAATCCCAACCTTACGCTGCTCTCTTGCTTCTGGATAGGCCCTCAGACAGCCTAGCAGCCAGATGTCCCCGGGATAGACCTTATGCTGCGTACACACGACCATTTTTCTCGTCGGGAAAAATGAAATTTTTTCTCTTTGACGAGAAAAACGACCGTGTGTGGGCTTTTGATCATTTTTCCAGACGAGAAAAACGACATTAATCACGACGAGAAAAATTAGAACATGCTCTAATTTTTCTCGTCGTGATTCACTGCATTTTTTTCCGCGGCAGCTTTCCCATAAAGAAACGCTGCCGGGGAGCCTACACACAGTCGTTTTTCTCGACCAAGAGAAAAAATGTCGGGAAAACGGCCGTGTGTAGGGGGAACAAGCCGTTCCTCGTTTTTCCCCCATCGATTTTCTCGACGGTGTTTTCACCGTCGAGAAAATCGATCGTGTGTACGTGGCATAAGGCTCTGGCCTAGCAGCCCGGGGCAGCGCAACAGATGTCCACCCAGACAGTCGTCCAGGTGGTACAATAACCCCGATCATCTGATTCCACCCAAATAAATAGGTTCTCCCAGCAGGCCAAGGAAATCTAGAAAGTCGCTGCCAATTGGCCTAGATACCCCCATATACTCCTAATCTGTCCTTGCAATGCCCTTGTCTTATCTAATGTGGCCAGGTACCCGGCCACCTAGCGAGAGAAGAGAGTAGTGCAGTAATTCCAGAATTAGGGCAAAGTCAGTTGACCCCCTAGCAATTGGCCAAGGCAACTATCACTTGGCAAATAAATTTAGGAGCAACCCTGCCTAACCATCAGGGTGCTACACAAGTAGGCTCCTGATCCTTCTGTTGAGGACGATCAGTCCTTGGACGCCGAGTCTGTGTACAGTGCTGGGATGGGAAAGGAGGAGGAGGAATCCCCCAGAGTCTTAGCATTATTGCCTAGTGAGGGAAAGACTGCTCTCTTGTTGATGGCTAGTGGGAGACCCAGAGTCAGTTAGTGGGAGGAAAATGCCCCAGCACTAATGCTTACTGAGAGAAAGACTGTGCCAGCTTCGGTGATTAGCAGGAGGAAGTTAGTTAGCGGTTAGAGGAAGGAAGAAGTATACCCTAATGTCGGTACTTAGTGAAAGGAAGAATATCCCAGTGTTGGTAGTTAGTGGGAGAAGGAATGCCCTACCATTGGTGGTTAGTGGAAGGAAGAATACTCTGGAAGTTGGTGGTTAGTGGAAGGAAGAATACCCTGGTGTCAGTAGCTAATAAAAGAAAGCATACCCCGATGTCGGCAGTTAGTGGGAGGAAGAATGTCCTAGCATTGGTGGTTAGTGGAAGGAAGAATACCCTGGTGTTGGTAGTTAGTGGAAGCAAAAATACCCTGGTGTCAGTAGTTAGTGGAAGGAAAAATACCTTGGTGTAGGTAGTTACTGGGAGGAAGAATGCCCTAGAATTGGTGGTTAGTGGAAGGAAAAATACCCTGGTGTCAGTAGTTAGTGGAAGGAAAAATACCTTGGTGTAGGTAGTTACTGGGAGGAAGAATGCCCTAGAATTGGTGGTTAGTGGAAGGAAAAATACCCCGATGTCAGTAGTTAGTGGAAGGAAGAATACCACAGGGTAGGTAGTTACTGGGGGGAAGAATGCCCTAGAATTGGTGGTTAGTGGAAGGAAAAATACCCCGATGTCAGTAGTTAGTGGAAGGAAGAATACCACAGGGTAGGTAGTTACTGGGGGGAAGAATGCCCTAGCATTGGTGGTTAGTGGAAGGAAGAATACCCTGGTGTCAGTACTTAGTGAAAGGGAAAATACCTGGCGTCAGTAGTTAGTGGAAGGAAGAATACCCCATTGTAGGTAGGTAGTGGGAGAAGGAATGCCCTAGCATTGGTGGTTTGTTGAAAGGAAGAATTCCCTGGTGTTGATAATTACTTGAAGGAAAAATACCCCAATGTTGGTGGTTAGTGGAAAGAAAGAATACCCTGGCATCAGTAGCTAGTGGGAAGAAGAATACACTGGTGTTGGTGGTTAGTGGAATGAAGAACCCCCCAAACATTGGTAGTTTTTTTTTTTTTACCAACAAAAATGTGTTTATTGATTCAAAGGTGGTACAAAGTCATATACATCAAAAACAATAATCAGCACTTCCATGCTCATGACCGATTGATACAAAACAGGGTTAAAGTAGCAACCTCATAATATTTCTCTTCCTACAATATAGCATTCACAGGCAGAGTGTTCCCCCCCCCCCATAACTAGCCCAATAATCTGTCCGCGGCCAGGTCCACCGGGGCAAGCCCCGGTGTATCCAGCCACGGCGCCCAGAGATTTTCATATTTCTGCATGCTCCCCCTGTGCTGGTAGATGAGCTTTTCCATACGTAACATATCCCCTATCTTACATATCCATTCCCTCGAAGTTGGGGGCGCCTCAGATTTCCAATACAACATAATCAGCCTCCTGGCTTGGAACATCACCCTCTGAACTGCTTCCCTAGGGTGCACTTCTATCACATGCTCTTCCACCACCCCCAAGAGGCATACCTTGGGATCTACTGGTAAAGATATCTGGAACACAGAATTGACCACAGTTACCACCTCATTCCAATATAAATGCAGTTTAGGGCAGCGCCACAGGAGGTGAATAAGATCCCCATGGTCCCTCCTACATCTGGTACAGGTACCATCCATCTGCAACCCCATCAGCTGTAGTCTATACGGCGTGTAGTATACCCTCAGAATAATATACAGTTGCGTGAGCCGCTGGGCCACATTTAACCACTTAAGCCCCAGACCATTTGGTAGCTAAAGGACCAGAGGTGAATTCAGAATTTTGCACTGCGCTGCTTTAACTGTAAATTGTGCGGACATGCAATGTTGTACCCAAACGAAATGTGCGTCCTTTTCTTCCCACAAATAGAGCTTTCTTTTAATGGTATTTGAATGCCTCTGCGATTATTTTTTTTTGCGATATAAACGGAAAAAGACCGAAAATTTTGAAAAAAAAAATGATATTTTCTACTTTTTGTTATAAGAAAAATCGAATAAACTCAATTTTAGTCATACATTTAGGCCAAAATGTATTCAGCCACATGTCTTTAGTAAAAAAAATGTCAATAAGTGTATATTTATTGGTTTGCGCAAAAGTTATAGCGTTTACAAACTAGGGTACATTTTCTGGAATTTACACAGCTTTAAATTTATGGACTGCCTATCTCATTTCTTGAGGTGCTAAAATGGCAGGGCAGTACAAAACCCCCCCAAATGACTTTTTGGAAAGTAGACACCCCAAGGAAATTGCTGAGAGGCATGTTGAGCCCATTGAATATTTTCTTTTTTTTGGCCCAAGTGATTGAATAATGACAAAAAAAAATAAACATTACAAAAAGTTGTCACTAAATGATATATTGCTCACACATGCCATGGTTATATGTGGAATTGCACCCCAAAATACATTCTGCTGCTTCTCCTGAGTACGGGGATACCACATGTGTGGGACTTTTTAGGAGCCTAGCCACGTACGGGACCCCGGAAACCAAGCACCGCCTTCAGGATTTCTAAGGGCGCAAATTTTTGATTTCACTCCTCACTACCTATCACAGTTTTGAAGGCCATAAAATGCCAAAATAGCACAAAACCCCCCCCAAATGACCCCATTTTGGAAAGTAGACACCCCAAGCTGTTTGCTGAGAGGCATGGTGAGTATTTTACAGCTCTCATTTGTTTTTGAAAATGAAGAAAGAAATTTTTTATTTTTTTTTTATTTATTTTTTTCAATTTTCAAAACTTTGTGACAAAAAGCGAGATCTGCAAAATACTCACAATACCTCTCAGCAAATAGCTTGGGGTGTCTACTTTCCAAAATGGGGTCATTTGGGGGGGTTTTGTGCCATCTGGGCATTCCATGGCCTCCGAAACTGTGATAGGCAGTGAGAAGTGAAATCAAAAATTTACACCCTTAGAAAGCCTGAAGGCGGTGATTGGATTTTGGGGTCCCGTACGCGGATAGGCTCCCAAAAAGTCTCATACATGTGGTATCCCCGTACTCAGGAGAAGCAACAGAATGTATTTTGGGGTGTACTTCCACATATACCCATGGCATGTTTGAGCAATATATCATTTAGTGACAACTTTGTGCAAAAAAAAAAAAATTGTCTTTTTTCCGCAACTTGTGTCAACATATAAAATATTCCATGGACTCGACATGCCTCTCAGTATATAGCTTGGGGTGTCTACTTTCCAAAAATGGGGTCATTTGGGGGGGTTTTGAACTGTTCTGGCATTTTATACACAACATTAGGAAGCTTACATCCACTCTTCTAACCACTTGAAGACAAAGCCCTTTTGACACTTTTTGTTTACATGAAAACATATTTTTTTTTGCAAGAAAATTATGTTGAACCCCCAAACATTATTTCCCGACAGACTCCATGGCAGACTACGTGTGGGTTAACCCCGCCTCCTCTCCACAGCTATAGGACCCCTTACCCATAAATTTGAGCTCACCTCCACAGACAGGTGTTCCTTTTTTATCCTCCTCACATGGACCTTCATCATGCAATTCAGGTGCAGTCCAGGATGTCTGTCGGATCAGGTACGAGTTGTGCGGTGCACCCAGGGCCCAGCTATGAGCGGGTGAGTGGTTTTGGGCTGATGGATACCCCTATGGTGGAAGGGATGTGGCCCCAGCGTACCATGACGGACGGTGGATCTCAGCTGGCAAGGTCTGAAGACTTTTTCTATTTCCATGGCAGATAGTTTTTGTTTGTTTGTTTGTTTGTTTGTATGTCTTTCTCTGCTGTTTTTTCTCTGTCATACAGCGCCGCTAAGCTTAGTATATGTGTGGAACGCTTTTGCGTTCCAGGATGCCATTCCCTTCCTGATCCCAGCCTGTTGATCGTCTGTGCATGCGCAGAGCCACGGTGAAACCGAGGCTTGGTTTTTGCGCATGCGCAGTATGGCGGAGGGGTCAGGGGCCGCGCAGGCGCAGTAGGTTCGGTCCCTCCGATGCATGCGCACAGCGGGACCGGCCATGACGTCATTCCGGCGGGTGATTTAAACCGCTGAGGAGCCCTATACAGGTGGGATAACCTGTGGGCATATAGCAGCAGCCTCCCGGAGTCTCAATACTACCAGGACGGGGTAAGCACTTCTTGGCAATGTAATGCATGTAATGCTTGTAATGCTTAGTGTCTCTTAAAGGGACAGTTTAAAAAAAAAAAAAAAAAAAAACTTTTTTTTTTTTCCTGCGCTGTTCTTGCATTGATTTGCTTATCCTTAGTCTAGGTAGTGGAGTTACGCATCATTGTGTGTCTTCCTCGTCATGGACTCATCTGCACCGCCGTGTGGCCAGCCCCCCCGCACAAGGTCTGTGCGGAGTGGGTAGGGGGTTGGTGTATTTGGTGTCATTTTTTTCTGGTGGTTGCTAACGGTTACAACCTGCCCACCTTCCTCCCCCTCCCTTTGTCTGTATTATCTCTTACAGCCCGGCTACATCAGTTCATCGGTCACAGGATAGGGACCTTGCCAGGCTGCACCATCATCATCACCATCATCATCACCATCACCAATCATCCTCCAGGTCCAGACGTGACACACCGTCTGGGACCCACTATCATAGGGGACGCTCACATTCCCCCTCTAAATATAGGAGATGTTCCCATTCCTCCTCAAGTCACCGCTACCACCACCGCGATAATCGCTCTGATCACAGAGCCTGTTGGGGATGTAAAACTAGAATCCCAGAGGGCAAATCGCTGTGTGACCCATGCTATGCCCGAGCGGTCGGTGAGAAAGAGACCGAAAAATCAAAATCTTGAGTCTCTTATTAAACGTGTGGTACAGCAGTCTATGATGGAAATAGATGCCCCCCCACACGAGGAGCCAGTCCACCACCTTGTCTGGCTCCTTGGCTGACGAGGCCCAGGAGGATTCCGGCCAATTCCAGCCCCATGATTCCTCCCATTATTCCTCGCAAGACGAGATGGAGGGAGATGATTCTGTGATTCCTCCCATGATTCCTCGCAAGACGAGATGGAGGGAGATGATTCTGTAGTGGGATTCGACTACGCTTTAGTCTCTCCACTGATCAAGGCAGTGATGGAAACCTTAAAGTTGGAAGATACCACTGCCCCCCCCCCCCCCCCCCAGAGAAACAAAGGAACTGTTTAAGAAACTGGGGAAAGAATGTTCCAATTTCACACCGAGCTGAAAGGAGTGTTTAAGGAAGAATGGAGCAAGGGGGATAAGAAGGTTTGGAAAATGCTCCCCTCGTGGATGCAGCAGTAATGCGCCTAGCGAAGCATGTCACCCTCCTGCTAGATGACACTGTATCTTTTAAAGATGGTCTGGATTGAAAGATTGACCAAGACATTAAGAGAATATATAACTTGAACGGTATGGCTTGCAAACCAGCCCTAGCCCTTGCAGTCACCTCCAAAGCAATGGAGGCCTGGGTGGAAAATGTTGACTCCGTTCTGAAAGGTGTCTCGGAGGAATTGGCACAAAGTTCAGCAGTGCAAGAACTTAAACTGGCTATCGCCTTTTTGGGAGAAGCTTCAATTGATCTCATCCGCTTGATGGCTAGATCCTTGCTATCTTCGGTCACAGCCAAACGAGCACTATGGTTGCGCCCCTGGCTTGTTGATCCTGCCTCAAAGCAGGCATGGTGCAAAATTCCTTCTGAAGGAACTTCCTTGTTTGGAAACAAACTGTATAATGCCATTTCAAAGGCTACAGGCGGAAAGTCGGGATTCCTCCCTCAGGACAAACGTCCGTTTAACCAAAGAAAACCTCAGCAGAGACGCAGTACAGAGCGTTCAAGAGAGGCATGCTCCTATAGGCCCGGACGGGATTTTAGGAGAAGCTGGAACTGGAATAGGCAGATATCTTTCCAAAAAATCTGGCAAGAAACAGACGCCCGGTGGGCGCGAGCCAACCAAGTCCTTTTGAGATTGGGCCTGCCCAAGCGGTCGGGTAGGGGCTCGCCTACGTCTCTGCCGGCACATCTGGGTGACCTTGATCTCAGATTATTGGACCATCAAAACGGTCTCAACAGGTCACGCATGGTCCTTCACCAAAGTCCCTCCATGCAGACCAATGCAATCTTCACTGCCTCAATCAGAAGAAAAACAACAAGTTCTTCTTTCATATGTGAATGCCCTGAAAGATCAAGGAGCAGTGGTGCCCGTCCCAAAGGACGAGGAATTCCAGGGGTATACTTCCCCCTCTTCCTAGTACAAAAGAAGAAAGGCTCTTGGCGTCCAGTTATAGATCTCACTTTCCTGAACAGGTACATAAAGCACGAGAAATTCAAGATGGAAGCACTCTCAACCATCCAAAAAGTTGTTCAACCAGGTGACTGGTTGATCTCAATAGATGTTAAGGACGCGTATTTTCATGTTCCCGTGGCAGAAGAATTCTACAAATACCTTCGATTTCAGGTCGAACGAGAGCACTTACAATTTATTTGTCTTCCATTTGGACTAACGACCTCTCCAAGGGTCTTTTCCAAGGTACTGTCGGTAATTGTGTCTCTTATCAGAATACAGGGTGTGCGTCTGTATCATTACCTGGACGAGCTGCTACTACTGTCCCAAGACAAGCAGCAGCTGCTGATCCACAAAGATCAAGTGATCTCTACATTGATAGAGTTCAGATGGCTCCTAAACCGAGAGAAAAGTCAGCCAGACCCGACCCTACGCCTAACCTACCTAGGAGCTCAATTCGACACAGTAGAGAATACCATCTCTCTTTCGGAAGAAAAATCCCGGTCATTCGGGTAAGAATATCTTTAGCCCTAGACTACTCTCACCTAAGGGCGTCACAGTGCCTGAAGATAATCGGCACGATGGTGGCCACGTTCCCCATGGTCAAATGGGCAATGTGGAGGCTTCGGCCTTTTCAATCAGGATTCCTTCAGCAATGGAAGACAGACGATCGCAATCAGCTGATCAGGACTACTCAGTCAATGAGGAACAGTCTTCTCTGGTGGCTTCAACACAAAAACTTGTGAACATGCCACTCCCTTGCTCCCATCCAATGGATGACTGTTTCATCCGATGCCAGCAATGCGGGCTGGGGAGCACATTGTGGAGCAGAACTGGCTCAGGGCAAATGGGATGCCCATCTCCACATTCCAGGGTCAAACGTTCTGGAATTGCGTGCGGCATGGTGCGCCCTTCGCGCTTTCTCCCACCTTCTGAAAGGGAAGTCGGTCCTACTGAAAATGGACAATACCACCGCTGTGGCATATGTGAAGAGACAAGGGGGCACTCGGAGCTCTGCCCTTCTCCAAGAGGTCGAGCCCATTATGACCTGGGCTCAGAGGAATCTACTCAACTTAACAGCAGTCTTCATTCCAGGGAAACAGAACATTCAAGCGGACTTCCTGTCACGCAGCAACCTAGACAACAACGAATGGTCACTGCATACACAGACATTCAAGTGGATCCTATCGTTGGGAATCGATCCAGAAGTGGATCTGTTTGCATCCCCCTGCAATCACAAAGTAGACAGATACTACACTTGAGGTCGGTGCAGTCAAGCCTTCGGAGTAGATGCATTAACAAGCCAATGGAAATTCAACAAGGCATATGCCTTCCCTCCACCTCCGATCATGCAAAAATTCCTGCAGCGGCTCCAGTTGGAGAAAGGCGAAGTGATAACAATAGCACCATACTGGCCGAACAGGCCATGGTTTCCTCTCCTGAATCTGATGAGCTTCAGGGACCCGCTAGAGTCTCTTGGGTGTGCTTTAGGGGTAATCTCTACCCTTATGAGCTCCAGAAAGCCTAACATGAACAAAACCTACAACAGAATCTGGACCAGGTTTGTCAGCTTCATGACTTCTGCTGGAAAATCTTTCAGAAATCCTGGAGTTCAAGACGTTTTGAGTTTTCTACAATCAGGCTTGGATCTTCCTTTGTACTCTGAGGGAACTGATTGACAAGTTTCAGCCTTATCGGCATTTTCACGAACATCATGGGCAACTCATCCCCTGGTTCAACAATCCTTTCAGGGGGCTTCGAGAATCAGGCCTCAGAGGAAACCTAGATTCCCCAAATGGGATCTTCTGCTCGTCCTTGATGCTCTTTCAGCACTCAACAACAAGGATCTTTCTATTAAGGACTTATCAAACTGGCCTTTCTAGTGGCCATTACTTCAGCCAAAAGGGTTTCAGAAATAAGCTTCCTGGGTTGTCAAGAACCCTTTTTGACTTTCTTCCCGGACCGAGTGGTCCTTATTCCCATGCTTGGGTCTAAACCAAAAGTCAAGTCAGTTTTTCACGAGAATCAGGAAATAGTCCTTCCTACTTTCAATTCTCCAGAATCAGCAGATGTTCATCCCTTGGATGTAGGTGAGACTCTGAAAGAATACTTGCGAGTCACTTCATCTTTTAGAAGCTTGAACTACCTGTTCTTGTTACACACTGGTAGCAACAAAGGAAAGAGGGCTTCCTCCAGAACAATAGCAGCCTGGATCGTCCAATCTATTCAACAGGCTTACAGGGCAAAGGGCTTGGCTCCTCCAGAGGCGTGACGGCTCATTCCACCAGAGGCATGGCAGCCTCATGGGCAGCAGCTCGACACGTGGCTCCTGAAGTGATATGCAGGGCAGCCTTGTGGTCTTCTATTCATACATTTATGTCTCATTATTGTATTGAGCCTGCTTCCCTTTCCTCTGTTAATTTTGGTCGAAAAATCCTGTCAGTTGACGGGAAAGATTAAAATATTTTTTTTGAGAAAGCATACCCTCCCGTGTGGATTGGCTAGTTATTTCCCACACGTAGTCTGCCATGGAGTCTGTCAGGAAAACAGAAAATTTATTACCAAATACTTACCGTAATTTTCCTTTCCTGATAGACTCCATGGCAGACGGAGTTCCCACCCATGAATTAAAAATATGAGAGTTGAAATTTGAGTCGGCTAGTTACGGAACACCTGTCTGTGGAGGTGAGCTCAAATTTATGGGTAAGGGGTCCTATAGCTGTGGAGAGGAGGCGGGGTTAACCCACACGTAGTCTGCCATGGAGTCTATCAGGAAAGGAAAATTACGGTAAGTATTTGGTAATAAATTTTCCGTTATATATTTTTAAAGCAAAGGCCCTACAGAATAAAATGGTGGGTGTTGCATTTTTTTTTTCAAACGCATTTTTTGGGGAAAAAACACACTTTTTTAAATTTTAATGCACTAAAACACACTATATTGCCCAAATGTTTGATGAAATAAAAAAGGATGATCTTAGGCCGAGTACATAGATACCAAACACGACATGCTTTAAAATTTCGCACAAACGCGCATTGGCGACAAACTACATACATTTTTAAAAGCCTTTAAAAGCCTTTACAGGTTACCCCATTAGATTTACAGAGGAGGTCTACTGCTAAAATTACTGCCCTCGATCTGACCTTCGCGGTGATACCTCACATGCATGGTGCAATTGCTGTTTACATATGACGCCAGACCGACGCTTGCGTTCACCATTGGGCAAGAGCAGGGCAGGACAGGGGTGCTTTTTTTTTTTTTTTATTATTAATTTTGCTTTTTTATTTTATTTTTAAATTGTTCCTTCCATATTTTTTTTTTTTTTATCATTTTTATTGTGATCTCAGGGAATGTAAATATCCCCTATGATAGCAATAGGTAGTGACAGGTACTCTTTTTTTGAAAAAACTGGGGTCTAGACCCTAGATCTTTCCTCTGCCCTCAAAGCATCTGACCACACCAAGATCGGTGTGATAAAATGCTTTCCCAATGGCGCTTTTTATATCCGGGGGGGGGACATTCCCTCCCACTGCTTGTAAAAGCAGTCCAGAGGCTAATTAGCCACTAGGATTGCTTTTACATGAAAGCCGGCCGCTGGCTGAAAAGAATGATACCAAGATGATACCTAAACCCGCAGGCATCAATCTGGTATAACCATTCAAAGTCCAGCAACATACCAGTACGTTGCTGGTCCTTGTTGGACATGTATTGTAATCTTTTTTTTTCCATGCAGCCAGGTGGCTGAACGAAAAAAGAGATTGATCGTTGGGTATGCCCACCATTAGAATACCGCCCTTCATCCACCCACTTCTAATGATGGGCATACATGCACCATTTATATATGCCGAAGCATGGGGGCATCCTCCCGCAAAAAAGTTATGCCGCACACACATGGTCAGACTTTTCCACGGGCAAGCCTCCGTCGGAATTTCGACCGTATGTACGCGGCATTAGGAGCAAAATCACTCCTCCGCCCCTGCTGCCCCAATGCTTCGGCATATTTGCTTTTTTTTTTTAACTGTGGTGGTGAAATCACCTCCTACAGCACTGGAGTCGCAGGGATCAGGCCTGTCTCTGCGAACGCTGCAGTTATGTGTGTTGTGTTTTGTAAGTGACAGTGATCGATCGATACTGCACTTGGGTGGCCTGGGCTGGACGGAGGGGCAAAACGCAGGTGCTAGCAGGTATCTGGGCTGATCCCGCTAACACTGCGTTTTTGGGAACCCTAAACTGCTGGGGACGCTAGTATAGATCTGATCAGATCAGATATTGATCTGTTCAGATACTATACCACTAAGGGAGGTGTATGCTTCACGCGTGGGTGTTAGCGTTACTGGCACTAACCTGACGCTGCCTGGGGTGTGACGCAGACCCTCTCTGACGCTAAAACCTAATTGATATCACCCGCCGGGCGATCAGGGGGTTAAACCTTTATTGGGTTATATACGGCGGGTGCCCTGACACTATAAAAAGCAAACTAACTAACCAGCGTCACCCGTAACACTTATATGATGATCACTGGTGAAAGGGTTAAGTAGGGGCAATTAGGGGGTTAAAACCTTTATTAGATAATATATGGGGGTAGCTGACGCTATAAAAACCTGCGATCGAACCTAAAAAAAATTACTGGCTACCGGTCTGCATTACCGACGCTAAGACAGCAATCAGAAAAATGATCGCTTAGCGACGGCGGTGCTAGGGGGTGAAAGGGTTACCTGGGGGGCGATCAAGGGGGTTAAACCTTTATTAGATAATTTATGGGGGTACCTGACGCTATAAAAACCTGCGGCGAACCTAAAAAAAAATTACTGCCTACCGATCTGCATCACCGACGCTAAGACAGCAATCAGAAAAATGATCGCTTAGCGACGGCGGTGCTAGGGGGTGAAAGGGTTATCTGGTGGGTGATCAAGGGGTTAAACCTTTATTAGGGGGGGGGGGTAGGGGGCTACACTGGACCTAAAACTAAATGTACTGACACTTTTACAGTCACAAATGTCACTGATTGCAGTGATCAGTAAATAAATGGTCACTGCAATCAGTGACACTGTGACTGGGGGGTTATCTGGGGGGGCCTGGGGGGGGATTTATGTGCCTATGTGTGCTGGTGTTAGTGTAGTGTTTGTGCACTAACCTTGATGTCTTCTCTTGTACGGCGCTCGGTATATGTGAGCGCCGCACAAGAGATGACATCACTTCCTCCTGCTTCCTCTGCCTGTGTGTACATTCCACAGACAGAGGGGGCATTTCCATTCGCCGGGAGCGATCGCGGGGGGGTGGCCGGAATCGAACGGCCGTCCCCTCATGTCGGATCGCTCCCCAATGAATTCTGACCGCTCACTGTACAGAAGGGGGGTCCGATTGGACCCCCCAACTGTACAAAGGCAATCACGTACACTCTACGTGATTGTGCCTGTCGGTGCCATTGTGCCGACGTATATATACAGTGAGCGGTCGTTAAGTGGTTAAAGAGCATACACTTACCCCCTGAAATATCTCCTCCCACTCCTCCCCGTCCATTTGACCCACATCTCTCTCCCACCGCTCCCTCACCTTCAGGGGATGCTGCCCCAGGAAGTATTGTAAAAGGATATTGTAGCTTTGGGAAATAAATCCCTTCGAGGTCACAGCATCTCTGATGAGGCCGAATACAGGAGTTGGAGACAAGTGCCACTCTAAAGATCTACTCTGTGCTCTAACCGCATGCTGAAGTTGCAGATATTGGAAGAACATTGAGGACGGCAGGCCAAACTCCGCCTGCAGATCCGCAAATGTCCTAAGAATACCGTTCTTAAAGACGTGCTTAACATGGGTAATCCCGTGTGCTATCCATCTAGCCCCTCCCTGCAACTTAGCCAGTTCCGTATAAGTCTCGTTATGCCAAAGAGGGCTATATTCAGTGTACCCCTCGGCCTGTGCTATATACTTGCACTTATTCCACACTTTTTGTATAAGGTTGTACGTAGGATACTTCTTATTCGGCCTGGCAAATACCAGGGCCTCCAGTGCCAGAGGAATGGGACCTGCATCTATTGTGCGGAGCATGAGTGCCCGGGAAGAACCAGCCGGCTCAGTCCCAAAGCACCCCACCAGGTGCTGTAACTGGGCAGCCAGATAGTACAACCACGGGTTGGGCAGTGCCAGCCCGCCATCGTCCTTAGGCCTTTGAAGATGTTCTAATTTTATCCTCTGGGGTTTATTCTTCCATATTAAAGTACGAAAGATGGAGTTAACCATTCTAAATTTTTTTAAAGGGACCACTACCGGGGCATTGTGAAGACAGTAGAGTAATTGAGGCATAAGGATCATCTTCACCAAATTTACTTTGCCCGCCACCGAACTGGTGAAGGCCGTTCCACGTCCTAACTCTCTCCCTAAACCTCTGAAGCAGGGGCGAGATATTCATTCGGCTAAAATCCCTCGGGTTAGAAGTGATCTGAATCCCTAAGTATTTAAAGGAAGTAGTGACTGGGATAGGGCACGATGGGGCTATCGTCTGTGTGGCATCCCCGTCTAACAGTAACAGGGCAGATTTTGACCAGTTAATTTGTAAGCCTGAGTAGACCCCAAATTTTGTAATGGTTGCCATGGCCTCCCGCAGGGACTCGTCAGTATCTCCCAGCAAAAGCAGGGTGTCATCTGCGTATAGCATTATCTTCTCCTGCAGGGGCCCATAGCAAAATCCCACAATGCGCTCATTAGCCCTTATCTCCATGGCCAGGGGTTCAATAGCCAATGCAAAGAGCAGAGGGGACAGCGGGCATCCTTGCCTCGTCCCCCTCCTCAATGCAAAATCCTGTGACAGGAAACCGAAGGCCCGAATAGCAGCCTCAGGTCCGCTGTACAGGAGGCGCACCCACGCTATATACGCTTCGCCAAATCCAAAAACGCTCCAGTACCGCCCACAAGTATGTCCAATCAATACTGTCAAATGCCTTAGTGGCATCTAAGGACAGCAGGGCCCTGCTTCCCGGATTATCGATGTTCCAATTGCATATTCAAAAATAACTGCCGCAGGTTAATGGCCGTGGATTTATTTGGCATAAACCCTGCCTGGTCATCGTGTACGAGGGAGGCTATAACCCTATTAAGTCGCATTGCTAGCACTTTCGCAAGAATTTTAATATCGCATTGTAACAAGGAGATTGGCCTGTATGACCCAGGTTCAACCGGGTCCTTACCTGGTTTAAGGAGCAATACAATATTGGCTTTTGCCATAGAAGGTGGAAGGACTCCCACCTCCAAGGCAGCGTTAAACACCCTCAATAAGCGTGGTAGCAATACTTCCGCATGCTGCTTGTATACTTCCATGGGAATCCCGTCCTCCCCCGGTGCCTTACAATTAGGGAACAGGCCCACTGCCTCCTGCAATTCCTCCACCGTAAGAGGCGCATCTAACTCCTCCCTCTGTCCCGCATTAAGCCTAGGGAAGTTCAACTCAGTTAAGTACCGGTCCAGATCCGCCCGATCATAGGCTGCTCCGGGGCGGTACAACTCCTCATAAAACCCCGCCAACTCCTGCATGATAAGTTCCGGGGATCTGACCAGCGGCCCAGCCTTGGATTTAATAGCCCCTATAGTTGGAGACCTCTGCTGGGCATTCGCTATTCTAGCCAACAAGCGCCCCGTTTTCTCCCCCTCCTCAAAGAAGGCCTGTTTGGTAAAAAACGTTTTTTCTCGGCAGTTGAGGAGAGCACCCGCTCGTAAGCTGACTGAGCAGCTTGCCACTCCTCCCTTGCCGAGTCAGATGGGTCCATGACAAAGCGTTGTTCAAGTTCCTTCACCCTATTCTCCAGCTCCACTACAAAGGCAGAAGAATCTCTTTTCACTTTAGTCATTTCAGTGGTCAAAATCCTCCTCAAAAATGCCTTAAAGGCCTCCCACTGCTGTATACAGGGACCCTCAGGGTCCCGAGCAATGAAAAACCCACACATGCTCTCCTCTATAATTTCAGGGGATTTAAATAGTTTCAGCCAGAACGCATTGAATTTCCACGGCGCCCTTGGGAGCGCCACCGGTTGAGAAACCACCAGGTGCACTATCAATGGGGAATGGTCCGACACACTACGGGGCCTGTATTCCATAGCGTCTACATATTGGAGCATGTGTGCATTTCCCACCACCAAGTCAATCCTAGACAGACTGCCATGCGATTTGGAAAAACATGAATACTGTCTTACCCCCGGGTGACGGGGTCACCAAACATCCACCCAGCCCACCTCTTGCAACAACCGCGCCAGGGGGGTACCCCTGGAGAGGGCAGAGGCTCTTACGGCCGGGTGTCTATCCAGCGAGAGGTCCAAACAACAATTAAAGTCCCCGATCACTAGCAGCGGTACCTCCGGCCTATCATCCAAGTAGGATATCAAGGCCCTCAGCACCACCGCCGTGAAAGGGGGGGGGGACATATACTCCAGCAATTACACATGTTAAGGCACCCAATCTGCAATGTAGAAACACAAATCGACCCTCAGGATCAATTAAACTGTCCATCTCTTGGTAGTCCAAGGAGCCGTGAATCAAAACACTCACCCCTCTAGAATACGAGGTGTGAGTGGAGTGGTAAGCTTTAGTCACCCAATTATACTGTATACACCCCACTGTCTCCTGCGTCAAATGTGTTTCTTGGAAGCAGAATATCCCAGGCTGAAACTTTTTAAGGCACATACGCACCATAGTTCTCTTGAGGGGGGAATGAAGTCCCCTCACATTCCACGATACTATAGGAATCCCTGCCATTTGACAAAGTTAAACATAGGAACAAGCATGGAAAATGTCACCAGGCCCAGAAGTCTGGCAGTTCTGGAATAAATTATCAGGTCATGAAGAAGTGTATATGGATCAGTCATAGTGCCCACCTGAGAAGCATTGCCGTCATGCCGCTCATCAAAAAAGTGAAAAGGAAAAAGAAAAAAAGAAAAAGCAGAGGAGGCAACAAGCAATCCCCTCCAGTAACTTATAACCATGTCCTGTCAACAGGGCAGGACAACCGCGTTCCCCCGGAAATGCACTCGGGGGGTCTCTCAAGTACTCAATTTGTAAATCCACGTTGACGATGTCTGAAGCTCTTGTCTTGATATGATGCAAGATAATGTCCCTCAGCCAGGGTTTATCCGGATAAGATCAGAACAAAGTCTCCCCACCAGATCAGATCATCCCAGGAACCGTGCGGACTTCATCATTCCTCCTCTCCATTCTGGTCACGCCGCCTCAGGGCTTGTTCGTTACGGTCCAGCCAGTTAACTGCCTCCTTAGCGGACTCAAAAAACTGCGCCTGGCCCCGGACTATCACTCGTAGCTTAGCCGGGTACAACATAGCATAAGGGAGCTGCATCTGTCGGAGCCTGCGCTTTATATCAAAAAACTTTGCCCGGCGTCTCTGCCCCAAACATTGGTAGTTAGTGGGAGGAAGAATGCTCTGAGATCGGAAGAATGTTCCCATGTTGGTTGTTAGTTGGAGCATGATTGCTCCAATGTTGGTAGTTATTGGGAGGAAACATTTCCCCAGCGTTGGTGGTTAGCGGGAGTAAGAATGCCCCAGCATTGGTGGTTAGTGGCAGGAAGAAAAATGCTCCAGCATTGGTGGTTAGCGGGAGGAAGAACGCCCCAGCATTGGTGTTTAGCGGGAGAAAGAACGCCCCAGCATTGGTGGTTAGCGGGAGGAAGAACGCCCCAGCATTGGTGGTTAGCGGGAGGAAGAACGCCCCAGCATTGGTGGTTAGCGGGAGGAAGAACGCCCCAGCATTGGTGGTTAGCGGGAGGAAGAACGCCCCAGCATTGGTGGTTAGCGGGAGGAAGAACGCCCCAGCATTGGTGGTTAGCGGGAGGAAGAAAAATGCTCCAGCATTGGTGGTTAGCGGGAGGAAGAACGCCCCAGCATTGGTGTTTAGCGGGAGAAAGAACGCCCCAGCATTGGTGGTTAGCGGGAGGAAGAACGCCCCAGCATTGGTGGTTAGCGGGAGGAAGAACGCCCCAGCATTGGTGGTTAGCGGGAGGAAGAACGCCCCAGCATTGGTGGTTAGCGGGAGGAAGAACGCCCCAGCATTGGTGGTTAGCGGGAGGAAGAACGCCCCAGCATTGGTGGTTAGCGGGAGGAAGAACGCCCCAGCATTGGTGGTTAGCGGGAGGAAGAACGCCCCAGCATTGGTGGTTAGCGGGAGGAAGAACGCCCCAGCATTGGTGGTTAGCGGGAGGAAGAACGCCCCAGCATTGGTGGTTAGCGGGAGGAAGAACGCCCCAGCATTGGTGGTTAGCGGGAGGAAGAACGCCCCAGCATTGGTGGTTAGCGGGAAGAAGAACGCCCCAGCATTGGTGGTTAGCGGGAGGAAGAACACCTCTGGCGCTGGTGGTTAGGAGGAGGAAGAACGCCCCAGCGTTGGTGGTTAGTGGGAGGAGGAAGAACGCGCCAGCGTTGGTGGTTAGTGGGAGGAGGAAGAACGCGCCAACGTTGGTGGTTAGTGGGAGGAGGAAGAACGCGCCAACGTTGGTGGTTAGTGGGAGGAGGAAGAACGCGCCAACGTTGGTGGTTAGTGGGAGGAGGAAGAACACACCAGCTTTGGTGGTTAGTGGGAGGAGGAAGAACACGCCAGTTTTGGTGGTTAGTGGGAGGAGGAACACGTCAGCGTTGGTGGTTAGTGGGAGGAGGAAGAACACGCCAGCGTTGGTGGTTAGTGGGAGGAGGAAGAACGCGCCAGTGTTGGTGGTTAGTGGGAGGAGGAACACATCAGCATTGGTGGTTAGTGGGAGGAGGAAGAACGCGCCAACGTTGGTGGTTAGTGGGAGGAGGAACATGTCAGCGTTGGTGGTTAGTGGGAGGAGGAAGAACGCACCATCGTTGGTGGTTAGTGGGAGGAGGAAGAACACGCCAGCTTTGGTGGTTAGTGGGAGGAGGAACACGTCAGCATTGGTGGTTAGTGGGACGAAGAACGCGCCAACGTTGGTGGTTAGTGGGAGGAGGAACACGCCAGCGTTGGTGGTTAGTGGGAGGAGGAACACGTCAGCGTTGGTGGGAGGAGGAAGAATGCCCCAGCGTTGGTGGTTAGTGGGAGCAGAAAGAACGCGCCAGCTTTGGTGGTTAGTGGGAGGAGGAACACGTCAGCATTGGTGGTTAGTGGGAGGAGGAAGAATGCGCCAACGTTGGTGGTTAGTGGGAGGAGGAACACGTCAGCGTTGGTGGTTAGTGGGAGGAGGAAGAACGCGACAGTGTTGGTGGTTAGTGGGAGGAGGAACGCGTCAGCGTTGGTGGTTAGTGGGAGGAGGAAGAACGCGCCAGCGTTGGTGGTTAGTGGGAGGAGGAACACGTCAGCATTGGTGGTTAGTGGGAGGAGGAACACGTCAGCATTGGTGGGAGGAGGAACACGTCAGCGTTGGTGGTTAGTGGGAGGAGGAACACGTCAGAGTTGGTGGTTAGTGGGAGGAGGAACATGTCAGCGTTGGTGGTTAGTGGGAGGAGGAAGAACGCGCCAGCGTTGGTGGTTAGTGGGAGGAGGAAGATGTCAGCGTTGGTGGTTAGTGGGAGGAGGAACACGTCAGCGTTGGTGGTTAGTGGGAGGAGGAACACGTCAGCGTTGGTGGGAGGAGGAACACGTCAGCGTTGGTGGTTAGTGGGAGGAGGAACACGTCAGCGTTGGTGGTTAGTGGGAGGAGGAACATGTCAGCGTTGGTGGTTAGTGGGAGGAGGAAGAACGCGGCAGTGTTGGTGGTTAGTGGGAGGAGGAACACGTCAGCGTTGGTGGTTAGTGGGAGGAGGAACACGTCAGCGTTGGTGGTTAGTGGGAGGAGGAAGAAGAACGCCTCAGCATTGGTGGTTAGTGGGAGGAGGAAGAACGCCTCAGCATTGGTGGTTAGTGGGAGGAGGAAGAACGCCTCAGCATTGGTGGTTAGTGGGAGGAGGAAGAACGCGCCAACGTTGGTGGTTAGTGGGAGGAGGAAGAATGCGCCAACGTTGGTGGTTAGTGGGAGGAGGAAGAACGCGCCAACGTTGGTGGTTAGTGGGAGGAGGAAGAACGCTCCAACGTTGGTGGTTAGTGGGAGGAGGAATAACGCGCCAACGTTGGTGGTTAGTGGGAGGAGGAAGAACACGCCAGCTTTGGTGGTTAGTGGGAGGAGGAAGAACACGCCAGTTTTGGTGGTTAGTGGGAGGAGGAACACGTCAGCGTTGGTGGTTAGTGGGAGGAGGAAGAACGCACCAGCGTTGGTGGTTAGTGGGAGGAGGAAGAACACGCCAGCGTTGGTGGTTAGTGGGAGGAGGAAGAACGCGCCAGCGTTGGTGGTTAGTGGGAGGAGGAACACATCAGCATTGGTGGTTAGTGGGAGGAGGAAGAACGCGCCAACGTTGGTGGTTAGTGGGAGGAGGAACATGTCAGCGTTGGTGGTTAGTGGGAGGAGGAAGAATGCACCATCGTTGGTGGTTAGTGGGAGGAGGAAGAACACGCCAGCTTTGGTGGTTAGTGGGAGGAGGAACACATCAGCATTGGTGGTTAGTGGGACGAAGAACACGCCAACGTTGGTGGTTAGTGGGAGGAGGAACACGCCAGCGTTGGTGGTTAGTGGGAGGAGGAACACGTCAGCGTTGGTGGGAGGAGGAAGAATGCCCCAGCTTTGGTGGTTAGTGGGAGCAGGAAGAACGCACCAACGTTGGTGGTTAGTGGGAGGAGGAACACGTCAGCGTTGGTGGTTAGTGGGAGGAGGAAGAACGCGACAGTGTTGGTGGTTAGTGGGAGGAGGAACGCGTCAGCGTTGGTGGTTAGTGGGAGGAGGAAGAACGCGCCAGCGTTGGTGGTTAGTGGGAGGAGGAACATGTCAGCGTTGGTGGTTAGTGGGAGGAGGAACACGTCAGCGTTGGTGGTTAGTGGGAGGAGGAACACGTCAGCGTTGGTGGTTAGTGGGAGGAGGAACACGTCAGCGTTGGTGGTTAGTGGGAGGTGGAACATGTCAGCGTTGGTGGTTAGTGGGAGGAGGAACATGTCAGCGTTGGTGGTTAGTGGGAGGAGGAAGAACGCGGCAGTGTTGGTGGTTAGTGGGAGGAGGAACACGTCAGCGTTGGTGGTTAGTGGGAGGAGGAACACGTCAGCGTTGGTGGTTAGTGGGAGGAGGAAGAAGAACGTCTCAGCATTGGTGGTTAGTGGGAGGAGGAAGAACGCCTCAGCATTGGTGGTTAGTGGGAGGAGGAAGAACGCCTCAGCATTGGTGGTTAGTGGGAGGAGGAAGAACGCGCCAACGTTGGTGGTTAGTGGGAGGAGGAAGAACGCGCCAACGTTGGTGGTTAGTGGGTGGAGGAAGAACGCGCCAACGTTGGTGGTTAGTGGGTGGAGGAAGAACGCGCCAACGTTGGTGGTTAGTGGGTGGAGGAAGAACGCGCCAACGTTGGTGGTTAGTGGGAGGAGGAAGAACACGCCAGCTTTGGTGGTTAGTGGGTGGAGGAAGAACGCGCCAGCTTTGGTGGTTAGTGGGAGGAGGAACACGTCAGCGTTGGTGGTTAGTGGGAGGAGGAAGAACGCACCAGCGTTGGTGGTTAGTGGGAGGAGGAAGAACGCACCAGCGTTGGTGGTTAGTGGGAGGAGGAAGAACACGCCAGCGTTGGTGGTTAGTGGGAGGAGGAAGAACGCGCCAGTGTTGGTGGTTAGTGGGAGGAGGAACACATCAGCATTGGTGGTTAGTGGGAAGAGGAAGAACGCGCCAACGTTGGTGGTTAGTGGGAGGAGGAACATGTCAGCGTTGGTGGTTAGTGGGAGGAGGAAGAATGCACCATCGTTGGTGGTTAGTGGGAGGAGGAAGAACACGCCAGCTTTGGTGGTTAGTGGGAGGAGGAACACGTCAGCATTGGTGGTTAGTGGGACGAAGAACGCGCCAACGTTGGTGGTTAGTGGGAGGAGGAACACGCCAGCGTTGGTGGTTAGTGGGAGGAGGAACACGTCAGCGTTGGTGGTTAGTGGGAGGAGGAAGAATGCGCCAACGTTGGTGGTTAGTGGGAGGAGGAACACGTCAGCGTTGGTGGTTAGTGGGAGGAGGAAGAACGCGACAGTGTTGGTGGTTAGTGGGAGGAGGAACACGTCAGCGTTGGTGGTTAGTGGGAGGAGGAAGAACGCACCAGCGTTGGTGGTTAGTGGGAGGAGGAACATGTCAGCGTTGGTGGTTAGTGGGAGGAGGAACACGTCAGCGTTGGTGGTTAGTGGGAGGAGGAACACGTCAGCGTTGGTGGTTAGTGGGAGGAGGAACACGTCAGCGTTGGTGGTTAGTGGGAGGAGGAACATGTCAGCGTTGGTGGGAGGAGGAAGAACGCGGCAGTGTTGGTGGTTAGTGGGAGGAGGAACACGCCAGCGTTGGTGGTTAGTGGGAGGAGGAACACGTCAGCGTTGGTGGTTAGTGGGAGGAGGAAGTAGAACGCCTCAGCATTGGTGGTTAGTGGGAGGAGGAAGAACGCCTCAGCATTGGTGGTTAGTGGGAGGAGGAAGAACGCCTCAGCATTGGTGGTTAGTGGGAGGAGGAAGAACGCCTCAGCATTGGTGGTTAGTGGGAGGAGGAATGCTCTGTAGCGCACCCACCTCACTCCTACCTGCATTAACTTTGGCTCCTCGCAGGAAGAGAGAGGCACACCGCACCACAAGCCCGTACCCTCCTGTGTGAAGAGGTTGAGCGGTGTTGTTTTTGGGTCTTTCACGGTCAGAACATGAAAACCTCCAGAGCCTGATTCTCACCTCTATGTTAATTAGAGACAAGTCCTTAACTTCCCAGTAAATTGAACGTCCACACAAGCTGAAACTCCAACTCAGAGTTTATTATCTCTTAGCAATAACACAGTCTCTGATAGGAAAAGGTTGGAGCAAGAAACAGAACAGCACAAGGTGTGGAGGAGGTCCAGGCACAAACGTTACAGATGTTTTCTCAGATTCTCAAGCAAGTTTACCTAGGCGCACGGTCTCTGCCACAGACTGTGAAGTTGGTCTCTGCCACAGACCTGGTGAAACTGATCCCCTTCTTTAACTATGGCCCTTTTTTAGGAGAAGACATCCTTCCGGAGAGTTACCGGGACCCTACCGTCACCATGACACTACACTGGGTCTTCAGAGAGTTCCTTTCCCGGCCTCCTCATCCTAGATACGGGTCCCCTCGCGAGGCGGCACCCTGATATTCCTTGATCCTCGGTGGACCCCAGCCGAAGGTGCTGGGCCCCAGGCCTCCACTGTGATCCCTGGGCTTACATACCTAGGGTGGACAGGAACAGCATGGTAGTACCTCACCCTGGGCTAAAGGTGCCCAGGATTGAACAGGAACACTCCCTGGGAGTAGGACTCCCGACGACCGAACCAACAACAACCCGCCCCCGGGCTAAAGGTCCCCGGGGCGGACAGGAACAAGAACCCCGAACAGGCAGCTTCTGCCCCTTTTATATCCTCTCCCAGCATGCCCAGCAGATAGACCACTCCCACCGTACGGCTGCTGAGAGGGGACACACAAGGCACAGCACTGTATCAGCGGTTCAACCCTAGCCTACTATGGCAGCGCCACCTGTAGGCCACAGGGAGCTGTACACCGATACTCTCCCTGTGGATAAAATGGTTGCAAAAACCCTGACAAATTAGGGTGTTTGAGTAAACTACCACTCAAACACTTCCCCTAAATTCAGCACCCTGTGACAGCTCCATCATTAATGCTCTGTGAAGAGTGCTGACGTTGGTTGTCAGTGGTCAATGGGAGGAAAACTTGCACTGGTGTTTGAAGTTGATGAGGAAAACATTTTTTTTTAGGGTCTATGGCCAGTGGGAGAAAGAAAACAAACACAGGGTAATCCTTCACGTAGCATACCTGTTGGCCAGCTTTTCCTGTGTGTGGACAGCCTGGCAGGACAAACATTTGTGTCCTGCTAGTGTGGCACATGTCTTGTACCTGCAAGACCATTGATTCTAAACAGTTGTGTAAGATGTGGGGCAGTTGGGATTGATGATACCTTTCACAAGCACACACACTGTCCCATAGCTCTAGCTAGTTACATCTTCTCTGAAATTTGCAGAGATACCCCTCCACGGAAATGCAGTTTCTACTTTCTTCTGACACATTGGGAGAAATGGTCTCCGGGAAAATGGCCGCCATTGGCAGACACTAGCAGTGACAGTTGCTGCCTCTAGCAGACAGAGCATAGGGCGCGTGCGTGTGTGTCCTGGAAGCGCATTCATTGGCCGCTGTGGATAGAGCGCAGCTTCCTCTTTCCGTGTAACTTTCACTCTCTTACCGGCGGAGAGGATGCAGTGTCAGGCAGAGGAGGATGGGGAGCTCACCGGCCAGAATACAGGAGTGGACTCCGGACTGGAGGACCTGGAGTATAAAAACTGTGAGATGGAAGGGATAGGGGACTCCGACATGGACTATGATAACCTGTCTGATCGCTATATTCCCTACAGGTACTGCTATATTGGGATAAAAGATCACATTGTATTGGAGGACATTCTGACTGAATAATTACACTGGTCTTGGAAGATGTGAAATCCCTGATGCAGAAACATGGCAGGATTAGAGTTAATAATATATAGAGACAAAGGGGTGGGTGGAGGTAGATTGCATCTGTCAGTGTGGGCAGTAGGTGCAGGGTGTATCTATCTGTATGTGCAGGAGCTGTGACAAGGGCGCGTCGTCGTGAGACCGATTTTGTTGTGGGCGCTTGGTGTGAAAAGGACCCATTGTTGGGTGGGAGAGGGATCCATTGTGGGAGAGGGCCCCATTGTTTGGGGGGGGGAGGAGAGGGACCCATTATTGGGTGGGAGAGGGACCCATTGTTGGGGGTGGCATTGGGTGGGGAGAGGGACCCAATGTTGTGGGCATTGGGTGGGGAGAGGGACCCATTGTTGGGGGGGGGGGGGGGCATTGGGTGGGGAGAGGGACGCATTGTTGGGGGGGAGGGACCCATTGTTGGGGGGGGCATTGGGTGGGAGGGGGACCCATTGTTGGGGGTGGCTTTAGGTGGGAGGGGGACCCATTGTTGGGGGTGGCTTTAGGTGGGAGAGGGACCCATTGTTGGGTGGGGAGAGGGACCCATTGTGGGGGGGGCATTGGGTGGGGAGAGGGACCCATTGTGGGGGGGGCATTGGGTGGGGAGAGGGACCCATTGTGGGGGGGGGGCATTGGGTGGGAGAGGGACCCATTGTGGGGGGGCGGCATTGGGTGGGAGGGGGACCCATTGTTGGGGGTGGCTTTGGGTGGGAGGGGGACCCATTGTTGGGGGTGGCTTTAGGTGGGAGGGGGACCCATTGTTGGGGGTGGCTTTAGGTGGGAGGGGGACCCATTGTTGGGGGTGGCTTTAGGTGGGAGAGGGACCCATTGTTTGGGGGTGGCTTTAGGTGGGAGAGGGACCCATTGTTGGCTGGGGAGAGGGACCCATTGTTGGGGGGGCATTGGGTGGGAGGGGGACCCATTATTGGGTGGGAAAGGGACCCATTATTGGGGGGGCATTGGGTGGGAGGGGGGACCCAATGTTGTGGACATTGGGTGGGGAGAGAGACCTCTTGTTGGGGACATTGGGTGGGAAAATGGTCAGTTGTGGTGGGCATTGGCTGCCAGAAGGGCCTGTTGTGGACATTGGGTGGGAGAACAGCCTGCCTGTTAGGGTTGTGCACTGACATTAGCATCATGTTCTCCATACTTTAGAGTGCAGCTGTATGTGTGGAACATTAAGTTCCAGGAGGAAATCCATCAATCCCCATTGTAACCAATGGTGTCTACATTTAGTCACATGTTTGGTGACACAGAATGGCCCACTCCCATATCAACTTTGCTTGTGTGTTTTTGTTCATATTACAGATAAATGTGTTAACAGTGGAGGCTACTGAGACCTACATTGACTGTTCAAGATTTACTTCAAACATCTGGTAAAATATTCTTTATTAATACATTTGTTTATATTATTCAGCTTGTGTATGTGTGTTCTTTTCTATTCACAGAGAGAGGAAAGAATGGGCAGATGTGACTCCTGTCCCTCAAGATGATGGGCCAAACCCAGTTGTTCAGATTGTTTATAGTGAAAAATGTAAGTAGATACTTTGGAATGTCTGGGTTTATAATAAAGCTACATTTTTTATATATAGAAAAAGGGAGAATTTGCAGCTTAGTTACAAAAAAAATGTCTGATTTAAATTCTAATGCACCTTCAATCATGTAAACCGTTGTATGAGTTAGAAAAAAAAGGCTTGGAATAAAGGTTTTTTTTATTTTTTTTAAAGCTTAAAGAAGAACTCCAGCTTTCTCCCCAAAACAAGATGAATTGTGCATGTAAATGAATCACAACCCCCCACTTATAGCTTATGTGTAACTTGCCTCCTTTAGCTGTATACAGCCGGTTTCTGTCTGTGATTTCACTCCTCCTCCTGGCTGAAGTTCTCTGACTTCCTGCTTCCTTTTACCAGTCCTGATACTACACGTCCCATCATCCTTTTGAGCCTTTTTAATTTCAGGGCGGGCTATGGGAGTCACTTGTACCAGTTCTGGAAGTTGATGTGGGTGGGTCCTAGGGTCACTGTGGGTGTTTCTGAGCCTTCATGTGGGTGGTGAAAGAAGAGTATTGGAATTCTGCTCTCACCAATCACAGTCCATTCTTCTCTGCAGGGAGCAATGCAGTACAGCAGGCAGTGTAACCTTACAAACCACCTCTTGGACAAGAAATGTGCTATTCTAGCTATAAAGGGCACACAAATATAAAACTGATCACATGGTCATATTTTTTTCTGATTTGATCTCATTCTTTTTAACAGAGAAACTGCAAATTTTCTTTGTTGAAGGCATGATTTGTGTGTGTGCTAACACTTATATACACATTACAATACTCAATTTAGTCACACACAAATCTTTGGTTGTTGTAAAGTGTATGTGAGTCACCAAACACACTAAAATTATTGTGAGCATAAACGCGCACTCCTTCTACGCAAAGTGTGAATGGGGCCTTAGATGCAAGGGATCCCTACCATACTAGAATCATTGCAGTCTTAGCACTTGTTTAAATTATTGGTGTAAAAATGCATCACAACCACAAGGTTTTACCGCCCCCCTACCCCCTCCGCTGCTCTCCCTTTAGCTAAAGAGGCAGTGGCTGGGGGTGCTTGGTGGACACTACTGCCTGCCAGACACAAACAATTCTAGTGAATGGAGCCACACTGCATTTGCGCACAGTGTGCATGTTTGCAGTGCAGAATTGCAGTATTTATGGGGTTAAAATAGGTGATGAGGCGGTGATACAACTCCTCACCGCCTAAAATGCTCCCTGAAAAGTGATCCGAATTCAGTCAACAAAAAAGGGGGAAATGTATCATACCTCCTTATGTCATTCCTATCTTGCAGCTTGCCAAAGAATAATGGCCTACAGCAAGACTATAGAGCAGTGATGGCGAACTTTGGCACCCCAGATGTTTTGGAACTACATTTTACATGATGCTCAACTACACTGCAGAGTGCATGAGCATCATGGAAAATGTAGTTCCAAAACATCTGGGGTGCCAAGGTTTGCCATCACTGCTATAAAGTAAGGACCATCGGAGGTAATTTTGAAGATGCTTCCTTCATATGTAAATGTATCGCTTCACAGGGAGGGTGGGATCTGAGGGGTGGGATTCTCCCAGTTCACACTGGTCAGCATATTTAACTGGGCAGGACTGAGTTCTAATTGTAATCCATACAAACCCGCCCAGAAGCAGCACAGCTAGTTTTCAGAACAGGCTGTGTATGAAGGGTTTCCTATTTGAATAATGCTGTGATCTATGAGGTGGGACTTGGGAGGTTTGGACTCTTCCAATAGGTATGACAGGGCTGGACTGAATGCTAATTAGGATGTATTCCATTCCACTCCTCATCAGAGCTGTGAAGGAAGTTACATCATTTGCACAGTCTCAAAGACTACAGAGGGGTATGTTTTAGGCTAGAGATGCTGCAGAAAGTGGCTCTGGAAGAGACTGTCTACAGCAGGCTATACAGAGTGTTACATGGTACAAAAACACAACTAAACCCAGAATATCAGGGGATCTGCAGACAACAGAGCAACATGGTACAGAGGTATGATCTATGCTGCGACTAATCATTTAGTTCTAGTGAAAAGAAAGTTCAGCCTTAAAGCGGTATTAAACCCCAAAACAAAAATGTATTCTATTGCAGCTTACCAGTTATCTGCGGTGGCTGCGTTATTTTTATTTATTTTTTGTTAGGTTTTTTTCCTCTTTATTTTCACCTGATGATCTGGCCAGTAAGTCGTTTATTTTTCTAATTTCTTTTAAAACAGAGCTAAACCCATCAATGTAACTGTTTCTCAAAACCGTTACATTTAAGAAATGCTGTGAATAACTGCCATCTTTGCTTTTGCTCTCAACAGACCAAGCTGTCCAGCTTGGCAATTAGAGTAGAGACAAGTGATTTAACATTGACAGGGATGCTTACAATGATCAGCTTTTATTTATTTAAAACCCTTTCCACGAAAAAAAATAAAAACTGCTTAAAGCGAAGTTCCACCCAAAAGTGGAACTTCCATTCATCTGATTCCCCCCCTCCGGTGCCACAATTGGCACCTTTCGGGTGAGAGGGGGGACAGGATACCTGTCTTTGACAGGTATCCCTTCCCACTTCCGGGAGCCTCCGCCGCGGCTGTTGATGTCACGCCTGGGGCTCCCTCTTCCTCCCCTGGCCGCCGGGCCAGTAGGAGAGAGGAGTGGGCCTCACGCATGTGCAGTAGGGTTCCCGGCGTGAAGCCAAAAGGCTACACTGCCGGGTACCCTTACCCGCAATGGCGGCAGCAGCACCCGACAGCTGATGGAAACATCAGCTGCGGTGCTGATATCGCTGGACTCCAGGACAGGTAATCGTCCTATTATTAAAAGCCAGCAGGTGCAGTGTACGTAGCTGCTGGTTTTTAATTAATTTTTTTTTTTTTAGCGGACCTCCGCTTTAGAGGCTAGGTTCACCTTTTGGGAAAAAATAATAAATGCATACAAATACAATACTGCTGTAAAAAAACCATTATTGCAGCCACCACATTTAAGGATTGGCAAACTGCAATGTCTTAGTTTTTAGTTTTTGAGTTTAGTACTTCTTTAGGCCCCATACACACTGGGCATTTATTCCTGGTGCATGGGTCTCTGCCACAGGTGCACTATCCAGCCCCACTGCCACCAGCCTGTCAAACTCTGTTAAAGGCTGACCGCTGTTGCGGCTGGATAATGCACCTAGTGCTACAAACATTTTGGGCAGTGGAAAGGGCTACATTTCTTTCCTTACCCCTGCTGTGGCCAGTTTAACCACCTGACCTGCAGCGCACTGTCTATGGGAGGTCCTTCAGTGTTATCACATACAATCTTGGACTATTAAAGCGGAATTAAACCCCACTACATAATCTCCTAGGAGATTTATACCATAATGTGCTGGTGTGCACTGCATATTTGCACATTATGACAGACTTCCCTGTCAAACGAGGCCCTCCAGCTTTGTGCAGTCCGTACTCCAGCTTGTCCAGGATGCTTCCATCTTCTCCCTGCCTACTTTCTGGGTTTCCTTTGTTCAACTGCTTGAATGGTCGGATGCAATGACTTCACTCTCGTGCATGGGAGTCACTTCATCACATCACAGAGCAGTGCAGTAAATGTATTCTGAGCTACGCACGTGCCACGCAGTGTACTTTACCAGGCAGGGAGAAGCATTTATGACAAGAGACCAATAAAGGTCCCTTCTGTCATAAAAGTCCTGTCAGCATTTTTTTTAAATTAATTAAATGAGAGTTTACATCCACTTTACCCATGCATGGCCGGGAGTACCTTTAGAGATGAGGCTGCAGAGGACAAGTCGCACCTGCTGAAGCTAGGAATAAGGTCCTCCTTTTTTCTTTTTTTTTTCTTCCTCTACCCCTAGGCAGAAACAAGCATTTAAGAATTTATCCCTTGCAGTTTATGAGGGGGGGAGAAATGGGGTGGAAGATAATGTGACAATATTGACAGCCAATGTTGTGTGAGAAAGCCTGAGCCAAGTCCTACCCATATGTTAGGCAAACTTGTCCCGTATGTCTCGCACAATGCCAGCTGTCAGTACAGCCATATTGGCTTTACCTAACAGTAAAGTGAGATTTCACCGCCTGTGTCTGCACCTGAGATAGCCCTAAATCAGTGCAGGGACAAGGTCTTCTGTCACCCGAGGTGAGGTTGCCATAGTGCGCCCCCCCCCCCCCCCCCCACAACTAAGTTGGCGTTACAAATGCTAACATGAATTCAGTTTGGTAAAAGGGGAAAAAAAAAGGTAAGGCAATTAAGGAGTTAATAAAATGAATAAGGGTTTAATAAAATGTATTCCACATTTGTTCCTTTTTATTAAGGCGCTAGAATCGTGTTTTTGGTACAAAGCACTTTATTCGGTGCTACAAACCCGGGCCAAATACTTATTTAAAAGAGAAGTATTGTCTTCTAGATTGTGAGCACTAACAAGCAGGGCCCTCTGATCCCTCCTGTATTGAATTGTATTGTAACTGTAATGTCTGCCCCGATGTTTTAAAGCGCTGCGCAAACTGTTGGTGCTATATAAATCCTGTATAATAATAAAGTATGGGAATTGTTTTTGTTTTAGAATCATACTTGCCTAGGTGGATGCAGCATTGGGTCGATGCTGTGTCTGTCCCCCGTCGGCTCTAAGGCTAAGAAACGAGCGATCAAATACCGCCGATAACTCTGTTTTCAGAGCTCTCTGTCACCGCTGTCTGTTCTGCCCCTCCACGCTCACTGGATCGCTGGAGTGTGGCGGGGGCTTTCTGAGAGGCTAAGCCGGGTGCCGGTCCAGACATGTGGGCACATCCTGACCATATGGTCGCGATCTTTCCCAAGCTTGGACCAGCTCTGTGACGTCAGCCGTCGGCAGGCTTTAGCCCTCTGTCTGCTGAACATGGGTCACAGGAGTGCAGAACAAACTGCATTCCTGTGATCCACAGGAGAAGTCCAGCCAAATGAGCTTTGGTTGTTCTTCTCCTTTTTAATGTTTAAATACAAATGATTAACAAAAGGGGCAAAAAAATAAAGTATTAATGAAATAAAGGGTTTAATAAAAACAAGGGTTCACTAAAGGTTTATAATCACTACACAGGATCTTTCTGCACACCAGGTGCCCCTCCATCACCACACAGGGCCCTCTGTGCACCAGGGACCCCTCCATCACCACAAGGAACTCCTGTGCATATCAAGAGCCTCTGTGTTATCGGTTAAAAAGTTTATACTAGGGGCTGTTTAATCCTTGTACAGGACCCTTCTGCGTACAGCAGTCAACCTGTATGACCCATCTGAATACCAGCAGCCCCTCTGTTACCACACATGACCTCCTTGCACATCAGAGGTTGGTTACCCCATCACCAAGTAGGACATCCACCGCCCCCCTTAATTTTATGGGATGCAAAATTTTATATTTAAGGTTGGGACTCCCTGGGGCCCATCTGACCATATAACATATAGGAGGAGCCCTACATGATGCTGATATAAACAAATAAAATGTAGTCCCTCCGGCTCCTTCAGCACACGACAGGAGGACACTGGACAGGATTCTGAGGTACATGTGTAAGATTGGGTACCTCTGGGACCCCTCGGTCAGCCAGCATACAGGTAATACCTACAGTAGTAGCTTTCATTCATAAATAAATGTGAAGCAGGAACTGAGCTGTCATACTGATAACTCATTCTTGCAAATTACACAGGGAGAATGTGGCTCTTCCTGTGTAATCATTGGAGCTCCATGATGGCTGGACGGTGTCCTTTTTATACAGAGTGGGCGGGTGGCACATTGATAGTGGAGTGGAGTTTTGGAGAGAACTGCAATTTTCAGGACTGCTCAGTCGACAACTGCAGAGGCAAGAGAGGCTCCCACATCATTGCTTGCAAGTTGAGTGTCTTGGCTCTGCTCTCAATGATCTGGTCAACTGAGTTTTTTTTTTTTTATAGTTGGCCTGGCTACTGGAAATTGTCCACCCCCGGGTTAATGTACCAGTCTAGAACAAGCACTTAGTGGAAAGCTCTCAGCATCTCAGAGGAAATACATTTTCTACATTGCCAGCTTTTTTTTATTTTTTTTTATTTGAGAATTCTAGTCTGCATTTTCAGTAGTGGGGCAGACGAGAGGTAAGAAGTATGCCTGACACAATCCTCATCGGTATCAAAATTAAAGTAGCATTGCATGATTAATATGACAGTTATACATGTTGTTGATGTACATTTAAAGCCGGACACAATTTTATTACAAAAGGTTTTTGTATATGGTGGTGAAAGGTTGTCGTCATGACGCTTGTATAAGAAATGAGGGTTTAGTTGTCACTAGAACAAGAAGTTACAGACAACAATAAAAACATTGAGGTTGATTTACTAAAATTGGAGAGTGCAAAATCTGGTGCAGCACAGCATAGAATCCAATCAGCTTCTAACTTCAGTTTGTTCAATTTAAACTTTAACAAAAAAAACCTTTTAAGCTAATTGGTTTCTATGCTGAGCTGCACCAGATTTTGCACACTCCAGTTTTAGTAATCTGTCTGAAGTTTTAATGCCTCCTCATTCTGCTGCATATGTGTCTTTGGTTTATATTTGTGTCCCCATGGAGGAGATTTTCCACCACATCCTGCCCCAAGATGAAATAAGGGGAATCATCCCAAAGGAGACACAGATGGCAATAAAAACCTTACAAGTACTTTAAACGTTCACGGCTCTATCCCAAATAAAATAAACATTTTGGCTGGCGTTGGGCTTTAAAGCGTTTGTCACCCTAAAAAAAAAAAAATTGATCCTTTTCCCTTTAAAGTAGGTTATACAGCACAGTGCTTGTACTGTGTCGTTTTGGCCCCCTGTATCACCTGAAATACCTGGCTGGTTCTGCCCTCCCCCTGTAAACTCGCCTAAAATGCCCTACTATACTGTATTTCCGAGCAGCGATCCCATGACCGGCCACCTTTCTCCTGACTGACTGACGTCAGTGGGGGATTCTTGGCCCCTCCCGCTGTACCTGTCAGATCGGGAGAGGCAGCAGCGGCCAGTCACGTGAGCGGTGCTCGGAAATGCAGCATAGAACGGCATTCTTTTAATAAAACAGATACACTGGAGACATTGCATTATATAAGACAGGTGAGGGCCTGAAAATAATCAAGTGGGGTTACAACCACTTTAAATCTAAAATGTAACCAAACTGATAAATACACACTTGAAATGCATATATAATTTTACTTGTCAAAGAATTTGTAGTTTTATGCAACCTTCTTTTCAGTGGTGAGACTCGGTACATTGTTTATAATATACAATTTTCTTTTCAGTTCGGGATGTTTATGATTATTTCCGTGCTGTACTTCAGCGAGATGAGAGAAGTGATAGAGCTTTTAAACTGACAGGAGATGCCATTGAACTGAATGCTGCAAACTACACAGTATGGTGAGTAAGCAATTGAAGCAGTATCTGGATAGCCTTGCAGTGTCCCTATCATATAAAGCATAACATTCTACTAGACTGGTACTGTGTTCTATAATGGTAGCATGAACATTTCGTTTTATTTTTTATTTTTTTTAATATCAGCAAAGGTGTTCTGTCATAACATAACTCACAAGATGTGCAAACAGTGTGGCTATGGAGTGGGAAAAGCAAATAGAATTCTAGATTTTTAGTGAGACCTCATTTAGAATACTTTTGTCCAGTTCTGGAGTCTTCACTTACACAAAGATATTGATAAGCTAGAGAAAGTCCAGTCTGGGGTAGGAAGGGAAAGGGGAGACATGATTGAAACCCTTTAAATACACCAAAGAGGTAAATTAGCTTCAGGAGGGCATTTTTTTTTTCAATATGAAACCAAGAACACAGGGACATGACCTTAAGCTAACTGGAGGAAAGTTCATAACTAATCTTAGAAAGTATTCTTTTACTGAAAGGGTAGTTGATGCTTGGAATAAACTTCCAGCAGAGGTAGTGAGTTGGTCAACAGTAAATGGCTTCAGGCATGCTTGGGACAAACCTAGATCTATACTTGGACCAAAAAAGTTAACAAAAAAATATATAAAAAAACAAGCGGACACTATTGACTACTCCGGTCTTTTTTTCTGCCGTCACTTTTCTGTTTCTAAGATATAATATAATAAATCCTCTGTGCCTATGGGAAACACTGCAAAGTAGCATGCTGTGCTGATGTACACCTCCTCTTCTCTCAAGTAAATCAATACAAAAAATTGGTGCAGCGCTCAAACGGAGTACATAAATTAAGTCAAATTTAAGCATGCGCGGATATTCGTTTTATTTTTGCTCTGTTTAGAGCGCTGCAGCACATTTGTTAGCTTTTTTTATTTTTTTTTTGTATTAACTCAATGCAAAACTTTACTTGAACTAATTAAAATGTCTTGCATCATTCCTGTTTTAGGCATTACAGAAGAGTACTATTACAGTCATTGAAAAAGGATCTGCGTGAGGAAATGAACTATATCTCAGCAATTATTGAAGACCAGCCTAAAAATTACCAAGTCTGGTAAGAATGAAAGCGTTTAACTATGACCTCCTTCAGTGTGCAGTGCACAGACGGTTTTAAAAAACTTTGTTGACCCTGGTGTATGTCTGGGCAAAAAAATACAAATTAAACATATTTGGTACATCTGTGAGACGTGCACATTTTCCCCTGTGTGCTCCTAACTTTCTGTTTTGAGCTGGTAACAGGTTGCTTCTGCTAGACTAAAAACTGTAGTAGTATTGTCAGCCTTACCTGGTTCTCTCCTGCTGGACTTTAGAACACCACCTTCCCTTTCCATATGATATGGGAACGAGGAAAGATGGGTGTGTTCTGTAGCCCAGCAGATGCTCTAAGGCAGGGTTGAAAACACTGCTTGGAACTTTAGGGCAGCGGAGGCATATAAGTTGATTTACTAAAACCTGGTGCAGCTCTGCATAGTAATCAATCAGCTTCCAGGTTTTTGTCTTTTTTTTTTTTGTCTGTCCAAGCTTCATTGAACAAGCTGAAGTTAAAAGCTGATTGGCTACCATGCACAGCTGCACCAGATTTTGCACTTTATATTAAATTTCCTTTAGTAAATCAACCCCATTGTGTTATCAGCTCAAACAGCAAGTTAGAAACTCAATGGATTTCTGGGCAATCAATAAGTATTTTTCTGTACTTGCAGTGTTTTTGAAGAGCGAAAGCATGGGAAAATGGGCATGTAGTACAGGGGTGCTTGGATTACAGGGCTGGCAAAACATATTACAAATCTTTTTGCAGTTAAAGCGATTTGTAAATTTTATTAAAAAAAAAATAAAAAAAATTATACTTGCCTGCTCTGTGCAGTGGTCTTGCACAGAGCAGCCCTGATCCTCCTCCTTGGGTCCCCCGCTGGCGCTCTGGGCCTCTCCCGCTTGCCAGTGGCTTGCTATGGGGTGCTCATGCGTGCTTGCTCCCGAGCCGGCCCCACCTCCTGCTCTAGCCTCACTGGCTGGGATTGACCGCAACGGGACCCAATGGCTCCTGCTGCATCTCGGCCAATCAGGAGGAAAAGACCCGGGAGAGCCTTGGCTCTCGTGCACATCACTGGATCGAGATCAGGGATTGGGTAAGTAGTAGGGGGGAGCTGCACACTGAAGGTTATTTACCTTTTATGCATAGAAAATATGAAGTTAAAAAACCTTCAGCCTTTACAACCACTTTAAGACAGTGAATATATTTCAATGGTGGTTTCAGCTGTTTGCTTGGAGTTTAGCCCAAAGATAAATATTGCAGTTTTCCTTTTTTTTTTTTTTTTCTCTAGTCATCTTTCAGGACGGCACACCTTAGATGATGGGTCCCACCTGACAGGAAACACAATCAACAACAGAGTTTAAAAGGCCCCACCCTTCCCTCTGGCCCTCAGTTTTTGATTGTGTTTCCCACAGGATGGCAGCGAAACAATTAAAAAAAAAATTCTAAATTTTAAAGACCAAGGTCTGGGACCAACGTCTTTCCCCCCCCCCCCTAGAATGTCAGACCAAGAGCAGCCAGTTGGGGCTGCAGGGTCTGACAGAGCTTTTGCTCCTTTCAAGGGGGGTCTCCCTTTCCATACATTCTCAGGGGAATACATGGCCAGTGTTTCAAGAACCCCCCCCCCCCCTGAGAAACTGGTGGTGCTGGACACGGTGGGGGTGTCCATAACCCCAGGGACCTTATATCCCACTCTCTCCTCCTACCTGACAGTGGTGGGTGGCATGGAGGAACCGCTCGGATATCCCCCGACTGGGGGGGAGGGAGTCTCTGACGCTGTCGGTGCAGTATCCCGGGTCGGGCATAGGTGCAGAGGCCAGAGATCTCCTTCTTGCCGCTATGCTGTCTTCGGCATCGCTCGGTGACCATTGCGCATGTCCGAATGCCAGACGGCGCGCTCAGATGTCATTTCCGCCGCGTCCAGGCTACAACAAAATGGCGGCGAGCGGCGCGGCATGCTGTTGGCAGGTGGTGTAAGAGCGGTAACGGGGCGGGCGTCCGCGGTCCTGTGTTCCCCCAACCTGCCCAGAGCGATCCTTCCCGGTCGGGTGGGCTGCCTAAAGCGGTATGGAGAAGAACGGACCGATTCCGGCATCAGAGGTCACCACAGGGGGTGAGTGATCCAGCTGGCAGGGGGAGAAGATTTGGGGTGGCCCTACTTCCCTTTCCCCCGCAAGATACCCTAAGGGTTATGGCTTAACGGGGTTTATTTGTCTTTTACAGACACTGAATGCCCAGGGGACAACCTAAGCGTTGTGGGAATTGTAGTGAGAAACTCCCGCAGGAACATGCAAAACCCTTTTGCTTTAGATGGAGTGCCGAGCACTACAGTCTGAGATGCTAGCCACCCTTCAGAGCTATGGAGAGAAGAGGGAGGAAGCCCCCATGGGTAGGAAAAGCTCCCCCTCTCTGGTGGGAACCCCGGCAAGTGTTACGGAGGGATCCCAGGGACCGACTCTCGGTTACTCTGATGAAGAGGTAGAGGCCTTGGACCAGAGCTCTCGAGAGGAAGGAGAGGATTCTCACCAGGATAGTCTCTGTGAGACTAGACCTGGGGGGGCATCTCTTTGCAGCCGAAGATGAGGACATTCAGTTACTGTCCACTCAAGTCCCTGCACAGGGGACTTCGCAAAACTCAGGCCAAATCTTTCCCAGTACTCCAATCTCTTAAAGATATCATTTTTAAGAGAATGGAAAGATCCTGAGCGCAAAGTTTTTTTTTAAGGCTTAAGACCTGGAAGTGTAGATGCCCCTTTGAAGGCTGAGGAAGAAGAAAGATTCTTTAAAGTTCCACGTCTGGATGCTTCGTTGGCTCAAGTATCCAAACGTTCGGATTTGTCCTTCGGAGATTCCGGAAGCATTCGGGATCTGATGGACAAGAAATCTGAAACCTTGCTACGCAGAGCCTGGGATGCCTATGCCGCAGCTATGGGCCGAGCATTAGCCTCCGCCTGTGTCGCCAGAAACGCGGACGCATGGGTTTGCAGGTTAATGGATCACATAGCACACGAGAGTAAATCTAAGGAGATGTTAGATTCTCTGGAAATGGTTGGTAAGGCAGTAGCCTATTTAGTAGATGCCGCGGTAGAGACGGTTAGAAAAGCTGCCACGTCAGCAGCACTTCTAAATTCTGCTAGAAGAGCCCTTTGGGTAAAGAAGTGGGATGGAGATTTTACATCCAAGTCTCGTCTTTGCGGTATACTCTTTGAAGGATCACTGCTCTTCGGTTCAGACCTAGAGCAGGTACTGTCCCGTTCGACAGAAAAAGGCAAAAAATTCCCTGCAAAACCCAAGAAGGATAAGGGGAAGAAATTTTATTCGAGGGCCCCCCTTCTAAAGACCGTTTTAAGGGGAAAAAGGAGCTGAGGAAAAAGGTGGGGATTTGGTAGGAGCAAGGAAAAGGGTGGAATCCTTTTTCTCTGGGCCTGGTACTTCCAACAAGGAGTCCAAATGATGCCAACATAAAAGCTGGTGGAAGACTCTTGTGGTTCCTTCCCCAATGGAAAAACATCACACAGAGTCCTTACATTCTAAACCTGATAAAGGAGGGTTACAAATTAAAATTTCTGTCTCCCTCATCTCCCCAATGATCCTTTGAAAGAAAGGGACCTTTTGGGGAGTGTCTGCGAATTGGCAGAACAATTGGGTCATCATCCCTGTTCCTGTGGATCAGATCGGCCAGAGGTTTTATTCCCACATTTTTTGTGGTGCCAAAAGTCCCCATTGCCCCAAAACAACATCAGAAGTTCCTGAGGTTTGCAGTGCAGACAAAACAGGGCGTCCAAGGTTCTGGCCGAGGCGGTGTCTTTCCTACACCTCCAGGGGATAGCCTTGATCCCATACTTGGATGACATGTTAATTTTCAGTCCGGCCCTGGAACAGCTCCAGTCAGACCGAGACAAAGTGCTGTCCACTCTAGAATCCCTGGTGTGGCTGATTAGCTGAGAGAGGTCCCCTCTAGATACCTCACAATCCAAGGTGTTTCTAGGGTACCGAGTAGACTCAGTGAGCCAAAGGATCTTTCTTTCCCAAGAGAAGATCACAAAAGTGCAGAGAGCAGTCTCTACTCTCCATGGTATCGGGGAGGCCTCTCTAAGGACCATGATGAAAGTTCTGGGGCTTATGTCATCCTGCATCCCAGCGGTCCACTGGACCCAGTTCCATTCTCAGGGGCTCCAGGGATTCCTTCTCTCCTCCTGGGACGGGAAGAAGAGTATCCCTGGACATAACAGTACCCCTCTCGGAAGAGACAAACTCCCTAGACTGGTGGCTCAACTCGGACAACCTGTCAGGAGGTCGGTCCTGGACCCAACAAAACCCGCTGATTCTGACTACGGAAGCAAGTGCCTGGGGCTGGGGAGCTCATATGGGAGATCTCTTCGCCCAGGGCCCTTGGGACCGGGAGCAGAGCAAAGCTTCCTCCAATTTCAAGGAGTTGTTAGCGGTCGGAAAAGCGTTAAACTTTTTCCGAAATCAGGTCCAGGGAAGAGAGGTACAGATCTTCTCGGATAACGCAGTGGCCATGTCCTACCTAAACCATAAGGGGGGAACAAGGTCCAGCAAGCTGATGAAACTGACCCAGGAGATCCTGGGGGGGGGCAGAGAAATATATTCTCTGTTTCGGCAGTCCATGTACGATGGTCCCTCAACATTCAGGCAGACATTCTCAGCAGACAACCCATTCATCAAGGAGAGTGGGAGCTAAACAACTAAGTTTTCTCTCTGGTAAGCCAACACTTTGGCAAACCAGAGATAGACTTGTTTGCCTGCAGGAAGAACAGGAAAGTTCACAAGTACTTCTCTCTTACCAGGGAGCAGGGCTCCCGGGGAATAGATGCCTTAGCCCAAAACTGGGAGTTCCCTCCCCTGATGCTCATTCCCCAGGTATTGCAGAAGCTATCCCGTTCAAACGGGTGCCTTATTCTTTTCGTGCCCTGGTGGCCGAAGCGGGCATGGTTCCCCACCCTGAGGAGGTGGTCGATTGCTCCTCTGCTGCATCTCCCGTCCAGGCGAGATCTCCTCTCCCAGGGACCAGTGTTACATCCCGATCCAGGGTTTCTTTCCCTGACGGCATGGAGTTTGAGAGGGAGATCCTCAGGCGCAGGGGATGTTCGGAAAGTGATTGATACACTTTTGCTGAGTAGGAAGCCAGTCACTAGGCAAATTTATGCGAAAGTGTGGAAAGCCTTCTCTCGCTGGGCTCAGTCTAGAGAAGGTTCTCTCCAAACAATCCCGACGTTCTTGGATTTCCTCCAAGAGGGGGTTGACCAGGGCCTAGCAGCCAATACCCTCAGGGTCCAGGTTGCAACCTTATCTGTGTTTTTAGACTAAAGACTGGCCCTGAACCCACTGGTAAAGAGATTTTTGACAGCCAGGGAAAGGGTAACCCCGGTGAGAACAAGCAGGTTCCCACCTTCGGATTTATCCCTGGTATTGGATGCTCTAACCAAAGAGCCCTTTTTAGCCAGTGGCTCAGGTTTCTGTTAAGTTTCTTTCACTTAAAATGGCCTTCCTCCTGGCGATCACGACAGCCAGAAGGGTTGGTGACCTACAAGCTCTGACTAGAAGAGTCCTTTTTGTTGCTCCTAGAGGACAGGGTAATCCTCAGACAGGATACTTTATTTGCCAAAGGTGACCTCAGATTTCTACAGGTCACAGGAAATTGTACTCTCCTCCTTTTTGTCAGAACCCCAAAAATGACAAAGGAAAACTTTCATTTATTAGATGTTAGAAGATGTCTTCTACTCTATTTAGAGAGAGTGAGTGAGTTCAGGAGATCAAATCATTTACTAATTAGTTTCTCTGGCCAAAAGAAAGGGCTTCAGGCCTCCAAGCCTACGATAGCCAGGTGGATTAAACAGACTATCGCAGTAGCCTATGAACAGTCAGAAAAACCGGTTCCAGCTCGTATCAAAGCTCACTCAACTAATCTCTGGCGACCTCCAGTGGAGCTGTTGTCCCCTCAGGACTTGGCGTTTGGCAGGAAGTTAGTAGAGGCGGTGATTCCACCCTAAAGTAGGCCCGAACATCTTGCTCATCGTCTCAGGTGTGCCGTCCTGGAAGATGACTAGAGAAAAGTACCAGTTACACTTACCGGTAACGGGTTTTCTAGGAAGTCTTCCAGGACGGCAGGCCTACTTTTCTACCCTTCATTGTTGGTGATGTTTTATTCTCACAGAATGTACCCTCTGACACCGGTGTGGGCTAATACTTTGTCATGACAGAGGGAAGGGTGGGGCCTTTTAAACTCTGTTGTTTGTGTTTCCTGTCATGTGGGACCCATCATCTCAGGTGGGCCGTCCTGGAAGACTTCCTAGAAAACCCGTTACCGGTAAGTGTAACTGGTACTTTTTTTTTTGTATAGCCTCTGCCTGCATTTTATTGTGGTCGGTTTCCCTGCAGGGATATTTCTTTGCACTGCCTGTCCATACAGATGCATGATGTGAATGGAAAACTATTAAAATTAAGGGGAAATGCCACCTTTTAGTAGCTGCCCTCACTTTCTGTTCTGATGACAACTGTAAAATCTTGACTTTCTCTCATTTTCTCTCCTGGTGACAGTGGTCCTCATCACAGATACTGTGATTGGATCTCCCTATTGGACACAAAGATCATTAAATTCGGACAGTTTGTTCTTTTATAGTTACATAGTTAGTCTGTCTGAAAAAAGACACAATGTCATCTACATCAACCAATATAAAAACACAAATTAAAAAAATCTCCATATACTCAGTTGATCCAGGGGAAGGCAGGTCTTTCCAGAACTATATAAAAAAGGTTTGGGTTGGATTTTTGCTTTTTAAATAATACTTTTTGTATCATTTTGACTTGATGATTTTTTTTTTTTTTTTGTGCTTGATGACACAGGACAAAGAAAACAAACCTCAGTGAACCATTGCAATGAAATGGATGTTGGTTTTTCTCAGTGACCTGTGGTTACTGCACATCACAACTTTGCACTGTGTTGACAAATGAAGCCATAGGAACTCTAATGCTAAATATTTTACTCGTTAGGCACCACAGGAGAGTGCTGGTTGAGTTGCTCAAGGATCCAACAGAAGAGCTTGAGTTTATTGCAGACATCTTAAACCAGGATGCTAAAAACTACCATGCATGGCAGCACAGGCAATGGGTTATTCAGGTATTTCTTCCATTCTTATGAGTACAACTCTTTTTACTTGTAGTTCTGTGTAAAGTGTGTTTTTTTTATTTATTTTTTTTAACCTATAGCAAAGACGTGATAAATTTAAAGTGATTATGTATAGGTTTACCTATTAATTTTCTTTATCTTCAAAGTACCATATAAAATAGAATACAATTTATGCTAGGGTATTAGGTGACCTGTTCAGGCATTAATTAATAATTCAGCAATTACTAGTCCTTGTGGGAAACTTTCTTTGCTATAGCTTTAGAACAGACTCGTTAAAAGGGAGGAGACTGATGGCTACTTGTATAATTTTTATAACTGTGTTCCTTATGGCTTAATTTACTTAAGTTCCTTACAAATTGGTATTCCTGACATTTTTATTATGGGACAACTACATTTTACAGTGAGGGGAAAATAATATTTGATCCCCTGCTGATTTTGTACATTTGCCAAATGACAAAGGTGATCAGTCTATACTTTTAATGGTAGGTTTATTTTAAAAGTAAGAGCCAGACAGAATAACAACAAAAATATTGAGGGGAAAAAACGCATTTCAAAAAAGTTTATAAATTGATTTGCATTTTAATGAGTGAAATTAGTATTTGATCCCCTATCAGCAAGTTTTCTGGCTCCCAGTTGTCTTCTATACAGGTAACGAGCTGAGATTAGGAACACTCTCTTAAAAGGGAGTGCTCCTAATCTCAGCTTGGTGCCTGTATAAAAGACACCTGTCCACAGAAGCAATCAGATTCCAATCTCTCTACCATGGCCAAGAACAAAGAGCTGTCCAAGGATGTCATGAACAAGATTGTAGACCTGCACAAGGCTGGAATGGGCTACAAGACCTTCGCCAAGCAGCTGAAGTTTACTAATGAACATCTGAATTATTCAGAGGAGAACTGGGTGAAAGTGTTGTGGTCAGATGAGACAAAAATTGAGCTCTTTGGCATCAACTCAACTCGCCGTATTTGGAAGAGGAGAAATGCTGCCTAAGACCCCAAGAACACCATCCCCACCGTCAAACATGGAGGTGAAAACAATGTGCTTTGGGGGTGTTTTTCTGCTAAGGGGACAGGACAACGTCACTGCATCAAAGGGACGATGGGCAGGGTCATGTAACGTCAAATCTTGGGTGAGATCCTCCTTCCCACAGCCAGGGCATTGAAAATGGGTCGTGGATGGGTCATCCTGCATGACAATGACCCAAAACACATGACCAAGGCAACAAAGGAGTGGCTCAAGAAGAAGCACATTAAGGTCCTGGAGTGGCCTAGCCAGTCTCCAGACCTTAATCCCATAGAAAATATGTGGCGACAGCTGAAGATTCGAGTTGCCAAATGACTTGGAGAGGATCTGCAAAGATGAGTGGGACAAAATCCCTCCTGAGATGTGTGCAAACCTGGTGGTGGCCAACTACAAGAAACTGTGATTGTCAACAAGGGTTTTGCTATCGTGTCCTAAGTCATGTTTTGCAAAGGGGGTTAAATACTTATTTCACTCATTAACCACTTCCTTCCCCGCCCAAAGTCATATGACGTCCGCAGATAGGATCTCCCATCCTGGGTGGGCGTCATATGACGTCCTCTGCTTCTTGACAGTACAGTATAGGGGGCGTGACAGTGGAGCCGATGCGTGGCCGCGATGTCCGCCGAGCACCCGCGTTCGTTTGTGACAGAGCAGGAACGTGGATCTGTGTGTAAACACACAGATCCAAGTCCTGTCAGGGGAGAGGAGACAGATCGTGTGTTCCTAGTATATAGGAACACTGATCGGTCTCCTCCCCTAGTCCGTTCCACCCCCCCCCCAGTTAGAATCACTCCCTAGGTAACACATTTAACCCCTTGATCGCTCCCTAGTGTTAACTTTTTCCCTGCCAGTGACATTTATACAGTAATCGGTGCATATTTATAGCACTGATAACTGTATAAATGTCAATGGTCCCAAAATAGTGTCAAAAGTGTCCGATCTGTCCGCCACAATGTTGCAGTCTTGATAAAAATTGCAGATCACCGCCATTACTAGTAAAAAAAAAAATATAGAAAAAATGCCATGAATCAATATCGCTATAACTTTTACCCAGACCAATCAATATACGCTTTTTGCGATATTTATTTATTTATTTATTTATCACCAAAAATATGTAGAAGAATACATATCGGCATAAACTGATAAATTATTATTTATTTTTTTAAATTGGGGATATTTATTATAGCAAAACGTTTTTTTGTTTATAGCGCAAAAAAATTCAAACGCAGAGGTGATCAAATACCACCAAAAGAAAGCTCTATTTGTGGGGGGGGGGATTATAAAAATTTCATTTGGGTACAGTGTTGCATGACCGCGCAATTGTCTGTCATTCAAAATGTTACAGCGCTGAAAATTGGCCTGTGCAGGAAGGGGTGAAAATGACCAGTATTGAAGTGGTTAAAATGCAAATCAATTTAAGTTTTTTGAAATGCGTTTTTTCTAAATATATTTTTGTTATTCCTTTTCTCACTGTAAAAATAAACCTACCATTTAAAATTATAGACGGATTATTTCTTTGTCAGTGGGCAAACGTACAAAATCAGCATGGGATCAAATACTTTTTTTTCTCACTGTAGCTGGTATTCCCTTTTTAATTCCCGCATTTAGGTTTGTCAGTTGTAATTCTGTTTTAATAAAGGCAAACAGCAGAGCACTGTCACTGACTGTAGGTTCTTGCTAAAAAATATTTTGGTTTCTATGTGTAATAAAATTATACTTTGAGTTTAGTTATGTGTTCCTTCACTAACTGTCTGGTCGTATACTGTATATCAAAAAGAGCTGCGCTATAAAACGGTGATAATTAAACATACAAATCAGAATTAATCGAGTAATACAATGATATAAACAACATATGCTCTATTGTATACCACCTGTGCACAATAAAGTCCAAGTGCAAAAGCAGCAATGAAGTGCATGAAAAAGTATTGAAAAATGGAAATCTAAAAATAGGAAAATATGAGGTTTGTGAAGATTAGAAGTGATCCTCTTCAGGAATGTTAAAATTAAATTTTATATAGGTAGTGAGCACCCACCACCATCCAGGTTTCCCAGACTGTGACACCTCCACCTCAGTAAAAATGCAGGCTTGCCAAATTTAGTGGACCCTCTAATAAAAGAGGTCATATGGGCATGAGGCCAAACACCCTGGTCAGGGTATTCCCAAGGCCCTCTTATTACAAGATCCACTTGAGGTTAAGGCTATGGACTGTACTGCTCATCTCAAAGGCATCCCGATAAAACATGAAACAAGAAGCTCCACATAGTGTAAAACCCTTCTAAATGCTTTATTGAAAGTAAAAGTTGCACCTACATCAAGAAGTACCATAAATCGCTTAGTTAAAATTCTCCGGCCAGCTAACCGCAAAAAGGAAAAAAAAAACTCTTCCTGGAACACGCAATGATGTCAGCACGTCGCTCAGCCCTACTCGTTTTATCACACGTGACATGGGACATTCCTGAAGAGGATCTCTTCTAATCCTTCACAAACTTCATATTTTCCTATAATTTTTTTTTTTTTTTTTTTATATTTCCATCTTTCGATTTTTGTATTTTTTGCTGCTTTTGCACTCAGACCCCATACACACTATTAGATTTTCGGCAGATTTTTATCTTCAGATTACCAAAATCATATAATATGAGGTCAAACCTTAAAGCCTCGTACACACGATCGGATTTCCATCGGACAAATCCGAGGAATTTTGTGCGAAGGGCGTTGGCCGTGAACTTGGTAAGCATACAGACGGCAGAACTTTTTCAGCCAACATACACGTAACTTTGTGGTTTTTCAGCTCTTTAGCGCCACCCTTTGGGCAACTTCTGCTAATGTTGTCTTATGGCTAGCATTGGTTCGGAGCATGCGTGTTTGTATGTTGGCTTTTTTTCCGACGGACTTGTGTACACACGATCGGATAATCCGACTAGACACATTTTGTTGTCGGAAAATATGAAAGCATGCTATAAAACATTTGTTGGAAATTACGACAACAATTGTCCGATGGAGCATACAAACGGTCGGATTATCCGACAAAACCCTGCCATCACACATTTGTCGGAAAATCCGATCGTGTGTATGAGGCTTAAGAGTTTTAATTTGTATGCAATCAGGCAGGCCCTTGTACTACATGGTTTTGGTAAATCTGAAGACAAAAATCTGCAGAAAATCTAATAGTGTGTATGGGGCTTTAATTGTGCACAGGTGTTGTACAATAGTAGATTGTATGTTTGCATTATCATTGTATTACTTGATTGATTCTGATTTGTATGTTTAATTATCACTGTTTTATAGCACGGCTCTATCTGTTCTGTGGAAGATATCTTGCAGCAGAGCCGCTACTTTATCACTTTTTCTTGTGTATCGTATAACCTAAGCGCAGTTTCAAGTTTGGATATTATGTACATATGCATTCATAATGTAGATTCAGACCTTTTTTTTTTTTTTGTGCTGTTTTTTTATGATTTTGTTTGATAGTAAAATGCATTTATAATTTTCCTTTTGCTTTTTTTTTGTTTGGTTTACTCATGTTAATATCTTTCCAGGAGTTTAATTTGTGGGATGGCGAGTTACAGTATGTTGATCTGCTGTTGGCAAGAGACTTGCGAAACAATTCTGCTTGGAACCAAAGATACTTTATTATTTCTAACACATCAGGATACAGCAATCCCCAAATTCTAGAGAGGGAGGTCCAGTAAGTGTTGCGGAATTACACCTTATTAATTAACAATAATATTGCCTCTCCTAATTCTTGGTGCAATGATAATAAAATAGTAGCCACCCAGTTTTACAGCGTTAGTAGGGATTTATTTAACATTTATATATAAACCCAAAATTTAGTTTTCAGGATGTTTTGGCACCATACCACACTGTATATATTTTCAGTAAAGTATTACTATAGGCAAAAGGTTGTGTGTGTGTGTGTGTGTGTGTGTGTGTGTGTGTGTGTGTGTGTTTGTTTTTTTAAATATTATATTCTGTATAGATTATGGGAGGGTTCTATCCCCTGTCAGTGTTTAATTTTTTTCCATTTGTGTCCCAAATTGGGGAGATTTGCCTTCACTTCTAGTCTCATAGCCAAAACAGGAAATGAGAGGAAATCCCTTCAAATTAAGGGAATACATTGGGGTCACCAGAACAAGTGTCCCCATTAGAAGAATTCCTCTCCATTACTGTTATGGGGACAATCCAAAATGTAGGATTTTCTTTTACTTCCACTCTTGATGATCATGATAAATGGGACAAATAGAGAGGGGGGAGTCCCATTAACCGGAGTAAAGGTAGAGATAAAAACTGGTGTTCTAATCCCTCTCCACTCTGTCCAAAACAAAAAAAAGAAAAAAAAAAGTTTTACGTTTATACTTTAACCAAATAATTTTGGTGAATCTATTGCAACGTTTCTTTCAGGAGATCCTGTCAGTAAATGCACTAATGTTGAAGGCTGCCAAACCTAAGCCACTGCCTCGCAGTTGGCAGTAGCATTGTCAGCCTGTCATGTGCACTTCCTTGGTTGGCCTAAATGTCCTCTGCTTTGCTGGGCAGTTCTGATCAGACAAAGCTCCAACACTTTTGGGTTGTGTCACAGCTTTACACTAAGCTCTCTCTCCCCATGCCTTCCTGTAGGCCCATACCTGAAGGGCTGCCTCATCAGCCAAAAGGAATGCCTGGGAAATAGAGTGTAGGCAAGCTTCAGCACTATAGGATCATGCTGAAGCTTTGCTTGGTGGCATGGCATTCTGGCAAAGCAGAGAATGCTAAAAGGCGGCTGCAGATTTGTGCAGGCAATTACAATTCATACCTGTAAGTGGCTTTTATTCTTTATAAATTAACACAATCTTGTTAAATCACCTATGTAAAATGGAAGTGTTAAGCACTTTTTTTTATTCTCCAAAAGAGTTATTAGTATTAAAATGGGGCATAAAGTAACCGCATCAGTGCTGACAAGGGAATGCACCCATGTTGTATACGGAGGTGTCCAACATTTTGACCTTTCTTGACCACGTTTGAAAAAGAGGAACTGTATTGGGTCACACATAAAATCCACAAACAATAAGGATAGCTGATGAGCAGAAAGTTGGGCAGATCACAACGACCACTGGATATAGATAATTTACCGGAGTAATAATTATTTTTTTAACGCAAAAGAGAGCAACATAAAACGAGTGCAATATTTGACATGCTTTTTAACACCTCAATATCTGTTTCAATGTAGCAATTCTCAATTAATGCTCAAGGTGATCATCGGATATTTTGGTTCAGATTTTGCCCTTTGTGTGCTTTGTCCTTGTTGCTCACAAATATAGGAAACTGTTAAAAAATTACAAGAATAATAAAAAAAAAAAAGGGATACTCCTTTTTTTGATACGTAAAAATCAATTATTTATGTCTTGATACTATCTATAAGTAGATATAACTTTTCACGGAAATAATATAAATTTTGATCTATTGTAATATGATCTAACCGTATGTATACACATTGTACTGCTATTTTACATTTTTTTAATGTAATGACTCTATTCTGATGAAAAAAAATAAAATAAAAAAATTACAAGAATATGGCGCGATTGTAAAGTGGGGTTGTTTTCTTTGGGAAGATAAAAATGTATAAAATTCCAGTAAAGAGACCCACTCAAAATTTTCTTCGGCTGCATGTGTTCGCTAAGTGTAAACGCATTTAAAAATAAAAAATGTAATAAAAATCCAACATTTTTTAAGTAGGTTTACAATTTTGTGTTGGGCCACATTCATAGCTGTCTTGGGCTGCATGCAGCCCGTGGGCCAAAAGTTGTACACCCCTGGTCTAGGGGAAAGTGTTACTAAACCACAACCGTAAAATCAGTCTGTATATGCAGTAAAGCATGCTTATTATACTCTCTGTGGAACCTAAGGGGTTAATCCTCTGCAATGTATAAAAAGGTTGTTTGATCCTGCCTTCTCTGATCCTCCCCTTCCACAGTCCCCAATCTGTCTCCCGATAGCAGAGAGAGGGGGTTGGGGTTGAATAAGGCTAGGACTCAGGAATTGGAACAGGGACCTCCCCCAGAGGTCAAAGGTCAGAAGGCGGGTTCCCAGAGGTCAAAGGTCACGGGGCGTGGCTGACCCACCCCCACCAAAGTGTGCCGCCTACCCCAACTAAGTCGGGGAATGAACAAGTCGGGGAAAGCGTATTCTCGTCTCCCGATAGAACAGAGCCTTGTGGGCAAGCTGCTCATGCTCAGTTTGTGTATTGCTAGAGTTTCATTTTTTTTTTTTCTCGAGAGTGCATGTGGTCAGCACAGGGCCAATCAGCACTGTCCTGACAGAGGGTCAGGAGCCCTGCAGCCTCATAGGACAATCAGGAGAGAAAAATCTCCCCCTACAAGCTTTAACAAGTGCTCTGCTGGTCACTGATAAAAGTCACAAGACTGCTCCAACTGATGATGATAAAAGGTATTTAGCAGTTTGTTTACTAAAATAATTGCATTTCCGTGTACTGTGGGAGACCAGATATAGTGAATGCAGGGTCCTGTTTTTAGTAACACTTTTTTTCAAATGAAAAAGTCCTATGAAGCAAATATCCAAATTAGCAATGTTGTTGGAGGACAAGGAGTAAAAAGGTGGCTGCATGTATTTAATGCCACATTCACATTTTGCGTAGTGGAAATGCGCGTTCCCTTTTTTTTAATTTTTTTTTTATTTTTTCCCCATTTCTGCTGGTCACAAATGGAGCAGCCTATTTACTTGAATTGACTGCCCTAAAATAAGCCCCAGAACCTATTCGGGCATGTTTTGCCATGCAGCAAATACGCACCACATTTGGGATGCCATTAAGAAATAGTGGTACTGCAAACGCTTTGCGCATTTTGCCACGTTTTTGAAAAGGCTGACAAAAACATGCAATTGTGTCCGTGTTTTCAAAACAGCCAAGTGTGAATGGGCCTTAGAGGTCCTCCCAGGTGGTTTGGGGTCACCCAGGTTTACACAGACCTTGACTTCTTTAATTTAAAGCTAAACCCTACTCCTACTACAAGCTTCGTGGCCAACATATGCTCTGCCACTGAGCTACTAAATATGGGGAGTGCAGAAACCTAGCTATAAATCACAGAACTGCTTGAGACCTGTGTAAACCGTGTATTTGGGGATCCATGAGACTTACCAGTTGCATCAGTTTGAAGGTGTTTGCAGACAGACAGACTAACTTTTTAAATGTGATATTAACAGATGAACTCTGTCAATACATGTATAATTCATTTTGTTTTCTGTATTAAAGCTATTTTTATTATTTAGTTAATTGTTTGTTTTATAAAGCATGCCTTATGCTACAACTTCCCAATCACAATTTATTTTATTTTTTTCAGATATGCTATAGAGATGATCAAGGTTGCTCCACACAATGAAAGTGCATGGAACTATCTTCGAGGGTGAGATCAATGTATTTTTAAATATAAAACTACCTATAACGGCAGACTTTTTTTGCAGCTGCTTTACATCAGTTGTAAAGGCAAGACATTTTTTACCTGAATGCATTCCCTGTGTTAAGGTAAAAAATGTTCTCAGTATTTGTATAGACCCCCCTAAAATACCTGAGTCCTCATTTGCTGGCGGGGGAGCCCGGAAGTGGAGGTTTGGGGCCACTCTGTACAATACCATTGCACAGAGCAGGTAAGTATACCAAGTGTATTCGTTTTAGTTAAAAAAAAAAAGTTATCCTTAAACAGCTTTTAATATAAATCAAACATACAAAAAAACATAATGCTCTTGCAATATTAGAAATTGTGTTCAGAGTAACGCCCGGTGCTATCTTTTAATCTCTTAAAGAACAAATTGTACTGGATAATGTTAAATGAATGCCACTCTACAGGACAAGCTTCCCCTATTCGAAAAAACCTGGGACCCTTGGATCACCTACCTGACAGGGACAGCCTAGTCAGATCTGAGGCTAACCTCTTAGTGCCCCAGGAGAGGCTCGCTGTCTCTTTCCCATTCCTTCTTTCTTCATCCCTTTCGCCTTTCTTTTCTTCCCCCTCTTCCTTTTTTTTTCCCTACTTATTAAACCCTTTGGTAGTTTGGGGAGTGATGTAGGACAGCTGGTCAGCCACCATTGGTCCCCCTCCCCGTTTTGTGGACTGTGCATTCAAACACAATGACCAGCTACCATGATCGATTCATGGCTAAGATGACTCCTCATCTTGGATGAGAGCGCCCCCGGTCATGCAGTTCATCTTCGGAGGATGTATCTTCTGTTCTTCAGAATTTTAGTTATAGCCCAAAATTTTCATTTTATACCGGGTTCCTTAACCACTTAAGCCCCGGACCATTTGGTAGCTAAAGGACCAGAGGTGAATTCAGAATTTTGCACTGCGCTGCTTTAACTGTAAATTGTGTGGACATGCAATGTTGTACCCAAACGAAATTTGCATCCTTTTCTTCCCACAAATAGAGCTTTCTTTTAATGGTATTTGATTGCCTCTGCGATTTTTATTTTTTGCGATATAAACGGAAAAAGACCAAATTTTTTTAAAAAAAAATTATATTTTCTACTTTTTGTTATAAGAAAAATCGAATAAACTCAATTTTAGTCATACATTTAGGCCAAAATTTATTCAGCCACATGTCTTTAGTAAAAAAAGTCAATAAGCGTATATTTATTGGTTTGCGCAAAAGTTATAGCGTTTACAAAACTAGGGTACATTTTCTGGAATTTACACAGCTTTTAATTTATGACTGCCTATCTCATTTCTTGAGGTGCTAAAATGACAGGGCAGTACAAAACCCCCCCAAATGACCCCATTTTAGAAAGTAGACACCCCAAGGAAATTGCTGAGAGGCCTGTTGAGCCCATTGAATATTTTTTTTTTTTTTGTCCCAAGTGATTGTAATTTTTTATTTTTTTGTCATTATTCAAAAAGTTGTCACTAAATGATATATTGCTCACACATGCCATGGTCATATGTGAAATTGCACCCCAAAATACATTCTGCTGCTTCTCCTGAGTATGGGGATACCACATGTGTGGGACTTTTTAGGAGCCTAGCCACGTACGGGACCCCGGAAACCAAGCACCGCCTCCAGGATTTCTAAGGGCGCAAATTTTTGATTTCACTCCTCACTACCTATCACAGTTTCGAAGGCCATAAAATGCCAAAATAGCACAAAACCCCCCCAAATGACCCCATTTTGGAAAGTAGACACCCCAAGCTGTTTGCTGAGAGGCATGGTGAGTATTTTACAGCTCTCATTTGTTTTTGAAAATGAAGAAAGAACATTTTTTTTTTTTTTTTCTTTTTTTTTTTCAATTTTCAAAACTTTGTGACAAAAAGCAAGATCTGCAAAATACTCACAATACCTCTCAGCAAATAGCTTGGGGTGTCTACTTTCCAAAATGGGGTCATTTGGGGGGGTTTTGTGCCATCTGGGCATTCCATGGCCTCCGAAACTGTGATAGGCAGTGAGAAGTGAAATCAAAAATTGACACCCTTAGAAAGCCTGAAGGCGGTGATTGGTTTTTGGGGTCCCGTACGCGGCTAGGCTCCCAAAAAGTCTCACACATGTGGTATCCCCGTACTCAGGAGAAGCAACAGAATGTATTTTGGGGTGTAATTCCACATATGCTCATGGCATGTTTGAGCAATATATCATTTAGTGACAACTTTGTGCAAAAAAAAAAAAAAAAAAATTGTATTTTTTCCGCAACTTGTGTCAACATATAAAATATTCCATGGACTCGACATGCCTCTCAGTATATAGCTTGGGGTGTCTACTTTCCAAAATGGGGTCATTTGGGGGGGTTTTGAACTGTTCTGGCATTTTATACACAACATTAGGAAGCTTACATCCACTCTTCTAACCACTTGAAGACAAAGCCCTTTTTGACACTTTTTGTTTACATGAAAACATTTTTTTTTGCAAGAAAATTATGTTGAACCCCCAAACATTATATATATTTTTAAAGCAAAGGCCCTACAGAATAAAATGGTGGGTGTTGCATTTTTTTTTTCTACACAGTGTTTGCGCAGCGATTTTTCAAACGCATTTTTTGGGGAAAAAATACACTTTTTTTAATTTTAATGCACTAAAACACACTATATTGCCCAAATGTTTGATGAAATAAAAAAGATGATCTTAGGCCGAGTACATAGATACCAAACACGACATGCTTTAAAATTTCGCACAAACGCGCATTGGCGACAAACTACATACATTTTTAAAAGCATTTACAGGTTACCCCGTTAGATTTACAGAGGAGGTCTACTGCTAAAATTACTGCCCTCGATCTGACCTTCGCGGTGATACCTCACATGCATGGTGCAATTGCTGTTTACATATGACGCCAGACCGACGCTTGCGTTCGCCATTGGGCAAGAGCAGGGCAGGACAGGGGTGCTTTTTTTTTTATTTTTTTTTTATTATTAATTTTGCTTTTTTATTTTATTCTTAAACTGTTGCTTCCATATTTATTTATTTTTATCACTTTTATTGTTATCTCAGGGAATGTAAATATCCCCTATGATAGCAATAGGTAATGACAGGTACTCTTTTTTGAAAAAAAACTGGGGTCTATTGGACCCTAGATCTTTCCTCTGCCCTCAAAGCATCTGACCACACCAAGATCGGTGTGATAAAATGCTTTCCCAATTTCCCAATGGCGCTTTTTATATCCAGGGGGGGGGACATTCCCTCCCACTGCTTGTAAAAGCAGTCCAGAGGCTAATTAGCCACTAGGATTGCTTTTACATGAAAGCCGGCCGCTGGCTGAAAAGAATGATACCAAGATGATACCTAAACCCGCAGGCATCATTCTGGTATAAACATTCAAAGTCCAGCAACATACCAGTACGTTGCTGGTCCTTGTTGGACATGTATTGTAATCTTTTTTTTCATGCAGCCTGTTGGCTGAACGAAAAAAAGAGATTGATCGGTGGGTATGCCCACCATTAGAATACCGCCCTTCATCCACCCACTTCTAATGATGGGCATACATGCACCATTTATATATGCCGAAGCATGGGGGCATCTTCTCGCAAAAGTTATGCCGCGTACACATGGTCAGACTTTTCCACGGGCAAGCCTCCGTCGGAATTTCGACCGTATGTACGCGGCATTAGGAGCAAAATCGCTCCTCCGCTCCTGCTGCCCCAATGCTTCGGCATATATGCTTTTTTTTTTTTTTTAACTGTGGTGGTGAAATCACCTCCGACAGCACTGGAGTCGCAGGGATCAGGCCTGTCTCTGCGAACGCTGCAGTTATGTGTGTTGTGTTTTGTAAGTGACAGTGATCGATCGATACTGCACTTGGGTGGCCTGGGCTGGACGGAGGGGCAAAACTCAGGTGCTAGCAGGTATCTGGGCTGATCCCGCTAACACTGCGTTTTTGGGAACCCTAAACTGCTGGGGACGCTAGTATAGATCTGATCAGATCAGATATTGATCTGTTCAGATACTATACCACTAAGGGGGGTGTATGCTTCACGCGTGGGTGTTAGTGCTACTGGCACTAACCTGACGCTGCCTGGGGTGTGACGCAGACCCTCTCTGACGCTAAAACCTAACTGATATCACCCACCGGGCGATCAGGGGGTTAAACCTTTATTGGGTTATATACGGCGGGTGCCCTGACACTATAAAAAGCAAACAAACTAACCAGCGTCACCCGTAACACTTATATGATGATCACTGGTGAAAGGGTTAACTAGGGGCAATTAGGGGGTTAAAACCTTTATTAGGTAATATATGGGGGTACCTGACGCTATATAAAAACCTGACGGCGAACCTAAAAAAAAAATTACTGGCTACCTATCGGCATCACCGACACTAAGACAACGATCATAAAAACGATCGCTTAGCGACAGTGGTGATAGGGGGTGAAAGGGTTACCTGGGGGGCGATCAGGGGGTTAAACCTTTATTAGATAATATATGGGGGTACCTGACGCTATAAAAACCTGCGGCGAACCTAAAAAAAAATTACTGGCTACTGATCAGGATCACCGACGCTAAGACATCGATCAGAAAAATGATCGCATAGCGACGGCGGTGCTAGGGGGTGAAAGGGTTACCTGGGGGGTGATCCAGGGGGTTAAACCTTTATTAGGTAATATATGGGGGTACCCGACGCTATAAAAACCTGCGGCGAACCTAAAAAAAATTACTGGCTACCGATCAGCATCACCGACGCTAAGACATCGATCAGAAAAATGATTGCTTAGCGACGGCGGTGCTAGGGGGTGAAAGGGTTACCTGGGGGGTGATCAGGGGGTTAAACCTTTATTAGGGGGGGGTTAGGGGGCTACACTGGACCTAAAACTAAATGTAGTGACACTTTTACAGTCACAAATGTCACTGATTGCAGTGATCACTAAATAAATGGTCACTGCAATCAGTGACACTGTGACTGGGGGCTGGGGGGTGGCCTGGGGGGGGCGATTTATGTGCCTATGTGTCCTGGTGTCAGTGTGCTGTTTTGTGTACTAACCTGCATCTTCTCCTGTACGGCGCTCGGTATATGTGAGCGCCGCAGGAGAGATGACATCACTTCCTCCAGCCTGTGTAAACAAGCACACAGGCAGGGGAAGCTCTCATTCGCCGGGAGCGATCGAGAGGGGGTGGCCGGAATCAAACGGCCGTCCCCTCATGCCGGATCGCTCCCGAAGGTAAAACGACCACCCACTGTAAAGAAGGGGGGTCCGATCGGACCCCCCAACTATACAAAGGCAATCACGTACATATACGTGATTCTGCCTGTCGGTGCCATTCTGCCAACGTATATTTACAGTGGGCGGTCGTTAAGTGGTTAAAGACCAATGATGTATGTGTCGGTACTTTTCTATACTGTATTGTATGGTTTATAACCTTAATAAAAACAATTGGAAAATAATTTTTTTTTTTTTTCAGAGAAAAGCCTTCCATCCAACATTATAACTGTTTTTGATGGAGATAATTGGTGGCAGGCTTGATGGAAAAGATTATTTATCTGAGCAATCTAGAAGTCTCCCCTTCCCCAGAAGAAATCTATTTATTTCTCTTCTTTTGTAAGGCTACAATAAAAATGCAATTTTTCTGATCTGATTACCGTATATACTAGAGTATAAGCCGAGGCACCTAATTTTACCACAAAAAACTGGGAAAGCGTATTGACTCGTGTATAAGCCTAGGGTGTCCATGTGCATGCCTCACTGTGCCCAATCTCCCTACCTGATCTCCGGCGCTGTGTGACTAGACTGACGTTTAACATGGGAGTCTATGAAAAGGGTGCCCAGCGTTGAAAAATCGGTGCTCCCCAGCCGTAGGGCTCCCGGACAACCAACTTTGCACACTTGTACAGGAAGAGTGGGGCTTCATGTGTGCCAAGTTTGGGATCCAGGGGACCTACAGGTGGCCGGCATCAGATACACAAAGTTGAAGATGGACACAGACTTGAGTATAAGCCGAGGGGGGCATTTTCAGCACAAAAAATTATGTGCTGAAAAACTCGGCTTATACTCGAGTATATACGGTAGTTGCAATGGGCTACTGCACTTGCAGGATTCTCATGTTGTTTTCCACTGCCTTATGAAGCAAGTCCATGCGCATTGATTACCAATTCTAAAATCTTTTGAAACAAAATATCTGTTTTTATGTTCTTTTCCATCTAGCATATTACAAGACCGTGGCATGTCTGACTATCCAAACCTTCTTGAGCAAATCCAGAGCATACAGCAAACACACAGCTCCCCATTTCTCGTTGCCTTTTTAGTGGACTTGTTCGATGACCTGTTGGAAAAGAAATGTAATGATCCTGAGGATACGCTAAAGAAAGCGCTAGAGGTTGGTTATTGTATTGTAATGAGGTACATTTAGAGTACATACAGCCCGAGTATGCTAGCACATGCTGTCACTCTAGCTGCCTAATACTATGTCATAATGAAGAAAAGGGCTGTTTTGTGACTGCCTGCCAGAGGATAGACCACTGAAGATCAGTTGGTATGGTTTGGCAATCCCCCAGCAATGTAATTTTCTGCTTATGCGATCATCTTATCCCCAGCAATGTCATGTAATTTTGTATTCCTTGTAGCACTGTAAATCATCACACTGCAACAGGCAAACCTTTCTATGTAGCATGGAGTAAAGTATTGTACCGTGTTGGCCATGGGTAGTAGTAGTAGGAAAGGAAAAACATAGGGAATATCTTTAGTGTGGATAACTGAATATATTTTGAGGTGTAAGCTTTTAAAAAACGCTTTCACCGCAAAATATATTCAGTAGAAAAAGTATATTTTAGCTTATTGTAGATGTTTCCCCGGTATTGGTAAGATTTCTGTGTTTGGGTCCCTGGGTTTGCATTCCTGCAGTAACCATTATTAGAGAGGGAGGTCCAACTCTCCCGATGGGATTTTTTTCTTTCTCGTACATCACGGGACACAGAGCGACATAGTCATTACTAATGGGTTATATAGTTACCGTCAGGTGCTGGCACTGGCAACTTCCAAAACCGGAAGTACCCTCCCCTATATAAGCCCCTCCCATCCGGGAGCACCTCAGTTTTTTGCCAGTGTCTAAGGTGTTGGCCAAGAAGAAACATGTGTTTTTCACTGAGCTTGCGTACAGGTTCTTTTGGGCCTCAGTAAGCTATTCCGGATCCGACCAAAAAAGCTTCATAGCTAAACGGTCGGTACCCGGGCCTTGCAAAGAGAAGAGCAAGGTTCTGCCTGTAATGCTTCTCTTAGGAGAGCTGGACCCTGGGATCCAGAGCTCTGGTCATACCCACGACCAAGATGTTTTCTGTGCAGGGTGCTATACAGGTCCAGGGGAGTGGAATCCTTGGGAACCCGGTCCCTGAAGGTTTGATTACAATGCCTGCCGTGATAGGTGAAGTTTGGGCTTTTGTGGACCAAACAAAGTCCTGCGGCGAGGAACAGGTAAGTGGGGGCCCCCAGGAACTTGGTTCTATTGGGGGACCCCCAAGCCTAATTTGTCTTTCTGTCTGTTACCTAATGGTATTCCCGCAAGATTCTGTGCATGCCTGTAACTACTAAAAAAATGTAATTTTTAATGGTGGTCAAGAAAAAAAAAAAAAAAAAGTTTTTTTATATATATTTAGTTTATTAGACTGCGGTACCTGTGTTTGTCCACTAGAGGCCGCTGTGGAATGTTTTCTTGTCATGTGGACTAGTTTCTTCTCAGAGAGCAAAGTCCAGGCAGTTGGTGAGTTCTCCTATAGGAAACTGCTTCCTCTGCCATGTTGCAGTGCTCGTCCATCCCCCGGCCTGCGGCAAAGAGGGGCCCTGGCTCCTGTCCCTGGTTTCCATGTTTGAAATTAGCGCCGAGGGCGCACGTGTCCGCGCGCGTGCACGCGCCTCTATATATAGAGGTGACCCGGAAAGGGGGCGGAGCCTGGGGGATGACGCTCTGTGCGCGCCGCAGCGCTTCTGCGCATGTGCGGGCGTCCCAGCAGGTTTTAAAAAGCCACAATATTGTAGTAAGCTGGCTATGAAGTACAGAGACAGAGCTGGCAACATTTAAAGGCATACAGCAAGCGGTTGATACAGGCATCCCCTAGAAAGGCACATTAGTAGACACCAACTGTTTATTATAGCAGCATTTATGCTAGACTATTATCAGTAACTGGTGTATTTCGACTGGAATACCTCAGCTTTGTGGCTTAGGAATATGCCGTCTAAAAACTCCGGGACTAGAAATTCCAGGAGGAATAGGGGGTCTCCATCGGGCTCTGAGGATCTTGGGCATGCTTTGGCTGCACCAGTCTCCCCTGAAGAATCAGAGGTTAGTGACCCTAGGGCACCCCCAGGAGTACCTGGTACTGTGGCTGTCCTCAGTTCACCTGCTCCTGTGTATGTAACAGAGGAGGTTTTTTCCTCAGCTCTGGGAGGACTGGAAGAGAGATTGTCAGCATTAATCGCTGCTTCCCTGTCACAGGAGAAAAGCGCTCGATCTCCGTCTCCTCCCTCAGAGTGCCTGTTAACAGAGCAACAGTCCCATACAGAGGTCGACCTACCTGAGGGGGATCAGGATGAGGTTGATTCGGTTGTAGAGGAATCAACAGTGGAAGAGCCGTTCTCAGCATCACATGCTGAGAGGTTATGGGTTCAGTCCCTGACTAATATGGTCCGATCAGCATTTAAAATGCCACTTGCGGAGCCATCCTCCACTTCTGTCTCCTCGTTGGGGTCGCTAAAAGCTCCCCAGACTGTTTGTTCCTTTCCGATCCATCCTTTACTGGAGGGGCTCATTTACCAGGATTGGGAGCATCCTGACAAAATATTTACTCCCCCCAAGAGATTTCCGGTGGTCTATCCCATGGAGGATAAGTTCATCAGAAAATGGAAGGTCCCTACAGTGGACGCAGCCATCTCTTGTGTGAATAAATCACTGACATGTCCGGTGGAAAATGTCCAAATGTTCAAGGACCCAATAGATAAAAAATTGGAGTCATTATTGAAATCTGCTTTTTCTACAGCAGGATTGGTGACACAACCAGCAGTGGCAGCTATAGGGGTCTGCCAAGCAGTGAAGGATCAGTTGAAACAGGTCTTAAGAGACTTGCCGGATCAGCAGGCTCTTGCCCTAGCTGATCTACCTAGAGCCTTATGCTTTGCGGTGGACGCTATAAAGGATTCAATCCATCAGGCCTCCCGCCTTACGCTGTCTGTAGTACATATGCGCAGGCTTCTATGGCTCAAAAACTGGTCTGCTGAAGCTCCTTGTAAAAAATTGCTGGTCAGCTTCCCATTTCATGGGGAGCGCTTATTCGGGGAAGACCTGGACAAGTATATCCAGAGAATTTCCAGCGGTAAATTTTGCCGGTTAAAAATAGTTAGAGGTCCCTCCTTTAAGAGGCCGGCTTCTCCAGTCCCTAGGACATCGGCTGTGAAACAGTTCCGACGGCCTCCCCGGTCAAATCCCGGAGGTAAAAATCAGGGACAGTTGCAGGGTAACAAGAAGCCCTGGAGCAGGAGAGGTACAAAACCTCCCCCAAAGTCAAATGCATGAAGGGTTGCCCCCACCCAATCGGGTGGGGGGAAGACTTCAGTTGTTCACAGAAACCTGGCGGGACACGATCCGAGACAGATGGGTGCTCTCCGCAGTAAATCTGGGATACAAATTGGAGTTAAAAAACTCCCCTCCTTCCCGCTTTATAAGGTCAAACGTGCCAAGGGATCCCCAGAAGAGAGGATCCCTCCTGTTGGCACTGGAACAATTATTGCTTCAAGCAGTAATTATAGAGGTTCCCCTGGAAGAATGGGGGTTCGGGTTTTACTCAAACCTCTTTACAGTTCCGAAGCCAAACGGGGACGTGAGGCCCATATTAAATCTAAAAGGGCTAAACAAATTCCTACATATCAGGACTTTCCGGATGGAGTCGATCCGATCGGTAGCCACTGCCCTACAAGGGGAGGAATGGTTAGCCTCGATCGACATCAAAGATGCTTATTTGCACATCCCCATCTTTCCAGCCCACCAAAAATTTCTACGCTTTGCGGTAGAAGGGCGCCATTTTCAGTTCAGAGCCTTACCCTTCGGTCTGGCCACAGCACCAAGAGTGTTCACAAAAATTCTGGCCCCATTATTGGCCAATCTAAGAACACGAGGTGTAACGATAATGGCATATCTAGACGACTTGTTGCTGATAGACCACTCAGTGGAAAAACTAGAAGTGGTTGTTCACGAGACAATCAAGTATCTGGAATATCACGGTTGGATTATCAACCGAGACAAGTCAGCCCTAAAACCAGTCAAAAGTCTGGAATACTTGGGGCTAAGGCTGGATTCAGACCAGAGAAAGATTTTCTTGTCTCAAGAAAAGGGGTCGTCTTTGAGAGATTTGATCCACTTAGTGGGTTCAAAAAGACAGCCATCCATACGCCTGTGCATGAGGCTGCTGGGAAAAATGGTGGCATCATTCGAAGCAGTACCCTACGGTCAATTCCATTCAAGGAAGTTGCAAAGGGCCATACTGTCAGCCTGGAACAAAAAAGTTCAGGCTCTGGACTTACCAATGTCCTTGTCCCCTTCCGTTCGCAGGAGCCTCCGCTGGTGGTTGGTTCCCCAGAATCTGGAAAGAGGGAAATCCTTCAGTCCGATTTCCTGGAAGGTGGTCACTACAGATGCCAGCCTTATAGGCTGGGGAGCAGTACTGGAGCAATGGTCTCTCCAGGGCAGATGGTCGGATGCGGAAAAGGCCCTGCCCATCAATCTCTTAGAGATACGAGCAGCCCGGTATGCCCTAGTAGCATGGACATCCAAACTCCAAGGGTCCCCTGTCAGAGTTCAGTCAGACAATGCCACAGCAGTGGCATATATCAATCGTCAGGGGGGCACCAGGAGTCGTGCAGCCCAAAGGGAAGTAAATTACATCCTGAGATGGGCAGAAAGATATGTCCCAGCCATATCTGCGGTATTCATTCCAGGGGTGGAGAATTGGAAGGCGGACTTTCTAAGTCGCCAACAATTATGCCCAGGGGAATGGTCCCTTCATCCCGAGGTTTTCCGGACAATATGTCAGCGGTGGGGAACACCGGATGTAGATCTGCTAGCATCCAGATTCAACACAAAAGTGGACAGGTTTGTCTCTTGGGCAAGGGATCCCCTAGCGTGCGGCTCGGATGCCCTAGTGTTCCCTTGGGATCAGTTCAAGCTGATATATGCATTCCCACCGCCACAATTGTTACCTCGATTACTCCGCAGAATCAGGGTAGAAAAGAAACCAGTGATTCTGGTGGCTCCAGCGTGGCCCCGAAGAGCATGGTACGCGGAGATTGTAAAAATGTCTGTGGGGAGTCCTTGGACCCTCCCACATCGTCCGGACCTGCTTTCGCAGGGACCGATATACCACCCTTCCTTACCAGCCCTAGGTTTGACGGCCTGGCTATTGAAGCCCACATTCTAAAAAAGAGAGGGCTCTCTAATGCTGTGGTATCTACCATGATCAATGCCAGGAAGCCGGTATCCAGGCAGATCTACTATAGAATCTGGAAGGCGTACATCGCCTGGTGTGAAGCCAAGAAATGGCATCCACGTAAATACGTAATAGGTAGGATTCTGGACTTCCTACAATGGGCTGTAGATAGGAAGCTTGCCTTGAGTACTATCAAGGGTCAGATTTCGGCCTTGTCAATATTTTTTCAAAGGCCCTTGGCTTCGCATTCACTAGTCAAAGCCTTTATACAAGGAGTGATGCGTATTAGTCCTCCGGTTAATATTCCCATATGTCCATGGGATCTAAACTTGGTTCTGTCGGTTCTACAGAAACAACCATTTGAACCATTACAGCATATTTCCTTAGTGCTTCTCACCAGGAAATTGATTTTTCTAGTAGCCATTTGTTCGGCTAAAAGAGTATCGGAATTAGCAGCTATGTCCTGTAAGGAGCCATATCTGGTTATCCATAAGGACAGAGTAGTGTTACGTCCTCATCCAGCCTTTCTTCCTAAGGTGGTATCGAGTTTTCATTTGAACCAAGATGTGGTTCTTCCTTCTTTTTTCCCCAAGCCTACTTCGGTAGAGGAAAAGTTATTGCATTCTTTGGATGTAGTAAGAGCAGTTAAAGCTTATCTAAAAGCCACTGCTCAGATTCGCAGAACGGATACTTTGTTTATTCTGCCGGAAGGCCCCAGAAGGGGTCAGGCAGCGTCAAAATCTACTTTAGCCAAGTGGATTCGACAGGTCATAATACAAGCCTATAGCTTAAGAAGTAGACCGCCTCCGTTCAAAGTTAGGGCGCACTCCACGAGAGCAGTTGGAACTTCATGGGCAGTGCATCACCAGGCCTCCCTGGCTCAAATCTGTAAGGCCGCAACATGGTCTTCGGTACACACGTTTACTAGGTTCTACCAGGTGGACGTTAGAAGTCAGGAGGATGTCGCCTTTGGGCGCAGTGTGTTGCAGGCCGCAAAAGATCCTCATGTCTGATAGCGCTCAGCTTATATATGGTGTATCCCCCCCCCTCATTTGGCATTGCTTTAGGACATCCCATTAGTAATGACTATGTCGCTCTGTGTCCCGTGATGTACGAGAAAGAAAATAGGATTTTTATAACAGCTTACCTGTAAAATCCTTTTCTTGGAGTACATCACGGGACACAGAGCTCCCGCCCCTCTTTGGGGACACTTATTGCTTTGCTACAAAACTGAGGTGCTCCCGGATGGGAGGGGCTTATATAGGGGAGGGTACTTCCGGTTTTGGAAGTTGCCAGTGCCAGCACCTGACGGTAACTATATAACCCATTAGTAATGACTATGTCGCTCTGTGTCCCGTGATGTACTCCAAGAAAAGGATTTTACAGGTAAGCTGTTATAAAAATCCTATTTTTTGTTATGTGCAGGGGTGAACAGTGAACACAATAGTGTGAACGCTAGTATTATAGAGCTTAAAAAAAAAAAAGTAGGAGAAAATGTTATTTTTGTAGGCTACACTGAAATAAAGCATAAGTTGTGAATACATTTTGGTTATCTGTTTGTCCATACTCATTTGGTTGTTTGCCACTGTATTCTACATTGAAGGGAATTTACTAAGACAAATAGAATCTGGAGCAGTTGTACATGATAACCAATCAGGGTCTAGCTGTAATTTTAAAACTTTTTTTTTTTTTTGGTATTTTTTTTAGTTTTCAAATAGGCATTAACACACCAAAGAATGGGTACATTCAATTCAGTTTGCAATATCAAATGACAATAATATAGACAGCACAACGTATCTGTATACCCAGAGAATAAACAATTACCAGAAAACACCACGGTAACAAAACAGCTGGTGATTAAGGCATTTTAGAAGAAATCTAGCACTCCAATCAAGATGCAGAAAAATACAATCATAAAGGAAGATATAACACGGGGCACCGATCTGTAAACTCATGCAGGTGTACCTCCCAGTCTTGTTAAACTTCAATCTCCCCCGAAACCTTAGAAGTCCATTCCGACCATATTCTATAATTTGTTTTTGGACAACCTCTGGCAGTATATAGGTCAGTTTTTATACATGGGCAATGCTTGATTGACCAATTCTACCCACATCTGTAAATTTCTTCCAACAGATGGCAATTTCTTTTGCCGATTCTTTAGCCGATTCGACTTTGGGTGCAGGCACTTGCATTGCAAGTAATGGAAACCAGCAGTGAAGCCTGCGCACACACACACACACACACACACACACACACACACACACACACACACACACACACACGTACACGTCCCAGAAGGCAGTGGGGGGGGGAGGGACAGGACATGACACTGATCGCCGTGCCAGGAAGTGGGAGCGGGTACCCCCCGAAACGAGCAGAGCTTCCCCTGTTGGGTTGAGCTCCGCTTTAACTGAACAAACTGCAGTTTAAAAGCTTGTTACTATGTACAGCCTCAGGTGCTGCAAATTCTACTCTACTCTAGCATTAGTAAATTCCCCCATTGTGTTTAGCAGTGGTCAGTAAGTGTCTGCAATCATAACAGCCAAATTGTTTGGTGTTAAGAGTAGCAGTCTCCAAAGTTATGATTGCATTAGAAAAGCATGGCACAATTTCCCTAGCAAAGAAAAATAGTGGCCAAAAACTAAAGTGGAATAAAATGGAGCCGCTAAACACTAATAAGAATTGTTGCCAAACAGCCGCAAACTAGTAGCACAGCAAAAAAAGGGAAAGCGGAACTCTGTATCCATCAAGACCCTGTTTTTACAAAAGCAGTTTTTAGAGAAATTCACAAAGCTATTATCCATGGATGAGCTGCAATTAAACTAAACAAACCAATTTTTACGTTTTTTAATTAAGGTTTTCTTTACCGATTTAAGTCTTGCCGTGTTTTGTGTATGCAGTCATTGCCATGTTGCTCTTGAAATGCCAAACAATTTGGCTGTTATGGTTACAGACTCTCCAGCTTAGTGGGCCAGAAATATTTAAAAATGACCATTGTTTTTGTCTGGAGTCATTGGATCCTATTAGGTTGTGTTTTTAATTTATTCATTCATCTGATGGAAGAGGTGGTTGTAAAAGTAACATTTTTATTTTTCTAAAATAATAAACATTCCACACTTGTGTGCTCTGTGCAATAGTTTTGCCCACAGCAGCCCTAATCCTCCTCTTCTGGGCTCTTCCTTTTCTCTGATTGATCCCAGGCCGCACTGTGTGGGTCGATAGATGCACACAGTATGACTCGGCCCCACCCCCCTCTCTTCACAGGATTTGATTGACAGCAGCAGTAAGTATTTCAGGGGGGAGCTGACAGGAACGGGTTGGTTTTTACCTTAATGCAGAGAATGTATTACAACCACTTTACGTGCTTTTGTGTCTCTTTTTCAGCTTTGTGAACTTCTTGCCACAGAAAAAGATACAATTAGAAAAGAATACTGGCGCTACCTTGGACGCTCACTACAGATGAAATATGGTTCAAAGAATTATGAAAAGGAAGAAATTAGTCACGCATATAATAATGGACAATAACGATAACATACTGTAGCTCCATATTTAATGGTGTATTTAACAATTTTTCATTTTTTACTTAGAGAAAAATTATGTCATTATTAATCCTGCACCATCTAACCCATGACTGTGTATGATACACTGACTTTATATTTAAGGATAACCAACTCATCGTGTCCCTTTCAGTTGCCGAAAGAGTACCAGTCACTTAAACTCTGAATATTGGTAAAGGTATTTAAAGCCCCTTAAATTGAAAAATAAACTGTTAAAGTCATAGTAGTGTGCAAAGTGCATGTTTCAAAGCTCCCTATTATTTTTGGGGCTAACTTACACAGGCTTGCTGAATAAAACCAAGCCCTATATTTTGTGTCTTTTACAGCACAGACAAGCTATCTCGGTTTCAGGCCAGATTTCCATCCAATCTGATTAGGTCAGCAGAACAAATGTCATCCTCCCATTTTTGCAAGGTAGTAATGATTTTCAGCGGCATGAGAAGAAATTGTATAAGTGAAGAGCAGGCAGACTCAACCTGTAACATATTAGTATTAAGCATGATGCCACTTGTAGCTAGAGGAAGCATCCGAGCATTATGGTCAGCTAGAGAAGGACCAGAGTGGTTCTAATGTTCCAGCTTTCCTGGCTGAGGTTAATCTTCAGTAGTATGCCTGCCGTTGGTTGGGTTTCTGAAACTTATAATAATTTCACCATGTAAGGAGTCTTTTCAGAAGTGACTGGTTCTTTTCAGTTTGTGATGTTATTCTAAACCTTAATTGTTGCTGCATTCGCTTTTGAAGCAAAAACCTAAATCCCTTATTGTATGTTCATGTTATGTTTATTCTTACATGAACTCCTACCGCTTGTACTTAACAGATGCTAAATATTTTATTAAGACGCTGCAATGATTTGTTGAAGAAGATGTAGCCATTTTCTTGCAATAAACTAAATTATAAAATTGGGTCTTGTGATAAACTTATTTGCGTCGGTCGGTTGTGTATCTATGCTGCTTTCTCTCAAATTTTTGTTATCTTGGCAGCAGCTTTAGTGCCCTTTGACATTGATCGGTTTAAAGCCTGGTACAAATGGTAAGTTATTTTTCGCTCAACCCAGCAGACTGAAGGAAAAAAAGAAACCGAGCAGCTCACAATGCGGTCTCAGTACTAACTATGCTATGTGGGTACAGCAATCTCCCTGCTATGCTATTGTGATGACAGGGGGACTGCCCCCTCGCCAAAACACACTGGTCAGTGGTTGCAATCATTGGCTGTGAGCGCTGATCGGCTGCTGGTTTTCCAGCACGCTTGTTTGACAGAAGCTGATTTGTGAGATCGGCTTCTGTCAAACAAGGACCTGTACACAAGGGCCAAATGTTGGCCGGTATCCAAGAAAAAAACGGCATGGCTCCCCCACCCCCAATCCATACCAGGTTTGGTATGGATTTTGAGGGGAACCCCCTCACCAAAATGTAAAAAACAAATGGCATGGGCACCCCCCCCCCCCCAAATCAATACCAGACCCTTGTCCGAGCATGTACCCCAGCAGGTCAGGAAAGGGGGGACAAGTGAGCACTTGCCCCCTCCCCTCCTATACCATACCAGGTCATGTGCCCTCAACTAGGGCAGGGGTGTTGTGGGGATCTGAGGGCGATCCCAGATCTCAGCCCCCCATTTGAATGAGTATGTGATGCATAGTACCCCTACTCACTCACAAAAAAAAGTTTAGTGTAAAAAAAAAAGACAGGCAGTTTTTGACAAGTCCTTTTTATTTAAAAAAAAAATAAGTCCCCCCGATGTAGATCCGTTGTAAATCATGATGCTCGCTGCCGCCGCCAACCTTAACTGTCAGACGGCAAGGGGGCCGGGATCTTCCAGATTCTGGTAAGCCCCCCCCCCCGCCTGCAGACCCCCACAACCACCGGCCAGGATTGTGGGGAAGAGGGCCTTGTCCCCATTAATATGCTCGCTTTTCTTGACCTGTCGGTCTGCATGCTCGGATAAGAGGCTGGTATGGATTTTGGGGGGACCCCAAGGTTGTTTTTTTTTGACGGGGGGGGGGTTGTTCCCCTTAAAATCCATACCAGACTTGAAAGGCTTGATATAGATTGGGGGGGGACCCCCACGAAGTGTTGTTTTTTTTTTTCTTTTTTTTTTTTTTCTTTTTTACAGTCCGCTGTAATCGGGGACGCCCCATGTAGCACACATACAGCTCAGTACATGTCAGTGCACCGTTCATACATGTCAGTAAGTGCCAGAGAGCTTGTGAATTTGTGAGGAGCAATGCCTCATGGGACATGTAGTCCTGGGCAGGAAAAGTTAATGATTTAGCCTAGGTTCACACTGATGCGATGTGGGAACCAGCGCGATTACAGCGCAGGTTCCCGCATAACATCTCTCCCGCTGGCAGTTCATACTGCCTTCTGCGAACCACTGCGGGTGTCAATACATTAACACCCCCAGATTGGTTCAAAGATCGCAGTGCGAACTGTGAACTCGCACAGGAATCGAATTGCATGGGTGAGAACTGAATTTCATTTCCCTGTACTTTTTTTTCCCTGCAAATTTAATGCAAGTTCAGCCATATAACTGTATGGCTGAACTCCGCATCTTGGACATCGCATGTGATCGGCACCTGCAGTGCGGGTGTGAATCACATGTGATGTCTTAGATCGTGCTAATGTGAACCAGGGCTTAAAGTGATTGATTCTAAAGGCAAAATATTTTTTTACCTTTGCTATAGGGGCGCTCTATACTATACTTTGCGACTTGTTATAGGGGCACTCTGAAGGCAGGAGGAGTCAGACATGCCAGTGGGGGAACCCCAGAAGAGGAGAATCAGGGGCTGCTCTGGACAAAACCATTGCATAGGGCAGGTAAGACTGACGACTTAGGGATTTTGTTTTCAAATATCCAGCTATTAAAATCACTTTAAGGGCTCTGTGCAGTGAAGATAAGCATCTGAACCCAGAGAAGGTGGAGGCTGATACACTGACGTTATTATAAGGCATTACAATTACATTTAATGTAAAAGTTTACCAGAATTGTGCATTATATTTAAAATTATTTTATCCATGAAAAAGTCTCAGCCATTGGTACTACTTTTAATATAAAAAATTATATCCCCCTCAACCCTTCATATAACTTTGTCTGACTCCCAGTTAAAATACCCTGTGTATCCTACTTCTGGGAATATTTTTTAATATATGATATAAAATAGGTATATATCTATATTACAGGTAGTCTCGGTTACAAACAAGATAAGTTCTGTAGGTTTGTTTGTAAGTTGAATTTGTATGTGAGTTGGAACAGGTACATTTTTAATTAACTCCAGCCCAAAAGATTTTTTTTACGTTTTGGATAGATGGCATAGGAAAGGGTTAACACCCCTGTAATGTTTGTTTTGCTGTCTGTGCCCCTGTTCAAAAGATTTCATCTCACTTTTTGTCCCTGTGACAATTGGATTTTGAACATTTTGGGTTGTTGTGGAAACAAGGATTGGTGATGAAGCTTTTTTCCCCATGATAACTCCTACAGGAGTAAATTTTTCCTTTTCAAGGGGTAGATTTCTTTGCACTTCCTGTTGTCTACCTTAGTTTTGTAAGTATGGGTCGTATGTATCTCGGGCACTGGCTGGACTTTCATTGTTTCACAGTATGAATGACCCCCTTTATATAGTGGTGATTATCTGCTGTTTTTGTACTATAAAGAGCTACTTTTTATTTTTTAACCCCCATCATGACAGGTGCTGCTACTAAATGTCTTGGTGACTGAGGGTGCAGTTAGCTTGCATCATATCAAGCTACCTGCCTATGATAAGATAGTCTGTCATTAGACATGTGCATGATTAAAAAATGTGTTTTTTTTCATTTAGATTCGTTAATCTAGTTATTTTGTTTCGTTTAAAACTTATTCGGGATTTGTATTCTGAATTCTTTTCTTTTTATATCTTTTATCAAATTTTCTTCAAATTTTACTTTTTTTTTTTTTCTTTCCCCCCCCCCAATTCAAATGCGGCAATGTGAACTAAAGAAAAAAATCTTCATCAAATGATTACAATGACTCTCTTTAAATCGCTTTTGGCTTAACAAAAATATTATTTCGAAATGGTACTCTAATAGTGCACACACACAGTCTTTGATTTCCAAAATATGTTTACAGTTTAAGTGGAGTTCGATGTAAAATTCGATTTTGAATTTTAATTGGAAATTTGGACGAATTTAATTTCGTTATTTGAAGCATTCCGTAAACTTTGTTTATACTGTAATTTGGGTAGTTGGATATATCTGAATATTAATACGAACCGCCCATTATCTATCATGCATAATATTATATTACAATCTTTAGGTCTTGGTGCAGTCTCAGCTACGTGATGGACGTGTGTGCAGGAACTCCTGCCATCCAGGGCTGCACGATTCTCCCCCCCCCCCCCCAGCCCAGTTTCCCCAGTTTCCCCAGCTCACCAGCCACCGCCGAGGCTGTCACCCGCCGGCAGGAAAGTCCACAGCTGCGGCCTAGCTCCGCCATAGGAATCCTGCATCCTGATAACCCAGCAAGCCTGCTTTACTGACCCGGTCTCGGAGTTCCCCACAGCCGCTAGCGGGCCTCCTGTAGCAGCACCAGCAGCTGCCTGGCCCGTCACGATAGACCGCGGCTTCGGCCTAGCCCGGCCGCCATCTTGGTCCACCCAGCCTCGGCCCTCAACACCTTCTCCCGGCCCCCTTGGAACATATTCGCCCGGTATAACCACCGGACTGCACCCCCTCACAGGTCGATTGCCTGTGGCCCCCACTGGGTCACTCTTAAGTGGCAGCCAGGAGGACGAAACGGAGATCCGGCCTGGTAAGCAGCGGCCATCTTGGTATACCCAGGAGCTTTTCCTCCAACGCTGACACTCAAAAAAAAACTAACTTTTTTTTTATTTTTTCTCTACTTCTACTGATATTTTCCCCCCCCCAAAACGTAATCCGGCTGCCCCATCCTGCATCAGTCGCCACTATCTTTCACAAAACTTTTATTTTTTTCGACTTATTACGGATACCCTAACCTACAGCACCGACCACCGCTACTCTATCTCCCCACATCCACACACACGGTCAAGCGTAACAGACGTGTGTGACAGGAGCTCTGGCCTCACCGCTTCACAGAGCAATCCACACACACGGTCAAGCGTAACGGACGTGTGTGGCAGGAGCTCTGGCCATCCAGGACTCATCCTTGGATTCCTGCATTCCCCCCCCAGCAAACGTGAACCTGATGACCTGTGGCTTCCCCTGGACCCCACTCTCCCCTAGCTCAGGGCCCCCAGCTCACCATCCCGCCACCCGAGCGCCCGCCTCTAGGCCTGCAGGACAGGCTGCGGCCTACCTCCGGCCATCCCATTATCCTCTCCCCAATTCTCTTTCCAGCCGACCTGGTAAGTACATCGGGGCATCTCCAACCAGTAGAAAGTTGATCCAGGGTTCACCTGATTGCCTCTTGGGGGGTCAGGAAGGAATTTTTCCCCTGCTGTAGTAATTGGCCTAGGCTCAGCTGGGGTTTTTCGCCTTCCTCTGGATCAACGGGGGGGCGCTTAGGTCATTGGGCCCTATTCACCATCAACTTTGTTTTCCCATCATGTGCAACTTTAAATACTCAGCGGATACCCTCCACAGGCTAAGGAATACCGCCTCAACATTACCAACCTCCACCCAAAAAATACTACGAAAAGAACTGCTAAGGATCTATCGGCCATCAAAAACACAAAGGCACCACTTCAACTACAACACTTATCGTGCGCCCTGATCAACACCAGATCTCCAGTCAAGCACAGATGGGAAATCTACGACTTCATCACCCAAAATAACATAGATTGCCTCTTTATCACAGAAAGCTGGCTAACACCTGACTGTAACACCATCCTAACAGAATTGGTGCCTGAGAACTACTGCATCCTAACTGAGCACAGAATAGGACAAAGAGGAGAAGGCCTAGCAGTGATCTTTGAATCTCACCTCTCTCATCAAACTGACTACAGAACTCATTGCCTTTCATGGAGACACTCACTCTGCATCTTCAAACAACACCTCAAGACACCATCCACATACTGCTATGCTACAGACCACCAGGACCAAAGACAAATCTCACACCCTTCACCGAATTCATCTCGACATACACCTTAAAAACCCCAAATTTTCTGTTACTCTGGGACTTCAACCTCTGGGCTAACTCCACTCAGGACCCCATCGCCACCTCCTGCATCAACCAACTGGAAGAACTAGGTCTGCAGCAACTGATAATGACCCCACGCATGGGTCGGGCCACATTCTTGACCTCATCTTCAAACAAAATATGGACACCAACACACTGGGCAACATGCCGTTACCATGGACGGACCACCACGCTATCAAATTTAAAATTACCACCAACACCATCTCCCAAAAACCGAAACTCAACAACAACATACTGGACAAGATCTCAGATGAAACTACACTCTGAACTCTTCAAAACCACACTATCAAAAAAAATAGGACCGCTAAATCAAAACCACTCAACGGAACAAACACTGAACTCCTTAACCAAAGCATTACTACAAACAGCAGACACAGTCGCTGCGAAACGTAAAGCACTCATCCGCAAAAACAACTCGGGCTGGTTTAATGACACTCTTAAGCCTCGTACACACGGTCGGACTTCCATCTGACTTTTCCGTGGTTTTTTGTTCGAACGGAGTTGGTTGGGAACACCCATAGCATACACACGCTCTGACTTTTCTGCAAACTTTCTTAAAACTTCTTACAACATCACGTGTTTTTTCTGATCTTTACTGCCACCCTTTGGGCAACTTCTGCTATTGTTGGTTGATTTTAACATTAGTTGTTTTGTCCATCGGACTAAAGTCCGATGGTTTTCTGTACACACGGTCGGACTTTGCTCCATCGGACTTTTGTTGGGCAAAAGTTTGTCCGTTTGCAGACCCAACTTTTGTCCGATGAAATCCAAAACCAAACGAAAAAAGTTTGTCCGATGGAACGTACACACTGTCGGATTGTTGGTCCAACTTGCTCAAAACGAAGTTTGTTGGGCAAAAGTCCGACCGTGTGTACGGGGCTTTACTCTACTGAAGCAAGAACGCAGAAGAGCTGAATGAGCCCGGAGAAATAAACCCAACAAAGGAAAACCACACAAACTACAAAGCACTCACTAAGAAATATCGCAAAGCAATTTACAAAGCAAAAAAGGAAGATTTCTCAAACACCAACAAAAAAAGCCCTAAACCGACCTCGTGAACACTTCAAACTAGTCACTCAGACTATGAACCCTACCTGTCTAGACCCTCCAGCCAACTAAACCCAAGAGTTCTGTAATGAGCTATCGGATTTTTTTATCGGCAAAATCCTAAAACATTCGTGAAATAATTCAACAGGGAAAAACAACCAACCTCACTCAGCCAAAGCAAACAGAGGAATTCAATATGAACATTATTCAATTGACAAAATTTTCGCTGGTCCCAATCACCATCGACACCACCAAAAACATCATCAGAAGCCTCCGAGACAGCACATCACCAAATTACATAATTTCCACTAAACTTCTGAAAGAATGTACCGACATTTTAGCACCTACCATAAACACATCTCGTAAATCAATCCTTCAAAGAAGGTATGGTTCCGATCTCCCTCAAGCAAGGCATAATCAAACCCCTCCTAAAGAAACCCAACCTCGACCCCAAAGGCCCAAACTACCGCAGACCGGTAACAACAAGCCTCAACACCATCTCCAAGATTATGGAGAAAGCAGTAGTACAACAGCTACAACTCCATTTGGACACTCACAAACTCTTGGACCCACTACAATCAGGCTTCCGCCCAGGCCATGGCACAGAAACCGCACTTCTCAAAATATGGGATGATGGAGAAACATGTCTCCTGGTGCTGCTGGACCTCAGTGCAGCGTTCGACACCGTAGATCACAAAACTCTACTCATTCGCCTTAAAGAAGTAGCAGGAATCAGACTCCTGGTTCGCATCCTTCCTAGATAATCATTCCCAGACAGTGAAACTAGGAGCCTTCACCTCTGAAACTCGCGCAATTTCTTGCGGAGTCCCTCAAGGATCACCCCTGTCACCTGTGCTCTTCAACATATACCTCCGCCCCCTCTTCAAAATCATCAGCAAACAGGACCTGTGCTACCACTCATATGCTGATGACACTCGACTCTACTTTCGCATCACCAGAAAAAAAAGACCAATATCACAGACTAGAAAAATGCTTCACACTGATCGATGATTGGATGACTGAGTGATCCCTCAAACTCAATGGATCCAAAACAGAACTTCTTCTCCACGCAAACCGAAAGACAAAAGCTAAGACTTCATGGACACCACCCACCATCCTTGGACAAACCATCACCTCAAGCAACAAAGTCAAGTCTCTGCGTCATTTTTGACTCAGAGATGTGGATAGATGCACAAATAGGATCAGTAGTCAGGGGATCTCATCACCTTCTCCGCCTGCTGCGCAGACTCATCCCCTTCATCCCGGAAAAGGACACTGCAGTAGTAGTCGGAACAATCAATTCCCGACTCGACTACACAAACTCCCTCTACATAGGACTACCTAAATACCAGATGGCGTGCCTTCAAGTCATCCAGAACACGGCAGCCAGACTGGTAACGGGGAAAAAAAACCTGGGAATCCATCACCCCATCCCTGAGGACCCTTCATTGGCTAACCGTAAAGGATCGGGTCACCTTCAAGACCCTCTGCCTCACTCACAAATGCACACAAGGAAACGCTCCTCAATATTTATGCGAGAAAATAAAACGCTACTCACCCAATCACATTCTCCGATCAACTAACCAAAACCTCCTCCACATCCCCAAGTCCTGCTACAAATCGAAGGGAGAACAAAGATTTGCAGTCCAAGGACCACGGCTTTGGAACGCTCTACCCACAAACATCCGCACGGAAGAAAACCATCAGGCATTCAGGAAAAAACTTAAGACCCACCTCTTCTGAAGGATCAGGACGACACTGAATGGAAAAAGCAACTTGAGGCGATTTAGTTCGCATTTGTAGCGCTATACAAGTTTCTCACTCACTTTAAAAAAATAAAATAAAAATCTTGAAATTAAATATTTTGATCTGAGTCTGATTTGTACTAGATTTAACCTCTAAGTGTATGTGTGTGTGTGTGTGTGTGTGTGTGTGTGTGTGTGTGTGTGTGTGTGTGTTAGAGCTGCACGATTCTGGGCAAAATGAGAATCACAATTTTTTTGCTTAGAATAAAGATCACGATTTTCGCGGCATAAAATCTTTCACATTATACAAATAAAATTGGGCTAACTTTACTGTTTTTTTTTTTCCCAAAAAATTGCATTTGAAAGACTGCTGCGCGAATACAGTGCAACATAAAATATTGCAACAACCACCATTTTATTCTCTAGGGTTTCTACTAAAAAAAACTATATATAATGTCTGAGGGTTCCAAGTAATTTTCTAGCAAAAAAAAAAAAAAGATTTTAACTTGAAAACAACAACTGTAAGAAAAAGGTTTGGTGTTTAAGTGGTTAAATGTTCTTACTTTACATACAGAAATCTACTCCTTTGATGTAAAAGACAAATTGATGCAATGTTTAGACTTAACATTCCACTGATAGAATGTTTTAAAACTTGGCAGACTGCCCAGACTTTGAATTTAAGGCTACTTTCACACTGAGGCGCTGGATGCGCTGGCGGTATAGCGGCGCTATTTTTAGCGCCGCTATACCGGTTTTTTTTGCCGCGATTAACCCCCGCTAGCGGCCGAAAAAGGGTTAAAACCGCCCGCAATAAAGCCTCTTTGCGGGCGTTTTGGAGGCGCTACCCCATTGATTTCAATGGGCAGGGGCGCTATTTTTAGGGCTCCTATTGCGCCTCAAAGATGCGGCTTGCAGGAGTTTTTTTGACCCTCCTGCAAGCGCAACGCTCCAGTGTGAAAGCCCTCGGGCTTTCACATTGGATACTGTTGAGCAGCTTTTTGGGGGCGCATTGCAGGCGCTATTTTTAGTGCAATAGCGCCTGCAAAGCGCCTCAGTGTGAAAGGGGCCTTTAAAGGCTGAGAGCAGAGAGAAAATTCTCTGCATACCAAAGATTGGGAAGATCAGGAAACCCTTTGTCAAGATTGCAACGGGAAAAAAACGATTCTTGACGATTAATCGTGCAGCTCTAGTGTGTGTGTGTGTGTAATAAATAAATTTATATATATATATATATATATATATATATATATAAAAAAAATTAACTTTACATAATTTTGTAAATTATACACCAGACTTTTTAAGTTTTTTCTCTGATTAACCAAAACAATTGGCCAACTAATCACTTATGAAAATAATGGTTTGTTGCAGCCCTAGTTTCTGCAAATATCATGCCCTGACCCCCTTGCCTTCCTGCACGCTCGCCACTCCTGAGCAGCTGGCAGTAAAATTGGCATTGTTGGCTGCTGCCAAAGAAAGGGTTTTGAATTTGATGCCAACATGACTGATGTGATTTGGTCATTAACCATTATCTTACATTGGACACACAAAGTATGAAACCATCAGCATTCATTTATGCTGTATTACTCTTACAGTTCCAAGAGCAAAGAGGTAAAGTGTGAAGTAGTAGTAAAATATCTAAGGGTGTAGTCCACCCAAAACTGATTTTTCACTTATGTATGGTCTCATGTACTGAATATCACTCACTGCAGCCTATACCTCTAAGGCTCCATGCACACAGGGCCTAAAAAAATCCCAGTTCCTCTGGCAGGAAGAAAATGCTTATATAGAGTTGTTTTTATGCATAATTTAGGTGAATTTAACCACTTGGCGCCCGCGCTATAGCGGAATGACGGCCACAGCGCAGACCCCAAATGCGGGGAGGCTGTCAATAGACGTCCTCCCCTTTGCGCGCGCCGTGATCACCCCAGTCACTGAGACTCAGGTGATCACAGATCCGTTTAAGGGGCCGGCTCCTTACCACATGATCAGCTGTCAGCCAATCACGTGATGTAAACAAAGGATCGATAATCATTTTTTTTCTCATTTGTTCATTGACAGACGCAGCCTTCTTATTCAGAACCATAGGGTTATATTGCCTCTATATATTAGGAGTAGGACTAGGCAGAACATAAAAAAAAAAAAAAAACAAGCCCATGGGCCATCCTCAGTCAGTATATAACCCCCTTCCTGCTCTAGGTATTCAGTTTTTTTCTGCCTCGTCCGGAGTAAGGACCTGGTTCCCTGCTGGGATCCCTAGTCCTGAGAATTTTTGTTTTTTGTTATTTTCTCTTTTTCCTGGATAGATCTACAATGAACTGCCGGGCTGGGCGACGGACTGGATACTTAGTTTCGGAGGGTCACCCCAGTCTGGCCAGCGAGCACGCGCTGGGTTGGCCGCGACATAGCCCCACTGGACAGGGGCTGGCCCTGCGAGTTAAATGTCTAGCGAGTGTCATGGATATGCATTAATGTCTGTCTGCCATCTTACCTTCCTCCTCATGTGTTCATCTAGAGACCAGACCTCCTTCACCTGGCTTCCTTTATAATCTCCTCCCAGCCTGACTCCACCCCAGGCCCTATCACTGAACACTATATTAACCTGTGCACTGCAAGCCTGCTTTGCTGATCAACGTGTTTGTTAGGCATTGTGTGTTTGGGTTCCTGCCTGCCGTGTGCTACGTCTGTCTCTCTGTTACGTTATTGGCTTGTCCCCGACCATCCCTGTCTGCTCGTGACCCTTGACCTTCGGCTCGTTCTTCGTTATCCTTGTCTGCTTGTGGCCCCTGACCTTCGGCTTGTTATTCGGTTCTCTCTATCGTGTGCTGCTGCTTCCCCTTATCCTACGGGGCGTGAGCTTGGAAACTCCAGGGGCCGCGACCTGGTCCCAGCCTGCAGCGTAACATCCTCACCACTAGAGGCCCTGGAGAAGACCAGCTGGGTCTTAGACTCCGCGCCCTGGGGAATCTTGGCTCTCGCTTCCGTTGGGATCCCGGTTGTGCTCCTCTGGTCCCGCTTTCCACAACCACCCAGTTTCCTATCCACAGAAGCCAGCCATAGGGTTCACTACCTCGCGGTGCACTCCTGTCCCCCTACGGTGTGCATCTGTCACCTGGCCACAGGTGACCCTGACAGTTTGATCAGCCATGAACCCGGCTGACATCCCGCTTCCCGCGGATGATCCATTGCAGGGCATAGTTCGCAGACTTGAGACCCAGGAATCAAATCAGACCCAGGTGATGCGATTCCTCCAGGATCTGGCTTCTCGATTCGAGCAGCTTCAGGTCTCCTTGGGAACCCCGAATCCGCAACCCCAAGTACAACCAGCGGCTGTACCTATCGCACCAGTCGCAGCCTCACACTCACTAAGATTGCCAGCTCCGTTCCGTTTCTCTGGGGACTCCAAGGCCTGCAGGGGGTTTCTCAGCCAATGCACTATTCATTTTGAGCTTCAGCCTCAAAGCTTCCTATCTGACCGGGCTAAGGTAGCCTATATCATTTCCCTCCTCTCCGGTGAAGCTTTGGCCTGGGCTGCCCCCCTGTGGGAGAGGAATGATCCGGTGGTTTCCAGTCTGTCCGAATTCTTGAAGCTCTTTCGTAATATCTTCGAAGAGCCGGCTCGGGCTTCTTCAGCGGCTAGTGCTGTCTTACGTCTTCGCCAAGAATCTAGTTCAGTGGGGCAATATGCTCTTCAGTTCCGTATCCACACAGCTGAATTGAGCTGGAATAATGAGGCCCTGGTCGCTACCTTTTTACATGGCCTCTCTGACCGAGTGAAAGACGAATTAGCGGGAAGAGCCATTCCCGTCGGTCTGGACGATGTAATTTCATTATGCAACCAGATCGACATTCGTTTTCAAGAGAGGTCCTTAGAAAAAAGACGCCAGCACTCTCTGGGTCCTAGCCAGTCTGAGCTCCCCTCCCTTCATTCCGTGGAGCATCCTCTACCTGCTGAAGAACCTATGCAGCTGGGCCGGACCAGACTAACCCCCGAAGAACGTGCTAGGCGCAGAACTCTGGGCTTGTGCCTCTATTGTGGGGGCAAGGGTCATTTTCGTGACTCCTGCTCGCTTCGTCCGGGAAACGCTCGGGTCTAATACATTTGGAAGGTGGAGTATTGGACCCAGAAACATCACCTTCTCGCCTGCTCTTGCCGGTGTCCCTTCATGTAGGCACTTCTCCTCAGTCAACCCTTGCATACCTGGATTCCGGGGCTGCCGGCAATTTCATGGATTGGAGAACTGCTTCTTCTATGAAGCTTACCCTTTCACCTCTCACTACCCCATTGGTAGTCTCGGCAATTGATGGCACTGTTCTCCCAGGGGGCCCTATTCGCTTCCAGACGCTACCCATTAGGATGTCGGTAGGGATTCTCCACCAGGAGTGGATATCCTTTCTTATTCTACCCAAGGCCTCTACCCCAGTTGTATTGGGCCTCCCTTGGCTACAGCTCCACTCTCCACATGTGGACTGGGTCTCTGGGCAGATCCTGGCCTGGGGTTCCTCATGTTTCTCGTCGTGTCTTCTCAAGGTGACCCCCAAGGAGAGTCTTCCGGTTGCTGCCACTTCTGTTTCTTCTGATCTTCCCGCCGCATACAGCGATTACCGGGATGTGTTCTGTAAAAAATCAGCTGAGGTGCTTCCTCCCCACAGGTCTTTTGACTGTGCTATTGATCTTGTCCCCGGAGCAACTCTACCCAGGGGTCGTACCTACCCTCTGTCCATCCCAGAGACCCAGGCCATGTCGGAGTATGTAGCAGAGAATCTGGAGAGAGGGTTCATCCGGAAATCCTCATCGCCTGCAGGGGCAGGGTTCTTTTTTGTTGCCAAAAAGGATGGTACCTTAAGACCCTGCATCGATTATCGGGGTTTAAATGCGGTTACTATTAAAAATTGATACCCCTTACCCTTAATATCTGAGCTATTCGATAGGTTGAAGGGTGCCTCCATTTTCACCAAGTTGGATCTCAGAGGCGCGTACAATCTCATTCGAATACGGGAGGGTGACGAATGGAAGACTGCATTTAACACTAGAGACGGGCATTACGAATATCTGGTGATGCCTTTTGGTCTGTGTAATGCTCCAGCCGTGTTTCAAAACTTTGTCAATGAAATCTTCAGAGATCTGCTGTACCAGTTTGTTGTCATCTATCTGGATGACATTCTGATCTTTTCTGAAAATCTGCTCGTCCACAGAAACCATGTCCGCACTGTACTTCAACGTCTTAGAGAGAACAATCTCCATGCCAAGCTGGAGAAATGTTCCTTTGAATGTTCTGAGGTCCTGTTTTTGGGGTGCTTTGTCTCATGTTCGGGGCTTCGTATGGACCCTGGGAAGGTCTTGGCTATCACCAACTGGCCTCTTCCTGCTAGCCTCAAGGCCACACAGCGCTTTCTTGGCTTCACTAATTATTATAGGCAGTTCATAAGGAATTACTCTTCCATTGCCGCGCCTATTATCGCTTTGACCAAGAAGGGTGTGAATGCCAGAGACTGGCCTCCCGAAGCTGTCTCTGCTTTTCACAACCTGAAACAGGCCTTTGTTTCTGGCCCCCTCTTGAGGAGACCAAATCCTGGGAATGCATTTTTTATTGAAGTGGACGCTTCCTCAATGGGGGTGGGAGCTGTGCTTCTTCAAATCTTTGAGAAGAGACGCCAACCATGTGCGTTCTTCTCCAAAAAATTTTCTCAGGCAGAGAGGAATTATGCCATCGGTGATCGGGAACTTCTCGCTATTAAATTGGCGTTAGAGGAGTGGGCGTCATCTCTTGGAGGGTTCCCCTCACTCCATAACGATCTTTACCGATCACAAGAATTTACAGTATCTACAGAATGCTAAACGTCTGAATCCTAGACAGGCCAGGTGGAGTCTCTTCTTTGCCCGTTTTAATTTCACGATTACCTACAAACCTGGTTCCTGCAACGGTCGGGCTGATGCGCTCTCTAGGTCATTTGACACTTTGGACGAGGAGTCCGCCCCTGAACCTGAGCCGATCATTCCCACCTCATGCATTGTTGCCCACTCTACCACCCTGAAGTCTAAAATTCCGCCTGGTAAGACCTTTGTCCCCACTGAGCTAAGAGCTAAGATCCTTCGTTGGGGACATGATTCCAAGGTGGCAGGGCATTCTGGATTCCTCCGATCCTTCCTACTCATCAGTCGTCACTACTGGTGGCCTAATCTCCGCTCAGACGTCAAAGACTACGTTAAAGCTTGTCATGTCTGTGCTCAGTCCAAATCCTCCACACAAGCTCCTGCTGGTCTCCTCATGCCCTTGCCTATTCCTAAGGAACCCTGGGCCCATATTGCCATGGATTTTATCACCGATCTCCCACTGTCTGAGAATAATACAGTCATTTGGGTGGTAATCGATCGATTCTCCAAGATGGCTCATTTTGTTCCTCTTCCTGGTCTTCCTTCTGCCCCTGCCTTGGTTCCCATTTTCATTCGAGAAATTCTCCGCCTACATGGGGTCCCTTCTCATATTGTTTCCGACAGGGGAGTCCAATTCACGTCTCGTTTTTGGAGAGCCTTTTGCAAATCCCTCAATATTGTCTTGGATTTTTCTTCTTCTTACCATCCCCAATCCAATGGACAGACTGAGAGGGTTAATCAGGAGTTAGAGGTCTTTCTTCGCACCTTTGTGTCTTCTCACCATGACGATTGGTCCTCTCTACTCCCGTGGGCAGAATTCTCCCATAACAATCATGTGAATACCAGTTCGCAGAAGACACCCTTTTTCACAGTTTATGGAAAACACCCTCAACTTCCTCTTCCTATGATCTGTTCTCCAGACATTCCAGCTTTGGCTTCGGTTCAGGAGTCTCTCAATTCCGTTTGGGGTCACGTTCATGATTCCCTCCGGGCAGCTGCTGAAAAATTCAAAGGCTTTGCAGACCGCCGCAGGCGTAAACCGCCTTCTCTTCAGCCAGGGGACAAAGTCTGGCTCTCTACCAGGAACATCAAGCTCCGAGTTCCTTCTCTGAAGTTTGCTCCACGATTCATCGGTCCATACACGGTAACTGCTAAACTGAATCCGGTTTGTTTCAAACTCCAGATTCCTAAGAGCCTTAAAATCACTAACTCCTTTCATGTTGCTCTTCTAAAGCCTTTAGTCCTCAATAAATTCTCTCGTCCTCTTCCTACCGTGGCGCCTGTCTCGGAGGATAATCAGGAGTACGAGATCAGTCAAATTCTGGACTCCCGACTCTGTAAAGGCGTTCTTCAGTACCTCGTTCATTGGAAAGGGTTTGGTCCTGAGGAGAGGTCTTGGATCACTGCATCTGAGGTCTTTGCACCTCGTCTGTTAAAGGAGTTTCATCTGAAGTTTCCCTCTAAACCTGGGCCCAGGCGGGGAAGGGGGAGGCCTCGTAAGAGGGAGGGTACTGTCATGGATATGCATTAATGTCTGTCTGCCATCTTACCTTCCTCCTCATGTGTTCATCTAGAGACCAGACCTCCTTCACCTGGCTTCCTTTATAATCTCCTCCCAGCCTGACTCCACCCCAGGCCCTATCACTGAACACTATATTAACCTGTGCACTGCAAGCCTGCTTTGCTGATCAACGTGTTTGTTAGGCATTGTGTGTTTGGGTTCCTGCCTGCCGTGTGCTACGTCTGTCTCTCTGTTACGTTATTGGCTTGTCCCCGACCATCCCTGTCTGCTCGTGACCCTTGACCTTCGGCTCGTTCTTCGTTATCCTTGTCTGCTTGTGGCCCCTGACCTTCGGCTTGTTATTCGGTTCTCTCTATCGTGTGCTGCTGCTTCCCCTTATCCTACGGGGCGTGAGCTAGGAAACTCCAGGGGCCGCGACCTGGTCCCAGCCTGCAGCGTAACATCCTCACCACTAGAGGCCCTGGAGAAGACCAGCTGGGTCTTAGACTCCGCGCCCTGGGGAATCTTGGCTCTCGCTTCCGTTGGGATCCCGGTTGTGCTCCTCTGGTCCCGCTTTCCACAACCACCCAGTTTCCTATCCACAGAAGCCAGCCATAGGGTTCACTACCTCGCGGTGCACTCCTGTCCCCCTACGGTGTGCATCTGTCACCTGGCCACAGGTGACCCTGACAGCGAGGTCACATACGACCGAGTCTCTGCCTGTGTTGCAGCGTTACTCATGGCTGACAGCTCCCCACTTCGGTGGCGAGGAGGATCTGTCTGGGAGTGTTACCCGCACACTTCGCTGGAGCAGTAAGTAGGTGGCCCCCGCCTCTCCTTCCCTGGAGGCGTGGGGGGGCGCGGGTACTTCCTGGGGTTGTCGGTCCCTCCGGGGTTCTCCATCCCACCTCCCCATCCCCCCTCCTTTCCTTCCCGGGTACCCTGCCTGCCGAAGCCGCGCCCCTCCCATAATTTAGGCTGCGGCCTACAGACGGATCGGTCCGGTCCCCCCGCTCACGGCAGACGGCCGAAAATTTAGGCCGCGGTTCTTGCGGTCTACTGGGCCATGGCTTCTGTGGCCTGCTGAGCCTGGTGGCCGCCTACTCTGAAGGGCCTTGGTCGGTGCCCCCGGGTCTGTGCCCCCTGTGGGGGGCCCCGGTCTGTGGAGGGACTTCGGTCTGTGCTCCCTGTGCGGGGCCTCGGTTGAGGGGCGCTGGTTTTCGCAATTATTGCATCTGTGCAGGAACTTTTTTTCAAGATGGGGGATGCGGCGGAGGGCCGGTATCCCTTTTGAATAAGCGCTTTTGCACGGCGAAGGCGTTCCCTTCTCCCTCTTATTCTGACAAAATTGTCCATGAGGACTGGGAGTGTCCAATGTGCCTTTTGTGTTTCAAAGAACACTTGCGGTAAGGTACCCCTTTGGGGAGTCCTTCCTTCAGTAGTGGATTGTTCCACCAGTAGTGGATCCCCCTGTCTCTAGGCTGCTCAAGGCAACCATGGTTCCAATAGAGGAATCTCTGGCTTCCAAAAAGGTCAAGCTGACATACCTGGAGGGGGATCAGAATCCCCCTGTCTTTGCTGCATTGGCGGATCTGTTGGTCCAGGTGCTGCAGTTGTCCGCTATGTCGCTTGGCCGCAGTTACCCTGGTTGCTGTGCTCGCTGTTTCCTCAGTGGTGCTGAGGCATGTATTTTGGGGGGTGACCCTGAATGGCATGTCGCGTCTTGATCTTGTCTTATCTGGTTACAAGATAGTTTTCCGGCTGTGTTCCTCCAAAGAGTTTTTTTTTTGCTTCCAAGGGTGTTTGTCGCCAGACTGCTGGCTGTTCTCCGCGGGCGGCTGTAGAGTGTGATGGTCCCGGTTCCCGTGCTGAGAACGGTTTTCAGGGGTTTTATTCAAACCTGTTCAGTCTAAAGGATGGAGGGCATGGTACATCTAATTCTGGACCTCAAGGCCCTGGCCTGCCGTGTGGGGGTACAGTAGTTAAAGATGGAGTCCGTCCGCACAGCGGTGGCACTCCTTCATCATGGGGACTTTATGACTTCTATCGACATCACGAATGCTACTTACGCATTCTGTTATGTGCCCGACTCAAGCACTTCCTCCACTTTTTGCTGGGGGTGCGGAGCATTGAGCGTGTGGTGTTGCCCCTTTTGGGTCTGGCCAGCGCTCCTCGTGTGTTCACGAGGTGTTGGCCCCAGATCTGGCGTGGTTACATCGGTGGGGGTTTGCCTGAGCGATCTTCTCCGACTCATCAACTACTCCAAGGAGCAACGTAGTTCTTATACAAACCTTGACTGATTTCAGTTGGAGTCTATACTATCAGAGGTCTGCTTGGCCCTGCCAGATCGTTGGATTATCTGAGCCTGACCCGGGCTTCAGCTCTGGCCAGCATGTTTCTTCTCTCAGACAATACTACGGAAGTTGCAGTCTGCGTATTTTTCATTTACTGTCCGGCAGGTGGGCTCCTCTGCGGATCTGCATGTGGGTGTTGGGTCCGATGGTATCTATTTTTTTTTGAGGCAATTCCATTTGCACAGTTCCTTACAAGCTCCCTTCGGGGAGATCCTGGCATAATGGGACAAATACCCAAGGTTTCTGGACAATCGGATTCAGCTGAGTCAGAAAACCAGAGTTTCCCTAGTCTGGTGGCTTTGGTGGGGTAAATACTTTCTCCCCTTGTATTGAACAGGGTGACCACCAATGCCAGTCTGTCCGGGTGGGGAGAGGTCCTGGGACTGAGCTCTGCTCAGGGTCGTTGGACGTTAGTGGAATCCGGACTACTGAGTAAGATCCTGGAACTTCATGCAAACAGACTAGTTCTGGATCGTGGACTTCGGGGGCTCCTGGTACGGATCCAGTCGGACAAGGCAACGGCGGTGGCTTATGTCCTTAGCCAGGGCGGACCAAAATAGGCTGTTGCCAGTATCCTCAGGTGCGCAGAGTGTCTCGTTCCAGCCTTTTCTGGCATACGCTTTCCAGGAGTAGAATACTGTAAAACAGATACCTGGGGGCACGCCTGAGGTAGATCTGTTTTGGGTCCTGGCTCAACAGGACGGTACCAAGGCAAGGTTACGGGATCTTCTGGCGGCTCTAGTGACCCACGTTTGCTCTATGCTTTTCCTCCTCTCTGGGCCTCTGCTGTGGCTTTTTGGCAGGATCACGGCTGCAGAGATTCCGGTCATTCTATTGGCTCCAGATGGGTCCCAGTGGTCTGGGTATGCTGACCGGGTGTGCCCGGCCACCAACGTTCCTTGGGGACTCCCTTTTAGGAAGGACCCTACTGTCCCAAGGACCGTTCTTCCATCCTGCTTTAGAGTTGCTGATTATTAACGGCCTGGCTGTGATGGGCCAGGTGCTGCAGTTTCCAACACTGCTGATGAGGGGGAGGGGCGAGAAGGAGGGGCCTCGAGTACCAAGTGGTCTTCTTCAGTGTCTCGCACTTCCTGGTGCGTACCTTTTTATTCCAGGGGTTAGACGTCTGTTTTCACCAGTGCGGTTTCTTCTACCGCTGTGGGATCTGAACTTGGTGCTTTCGATTCTCCAGAAGCCTCTCTATCTCTCTCTCTCAAAATAGTCGGGAGATTCCACTACTTAGCCACCTCCCGAGACAGAGTATCACCTCCGCTCAAAGGGTGTCAAAAAGGGTGGTGTTATCTTGTCGTTCACCTTACCCAGGTTAAGGTGGTGCTTTGCCCCCCCCCCCCCCTTTTTTTTTTGTCCTTGGATTTCCATTTCCATTTGAAACATTATCTGCCCTGAATGGGTCTTTGCGGACGGGCCAATAAAGGGGCTGTCTGTTTTTTACTGCGACCCTTCTCTGGATGGAGGGCTATTCTGTCAGGGATCGGGTGCCTCCTTCCCTGTTACGGCGCATTCTTCTCGGGCGCTTAGTGCTTCTTGGGCCTTCTGTCATCATGCGTCCGTTGTGCAAGTTTGCAAGGCGACCACTGGTCATCGGTGTACATTTTTACGTGTCTACGAAGTAGATGGGTTGGCATCTGCGGATGCTTCTTTTGGCTGCAAGTTTTTGCAGGCTGCTGTTTAGAGGGTCTATTCCAGGGATATGCAATTAGCGGACCTCCAGCTGTTGCAAAACTACAAGTCCCATCATGCCTTTGCCTCTGGGTGTCATGCTTGCTGCTGTCAGAGTCTCGCTATGCCTCATGGGACTTGTAGTTTGGCAACAGCTGGAGGTCCGCTAATTGCATATCCCTGGTCTATTCCCTCTTGAAGGGGTAGCGTTCAGGTTGGGTTCCAGCTGGTCCTGTGTGAAGCTATTGTTACCTGGATGGCTCTTGTGTTATCCTTGTGAATTTTCGTTGTACCACCCATCATGTTTGGCACCGCTTTGGGACGTCCCTATGGTTCTGAATAAGAAGGCTGTGTCTGTCAATGAACTCGGAGAAACTGATTTTACGGTAAGTAAAAAATCCTGAGTTCATTGACAGACACAGCACCCACCCATCTATGGAATTTTTTTGATACTTCTATTACTGCTTGCTACTTAACTGAATACCTAGAGGAGGGAGGGGGTTATATACTGATATTCAATGGGCTGAAGTAGGATCAAAGTCGGACCAAAGTAGTACAGGGAGCATTTTCAAAGTCGGACCGACTTGTGTCGGACCAGTTAAGACGGCTCTCATAGGGAAACATTGATTTTCACACGTCATGCGACATGAGCTCCTAATGTCGGAGCGTTTGTCGGACCAGTGTGAACCAGGCCTTACTAAAACTGGTGCACTCAGAATCTGGTAAAGCTGTGCATAGTAACCAATCAGCTTCCAGGTGTCATTGTCAAAGCTAAATTGAACAAGCTGAAGTCAGAAGCTGATTGGCTACTTTGTACAACTGCACCAGTTTTAGTAAATCTCCTCCCCATAGTTAGCACTCTAGAAAAGTGCTGTGACCAGTTCAGATGATTATATTACCACAGGGGTTTGGGGAGGGCGCTGAGGACTTAATATTTAAACTATGGCCCCATTCACACTCCTGAGTCACATTTGTTGAATAGTTTTTCACTTTTTTTAATTTCAAATTCGGCTTAGTGTGCAACAGCATAGGGCAGTCTATTAATTTGATCGATTTGACGGCTGCCCGACTTCTCCTCCTCCTGCTCACCTTCTCCTCCTGTCCACGGCCTGACTGAGGGACCTCACTCACCAGAAGGATAGGAGGTGAGCGAATGGTAATGAAGAAGGTGGCACAAGTGGGGGTCTGGGGGACAGCAATGGAGGGGATATGAAAGTGGCACAGGGAATAGTAATAAGGGTGACACAGGGGAACAACTGAGGGAATAGTAATGAAGAAGATGACACAGTGGGGGACAGTAATGAAGGTGACAGGGAAACAGTAATAAAGGGGATATGAAGGTGACACAGGAGAACAATTGAGGGAATAGTAATGAAGAAGGTGACACACACAGTGGGGGACAGTAAAGAAGGTGACACAGGAACAACTGAGGGAATAGTAATGAAGAAGGTGACACACAATGGGGGAAAGTAATGAAGGTGACACAGGGAAACAGTAATAAAGGGGACAAGTGAGGGGATATGAAGGTGATACAGGAGAACAATTGAGGGAATAGTAATGAAGAAGGGGACAGTAATGAAGGTGATACTGAGGGAATAGTAATAAAGAAGGTGACACACAGTGGGGGGCAGTAATGAAGGTGATACAGGGGGACTGAGGGAATAGTAATAAAGAAGGTGACACACAGTGCGGGGCAGTAATGAAGGTGATACAGGGGGACTGAGGGAATAGTAATAAAGAAGGTGACACACAGTGGGGGGACAGTAATGAAGGTGACACAGGAACAACTGAGGGAATAGTAATGAAGAAGGTGTTACACAATGGGGGAAAGTAATGAAGGTGAAACACGGAAACAGTAATAAAGGGGACAAGTGAGGGGATATGAAGGTGACACAGAAGAACAATTGAGGGAATAGTAATGAAGAAGGTGACACACAGTGGGGGACAGTAATGAAGGTGATACAGGGGGACTTAGGGAATAGTAATAAAGAAGGTGACACACAGTGGGGGGCAGTAATGAAAGTGAAACAGGGAAACAGTAATAAAGGGGACAAGTGAGGGGATATGAAGGTGACACAGGAGAACAATTGAGGGAATAGTAATGAAGAAGGTGACACACAGTGGGGGACAGTAATGAAGGTGACACAGGGAAACAGTAATAAAGGGGACAAGTGAGGAGATATGAAGGTGACACAGGAGAACAATTGAGGGAATAGTAATGAAGAAGGTGACACACAGTGGGGGACAGTAATGAAGGTGACACAGGGAAACAGTAATAAAGGGAACAAGTGAGGGGATATGAAGGTGACACAGGAGAACAATTGAGGGAATAGTAATGAAGAAGGTGACACACAGTGGGGGACAGTAATGAAGGTGATACAGGGGAAATGAGGGAATAGTAATAAAGAAGGTGACACACAGTGGGGGGCAGTAATGAAGGCGACACAGGGAAACAGTAATAAAGGGGACAAGTGAGGGGATATGAAGGTGACACAGGAGAACAATTGAGGGAATAGTAATGAAGAAGGTGACACAGTGGGGGACAGTAATGAAGGTGACACAGGGGAATAGTAATGAAGAAGGTGACACAGTGGGGGACAGTAATGAAGCTGACAAGTAAGGGGGTACTGTATGAAGGTGACACAGGGAATAGTAATAAGGGTGACACAGGGGAACAGTAATGAAGAAGTTGACACACAGTGGGGGGATATGAGGATAAGTTTTGAAGAAGGTGACAGGGAATAGTAATAAGGGTGACACAGGGGAACAACTGGGGGAATAGTAATGAAGAAGGTGACACACGGGGGACAGTAATGAAGGTTACAAGTGAGTGGATATGAAGGTGACGCGGGAACTGAGGGAATAGTAATGAAGAAGGTGACACAGTGGGGGACAGTAATGAAGCCAACAATGGATGGCATATGATGGTGACACAGGGGAACAACTGAGGGAATATTTGAGAGGGGTGGGGGTTGTCGCAGGGTGTACCTGAATGGCAGTTTGAAAATGTGGTCACACAAGGATGACACACACACAGGTTGAAATGGCAATTAAAGGTTAGTGCCAGTTTTTTGACAGTTCTTTTCTGCTCCCCATGGCTCAGTATCCAGCCCACTCAGTGCATCCACATCAGAGCTAACAAACTCATTGACAATTTATACACAGACACTAATTGCAATTTAAAAAGCCACAGATGTGGGAAACTACCCTTTAATTGCCATTTTAACCTTTCTGTACCAAGACCAAACATTACAGGTCCATTTGGGTGATTTCTGTTATATTTAAAAAGAGCTAAACAAATATGTGATAATAAATGGCTTCATATGATCACTATCCCTAAATAAAAGACAGTTTTTCAGCAGGATCAGTCATATTTTCAATGCCAAAATATCACCATTTCTACAAGGGCATGCAAACTTTTAGCAGAACTGTACATATGTAAACGCATGAATTGGAAGTGGCTACTTAAGAAAATATATGCACTACACGTGTTACAAAACGCCCTGCACGCCAATGTGAATGCAACAACTCATTCACAGTTAACTCTAAACCGATAACCTGTAGAGCAGTGGTCATCAACCCTGCCCTCAGGGCCCACTAACAGGCCAGGTTTGCAAGGTAACTGAAATACATCACAGGTGATATAATTTGCTGCTCAGTGATTGCAGTATTCTAGTCTGCATCTCCCCAAGGTAATACATAAAATCTGGCCTGTTAGTGGGCCCTGAGGGTCCAAACACAATCTCCACAACCATCGATCGGTCGACGAGCCCTGTACTTACCAGCAGACGGCGCAGGTGCACTGTGCTCCGAGCCCACCCTTTTTTGAAGCCTATTAGAGCCTCTGGTTCTAATTATGTGCTTTAAACCCCCCCATTGGAATCCATGCATCCGGCGCCCCAAATGTAGATTAGGGGGCCAGACGCATAGATAGGGGGGCAGCGCCTCTAATGGACGGGCTGCCCCTGTAATATTGGAAGTTTGTCGCCTTTTCACAGGCCCCGCGCAAGTGTGAACAAGCCTGGGTTAGCGGCAACGCATTGGTGTAGAGCAGTGTTTCTCAACTCCAGTCCTCAAGGCGCCCCAACAGGTCATGTTTTCAGGATTTCCCTCAGATGAAACAGCTGTGGTAATTACTAAGGCAGTGAAACTGATCAAATCACCTGTGCAAAATAATGGAAAACCTGAAAGCATGACCTGTTGGGGCGCCTTGAGGACTGGAGTTGAGAAACACTAGTGTAGAGCCAAGCTTAAAGATTTTTGCCAAAGCCATTCTTAAAATTAGGGAAATCTGTAATTTTTGATAGTTGAAAATGAATATAATCATAAGAAAAAGACAGTTATAAGGTAAATAGAACTGTGCATGCTGCAACTTGAGTTGTTCTCTCTTTGTAGACGTTTGTTTAGTGACCAGTAGGTGGCGCTGAACATTTGTGTCTACCTCATAGGAAAAGAGGATGTTATGATGACAGCAGGAAGAAGGCGAAGGGATTACACGAATGTATGATCGATCCATATGGAATAGAGGAGTGCAGTACACATGACCAGACCAGGCTGGCCTTCTCAGTGCTGACAATAGACAGATCACAGTCAGCAGAAACTGGAGGTACAGTAAGTAAAGATTCCAAGTGATCTCCATTGTCTGACAGCAGCTTCCTGAAATCATGGATCACCCACCGTTTTATTTCATAAATCCCTCTTCCATGCTGATCAGAGAAAAGATTTCATGTGTCAGAGTGTATTTGATTTCCTGCAAGGATCGATCATTCCTTTTCACTGACAGCAATTGTTTACATACTGGAATCCTCATTTATTGCACTTGGTTTTATAGCATATGCTCTATATTTTTTTTTTCAAATATAAGTTTTATTTAAATTTTTCAAGAAGAAAAAAGAAAAGGAGAACAGGAAATGAGGCCCAAGCCCCAACAAGCTTACAATCATATAACTTCAGTGAAGGTCGCAGCCTCCCAGATCGATTTACAGACATTAGCAATACATTATGTCAGACTGTTATCCTTCTATTATTGCTTCAACTTCTTGTGTTTCATTGGTCTCTGGACCAGGGTGAGGTTAGCCACCTAGGTCTCACCCCGTAAGCTGTCTATATAGTCCACTAGATTGTAATTTAAAGAGGATATAGAGAAGAGAAAAGAAAAGGGAATAAGCACAGGTCAGAAAGGGTCGAGATGGGGGGGGGGGGGGAGGGAGTGGGTAGCCGCCTGTCTCCACAGATTGGTATCGGGTCGTACTCCAATTTACTAGTGAGATTGAGCAGATTCATGGTGAAATTTAGGTCCCTAGAAGGGCTTTCCCTTCATCCGATAGGATGAAAATGTTCCACAAATCCCAGGTCTTCTTATAGATTTCACGTTTATCCTGTGAGGTCAGTATAAGGTCTTCCAGTTTGTTTATGTCTTCCACCTTCCGCAACCACAGTGCTGCGGTCGATGGGCATTGTTGTTTCCACAACAGTGGGATACAGGCCTTTGCTGCATTCGTCAGGTGTCTCAGTAAGGATTTCCTGTATCTCTTGGGAGAAAGGGTAGATAAGTGGAGTAAGAAGAATGCTGGGTCATCCGGGATTTGGAATTCTGTAAACTTTTGGGACGTGGTGCGGACCACAGTCCTTAAAATGGGTCTCCTGCAATAAGGCTATATCTACTTTTGATCTTCTAAGGTCATTTAGCAACATGCGTCTCTTTTCTGGCGTATTGAGGCCCCGTACGTTAAGTGACATCACCTTTACACTCTGTGTCTTCATTGCGGATGGAGTTGGGCTTTTAAGTTTTAGTCGGCGGTGTGGGTATGGGGGAGTATAGGGTGAGATGGGGAGGGTAGAAGATAGTAAGAGTAGAGAAAGTCAGTGAATAAGTATAGTTAGGAAGAGAGAGAGGAAAAAAAAAAAAGGTAGAGAGTTGGAACCCGAATTCCAAATTGGGGCTAGGTCTAGTACCCAGGCCCCGTAGTAAAAAAAACCTTTATGTGCGCGTATGTCAATCGGGGAGTCATACACTTCCCCAACCGAGGCACGCTATCCTATTTGGAGGAACGGTAGGACAAAGCTCATCCGGGTGAGCCCTCCGCCGTCCCTCTCCCGCTATCTGGCTAGTCTGAAAAAGTTATGCACAATTGCACTATCCGAAAAGAAACAAAAGAAGGAACAGAGAAAAAAAAAAAGGAAAAACATCATATGAAACATTCTGCCATCCGAACAACCTTTTCACATTTCACATTTATGGCAGTCTAACAGTAGAAACTCGCATCAAAACTGCTGCATATCCTATGCCCAACTATCACTAGGACCCCTATCCCCTGGGCCAGATCGTAGTTATCGCGTGACCCCACGTCCAAGCCCCCCTCATCCCTCTCCATCCATTATCTGAGGGTCCCCAAATCCTCCTCTCCCCCGCCGCACCCCCCCGGGGGCACCATCTCGTCCCCCACCCTCCCAGCCATGTCCCATATTCCTCGGGTTTGATAGAATAAGGTAGGCTCTATCCTGCCGATGGACCTCTATCTACCCCTATAAGTGGTCTAACAGATTATCGCAATACATCACTCTATTATGCATAGCCGATCATGAAGATCTATTCCTTAGTACCGCATTACTCAAAGCATGTCTGATGCGACTCTGAGCCACACGTTGCTTGCATACCCTAAGCGTCTCTGGCGTAAGCCTCAGGGAGGATAGTCCTTGTTCACGAGTCTCTGCTCCGTAGTTGCTGCGTATACCCGCGATGTTCCCGTCAATCTCCACTCCTGATGTCCCCCCCTCCCAAAAACAGAGGGAGAAAACAAAAAGCGACTCAGTGCAGAATACCAGGCCAAGCAACCCTGTGGGGTAGGAGAAACATTGGTGATAAGTGGCATGGATGGGTATTGGACATCAGACCGATATGCTCTATATTCAATCAAAACATGTGTAATATGGAATGATCATAGTGCTATGTGATTTGCCAGCATTTGATCCTTTGTTTGGGTCCATCTGCGTATTCACACAAAGACAAAGGCACCTTAATTGCTTCAATACCAGGGCACTTTTACCCCCTTCCTGCCCAGGCCAATTTTCAGCTTTCAGCGCTGTCACACTTTGAATGACACTGTACCCATATCAAATTTTTATCATTTTCTTCCCACAAATAGAACTTTCTTTTGGTGGTATTTAATCACCACTGGGTTTTTTATTCTTTGCTAAAAAAAAAAATTGAAAAAATAAATAATTTCTTAGGTTTTTAGTGAATTTTGTAAAGAAGTAATTTTTCTCCTTCACTGATGTGTGCTGATGAGGCAGCACTGAAAGGCATCACTGATTGGTAGCACTGCTGGGGCTACATTGATAATCAGGGCACTGATTACCTGTACACTCTCTGCTGCAAAGGGATGCTGCTGATCGGCTCTCCTCTCCTCACCCTAACAGAGTATAAGCCGAGGAGAGCCAAAAAACTGCACTTCCGTGTTTACATGTGATTGGACACAGCCGATCGCATGGTTAACCCCTTGCCGACCGATGCACGACTATATACGTCTGCGGAATGGCACGGCTGGGCAGATTGACGTGTATATATACTAGGGCTGTTACTGATTAAAATTTTCGTGTTCGATTACCGTATATACTCGAGTATAAGCCGAGTTTTTCAGCACATTTGTGCTGAAAATGCCCGCCTCGGCTTATATTAGAGTCCACCTTTTTGCGCCTGATCTCCCGGACTTTGGGGACCCGGTACCGGCTGGCCGTAAGTCCCCTGGACCCCAAACCTGGCACACATGTAGCTCCACTCTTCCTCTATAAGTGTGCAAAGTTTTTTGTCCGGGGGACGTACGGCCGGGAAGCACCGATTTTTTTTTTTTTTTTTCAAACCCGGTCACCCCTTCCATAGACTCCCATGTTAAACGGTCATTTCTCCAGTGACTTTGGAGACCTGCTACCGGCCGGCCGTAAGTCCTCTGGACCCCAAACATGGCACACATATAGCCCCACTCTTCCTCTACAAGTGTGCAAAGGTTTTTGTCTAAGGGACCTACGGCTGGGGAGCACCGATTTTTCAAAGCTGGGCACCCCTTCCATAGACTCCCATGTTAAACGTCAGTCTAGTCATGGGCACAGTGAGGCATGCACATGGACACAGTGAGGCAAAGTGAGGCACAGTGAGGCATGCAGATGGACACCCTAGGCTTATACTCGAGTCAATAAGTTTTCCCACTTTTTGTGGTAAATTTAGGTGCCTCGGCTTATTCGGGTCGGCTTATACTCGGGTATATACGGTAATCGATTTATTTTTTTTATTTTTTTAATTGATCGACTAATTTCAATTAATTATAACGCACATACAGATCCAACTACTTTTAGCTGATCTCCTTGCAGGCCGATTCCCAGTGCGCTACCAACCACTGGAAAAATGGATAGCAGGATACAAAAAACACACAAAGGCAGCGCTCGATGGGAATAGCATTAAAACTTTTATAGTCTTCAAGTAGGTAACAAAATAAATATTGCACTGGAGATAAAATCAATGTAGCTACATAAAGTAATGCGAAACGGTAGCAAAAGCAGTCATAAAAACATGTATGATACTGGTATAAAAATGTGTACAACGATGCCACTGCTGAATCCCAGATGAGGAGGGGTTAACATCAGTCCGTCGGCATGTAGATGTCCCGTGAAGGGAACTATTACAACTCCCAGTGGATGGCTGTAGAATCCCAGGTTGATAGAGGGAAGTGTAACAGCCCTTGCGCGTGGCAGATAGTAAGGTCCCGCTGGTATGCAGATATGAAGGCACAGCAAAGGAGCCCTTTAGATGGACACGGCAAGCCCCGCCGGTGTCTGTGGCGTCACCGGATCTCTGACAGAACTCCCTGAAGACCCAGAAGCCGGCGGAGTGGTGAGTATCGATCAAAAAAAATTATCGATTAATCAAGGAATTAATAGTTAATTTCCACAGCCCTAATATATACGTCGCCTTTAAGGCCCGGGGTTGCGAGCTCCGTGAGTCTGCAGGACCTGCGATCGTCTCACAGAGAGGAAGAACAGGGAAATACTAATGTAAACAAGCATTTCCCCGTTCTGCCTAGTGACAGGACACTGATCACAGCTCCCTTTAATCGGGAGCGGTGATCAGTGTCGTGTCACACGTAGCCCATCCCCCCTACAGTTAGAACACATCCCTAGGACACACTTAACCCCTTCCACACACCCTACTGGTTAACCCCTTCACTGCCAGTGTCATTTACACAGTAATCAATTCATTTTTATAGCACTGATCGCTGTATAAATGTGAATGGTCCCAAAATAGTGTCCGATGTGTCCGCCATAATGTTGCAGTCACGATAAAAATCGCTGATCACCGACATTACTAGTAAAAAAAAAAAAAATTATTAATAAAAATTTCATAAAACTATCCCCTATTTTGTAGACGCTATAACTTTTGCGCAAACCAATCAAATGCTTATTGCCATATTTTTTTATTTTTTTTTACCTAAAATATGTAGAAGAATACGTATCGGCCTAAACTGTGGGAAAAAAAATGTTTTTTTATATATTTTTTGGGGATATTTATTATAGCAAAAAGTAAAAAATATTCCATTTTTTTTTATTGTCGCTCTATTTTTGTTTATAGCGCAAAAAATAAAAACCGTAGAGGTGATCAAATACCACCAAAAGAAGGCTCTATTTGTGGGAAAAAAAGGACGTCAATTTTGTTTGGGAGCCACGTTGCACGACCGCGCAATTGTCAGTTAAAGCGACGCAGTGCCGAATCGCAAAAAGTGCTCTGGTCTTTGGCCAGCCAAATGGTCCGGGGCTGAAGTGGTTAAAGAGTTGCAAGATCAGGGTCACGCCGTGTCCTAGGAACCTGACACGACCACAATCACTGCGATGTGCGCCGACACTAGGGCCGAAACAACTAATCGATTAATCGACAACTAATCGATTATGAAATTAATCGATTACAATTTTCATAATCGATTAATCGGCCAGTAACATAATGAGGTTAAAAATAAACTAAAATTAACCCTTTGTAGTATAAAAAGAGCAAATCGCTACTGTAATTATTACTTTCCCTGTCCCACAGTAAAAAATGAACCCCTTACAGTAGCGATTATTTGCTCTTTGTACTAATTTTAGTTTTTTTAACCCCATTATGTTACTAAACATCTCAGGCCTGGGTCACTCCTCCGTGTTTTTTGGTGCTTTTTGCAAAAACACACTACAGTTCATTTACATGGTTTCTATGGGACACGTTCACATCCATTATTTTTTCAGCTGCTGCGTATTTGGAAAGGGCAAGTACTTTTTTTAACGCAAAACGGTGCTATTTTAGTTTTTTGGTTCAATATACTTCAATGGAGAAGCTGCAGAAAAGCATGTAATGTGTTTTTGCGGCAATTTGTGTATTACTTTTTTTTTTTTTTTAAATTACTTTTTTTTTTTTTACGATTATTAACCGATTAGTCGATTAATCGAAACAATAATCGGCCAACTAATCGATTACGAAAATAATTGTTAGTTGCAGCCCTAGCCGACACTGAACGGCACAGAACGAGAGGGAATCCCGCCCTCTGTTGTTTTAATATACAGCAGGCAGGAGGTAGTTAAACACAACATTATATTTATGCCGGCCAGAGAGAGATCAAAATCTATCTATTCTATCAATCAACAGATCGAAATCAGATCTATTGATCGACTTCAGTACAACCAGTCTATTGGGGGTTTTTTTCATACAATTACTGCCACTGGCTATAGCCGCAAGCAGTAATCATTGTTTTCTGACGGTGGGGAAACCTTCCACTGTCAGAATAAAATAGTGCAGTGGATTACCCATCAACACTGATGATGGGGGACTCGAGCGATACTCTTTACTTAAACCTATGGTTATAGCCAGCCTTATGCTAGCCATACACAAGTCAAAAAAACGATTGAACGCGTTTTGAAAAAACAAACACACAGTCATGAGATGAGTCATGAGCAAACAATATTTCCATCATGTAATGACCGAATTTACAATGATAAATCATTCAATGGACATAAATGAATCGTTTGTATGCGCAGTAACAGGCGAGAAACACATTTAACCTTTCACTTTATCTTCCGTTCGGCAGAATTTTTCAACCTGTTCCTTAGATTTTTATTTTTTTGGGCTCAAAAATAATTTTTGATTTGTGCCCTTTAACTGGGTGAAAAATGAATCAAGTGTTCAAATGACGATTTTTTTTTTTAAAAATCTATCTAGTGCAGGGGTTCCCAACCTTTTGAAGAGCGAGGGCCACTTAAGCGACTTGGTAACCAGTCGCGGGCCACAATGAGTGGAGCGGGCGGATGACAGGTCTGTGTCCACTCTGCATATGCAGGTCAGACACGGACACAGCCCACTCTACTCTATAGGCCCTCCGATCCACCCAGATGAAAGGGGACGGATCCCCTTCGGTTTTTTGTTTTTGTTTTTTTAGCGGATCGGATTGGAGGTAGGCAGGTGTAAGTGGACACAAGTCCGTTTATATCTGCCGCTCGATAGAGGTGAATAGAGGGTCTGACCAATCGTGTTAAAGGGGCCTAAAGCTGCTTTCACACTGGTGCATGGAGGTTTACCTGCACCACGGGTGTAGGGCAGTGCACCTGCGGCTTTCCTGCAGGTTAGCTGCACTTTGCCATAGACATCTATCATATCCTGCAGGTATGGTGCAATTTCTGAAAGCCCACCAAACCTGCAGGTAATAACAGAAGTCTATGGCTCAGTGCAGGCAACCCACGATCTGGGCTTGCCAACCCACTATCCCACAGCAGGAGGTTGCAATAAACATGGTATACGCACCTGCTCTGTGCAATAATTTTGCATTGAGCACCCCTGAACCTCCTCCTCCTCCGCTAGTGATCTCGGCTCCCCCTCTTCTGTGCTTACCCCCCATAGCAAGACGCTTTCTATGGAGGCAGACGTGTGGGCTCGCTCCAGAGCTGAGCTGTGTGTGTCCATAGGCATACATGAAGTGGCTCTTCTCCACCCCCTGCTCTCTGCTTGCAGAATTTGACTGACAGCAGAAGAATGTCTCTCTGACTGCTGCCTGATCCTCTTGTGAGAAGAGAAAGACAGGGGAGAGGACCTGCATACAGGCACAACGCTGGATGGATACAGGACTCGGGTAAGTGTTGGGGGATGAGGGCACAGCAAGTGGCAAACATTTTTTTACCATAATGCAGGGAATGCTTTAAAGCAGGGTTTGACACATTTGCTTGGAATCTAGGAGCCAGCTAAAAAAGTTAGGAGCCAGGAACGCGCCCCGTCCCGCCGAGCTTGCACGCAGAAGCGAAGGCATACGTGAGTAGCACCCGCATATGAAAGCAGTGTTTAAACCACACATGTGAGGTATCGCCGCGATTGGTAGAGCAAGAGCAATAATTCTAGCCCTAGACATCCTCTGTAACTCAAAACATGCAACTTGTAGAATTTTTTAAACATTGCTTTGGAGATTTTAAAGGGTAAAAGTTTGTCGCCATTCCACGAGCGGACGCAATTTTGAAGCGTGACATGTTGGGTATCAATTTACTCGGCGTAACATTATCTTTCACAATATAAAAAAAATTGGGCTTACTTTACTGTTGTCTTATTTTTTTTAAATTAAAGTGTATTTTTTCCCAAAAAAAGTGCGCTTGTAAGACCGCTGCGCAAATACGGTGTGACAGAAAGTATTGCAACGACCGTCATTTTATTCTCTAGGGTGTTAGAATAAAAAATATATATAATGTTTTGGGGTTTCTAATTAGAGGGAAGGAGATGGCAGCGAAAACAGACAGGGGAAGCTCCATTAGCATTGCTGGTTGTCTTGCCAGATCACAGAAGGAAGCATAGGCCTGCAGAAGGCCGCAAAGCTGCGGCCTCAATTGCTGGCCGGCACGGCCCGACGCGATCGTACGGTGGGGGGGCTAGCACGGAGACACAGGATACCCCAGCTGTGCCGCCCCGGGCGCCAGGTCGCTAATTCTAGTCCCAATTACGACCTGGCGCCCGGGGATTGTCGAACCCTGCTTTAAAGTAAAGTATTTTTTACTTTAGAACCACTTTAATATGTTGAAGTATTTGTTGCTGTTTTTGCTTTTTGTTTCCTTTTAAAGAGACCAACCTAATATTGCAGGCAAAAGCACACTGTATCACTAGCAACAAGCATGCAGATTACAAGGAGATTGTGATGTAGAGCGACTGCATTTTATAGCTAATCTTGACTAACTGTACCTAAATATATCTAGGTGTTAAAAGATTAAAGTGATACTAAACACACACTGTTTAATTGACATTGTCCCTTCTATTTCTGTGTGTGGATGATGGAACTGTAATTATTTTAATAAAAAAAACATCTAAGTACCTTTTTTCCTAATCGATATACAGATGTCACATGACCCAGTACTTTCCCAGCCTGTCTGCAGGGAAGAATAAGCAGGAGGAGCTTCTAGTCCTTTGGAATATGGAGCAAAAATAAATAATATCAATAAACAGTTTTTTAAATTGGCATACAAGTATGTACTTGAAATCCAATCTTTATTATTTTTTGGCGATAACATGGTATGGGTGGGTGGGTTTCTGCCAGTCACGCCCCTTCAGCCTGTGTCTTAGAATAAGGGGGAGGTGAAGCCTCCATTAATCTATATGTATTATCCTTCCCCCCATTGTATTTGGCTGGTTAGTGGGCATGGCGGAGGAGGGAGGGGAGTGATCTTTTATTTACCACTGTGTATACGCCCACATGTGTGACTCTATAGTCACATGGGCTGCTCAGATTTGATAGGAAGAAAAATGTTCAGCCTGGAAACTCCCTGTGAGTGGGTATGAACAGCATGTAATACAGCATTTATTGATAGTTTTTTATGATGTGGCACTTGAGGCAGCAGCAGAGGAAACAAAAGTAAGAAAACAAATTGTCAGTAGGCAGTATGGGGGTGGGGGGTTAGGAGGTCAAGGCAAAACGAGAACAAGGAAAGGTAGGGATAAAGATATCAGTTGCCTGCCTCCAAAACAAAAATACCTCTTAAATAGAAATTGTAAGAGGCTTTTGTTAAAGGTAGGTAGGAAGAGATGTTTGATCCAAGGAGCCCAGATCTTGTCAAAGCTGTCCTCTCTGTCCAAAACGCACACATGGGATTGTAGTTGAGTTGAAGTGTCTGGCGACAGGGTCTCTTTAGATTAAGATGACCAGATTTTTAAAATGAAATCAGGGGACATATTTATTTATTTTTTACTTGTAATGGCGGCAATCAGCGACTCTCTGCCCGTCGCAACCCGCCTCACAGCCTGTCAAGTCTTACTCTCCAGGCCCCCGACTACTACTGGGTGGGGAGCGGAGGAAGATCACTCCACCAGGGAAGGCAAGGAGATAAGCAGGCAGGCGGCTGGCCGAGACTTGAGCCAAGGCAGAAGAACATGCAAGTGGAGCTGAATGGGCATGCACCCGAAACTGAAGAAATATTCCCTCCGCTCCGACCAGCACATGATCATCAGAAAGGGCCGCAGATCATGGAAAAAAATACACCCCCTAGGCTAGTAGGAGCGGTGGAGCGGGGGGTGTAATTCAGAATTATTATTTTTTTTATTCTGCACTGACAGTCTTTGAAATTGACTGTTCAATTCCAATCCGGGGACAGACTTGGTCCGGGGACAGTGTCCTCAATCCGGGGACTGTCCCCTGGAACCGGGGATGTCTGGTCACCCTACGTTTTAGATCTCAATATTTTTTTTGCTTTGGGGTATGTAACTACATAAAATAAAATTGACCTGTAACACCAACCTCCCTCTTATGTATAGGATGCTTCTAATCTGCCAAAGTAGAGAAAAATGGAAAGAAAACATCAAGTCGGTAGAAAGAATGCCAACTGGAATTGTCTTCTTCTTCTCCTGATCCTACTCATCTTTACTGTGGTGTGCATCAACCTAGTGCTCTATGTATACCTAGAGCATGCCTATGTGTCCACCGGATTCAGTCATGGGGATCCCAACGTCTGTCCCCAAGGCTACTTCAAGATTGGAGCAATGAAGAACTGCTCTGCCTGGTTGACCTGTGAGGGCCTCGAGAAGGAGGTCCGCAAGTTAAAACTTGTCGGAGAAGGAGCAGTAAAAAAGGTATTTTGTAGATTAGTAAATACATAAATGTACAAAAAATAAAACGCTTACATCCTGGGTGTTGTTTCTAACCAGCTTTGGGATTGCAGTTGTTTTTCAGTGCCATTTTAAAACCAGTCATGGTGGCTGTGCTAGAAACCAAGGAAAGCATTGGTTCAACATAACCGTTCAACAACTAATACTTGCAGAAGTATTGTGTAGCAATGACAGCATTCATGTTCCATCAGTACAGGTTTTCTTGAATTTTTGGTTGCTTAGTCTCATCCCCTCCCCTTGGTTTATTGCTTCTTCTACGTTTTTTTGAAGTCCAACTCCAGCTTTTGCGATACCCCCTCCCCTCCTTATATTTTAATTTTTTTTAATGTTCACTTTATATATACCTTAAAGTAGTATTAAACCCTCAGTGTTTTTTAATGCAACACATTGAGAACAATAAAATAAACATCCCTTTAGCTATTTGTTAAAATTCTTACCCCAGCATTTGCAGTTTACACTTCTAGGTACTGCTTCCCTGAAATTCCTGTCTTCACAGGTATGAGTAGACAGTGGACAGTACAGTCTCCAGTCAGTCTATTTGCTTGGAGAAGCGAGGAGCATGGGAGTGCTTTGTCACAGCTAGTCTATGGGGCTGTGGGTTTCTATTGATGAACACAGTGTAGGGGGACACAACTCTAGTTCCTGCATGTAAGGGGGGCTCCATGGGATGTTGCAAGAGAAAGGAGCCACCTTGAAACAGGAAATCTGGGACAGTAATCATGGCACCAATTTAAACTGAAACATAGGCAAGGATTAAAGGATAAAGATGCTGCATACTCCGTAAACAATCAAATCTGCTGCTGAAAGTGATACTAAACACACACACTGTTTATTTGCCCCTTCTATTTCTGTAGATGGATGATGGCACTGTAATTATTTTATAAAAAAAAAACATCAAGTACCTTTTTCCTAATCGATATACAGCTGTTACATGGCACAGCTCTTTCCCAGCCTGTCTGCAGGGAAACATAAGCAGGAGGAGCTTCTAGACCTCTGCTGCTGGTCACATATTTAAAAAAACAGCCTTTGGGATACAGGGAAAAAATAATAAATTCATATCAATAAACCTTTTAATTGCCATACAAATATATATTTGAAATCAGATCTTAATTATTTTTTGGCAATAACATGGTGTGGGCAGATTTCTGCCAGTCACAGGCTGTGTCACGCCCTCCAGCATGTGTCTTACAATAAGAGGAAGGTGAAGCCCCCATCAATCTACATGTAATATCCCGCCCCCATTGTGTTTAGCTGGTTAGTTAGCATGGAGGAGGGAGTGGGCTGTCATTTACCACTGTGTATACGATCATATGTGTGACTCTATAGTCACATGGGCTGCTCAGATGTGATAGGGAGGAAGTTCTCAGCATAGAAACTCACGGAAAACCTGAGCGTGTGCAGAGTTGCCACCACAACTGCAAAATCCCTAGCTGAATTGGGGACATGAACAGAAGGTATAGATAGAGAGCAGCAGGATCAACCAGGTTTTTTTCAGAATACAGAAAACTAATCCCATAGTGACTGAGTATGAACCGCATGCAATACAGCAATTATTGATCGTTTCGTATGATGTGAGTTTTTAGTGACACTTTAAAGAATAATTGCAGGCATGTTAGGTATATTTTTACATTGGTCCAAGCTGGCCCAAAGTAACTATGTACAGTATATACCATACCTGGCTGATTTTCCTAGAAGCTGGAAATCACTGAAGTAGACAATGCTATTCCAGTGACGGGTGCCATTCGGAGAAAGCTTTGCCGTTGACATCACCTTCTCACATCTCCATCTCGTCCAATCAGAGATCACTTTGCATTTGCAGAAAAAAAGAGGTGGCTACTTCAGTGATTTTCAGCTTCCAGTGGCATCGCCCAGCCCCAGGTGTGGAATAAACAATATACAATGGTTCAAGCATTGGCAGTCTTTACTACTTCCCAGAACGAAGCACATGTAATGATGTGTGAGGGTAACTCTGTACAACAATACTGCGAGCTCAGGCTGGTTTGATGAAATATCCCAAGGGGGTGTGTCCATGACAGCCTGGGGTGTACAACACTGGGCATCAACCCAGAAGAGAGCTTCTGAGAATCTTTATTATAAAAAAAAAAAAAGAAAAAAAAAGTGGAGTTGGACTATAAAGATTCGTTTCCAAGGTTGTCAATGAGCCAAACAAAATTACAGTTGAAATCTACATTTTTGGACCCCCTATTTTTTTAGCTGTTCAAAGAAGCTGTCTTGTGGCTTTGTTGTTCAAATCATTCCCCCGATATCAACCATATATAGATAGGATGCAAACTGCATCTTTCCAGCAAGTCACACATTGCCAAATGGTTTGGGCTGGAAAAAAAACACTATAGACAGTCCCACTTATTTATTGATTAGGCTAGTTAAAGCGGAGTTCCACCCAAAAATGGAACTTCCACTTTTTTGGAATCCTCCCCCCCTCCGGTGTCACATTTTGGCACCTTTTCAGGGGGAGGAGGGAGCAGATACTTGTGTAATACAGGCATTTTCTCCCAGTTCCGGGCATAGATCACCTCGGTGATCGAGGTGACCTACGCCACTTCCGGCACCTGCTCTATCCTCCCCCGCTGTCTTCTGGGAGACACACAGGTCCCAGAAGACAGCAGGGACCAGTGTGATCGTGCAGCGCGACTCGTGAATGCGCAGTAGGGAACCAGGAAGTCAAGCCACAAGGCTTGACTTCCTGATTCCCTTACGGAGGATGGCGGTGGCAGCAGCCGAGAGCCGACTGACAGATCGGCTTCGGCTGCCGACATTGCGGGCGCCCAGGACAGTTAAGTGTCCATATATCAAAAGTCAGCAACTGCAGTATTTGTAGCTGCTGGCTTTTATTATTATTTTTTTTCGGCAGACCTCCGCTGTTTCTTGTTGCATTGGCAAAGGGTCTGCTTGTGTATGGGCAACACACTAGAGTCACACTATCGTGGCTCGCAGTGCAGGCAGAGCAGCCTATTCATTTGAATGGGCTGCCGTACCTCCTGAAATGCAGAGGAAAGGTCCCTGCAGCATTTCAGAAATCGCAGCCCATGTGGGAACCGCTAAAGCAGTGCGGTTCCCAGTGCGGAAGTGATTTTGAGTGCGTGCGTCGTGCTATTAGAATATATGGCACCCGCATGCATCTCCTGCGATTCACTGTGCAGGCGGTTGCGGCTGCAGAGAACGGGTGCGGACCCACAGTGGCAACCACCAGCACAAGTGTGAACCTAACGTTAAAGCGGAGGTTCACCCAAACATACAACATTATTTTTTAAAAAAACAGTGCACAATGCACATACTGAATCGGCAAACCATTTTAATTTTTTTAAATTAAATACCTTATTATTGCCATCTGAAAAGTGATTTCCGGTATTCCCCTCCCGCGGGAGTAGGCGTAGCTGATGCTTTCCCCGGCGCCGCAATGCGTTGTGGGACATATTTGCTAAATGAATAGTGGAGTGCCGTACCTTGAAATCTCGAGAGATTTCACTCGTGAAGTGACGCGTGACGTCGGTCACGTGACGAGGGCGTCTCTAATGGCGCCATTTTATAAACTGGGATTCAGGTTGTTGACGACGTTGCCATGACAACGGGGGCGGGAACTTTCTACGTCGCCGCCCATTGTGATGGCAACCCTCAGTGTTGACGGTGCACAGCACCGTCAACACTGAGCATGCGCGGGATCGAGCGGAGAATGCTGGGAAGACAGCATTCTCCGCAATCAGGAAGTAGGTGCTTGTGGGCTCCTATTGCCCACAAGCAAAATGGAAATGTCCCACGGAGGTTTTATAAGTCATCCTTGTGTCGGAAAACGGAATGGTGGCGGTTTGCACATTAGGAACAGTGAGTAAGCAATTGCAATGGTAATGATAATTTAATGGGGCAAAAAAAAAAAACGAAAAGCCGCGGAACCTCCGCTTTAAGTTCCATGCTAAAACACTTTACTTAGAAAAAAAGGTGCTTGTGCGCTTACCACTCAGTAAAAATAGAAACACTAAAGTGCAAATATTGCTGAACAAATTAAATATTAAGAGACAACTAGCAGCTAACTTCTATAATGTGACCAACATGCAATAAAATAGTTTATATAGTGAAGCAGCGCTAAATGTCAATAGAAAGTGCTAATATTAAAAGTGCTATTAATAAAGTCTAACTTCTCATAAATTAAATAAATGGGGTGACAAAATCAACAATAATAAAATAAAATTAAAACGTCCAAACAGTGACTATGTAAATAAAGTGCTAAATAGCCAAAATGGCAGTCCAAATAGCAACAGCTAATTGCAGGGAGAGAAGCAAGGATGGGTGTGGGAATACACCTTGTCTCATCAGAAACACACTGGATCAGATGAACAAATGATGCATAAATAATCCTCCCCCATAGACACCAGCCTCTCACCTCTCTGATGGACCCCACGGGGTCAGTAATAACCACAAAAATCTCCACTGCTCACAATGAGAACTTCCAGTCCTTTTGCGTGACCCGAAACCACTGTAGGGATCTCCACAGCTTACCAGTGTTCTTCCTTAAAGCGAATCTTCCTGATGGACCCCACGAGGTCAATAATGGCCACAAAGATCTCCACTGCTCACAATGAGAACTTCCAGTCCTTTTGAGTGACCCGGAACCACTGTAAGAATCTCCACAGCTTACCAATGTTCTTCCTTAAAACGAAAGTGAGTGGAGGAGATTCGTTTTAAGGAAGAACATTGGTAAGCTGTGGAGATTCTTACAGTGGTTCCGGGTCACTCAAAAGGACTGGAAGTTCTCATTCTGAGCAGCGGAGATCTTTGTGGCCATTATTGACCTTGTGGGGTCCATCAGGAAGATTCGCTTTAAGGAAGAACACTGGTAAGCTGTGGAGATCCCTACAGTGGTTTCGGGTCACGCAAAAGGACTGGAAGTTCTCATTGTGAGCAGTGGAGATTTTTGTGGTTATTACTGACCCCGTGGGGTCCATCAGAGAGGTGAGAGGCTGGTGTCTATGGGGGAGGATTATTTATGCATCATTTGTTCATCTGATCCAGTGTGTTTCTGATGAGACAAGGTGTATTCCCACACCCATCCTTGCTTCTCTCCCTGCAATTAGCTGTTGCTATTTGGACTGCCATTTTGGCTATTTAGCACTTTATTTACATAGTCACTGTTTGGATGTTTTAATTTTATTTTATTATTGTTGATTTTGTCACCCCATTTATTTAATTTATGAGAAGTTAGACTTTATTAATAGCACTTTTAATATTAGCACTTTCTATTGACATTTAGCGCTGCTTCACTATATAAACTAAAACTCTTTACTTGCTTCTTCTGTATTATCGCTTTGGAGTTCTACATTCTGTCCAAGTCACCTCTTTGTTGATGAGATCTAATAGGTTGAAAGAGTTCTAGTATAAGTAACATGTTGGCTTTATTTTCTAGGTATACCTGTCTGAGTGGAAAGAAATGAAGGTGGCTCTGTCTCGCCTAACGGTTCCGTCTCTGCAAGCTGATTTTCTTCATGGTTTACGAATGCTAAAGTCCCTACAGAGCAGACATGTAGTTACACTTGTGGGTTATTGTGAGGATAATAAGAGTATATTAACAGAGTACCATCCATTGGGCTCCCTCCAAAATCTGGATGCTACCTTTAACCTCCCGAAGTACCAGTACCTAAATACCTGGCAAAATCGTCTGGAGCTTGTCATAGACTATGTGAGTATAATCGGTTACCTTCACAGCAGTCCTCTTGGTGTACTGGTCATGTGTGACTCCAATGACTTGGACAAGGTGCTCTCTCAGTACCTGCTAACAAGTGACTTTCGCCTAGTGGCAAATGATTTGGATGCCTTACCTTTAGTAGATAGGGAGAAAGGAAGGTTGGTTAAGTGTGGCCCAAGAGAAATTACTGGGGATTTTGTTGCTCCTGAACAGTTATGGCCTCGTGGGCCAGATGTTGAGTTCAACGATGACCTAATGCCACCGTATGATGAGAAGACTGACATCTGGAAGATTCCAGCAGTGACTGATTATCTCTTAGGTCACGTGGAGGGAAGTGACATTGTCCGCTTTCATCTGTTTGACATTCACACAGAATGTAAGAAGGAGAACCCAGCTATGAGGCCTTCTGCTCAGACCATACTGGACACCTATAGGAGAGTCCTGGCTTTGCTTCTGAAGGAGTTGTCCAATTCAAAAGAAATGTTGTAAAAAAAAAAATTTACTTTGCTGTTACACTGGACTTATTTAAAGTGGAACTAAACCTATCATTTTCAAATATGCTAACTGTCACATTTGCTTGTGCTCTCAACCAAACTGTCAAACCATCCAATGGCTGGTGCCATAACTGATCACATGTGCAGCATCAGGCAGTTGAAGATCAAACACAGAGGCCAAGATGGCAGCTTCCATGGCTGAAACCGATAGGAGGGTTTAGTTCCCCTTTAAGTGTTTTTTTTTCTACAGCTGTGTCCTATTGTTTTCTCTCACATTTCAATCAACCTTTGCTTTAGAATTTGGTGGCATTTTCAGGGTCTTATGAAATAACAAGGTGATTTTATTGCAGCTTAGGCTGGCCATACATGATACATTTTTTTTCTTTTCGTTCAACCTGCTGGTTGAGACAATTTTCCCATCCACACATTCGATGTAGATATAGGAATGCGTCCCGCTTTGGTATTTTATTCTGACAGCAGGGAGCCTTCCCCACCATCAGAATTGAATGATCAGTGTTGCTGGCAATAACCAGCAGCACTGATCATTCAGGAAAAAACAGACTGGTTGTACAGAAGTTGATCAGTGGATTTACTTGTTTACAACCAGCCTGCCCTTACATGAATTCAAATTCCTCCATTTCCAGCTGAACTGGCAAAATTTTTGATTCATGTATGGCTGGTCTTACTATATACTTTGTTCATCAAGGTGAGAAAGGAGTTTTTGTACTGATTTTAAGCTTTATATGTATTGCCTTGCTTGAACAATGTGGTCATTTTGTAGACAGGCCATACATTATACAATCTGATTGTGCAATCTCCTTTAGCCCTGGTTCACACTAGTGCGTTTTGACATGCGATTTAGAGTCAAATCGCATGTCAAAACGGCGATATTTGCCGCAAATTGCCGGCAATAGCACCGTCCTAATCGGTGCGATGACGCATCTGTGGCGCTGCACCGATTTCAAAAAGTAGTTTCTGTACTACTTTTTGCGGTTTCGGCCGCGATTTACATTGACATCTGTGTCAGATGTCTTTGTAATCGCGGCTGAAATCGGGACTGCCAGCGAGAGTGAAATCGTGCGAGTTCAGCTGAACTCGCACGGCTTCACTCCCGCAGCCCAGTGTGAACCTGGGCTAAGATCTACAATAAACTGTTGTGCAAGGGCTTGCCCAATTTGATACTGACTGTATGGATTGTTAAAGTGGTTGTAAACCCCTACATATACCCAGTGAAGTGACTGACCTCGGGGGATACACACCTGAAGCCAGTCACTGATGAAACAAATCCTCCTACATAGTTGCAGATAGACAGATAGGTTGTATCTCTTCTCTACATCTGTTCAAAGTCCAGAGTTTAGAAAGCGTGTCTGAGAGTTTAGAAAAAAGGGGGCTGAGAACTGAAATTACCCTCTACAGGGCTCAGTGAGGAGAGCTTTGAGAGCTGATTGAAGGGAAGGGACACCCCCCCCCCCCCCTGCACACAGGAACAGAGCTGAGGCTGTCAATCAGCTGGAGATCCCTCCCCTGTCACCATTTTTCTCTTGGTGTCAGAAAAAAAATGTGATTCATGCTGTTGGCAGAGGAACAGAGCAGCAGAAAAATGTGACACTTGGTGCTCTGGATTGAGACAAATACACACTATAGCAGGATATGCTTTGTTCATATTTCATGTCTGAGGTTTACAACCACTTTAAGGTTTGTCCTCCTTTTGCATAGTTTTGGTAAATCTAAAGTAGATTTGTACAGAGATTGCATCACAAACTTCGGGGCCATGTCACAATGGTGATCCTGTTGCCAGAAAATGGACCATTATAGAGAACATCTGTATCTAAGTTGTCACACCTTTACTTTGTAAAATGCGGCAGAATTTCACTTACCAATGAGGGAGCAACAATGGAGCAACACCTCTCCTATTTACCTAGTAAGAGAGCGATGCCATAGCAGCAGGTAACCATTGTCTCTCTTCTTTTAGGGTTCCTGTTGCGGGTAACTTTCTGCCAGCCACCAGATCACCACTGTGACACGGGACAATGCAGTATTTTCATTGGATAGAACCATGGTGTTTCTCAGGGTTGTATCTTTTCCCGACAAAATGGTAGTTCTGATGCCTAAAGCTGGGCTCGCGTATATGCAGTGCGGGACACTGCATGTGATTCAGATCGGAATCGCACCTCATTCCTATTCAAATCACATGCAAATCTTTGCAGTGCGATTTGAGCCCGTTCATTTTGTATGACGTGGCATGTATTCGCACTGCACCTCACCAAAAGGGTGCAGGCATCTTCTTTTTTTTTTTTTTTCTGCTGCACTGGAATTCCATGGATGTTCATGCCCACGTGATACCATTCCTGCAATCAAACTGCGTTTTGCAATCTGTTTTGGGGGTGTCATTAATTTTAACATTGACAGCGGAGGCAGATCGCATGAACGGAGTGCGGTGTTGGAAATACTCAGAAATCGCTGTGTTTCCCGCACTGCATATATGTGAAGCGAGCTTTAAAGTTCAGCTAGGGTTTAGTGTTATCCTGTTTTTTTTATGTAGTTCCTCTTGTTTGTAGATTGAAGCACAAATCCTTGGCTCCTTAGAGGCAATATGTCAGGCGCTAACACAATGGATGTTGACATTGCTGATTAGTTTCAGGGTCAAGAGCTGAGATCAAGCAGAACGAAAGGCAAAACATTTTTTCTTTTCTAGTTTTGGATAGAGTGGAGATGGATTAGAACCTCTGTCAGCTTTTATTGCTGTCTGTGCCCCCCAGTAGGGAGATTCGCCTCTCTATTTGTCCTGTTTATTGTAATCCATCAAAAATAAAAGAAATTCCCAAATTTTGAGTGTTCAACAGAACAGGAATAGGGGAGAAATCTTTCAGTGGGGACACTAGTTCTGGTGACTACCAGGGATTTCCTTCACTTCCTGTTGCGACTTTGGGTCAGGAAGTGAAAGGAAATTTTCCCCAATGGGATGCAGATGGCAAAAAAAAACAAAAAACTGACAGCTGTTATAGCCCTTGTTGTGAAAACGGAAGTGATAAAATCATTGGCGCTTCCGGGTTCATTCGTCAGAGGAGATCGGGGAACAGATGTTCATCCATCTCTGTGGGAAGTCTTCCTGACCAATTACTGAAGTCCCTGGCTCTCTGGAGGAACTGGAGAGCTCAGGAAACAGAGTGAAGGTGTATGGTGTGGCCCTTTCCAGCGCTGTAAGAGTGATCGCTTTTACCTGACAGCTGATCAGCGGCTGAAAAAAAAAAAAAAGGAAACCAGGATCATGGCGGCATGCCCATTCACTCCAAAATCAAATGTTTAAGTGGAACTACACTGTATTTTAGTTCCACAAACAAAAAGCACTATTTAATTTTATATATTCAAAGCAAACTCACCCCAACCATCCATGTCTCCAAGCTTTATTTTGCTGTGAAATCACTTTACAAAACACCACCAAGCTTTACTGGCAGTAGCCATTTTGAGTATGGGCAGATGATTCATGTATAGGGTGACCACATGTCCCGCATTGCCCGAGACAGTCCCGCATTTTGCAGGTCTGTCCCGGGCACCTTTTATTCCAGGACAATACAGTGTCCCGGAATGAAACTGACACAGCCACCCCCCCCCAGGCCAATCTGATGCCCACAAAAAAGACTGCTACATCACCGCTTTACTCACTGACAGTACTTGTCCTGGCCGGGAATGCCTGGAGGAGCACAATCCCCGCCCCTGCTTGTGATTGGAGAAATCATAAATCCCGCCTCTTGTGTAAAATCACTGTGCTGTGATTCGTTACAGCACAAGCTGATTTTTGGGAAGGGGGGGGTGTCCCTGAATGGTAGTTTGGAAATGTGGTCACCCTATTCATGTAGCATTTACTTCCTGGAGTCCATCTGCACTTAGCTCAGGCAGGAGGGTGTGCTTAGCGAAGAAAACCCCTCCTGAAGACTCCTGGGATGTATGACATCATTTGCCTAGGCCTGGAAACCAGGAAGTAACTGTAGAAATGTAAAAAAATATACTTTCCTATCTATTTACTAATGCTAGCAGCATAAGAATTAAAAATAGTCAATGTTGATTGAGAAAGTTAAGTTCCGCTTGAAAAGCAAATGCTTTTGGAGTACTTTCGAACTCATGTCATTAAAGTAAGTAAACCCAGACTGTATATGCAGTAAAGCATGCTTGTTATACTCACTCTGCATTGTTTAAAAAGGCTGTTTGATCCTGTCTTTTCTGATTCCCCCCCCCCTTCTTCCACTGTCCCCAATCCATCTCCTGATAAGACATTGTAGTTATTGTAGTTTTTCTTCCTTGGGGAGGATGCATGTGATCATCACAGGGCCAATCAGCACTGTCTAGAGCAGGGGTCTCCAAACTGCGGCCCGAGGGCCGGATGTGGCCCTTTACTAGCCTTCATCCAGCCCTTGGGGCAGTATTGCTCCCAACGACATGAGGCACTATTCCTCCCAATGGCACCAACAATGGGGCACTATTTCTTAGACTAATACCAATGATGGAACCCTATTCCTCCTCTTACTGCCCACCAACACTGGGGCCATGTTTATTCTCTCTGATGCTCGGCCCTGGGGCATTTCTACCCCGACTGGTCAGAATTCGGCCCCCCTGAAGTCTGAAAGACCGTAATCTGGCTCTTTGCTTGAAAAGTATGGAGACCCCTGGTCTAGAGAGAGGGTCAGGGGTCCTGAAGCCTCATAGGACAGTCAGAGGAGAATGAAAATTCCTCCTACAAGCTTTAACCAGACACTGATAGAAGTCACAAGACTGATATATACTGCTGGTAAGAAAATGTATTTAGCAGTTTATATTTACTAAAATTATTGCATTTCCATGTTCTGTGTACTGTGGGAGACCAGATATAGTGCATGTAGGGTCCTGGGTTTAAATGTACTGATGAGAATCTGCTAGTGTGTGTCCAGCTTTACTCTATCCAAAAAGAAAACAACATTGCCTTCAGGTCTACTTTTAACCTTCAGTTCACTGTTAGTGCAACATGTATGTACCGTAAGGGGTTTCAACACTTCTTTTCTATATGTTTATTCCAGGTCGGCAATTACAGTTTCTGTATTTCTATTCTGATGGGTTTCTTAGAAACTGCAGCAATTTCAGTCCGTCTGCTTCGGGGTGGATGCATGAGTAAAATAAAAGCATATACTGTATATAAGCCTCTGACAGCAGTATGAAGACAAATGTTTTAAAAATAAAAATCTGTAAACCAGCAACCTTTCTGGATTAAAGTCATATTAAACCCTCAGTTTATAAGAACTAATTACTGAGTATGAAGCTTGTTTATCTGTTAATCCTTGTCTATGTTTGAAATTGAAAGCGGTATTAAACAGGGTGGATAAAAATCAATGTTTTTTTTTTTTTTTAAATCTGATTTTTTTTTTTTTTATTCAGATTTTTTTGATTTTTATCATATTAATTTGAATAAAACTATTTTGCAGTAAAAATCTATCTAAAGGTAGTTTTCTATTTAAGATACATTAATAATTTAGTTTATTCAGAATGAAATGGAGCTTAGTTATGTAGCATGAGGCTGTATATTCTGCAATATAAATTTTTTGGTAAACTCATTCAATGATCCAAGCTCTGCAAGCTGAGTTAGCATGCACTGCATTGATGCATTCATACGAATTCACAGTAACCATGAGATAAAACAAAGTTCAGGAATATTCCTTTATCCCATTGTTTTGCAAATCATGTACACTACAAACTGTATGATTGAATCGGTTCTGATATCGCTGTTTTACTAACCTGACAGCTTATTATCCTAAATAGGAAACCTTCATTTGTTTGCCAATATTAAAGATTCTAACTACCAGCAAGAATTTGAGCCCATTCACACAGGGGCGACTCGCCAGGCGACTCAGCCGCCTGACAAGTCGCGTCCCGCTCTGTTCAATAGAACCGTTCTAATAGGAGCGACGCAAGTCGCTCCGACTTAGAAAAAGGTTCTTGTACGACTTTGGGGGCGACTTGCATTGACTTTTATACAGAAGTCATTTTGAAAGTCACCTCTGAAGTCATCTTCAGATCGCCTTGCCGAGTCCTGGGTCCTCTTTTCCCAGGAACTCTGCTGTGCGCGTCGGGACCCTTCGGGGTAAGACCGCGCTATATTAAGATACATCTCAACTCAACTCAAAGGCGTGTCGCCCCTGTGTGAATGGGCGGTAAGTCCTTACATTTAGTCATTTCAGATCCATCATGGCAGCGCCTGTTAGTGGGCATCCACTCACTTGCTGCCACCCCGTCCCTCACCTTGTTGTGTTACTGCTGCATCACCAGCCGTCCCATTAAAGTGAATGGGACTGTTGGTGAGTCAACAGCGGGTCAGAGGAGGAGCTGCTGTGGGACAGAGATGACGGTTGCTCTTTAAAAATTATGATTTAAATCAAGTTGATTTAAATCCAGCCTTTTTACTAGTGATTTAAATCGACTTGATTTCAATCAAATTCACCCTGGTATTAAACCCAAAAATTATAATATATTATAGCCTACCAATCATTAGCTGCGGTGTCTGTTTTTACCTGGTGATCTGGAGAGTAACACCTCCTGTATTAGAGTGCCCCACTCTGGATGAAGGAGCACAGGGGCACAGCAGGCATCATTGTCAGTCTGGGGGTGGGCAGTGTGAGATGGACTAGCACATTTAAATACACTAACAAATTGAAGCCACACTTCAGCTAATACTTTATAATCAGTTAGAGCAACAGTTTTGTTTCCTTTTGGGGTAATGGGGTAAAGGTTTTACATGAATAAATAAAATCTGATCATTGTATGCACTGCAGTCAGTGGTAAATGGTCTGTCTCATCCCTGTATCTGCAAGAGAGCTTTTCTGTTGAAAAACAACAGACTTATGGGCCACATGACCAGATGAAAACAAAAGAAAGAAAGCTCACAAAAAAAAACTAATGCAGCAATCACATCTAGAATTGGTATGTTTGCTTTGGGCTTTAAGCTGGTAACATGACTCCTGCCCTGGTTTCTTGTCTCAGGGACAAACATATGGGTAGTGTCGTGGCCAGAAAGTATCTAGATAAAACAAAAGCCCATCATACTAGTCCTTTGAGCTCCTGACTCTGTATAAAAGAAAAACAGTCCGATATGTCAGGACCAGCTTTGTAAGGGAAGTAGAAGTGATCTCAAAACATGCGGAAAGAAAAGAAATCTAGGTGCCTCTGAACGTAAATTGTAAGCATTTAATGAAAATCAAAAAACAGTAAAAATTTACATTGAGGTAATAGATAACAAGCACATATGATCCAGTATTGGACGCTGCAACGATCCAGGCTGAACGCTGTTTCCGCAACTCATGTAACCTCTCGTGGGAGCTGTCCTGGCTACTGCGATGGAGTGGAACCGAAATCAAGGGTTGGAACGCAGCTCAGAGCTGGAAGCTGGAACACAGCGCTGACCGCGATGACGTCACTGGCATGCTTGCGACGCGTTTCAGAGCATGCGCACTAGGAAGATGCACATGGTGCGCGCTCCTTTTGTCAAGCTGTCAAAGGAGAATGCACTGTGTGCATCTTCCTAGTGCGCATGCCCCGAAACGCGCCGCAGGCATGCCAGTGACGTCATCGCGCTCAGTGCTGCGTTCCAACCCTCGATTTCGGCTTTACTTTATTGTAGCAGCATTCTGCTGGCCAGGACAGCTCCCACAAGAGGTTATGGCATTCAGCTTGGACCGTTGCAGCGTCCAATACTGGATTATATGTGCTTTTTATCCATTACCTCAATGTGAGTTTGTACTGTTTTTTGATTTTCATTAAATGCTTACAGTCTACGTTCAGAGGCGCCTGTATTTCTTTTCTTTCCTCTTGTTTCAGGGAGGCTCCTTTTGTCTTGTAGCATCCTATGGAGCCACGCTTAGATGCAGGCGTTAGGAGCGCATTGGGGCACTTGGCAGACAGCGAAGAGGCATTATAATGCCTCCATACCACCTGATTTAACCCTATAATATGGCAGTACCACGCCTCAATCGCGTGCATTGCATGCAGTTGCAGCATGGACTCATTGAACTTAAAGTGGTTGAAAAGGTTCGATTTTTTTTTTTTTTTTTTTTTTTAAATGACAAACATGTCATACATGTCATGTCAAACATGTTATACTTACCTCCACTTTGCAGTTCGTTTTGCACAGAGTGGCCCCGATCCTTCTTGTTCTGGGGTCCCTTGTTGGCTCTCTCGTCTCCTCCCCGCCTCAGATAACCCCCTCTGGGAAGTGCTCTCCCAAGGGGGTTACCTTGCGAGCGCGCTCCTGAGTCCTGCATTTGGCGTCCATAGGCCCTGGCGCCCGCGTCATTGGATTTGATTGACAGTAGAGCGAGCCAATGGCTGCTCTGCTATCAATCTATCCAATTAAGAGCCGAGAAGCCCAGGCAACGATCAAGCGGGTTCGCGACGCTGGGCTTTCCAGGGCTCAGGATGCATTAAGGTGAAAAAACATGAACCTTTACAACCCCTTTAATAGGTGAGTTATACAGGGGGTACCACCTTGCAAACTCTGCACCCTGAGTTAAAAATGCCATGGTCACAGCGGCAAATGTACAGACCTGTCCACCTTTATTAGGACAGTTTGGATGGTTAAAACCACAGTTTGGCCACCCGTTTTTACCGCCTCTCGACCGCCTGTCTGAAAGAGCACTAATATCCCTAAACGAGTTGAGAGGGCAGTCACTGGTCAGACAGAAAACAGAGACAAGCCCTAGACTAATCCCGATAACGAAATTGTGGTATATTGCCATTTTCCATTTCTAATGCCGCGTACACACGATTGTTTTTCACGTCGTTAAAAATGCCATTTTTTAAATTGGGCATTAAAAACGACCGTGTGTAGGCTCCAGAGCATTTTTAACGACGTGAAAAATGGCCTAAAAAAAATGAGAACCTGCGCTATTTTTTCACATCGTTTTTTTTTTAACGACGTGAAAAACGGTAGTGTGTATGCTTTTACGAGGGGGGAAAAAAAACGCGCATGCTCAGAATCAAGTATGAGACGGGAGCGCTCGTTCTGGTAAAACTAGCGTTCGTAATGGAGATAGCACATTCGTCACGCTGTAACGGACTGAAAAGCACGAGGCTGAAAAGCGCGAATCGTCGCTCAACAAACTTTACTAACATGAAGGGTGGCGCCATTCGAACTGAACTTCCCCTTTATAGTGCTGTCGTACGTGTTGTATGTCACTGCGCTTTGCTCGAGCGTTTTTTTTTAATGAACATGTGTATGCAAGACAGGGTTGAGAGGAAACAAGAAAAATCACGTCGAGAAAAACGTTGTTTTTGAAAATGACATTAAAAACGATCGTGTGTACGCGGCATTAGATGTGGTGGCAACATTGGTTTTATTTTTTCAGGTTAAGATTTTCAGCAATTAAAGAAAATACATGTTTCATCTGCCAGATGCGGTGCTAGCATTCACCATATTTGCAGCACCTTGCCTTTCTCTAGTCACATTGGACTAATTCTGTAATCATTACTTCTAAAGTCACTATTAATTCATAGGGCCATTTGGCCAGAGACAGATGAAGAGGGGTTTCATATTACAGTCACTGACGCCAATGAAGAGGGGTTTCATATTACTGCCACTGACACCAATGAAGAGGGGTTTCATATTACAGTCACTGACGCCAATGAAGAGGGGTTTCATATTACTGCCACTGACACCAATGAAGAGGGGTTTCATATTACAGTCACTGACGCCAATGAAGAGGGGTTTCATATTACTGCCACTGACACCGATGAAGAGGGGTTTCATATTACTGTCACTGACCCCAATGAAGAGGGGTTTCATATTACTGCCACTGACACCAATGAAGAGGGGTTTCATATTACAGTCACTGACGCCAATGAAGAGGGGTTTCATATTACTGCCACTGACACCAATGAAGAGGGGTTTCATATTACAGTCACTGACGCCAATGAAGAGGGGTTTCATATTACTGCCACTGACACCGATGAAGAGGGGTTTCATATTACAGTCACTGACGCCAATGAAGAGGGGTTTCATATTACTGCCACTGACACCAATGAAGAGGGGTTTCATATTACAGTCACTGACGCCAATGAAGAGGGGTTTCATATTACTGCCACTGACACCAATGAAGAGGGGTTTCATATTACAGTCACTGACGCCAATGAAGAGGGGTTTCATATTACAGTCACTGACGCCAATGAAGAGGGGTTTCATATTACTGCCACTGACACCGATGAAGAGGGGTTTCATATTACAGTCACTGACGCAGATGAAGAGGGGTTTCATATTACTGCCACTGACACCAATGAAGAGGGGTTTCATATTACAGTCACTGACGCCAATATAGAGGGGTTTCATATTACAGTCACTGACGCCAATGAAGAGGGGTTTCATATTACTGTCACTGAAGCCAATGAAGAGGAGTTTCATATTACTGACACTGAAGCCAATGAAGAGGGGTTTCATATTATTGTCACTGACACAGATGAAGAGGGGTTTCATATTACAGTCACTGACATCAATGAAGAGGGGTTTCATATTATTGTCACTGACGCAGAGGAAGAGGGGTTTCATATTATTGTCACTGACGCAGATGAAGAGGGGTTTCATATTACTGTCACTGACACCAATGAAGAGGGGTTTCATATTACTGTCACTGACACCAATGAAGAGGGGTTTCATATTACAGTCACTGACACAGATGAAGAGGGGTTTCATAATACAGTCACTGACGCAGATGAAGAGGGGTTTCATATTATTGTCACTGACGCAGATGAAGACGGGTTTCATATTATTGTCACTGACGCAGAGGAAGAGGGGTTTCATATTACTGTCACTGACGCCAATGAAGAGGGGTTTCATATTACAGTCACTGACGCAGATGAAGAGGGGTTTCATATTATTGTCACTGACGCAGATGAAGAGGGGTTTCATATTATTGTCACTGACGCAGAGGAAGAGGGGTTTCATATTACAGTCACTGACACAGATGAAGAGGGGTTTCATATTATTGTCACTGACATCAATGAAGAGGGGTTTCATATTATTGTCACTGACGCAGAGGAAGAGGGGTTTCATATTATTGTCACTGACACCAATGAAGAGGGGTTTCATATTACAGTCACTGACGCAGATGAAGAGGGGTTTCATATTACAGTCACTGACATCAATGAAGAGGGGTTTCATATTACAGTCACTGACATCAATGAAGAGGGGTTTCATATTACAGTCACTGACATCAATGAAGAGGGGTTTCATATTATTGTCACTGACGCAGATGAAGAGGGGTTTCATATTACAGTCACTGACACAGATGAAGAGGGGTTTCATATTATTGTCACTGACGCAGAGGAAGAGGGGTTTCATATTACAGTCACTGACATCAATGAAGAGGGGTTTCATATTATTGTCACTGACGCAGATGAAGAGGGGTTTCATATTATTGTCACTGACATCAATGAAGAGGGGTTTCATATTACAGTCACTGACATCAATGAAGAGGGGTTTCATATTACAGTCACTGACATCAATGAAGAGGGGTTTCATATTATTGTCACTGACGCAGATGAAGAGGGGTTTCATATTATTGTCACTGACGCAGAGGAAGAGGGGTTTCATATTACAGTCACTGACATCAATGAAGAGGGGTTTCATATTATTGTCACTGACGCAGATGAAGAGGGGTTTCATATTATTGTCACTGACGCAGATGAAGAGGGGTTTCATATTATTGTCACTGACGCAGATGAAGAGGGGTTTCATATTATTGTCACTGACGCAGAGGAAGAGGGGTTTCATATTATTGTCACTGACACAGATGAAGAGGGGTTTCATAATACAGTCACTGACACAGATGAAGAGGGGTTTCATAATACAGTCACTGACACAGATGAAGAGGGGTTTCATATTACAGTCACTGACACAGATGAAGAGGGGTTTCATAATACAGTCACTGACACAGATGAAGAGGGGTTTCATATTACAGTCACTGACACAGATGAAGAGGGGTTTAATATTATTGTCACTGACGCAGATGAAGAGGGGTTTCGTATTACTGTCACTGACGTCAATGAAGAGGGGTTTCATATTACTGCCACTGACACCAATGAAGAGGGGCTTCATATTACTGTCACTGACGCCAATGAAGAGGGGTTTCATATTACTGCCACTGACGCCAATGAAGAGGGGTTTCATATTACTGTCACTGACACCAATGAAGAGGGGTTTCATATTACAGTCACTGACGCCAATGAAGAGGGGTTTCATATTACTGTCACTGACGCCAATGAAGAGGGGTTTCATATTACTGTCACTGACCCCAATGAAGAGGGGCTTCATATTACTGTCACTGACGCCAATGAAGAGGGGTTTCATATTACTGCCACTGACACCAATGAAGAGGGGTTTCATATTACTGTCACTGACACCAATGAAGAGGGGTTTCATATTACAGTCACTGACACAGATGAAGAGGGGTTTCATAATACAGTCACTGACGCCAATGAAGAGGGGTTTCATATTACTGCCACTGACACCAATGAAGAGGGGCTTCATATTACTGTCACTGACGCCAATGAAGAGGGGTTTCATATTACTGTCACTGACGCCAATGAAGAGGGGTTTCATATTACTGTCACTGACACCAATGAAGAGGGGTTTCATATTACTGTCACTGACGCCAATGAAGAGGGGTTTCATATTACTGTCACTGACCCCAATGAAGAGGGGCTTCATATTACTGTCACTGACGCCAATGAAGAGGGGTTTCATATTACTGCCACTGACACCAATGAAGAGGGGTTTCATATTACTGTCACTGACACAGATGAAGAGGGGTTTCATAATACAGTCACTGACGCCAATGAAGAGGGGTTTCATATTACTGCCACTGACACCAATGAAGAGGGGTTTCATATTACAGTCAATGACGCCAATGAAGAGGGGTTTCATATTACTGTCACTGACACCAATGAAGAGGGGCTTCATATTACTGTCACTGACGCCAATGAAGAGGGGTTTCATATTACTGTCACTGACGCCAATGAAGAGGGGTTTCATATTACTGTCACTGACACCAATGAAGAGGGGTTTCATATTACTGTCACTGACACCAATGAAGAGGGGTTTCATATTACAGTCAATGACGCCAATGAAGAGGGGTTTCATATTACTGTCACTGACGCCAATGAAGAGGGGTTTCATATTACTGTCACTGACACCAATGAAGAGGGGTTTCATATTACTGTCACTGACACCAATGAAGAGGGGTTTCATATTACAGTCAATGACGCCAATGAAGAGGGGTTTCATATTACTGTCACTGACGCCAATGAAGAGGGGTTTCATATTACTGTCACTGACACCAATGAAGAGGGGCTTCATATTACTGTCACTGACACCAATGAAGAGGGGTTTCATATTACAGTCAATGACGCCAATGAAGAGGGGTTTCATATTACTGTCACTGACGCCAATGAAGAGGGGTTTCATATTACTGTCACTGACACCAATGAAGAGGGGTTTCATATTACTGTCACTGACACCAGTGAAAGGCGGGGGGAATTAATATTATTACCACTAACCAATAAAGGTAGGTTTGCTATTGCTCTCACTGGCACCAGTGAAAGAGGGGGAGGGTTAATATTACTCCCATATACTCCCTATAAAAAAGGAGTTTTTTTTTCCCTAACGATCCCAAATAATGAGGGTTTTTTTTTTTTTCCTCCATTGACCACCAATGAAGGTTTTTACTTCCTCTGACTAGCGATGAAGGGGGGTTTATTTTTGCTCCTACTGACTACCAATAAAGGGGGTTTATATTTCCTCTTACTGACCACTAATGAAGGGGGTTTATATTTCCTCTTGTTGACCACCAATAAAGGGGGGTTTATGTTTCCTCTAATTGATCACTGTGACAGGGGTCACTTTGGGCACAGGGTGAATGAGAACCCCACTATGATCTGTGCTAATCAGATTCAATGCTGTATATACATGGTATATATTGTGTGTATATTGGGTGTTGGCTGTTGTGTAATATTTGCTGTGATGGGGTGTGATTGCATTCTATTGTCTATTGTGGCTTGTGCTAATTAAGTCTGCTACTGTGATTATGTGGATTGGAGCTGGTAGACCATCTGGCTGCCTATTATGGGATGTTTAAGTGTCTTTCTGTGAGGAGGGGGGGAGACTCACCCCTCCTGCTAAGACTGTTTACTGAAAGAGAAGTTTGAACACACCTGACCTGTATCACCATTGTCATTGGACAGTTTAACCCGCCCTGTTCGCCAAGGATGGGAGGGAAGGGTTTTGAAGAGAAATGTGTTACCATGTGCTTGTAATAAAGTAATTCCCTGTTTTGGAACTTCAACACAGGGCGCTTGTCTCGTATGTTTGGAAGGATTAATCCTAGGGGAAGCGATCGCCTGACTGTGGAGGATCGGCAGTGGATGTGTGTCCAGAGAGGGAATATCCTAAATGGCGTTAACCCCTTTCATACTTGGGGTGCCGTTACAATCACCAATAAAGGGGGTTTACATTTCCTCTTACTGATCACCAACACAGGGAGGTTATTTTTTCTCTTAGGCCGGTTTCACACTGCGGCGGTGGCAGTATAGCGCCGCTATTTTTAGCGGCGCTATACCGTCGGGATTGCAGAGGTATTCGGCCACTAGCGGTGCGGTATTAACCCCCCCGCTAGCGGCCGAAAAAGGGTTAATACAGCCGCGGTTTGCGGGCGGTATAACTGCGGTATCCCATTCATTTCAATGGGAAGGAGCGGTAAACACACCGCTCCTCTCACCGCTCCAAAGATGCGGCTAGCAGGACTTTTTTTTAAGTCCTGTTAGCGCACCGCTCCAGTGTGAAAGCCCTCGGGGCTTTCACATTGGAGACAAAGGAGCCGCTGTTTAGGCTCGGTTTGCAGGCGCTATTTTTAGCAAAATAGCGCCTGCAAACCGCCCCAGTGTGAAAGGGGCCTTTGTGACCACCAATAAAGGGGGTTTATAATTGTTCTTACTGACCCTCAATAAAGGGGGGTTTGTATTTCCTGTTACTGACCATCAATGAAGGGTGTTTATACATCCCCTTATTGACCACCAATGAAGAGGGGGGGAGGGTTATGTCTCCTCATTCTGATCACCAATAAAGGGGGTTTATATTGCCTCTTGTTGACCACCAATAACGGGGGGGGGGGGGGGTGTTATGTTTCCGCTTACTGACCACCAACGAAGGGAGTTTTTTTTTCTCTTATTAACCACCAATAAAGGAGATTTATATTTCCTCTTGCTGACCATTAATGAAGGGGGTTTATATTTCCTCGTACTGACCAGTGACCACCAATAAAGAGGGTTTATATTTCCTATTACTGACCACCAATAAAGGGGGTTTATATTTCCTCTCGTTGACCACCAACGGGGGGGGGGGGGGGGGTTATGTTTCCTCTTACTGATCACCAGTGAAGTTATTTTTTCTCTTATTGACCACCAATAAAGGGGGTCTATATTTCTTCTTGCTGACCACCAATTAAGTTTTTTTTCTCTCCTCTTATTAACCACCAATAAAGGGGGTCAATATTTATTTTTACTGACCACCAATGTAGGTTTTTATTTCCCTTTTACTGACCACCAATAAGGGGGGTCTATATTTCCTCTTAATGACCACCAATGAAGGGGGTTTTTATTTCCTCTTACTGACCACCAATGAAGGGGGTTTTTATTTCCTCTTACTGACCACCAATGAAGGGGGTTTTTATTTCCCCTTATTGGCCACCAATGAAGGGGGTTTTTATTTCCCCTTATTGGCCACCAATGAAGGGGGTTTATATTTCCCCTTATTGACCACCAATGAAGGGGGTTTTTATTTCCCCTTATTGGCCACCAATGAAGGGGGTTTTTATTTCCCCTTATTGGCCACCAATGAAGGGGGTTTTTATTTCCCCTTATTGGCCACCAATGAAGGGGGTTTTTATTTCCCCTTATTGGCCACCAATGAAGGGGGTTTTTATTTCCCCTTATTGGCCACCAATGAAGGGGGTTTATATTTCCCCTTATTGACCACCAATGAAGGGGGTTTATATTTCCCCTTATTGACCACCAATGAAGGGGTTACACTTTTTTGTATGAATGGCTGAGCGCTGTGTGGGAAGGGAAGGTCTGATCTCACTGACAGAACATAGTACGGTATACTGTATGTAGCTGAGGATTTTTACAGTTTGAACAGCGCACTGAACAATAATGAAGGAAATAGTTCATTTGGACCAGCTTTGCCCAAACAAACTATTTAAAGTGACAGTGAAGCTGGAGATCACATATTACCAAGGGCAAAACTTTATTTTTTTTTAGTTTTGAATAGACTGGAGAGGGATTAAACCCCCTGTCCATTTCTACTGCCCCTTAGGGAGATTCACTTTCTTTATTTGTCCTGTTTATGGTTATCCCAGAAAGTGCGAGATCATCCCAAATGTTGGGTTGTCACCAGAACAGGAATAGAGGGGAATTCGTCCAATGGGGACGCTAGTTCTGGCGACAACCAGGGATTTCCTTTCACTTCCTGTTGTGAGTATGGGGACAGGAAGTGAAAGAAGATCTCCCCATTGGGACACAGGTGGTAAAAACAAAACTCACAGGTTATAATAACCCTTCCTTTGTGCTGTCTAAAATGAAAAAAGAAAGGGGGGGCTTTAGTTTCACTTTAACAGCGTGAGCTCAGGCTGTGGTCGTCCCATTAGGTGAAGGATATAGGAGCTGAAGGCAAGTTGGAGTTCGGGAGCGCGCACTGTACAGAAGGGGGCAGCCAAGCCGGAGGATGACGTAATGCAGAGTAATGGAAGAAGGGGGCGGGTGCACGCAGGCCGGGTACTGTAAGAGGCGGGGCTTTGTGGACTGGGAACACATACACACACACATACACCTAGACCGGTGTTCTCGTGTGATAACCACAAATAGGGAAACAAGGGCGGGGCTAATAAGTCAGGTGACACTTCAGAAAATAGTGTACACTGTACAGCCTGTAAACACGACGGTCAGGTTGTGCAATGCATCATTCCCAGCTGAGCTAGCGGCGAGGAGCCCTGGAGGAAGTAAGAAGACGGAGAGTGAGGAGGAAGAAGCGCTGGAAGACACCCAGCCAGGAGAAGGAGGAGGAAAGCGGAGGGGACTGCGGGAGGATGGGCTCGGCATGGCCCACCTGTGTCTCTACCTACTGCCTGTCGTTAGTGACAGTCCTCAGCATGGTCCTCCTTCTATATAGCAGCTCTGTCCTGGGCACCCGCCATGGAGACAGTAAGTGACCCCCTCCCAATGGGCTCATCATTCTTTATTATTCATTCATAGGTGGCATGGTGGAAGGAGCTTAGCATTATGTAGTGTGTGTTATATACACACACACATACATACATACACACACTTTTTTGTAAATATTTTATTATATCTTTTCATGTGACAACACTGGAGAAATTACACTTTGCTACAATGTAAAGTAGTGAGTGTACAGCTTGTATAAGGGCCCTTTCACACGTGTATACGGACTCCGCTATGCTCAGCGGGGATCGCTCCGTCGATCCCCGCTGAGCAAGCATATGACAGGTCTGTCTCCGCATACTGTGCAGGGACCGACCTGTCAGAGCGCCGCTCTGTTCTATGGGGGATCGGATGAAGACGGACCGTAGAGTCCGTTTTCATCCGATCCGCCAGACGGATGGAAAATAGGGTTTTCCTCCGTCACACTTTAGCGGGTCGGATGTCAGCGGACATGTCCCGCTGACATCCGTCGCTCCATAGACCTGTATGGAGCGTCCGTTCAGGTCCGCATAAAAAACTGACAGACGGACCTTAGCACGTGTGAAAGGGGCCTAACAGTGTAAATTTGCTGTCCCCTCAAAATAACTCAAAACACAGCCATCAAAGCGGAGTTCCACCCATATAAAAGTCAGCAGCTACAAAAAGTGTAGCTGCTGACTTTTTTTTAACTACTTCCCACCTGGCCACTGCATATATTCAGGAACGTCCCTCAGAAGGCAGGTGATCGCGCACGTGCCCGTACAGCACCCCGATCCCGATGCGCTTGTGTCACCCGGACACGGCGCATCTCTGATCGGCAGGAGGGCTCTGTGATTGGCCCTCCTGATCACATGATGGCTGTGTCCAATCACAGCCGTCATGTGATGTAAATAGAGAGCCGGTTTCTAGGCGATCGGCTCCCCTCTCCTCACACAGAAGTTGTCGGTGAGGAGAGGAAAGCGGATCGCTGCAGCCTGCTGGTGATCAGTGAGTATGAGCTGTTTTTTACAGCTTTTTACACACTGATCACCAGCCCAGTGTCCACACACAATGTCCCCACACATGTAAACACACAAGTCCCCAAAACACATGTCCCCACACAGTAAAAACACCTGTCCCCCACATATGTAACAGTAAAATCACATGTCCCAATGATCATCTGCACACATATGTCCGTGATCACCTGCGTACCTCTGTACATGATCATCTGCGTACGTCTGTCCATGATCACACAAACCAAATATTATACACTTAACTGTATTTTTTTTTTTTTTTTTACCAAAGACATGTAGCAGAATACATTTTGGCTTAAATTTATGACAAAATTTGATTTTATTGGATTTCTTTTAAAATAGAAATTTCTGCTCTTTTTTTCTCTTATATCGCAAAAAATAAAAAACAAAGTCGTGAATAAATACCACTAAAAGAAAGCTCTATTTGTGTGAACAAAATGAAAAAATTGAATTTGGGTACAGCGTAGCATGACCGCACAATTCTCATTGAAAGTGCGAGAGCGCTGAAAATTGGTCTGGGAAGGAAGGGGTGAAAGTGCCCACTATTGAAGTAGTTATTAATCAGACACTCACCTGTCCAGCGATGCGGGCGAACAAAGCCCCGCTCCCCCCCCCCACTACTCTCTGCGGCGCCGGCATTCTGTCTGTGGACACTCGGCTGTGGCTTCACAGCCGTGCACACACTTTGCACTCGTAAGCCACGCTGTGATTGGCCGGGCAATCTCCTGTGACGTGTCCCAGGAGATTGGGGGGAGAGGTGAACTTCCTTCTGGAGGAAGTGGGAGCTGGTGCCTCTAAAGAGAGTGTATCCGCTCCCCCCCCAAAAAAAAAATGACATGCCAAATATGGCATGTCAGGGGGTCACCTTCACTTAAAACGGATCCCGTGAAAATGAATGAGAAGATATTACAAAATCAGAAAATGAGCAGCTCTCTCAATAAATATATAAAAATATGCACAAAATCCCACTACTCACAAACCGTGTAATAATAAAATGTGAATTATTCACCATATAGTGCACAATTATCCATAAATAAATCTCTGTAAAGATATTTTAGCATGCATCAAAAGTACTTTTCTAAGGTGTGTGAGATAAGGACCCTCCACCCCCACCTTTACACACATCAGATAGATGGGACCTCTAAAGATAGGAGGTCACAAGCACTCCCTATGTAAAGGCACCATACACTAACCAGTTTCCAAAAGCTCTCACTCGGATTATCCTAGATGGACTCCAGGAGATATCATAAAGAATGACTGACTGATTTCCAATAATCAGATCATGGCAGGCATAATAAAAACTAATTGAAAACGCATGCTAATAAGTGACAAAAGCGAAAATAATGGGATTTGTAGGGTGCAAGAATGCAATATATCAAATAAATTATTAAAATATTTTTATTTTGAACAACAAAATAAAAACAGGGATAAAAATAATTATACGGAGAGTGCTAGTACAATTGACAGTTAATAGGACAGTCAGATGGAATATGTTCCCGACATGTTTCGCCCATAAATCGGGCTTTTTCAAAGGGAAACTGTCCAATGAGTGGTACAAGCCTTCTAAAAGATACAAAAACAAACATATGTGCATCAAAATACAGGCAAAACATGTCGTATCATTTAACATCAATCTGCTTTTATGCATGCACCACCCCCACCCCCGCACGTGCAGCCCCTTACCTCTCCCTGCTATAGCCAGACCAAAAGGCCACACGCCCAGGCGGTGGTCTCACGCCCAGATCATCAAGTTGCACCAGGCGATCACAAGGGGGACAGGATGACCAACGATATAGCAGTATCTATAAAATTGTAAAAAGGACAATGAATAAACCCAGAAAGGAAAGAAGGATGTATATCACACTGGGAGATGCTGAGATATAAGGAGTAAACTTACATAGGCAAGATCTACTGACAGCCTAAATCCTGGGACTGATGCTGATCACTAAGTTCCGAAGCAAGGTAATATCCAAGGAACTAAAAACATGAAGATAGAGTATGGCAGATGAAAAGGAAGGGCAAGCAATTCAAACCCAAAGTAAACATATATATATATATATATATATATATATATATATATATATATATATATATATATATTGTGACAGCAGGAAGGTAAAGTCACCTGGTTGCATCCAGGGGGGTAGATATATTTCGCCCAGATTCAGGCTTTACGCCGACTTATACAACTAGGTGGAGAGTTGTATAAGCCCAGCTGAGGCTAGTAGGCTCATGGATGACTCATACCTCTAGGGAGAGTGCTGGGCGTCGTGCAGACAGGGAGTTGATGAGACCAGCTGAAGCTTGTCAGCTCATTTAGGCCTCTATAAGAACTCCCAGCTTCATTAGATGTTAGCTCATGCCTGGACCCAGACCTGTGTGGACTGTCTAGGGAGAGTGAACCCCTGTGCGGTGAGACAAAGCCTGTGTGGCTATTTGCTTGGACATTTAAAACCAGGGACTTAGGGACTAGGACAGCACTAGGCTGATCCCAGTTGTTAGTTAGGAAACCTGTATGTTTAGTCAGAGGTCAAGTTGACCAGGATTTATTTTGTTTATGTTTCTTTTGCTTTGCTGTGTTTTGTCACTGTAAATAGAAAATAAACCGCACCTTTTTGATTTTGAAAACCACAACCTCCGTTTGCTGGGCCTGTTTTTGTGTGGGGAGCCCATCTCGGGGGTCACACACACCCGCTGCCGAGCTAACCCCCTCACAGTTGGTGGAGAACCAGTGGCAGTTTTTTTTTAAGCCAGCATGGAGGAGATACTGAAGCAGCTGGCTCTAGCAAATGCCAATCAACAGCAGACAAATGCAGGTTTGCAAAAGAGCCTTGCAGCTCAACAACAGAACTTCGCAGCCCAGCAGCAAGCTCATCAACAGAGCCTTGCAGCCCAGCAGCAGACAAACGCAACTTTGCAACAGAGTCTGGAGGCTCAGCAACAAGCCCAGCAGCAATCTGAGGCCCGCTTCATAGACCTGTTGCAGAAGCAAGAGCAGAGACTACAACAACAGATGGAAGCAGCAATGCAGCAACGTCCGCAGACCAGTGAGGAAAGCCGTCCCACTAATACCGCGTCCTTTGGGGTGAGTCGTTTATTGACAAAAATGACTGGAGAGGATGATCCAGAGGTATTTTTGACCACATTTGAAAGGACCGCTGAAAGAGAAAAGTGGCCTGAGGAGCAGTGGGCTGGACTGGTGGCTCCTCTGTTAACTGGTGAATCGCAGAAAGCTTACTATGACCTAGAGCCTAACCAAGCAAAAGACTATGTGATGCTAAAAGCTGAAATATTGGCAAGGCTGGGTGTCACCCAGGCTGTCCGGGCTCAGCGTGTGCATAACTGGACTTTCCAGCTTGGAAAACCCCCCAGGTCTCAAATGTATGATCTCATTCACCTGAGCAGAAAGTGGCTACAGCCAGAGACTTTGTCCGCACCAAAGATTGTGGAACGTGTTGTAATGGATCGGTTTTTGAGAGCTCTTCCTACTGCCATCCAAAAGTGGGTAAGCCATGGAGACCCAGAGACGGCCGATGGTCTTGTGGATCGTGTGGAGAAATACTTGGCTACAGAGAACCTGACGGCCTCTTCCAGAGACACTCGGACTTTCCACCCTAAGACCAGACCATCCCCAGGGGCGGATAAGAGGATTCCAAGGGGTGAGGGTGGAGAGAGTGAGAGGGTGGGAGCTCTACCCCAAGTTTGGCGAGAACAGCCTGGGAAATCAGCGGCTCAAGAGGCCGCAAGAAGGATCGTTTGCTACCGCTGCCGGCAAGCGGGACATATTGCAGCCAATTGCCCGGTTGTGGAGGAACCCATGCAGTGTGACTTTCTGACGGGCAGACGTCAGTCGCTGTGTGCGACAGTCGCATGCACTGCCATTCGAGGAACTGAGAAACATTTATGCAAAATGTGTGTTAATGGTAGAAATGTTGTGGTATTGCTGGATTCAGGTAGCCTTGTGACCCTGATAAAGGCTGAGTTAGTTAAAACAGAGGTCTCTGGGAATAGCAAGGTAGCTGTTATTTGTGTGCATGGGGACACCCGAGAGTATCCAGTGACTACAGTGTGTTTCGAGACCCCCAAAGGTACCCTCTCTCATCCAGTGGGCTTAGTATCTCAGTTACCGCATGACGCCATTGTGGGAAGGGATTTTCCGAAGTTCTGGGAACTGTGGGATGATCCTGAGCCCCCCACTGGTGCCCCTATGTACCAGGAATGTGATAGCCAGAACTCCCCTGAGAGTGGTGAGGACTCTCCGGAATTTCCCTTATCAGTATTGGTAGGGGAGACTCAAGAAACTGGAGAGGAGCCCACCTCCTCAGACGAAAACCTACCGTCTGTGGAGTTTTCTGATCTGGAGGTTCACAGGGAAAATTTTGCCACAGAACAGTTGAAAGACCCCGCCCTAATAAAGGCACGGGAAAACGTAGTGGAAATAGATGGCGAGTTAGTGAACCCAGATAATACCTGCACTTACCCATACTTCAGCGTAGAGAAGGACCTACTGTATCGGGTGGCAAAAAGGGCAGAAGAAACCGTTGAGCAGCTTGTGGTGCCCAAACCTTACAGGAAGTTGGTGTTGGAGTTGGCCCATGGGCACATTCTTGGAGGTCATCTGGGGACAGAGAAAACCCGAGAGAGGGTATTACAGAGATTCTATTGGCCGGGGGTGATGAAGGACATAGAAAATTATTGTTCCTCCTGCCCTGTGTGTCAGAGGTCGGCCCCGATGCCACATTTCCGTAGCCCGCTGGTCCCTCTACCCATCATTGAGGTCCCGTTTGAGAGGATCGCCATGGATTTGGTAGGTCCTATAATCAAGTCCGCTAGGGGGCACCAGTACATATTAGTTATAATGGACTATGCCACCCGTTATCCAGAAGCGATCCCTCTCCGAAATACCTCGGCCAAAACCATAGCCAAAGAGCTATCTCTTGTGTTTAGCCGGGTGGGTATTTGTAAAGAACTGCTTACGGACCAAGGTACACCCTTTATGTCCCGGGTTATGAAGGAGCTGTGTAAATTGTTCAAAGTGACGCAATTACGTACATCTGTGTATCACCCCCAAACCGATGGGCTGGTTGAAAGGTTCAACAAAACCCTAAAACAAATGTTGAAGAAAGTGGTGGATAGAGATGGAAAGGATTGGGACTGTCTACTTCCTTATCTGATGTTTGCTATTAGGGAGGTGCCCCAATCCTCTACGGGATTCTCCCCCTTTGAGTTACTGTATGGGAGACACCCAAGAGGGCTGTTGGATATTGCCAAGGAAACTTGGGAAAGTGAGCGTTCTCCCCACAGGAGTGTGATTGAGCATGTCGCCCTGATGCAAGACCGAATTGCACAGGTAATGCCCATCGTGAAGGAACATTTGGCCCAAGCGCAGTTAGCACAGCAGAGAGTGTACAACCGTGGAGCCAAGACCCGTACCTTTTCCCCGGGGGATAGGATACTGGTACTTGTCCCTACGGTTGAAAGTAAATTCCTTGCCAAATGGCAAGGCCCCTACGAGATAATGGAAAAAGTGAGCGAAGTGAATTACAAGGTCAGACAACCAGGAAGGCGAAAGCCCGAACAGATCTATCACGTTAATCTGTTGAAAGCCTGGAGGGATAGAGAGTCCCTAGTCGCAGACACTTGGTCACCAGCTCAAACTGGTTGCGTGATTCCTGAGGTTGGAATAGCAGCCACCTTGTCACAACCCCAACAACAGGAGGTTAAGGAGTTTGTGCTTCGCAACAAGGAGGTATTCTCTGAGCTGCCGGGACAAACATCTGGGGTAGAGCATGACATCATTACCCCGCCCGGTGAAAGGGTGAAGTTAAAACCCTATCGGATCCCAGAGGCCCGACGGGAGGCAATACGGGAGGAAGTACAGAAAATGCTGAACTTAGGGGTGATAGAGGAGTCCCAAAGTGATTGGTCTAGTCCCATTGTGTTGGTGCCTAAACCGGATGGGAGCTGGCGATTTTGTAACGATTTTCGTCAGTTGAACAAAGTTACAAAATTTGACACCTACCCCATGCCACGTATAGATGAGTTGATCGACCGGCTGGGAACAGCCCGATACATGACGACTCTTGACCTCACAAAAGGGTATTGGCAAATCCCCCTGGCCAAGTCGGCCAAAGAGAAAACCGCATTTGTAACCCCAGACGGGGCGTTCCAATACAAAAGAATGCCGTTCGGGTTACAGAATGCGCCGGCCACATTCCAGCGGAAAATGGACCAGATGCTGAGGCCCCATCGGAAGTATGCTGCGGCTTACCTGGATGACATAATTGTCCATAGCACAGATTGGGCCTCACATCTGCCAAAAGTGCAAGCAGTCCTGGACTCTGTTCGGGAAGCGGGGTTTACGGCTAACCCCAAGAAGTGTACCATTGGGCAGGAGGAGGCCAAATATCTTGGGTACACCATTGGGAGGGGAGTAATAAAACCCCAACTCAACAAAGTCGAGGCCATCCAGAGTTGGCCACGTCCCAACAGCAAGAAGCAGGTACGAGCCTTTCTGGGAATCGCTGGGTATTATCGGCGATTCATTCCCCACTTTGCTTCTAAGGCTGTGCCCCTAACCAACCTGACGAAGGGGAAAGGGTCGGTCATGATTAAATGGACCCCCGAGGCTGAGGCAGCATTCCAATTCTTGAAACAAGCCTTATGTAGCCAGCCAGTGTTGTACTCACCCGACTTCTCTAAAGACTTTGTCGTACAAAGTGATGCGTCAGATGTGGGGTTAGGAGCAGTATTGTCCCAGGTCTGGAACGGGGAAGAGCACCCAGTCATTTACCTCAGCAGGAAGTTGAAGTCCCATGAGGTAAATTACGCCACCGTTGAAAAGGAGTGTTTAGCGGTGAAGTGGGCTCTAGATTCCCTTCGGTACTACCTGCTAGGTAGGCACTTTGACATGGTTACGGATCACGCTCCGTTAAAGTGGATGGCTCAAAACAAGGAAACAAATAGAAGAGTGAATAGGTGGTTCCTGGCCCTCCAGGAATTCAACTTCACAGTAAAGCATCGCCCTGGCGTTCAAATGGGGAATGTGGATGCTTTGTCTCGAGTACATGAATGCCTGATTGCTGGTGTTCCAACCCCGAGGTTAAAACAAGAGGGGGGGGGGTATGTGACAGCAGGAAGGTAAAGTCACCTGGTTGCATCCAGGGGGGTAGATATATTTCGCCCAGATTCAGGCTTTACGCCGACTTATACAACTAGGTGGAGAGTTGTATAAGCCCAGCTGAGGCTAGTAGTCTCATGGATGACTCATACCTCTAGGGAGAGTGCTGGGCGTCGTGCAGACAGGGAGTTGATGAGACCAGCTGAAGCTTGTCAGCTCATTTAGGCCTCTATAAGAACTCCCAGCTTCATTAGATGTTAGCTCATGCCTGGACCCAGACCTGTGTGGACTGTCTAGGGAGAGTGAACCCCTGTGCGGTGAGACAAAGCCTGTGTGGCTATTTGCTTGGACATTTAAAACCAGGGACTTAGGGACTAGGACAGCACTAGGCTGATCCCAGTTGTTAGTTAGGAAACCTGTATGTTTAGTCAGAGGTCAAGTTGACCAGGATTTATTTTGTTTGTTTCTTTTGCTTTGCTGTGTTTTGTCACTGTAAATAGAAAATAAACCGCACCTTTTTGATTTTGAAAACCACAACCTCCGTTTTGCTGGGCCTGTTTTTGTGTGGGGAGCCCATCTCGGGGGTCACACACACCCGCTGCCGAGCTAACCCCCTCACAATATATATAAGTATATGCAGGAGGGTAAATTCAACTGTGCTATGCACCCATAGGCATACCATGCCTCTACAAGAAAACCGCTGCGGGTGTGCAATAGCACCAAACAAAGGAGGTTAGATGGAGATTAAGATCAAGAGATCAGCATCAAGTCATAAGGATTACCTATAAAGTTGTGACAGCGTGTGAGCCAGTGGCTTCTTATACCCCCCATCCAGTCCGTAGATCGGAAGCGGACGCAAGCTGTACCGCACATGCGCGAACGACGCCGCTGACGTCACTCCGTGTCTCTCCGCTGTTTGGAAACACAGCAGGAGAAAGGACAGGAGTGTCCTCTAGCGGTTCACCAATTTATAATTTTATAGATACTGCTATATAGTTGGTCATCCTGTCCCCCCTGTGATCGCCTGGTGCAACTTGATGATCTGGGGGTGTGGCCTTTTGGTCTGTCCATAGCAGGGAGAGGTAAGGGGCTGCACATGCGGGGGTGGGGGTGGCGCATGCATAAAACCAGATTGATGTTAAAAGATACACCATGTTTTGCCTGTATTTTGATGCACATATGTTTGTTTTTGTATCTTTTAGAAGGCTTGGACAGTTTCCCTTTGAAGAAGCCTGATTTATGGGCGAAACATGTCGGGAACATATTCAATCTGACTCCTATTAACTGTCAATTGTACTAGCACTCTCCGTATAATTATTGTTTTTATCCCTGTTTTTATTTTGTTGTTCAAAATAAAAATAATTTATTTGATATATTGCATTCCTGCACCCTAAAAATCCCATTATTTTCGCTTTTGTCATTCTACCTTTGGGGATTTGGTGCTATACATAATAGTTGGGATTTTCACGACCACAAAATGAGTTCACATGCTAATAAGTCGTCACTGGAAGCATCTCCCTTCCATTATTTTCCCACCAATGTCTGTAGTAGTGAACATTGTAAGTTTGGCAAAGCATCGCTGACGAATAGGTGAAGCCTCTGCCTCCTTTATTGGGCCTGTTTTGTGAGGGTCTTTGGGGTTTTGCATTTATATCTGATCACTGTCTACTCTAGTGTCTGTGGCTACCCTTTAGTAGCAGTATTGCATTTAGCTATGTAGTAAAAGTTGTATAGATAACGGACATGTTACTGTTCTAAGGGAAGGAGGAAGTATATTTGCTGAGTAATTATTATTTTTTTTCTTTCTGTTTATTAATCCTTTTTATTTCTCCAAGAAATGTCAATGTATATGCTAGAAATTTAAATGCTTTCTGCAGTTAACCTGGTTTTCTATTGTTCTAACCTTTGACTTCAAGTCAAACATGAAACAAAATTTGTAATATCAAGTGACTTTTGAAGTGGTTGTAAAGGCTGAACATTTTTTACCTTAATTCCCTGTATTAACCACAGTGTCAGTCTGACACACCGCAACACCGATCTCAGTAAAGAGCTCCTGATGGAGGCTCTTTACCATGTGATCATCCCCCCCAGGATTCCCACTTCGGATTACCAGGGATTGCCACCACTAATGACCAGGTTTGACACCCATGGCCACCAGGGATGGCAATTTGTGCCCAAAATCGATGCCAATCAGTGCCCAGTAATGCCTGCCAGTGCCACCAATAAGTGCCCATCAGTGAAGGAGAAAAGGTACTTACCGTATATACTCGAGTATAAGCCAACCCGAATATAAGCCGAGGCACCTAATTTTACCACAAAAATCTGGGAAAACATATTGACTCGAGTATAAGCCTAGGGTGTCCATCTGCATGCCTCACTGTGCCTCACTTTGCCTCACTGTGTCCATGTGCATGCCTCACTGTGCCCATGCCTCACTGTGCCCATGCCTAGACTGACGTTTAACATGGGAGTCTATGGAAGGGGTGCCCGGCTTTGAAAAATCGGTGCTCCCCGGCCATAGGTCTTCCAGACAAAAAACGTTGCACACTTATAGAGGAAGAATGGGGCCACATGTGTGCCAAGTTTGGGGTCCAGAGAACCTACGACCGGTCGGTACCGGGTCCCTAAATTCACCGGAGAAATTACCGTTTAACATGGGAGTCTATGGAAGGGGTGCCCGGCTTTGAAAAATCGGTGCTCCCCGACTGTAGGTCTCCCGGACAACAAACTTTGCACACTTATAGTAAATCCCGTACGCTGTCACACTTTTGAATGACAAGAATGCGCAGTCATGTTACACTGTACCCAAACAATTTTTTTTATCATCATTTTGTTCCCACAAATAGAGCTTTCTTTTGGTGGTATTTGATCACTGCTGGGGTTTATTTTTTGCGCAACAAATTAATAAAAAAAATGTTGGTTATAAAATTTTGTAAATGCCGTATATACTTAAATATAATCCGAGTTCATCAACACATTTTTTTGTGCTTAAAATGCCCCCCTCGGCTTATACTCCAGTCACCTTTTTGCGCCTGATCTCCCAGACTTTGGGGACCCGGTACCGGCCGGCTGTAGGTTCTCTGGACCCCAAACTTGGCACACATGTAGCCCCACTCTTTCCCGTAAATCAGCGTGTTCTGTACTGCTTCTCTGAAGGGTTGGCATTAGAGCAGACACACTGCACTTCCCGGGTCCCGCCCACTTTAAAAAAGACACGCTAATCTATGAGCCTATGTTATTTCAGTGCAGAGTCCCAGCTCCTGCCCCGCAGTTAGATCAGCGTGTCTGTGTAAAAGTGGGCGGGACCCGGGAAGTGCAGTGTGTCTGCTCTAATGCCAGCCCTTCAGAGAAGCAGCACAGAACACGCTGATCTACGGGGAAATAGCAGATGGTGATGGGGAAACGAAAGTGCTGCGGGGGGAGGCTGGCCTTGTTGGCACACACCCTCAATGCCTGTCAGAAGGCAGAGCAAGCCCCGCAATTCGAGCAGAGTCTGTCCCTGCAGTGAGTCTGATGACTGAAGCTGCGGGCCGGACAAAATGTCCTAGCGGGCCGGATGTGGCCCGCGGGCCGCACTTTGGAGATCCCTGATGTAGAGTGTGTGGCTCTGGAGCATGCACACAGGTGGGCCCCCATAGGAAGCAACTTCCTATGGGGGCCCACCAAAAAGAGTGCTGGCAGGAGACCTGAGAAGGGGCAGTTTGGGACCATGCTGCAAAACCATTGCACAGAACAGGTAAGCAGAACAGGTTTGTTTAAGTAAACTAAATCAAGCTTTACAATTTGTTCTACTTTAATAACCCATCCTAAAAATCTATCAAACTAAAATACAGCAGTTGGTGCAAAGGAGAGTTAAAAAGAATGCTTAGGCTCTATTGACACTCGTGATTGTTGTGTAAACGTATCTTTTTCTCTTTTATTGTTCTCTTTATGAAGGTCTATTAAGAAGATCACCTAAGCTTAAAATGGATCAAGCTGTTCTTCTGATTCACAATGAGATACATGAGAAATTTGTCATCTATTGGCGTTCTGATCAGTGCTACCAGGTACCATGTTATCCTTGTCCTAAAATATATAGACTTTTTGCACGGTTTGGCTTTTCAGATCCCAGGTGGTCAAAAAATTAGACCTCCTTATATATTAGTGTAGCTATAGCAAAAACTATAGCTACATTTAATATAAAAAATATGGGTCTCCTTTTTTTTTTTGTAGCTTAGGGAAGGATAAAAACCACTCTCATTTGTTTGTTTTGTTTTTTCGTTTTTGTTTTTGATCAGGATGATTTTCCTACACTTCCTGCCCTGCAGATATAACACAAAGGGAATCTTCCCCCAAAGTGAGGGAAATTCTCTTTCCTGTCGCATCATGGCAGCATACACCTTTGGGTTGTGGCTCCGCCCTCACAACCTGATAGGACCGTTTAACTATTAAGCCCAGAGAGGGCGCCCGCCCAGGTATTCTCTTTTTTTTCCTCACCTAAGACCTGACAAAGACAGCAAAGATGAAGAACCCCCTTACCGCTTCGCCCCAGCCAGGTTCAGCCTCTCCTGGGTGGAACTCCTATCCTGTACAGCTATATGGAAGGAACCCCACTCTGATGGTCTCAGGGGTATGTACCAGCTTTCTATTACAAACCTTAAATAGGTTTTTTTTCTTGGCAGCAACCTCCAGTCCCTCTGTGCACTCTTTCACTAACCTGAGCCTTGTAGTTCCTCAAGCATCCTAGTCCGATGTATGCCAGCTCCTCACAGACCTTAACTAGGTCTCTATAGCGGCCCTCAGCTCTCCTGGTAAAAAACAGGCTTTCAGCGACCTGTAGTCCCACAGCAGGCATAGCGCTGAGCGTCCAGCTACTTCCGGGTATGTGCAGACAGAGAAAGGTATCCACAATGGTAATTCCTGTGTAATTCCAGTTTCCAAGATGGCGCCGGCTCACTCATGACGTCATCACTGGGCGATGGCGGCGGCAGTTTTAAAAACCAAATCCTTTCTGCTGCTTTTTCTCTTGAACACTGCACCTGTCAACAGCGTTTTTCGGTGGGATAGATTGCACTGCTGTCTCTTCCTTAAGGTAAGCTTCTTAAAATCTATTTCCTTACTGGGTCTCACCTTTTCCTACTACCTGCACACTCATACCACTATCTGTTGTAGGGAACTCAAGAGGTTAGACTATATCACTCCTCATGGAGGTCGCTGCCCCGGTAGACCATCACCAGCCTAATAGGTAAGGGGGGGGAAGATTGGTAAGTAGTGAAGATTGAAAAAAAGAGCCTGTCACTAATGCTGTCTAAATTGGACAGCCCTATCAGGTCGGCCAGATCGTCGGATTCAAGACGACAAGAGCCATCTAGAAGGAGCCCAAGCCATAGACAAAGCCGCTCAGATCGCGGTAGAAGTCGCTCACGCACAAGACGAAGTCGCAGAAGGAGCCGTTCAAAATCCTATTCACGGCACAGACACTCCTACAGAAGGTCTCCTTCACGCGGACGCTCTCCTCCCCCTCAGCATTCCCGTCCATCAGGGAGTTCATGCTGGGTTTGCGGTGCCATAGCACTTCCGGACAAGCTGGCCTGTCGCACATGCTTGGACGAAGCAACTAGAGAGAGAGAGCCAAGCAGAGAACCGGCTATATTTACATCCCTGCAAATCGGAGAGTCAGAAACAAGCAGATCCGTGCAAGGCACTTCACCTGCGACTCCCTCCACATCTAAAAAGTCAGACCCCCTATCTGACAATGAGGACTTGGAGGTGTCCACTGGGTTTGACTTCACACTTATAGAACCCTTCATAAAGTCAGTGAAGGAAGCCATAGAATGGGAAGAGGAAAAAGAAACTGCAAAAAGCGAAGAAATACTTTCCGAATCTCAAAAAAGAACCAGAAACCTTCCCATTTATAGAAGAACTGGAGGAATTAATTAAAGACGAATGGCAAAAACCTGAGAAGACCAGTCTCAGCAATAGACTTGCCAAGCTATACCCATTAAAGGAATCCAGTGCCAATCCACTAGTAACTCCACCAGTGGTAGACTCCTCCCTGATGCACCTAGCCCGACACGTAACTCTTCCAATAGAAGATGCGACTACATTCAAAGATGTATTGGACAGAAAGATCGATTTGGATCTTAAGAGAGCCTACCTATCCGCAGGTGGTGCCTGCAGACCCGCAATAACATTAGCAGCAGTGGGAAGGGCTATCTCAAGTTGGTCCTCCAACGCCGAGAAGTTGGTAGCAGAAGGAGTAGAGCAAGAGCGAGTAATCTCAGCTCTCCAGGGACTCAGCCTTGCAGGCGACTTTGTCGCAAAAGCCTCGGTAGACATGATTAAGTCAACATCCAGAGCAATGTTAAGCTCAGTGATGGCCAGGAGGGCACTCTGGCTAAAACCATGGTCAGCAGACCCCTCCTCAAAATCCAACTGGTGTAAAATCCCATTTGACGGCACAAACCTCTTCGGAGAAAAACTGGACTCGGCCATTTCAAAAGTCACCGGAGGGAAGTCTGGACTCATTCCTTCAGACAGAAGGCCTAGACAACAAAGGGCACCCACATTCAGACGGAACCTCCCAGATAGATACAGGGAAGCAAAGTCCTACAAGCCTGGCAGGGAGTACAGAAAAAATTGGAAGAATCCACAATCTTCCTTCCTAAAAATCCAAAAGTCTAAGACCCCTACCCCGGGGGAACAGAAGTCTTTTTGAAGATACGTCCGCCCAACCAGCCGTAGTAGGAGCCAGACTAAAGGACTTTAAGCAGGTTTGGGCAGAGATAATAAGAGACCCATGGACAGTGGCTACTGTCCAAGACGGACACAAATGGAGGTTCAAGAATCGACCTCCCAGAGACCAATTCATCAGAACTAGAATTCCAACATCCCGAGAAAAGAAACTCATATTGGCAGAATACGTCCAGGATCTAATCCAAAAACAGGCCATAGTGGAAGTCCCACCTCCACAAAGAGGAAAAGGTTTCTACTCCTCTCTGTTCTTGGTAAAGAAAAAGACTGGGGATCTGCGTCCCGTCCTAGACCTAAAAAGTCTCAATCGCTCAATCCTGGTGGAGACTTTCAAGATGGAAAGTCTACAATCAATCCTCTATGCCATAAATGTAGGCGATTGGATGCTCTCTGTGGATTTAAAGGACGCTTACCTGCATGTTCCCATTCACGCAGCATTCCAAAAATTTCTCCGCTTTTCGGTAAATCACCAACATTTTCAGTTCCAAAGTCTCCCGTTTGGGATCTCTACCGCTCCCAGAACTTTTACCAAGGTCCTGCTACCAGTGATAGCTCTACTAAGGGAGCAAGGATTAAGAGTCCACCACTATCTGGACGACATCCTACTGCTGGCAGACAACCAAGAATCTCTTCTACTCCACCGAGACACTTTAACAACCACCTTGCAAAAATTTGGGTGGCTGATAAATTGGAAGAAAAGCAATCTCCAACCCACTCAGAGAATGGTCTTCCTGGGGGCAGAACTGGATACCAAAATCCAACACCATAGAACTCCCCCGAGAGAAAATTCCCATCATAATCCAGAGGGCAGAGAGATTACTGTTATCCAACACACTCCCAGCCAGAGAATGTCTCAGCATCATGGGGTCGCTATCAGCAACCATTCCTATGGTCCAATGGGCCCAGTGGAACACAAGACCTCTCCAAATGTAATTTCTGACACAGTGGAACGGGGTGTCGATGTCCCAACGAATCACCATCCAAAATAAGGTCAAACAATCACTATGGTGGTGGACCCGGTTGCACAACCTAAAAAGGTACAAACACATAGTCACCCCTCCGCAGGAGGTGATTACTTCAGACGCCAGCAGGGAAGGCTGGGGAGCACACTACCAGCAACTCGCAGTTCAAGGCCGTTGGTCTTTCGAGACACAGAACGTAGTATCGAACATCCTGGAGATGAAAGCAGCTTTCCAAGCGCTACTAGCCTTCAGTCCTCTCCTGAAAGGGAAAGAAGTCCTGTTGAGGATGGACAACAGGGTGGCAGTTGCCTATATCAACAGGCAAGGCGGCACCAAAAGCCGATCCATGATGCAGGAAGTCCGCCCAGTCCTCGAATGGGCGCAAGTGAACCTGTCGGGGTTAACAGCGTTATATGTCCCAGGAACGCAGAACCAGCTGGCCGACACGCTAAGCAGAAGCTTTGTTTCCAACAACGAATGGGCTCTGAGTCACCAAGCCTTTTCCCTCATAGCAAGAACTTGGGGCATGCCAGATATAGACCTGGCAGCAACTCCAGACAATGCGAAGTGCCGGAGGTACCTGACCAGAACCCCCTGCCCTTCAGCGGAGGGGACAGACTGTCTACAATACGAGTGGAACTTCCATCTGGGTTACATCTTACCCCCGACACCTCTCATACCTAGATTCCTTCTCAGGCTCAAGAGGTCATCTTCCACAGTGATAACAATCCTTCCATTTTGGCCGAGACGACCATGGTTCACCACTCTCTCCTTCAGCTGAATACAGCAAAACCTTTACCGCTTCCACCAGCAGCGGACCTACTCTCCCAGGGACAACTTCTTCATCCATCACCGGAAAGAATGCACCTGACAGCCTGGAGATTGAAAGGGCTAGGTTCATAAACCAAGGTTGCTCCCAAAAAGTGGTAGATACTCTTCTTCAAGCCAGAAGATACACCACCAACAATACCTATAAGAGGATCTGGGATAAGTTTCTCTCAGTAGCACAGCAACAAAACTGGAACCCATCTTCTCCAACAGTTGCTCAAATCCTTGAGTTTCTCCAGTTAGGCCTAGAGAAAGGTCTCGGGTCAAGCACTTTAAAAGTTCACGTGTCAGCATTATCAGCTATGACAGGAGTCAAGTGGGCACAAGAGCCACTAGTCATTCAGTTCCAGAGGGCATGCCTAAAGTTAAAGCCTCCCAAAAAACCTTCCTTCCCAACTTGGAATCTTTCGGTCGTACTAGAAGCTCTATCACAAGAACCATTTTTTCCATTAGAAAACATCTCCTTGTGGGACTTAACACTCAAAGTCACTTTCTTAATCGCAATAACATCAGCCAAAAGAGTCTCAGAGATGCAAGCTTTATTGGCGAAAGAACCATACTTGATTGTCTACCCGGACAAAATAGTCCTAAGACCATCCGATCGGTTTATTCCGAAGGTGTCATCCTCCTTCCACTTCAATCTGGAGATTAACCTTCCTGCTCTCTCCACAGAACAAGGGGATCCACATCCGCTGGATGTAAGAACTAACATCCTAACCTACCTGTCAACAACAAACGACCTTAGGAAGTCGGAAAACCTCCTGGGTATCCCACACGGCTTTAGAAGAGGTCAAGCAGCAACCTCTCGCACCATCGCAGCATGGCTGGTGAAGATCATCAAAAAGGCTTATTCTCTGAGTAAAACGCAGATACCCGAGGGCTTAAAGGCACACTCTACAAGGGCAATGCCGACCTCCTGGGCGGCCTACTGCAGAGTGTCCTCGGAAACTATTTGCCGAGCAGCAACCTGGTCCTCAAGGAATACCTTTATTTCTCATTACAAGGTGGACTCTGCCAGATTATCCACGGCAGAGTTCGGACGAGCAATTATTCAGTCCAACACCTCTATTCCATGTAAATAAATATCTTTATGCTCAGACCCACCCAGTCTGCGAGTTATTCACCCAAAGGTGTATGCTGCCATGATGCGACAGGAAAATGGAAAATTGTATACTCACCTTTCCGTAGTTTTCCTTTCCTGTCGCATCTTCATGGCAGCATACAGATGCCCACCCGTCTGAGGTGAAGTGTATATATACTAGAATACCTGGGCGGGGGCCCTCTCTGGGCTTAATAGTTAAACGGTCCTATCAGGTTGTGAGGGCGGAGCCACAACCCAAAGGTGTATGCTGCCATGAAGATGCGACAGGAAAGGAAAATTACGGAAAGGTGAGTATACAATTTTCCATTTTTAGTTGTCTCTAAAACAGGTGTCCTCTTTGGAAGATTGTTTTCCAGCACCGCAACTTGAGAGCAGTGTTAATTTCGTCAACTAAAATTTTTTTTTATTTTTATAAATCTGTTTATTGGTGTTAAAGACACATACAAGTGAACAACACAAAACACAAGAAATAGGCACAACAATGACCCTCACATGGGTTACATATGTTTACATCAGCAAAACCTCACATTACAGTCAAGCGACAGTCACCATTACGCTAAACAAGGTGTGGATCTCGCGGATGGAGTCATGAGAGTTGGCGGAGACGCCAACCCAATGCTCCCACACATGTGCAAGAGGTGAAGAACATAAAACATATCCTGCCCACAATTACAACTTTTGCGGAGTAAGTAAAGTTATATAGGGGTTCAGACAGGGGGGGGGCGACCGTTTACTCAGACCCTACTGCACCTATCTAAGCCAAGCCGTGGATGGTTCCTCTAACCATTTTGACCACACTTTTTGGTATTTCTGAGGACAGCCTCTGTTGGAGTATGTATCTTGGTACAGGGGTAGGCTCTGGTTCACCAGCTTCTTCCAAAAAGCAATCGTAGGTGGGGCCAACTTCTTCCAGTGAAGTGTGATGCTTTTCCTGGCATAAAACAGTAGAAGGCTCACCATGGTGCGGCCCGCGACCGTGGGAATCAGCTGTTCAACAAGACCCAACAAACAGACAGATATAGAAGGCTGTAGGGGTATAGCACTGATTAGGCGGATGCATGACATCACTCCATCCCAGAACCCAGTGATAGCTGGGCAGGTCCAGAACACATGGATAAAGTCCCCGGGGTCCCCCCACATCTCCAACAATCCAGGGATAGACGGGAATCCATTTTGTGTAGCCTATAGGGGGTAAAGTATGCTCAGTGGATCAGTTTGAATTGTATCAGGCGGTCTCTGATGGAGACCAAGGACCGGAATGGAAAGTCCCAGATATCGTCCCAGTCATCCCGGTCAAGTTTTGGGACGTCCTGGAGCCAATGAGCCCTGAGTTTCTCCAGATCGGGGCGAGTATATCTGAGAGGTTGGTTTGTTGGTGCAATCTAGCCTCAGGACCTCTTCAAGAGAGGCTTGTATTAGCTGGGGGTTAGCGTGGGAGAACTGTCAGCTGAAGGCATGGGAGAGATGTAGATATCTAAAAAAATATGATTCTGGGATATTGAATTTAGAACGTAAAAGATGCAGTGGGATCAGAGAGTTGTTATGAACTATTTGAGAGAGTGTTTTTATATTAAATTTAGTCCAGGCGTGGGGTTCAGGGATCGTATACTGTATATCTGAGCTAGGTTGGTGTTACACCAAAGTGGAGCATTTGGCGAATGCGCCTCTGCGGGATGTCACTCAAGTCTGAGACCAGCTCCCCACGCCCGCAAGGTTGTGATCATAGAAGGGGTTGGTTCATAAGGGGCACGTGGGCCACGGAAAAGTAAGAATTTAAGAGCCTCGAGACTGCCGACTAAAACATTTTAGTCGACTAACTTATTACCATTTTAGTCTACTAAAATACGACTAAAACTAAAATGGCATTTTAGTCAAGACTAAAATGGGACTAAAACTAAAATGCCATTTTAGTCAAAAGGCTAAGACTAAAACTAAATTGAAATTTGACTTCAAAATTAACACTGGTCTGTAGTGCATGTTCATACCTCATTACCATAAATAATAACATATAAAATTTTTAACTCCAGCAATATATAATGAGTTTGGAAATGGTAGAGAAATGCTTAAATAATGCACTACAATTTAACTACACCCATTACAGTTTAGATGACTAAAATTTGTTTTAGTCGACTAAAACAATTCCAGAAGACTAAAATGGGACTAAAATGCCATTTTAGTCCTAAGACTAAATCCCCATATACACGATCGAATATTCCGACAACAATTGTTTTGTCGGATAATCCGACCGTCTGTAGGCTCCATCGGACAATTGTTGTCGGAATTTCCGACAACAAATGTTGGATGGTCATGCTCTCAAATTGTCCGACAACAAATGTGTTCCGTCGGAATATCCAATCATCCGTCGGACTTAAATCCAAAGTACAAATGCGCATGCTCCGAACCAATGCTAACCATCAGACAACATTAGCAGAAGTTGCCCAAAGGGTGGCGCTAAGGAGCTGAAAAACAACGTAGTTTCGTGTATGTTGGCTGAAAAGGTTCTGCCATCTGTATGCAGAACAAGTTCACGGCCAACGCCTTTTGGACAAAAATTCACGGATTTGTCTGATGGAAGTCCGATCGTGTGTATGAGGCTTAAGACTAAAACTAAATAGAAATTTTCTGCCAAAATTAATACTGCTTGAGAGATTGCTTTCTTCCTCCACAGAAAACGCAAGTAACAGAATTACCCCATCCACCCCCTCTCGTCCCTCAGTTTAGACAGGGTTTCCTACTGTCTGGGAGCAGTGCAATGTTTCTTGTCTACTTATACTGACTGGATGGTCCGTAGGCTATCCTTTAAGTTGTCTTCCTTACATACCATGTTGCCTTCTCTTTCTCCTCAAGGTTATGTTAACCACTTGCCGCCCGCCCTATAACAGATTGACGGCGGCAAAGTGGTTTCAAAATCCTGACTGGACGTCATATGACGTCTTCAGGATTTTGAGCCGCTGCGCGCCCCTGGGGGCGCGCATCGCGGCGATCGTTGCTGCGGGATGTCAGTCTGACACCCCGCAACACCGATCTAGGTAAAGAGTCTCCGATGGAGACTCTTTACCATGTGATCAGCCGTGTCCAATCACGGCTGATCACGATGTAAACAGGAAAAGCCGGTCATCGGCTTTTCCTCACTCGCGTCTGTCAGACGCGAGTAGAGGAGAGCCGATCGGCTGCTCCTCTGACAGGGGGGGGGTTTGTGCTAATCCATTATCAGCGCAGCCCCCCCGAGGATGCCCACACTGGACCACCAGGGATGCCACTAGACCACCAGGGAAGCCCACCTATAGGTATTGCACACTAGACCACCAGGGATGCTAATTATATACAAGTAATGGATGCCAATCAGTGCCCACAATGGATGCCAATCAGTGCCCACAATGGGCACCACTGATTGGCAGGCATTGTTTGGCACTGATTGGCATCCATTAGTACAGTACAGTGCCGCCTCATCGGTGCCCATCCGTGCCGCCTCATCGGTGCCCATCAGTGCCGCCTTATCCATGCCCGTCAGTGCAGCCCCATCGGTGCCCATCAGTGAAGGAGAAAACTTACTTATTTACAAAGTTTTGTAACAAACAAAAAAAACTTTTTTTTCTTCTCGGGTCCCCCGTCGGTGTTCCTGGGGCCCCCCGCTGAGTGCCTCCATTGAAAGCTGCTTGTTCACTCGTGCATGCTTACTCACTCCCAGGCGGCCGCCTCTGCGTGTCTTTATGATAGAGTGCGGCTCTGCCCCTTTGCTCTCTCCTCACTGGCTGCGATTGAAGGCAGCAGGAGCCAGTGAAGAGGGAGAGACTCGGCAGAGCTTCTGCTCTCATGCATGTTGCTGGATCGGGCTCAGGTGTATAGATGTGTGTGTGTGTGTGTGTGAGAGAGAGATATATATAATATATTATACAGGGCTCAAAATTTCAAGTCCTGAGCTACTAGCCAGGCCTCAAGGGTTACTCGCCACCAGTTGCCCCACTCAGCCCGCCCCGCCCCTAAACACGCCCTCGTAAATGATCTCATGATGACACTTAAATGTTTTATGCAGAATTAAGTTCTAAAAATAAATATTAACAACAACTTTATCTGTGCCCACCAAGGCAGCCTTGTGCCCACCAAGGCAGCCTTGTGCCCAGTGCCCACCATGCAGCCTTGTGCCCACCAAATGCAGCCTTGTGCCCACCAAATGCAGCCTTGTGCCCACCAAATGCAGCCTTGTGTCCACCAAATGCAGCCTTGTGTCCACCAAATGCAGCCTTGTGTCCTCCATTCAGCCTGTGTCCACTATGCAGCCTACCTGTGCAGCGGAGGAGAGGAACAGGAGAGCCGCCCAGGTGATCAGAGTGCAGCGCAGGGAACACAGGATAACAGTTTTAATTTTAAGTGTCGTGTTTCCGCCGCTCAACGTCATATTCAGTCCCGCCCCCTGGCCGGGGAACTTTGACAGATCATCTGTCACCAGGATTGGACAGGTGATCTGTCTATCAAAGTCCCGGGACTGGGAGGCGGGGCTGTATCTGACAGCGAGGAACACGGCAATTAAAAAAAGGAAACTGTTATCGCAGTGTTCTCCGCGCTGCACTCTAAACATCTGGGCGGCTCTCTCTCTCTTCCCCTCCGCGATCACTGGGAGAAGGACTCCCATTCCACACAGGCTGCCGGCAGCACTCCCCCCCCCCCCCCCCGGCTCCTAGGCAGCCCTTCCTTGCCAGCCCTCAAAATCCACTTGCAAAATGCGAGCAGGCGAGTGGATTTTTTGAGGGCTGATATATATATAAATTATACTGAGGGGGGAGCTGCACCACTTTAATACAATCATCATGGAATATGTAGATGTTTCTCCAAGAACAGGTTGAGAAGTGTGAAGTTGTGAAACCACCCTGTTCTAGGTACAAAATCCAATTTTTTGTTTCAGGAAGCCTGATGGGTGTTAGTTCCACGACAAGTGGTGAATGGTGGTAGTGGACCAATTCCAAAGCAATATAAACAGAAATGTACAACACTACTTTTCTGAAAAAGAGGTTCTTGAGTCATGGGCAGGCCCGGATTGGCCATAGGGCAAACCGGGCACTTGCCCGGTGGGCCGGGGCCCGCCAGGCTGCAAATCCTTGTGGGGTCCAAGGCAGCTGGGCTGCTCTTTGAGCCCGCGCCGCTCATCCAGCCTCTCCGTGGCCGCCTGGCTGCCAGTTAAGGTCAGCCATCGGTGAAACATGAAGGTGGAGGGGCTAGATGAGACGCACGGCCGCCCATATAGGTCAGCCATTGGTGCCGGGGGGTGTGACAGTGAAGGGGGGGGGAGCCAGAGCAGACACCTGCTGCAGACACCTTGGAGCCGGATAACAAAAAAAGTGAGTTCAGCCCCCCTGTAACCTGAATAGGAGGAGCAGTGGGGGGCGGCTGCATATAGAACAATCATTCTCTCCATCTTCCTCCTGCAGTATCGGAATGCCTGCGAGAGGTAGAGGAGAAGCGGCCATTCCTAGACTGCAGGAGGAAGATGGAGAGAATAATTGTTCTATATGCAGCCGCCCCCACTGCTCCTCCTATCCTGCTTCTTTCTGCTGCTGCCACCCCCAGTGCTCTCCGCCATCCCCCCAGTGCTCTCCGCCGTCCCCCCATGCTCTCCGCTGCCCCCCTGTGCTCTTCATATAACCCCACGCTCTTGGCTTCCCCCCTTGTGCTCTTCACATCCCCCCCACAGATCTGCTGGGTTCCCCCCTCCGCCCCTCTCTGGGTATCTGTCAGAGTGGGGAAGGGGCCGGTTAACATGTCATGGGCTGCTCAATCCAAAATGCCCAGGCCTATTTTGGTCATGGGTGCCCTTTCTAAAGATTGTCAGTTCAGCCTAGAATATGAATTTCCTCCCCTTTAATTAATTCTATGGGTATTGCGGAAACCTAAGTCAGTCCAAGTGCTGACTTGTACTGATCTCTTCTTGGGTGGCCCAAGAGAACTCTACAGAGTATGTTGGTTCAGCCCCCCCCAGTCTCTGACAGCTGTATTGGACCTTCTCTTCCAGTGATGCATCCCAGACCTGATATTTTTCTGTAGATTGTCTGGATTTTGAGTGATGATTGATGCTTAAAAGAAAAGGTTGTTCAGAGAGGGTATTTGAAGAGGTTCTTCATTCATTTTGAGCTGTTGCAAATACTGCAGCTGCTGAATTTTTATAAAGACACCATTCCAGGAATCCAGCGCTGTTCTCAACTGGGCTGGTTGGTCGCCAGGTCCCCGGCGCTCCCATTTTGTCTGTGGAAAACTAGCTGTGATCCCTTGCAACTTCACAGCTGGCTCCCCATTGCGCATGTGCGAGTGGAGTGGGGGTGAACGAAGGGAGTGGGGGTGACCTCTGCTGGGACTGTCTAGGAACTTTCAGTGTGTGTAACTACCTGACAAAACTAGGTACCTGCCCCCCCCCCCCCATCCCCCACAAAACCAAAAAAAAGTGGAAGAGGGTCAGCTCTGAACTTCCCATTAGGGGTGAAGGCCGCTTTAAAGTTTATCCTTCAAGAAATTTCGCTGGAAAACTCTATGCTAAAGTATGGTAAGGGTTTTTGTTTTTTTTCTTCATGGTGTGCAAAGAGAAATGTTTATCTTCCTTCAATTCTAATTATTTTGGGCTTTCTTCAGGGTGGCGTGGAGTAGGGCTTAGCAGTTAGTACTCTGCATATATATGTTTCAGCGCATTACTTCTTCCTAAACATTTAGTTGACGGAAGATCGGTTGATTAAGCGGTTTCTCTTGGTAAGAGAACCTGTCACACTGGTTCAGCAAAAGATCTTTTGCTGTTTGATTTGTCCAAGGTGTTAAATTGGCTTATTGGATACCCTTTGAACAATTCCTGATTTTTTTTTGTTAATGGATTTACTAAAGTCAGAAACTTTAAAACTTTATAAAGAAGAACATATCAATTCTGGAATAAGTAGTATAGCGTGTTGAGAGAAAAAAGGTAAAATATTTTTTGCTTGCAGTCCGGCAGCGCCAAACATCAAACCGATCTGCCGAGTGACTAAAGTGTTGAAAAAGTGGGAACGTGGCTTGGTGAAGGTGGCAGAGTACAGCTACGTATTCATAAATTAGTCTCCACAGATGATCAGAGAGCCTTCCTTGGAAGCAGAAATGTGTTTGGATTTTAAGGAAGCTGACTGGATGATTATTGGGGGCATAGAGGTTGACTAGTGTGTGGTTTGGAGTGAATAGTACATACCAAAATTATGTATCTTCCATTTTTGGGTATGATGGATACTTTTACAGAGTTTTACATACTACAGTGTTTCCCCGAAAAGAAGCCCTAGTTTAAAGTGGTTGTTAAATCCTAAAATGCACTGTATTACATAATGTAAACTGTGTATGTTGCTGTAATCTGTGTGATAAATACCTTCCTTGCTTAGCTGATTCACCCCCCGCCCCCACTACTCTCCCCCTCTTCTCCCAGCTGTCAGCGGGGGGATCTTAGGGGGCCTCCCCTCTGTAGTGCTGGGAGCAGGGAAGGGAGCTCCGGTGGGCCATGGAAGTGCTGAGCGGTGCTCAGCTGCTCTCCTTCTGCCAGCGGGGAATCTTGGGGCATGCCTTTGACTGCACCAGAAAATTAAGGTCAGTGCAGGAAGAGGATTGCCGAGTCACGGGAGCGGCGCTATAACAAGGTATTTATCACAAATAGATTACATTAGAATGCAGTTTACATTGTGTAATACAGTGTATTTTACACCCATTTACTCAGTGCCACTGGGGATTCCTAACAGGCAGGGAGGGAGATGGGGAGAGAAGACAGCACAAGTCAAGCCCTACCCCGAAAATGAGCCTTACTGGGTCTTTTGTTGCCAAAATTAATCTAAGACCTGGGCTTATTTTCGGGAAACACGGTATGTAAATTTAGGAATTGCAGCACTTTTAAAAATGTGCTGGTTTAGAAGTTGTTACATCCAAGTTGTTTATCTTTTATTTACTATTGACATTTTTACTGTATGCCTAGGGTGTAGCTATTGCTATATTTCCAGCGCTGGGCCTTCAGGTCTCAGAAACAGTTGCTACAGTAGTTTTCTGTAAGTTTCCTCATGCTTAATAACTGAAGGCTCTTAGCTGATGTGATCCCATTGGCCTCATTGAGACAGGTGTGGACATCCGTTTCCTGTGAACGAGCACCTTCTTTATGTGCCCTAAGTTGCTGCATGCAGCCCATTTTTATATGTTGGGGTGCAGAGACTGCTCACACAGCAACTTGTCCCATTATGACAGTCGTGTGGATGCAGGTAATCGCCTTGAACACAGACTGAAATTGGGGCTGCTCACCGCACGGCTGTCATATTGGGATGAGCAGCTGTGTCTGTGTCTGTGCAGCCAAAGTTCAGATTCATGGGCTACAAGTGTTGGCGCCTGTCTGAATGAAGCCTCTAATAAAATACAAAGTATTCTGTGAATTGACAGTTGAGGTGAGGGGAAGGCAGAGAAGTTCCTGTGTAGCTGAATGCATTTCAGGAGCAAGCAATGGCTGTACTCCCTGCACTCAATACAAATATAAAGATGGCCAGAAGGTGGCATACAACTCAATAGACTTAACCCCTAATAAACCAGCATATTTCTAAAAACGCTGCAATTTCTGGAGTTTGCTTTAATCCAAGTCTGTGTTACAGATTTGTAACCTGTCACGAGAGTAATCTTAACTGAACATAGATAGCAGGAAAAGTAAGTAACTTTTTATTTTTCTTTAACAGTGCCTTTTTCAAACTCTGTACGTCACAAGTCCAACAAAACGTAGAGACGCTGATGTGGCTATAGTAGATACACGACATGCTATCACCATGCAACTTAACGATACCTCAGGAAACGTAAAGCTCTGTCAGTAAGTACTGTTGCAAAATGCATTTTATTTTTCCCAATCTTAGTGTAGAAATGCAATTGCACTTCTTTTTAGTAAGCCACATTTAATAATAATTCCTAATATGCCATACTTATTCTAGTATTTAAAACTACCAATAGCAATATACAGTGACAAATGGCAAGTAATTGCCAGTTTTCTCTTCTTCTAACTGCTCCAAACTGGTGAGTGTTTAATATCAGGTTGCTGTGGACTAGTGAACATTGCTGATCTATGCTTTGCCCTGAAGTAGTATTTAACCCTCAGCGTTTTAAGTTTAATGTAGAATTCTATGCATTTTGGGTCCCATAGCCAATACAGGAAGTAAGAGGAAATCCCTGCAAGTTAAGGGAATCCCTTGGGGGGCAGATCACCAGAACTAATGTCTTCATTGGAAGATTTCCCAGCTTTTCTGGGGACAACCCAAATGTGGGAGATTATATATATATATATATATATATTGTGACAGCAGGAAGGTAAAGTCACCTGGTTGCATCCAGGGGGGTAGATATATTTCTCCCAGATTCAGGCTTTATGCTGACTTATACAACTAGGGTGGAGAGTTGTATAAGCCCAGCTGAGGCTAGTAGGCTCATGGATGACTCATACCTCTAGGGAGAGGGCTGGGCGTCGTGCAGGCAGGGAGTTGATGAGACCAGCTGAAGCTTGTCAGCTCGTTTAAGGCCTCTATAAAAACTCCCAGCTTCATTAGATGTGAGCTCATGCCTGGAACCAGACCTGTGTGGACTGTCTAGGGAGAGTGAACCCCTGTGCGGTGAGAAAAAGCCTGTGTGGCTATTTGCTTGGACATTTAAAACCAGGGACTTAGGGACTAGGACAGCACTAGGCTGATCCCAGTTGTTAGTTAGGAAACCTGTATGTTTAGTCAGAGGTCAAGTTGACCAGGATTTATTTTGTTTATGTTTCTTTTGGCTTTGCTGTGTTTTGTCACTGTAAATAGAAAATAAACCGCACCTTTTTTTTGATTTTGAAAACCACAACCTCCGTTTGCTGGGCCTGTTTTGTGTGGGGAGCCCATCCCGGGGGTCACACACACCCGCTGCCGAGCTAACCCCCTCACAGTTGGTGGAGAACCAGTGGCAGTTTTTTTTAAGCCAGCATGGAGGAGATACTGAAGCAGCTGGCTCTAGCAAATGCCAATCAACAGCAGACAAATGCAGGTTTGCAAAAGAGCCTTGCAGCCCAGCAGCAAGCTCATCAACAGAGCCTTGCAGCCCAGCAGCAAGCTCATCAACAGAGCCTTGCAGCCCAGCAACAAGCCCAGCAGCAATCTGAGGCCCGCTTCATAGACCTGTTACAGAAGCAAGAGCAGAGACTACAACAAATGGAAGCAGTAATGCAGCAACGTCCGCAGACCAGTGAGGAAAGCCGTCCCACTAATACCGCGTCCTTTGGGGTGAGTCGTTTATTGACAAAAATGACTGGAGAGGATGATCCAGAGGTATTTTTGACCACATTTGAAAGGACTGCTGAAAGAGAAAAGTGGCCTGAGGAGCAGTGGGCTGGACTGGTGGCTCCTCTGTTAACTGGTGAATCGCAGAAGGCTTACTATGACCTAGAGCCTGACCAAGCAAAAGACTATGTGATGCTAAAAGCTGAGATATTGGCAAGGCTGGGTGTCACCCAGGCTGTCCGGGCTCAGCGTGTGCATAACTGGACTTTCCAGCTTGGAAAACCCCCCAGGTCTCAAATGTATGATCTCATTCACCTGAGCAGAAAGTGGCTACAGCCAGAGACTTTGTCCGCACCAAAGATTGTGGAACGTGTTGTAATGGATCGGTTTTTGAGAGCTCTTCCTACTGCCATCCAAAAGTGGGTAAGCCATGGAGACCCAGAGACGGCCGATGGTCTTGTGGATCGTGTGGAGAAATACTTGGCTACAGAGAACCTGACGGCCTCTTCCAGAGACACTCGGACTTTCCACCCTAAGACCAGACCATCCCCAGGGGCGGATAAGAGGATTCCAAGGGGTAAGGGTGGAGAGAGTGAGAGGGTGGGAGCTCTACCCCAAGTTTGGCGAGAACAGCCTGGGAAATCAGCGGCTCAAGAGGCGGCAAGAAGGATCGTTTGCTACCGCTGCCGGCAAGCGGGACATATTGCAGCCAATTGCCCGGTTGTGGAGGAACCCATGCAGTGTGACTTTCTGACGGGCAGACGTCAGTCGCTGTGTGCGACAGTCGCATGCACTGCCATTCGAGGAATTGAGAAACATTTATGCAAAATGTGTGTTAATGGTAGAAATGTTGTGGTATTGCTGGATTCAGGTAGCCTTGTGACCCTGATAAAGGCTGAGTTAGTTAAAACAGAGGTCTCTGGGAATAGCAAGGTAGCTGTTATTTGTGTGCATGGGGACACCCGAGAGTATCCAGTGACTACAGTGTGTTTCGAGACCCCCAAAGGTACCCTCTCTCATCCAGTGGGCTTAGTATCTCAGTTACCGTATGACGCCATTGTGGGAAGGGATTTTCCGAAGTTCTGGGAACTGTGGGATGATCCTGAGCCCCCCACTGGTGCCCCTATGTACCAGGAATGTGATAGCCAGAACTCCCCTGAGAGTGGTGAGGACTCTCCGGAATTTCCCTTATCAGTATTGGCAGGGGAGACTCAAGAAACTGGAGAGGAGCCCACCTCCTCAGACGAAAACCTACCGTCTGTGGAGTTTTCTGATCTTGAGGTTCACAGGGAAAACTTTGCCACAGAACAGTTGAAAGACCCCGCCCTAATAAATGCACGGGAAAACGTAGTGGAAATAGATGGCGAGTTAGTGAACCCAGATAATACCTGCACTTACCCATACTTCAGCGTAGAGAAGGACCTACTGTATCGGGTGGCAAAAAGGGCAGAAGAAACTGTTGAGCAGCTTGTGGTGCCCAAACCTTACAGGAAGTTGGTGTTGGAGTTGGCCCATGGGCACATTCTTGGAGGTCATCTGGGGACAGAGAAAACCCGAGAGAGGGTATTACAGAGATTCTATTGGCCGGGGGTGATAAAGGACATAGAAAATTATTGTTCCTCCTGCCCTGTGTGTCAGAGGTCGGCCCCGATGCCACATTTCCGTAGCCCGCTGGTCCCTCTACCCATCATTGAGGTCCCGTTTGAGAGGATCGCCATGGATTTGGTAGGTCCTATAATCAAGTCCGCTAGGGGGCACCAGTACATATTAGTTATAATGGACTATGCCACCCGTTATCCAGAAGCGATCCCTCTCCGAAATACCTCGGCCAAAACCATAGCCAAAGAGCTATCTCTTGTGTTTAGCCGGGTGGGTATTTGTAGAGAACTGCTTACGGACCAAGGTACACCCTTTATGTCCCGGGTTATGAAGGAGCTGTGTAAATTGTTCAAAGTGACGCAATTACGTACATCTGTGTATCACCCCCAAACCGATGGGCTGGTTGAAAGATTCAACAAAACCCTAAAGCAAATGTTGAAGAAAGTGGTGGATAGAGATGGAAAGGATTGGGACTGTCTACTTCCTTATCTGATGTTTGCTATTAGGGAGGTGCCCCAATCCTCTACGGGATTCTCCCCCTTTGAGTTACTGTATGGGAGACACCCAAGAGGGCTGTTGGATATTGCCAAGGAAACTTGGGAAAGTGAGAGTTCTCCCCACAGGAGTGTGATTGAGCATGTCGCCCTGATGCAAGACCGAATTGCACAGGTAATGCCCATCGTGAAGGAACATTTGGCCCAAGCGCAGTTAGCACAGCAGAGAGTGTACAACCGTGGAGCCAAGACCCGTACCTTTTCCCCGGGGGATAGGATACTGGTACTTGTCCCTACGGTTGAAAGTAAATTCCTTGCCAAATGGCAAGGCCCCTACGAGATAATGGAAAAAGTGAGCGAAGTGAATTACAAGGTCAGACAACCAGGAAGGCGAAAGCCCGAACAGATCTATCACGTTAATCTGTTGAAAGCCTGGAGGGATAGAGAGTCCCTAGTCGCAGACACTTGGTCACCAGCTCAAACTGGTTGCGTGATTCCTGAGGTTGGAATAGCAGCCACCTTGTCACAACCCCAACAACAGGAGGTTAAGGAGTTTGTGCTTCGCAACAAGGAGGTATTCTCTGAGCTGCCGGGACAAACATCTGGGGTAGAGCATGACATCATTACCCCGCCCGGTGAAAGGGTGAAGTTAAAACCCTATCGGATCCCAGAGGCCCGACGGGAGGCAATACGGGAGGAAGTACAGAAAATGCTGAACTTAGGGGTGATAGAGGAGTCCCAAAGTGATTGGTCTAGTCCCATTGTGTTGGTGCCTAAACCGGATGGGAGCTGGCGATTTTGTAACGATTTTCGTCAGTTGAACAAAGTTACAAAATTTGACACCTACCCCATGCCACGTATAGATGAGTTGATCGACCGGCTGGGAACAGCCCGATACATGACGACTCTTGACCTCACAAAAGGGTATTGGCAAATCCCCCTGGCCAAGTCGGCCAAAGAGAAAACCGCATTTGTAACCCCAGACGGGGCGTTCCAATATAAAAGAATGCCGTTCGGGTTACAGAATGCGCCGGCCACGTTCCAGCGGAAAATGGACCAGATGCTGAGGCCCCATCGGAAGTATGCTGCGGCTTACCTGGATGACGTAATTGTCCATAGCACAGATTGGGCCTCACATCTGCCAAAAGTGCAAGCAGTCCTGGACTCTGTTCGGGAAGCGGGGTTTACGGCTAACCCCAAGAAGTGTACCATTGGGCAGGAGGAGGCCAAATATCTTGGGTACACCATTGGGAGGGGAGTAATAAAACCCCAACTCAACAAAGTCGAGGCCATCCAGAGTTGGCCACGTCCCAACAGCAAGAAACAGGTACGAGCCTTTCTGGGAATCGCTGGGTATTATCGGCGATTCATTCCCCACTTTGCCTCTAAGGCTGTGCCCCTAACCAACCTAACGAAGGGGAAAGGGTCGGTCATGATTAAATGGACCCCCGAGGCTGAGGCAGCATTCCAATTCTTGAAACAAGCCTTATGTAGCCAGCCAGTGTTGTACTCACCCGACTTCTCTAAAGACTTTGTCGTACAAAGTGATGCGTCAGATGTGGGGTTAGGAGCAGTATTGTCCCAGGTCTGGAACGGGGAAGAGCACCCAGTCATTTACCTCAGCAGGAAGTTGAAGTCCCATGAGGTAAATTACGCCACCGTTGAAAAGGAGTGTTTAGCGGTGAAGTGGGCTCTAGATTCCCTTCGGTACTACCTGCTAGGTAGGCACTTTGACATGGTTACGGATCACGCTCCGTTAAAGTGGATGGCTCAAAACAAGGAAACAAATAGAAGAGTGAATAGGTGGTTCCTGGCCCTCCAGGAATTCAACTTCACAGTAAAGCATCGCCCTGGCGTTCAAATGGGGAATGTGGATGCTTTGTCTCGAGTACATGAATGCCTGATTGCTGGTGTTCCAACCCCGAGGTTAAAACAAGAGGGGGGGGGTATGTGACAGCAGGAAGGTAAAGTCACCTGGTTGCATCCAGGGGGGTAGATATATTTCTCCCAGATTCAGGCTTTATGCTGACTTATACAACTAGGGTGGAGAGTTGTATAAGCCCAGCTGAGGCTAGTAGGCTCATGGATGACTCATACCTCTAGGGAGAGGGCTGGGCGTCGTGCAGGCAGGGAGTTGATGAGACCAGCTGAAGCTTGTCAGCTCGTTTAAGGCCTCTATAAAAACTCCCAGCTTCATTAGATGTGAGCTCATGCCTGGAACCAGACCTGTGTGGACTGTCTAGGGAGAGTGAACCCCTGTGCGGTGAGAAAAAGCCTGTGTGGCTATTTGCTTGGACATTTAAAACCAGGGACTTAGGGACTAGGACAGCACTAGGCTGATCCCAGTTGTTAGTTAGGAAACCTGTATGTTTAGTCAGAGGTCAAGTTGACCAGGATTTATTTTGTTTATGTTTCTTTTGGCTTTGCTGTGTTTTGTCACTGTAAATAGAAAATAAACCGCACCTTTTTTTTGATTTTGAAAACCACAACCTCCGTTTGCTGGGCCTGTTTTGTGTGGGGAGCCCATCCCGGGGGTCACACACACCCGCTGCCGAGCTAACCCCCTCACAATATATATATATATATATATATATATATATATATATATATATATATATATATATAAACATTTTTTTACATATGCTTTCAATAATGGTAAAAGGTACGAATGGAGGGGGTAAAGTTTCCTGAGTCTTGGACAGCAATAAAAACCTAATAGGTGTTCTATCCATCTCCAATCTGTCCAAAAAGCATATATTTAAAACCCACAATATTCATTATTTCTATTCCTATGGCAGAGTTTGTCAATTGACTTCTTCTGTCACATCCTCCATTCTCCTTGTGCAGGAGAAGTCAGTATACATAAACTCCACATTAGGCATAGAGATGTTAACAAATATTGCATCTTTTAAGTACCGTAAATAAGTAAGCATTTATTCCATGATACCCAAAATTTTGGGCCTCATAGGCAACTATTAAAATAGACTGCACACTGTCATTGATGCTAAAGGGGGCAATACACAGCATTAGTAACTAAGAGTATGCAGACTTTTGATCAGGGCAATTTGGGTGATTTGTTATGATTTTAAAAAGGAGCCAAACGACTATGTGATATTAAATGGCTTCATATGATCACTGTCCTTAAGACAGGTTTTTTGGCATGATCAGTCATATTTTCAATATCTGAAAAGGATGCCTTAAACACGCCCACCTAACTGAAAACCACCACTCAGCGCTTAGGAATCAGCAATATTGGTTTTAAAAGCAATATATAATCCAAACAGTAAAAAAATTGTGATAATGATCACATAAAAGCAGCCACTAAAATCATAAACACAGTATTAAAAGACAATATAAAAAGTCCTCAGAATGAAAGAGTCCTTAAGAATATTGCAGCAGCGCTTTGTCAAAAATATTCAATTTCGACAAGATTTCATATATTTTTCCATATGAGGGAGATAGTAGTGAGACCGGATCAAATAGTGACTTGTGTTATGTTGATTTAAACCAAACACCTTCCACCAGAAGAGTTTCACCACGTGAAGGGTTCTCCCTTTTGGGGATGCACTCACCACAAATCGGGGTAATACACGCCTTTGATCAACCTCTGGTCATCCACTGTTCTCAATTGAACCTTCACCACGTTTGTTTTGCAAGGATACCATAAGAATGTGTTTTATGTGTATAATTATATATATATATATATATATATATATATATATATATATATATATCTCACATATGTAGATTATGCACAATTATATGTGCATTTCTATACATACACATATATTGGGGCCATGCATTTCTGGCACAAAGTCTGGCCAATCGTCCTACTTAACATATTAGGATGGTCCATGAGATATCCCCTTATTACCAATGTCCACTACTTATGCACATTGAAATAGGGAATGATGGGGCATATCTATCAGCCTCCCTCCATTAATGTGCATAGTGTATATACTGGCGCATACAGACTGCATTGTGGCTGTTCAATTAAGTTTATATGGCACATGTAATTTGTTTTAATAATGTCGAGCAGCCGTTATTACTTCTTAATGAAACAATAATGTTTTAATGTGCTAGTTCTGTCGCTCACTCGTCTGCTGATCCGCACACACTGATATGTTTCTTGCATATCAAGCTTTGTGGCCGGTTGGCATGCTGGCAGGCATTGCGTGATTGCTGATTGGGTCAGCAACTGAAAGGGCGGCGTTACCATAGTATTTAAATCCGGTTACCACGTCATGAGATTACGCCCTCAGACGAAGTCCGGAAGTGACGAAACGCGACAGGGACGTAATCTCCATGGTTAACCGGAAATGGCGTATGCGGTTCACAGGACGCCGAGATACTAGGAAGTGGAGCTGACAGTCAGCATAGACATCTCCTCCCGGAGATGTCCCGGTGAATAACACTGCATTTGCACTTTATGCTGCCTGTAATTATTTAATCATTGTACGTTTGACTTGTAAGGGGGGTTTGTTTGGGATACATTAAATCTTTAAACAGTATCACGCTATGTGTACATTACAATTTTTTTCACATGGTATCCTTGCAAAACAAACGTGGTGAAGGTTCAATTGAGAACAGTGGATGACCAGAGGTTGATCAAAGGCGTGTATTACCCCGATTTGTGGTGAGTGCATCCCCAAAGGGGAGAACCCTTCACGTGGTGAAACTCTTCTGGTGGAAGGTGTTTGGTTTAAATCAACATAACACAAGTCACTATTTGATCCGGTCTCGCTACTATCTCCCTCATATGGAAAAATATATGAAATCTTGTCAAAATGTAATATTTTTGACAAAGCGCCGCTGCAATATTCTTAAGGACTCTTTCATTCTGAGGACTTTTTATATTTTCAATATCCATGTTAAAATTTCACACTTTCTGCCAGGGTGTGCAAACGTTTGAGCACAACTGTATTAAAAATGTGGTGGGGAAATATGGACAAATGTAGAATAGCTGTACACAGCTACCAGTCAGGTGTTATTTGGTGGCTAAATAAAGAATTAAAAAAATCTGTCAAGTTTGGAAACTGCTTTAGATTTCCTTGCTTCAGCTTTTATGCACCAATTCCTGGGTATCTTGATTTAATGTATCATCACTAATAAGCAAATCTCAGGGTCCTTGTCACAATTACATACTATCCCTTAACAGACATTTACTTAATTGTATATAGGAAAGTGTTTTTTTCTGATAACCTTCTCCCCCCTTTTTTTTCCCCCCAAATAGAGTACACTACAGATTTAGAGAGTTTGGGAATTATTCTTTATGGGTAAAGTCCAACTTTTCCAGTACCAAAGCTGTAACGTGTGGGATAATAATCAATTATAATCCTGGATACACCAACTACCGTAAGTATGTGGGTAACACTTTGCACCTTGCATATAATAAACAGTAAAAACCCAGATTAAAGTCACACTGTCTCTACAAAAGGAGAGAAAAAACATACACCAGAACACTTTCCAGAGAGTCCTCAGATCTTCACGGTCTTTGAGTTCCAGTGGCTGAAGCCTTGTGTAGCGCACCCCCTAAGGAGCCGCAACTGTAAAGGGATCCCCCACCCTGCACAGCCACACACACCGCACTTTCACAGCACACTTGAGGCAATGAACAGTCCAGTGCTTTATTTTGTATTTTTATTAGTGGTTTAACTTGGATGGGGAAAGTAGTATGGGATGCCCACTTTACTTGCAAAACTTCAGGGACAACTTCTGTACAGACTATTCACACTCCAGCTTCCTTCAGCACAACACTAGAAGCAATACAACTCCCAGGACCAGCTTACACACTGTAAAGTTATCTGACAACAAGGCTTAGTCAGTATAGTGGCAAATGCCCTTTACAGACTGGAACTGCGGGACCCCTTGGTGTAGCAAAGTCAGTGCCCAGCTGTCCTTCTGTGGCTACTGATCCCATCACCACTTCTTTAGGTACTGCCAGCCCACCTGGCTACAGCTGCCCTTTTCTCCAGCCCTCTTGGCTAAACTTCCACAGTCCTCCCAGACTGCTCTCACCCAGTGCTTTCAGGCTGCCTCTGTCTTCCCCAACTAACACTTGCCAGCCCACCTGGCTGTCTTCTCCCTGGAGATTTGTCCAGAAGTGTTGTCCTCCTGTTGTCCCTCTCCTCCTGCTCCCGTGCCACTGGTCAGGACACCTGTGTCATGGAGAGCCCCCCCCCCCCAGACTAGGGAGCTACCCTCCATAGTCTGACAGCCTCCTAGAACTCCTTCTGCATCTTCCACAAACATCTGTGGGGGATTGGTCAGGGCCCTCATGAATACTCTAGGCAGCTCCTCCTCACCTCCAGTCCCATTTTAGAATCTTCACGTTTCTAGAAGTAGGGGGGAGGTATCAGATGCTGCTTGTGAGCCATACCAGCCTCCCTGAGTCGCTCACCTTGATCCAGTTATAAAAAAAAAAAAACAGGATTTGCTGCCAGCCAAACCTGAACATTTTTACCTACACGAGCAAACAAAATCTAGCACGCTAGCTAGGCTACACTTGCATTTGGTACACTTCCAGTTGTGTCAGATGTTTGCACAAGACTCTTCAGCTGCCAAAGTTCTTAAAGAGGAAGTAAATCCTTATGGGCTTCCTCTTTATTCCCCTGCAAAGAAAAAGCATAATGGGCTAGTATGCATTGCATACTAGCCCGATATGTTCCACTTGCCTGCAAATGAAGCCCGCAATGTCCCACGCTGATGTAAGCATCCATCTTTACCCCTCTTCCTTCCAGTCCTATGAGACAGCAAGACTCCTAAACCTTTTTCTGGACAGTGCTGATGTGATCAGCACAGGGTGGCTGTGTGTTTGTCATGCAACAAAATGCACATCTGTTAACCGCATCTGGGGTGCTGCAATTTTCCTTGATTTTAGCGCAGTCTGAAATCACGGGCAGAATCGTGCATTTCTGTCTGCATTCGGATAGGGGAAGTGTGAATGGGGCCTTACACTTAACAGAAATAAATCTCACATCTCACAGTACAACCGCACCGTGATATTTGTTCCAGATTGTCTGACAGCAGTTTTGAAGAAAAATTGTTATGGATGGAGAACAAATATAAAAACAAAAGTAGTGAAAGTGAGATTAAACCATATCCTATTCCTCCAAAAATAATCACTACAGATCCATTACTTAAAGTAGAAATAAAGTTCTGCTGTGACAAACTGAGCAGCTGTGCTCTTTATGGCAAAAGAGACATGCAATATCCCGAACCACTCCCTTTGACTCAGCCTTCCATTTGTTTGAAACAAGCAGTGAATGTTGTGGTCCTGGGCACTGCTCTATGCACACCACAAATTTCATAGTCTATCTTGGGAGCAAGCAAGAGTGGGTAGCAACTTCCCTTACAGTGGGACCAGGAAGAGCAAATATACCCACCCTCTTCAGGAATAGATAAAAAATGGGGGGAGGGGGGTGGTTTGTATATGTATGTACACACATACGTTTTTAGAGCTTGTCAGGCCCCAGTCAAAGTGAATGAAGTAGAGCTTTCTGCACCTGCTATACAAGGTCATGGGATCTTCAACATCAAGCCTACTGTATGTAAATCTAAAAACTGATACTAAAGTTTCCATTTTTCTTTTCTTTCCACAGCCATTGTTATAGCATTGTTTGTCTACGTGGCAATTTTTATTGTCCTGACTGTGGGATCATTTCTGTTAAGGTATGTCAACGCAATAAAATCTCTCTACTTTTTCTGTTAAAACTACAAAAAAAGCAAACTACCTTTTATGTGAGGATAATTTGGGGATAAATGGTTTTAAAATGCCATAATTTATATCTGTTGGATGCTGTTGTGGCATGTACTATACAACATACAGTATATGTTACATTTACTTGAATTGGATGTTGGGTGTTCAAAGTATGGTGACTGTGGCATACACTTGGTATATCAAAGCCAAAACGTTGGTTTTAATAGCAGTGAGGGATTACCATATCTGCTAGGTTTTTATTGCTAGCTATATCCCCGCTGGAAGGATTCACAATCAGTATGGGGTCCATTTATAAATGTTCTCATACAAGATTCACACAACTTTCACTGAATTCAGTTAGAATATGTGTGTGAATCTTGTGTGTAAGGAATTTTTTTTTTTTGTATTTCCTCTTAATTCCTGTTGGGTCTATGGGCCGAGAAGTCAAAGTAATTCTGACACGGAAAAACTAACATGAATTTTTCACCCTTGCCTACTTTATCCAAAACTACCACAAAGTTAATGCTAATATCGCTGGAACGATTAGACTGTAGAATATAATACCCTTCCTCTTTAACAAAATCTAATTACAAATTTTTCCTAATACAAGTTTATGCAATCTTTCATAAGAAACCTTTTTTTTTTTTTGAGAAAAAAGTTTTTTATTGAACAATTTACATTTGGAACATAATTCTGCAAGTTACAAGGCAATACTGGAGAAATGCATAAAACAAGAAATGTGGCTTATACATATATAGGCACAGTAGATCAAAAAACTTGTTCAGATTGAACACTGGATTCAGTGACTATCAATAAGTGGAAAACCCTATGTCCACGCTATTCATGGAATTGCACGCTAGAAGGATGTATAGTATTACGGACCATCAGTGCATGTGTCTGCGGACTCAAGCCATCGATCCCAGATTTTGTAGTACTTATCTGGACAACCTCTGTTGATGTATATGAACTTTTTGTAGGGAAGAGTGTTATTTATATCTAGTTTCCAATCGTTGAAGCTGGGGGGAGTGGGTCTCATCCACTGTCTGGCTATAATTTTTCTAGCATTAAACAATGTTTCATGCAAGAATGTTTTAGTGAATTTGTCCATCTCAGAGTCGGGGAATATCCCCAGTAAGCATTGTTTGGGGTCCAGGGTCAATGGGGATCCCATGTCATCATGGAGGAAGTCAACAATCTGCTTCCACAGACCCTGAAGGACCGGGCACGCCCAGAGTAGATGGAAGAATGTGCCCGTCGTTTGGTTACACATTGTGCACAAGGTAGAAAACTGTCGTCTAAAGCGGGCGATTCTTAGGGGGGTGAGATACGCTCGGTGCACCACGTATAACTGGGTCAGCCTGTCAGAGAGCTTGGGGGATACAGTCTTGCACGAGTCTAGGGCTTCACTCCACTCCTCATCCTCCAGTGGGCCCACCTCTCTTTCCCATCTTGGTTTAAGGCTGTAAGCTAGCGTGGTAGATGATGGGGTGAGAAGCATGACATAAAAATCAGAGATCAGCTTTCGCGGGTCCACACCTTTAACCACAGCCATAATAACATTAGGCGTAGATTGTGGCAAAGGCTGGGGAAACTGAGCTTGGGCTGCGTGACGCACCTGGAAGAATCTAAAAAGCATAGAATTGGGCAGCAGGAACTCATTTTGGAGGTCCTCAAAGTTTTTAAGTGTGCCATCGGAAATTATGTGGTGCAAATAATATATTCCATATTCGCACCATATCTCTGTGTCAGGGATCAAGAGAAACTCTGAGAGTAGTCTATTGTGCCATAAGGGGGTATAGTTGTTGTGTTTAGGGGTCGTTAATGTTTTAGTGGTGATGTCCCATACGCGCCTATATTGGTATAATAGGGACCCACGGTCTCTATTGGAGTTATTCCCACTATGTCCCACTGCAATTGCAGTGAGTGGGTCAGTGGTCAGTTGTGCCCACCGTGGACAGAGGAGGGTGAGGAATCTGAGTCTGTCGGTTTTATCTATGTGGTATAGTTGAGACAGTTGGGACGCAAGGTAATAAAGATTTAAGTCAGGGAGGGCTGTTCCACCTAGGTCAGTAGGGTTCTTAAGGACTCTCCAGGCCAGCTTGTGTCTGTTGTTACCCCAAATAAATGTCTTGAGTATGGCCTCCATTGACTTGAAAAATTTCAAGGGTAAGTATACGGGTGTGTGCCAGAGTATATACAATATTTTCGGAAATAATATCATTTTAACAATGTTAATACGGCCCCACACGCCGAGCGGCAGTCTCGCCCATACCTGGGTTCTAGACTTGATGAGATCGAAAAGGGGTTCTATGTTCAGGGATATATAGTCAGCCGGTGTTCTATTCACCAATACTCCAAGATATTTGATAGTGTTCACTCGCTGGAGTGGTAACTGTGCCTGTAGCTTGGGAGAGGGGAAACTATCCATAGGCAGTATTTGAGATTTCTCCCAATTAATTTTAAGGCCAGAGAACTGACCAAAGTGTTCAATTGTATGCAACGCCTTCTGAAGCGATGTGGCAGAGTCGGCCAGGTATAGTAGCGTGTCGTCTGCGTATAAGCTAATTTTTTCAGTCAGGGAACCAAGGCAGAGACCCTGAATCTCGGGGTCCCCTCTAATGGAGATTGCAAGGGGCTCCGCCGCCAAGGCATAGAGGAGCGGAGACAGTGGGCAGCCCTGTCTAGTGCCCCTGGATAAGTCAAATGTCTGGGAGGCCCTCCCGTTGGCCACTACTTTACCCCTGGGTGCCAGATATAATAATTGAACCCACTTAATAAATTTAGGTCCAAAGCCACGGAGGCATCCCCAAAGGTACCGCCACTCCACTGAGTCAAAGGCCTTGGCAGTATCCAAAGCCACCACCACCCGGGACCCAACATTAGTATGTGTCGCTTGTAAGTTAATATACAATTTTCTGAGGTTGAAGGAGGTGTTACGCCCCGGCATAAATCCAGCTTGATCAGCATGGATCAGGGTTAGAATCACTTGGTTAAGGCGTAGGGCAAGTACTTTAGCCAGAATCTTTATGTCTACCTGGAGTAGCGATATTGGTCTATAAGATTCCGGGAGGCCTGGGTCCTTGCCTGGCTTAGGTATGAGGATAATTACCGCCTCGCCCATCGATGGGGGTAAGGTGAAATTGTCAAATAGATGGTTGAAGAGGGACAATAACTTGGGGGCAAGTATCTCGATGTATTGGGCGTAAAATTCTATGGGCAACCCATCTGAACCCGGGGCCTTGGATCTGGCGAAGCTCCCAATCGCTGTGGTTATTTCGTCGAGTGTAATAGGTGCGTCTAGCATAGCCATTTGGGCATCGTCTAGCTGTGGAAAGATGATTTCCGCCAGTAGATCTTCCAATTGAGAGTCAGTGGTAGAAACCTGGGACGTATATAGTTGAGAAAAGAAGTCCCTAAATTCAGAAGTGACAGCCTGGGGTTCCGTAATCTTTTCCCCATTAGGACCAGTGAGGGAAATGACAGTAGGGGGTCTATCCTCACTATGTGCCAAGTAGGCCAACAGTTTACCCGCTCTCTCCCCATGTTCATATAATTTTTGTCTGGCAAAGAAAAGTTTTTTCCTGGCCGTCTCGTGTTGTAGCTGATTAACCACCCTGGTTTGTAACCTGAGTCGGGCAGCTCCATCAGGAGAGGGGTTCGACATGTACCCCTGTTCAGAGGAGGACAGATCCCGCATTGCCCCGTCCAGTATGGCTGATGAATTAGCCTTCAGCCTGTTGATAAAGGAGGTCAGAGTCATACGTGCATGCAGTTTGAAGGCTTCCCATACTACGTCTGGGGATGCAGATCCGTCATTCTCTAAAAAGTAAGTTCTCCAACTGTTACCAAGCTCGTCATCCTCCGACAACAGGGTGAGCCAAAACGGATTCAGGCGCCACGTACGGGGCGGTTTGTCTAATGGGATGGAGAGGCTAATGAAATATGGGCTATGGTCTGAAAGTAATCTGGGGGCAAATTCAGCTTCCAGTAATCTTGGGGCAAGGGTACTAGAAATGAATATAAAATCTATACGGGACATGGTGTTATGGGTAGTTGAGAAACAGGAGTAAGCTCGAGTGAGCGGGAATTTAAAACGCCAGGTGTCAGTGAGATTAAAGGAAGAGATAAGTCGGGAGAATCTAGTGTGGGTTGGAGCTGTAGTAGATAATGGCGAGGGCGACAGTTTGTCTAATGTAGGGTTCAACGTAGCGTTAAAATCCCCCAGCCACACCGCCTGAATCGAAGGATGACGAGTCATATATAGCAAGCCCTCTGTGACTATAGTAGAATTAAATGGTGGAGGTACATAGAATGCCATCAGTAGGAAAGGTTCACCATACAATTTAACCGAAAGAAAGACATAGCGCCCCTGTGGGTCAGACTGAACATCACACAGCTCAAAATGTACCGTCTTGGCAATCAAAACTGAGACTCCGCGGGCGTGGGACGAGTGGGATGAATGATATGCCCACCCAATCCATGGCCGGCGGAGTGCCATCTGGAGCCGACCCTCAACGTGTGTCTCCACTAACACCACAATGTCGGCTCGTTGTTTTTTGAGAAATGAGAAAACTGCAGATCTCTTTACCTTGTCCCCAAGCCCACGCACATTCCAAGTGAGCAGTTTTATCGATGCCATAATTCAAACATTAAAACATATCGTGGGACAGTAGCATTACATGAATACAAGGTTTGCCATCTATGCAGTATCAATGTTAGCATGCACTTCGTTGTATTGCAGTCCATCAAGAAAAAACGAACCTCCCCCTCCCCCCTCCCCACCCTGCATCTTCCCCAACTGATGCGGGTATGTTCCCAAAACCAAAAGAAAGTAACAACCGGTAGCAGATAAAACCAAAATATCTTGCTGTTACGTAAAAGATCTGCAGCGATCTCCTCACATGGGAGGTGTGGAAGATCCAATGCCCGCAAATAAAGAGCAACAGGCTCTTCTTGTACTGTGAACCAGAAGTACAGTGCGGGGTCGGTGGTATAGAAAGTTCTGCAGTCACATAATAAAGAGATGCGTGTTCCGGTTGCTGGGGGGCGAAAATTCGCTGTGTTAGGCATGTGGAGTGTAGGACTGATTGTGCTCCGCAATTACAGTCTCCAGGGTAGTTACATGGATCAACCAGTCAGTGGGGGCCCTAAGTATGGGAGACCCCCTCTGCAGGTTACAATTGAAAGAGGATTATAGCAGGGGAAGGCAAAAGGGGGTCCCAGGGGTAAGGAGCAATAGGGTATGCGCCGCGGGCAGTAAAGGGGAGACAAAAAAAAAGGGGGGTAACATACCAGGATTTGCAGACTCCCGCTGCGGCGTATAATGTGCTGGTGATGATGACAGGCAATCAATAGTGCTGATGAACATGCTCGGTCAGGTCACTCCGCCGCCCCTCTGGCGGGCCCCGGACGCTCCAACCAGGCAATGACTTCCTGAGGATCCTCAAAAAAGAACACACGGCCGTCCCTTTCGACTCTAAGACGAGCTGGAAATAGCATAGAGTATTTAAGATGTTGTATCCGGAGCCTCCTCTTCGCCTCCATGAAGCCTTGGCGGCGGCGCTGCACCTCGGCAGAAAAGTCGGGGAAGATAGCGATCTTGGAGTTTCCAAGGTGGATGTTACCTTTTTCCCTGGCCATGCGCAGCGCCGCATCTCTATCTTTGTAATTCAAGAATTTTGCTATAAACGTGCGGGGGGGAGCCCCCTGAGGAGGAGATCTGGCAGGCATACGATGAGCCCTCTCCACCGCCAGGGTGGGGGAGAAGGCCTCGCGGCCATAGGTGTCAACAAGGAGTTTCTCCAAGAAGGTGGTAGGATCTTTGCCCTCAGCTCCCTCGGGGAGCCCGATGAAACGGAGGTTGCACCTCCGGAGCCTATTTTCCATATCATCTTGCTTGCTTAGAATCTGATTGATTTGGAGCTGCATTCGATCGGAGCTGACTTGGAGCGGCGTAACGGTGTCCTCCACCTCTCCAATGCGGGTTTCGGCAGTCGTGACACGCTCACGAAGTTTCTGGAAGTCTTGTCGCATGAGTGAAAGGTCCACCTTGACCCCCTCTATTTGCGCCGTCAGGGACGTCCGGCAGTATGTGATCGCCTCGAGCAGTTTAGCTGTGTCGCCTCCCGTAGCGTCCTGCTCACCGCCTGCGGCACCGCCATCTCTTTCCTCCTCCTGGCGGCGGTACTGGTCCAATTTCGCCAGGGTGGCCTTTGGCGTTTTTGGCGGAGTCATGGCAGGTATCCGCTGTGATCCCTCCCCCCTCCAAAGCAGGCAGCTCAGTCTATACCGAATGGTAGGGAGCTGTAGGGCTGGTGGGCCAGGAAGAGTCACTAGTCAGCAGGCCGGGTGAAGCAAGATGGCCACCGACCAGCACTAGGCCGAAGCCGGGGCCTTTCCTGAACGCGGCGGCCGCGCAGTCAGAGGCTGATGTATCTGCCTCTGTGGGTGTGAGGGGTCCTCAGGGGGACTCGGTGGGCCCCTGCAGGCTGTTACCTGAGAGCAGGAGGGCCAGGAAGCAGCACAGGCGGCAGGTCGGGTGGAGCAAGATGGCCGCCGACTTCCAGGGCTAGGCCGAAGCCGCGGACTTTCCTAAATGCGGCACCCGCGATCGGGATCGCGGCCCTGCGGAGGCCGCCGTACGAGCGGAGGATGGTGGATTTGCGGCCACGGATGTTCAGGGTCCCCAGGGGGTCCCGCTGGGCTGGTGCAGGATGACGCTGAAGGTCAGGATGGGCTGTACAGGAGTAATGGACGGAGCTCAAATCATGCACGTCCTACTCCATGCTATGTCAGGCCACGCCCCTTCATAAGAAACCTTTTAAGCCGTGTACACATGATCGGATATCCTATGTATTCTAATCTAATGTTTTTTTCCATCGGAAATCCGATGAAACTGTCTTCCATCAGTCTTGCCCACACACCATCAGTCAAAAAACCGACCGTTTCAAACGCTGTGACGTAAAACACTCCGATGAGCTGAGAAAAATGAAGTTCAATGCTTCTGAGCATGCGTCGACTTGATTCTGAGCATGAGTGGGTTTTTTATCGGATAAATTTAAAACATGTTCTATTTTTAAACACCGATGGAAAAAAGACCGATGGGGCCCATACACGATCGGTTTGTCCGATGAAAACAGTCCATCGTGTGTACACGGCTTTAGGCTAATTATACTAAGAGCTGAAACCACACAATACATACATTTTGTTCAACTATGAAAAGCAAATTCCTGATCACTTTGAATACCCAGCCATGTTCAGGTGAAATGAGTAAATGCGATTTTGCTTTTCACACGATGTATAATTTAAGTGAGTATTCACGCAATTGTGTGAAGATCATCAGCTTTTGTAAGACAGCCTTGATTGGTGGTCGGATCATGCATGGGATACGATCTGCTATCTACTGTCTTTAGGTTGCTTTAGATCAGTGGTTCTCAACCTGGGGGTCGAATTGATGATTTTTCAGGGGTCACTGAATCCTGGGCTGTTCCTGAAGCCTGCACCGCTCTCCCAGCCTTTTTGTGGCCGCCCAGCAGGGCTGTTACTGAAGTCTGTGGCCGCCCACTCGGCCTCTTCGCAGCCGCCCATTCAGTTCATGGCATAGCTGGGGGACAGAGACTAGAGGTCAGCTGACTGGTGTGAAGTGGGAAGGGCTGGAGGAGACCCTATCTCCTGATTTCGGTATAGGTGTCACTGCTACGAAACACCACAAAGTCGGAGGGCAACAAAGCTAATAAAGGGTCTGGAGGATATTTAGTTATGAAGAAAGGTTGCGAGCACTGAATTTATTCCCTCTGGAGAAGAGATGCTTGAGAGGGGATATGATTTAAATTTACAAATACCGTACTGGTAAACCCCACAATAGGGATAAAACTTTTTCGTGGAAGGGAGTATAACAAGACACGTGGCCACTCATTAAAATTAGAAGAAAAGAGGTTTAACCTTAAACTACGTACAGGGTTCTTTACTGTAAGAGCGACAAGGATGTGGAATTCCCTTCCACAGGCTGTGGTCTCAGCAGGGAGCATCGATAGTTTCAAAAAACTAAGATAAGCACCTCAACGACCACAACATACAGGGATATACAATGTAATACTGACATATAATCACAAACATAGCTTGGACTTGTCTTTTTTCAACATCACCTACTATGTAACTATGTAACAGTGAGTAACACTACCTGTGATTATAGTTGCCATTAAAAGTCCCCACTACAGTTCTCAGATCAGCAGATGACCTTGATCAAGAGCACCTAAGTTGGCTCATCAGAACTCCCCCCAGCACTCCCCGCCAGTACTGCCACTCATACCATTCCCCCCACCCCACCGAAGAGAAGGGGGAAAAAAAATACAGAATACATGAAAGGGAGAGAAAAAGTGGTGGAGGAACAAATAAAAAGGGAGAGAAAGAATAAGAGAACAAGAAAGATGGCTAGAGAGAGGGATGGGGAAAAAAAAAAAAAAGAAATTAGGATAGAGGGAGATAAAAGGGAAAGAAAGGAGAACAAAGAGAGTGGTACATCCTAAAATGTATCCTAAGGGGTTTTAATACTGTAATGCCGCGTACACACGACCATTTTTCTCGTCGGGAAAAATTAAATTTTTTCTCTTTGACGAGAAAAACGACCGTGTATGGGCTTTTCATAATTTTTCCCGACGAGAAAAACGGCATGAATCACGACGAGAAAAATTAGAACATGCTCTAATTTTTCTCGTCGTAATTCACTGCATTTTTTTCCGCGGCAGTTTTCCCATAGGGAAACACTGCCGGGGAGCCTACACACTGTCGTTTTTCTTGACCAAGAGAAAAAATGTCGGGAAAAACAGTCGTGTATAGGGGAACAAGTCGTTCCTCGTTTTTCCCGTCGATTTTCTCGATGGTGCTTTCACCGTCGAGAAAATCGATCGTGTGTACACGGCATAAGAGTGGAAGGGACTCAGGGAGCGCTAAACGTCCATGTGTTAGGGGCGCAAATTACTTGTCTTGCCTTGGGTGCTGACAACCCACGCTACGAAAATAATTTTACTGTTAGGGGTCCCCACAACTTGGGAGATTTTATCAAGTGGTCACTGCTTTAGATGAACAAACCATTCCTGCAGAAACTCAAACTCCAAAGGGTTTCCAAAACAAGTGTGGGTGTGGGGGTGTTTTTTTTTTTTTCCTCCCACAGTTAGTAGGTTATCTTTAAATGTTTCTGCATATTCTGTAGTTTTCTGTTGATCCAGAATTTTTTTTATAATCCTCCACCTAAAAACCAGTCAATTAAAGTTTGGCAAGCATGGTAGTACTATTCCAGCATCTACTTCTCGCAATATATATCTGTATGTTTATGATTTATAAATCAGGAAGAATATAATTGTAGGATCAGCATTTGCAGTTCCTCTTTAATACAGCTGTAAATGCCATCATGATCTCTGTTTCAAAGGATTGCAAATGAATCACTCTGTTATACATTGCTGAAGGTTTCCTGTCATGCTTGGCATGTGTTTAATGTGAGTGTGCGAAATGCTTACCATTGTGGATGCAGAGGCGTTTCTCTTTTAAACTGAAATACCGCTAGCAGTTCAACACCAGATCTGACCGAGCACCCTCCACCAGGGAAGAAATCACTGATTTGTACCCATAGAATATTTTAAGTGAGCTGTGGCATGTGTACTCTTCTTCTGATAAATGGGAGCTTGCATACAAATATTCAATAAAAAATAAGTGCGAATAAAAGCAATATTGACCGCCAAGCCTGAACCCAGTCTTGCAACTTTGACATGCTAGTAAACCTGTACATATCGCAACTACTTGTTGTATCCTCCTACTGATTATCACAGTGATACCACTTATGTGTATGTTCGTTATTTTTACCTGTAGTAGGGCCAAAAAATGTTGCACTTTTTTTTTTTTTTTTTTGCACACTTCGTGTCCTTCCCGTGAGCTGAACTGAATGCACAAATCCATGGTATGCTTATGTAAACTATCTATTAAAGCGGAGTTCCAGGCTTTTTAGATTTATTAAAAGTCAGCAGCTACAAAAAGTGTAGCTGCTGACCTTTTAATAAACAGACACTTACCTGTTCCACTGTCCAGCGATGCGGCCGAATGGAGCGTCGCTCCTCTTCCCCTTCCTCTCCGCCGGTGCCTCCATTGTCACTCTGGACACCTGGCTGTGACAGCTTTTGGCTTCGCGGCCGGGCACGCACAGCAAATGCGCTCCCGGAGTGGACAGGCGATCTCTTGGGACCTGTCGCGTGTCCAAGGAGATTACCTGGAGGGAGGGGCCGCCTAAGGCGAGAGGAGGAGTCGCCTAGGCGGCCCCTGGGCGGAAGGAGGACGAAGCCCCCACTCCCCCCCAAAAAAGAATTACATGCCAAATTTAACTTGCTGCATATTTATTCTTTGTGTGTTTGTTGGAAACAAAAAGTGTAGCGCTAATCAAAAAAATGAACAAGAATGCATGACGCACTCAAATGAGTATATAAAAACGGTGCAATCAAAAAAATGAACAAGAATGCATGACGCACACAAATGAGTATATAAAAACGGTGCAATCAAAAAAATGAACAAGAATGCATGACGCACACAAATGAGTATATAAAAACGGTGCAATATATATATTGCACCGTTTTTATATACTCATTTGAGTGCGTCATGCATTCTTGTTCATTTTTTTGATTAGCGCTACACTTTTTGTTTCCACGCTTTTTACTATTTGTCTACTTGTTGTGTTAGCTTATCCAGAGGGCAGCGCGGAATTATTTTGTATGCTATATTTGTGTATTTGTTGAATTGCTACAGGACTGCCCCACATGCATATACTGCGGCAGAGCGGTCCTTTAGCACAAAATTACGTACCTGTATTTTTTTTTTTCTCCTTCCAGGTCTAGGGTGCTTATGTACACAAGGAAGATTGCAGTTCTGAGACAGGAGAAGACAGATCTTGTTTTTCTGCTAGGCAGGAACACGGATCTCTGTCTTACAGTACAAGCACCCCCCCACAGTTAGAAAGCACTCTCCTCTCCTGCAGTGTCATTAGTGCAGTTACAGTGCATATTATTTAGCACTGATCACTGTATTAGTGTCACTTGTCCCCCAAAAAAGTGTCCATTAGTATCCGATTTATCCGGCACAATGTTGCAGTCCCGCTATAAGTTGCTGATTGCCGCCATTACTTTTTTTTGCAAAAGTAAAAACCGCAAAGGTGATCTATAACCACCAAAAGAAAGCTCTATTTGTGGGAAAAAAACATACATTTTATTTGGGTACAGGGTCGCACGACCACTCAATTGTCAGTTAAAGTAACGCAGTGACAGATTGTAAAAAATGGCCTGGTCATAAAGGGGGATAAACCTTCCAGAGCTGAAGTGGTTAAAGCTGAACTTCAGAATCCTGGACAGTTTTGACCTTTCAAATCCCTTTCCCTGACCACATTAAACACCCGTTTTTAAAGTGCAAAAAAAGCCCTACTTTTGAGTATTTATTGGTTTTATTTTGTATGCTATCCTAGGCTTCATTCATATTTTCTTTGCCTGGAGGATCTAGGGAGGTGACGTACATTATATCTGACGTGTTTCCTAGCGGGAATCGGAAGTATATTATACATACTGACATGATGGGTGTGCATGTGGGTGGTACTCAGGGGTTGTTCCTGCCAATCAATGGCTGTCACAACCTGGTGCAGTGGAGATTTTACCCACCTACAGAAGGAAATTTTATAATATATTTTTATATTCAACTTTTAGATTGCCTAATAAGTAGACAATTACAGATTACAGCACTTGTGTTAAATGTTGAATGATTAGTTATAAAATGCACCAGGAGTTTCGAACTCCTGAAGGTTTGGATTATTTTTGGAGATGAAAAATTTTGCACGTTCAGTTCTTGCTTGTTCTCCAGTTTTATTTTATTTTTCCTGCTTTTGTAGGCGGAACCCTGTCCAGAATTGGTTATGCCAGCAGATCAATCCTACTGAAACAGACCGACTCATTAATTCTGTAAGAATTTTTTTTTGTAATGAAATACTGCATCAGTCTTTATGTACTTCTCAACTAGGGACAGTTATGTTACTATTTTCAGAGTTCTATTTATTCCTAAAGAATATCTGGACTTCAGTAAAATGGCTTTTTCAGAATTCCAGGCACATAAAGAACTAATGTCAAAGTTCTTTATATGCCTGGAGTTTTGAAAAGGCAGTTTTGACAACAAAATGTGCATACTCACCAGTAACCGGTACCTAACTTTATTAGGTACACCTGTTCAATTGCTTCGTAACACATGGCAGCAACTCAATCCATTTAGTTATCTAGACGTGGTGAAGACTGCTTGGTGTGTGGTATATTTCATGGTCTGAATAGTAGTTTGAGAACATGCGCATGGTACAAGCATAACATGTGACAGAATGGTACACCATAAATGTTGAGTAGGAAATTGGGTTACATACAGAGACGTTGTGGTAACAGACTATGCGGACAATATACCAGTATAGCTTTCTGTGCATAGTACATAAACAAAAATCAAAAGCTTGGTACATCGAGGCCTCTGATCATCCCCCTGTATGTCCAACGGTGCTAGTTTGGGTGACATCACCAGGGATAGCTGCAGACGACCGTTAATTCCTTCAAAAACATGTGCCCAAAACTGCGCCATCCTGGGACCGATCAAGAACATATGGAAGCATGTGCCTGTATCTGAATGACACTGTCCACAAACTGGGACTCCAAGGGTAAATTCTGTGCAATCACTGAGAAGTGCAGTAGATCCTATGCCGGAATTTAGTTTGTATCAGTTTTATCTCTGGAGGAGGTGACCAGTTTAGAGCTGTCCTTGAAAAAATCCTTCCTTACCAAAGCGGAGATATCCGCCTTCCAAGCCTCTCAATCTTGGGGGAGTCAAGACTGCGTAGCGCCAAATAGAGAGTCTTGGTCAGGGACTCCTTCGCCAAGAGCTCCTCAATAGGGTCAATGGCCAGCGTAACAGATTGCTGGAACTGGGCCCGGGCAGCATGCTGCAACTGGCGATAACGAAAATGCATCTAGGTAATCTGAATTTAATTGAAAGTTCTTTTAAGGCTACTTTCACACTGAGGCGTTTTACAGGTGCTTTTGCGCTTAAAATGGCAGCTGTAAACTGCCTCTTCTGCAGCCTGAGTGCTTTCACACTGGAGCGGTGCACTTGCAGGACAGGAAGAAAAGTCCTGCGAGCAGCATCTTTCGGGCGGTGCAGGAGCGCTGTATTTGGCGCTCCTAAACCGCCCCTGCCATTGAAATCAATGGCCAGCGCTGCCGAAGCGCTGCTTTTTGGGCTCTTTTAACCCCTTTTCGGCCGCTAAAATTAGCATCGCTTTACTGCTAACGTGGCCAGCGCCTCAGTGTGAAAGTGCCCTAAAGGATAGTAATACACCTACCGGCATAATGTTCCTTTAGTACTTTTATGCCGGATTTCGCCCATAATCGTGAGTCAGGGATAGACCCGAAGTGTGATAGTGGGGTTACCCCATAGCAGCGGAATGGTGACCAATGACCTGATTTATGAAACCGCCTCCTAGCAGCTACCCACACCCTAAGAGTCATCCAAGTTGGATGCAGGAGGTCAACGTAAGCCTTGAGGCCCCTATACACCAGGTTACCAAGCTCATTAAGAGCACCCAGAAGGGCAGCCTCTAAGCATACAGCTGCATTTGCCCGAGAGAGGATGGAGACCAGTATAGCCGCTCAGTAATATACCAGGAAAGTCGTAAAGTAGACTTTGCCAGACTAGCAAGGGAGCTGCCCCATATAAAGGTGCTATCACAACGGTCCAGCTCCCAAAAGAAGGAACCTTGAATCTATACAGAACATTTTATTTATTTTTTTATAGTATATTTTGAGGATGATTTAGCCTTGGTTTACACTAGTTCTGCTGTATAACCATGTGTTTTGTAGCACTTTTTTGATGCATTGTGTTTGTTTTATATAAAAAAAAAAGAGATGGATCCCCCCCCCCCCAAAAAAAAAATGCTCTAAAGATGCTTGTACATGACACTGTCAATCCCCTATCAGTTAACATGCGGGATGTCACTAGCAAGATGGCGGCACTCCGCGCCAAAATCGTCAATTTGGAAAATCGTTCTCGCAGGAACAACCTCTGATTTGTAGGGTTCCCAGAAAGGGCTGAGGGCCCTCATCCTGAAAAATTTATTTATTCCTGGTTGCGGGACATTTTTGGTACAGATGCGCCCTCATTCTCCCATGTCATTGAACGCGCGCATCGCACCCCTCCCCGCCCTCCCCCTGAGGGTGCCCCACCACGCTCCATTATTGCTCGCATCCTCAACTTCCAGGATAAAGTCGCCATCCTGTGCCTAGCTAGGGAGAAAGGCCCTCTCAAATTTAATGGGAACACCATCTCTGTCTATCCTGACTTTTCTGCTGGGATTTTTAATATCTTAAAAAAAAAAAAAAAAGATGCTTGTACATGCATTTTACATGTGCCTTCTTTGCACTCCAATTTAAGTCTGTGGGGCCAACAACTCATTATGCTGTACCAAAAGAAGCACCTGCACCTTTTGAAATCTTGCAATGTACCATGTTGCATTGATGTGAATAGCATCACGGAGAATGAGATTTCCATTGTTGTGCATGGCAACGCAACAGCAGACAGGAGAAATCGCACTATTGCGAATGAGGCCTAATTAAAATTGTCTTTGCATTCCAAATATCCATTCACGTCCTAGATGAAATAAGTAAACTGTAATTTGCTTTCACATGGGTTATTTAATTAAAAAATTAATATTCACACAATTTTTATTAAGTAGAGTCTTGATTTCTTATCTAACCAGTCTCATTACCTACTCCTCATCTTTCCCTGTGATTTTGGTTTTGTTCACCTTCAACTTGTCTGTATTGTGCACCATAACTGCACTCAAAGGACAAGTCATATTTAGTTTTATTTCGCACATAATTTTGTTTCATTTAGGGTCTTCACTGACTAAAGTTTATAAATGAATAATTTCTTTGCTGCCGTGCATTTATGCTGTTATTGGAGATGTTGCACCTGAGTTAACCTACAGGATTTCATGAGCTCTTACAGAATAAACTTTCACAGGAGAAAGTTGGGTGTGTATGTATGTGTGTGTGTGTGTACATATATATATATATATATATGTGTGTGTGTGTGCGCGTGCGTGTGTGTGTGTGTGTGTGAGATATATGTATACATATATAGGCCCAGTTCTGTAGGTCAGGTAAACTAGCTTATAGACTCAGCAGTCAAAGGCAATCACTGGACTGGGACTAATTACGGTAATTGGAAAAACCTTAAGGCCTGGTTCACACTGGGGCGACAAACGCTCCGACATTAGGAGCTCATGTCGCATGACGTGTGAAAATCAATGTTTCCCTATGGGAGCCGTCTTAACTGGTCCGACACATGTCGGTCCGACTTTGAGAATGCTCCCTGTACTACTTTGGTCCGACTTTGATCCGACTTCAGCCCATTGACTATCATTGAAGTCGGATCAAAGTCGGACCGCAGTCTTGCATGGTCCGACTTTGGCATGCGACTTGTGCTGTGCTGCTATTGAGGGGGAACTCCAGGCCAAATTTTAAATAAAAAACCGGCGTGGGTTCCCCCTCCAGGAGCATACCAGGCCCTTGGGTCTGGTCTGGATTTGAACGGGCACCCCTACGCCGAAAAAACGGCGTGGGGGGTCCCCCCAAGATCCAAACCAGACCCTTATCCGAGCACACAACCTGGCAGGCCGCAGGGGAAGAGGGGGGGGGGGACGAGAGAGCGGCCCCCCCTCCCTCCTGAACCGTACCAGGCCGCATGCCCTCAACATGGGGGGTTTGGTGCTCTGGGGCAGGGGGGCGACCTGCGGCCCCCCCACCCCAGAGCACCCTGCCCCCATGTTGATGAGGACAGGGCCTCTTCCCGACAACCCTGGCCGTTGATTGTCGGGGTCTGCGGGCGGGGGGCTTATCGGAATCCGGGAGCCCCCTTCAATAAGGGGGCCCCCGGATCCCGGCCCCCCCACCCTATGTGAATGAGTATGGGGTACATCGTACCCCTACCCATTCACCTGGTGGAAAAAAATTGCAATAAAAAAACACTACACAGGTTTTTAAAGTAATTTATTACACAGCTCCGCGGGTCTCTTCCGACTCCGGCGCTCTTCTTCTGACTTCCGGGGGTCTTTTCCGAATTCGGGGGTCTCCGGTGTCGTCTCCGCGCTCTCCGGTTCTTTCTTCCGCCGGGCCTCCGCTAACTTCTTTTTAGCTCTCTTGCTAACGGAGGCCCGGTCTTCTCCGTCGCCTTCTTCTTCTCCCGCTCTCCGGTTCTTTCTTCTGCCGGCCCCTCCACTAACTTCTTTAGCTCTTTCGCTAGTGGAGGGGCCGGGCTTCCCGTCGCCGTCGGCGTCTTCTTCCCTCTTCTCCTCCTCGATGTTGACGCGTCGCTTCCTCCCGCTGTAATACTGGCTCTCCGCTCCACTCCGCATTAATATAGGCTTCCCATGACGTCACAGTCACATGTTCCCATGACGTCACAGTCACATGCTCCGGGGCCATGTGCCCCGGAACATGTGACTGTGACGTCATGAGAAGCCTATATTAATGCGGAGCGGAGAGCCAGTATTACAGCGGGAGGAGGCGACGCGTCAACATCGAGGAGGAGAAGAGGGAAGAAGACGCCAACGGCGACGGGAAGCCCGGCCCCTCCACTAGCGAAAGAGCTACCAAGAAGTTAGTGGAGGGGCCGGCAGAAGAAAGAACCGGAGAGCACGGCGACGTCACCGGAGACCCCCGAAGTCGGAAGAAGACCCCCGGAGCTGTGCAATAAAATACTTTAAAAAGCTGTGTGGTTTTTTTATTGCAATTTTTTTGTCCACCAGGTGAATGGGTAGGGGTACGATGTACCCCATACTCATTCACATAGGGTGGGGGGGCCGGGATCCGGGGGCCCCCTTATTGAAGGGGGCTCCCGGATTCCGATAAGCCCCCCCCGCCCGCAGACCCCGACAACCAACGGCCAGGGTTTCGGGAAGAGGCCCTGTCCTCATCAACATGGGGGCAGGGTGCTCTGGGGTGGGGGGGCCGCAGGTCGCCCCCCTGCCCCAGAGCACCAAAACCCCCATGTTGAGGGCATGCGGCCTGGTACGGTTCAGGAGGGAGGGGGGGCCGCTCTCTCGTCCCCCCCTCTTCCCCTGCGGCCTGCCAGGTTGTGTGCTCGGATAAGGGTCTGGTTTGGATTTTGGGGGGACCCCCCACGCCGTTTTTTCGGCGTAGGGGCGCCCGTTCAAATCCAGACCAGACCCAAGGGCCTGGTATGCCTCTGGAGGGGAACCCACGCCGGTTTTTTATTTAAAATATGGCCTGGAGTTCCCCCTCAAGATTCATACCAAACACAGTGCCTGATATTGGCGGGGATCCAAGTCGGATCCCCGTTCATTGAAAGTCGGACATATGTCGGCTTCATGTCGCAGGGCAAAGTCGGATCCAAAGTAGGACGGATGTCGTGTCGCACTAGTGTGAACCCAGCCTAAATGTGGTTTAATTAAATGTGATATAAATAAACCCTTTCTTTGTTTCCAAAGGAGCTGGGATCTCCAAGCAGGGCTGATCTCTGTAACCAAGATGCCCATCTGGTTACATGGACCGCTGTGCCGCAGCGGCTGCGATCGTTGGATACCTTTAGAGGGTAACTATTAAGTGTTTAGAGAATATATTTCCTATACTGTAGTATACTTTTTTTATTAGGCTGGAGCTGATTCTTAGGAGCATTACAATATGTATAAAATTTTTAGCACTGGTGCTTTTGAGGACTTGGCATGTGACTGGTAGTTGTCAGCACTGGGGGTGATGCTTAATCTATTGCAGAGGGTGATGATGATAATTACTATATCTTCAGCTCATGCTACATTAGCATGAAATATAAGAATAAATAAAAGAATAAGAAATGTGAAATACTTTGTGCATTTGACACCCACTTTATAGACCATTAGTTATTTTCACCAATAACTATTTTAAAATAACAATATGAAAACACCAGTGGTCAATGAAATTGGTTGTCAGTGGAGAAGGGCTCCCTTAAATTGGTGGTTAGTAGGAAAAGGTCCACCTTACATTGGTGGTCACTGAGGAAAAGGCCTCCTTGCGCTGTTGGAAGGAATGCAGTTTTTTATTTTATTTTTTATTTACTTTTATTTTTTATTTTTTTGTGATCAGCGACAAGAATGCCACTTAGTTGGTGGTTAATAGAATTAATACTCCATATTTTGGTCAATAGGGAGGCAAATTCGGACAAGTGCCCCCTTACAGATGGCTGTCAATGGTTATGTATATATGAGCAGAAATTGTTCATTGCTTGAGCAACCCATAGCAACCTTTTTTGAAGGTGAACCCCAGATGAGAGAGGCAGACCTAGGATATTTTTTTTTTTACGGTTTTGAAAGAAAAAACAACCTTACAAATTTTATGTTTTGTATTTTATATTTTAGGCTTGCTCTTATAATAATGGTATTTGTGAATTATGGCGGAGGAGGGTATTGGTTCTTCAAACACCAGAGTTGGAATGGTAATGTAATGTCAGCATTTGTTTTGTCACACCGTTGTCATACAAGCTGATTTATGGAAATTGAAAATTGGAGCAGTGGTGAACCTTTTTCCATAGTAATCATATTCTTTGATCTGTTTTAAATATTAAAGAAGATGGACTACTATGGGCCACACCTTAACCATAGCGCTTATACCAAATGCTAAATTACTAAACTCTAAAATTATAATGTCCCATATAGTACAGCTTGAGGCTGGGTTCACACTATTGCAGGATTTCCCAGCATCCAATTTGCATGTCAGACTGACCGGCTCTCAATGGAGCTGGTTCACACAGCTCCGGGGAGGCTGCGGCGCGAATTGCACAGGAGTCCAGTGCGTCTTCTGGTCCGTTTTCAGGTCCGAATTCAGCCCAAAATTTGGATCGAACTTGAAACGGTGAACAGGCATGCACCGAACCCCTGCTGTGAGCCACTCCGTATGATGGTGTGAACCCAGCCTTAAAGAGGGAGTCATTTAATGAAAATCATCCTTTTATCATGTGCAATACTGTCTAAAGCGCTCTGTGCAAAATTGTAAAAAAAAAAAATTCTTGTGATTATAAAATCACTTCAAAAAGTGCTCTTGTGTTCAGCAATAAGCCACCATGACATATGAACTCCACCAGACAGAATTGACCCCTTGCTAGAGTAGTCAGTCGGCCCCCCCAAGGCAGACATCCCAACCTGCAAAAACGAATTTCAGGAAGGTGACGCCCCAACCCCCCCCCCCCCCAATGAAATACTGCCTTACCAGTGCCGCCTGATCAGTGTCCACCAGCGGAGCGCTCCCGCCTCTGTCCCACCCCCTGGCCACACACAGAAGACAAAGCAGCCCGAGCGACCGCCGTGCCCATACTCCAGTCGGCAGCTCGGGCTGCTCTGTCTTCTGTCTGTGGCTGAGTGACAGGCCCAGCTGGGGCTCGCAGGTGTCCGGGAGCCCGCAGCTGGAGTTCAGCATCTAGTCAAGTTAAATCTAAATCTGCTAGTCTAACACTACACTCTCACCAGACTGACAATGCTGCTGTCCAAAGGTGTCTGCTTTATTATTATTGATTTGAATGCAGATACCCCAAGACAGGAAGTGTTACTGGCTGAATCACCAGGTGAAAATAGGGGGGGGGGGGAACCCTAAAAAATGTAACTACACTCCCTGCTGGGAGAACACAATGGCTCTGTGGAATGGATTCCCCTAACAATGACTGTTGTGCATAGAGCATTGTGATGTCTAAATGGCAACCCTAAAGCATATTGTACCTTATGGGTTTGTAATTAAATTTTAATATGATTAATTTGTTTCACAATGAACAAATTGTTTAACCTTTTTAAATTAGTTTTTTTATGATTTTAATTTTGTGGGTTGAACCTGGACATCACTTTACAATCCCTTACATTATGTTTACATGTTAAGTAAAGTTTGCAAACTATAAGCAGCTCAGAGCTAGCACTTTAATGTGTGTGTGTAAACTCTTTGGATGTCACTTCCAGGCATGGTGTAAATTTTTTTTTTTTTTTTTTATGCAGGGTTGACACTAGCAGACCTTGTCTTTCCATGGTGAGCATACATTTACAGTTTAATTTTGACTATTTCCCATGAAGAATTGCTTTACCTTCATATGGAACACCCTTTCCTAAACCCACTGTACAGGACACAGGAACTTTATTCTTAGACCATGGTTTATTTGATGCTAAATTCAGGTGATTGGGCACCGGCAAAGCTTTGCTGGGAACACTGGAGTTATTTCTTTAACCCCGCCCTCATTGCAAAAGGCTCCAGTTTGTGTCAGTGCCCTTAGCTGATGAGTGTTTTTTTTTTTTTCCTCTCCTAGTTTTCAAGATCAAGATTTAACAGCTTATTGCTTTGTTTGCTAGCAGTTTCTGGATTGATTACCCTCTATGTACATCATGGGAAAAGTATCTAGATCCTGCAGCAGCAGGGCTGGCCTGTAATGTTTGCTTTGGGCACTGGATCCTGCATTCGGCACTTACCTCTTCACATGCTGCAGTGAATGAGTTAATTACAGGGTGCTATACAGATCCATGGCAGTGGCCCATTCCTTGCCACACAGACCCTGAAGACGCCTTTGGTAGTATGGCCAGTGTGATGGTCAAAGCCTGAACCCTGAATGGGAGCCGCAATGTGGACAAGGCAAGACTGGGTTTTCCTATACATTGACATACCAGTTCCTGGCTATATATTGGTTCTGTAGTATATACCAATGTCTCTCAACTCCAGTCCTCAAGTACCCCCAACAGGTCATGTTTTCAGGATTTCCCTCAGATGAAACGGCTGTGGTAATTACTAAGTCAGTGAAACTGATCAAATACACCTTTGCAAAATAATTGAAAGGCTGAAAACATGACCTGTTGGGGGTACTTGAGGACTGGAGTTGAGAAACATTGGTATACACTACATTGTTTTCTACAAGGCACAACGTAGTGCTAAGTACACAAGTGATTTGAAGAAATTTTAAAAACAAATTCTGCCTCTCCTGCTGCACAAATGGAGCAAGAGAGGAAAACGGTAATTCTACTGGCTCCAAACTGGCCCAGAAGAACCTGGTACACAGTCATACTCATACAGGCCAGATCTCCTGTCTTAAGGCTCTCTATTCAGCTTCACAGTCCCTGGCTTTATTGGCATGCCTGTTAAAACCCTGGTTAAGGGATAGAGAAATTTCTCAGTCTGCGATTCCTACCTTAAAGGAGACATACAGCCAAAGCTTGTTTGGCTGTACGTCTGTGGATCACAGGAGTGCAGTTCATGTTCAAACTTGGGGGTTAAGGCAGAGCAGAGAGTGGAGACTGTTGACACTGTTGCTTTCATATAAAAAAAAATTGGGATCACTTTTATTGCTGTCACAAGAAATGTAAACTTCCCTGTGACAGCAAAAGGCATGTGACAGGTACTTTATTTTTATTTTTTTTATATCTGAATAGATCTGGGGTCTTTAGGACCACAAATTCCTCCTCTGCCCTTTAAAAGCATTGCAAACACCAAGATTGGTGTTATTTGCATGCTTTCAATGTTTTAAAAATGACGCCATTGTCGTTCAGGTAAACCTGGAAGTGATGTCATGTCATCGCTTCTGGGCTACCATAGCGGACAGCCGATCAAAGCTGATTCAGGCTTTGTTTGGCTGTCCAGCTGTGGACACACTGGTGGGGGGACGTCTCTTTTCGCTAGTTGGCCACTAGAATTGCTTTTACAAGAGAGCCGACTGCCGTCTCTAGGAAAAAAAACTGTACGGGGGTGACTCCTGCAGCTTCAGGCATCGTCCCGGTATAACTGCTTGAAGTCCAATGACGTACAGGTACGTGGATGGTTGGAAAGTGGTTAAAAAAGGGATTTTTATAACAGCTTACCTGTAAAATCCTTTTCTTGGAGTACATCACGGGACACAGAGCGACTTAGTCATTACTAATGGGTTATATAGTTTACCTTCAGGTGCTGGCACTGGCAACTTCCAAACCGGAAGTACCCTCCCCTATATAAGCCCCTCCCATCCGGGAGCACCTCAGTTTTGTAGCAAAGCAATAAGTGTCCCAAAAAGAGGGGTGGGAGCTCTGTGTCCCGTGATGTACCCCAAGAAAAGGATTTTACAGGTAAGCTGTTATAAAAATCCCTTTTTCTTTTTCGTACATCACGGGACACAGAGCGACTTAGTCATTACTAATGGGACGTCCCAAAGCAATGCCCAATGAGGGGAGGGATACACTATACATAAGCTGGGCGCCATCAGGCAGGAGGCTCTTTTGCGGCCTGCAACACACTGCGCCCAAAGGCGACATCCTCCTGACTTCTGACGTCTACCTGGTAGAATCTAGTAAACGTGTGTACTAAGGACCATGTTGTGGCCTTACAGACTTGAGCCAGGGAGGCTTGGTGATGCACTGCCCATGAAGTTCCAACTGCTCTTGTGGAGTGCGCCCTAACTTTGAACGGAGGCGGTCTCCTTTTCAAGCCATAGGCTTGTATTATGACCTGTCGAATCCACTTGGCTAAAGTAGATTTTTGATGCTGCCTGACCCTTTCTGGGGCCTTCCGGCAGAACAAACAAAGTATCCGTTCTACGAATCTGAGCAGTGGCTTTAAGATAAGCTTTAACTGCTCTTACTACATCCAAAGAATGCAATAACTTTTCCTCTACCGAACTAGGTTTGGGGAAAAAGGAAGGAAGAACCACATCTTGGTTCAAATGGAACCTCGATACCACCTTAGGAAGAAGGCTGGATGAGGACGTAATACTACTCTGTCCTTATGGATAACCAAATATGGCTCCTTACAGGACAAGGCGGCTAATTCCGATACTCTTTTAGCCGAACAAATGGCTACTAAGAAAATCAATTTCCTGGTGAAAAGAACCAAGGAAATGTGCCGCAATGGTTCAAATGGTTGTTTCTGTAGAACCGACAGAACCAGGTTTAAGTCCCGTGGACATATGGGAATACTAACCGGAGGGCTAATACGCATCACTCCTTGTATGAAAGCTTTGACTAATGAATGCAAAGCCAAGGGCCTTTGAAAAAATATTGACAAGGCCGTCTGACCCTTGATAGTACTCAAGGCAAGCTTCCTATGTACAGCCCACTGTAGGAAGTCCAGAATCCTACCTATTACGTACTTACGTGGATGCCATTTCTTGGCCTCACACCACGTGATGTACGCCTTCTAGATCCTATAATAGATCTGCCTGGATACCGGCTTCCTGGCATTGATCATGGTAGATACCACAGGATTAGAGAGCCCTCTCTTTTTTAGAATGTGGGCTTCAATAGCCAGGCCGTCAAACCTAGGGCTGGTAAGGAAGGGTAGTATATCGGTCCTTGCGAAAGCAGGTCCGGACGATGTGGGAGGGTCCAAGGACTTCCCACTGACATTTTTACAATCTCCGCGTACCATGCCCTTCGGGGCCACGCTGGAGCCACCAGAATCACTGGTTTCTTTTCTACCCTGATTCTGCGGATTAATCGCGGTGGGAATGCATATATCAGCTTGAACTGATCCCAAGGGAACACTAGGGCATCCGAACCGCAAGCTAGGGGATCCTTTGTGCGAGACACAAATCTGTCCACCTTTGCGTTGAATCTGGATGCTAGCAGATCTACATCCGGTGTTCCCCACCGCTGGCATATTGCCTGGAAAACCTCGGGGTGAAGAGACCATTCCCCCGGGCATAATTGCTGGCGACTTAAAAAGTCCGCTCTCCAATTTTCCACTTCTGGGATGAAAACCGCGGATATGGCTGTGACATACCTTTCTGTCCATTCCAGGATGCAAATCACTTCCCTCTGGGCTGCACGACTCCTGGTGCCACCCTGGTGATTGATATATGCCACTGCTGTGGCATTGTCTGATTGAATTCTGACAGGTGACCCTTGGAGTTTGGATGTCCATGCTACTAGGGCATACCGGGCTGCTCGTATCTCTAAGAGATTAATGGGCAGGGCCTTCTCTGCTTCTGACCACTTGCCCTGGAGAGACCATTGCTCCAGTACTGCCCCCCAGCCTATGAGGCTGGCATCTGTAGTGACCACCTTCCAAGAAACCGGACTGAAGGGTTTCCCTTTTTCCGGATTCTGGGGCACCAACCACCAATGGAGGCTCTTGCGAACGGAAGGGGACAGGGACATTGGTAAGTCTAAAGCCTGAACTTTTTTGTTCCAGGCTGACAGTATGGCCCTCTGCAAGTTCCTTGAATGGAATTGAACGTAGGGTACTGCTTCGAATGAAGCCACCATTTTTCCCAGCAGCCTTATACACAGGCGTATGGATGGTTTTCTTTTTTGTACCCACTAAGTGGGTCAAATCTTTTAAAGACGACACCTTCTCTGGAGGTAAGAAAATCTTTCTCTGATTTGAATCCAGTCTTAGCCCCCAAGTATTCCAGACTTTTGACTGGTTTCAGGGCTGACTTGTCTCGGTTGATAATGCAACCGTGAGATTCCAGATACTTAATTATCTTGTGAACGACCAATTCTAGTTTTTTTCACTGAGTGGTCTATCAGCAACAAGTCGTCTAGATATGCCATTATCGTTACACCTTGTGTTCCTAGTTTGGCCAATCGTAGGGCCAGAATTTTTGTGAACACTCGTGGTGCTGTGGCCAGACCGAAAGGTAAGGCTCTGAACTGAAAATGGCGCCCTTCTACTGCAAAGCGTAGAAATTTCTGGTGGGCCGGACAGATGGGAATATGCAAATAAGCATCCCTTATGTCGATCGAGGCTAACCATTCCTGCCCTTGTAGGGCGGTGGCCACCGATCGGATCGACTCCATCCGAAAAAGTCCTAATATGTAGGAACTTGTTTAGCCCTTTTATATTTAATATGGGCCTCATGTCCCCATTTGGTTTGGGGACTGTGACAAGGTTCGAGTAAAACCCGAACCCGCTTTCTTCCAAGGGAACCTTCATGATTACCCTTGGAGCAATAGTTGCTCTAGTGCCAGAAGGAGGGATCCACTCTTCTGGGGATCGCTTGGCACGTTTGACCTTATAAAATGGGCAGGAGGAATGTCTTTTAACTCCAGCCTGTATCCCAGACTTACTGCGGAGATCACCCATCTGTCTCTGATGGTGTCCCGCCAGGTCTCTGTGAACAACTGAAGTCTTCCCCTCACCCGATTGAGTGGGGGCAACCCTTCATGACTTGGGGGGAGGTTTTGTACCTCTCTTGACCCAGGGTTTCTTGTTACCCTGTGATTGTCCCTGATTTCTGCCCCCTGGATTTGCGGAGGCCGTCGGAACTGTTTCACAGCCGATGTGCCAGGGACTGGAGAAGTAGGCCTCTTAAAAGAAGGACTTCTACCCTTGTTCTTAACCGGCAAGAGTGTACTTTTACCGGCAGAAGTTTTCTGGATATATTTGTCCAGATCATCTCCAGATAAGCGTTCTCCATGAAATGGGAAGCTAATCAGCAATTTCTTACAGGGAGCTTTAGCAGACCAGTTTTTGAGCCATAGAAGCCTATGCATATGTCTACAGACAGCGTAAAGCGGGATGCCTGTTGGATTGTATCCTTTATGGCGTCCACCGCAACACAAGGCTCTAGGTAGGTCAGCTAGGGCAAGAGCCTGCTGATCTGGTAAGTCCCTTAAGACTTGTTTCAACTGATCTTTCATTGCTTGGCAGACTCCAATCGCTGCTACTGCAGGTTGTGTCACCATGCTTGCTGTAGAGAAAGCAGATTTTAGTAAAGACTCCAATTTTTTATCTTTTGGGTCTTTGAACATTGGAACATTATCTACTGGACATGTCAGTGATTTATTTACACAAGAGATGGCTGTGTCCACTGTAGGGACCCTCCATTTTTTTTTTTTTATGAACTTATCCTCCATGGGATAGATCACTGGAAATTTCTTGGGGGGAGTAAATATTTTACAGGATGCTCCCAATCCTGGTAAATAAGCCCTTCCAATAAAGGGTGGATTGGGAAGGAACAGACAGTCTGGGGAGCTTTCAGCGACCCCAGCGAGGAGACAGTAGTGGTTGATGGTTCCGCCAGAGGCATTTAAACTGCTGCTCGGACCATGTTAGTCAGAGACTGAACCCATAATCTTTCAGCCTGAGATGCTGAGAAAGGTTCTTCCACTGTTGATTCCTCTATAACTTTATCAACCTCACCTGATCCCCTTCAGGTAGGTCGATCTCTGGGACTGTTCCTCCACTAACAGGCACTCTGCAGGAGGAGACGGAGATCGGACGCGCTTTTCCTGTGACAGGGAAGCAGCGATCAATGCTGTTAATCTCTCTTCCAATCCTCCCGGAGTTGAGGATAAAACCTCCTCTGTTATATATACAGGAGCAGGTGGACTGGGGACAGCCGCAGCACCAGGCACTCCTGCGGGGTTCCTACGGCTACTGACCTTTGAAATTTCAGGGGAGATTGGCGCAGTACAGCATGCCCAAAATCCTCAGAGCCCGACGGAGACCCCTTTCGCTTCTTGGAAGATTTATTTCCAGAGCGTCTGGACGACATATCCTATAAGCACAAAGCTGAGGTATTCCCGTCGTCATACACCAATTTTGCTGGTAATAGTCTAACACAGTTGCTGCTATATACCAGCTGGTGTCCACTAAAGTGTCTTTCTATGGGGATGCCTGCATCAACCGCCTCTGTGTGCCACCGTTTTGTTGCTAGCTCTACTTGCATCCAGCTGACACTTGTACTGTGTCTTTTACACATGCTGGGACGCCTGCACATGCGCAGAAGCGCCGCGGCGCGCATCGAGCGTCATCCACCCGCCCCGCCCCTTTTTTTTCATAGGAGGCGCGTGCACGCGCGCGCGCCCGTGCACCATTGGCGCCCTTTTCGAAACCAAGCAGGGACTAGGAGCCAGGGCCCTTTTTGCCGGAGGGCCTGTGCGGTGGATGAGCGCAGCAACAGGGCAGAGGAAGTGGATTCCCACAGAGAACTTACCAACTGCCTGGATCTTTTGACTTGAGAAAACCAAAGACCCACATGACAAGAAAAAATGGACCACAGCGGCCTCTAGTGGTTTAACACAGGTACCGCGGTCCTCTTCTTCTTTTTTTTTTTTTTTTTTTTCTTGACTACTATTAAAATTTTACATTTTCCAGTAGTTACAGGCATACACAGATATTAGCGGGAATACCATTAGGTAACAGACAGAAAGACAAATTAGGCTTGGGGGTCCCCCAATAGAACCAAGTTCCTGGGGGCCCCCACTTACCTGTTCCCCGCCGCAGGACTCTGTTTGGTCCACAGAAGCCCAAACTTCACCTATCACGGCAGGCATTGTATTTAAACCTTCAGGGACCGGGTTCCCAAGGATTCCACTCCCCTGGACCTGTATAGCACCCTGCACAGAAAACATCTTGGTCGTGGGTATGACCAGAGCTCTAGATCCCAGGGTCCAGCCCTCCTAAGAGAGGCATTACAGGCAAAACCTTGCTCTTCTGTTGCAAGGCCCGGGTACCGACCGTTTAGCTATGAAGCTTTTTTGGTGGGATCCGGAACAGCTTACTAAGGCCCGTAAAAGAACCTGTACGCAAGCCCAGGAAAACACATGTTACTCTTTGGCCAACACCTTAGACACTGGCAAAAAAACTGAGGTGCTCCCGGATGGGAGGGGCTTATATAGGGGAGGGTACTTCCGCTTTGGAAGTTGCCAGTGCCAGCACCTGAAGGTAAACTATATAACCCATTAGTAATGACTAAGTCGCTCTGTGTCCCGTGATGTACAAAAAAGAAAGGCCTCTGGCCTTGCAATGCCTTGTAAAGACCTTTTTGATTCAAGTTGTTTTTAGTGTTGGTGCCCCCTCCCTCTTACAACACCCTGTGCTTCCCTGAGACCTTAATCTGGTTCTCCGTCCTACAAAAACCACCCTTTGAACCCATTGGGGATATTCCCCTGGAGACTTGGCTAACTAGCCTTTTTGGTAGCCATCATGTCTTTCAAACGTGTCTTTGATTTGGCAGGCCTTTCCTATAAGGAGCCTTTCCTCATACTTGACTACAAAGTTTTATTATGCCCAAGCACATCTTTTCTTCCAAAAGGCAGTTCCAGCAATCCATCTGAATGAGGATATTGCTCTGTTGTCCTTGTGCCCTGTTCCTAAGCATCCAAAGGAATTCTCTCTGCATTGCCTGGACATAATCCGAGCCATTAAAATGAACCTGAAGGCTATTAGACAAACTGATTCCCTGTTTGTACTTTCTGTGGGCTTTGCAAGCATCACACTGCTTCAAAATCCACCTTTGCACAGTGGATCAGGAATCTAACACAAGTTTTTGCTATTGGGCAGAATCTTCCTGCGCTTTTGCATGCCCACTCACCAGATCTATAGGAATTTCATGGGCCTTTAGGCACCAAGCCTCTTTGCTCAGCTGTGTAAGGCTACCACTTGGTCTTCTGTTCATGCTTTCTCAAAGTTTTATCAGGTGAATGTCCTTTCTTCTGCAGATGCAGCTTTTGGCACAAAGTTCTGAACTTGAGTCTAGTCTTTGCCTAGTTTCCCACCCCTACATTTATTACTTTGGGGACACCTCATGATGTATGAATAATGTGTTTACCCTTTTTAAATTCCATGTCTTGGTGTACAGTACAGGTTGTTGGTACGCTTGTTTAATCTGCATTGGTTGTTACAAAACTTAGGACTCGTGGAATGGGGCAGGGCTATAGGGGGAGGTGTCCTATAACTTATGCTTTATGACAAAGTTGCCTGTGTCCTGTACTGTACTCCAAGATGTGAAACTTAGTTAAAGGGGTTGTAAAGGCAGAAGGTTTTTAATGTATTAGGATAAAAAACCTGTGTGCAGCAGCCTCCTAATACTCACCTGAGCCCCATATCAATCCCCCGATGTTGCTCGGGATACTCGGCTGTCCAGGACTCTCCTCCTCATTGGCTGACACACAGCAGGCACCATTGGCTCCCACTGCTGTCAATCAGTGAGACAATCAAAAGAGAGGGGTTGGGGCCGCACTGCGGCTCCATATCTTAATGGACACACAGAGCAGCGGCCCAGCTCGGGTGCCCCTTTAGCAATCTGTTTGCTGGGGGGGCACTCGGCAGGAGGGAGGGGTCAGGAGTGCCGGCGAGGGACCTGAGAGGAGGGTCTGGGCTGCTCTGTGCAAAACAATTACACAGAGCAGGCAAGTATGACATGTTTGTTGTTTTTAAGCTAAAGACTAAATGTATTGATTTAGTGTCTGCAAAGGAGGGGAAATGTAAAAAGCAGATCTAGAAAAATGCCTGGTACTCAACAAAGGGCAAACTGTGGCCTACAGACATCTACACGTATATGATAATAAATCTTTGTAGGAGAAGCAATTGAATCAGTTTATTTTTAATATAATTTTGGAGCATTTTACAAAAGTTTGTTGCAGGTTGCGGTCATAAAATGTTTTGTTACAACCACAAATTATTACACCTGTTAATGGACAAATATTTTTTAGGTTTGTGTTTATGATGGGAACATCCATCCATCTGTCCCTAAATTCAATGTTGCGAAAAGGGAACTCCAGATGGAAGCTGTTTTGGAAAGTTCTTTGGAGAAGTATTCAGCTTTTCCTCATTGGATTATTTGTGATAAATGAGAATTACTGTCATGGTCCATGTAAGTTGTTTCTCCCTTATTTTTCTTTTTTATAAAGAATAGGTTCCTGCATATCAAGTATATTAGAACTGTCTGAAGCATAAGTTCTATAGAATGCATCGGTCACAAAGTGTTCATGGTATATAGAATACAAAAAATGTGTCTAATTTAATTTCCTTCTGTTTATAGTGGAATGGAGTAATTTTCGGATTATGGGTGTTCTTCAACGCCTTAGCTTAACCTATTTGATGGTGTCTGTTTTGGAGTTGCTGTTTACCAAGCCGCTACCAGATGCTCTTCCTCAGGTACCACATGAAATGGTCTTTAGTGTTTATTCCCATGGACACATTTATCTTTGTTTATATTATGGGAGCCACACTTCCTGTTTGCTAATAGTGGGGCAGAATAAAGCTAAGATTTTTGGCAGACACTTTACATTACATTATAGTTCTTGTATTTTTTGGGTAGATGGTGGAGCTATTGGTAACATTTTCCATTTATTATCTGTCCATCTGTGTCAAGGTCCAATGTCCACACTTCCATGCCATATTCCTCTAAAATGATTTAAGCTATACACTGCTTAAACATTGGCAGATTCCTGACAGACTTCAAGCTGTGGGTGGGCTGTCGGCATCCCTGGCTTTACAAAAGTCGATTGCTAGATGGATAAACTTGAGTTTGTGTGAGTTTTTTTTTTTTTTGTTTTTTTTTTGTTTTTTTATTTATCTGGAGCTAAGTGGTAAATTTACAGCTGAACAGATGCAGCCACTGTGAAGATGTACAGCAGCCACAGGTCCCACCAGCTGCTGAAATAATCTAGCCAAAAGGGAAGACTTCTTCATCCACACTGTCTAGCCTGGGGGCTGAGAGAAATCTTTGCATGTATAGCTAGCTTTATTTGTGTGATCCAGAGAAGACAATCTGGCTCACAATGACTGGATGGCTTCATGGAAGCCATTGGTAGATTGTGACAATAAAGATGCCTAGACCACTTCATTGTTCCGCTATAAACATTTTGAGGTATTTATTTATATATTTCTAAGCACATTTTTTTGTGCTGAAAATGCCCCCTTCGGCTTATACTCGAGTCACCTTTTCGCGCCTGATCTCCCGAAATTTGAGGACCCGGTACCGGCCGGCCGTAGGTCCCCTGGATCCCAAACTTGGCACACATGTAGCCCCACTCTTTCTCTACAAGTGTGCAAAGTTTTGTGTCTGGAGGACCTAAGGTCGGGGAGCACTGAATTTTCAAAGCCGGGTACCCCTTCCATAGACTCCCATGTTAAACGTCAGTCTAGTCATGGGCACAGTGAGGCATGGGCACAGTGAGGCATGGGCACAGTGAGGCATGCAGATGGACACAGTGAGGCAAAGTGAGGCATGCAGAGGGACACAGTGAGGCACAGTGAGGCATGCAGATGGACAAAGTTAGGCACAGTGAGGCATGCAGATGGACACCCTAGGCTTATACTCGAGTCAATAAGTTTTCCCAGTTTTTTGTGGTAAAATTAGGTGCCTTGGCTTATATTCGGGTCGGCTTATACTCGAGTATATACAGTATATTGATGTTTTTAAATGCATTTTGTTTTCCAGAATCGGACTTGTTTTCTTTTCCAAGACGTGGTATTATTCTGGCCGCAGTGGCTTATAATTTTGGCTTTGGAAGCTGCTTGGCTTTGCTTGACATTCTTGTTACCTGTTCCTGAATGCCCCCTGTAAGTAATGACATAGTACACCTTTCCTTTTAAATTCAATTTCTACCAACAAAGGCTACACAAACTAAGGTGGTCGTCTGTTTCCTGTCCTCCGCTCCTGCTTCCATACATGTTTAGGAATTTTTTTTTGTTTTATGTTAAAGTAAACTTGTGACATGCTTGGGCGGTAGTATATGGTGAAATTACCCAAGCTTAGGTTATTGTACCACCTGTTTACATGATCAGAGGCAGGTAAAGTGTTTTTGTGTACAAATCTTGCCTTTTTCCTGTAAAAAGCCAAGCTGGGCCTTTTTTTTTTTCTTCCTCCTAAATTTGCTTCTTGGTCAGTGAGGTTTAAGGACCAATAGGAATGCAAGCTTGGCCCTGACTTAACCCAAATATGCGGCCCCATCGCTCTGGGCTTTTCGGTCTCTGTGAATGAACGAGAAAGATGCATTGTATCTTTCCCTGTCCTTGTAGGGGGGCGGGGGGGGGGGGGGGGGAGTGTAAATAATATAAATTTAAAAAAATACCTAGATCAAAGTCTGATCTAGGTCAATGCCAGGGTCAGTGTTTGGGTCAATGCCAGGGTCAAAGGTCAATGTCGGGGGCAGTATTTTTTTGAAGAGGGTTTTTATTTTATTTTTATATCAGTGTTTTTATAAGTAGGATGAAAAAAAAAAAATACACTGGGCTGTACTACAGGTACATACAATTGGCATACACATGTGGTATTGCTGCAATCTTCAGGAGCGGGAGCTCTTTGTTTTAGGTGGTTCTTTGGTGGTAGGTTATGGTAGTAGTGAGAAATGTACAGCTAAATGTATTTATTTATTTATTTTCCCATTTTGGGCCTGTTTTCCTTTGACAATAAAAAAAATAAAAGATTTCCATTACCATTTACCACCAAATGAAAGCCCAATTTGTCCTGGGGAAAAAAATGAGGTATAATCCACCTGGATGCACAAAGTAGTTGTGATGTGTATGGTTTTACTAACACAAGTCATAGTTGCAAAATTGGGCTTGGGCATTAAGGTTTTTTTTTTTTTTTTTACCCTTAGGTGCAAAGTTGTACAGAAAATGCTGAGATTTGCATATTTTTATTATACAGGATTTATATAGCGCCAACAGTTTGCGCGGCCCTGCTCGTTGGAGCTTACAATCTAGGAGGGAGGGCCAAGTGTTACAAAAGGAAATAACTGTGGGGGATGATATGAGGGGGAAAAAATAAAAGTACAGTTGGAGGCAGAATAGGCTTCTTTGGAGAGGGTTTTTAGGGATCGTCTAAAAGCAAACCGAGTAGTAGATTGTCAGACAGATTGGGGTAGGTAGTTCCAAAAAAAAGGCTCAGGAAAAGTCCTGGAGGTGAGCATTGGAGGAGTTGACGAGGGAGCTAGAGAGCAGGTCTTGGAAGGAACAAAAAGGACTAGTTGGGTAGTGATGTAGCTGGGGCTGAGTTGTGTATGGCTTTGTAAGTTGTTATTGTTATTTCAAATTTAATTTTGATGGGTGAGTGGAAGCCAGTGAAGGGATTGACAGGATACACTGCAGCAGACACTGAGCGATTGGTAAGGTGGATGAGACTTGCAGCAGCATTCATGATAAACTGAAGGGGGGGGGGTGTAAAGGTAATCCCGTGAGGAGGGAGTTGCAGTAGTCGAGGTGGGAGATGACAGGGAGTGAACTAGGAGCTTTGTAGTGTAATTTGTTAGGACGAGGTGTATTTTGGAGATATTGAGGTGGCAAGATTTGGACAGTGATTGGATGTGGGGCTGAAAGGATAGTTCAGGGTCCAGGATTACACCTAGAATCTTGGCATGCAGGGACAGGCCGATAGTAGTGCTATCCATCTTGATTGAGAAATCAGGGGAAGAGGCACGTGGGGGAGGAAATTTATGAGCATGGTTTTGCATAGATTAAGAGGAAGTGGTGTGACATGCAGGCTGATATATCTGTTAGTAAATTAGTGATACGTGAGGAGACTGAAGGAGTGAGCTGAGGGGTAGAGCTCATATAACTTAAGCTAAATCTCAGGATCTACTGACTGTTTTGACTCTGTCCTCGTTCATATGATTTGATTGAATTGCTTGTGTTTTTTACTTTTAAGGCCAGTTCACACTAGACGCAGTTCCGTTCAGTTTCGTGCACATTTTTTCTGCACTAAAAATGCATGCACAGTGTTTTCCATGTATTCCAATGGCTCTTGTTGGCTCTAGTTCACACCATACAGTCAGTTTACGGTCAGTTTCCGGAGCAGAAACTGACCGGAAACTGACTGCATGGTGTAAACTAGAGCCAACTTGAGCTATTGGAATACATGGAAAATACTGTGCATGCATTTTGTGCAGAAAAAAAGCACACAGAACTGTGTCTGGTGTGAACTGGTACTTATGCCGCGTACACACGACCGCTTTTCTCGACGAGAAAAACGGCATTTTTTTTTTTCGCCGAGAAAAACGATCGTCTGTGGGCTTTATGTCGTTTTTCTCGTCTAGAAAAACGGCATAAAAAACGACGAGAAAATTTAGAACATTTTCTAAATTTTCTCATCGTTTTTTCCAGCATTTTTTTCCGCGGCAGTTTTCCCATAGGGAAACACTGCCGCGGAGCCCACAGACGGTCGTTTTTCTCGTCAAGAGAAAAAATGACGGGAAAAACGACCGTGTGTAGGGAACCAAGCGGTTCCCTCGTTTTTCCTGTCATTATTCACGGCGGTTTTTTAACCGCCGTGAATAATGATCGTGTGTACGCGGCATCAGAGTATGATAGAATACTGTGTAGATTTCAGACTGGAACACAAAAAATATATTTGCAAAGTGATTATTTTGAACTTCCCAGTTAGAAATCAGAAGACACCCCTGGAGAGGAGACAATTCCTGAATTCAACCATGTAGCTCATTAAGCCTTCTCATGCCTCATATTTTTCATTTTGAGGCTCAAGGATGCAACAGGCTGTTCAGCCAACTCTGAATTCAGATAAAACTTTCTCAATAGAAGTCGTGTGCCCAAACACAGGGCACAGTAGCAGTGACTGGCACTTCCTGTAGCCCAAGTCGTGTGTGGTGTGCCTCCGACATGCCTTTCAGAGGCACCCAGTGGGGAGGAGAAATGAAATAGTTTAAGTATAAATTAGGGCAAAACTTCTATTTTTTATTTTTTTTGATAGTGTGGAGAGGGATTAGAACCCCTGTCAGTTTTTATTGCTGTCTGTGTCCCCATTAAGGGGATACACCCTCTTTGTCCTGTTTACCATTAGCATTGAAATTGAAAGTAAACAAAATAAAAAATCTTGGGGTTGTCCCCAGAAAAGTAATAGAAGGGAAATCTTCCTTTGGGGATATTAGTTATAACCCTCCATTACTCTATCCAAAATGAAAAAAGTTTTGCCTATAGTTCTAATTTAAACAGTACAGTTTTTTCTATCAAGCACCAGAAGCAGACAAAACAAATTTAAGTAGAGTTTTGCTTTTAAACCAAAGTTATCGAAGTTCTCTCTGACAGCCATCATACTTCAGTGCTCATTTTTATTTTTTAGGGGTTATCTTGGACCTGGAGGTATTGGCAATATGGGAAAATATCCAAACTGTACAGGAGGGGCAGCTGGCTACATAGATCGATTAGTTCTTGGTGAAAATCACATTTATCAGCATCCATCATCCAATGTGAGTTTATGCTTCACGGATCAAAGAAAACACAACATATTGCAACATAGAGGAGGGAAAATAAGTGTAGCATGTAAAACTTTTAAGTACATTTGTAGTAGAGAAAAAAATTGCTAAGCTAGAGTTGAAGCAAACCCATGTGCTGCTATTACATAGTAGGCAGTTCAGATACCTGGTTATTGGGTCAGGTTTCCTGTTCAATGGCCCAAGTGAACACCAGGGTGTTTGGATATGAACAGTACAACTTTGCTTCCTGTATCAAGGTCCTAGCTCTTCCCACTCTCACCTCCTAATCCTCGCTATTGGTCAGTGAGGCAGTCCATCAGTGTTTGCCCAACAGTAATGTTTAGGTGGGGATGGGGCCATGCTCTCTACCCAGAAAGCTTAGTCAATATTTGCTAACCCGATGTACAGGTACTTGGGCGTCTGTGCTGTGGTGCCACCAGCAGTTTTTGTCACTTCAGATTTTCCTTAACTATTGCATAGAAGATACCTTACAGTGCCTTGCTTCCAGTGACAGGCTGTCATAACTATTGTTATACAATCTTGTAGGGAAGCTAGAATGTAATCTTTAATTTATAATAAGTCAGTTTTATAATGGCTATTATGTATGGTTTATATGCAGGTAATTTATAAAACAACGGTGCCTTATGATCCAGAAGGACTATTGGGAACACTGAATTCCATTGTGATTGCATTTCTTGGGCTTCAGGTAATTTTTTCACCTGCAAATGTTGCGTCTTTGTGCTTGATGGCTTAAGTTTGTCTACACGCAACAGAACAATCCATTGCTGCCTCAACGGATTGCTTCATGATATTTTGATGTGTACCATAGTAAGCCCTTAACATTATAACACCATATTATTCTTTTATCCCTCACCCTGTATTACAGGCTGGCAAAGTGCTTCTGTTCTACAAGAATCAACATAAGCAGATCATGGTGAGGTTTTTCACATGGAGTGTTGTTATGGTATGTAACTTAATTTATATCGCCTATCCTACATATTACAGTGGATGTACACATTTATTTAAAAAAATAACACCTGCAGTCTGCTAATCCAATAGTTTCAGTACTTGGAAGACATTGACCTGGAAAAGGTGTGGAGATCAGGAGTTGATCTAAGTTTTGATCTTATAATCTGCATGCTTGTTTCAGGATAATATCCAGGGGGAAAAAAAACTACCACCACTCGACTGAACCCACATATGCTGTAATGAACATTTGGAGTACTCAGTACAGGCTCCTACAGCCAAGACTCCAATATAGAAAAGCAAAGCTGCACCAGGAAATGCACATAAATTACAAACATCACAGAAAAAGCTTTGTTTGTAAAAAATAAAAAATGCAGTACTGTGCAAATGTTTTAGGCAGGGGTGAATAAATGCTGTGTTTTAAGAAGGCTTTCTGAAATGGAAGTGTTAAAAGTATTTTTAACAATTGACAAAATTAAAAGTAAATTTAACAGAAGACCAATCCAAATCAATATTTGGTGAGACCTCCCTTTTGCCTTCAAAACCTAATCAGTTCTTCTAGGTAGGCTTACATGCAGTTTTTGAAGGAACTCAGCAGTTAGGTGGTTCCAAACATCTTGGGGAAACTAACCATAGATCTTCTGTGGAAGTAGGCTGCCTCCAAATCCTTTATCTTCATGTAATTCCAGACAGACTCGATGTTGAGATCTGGGCTCTGTGGGGGCCAAATCATCCCTTCATTCCAAACCAGGACTCCTTGTTCTTCTATACGCTGAAGATGGTTCTTAATGATATTGGCTGTATGTTTGGGGTGGTTGTCCTGCTGTAAAATAAATTTGGGGTCAGTCACACGACTCCCTGATGGTATGGCATGATGGCTAAAAATCCGCCCTTGATCCATACCAAATCTCCAGCTCCAGACTTGCAAGGAACTTCCACCATGCTTCACTGTTGCTGCAGACACTTGTTATTGTACCACTCTCAAGCCCGTTGGTAAACTAGCTCCTACTACAACAAAATATTTGACTCTTCCGTCCAGAGTACCTGCTGACCATTTTTTGCACCCCAGTTCCTATGTCTTCGAGCATATCAACTAATGAGTCACTTAGCCTTGTTTCCATGTCAAAGGTATGGCTTTTTTGCTGCAATTCTTCCATGAAGACCACTTCTGGCCAGACTTCTGTTGACTTTAGATGGGTGTACCTGGGTCCCAATGGTTTCCGCCAGTTCAGTGCTGATGACAGTGCTAAACATCTTCAGATGTCGAAGGGAAGTAAACTTTTGTGTGTCTTTCATCTGCTGCGTTGTTTCCTTGGCCAACCACTAAGTCTACAGTCTTCAACATTGCTTGTTTGTGCTTCTTCAAAAGAGCTTGAACAGCACATCTTGAAACCCCAGTCTGCTTTGAAATCTTTGCCGGGGAGAGACCTTGCTGATGCAAAATAATTACCTTGTGTCTTGTTGCTGTGCCCAGCCTTGCTATGCTTTGACCTGTGATCTGATGCGGTCTTCTACAACCTCACCTTGGTAGCGGAGTGTGGCTGTTCCTCACCCAGTTTTAAGCTGTTGGTTTCCGTTAATGACTGGGTTTAAACCTACATATGAAGTTTATCATTAGCACCTACTTGGTATAAATGGTTAATCGTACACCTGACTCTAATCCTAAACATTGCTTGACTTTTTGCAAGTGTAAGAATTGATTGCCAAAGGGTAGTACGCCCAAATTTTGATTTAGATGGGTCTTCTGTTTGATCACTTTGTATTTTGTAAATTAAAAATAAACCATTTAAAATTTAGATATTTTTGAAAGGGTCTGTTTGTTCAGGTTTTTAATATTGGACTTTAGTTCCACTTTAACATAAATACATGCCAGTACTGTGCAAAAGTTTTAGGCAGGTGTAAAGAAATGCTGTAAAGTAAGAATGCTTCATAGCAGAAGACACATGCAGTATTTCTTCTACAAAAAAATAAACCAACCTGCCTGGTCTTCTGTAGAATGTACACTGAGCTGCACATAAATTATGGCATAGTGCCTGTGTCAGGATGACTGCACTGCTTCACATGCGCAGGAATGACTTTATCCCAGGGCGGCCAATCAAAACAGCCAAAGATCAGCACTTGGAAGAAGCCAGGGGCCAAATGCCAGCAGTGGTGAGGGACCTTGTGGGCGTTGGACTATAGCAGTAAAGGCAAGTATAGTGGCATTTAGATCTGCTGTAATGACAGTTATTACTGAGTCAATTAGCCCATAGAAGATGCAAGTTTTTCATAACTGTTTATGTATAGTAGTTTTTATACCGTAAACTTGTACATTTTTCAGGGACTTTTAAAATGAGAGGTTGTTACAGCAGGGGCGTACCTAGAGCATTTGGCACCTGGGGCGGATCCAATATCTGGCACCCCCCACGTTAAAAACACCCCACTGTGCCCCCTGCATACCTCTGCATCCTTCAATATCTTTTTGTTACTACTGTGTACCCCCCTCTCCACAACTGCACCTCTGGACCCCTTTACATCATACAGCCCCCTGCACCCCTTTACATTACACAGCACCCTGCACCTCTGGACCCCTTTACATTACACAGCACCCTGCACCACTGGACCCCTTTACATTACACAGCACCCTGCACCACTGGACCCCTTTACATTACACAGCACCCTGCACCACTGGACCCCTTTACATTACACAGCATCCTGCACCACTGGACCCCTTTACATTACACAGCACCCTGCATCACTGGACCCCTTTACATCACACAGCCCCCTGCACCTCTGGATCCTTTTACATTACACAGCACCCTGCACCTCTGAACCCCTTTACATTACACAGCACCCTGCACCCCTTTACATTACACAGCCCCCTTCACCCCTTTACATTACACAGCACCCTGCACCTCTGGACCCCTTTACATTACACAGCACCCTGCATCACTGGACCCCTTTACATTACACAGCACCCTGCATCACTGGACCCCTTTACATTACACAGCACCCTGCATCACTGGACCCCTTTAAATTACACAGCACCCTGCATCACTGGACCCCTTTAAATTACACAGCACCCTGCATCACTGGACCCCTTTACATTACACAGCCCCCTGCACCTCTGGATCCCTTTACATTACACAGCCCCCCTGCACCCCTTTACATTACACAGCACCCTGCATCACTGGACCCCTTTACATTACACAGCACCCTGCACTACTGGACCCATTTACATTACACAGCCCCCTGTACCCCTTTACATTGCACAGCACCCTGCATCACTGGACCCCTTTACATTACACAGCCCCCCTGCACCCCTTTACATTACACAGCACCTCTGGACTCCTTTACATTACACAGCCCCCTGCACCTCTGGACCCCTTTACATTACACAGCACCCTGCATCACTGGACATCCAAACACCCCCCCTAGTGCAGACCCCCCTAGTGCAAACCCCCCACCCCCAGTGCAGACCCCCCTCAGTGCAAACCCCCCCCCAGTGCAAGACCCCCCTCAGTGCAACACCCCCTCCCCATTCAGTACCTCAGATCAGCGCAGCGGCGGCACATGGACAGAAGGTCGGGTCCCCTCCCCCTCAATACACATAAACAGAGAGGAGGGGGAGGCGGCTTCATTCAGCTGTGCTTGTGTGAAGTTAGTCAGGTCAAGTGCCGAACACCGCTCACAGCCCGTGGCCGTGAAAGGAGGGGATGAATGGTGCAGCGGTGTCACCCTGCACCCCCCCTCCCCCTCCCCCCTTGCATCGCGGTATCGCCACCGACTGCCGCTGCCTAAGTCCCGCGGCGCTGATGCTGTCTGCGCTTCAGTCATGGGGGGGCGCCGGCCTGACACCCCCCAGTGTGTGGCACCCCGTTTCGGCCCACCCCCCCGCCCCCCACTTAGTACGCCTTTGAGTTATAGTATCTCTAAAGCCAAAACTGTCTAAGAGGGGGATTTATGGAATTGGGGATATTTGAAAGGAAATGTTCCAAAAGGGACCTAGATGGCAAAAAAACTTATGGTGTTTTACCATTACATACTGACCAAAATAAAGAGGGGGGGGGGGTTTGGATTTAAAGTAGATGTAGACTGCATCCCCAAAATCGCTTAAGCTTTACCATGTTGGGGTGTATCCAACACCAAACCTTTTATCCTAACTGTACAAGCACAGGACATAGGATCTGTAGTCATAGACCATGGGCTATATGCCACTATGGCCAGGTGATTGGAAACTGGCAAAAGCTTGGCTGGGAACACTCCCTGGACACCTCATATAACTCCACCTATTCCGTGGGACTTCTGTTCTTTTTTTTTTTTTCTTGCTAGTGTTCTTGGGGGATCTCCTCTTTCCCTGGAGAAGTTTCTACATAAATCCTTTATTTCTTTCACTACTTCAACAAGCTCCAACTAGTCACTGCCTTAGGGCTCACTTGCAGTTTCCAGATTGGTTGCTTTGTCAGAAATGGGGGGGAAACCAGGCGGCGACGACAGCCCCCCAGATTCAACAAGATACTGGACAGGTTTGTGACCAGATCGAGGGATCCCCTTGCCTTTGCAGTGGATGCCATGGTCATTCTTCAGACCTTGTTCAGTTTGGTGTTTGCTTTCACTACAGTGAACATTCTTCCTCGACTGCTCCACAAAATAGAAGGGCCATGGATTCCAGTCATCCTGATTCCCTTTCCAGTATAGTTAGGCAACTCGGGCATCTCATTTTCAGAATGTATGCCCTCAAAGAAAAGCCCCTCCCCCTTTCCTGTTTGGGCCAACGCCACCAGATCGGTATTTGTTGGGCTTTTCAGCATCAAGTATCCATATTTTGCAAGTCTGCAAAGTTGCCATCTGGTTTTCTGTTCCTACCACCTTAAAGTTTTTTACTGGGTGGTTCTCCAAGCCTTGGCTGATGCAAGCTTCAGCTGCATGGGTTTTGGGTCTATTGATCCTTGTGGGCTGACTTGCCATTGTGTTCTATATCGTTGACCACCCCTCTGTTTATTGCCCTGGAACATCTTTTGGTCTGATTACAGGTCCTGTTATAGGTTGGCAACTGTTCTCCAATTATACTCCTAAGTTGTCACCCCATCACGTGCCCATGTGGTGTACCAACACACATTGAGTAGATATGGTTCATTCCTGTCACTATTTTGAAGCAAATCTTGAGCTGACAATAGAGTGCATGTGGACAGGGAGTGGCTCAAAGAGGCTGGCGAAGGTCTGCAGCACTGAAATGCAAAAAAAAGTGATAATGATATTTTGCAAAAATAAAACACAATTGTTTATACATATTGCTTTAGAAAACAAAATCCCATACAGCTGAAGTATGAATAATAAAAAAAAAAACATCCATACTCCTCTATGCCACAGCATTTATGTGATGCTGCAGCTGCCTCGCCTTGGCTGTAAGTCTGAGAACTGAGCAATCACACGACTGGCTGCTAAATGCTCATTTTCGGTCTGCTCTGAGCAGAGAGCATTTACTGTCGGTCACTGCTCTCCGCTCTTCCAGCACTCACTGGAGCACTGAGAGCGGGGCAGGCGCAGCTGGCTTCGGCACGCAGCCACAGGCTGAGATGCTGAACTAGCTGTCAGTATTGTCCGGATCCTTCCAGAGCATGGTGCAGCTAAATCCTGTCAGCTGATAGCGGTCAATGGCCTGCTGTCAGCCAAATCTGGGCCACAAGGGGGCAAAAGTAAATGTACTCCTGTGACTTCCAATAGACGTATGGCCAAAAAATAGCTTTGGCCATATCTTTAAGGTGATTTCCTGTACTGTAATCTCTCAAAAGGAAATGGTCATTTACACAGACGTCGCATACATTTTCCTATTTACAAAAAAATGGGCATTTTATCTATCTCCAGGGGTCTCCAAACTTTCTAAACAAAGAGCCAGTTTGCTGTCCTTCAGACTTTAGGGGGTAAGACTAGGGCCATTGGGAGTAGAAAATGTCTGTGTCCAGTGGGGTTAAACAATTGCATATCGTTTGTTTGTGGAAAGATTTGTGCCCAATCATTGGTGACAATGGAAGAAATTGTGCCCTATTCATGGCGTCAGTTGGAGGGATAGTGCCCCATTGTTGGTCAGGAACCAGAATGGTGCACCATTGTTGGTATCCGTGGATGGAATGGTGCCCCAAGGGCTGGATAAAGGCAAGCAAAGGGCCGTAGTTTGGAGACCCCAGTTTCAATCAATCAATAGAAATAAGCCTCATGTCAAAGTAAAAACCAATATCTGCAAAGTGATTTTAAAGATTTTTATTTTTATTTCAGGGGGTTATTTCTGCAATTTTGACAAAATGTTCTACAAATGAAGGTTTTATTCCAGTAAACAAAAATCTGTGGTAAGCATGAAGCAATGCTATGGAGTGAATGTTGGCCAAAGAAAGTATGCACCTAATTTTTGCATAGTTCAGTATATTCCCTAAAGTAGTGCAAAAGACAAATGTCCTCATCTAGCTCTAGAGGAGAATAGAAGACGCATTTACAGAATGTGCACTTGAAGGAAAAACACTTGTTAAAAATAGATTTTACCGCTAATACAAGCCAGTTTGTTATGAAACCAATACATTCAATTATTCCTCCCATTTCTTCTTTTTAGCCAACAATGAATTTCTTAAAGTTACAAACTCAGATGTTTCTTTATAACCGTGCATCATGCTGCATTATGTACAGTGATTATAAAAAGTCTACACACCCCTGGTAACATGTCAGGTTTCTGAGATTTAACAAAGACAAATCATTTCAGAACTTTTTCCACCTCTAATGTGACGTATAAACTGTACAACTCGATTACAAAACAAACAAATCTTTTAGGTTGACGGAAGTCAAAATAAAAAATTAAAATGTGGTTGCATAAGTGTGCACACTCTCTTATAACTGGGGATGTAGCTGTGTTCAGAGTTAAGCAATCGCATTTAAACTCATCTTAAAGTGGTATATTTTGTTTTTGCAAACACCTGCAAGACAAAGGCATAACGAGCTAGCATGCATAGCATACTAGCTCATTATGTAATGCTCACCTGGGATCGAAGCCCCCGCTGCGGTGCCCGACACAGCACCGGCCGGCGACATTTTGTCCTGGAGTTACTTCCAGGCAGGACCGCCATCAGGAATTTTACACAGCTTCACAGGCATGGGCCCCCTGGAGCAGAGGAGAACCGGGGGGGGGGGGGGGGCGGGGGTGCTGCCGCGAATTGAAAAGCGGGGGGTGCCACGAATTGAGAAGCGGGGGGTGCTGCCGCCACAAATTGTTGAGGTCGGGGGGCTTTGGGTGCTGACAAACACAAAAGAACCAAAAAAAAGGGGGGGGGGGTTGCCATCCGGGGACCTCTGGGCCCCTTACAAGAAAAAATAAATTATTTATAAAAATTAAAAATTATTTTTATAAAAATAAAAAAAATGGGGGTTGCCATCTGGGGCCCTGGGGACCTCTGGGCCCCTTACAAAATAAATATATATATATATATATATATATATATATATATATATTTTAAATACATAAAAAAGGGGGGTTACCTTCCGGGCCTCTGGGGACCTCTGGGCCCCTTACAAAAAAAAATGTATAAAAAATATATATTTTTATAGAGAAAAAAAGGGGGTTGCCATCCGGGGCCCTGGGGACCTTCGGGCCTCTGGGCCCCTTACAAAAAAACAAAATACAAATTAATTTTGGGGACCTCTGGGCCCCTTACAGAAGAAAAAAAAAGGGGGGTTGCCATCCGGGCCCCTGGGAACCTCCGGGCCCCTTACAGGTGTACTGCCTGCACCCCCCTGATGGCGGCCCTGCTTCCAGGTATCGCGGCTCCGGCACTGTGATTGTCCGGAGCCGCGATGACGTCACTCCCGCTGGTAACGGCGCAGTCACTGAAAGCAACGGCACATACGTGCCATTGCTTCAGTGCGCATGTGGCAAGTATATCAGTATATATCAAATAAGTGTATCAAATACAGGGGATATTTCCTAAACCATTCAGGTTTAGGAGATATCCAGGGCTAGCTACAGGTAAGCCTTATTATAGACTTACCTGTAGCATAAAGTGTGTTGTAGGGGTTTACAACCAGTTTAAATAGGAGTCGGTACACACCTATCATTTTAAAGTGCCTCTGATTAACCCCAAATAAAGTTCAGCTGTTCTAGTAGGCCATGGTCCGCAGAGAGCTTCCAAAGCATCAGAGGGATCTCATTGTTAAAAGATATCAGTCAGGAGAAGGGTACAAAAGAATTTCCAAGGCATTAGATATACTATGGATCACAGTGAAGACAGTCATCATCAAGTGGAGAATATATGGCACAAAGTGACATTACTAAGAACTGAACGTCCCTCAAAAACTGATGGAAAGACGAGAAGAAAACTGGTCAGGGAGGCTGCGAAGAGGCCTATAGCAACATTAAAGGAGCTACAGGATTATCTGGCAAGTACTGGCTGTGTGGTACATGTGACAATCTCCCGTATTCTACATATGTATGGGGTAGAGTGTTATGAGGAAAAACAACCAAGCCTGGCTAAATTTTGCAAAAACACATCTGAAGTCTCCCAAAAGCATGTGAGAAAAGGTGTTATGGTCTGATGAAACCAAGGTTGAACTTTTTGGCAATAATTCCAAAAGATATGTTTGGCACAAGAACACTGACCATTACAAAAACACCATATCCACAGTGAAGCATGGTGGAGGCAACATCATGCTTTGGGGCTGTTTTTCTTCAGCTGGAACAGGGGCCTTAGTCAAGGTAGAGGGGAATTATGAACAGTTCCAAATACCAGTCAATATTGGCACAAAAACTTCAGGCTTCTGCTAGAAAGCTGAACATGAAGAGGAACTTCATCTTTCAGCATGACAATGACCCAAAGCATACATCCAAATCATCAAGGGAATGGCTTCACCAGAAGAAGATTAAAGTTTGGGAATGGCCCAGACCTGAATTTGATTGAAAATCTGTGGGGTGATCTGAAGAGGGCTGTGCACAGGAGATGCCCTCGCAGTCTGAGATTTGGAGTGTTTTTGCCAAGTCAAGATGTACCATGCTGATAGACTCATACCCAAAAAGACTGAGTACTGTAATAAAATCAAAAGGTGCTTAAAAAAAAGTATGGTTTAAGGGTGTGCACACTTGTGCAACCATATTTTTTTTTTTTTTTTTTTTAAATTCCCTTCACCTAAAATATTTGTTTTTGTCAACTGAGTTGTACAGTTTATAGGTCTAATTAAAGCTGGAAAGTTCTGAAATGATTTCCTTGTAATTTTTTTTACATCATAGAAGCCTGACATTTTAACAGGGGTCTGTAGACTTTTTACATCCACTGTACATGACCATAGGATAATAATAGATTTATATAGCATCAACAGTTTATGCAGTGTTTTACAACTTGAGGGTAGACAGTACAAATACAATACAGTAGGAGTCAGAGGGCCCTGCTCCTTAGAGCTTACAATCTAATAGAGAAGGTCAAGAGATACAAGAGGTAATAACAGTGGGGATGTGCTGATGGAGAAAATAAATGTACAGTTGTTAGGTGGGGGGCCAGGTAGGCTTCCCAAAGAGATGAGTTTTCAGAGATCGTCTTAAAAGTGGATAAAGTTGGACAGATTGGGGTAGAGCATTCCAGTGGATGGGAGAGGCTCTGGAGAAGTTAGTGATGTAGCTGGGGGCCAGGTTATGGATGGCTTTGTAAGTTATTGTTGGTATCTTGAATTTAATTTGTTGGTTGAGTGGCAGCCAATGGAGGGATTGGCAGAGGAGTATAGCAGACGCTGAGCGGTTTGTGAGGTGGATGAGTCTGACAGCAGCATTCATGATGGACTGAAGTGTGGATAGCCTATTTAGAGGTAAGCTAATAAGGGAGTTGCAGTAGTCAAGGCGAGAGAGGACCAGGGAGTGGATTAGAAGCAATTATTTTCTTGCTAATATTACAAGCTCACTGCTCTTTCCAGCAGTTGGACTCTGATTATTTTAAAGTAATGCCTATTGAACAACATATACTGGTTGTAAAAAACTGTAGATTTGAACTGGTGTTTTATGCATTTGCTTTTCATGATTTTTCTAATTGTTTTCAGTATATTTTTATTTACCTTTTTTATTTTTAACCCTTTTTTTATTTGAAAATTCTACAGGTCCATCTCTTATGTGACAACCCTCAGCTGCTTTGCTTTCTTCCTGTTAATGATCATTTATTTCTTGGTGGATGTTAAACAGTACTGGAAAGGTGGTCCATTTTTTTATCCAGGTAAGTGGGGACTGGAACTGTGCAAGAGCAAATAGAAGTTTAAAACTGAACTCCGGCCATAAAAGCATTTCTTTAAAGTAGAACTTAAGGCAAAATCTGTGTTGTATTGGGGCCATTACCCTTCACTTTCTGTACCATAGCCCAAACAAGTGAGGAAATCCTGGGGTATCATCAAAACTAGCGCCCCCATTGGAAGATTACCCCTCCATTACTGTTCTGGTGTAAATACAAAATCTGGGATTTTCTTTTACTTTTAATGATAACTGTAAGCAGGACAAATGGGGAACATGACTTCCTATCGGGGACACGGACAGCAATTAAAACGGACAGGTGTTCTAATCCCTCTCCACTATATCCAAAAGTTTAAAAAATATATTGGGTTTGTATGAGGCTATGATTGCCAACATCCTTTTTCTACATTTTATACTCATTTATGACCTCCAATAGGACTTTGTGGCAAAACAATATAAAAATACAATATATCTTATATGTAATATTTAAATTAAATGTACTTTTAAAAAAAACACACTCTTGGCAGAGTAAAATAACTGGCCGGGATTAAATTGCTCTACACCTATACAAGAATTTTCTGGCTGGGGAACATCCTGTGAAGAAATTCAACACATTTAAATTTTATTTATTTTACAAATCTTCAGGGACGTTGGAAATGTTACCATAGGACATGATTGTCCGTTGCTCCAGATTGTAAGGACTTTTGATGCTACATGAGTTGCTCTCTCCTTAAGCTGGCCTTGGGCATATCCGCGGTCCTTTGTGTGCATACACTGTCCCTGATAACTTCTGAGAGTCTGTGGCCCCAGAGATGAGCCCTTTGGGTTTTTAAACCTTTTGGCTGAGCTTTCCTATAACATATCCAACTTATTGGCACACCCCTCCCCCGAAGATTTGTAAAATTAATAAATTTAAATGCATGGTCATTTTCTGGCTGGGGAACATCCTGTGAAGAAATTCTTGTATGGGGTGTACACTGCAGAAGAGACATGCAATAAAGAGCCTGCCTGCGCACAGTGACTTTAGTTTTGCTTGAAGTCTGGAGGGTACAAGAAGAGACTGTTTTATCGGCTTGCTGCTGTCCTCCTCTCCCTGAAGCTCCAGTGTGGATAATCCCTTGGCGCCATTACATACAGTGTAGGGCAGGCATGTCCAAAGTCCGGGCCAATTGCAGCCTGCGTTCTGGTTTTGCTGCCATTGGACGACTGAGCTGTCCATCATAGGAGGTGGGACTTTGTATTAAAGAGGCAGCCAAGAAAACAGGAGTTTCTCTTGTATGTAATCTGTTGGCGCTCATCCCGCACTCCTCCCTGTCCCCTCCGAGGCTGCATAGGGGCATAGATCAGGCTGCATTCATGGCAATGGTGGGGCTGAGCCTTATTTTGCTTCACAGTTCTTTATTTAAAATTTTGTGTGTGTGTGTGTGTGTGTGTGTTTTTTCTGAAACTTTCTTCTTAAAATGAAGGTGTGTGTTATACACTGATGAATACGGTATATCCAAATAACACGCCAGGATCATTTGTTCACCACACAGCCACAAAGGCAAGAGAATTCTTGTTGGGCAGTGTATTAGTGCTCGGACAAACACACTTAGACCAAATTTTAATGGTTCAAAATGGTTGTCCCTCATGCATGTTCACTTCATCAAATCTGGCCCTCTTTGAAAAAAGTTTGGACACCCCTGGTGTAGGGCTATCAATCCTATTGTACGTGGTGGGTAAAAGTGCATCGGAGAGTAACTTTTAAATTGTGGTTCTGAATGATGAGCAAATGTATGTGTTTACAATATCGTGTAATGATGCAGCACAAGTGAATAAAATATGTTTTTGTTATATTCACTGGCGCTGCATCATTACACAATAGGTTTGTGTATTTCAAACTTTGCGCTGTGATAATGTGTGGCTTCTGATAGTTTCATTACAATGTATTTATTACTGTGGTTTTATTTATTTTTTCTTTTAGGAATGAACTCTATTCTTGTTTACGTTGGCCATGAAGTATTTGAAAATTATTTCCCCTTCAAGTGGAAGATGCAGGACAGTCAGTCTCATGCTCAGCACCTCACCCAGAACCTTGTTGCCACTTCCATCTGGGTGCTGATTGCCTATATCCTTTACAAAAAGAGGATATTCTGGAAGATTTGACCTCTTATGTAGCATCAGCCTAATTATTTGGTTAGAACTGTATGACGTTAAATTTGGAAGTTGAGTCCTTTCTTTGGGACATCTAAAACTAGAATATCTGGGTCAGGGTCATAAGTTTGCTGTCTACCTGCACTTCACTTTTTTTAACAGATTTTTTTGTTTTAGTTTGTGGCTTACTGCAAAAAGCAACAGAAGCGTGGCTAAGGTACACTTTATTTACCTCACCAACAGTCAAATGTCCCAAACTGGCATCTTCTACCCAGCTTCTTCTGGGTGCCGTAATGTGGCCGTTGTCATTGGCCGGCGCAGGATGTCACTTCCTGCACATGTCATTCCACCACAGAGGATCTACTAGAATGTAAACTGAGCTACGCATGTGCAGCCTGGTGTACATTCTAAAGATGACAGAGCAGCTAGGTAATTTATTTTATTGCAGAAGAGAGATTCCCTGTCACTTCTGCAATAAGGAATCTGTCTGCTCAGTTTTTTTTTAATTACAGACTTATGTTCCACTTTTAATAAAAAGGAGTTAAAGGGAAACATTTAAAAAAAAAATTACGTGTTGTCCGTGCATACTCAGCAAACAAATGTCGTATTAAAAAATGCAAACACTACTACTATGCTGCAATAGAATAATAATTCATTTTTCTTGCCCATTTTAACATGTTTGTGCCCAGTAATGTGCAGCTGGTTAGTCTTTCTCTTGATTTTAGCTGTTGATCAGGTTTATGGACCATATAGGAAGACCTAAACTGAAAACCATTATTTATTTAGCATACATACAAGTACATTTTTATTAAATATGCTAAAAGCTTGCATTGCTCCCTCATGTGGCTGGTTGTGGTCTCTACTGGTGAAAAAGATCTGGGGGGGGGGGGGGGGCTTGGCATCAGATTGTTCAGGCAGATCTACTGATTGCCTGGCAGTGCTTGAATGTCGGTGATCCAAGATCCTCCAACAGCGCGCTTGTGACCAGCTGGATGAAGCCCAGTACCCAATTTTTTTAACATTTTTATACAATTGGGGTGGCTCATGATTTGATTAACTATTACTTAGAATATGTGTGCTAAATAAAAACAGGATATGGTTTTTAATGTTTGCCATACACATGGCAATTTTCAGGCAAATTCAACCACTTTCACAGTCACCACAAAAAGGTTATTGGTACTATGGTACTATGCTTTTATCTGTTTTGGTTGCGTTTTCAATGGAACACTTGTTGACAATGCTTACGCATTAAGCCACTGTGTGTGGCTAGCATGAGGCTACATTAACACCTGTGGTTTTCATGAGGTGCCATTGCAGTGCAGGGTGTATTTACATGCATTAACATTAATCCCCATGGATGGAAGCTGCAAGTAGCATTTTTTTTTTTTAACACCATATACTAAATCTGAGAAGTGTAAATGTAGCCTTAGGCCTTGTACACACAAGCTTAAACCGGTAGAAGAGCAGTTTGTAGAGAAAGCATTTGCAAGTATCAGGCAGCACCAATTGGCTTAGGTTTGTGGATGATGAAGCACCGCTTTAATTTGTGAATGCTGTCACTTCAAACATGGATGAAGGGTGTTTGGAAAGCTTTTAGGCTGGGTTCACACCTATGCAAATTGGATGCTGCTTACACAGCATCCAATTCGCATAACATTTTAAATTCATTCATTTTAATGAGGCTGGTTCACATATCTGTGGGGGAATTCGCACTGCGCATTGCACAAAAAACGTGTGCGTATTCTAGCCATTGCGCATTATCTTCTATGAAAACGCATCTGATTCGCAGAGGTGTTCCGTTCTGAACACAAATTCTCTCCCTGCTCACTACACCTCCCCCCTCCCCTCTACCAGGTCAGCTAATCCGCAGCTACAACTGAGACGAACCGCTGAATAGTTGTTTTTTCTCTTCGCAGAGAAAACAGAGCTGGAATTCGCACTGCACAAGTGTGAACCAAGCCTTAGCAAACTTCCAGTAGCTTTCTTGAAGCCTTTTAAAATACTTTGTCAAAGCTTCCTGTACAGACTGCGCTTATTCAAGCTAATGTTCATGTGCACAAATGAATGCAATGTGTAATTTTTATTTCCGCTACTGTAATTTAAATTTTTTATTCCGTTAAGTGTGGCTTGCATGTGCTGATTTGTAAATAAATGTGTTAAAATACGAAGTAAAGCTCATACACAAATTCTCTTCTGATTTTTAGTTTTTTTTTTTTTACTCCTTTTTTGGGGGGGGGGGGGGGGTGTGTGTGTGTGTGTGTGTGTGTGTGTGTGTATGTGGCGGTGATCATGTATATGTCAAAACTGCATAACACATACGTGGCATCCAGGAAGCTTGTTGTATGCAGCACCCAGGAATAAATGTGCTTCTGTGTTTGTGCTGGAAGCATGCTCCCGGCACCGACCCTTGGTTCACATCTATGCGTGCTGCATGTAGGGCAGCAGAATTATTTCAGTGGGTTGCCCTACCGACAAACGCAGGGAAAAATCCTGGATCCTTTGCTAAAATAACACCACACTGGTTCAGCAGGTGTTTGCCAATGTGTGCGGGTGTCATTAAGAATTATTGGCACTCCTGCATGTTCTGCTAAAGAGCAGCACATTTAACTGCGTGATGAGAGAGCTTGCAATTTATTTTTTGTATGCACATTTCTGAAATGCAAAGATGTGATCCAAACATGAAGTGCACTTGTATGTTAAGTATGCATGTGCCATATATGTGGGGGGTCCCTATGGAAGCTGGAAATTCCACCAGCACATCGCAAACAGGGACCAGGGATTTGCAGTCATATGATCACATAAAAAATTAAGGACATTTTCTAATTTAAATGTGTTTGTTTTTTTTTTTGCTCAAAGAGTGTATGGATATTTTCACATACAGTAAAACCTTGGTTTGAGAGCGTTTTGCAAGACAAGAAATTTTTTTCAATACTTTTTGACTTGATATACAAGTAGGGTCATGTCACAGCTGAGTATAAAAGAGAAGAGAAGCGCCTCTAAGTGTAGCAATATGGTTACATTTAGACCCCATTCACACAGGGGCGACTCGTCAGGCGACTCAGCCGCCTGACAAGTTGCGTCCCATTCTGTACAATGGAACCGTTCTAATCGGAGCGACTGAAGTCGCTCCGACTTAGAAAAAGGTTCCTGTACTACTTCAGGACGACTTCAGGGCGACTTCCATTGACTTCAATACAGAAGTTATTTTTGAAGTCGTCTTCAGATCGCCCGGCACAGTCACGGGACAAGTCGTGTCGCCCCTGTGTGAATGGGCTCTTATAATGAAGGTACAACATTTAGCAACATATTGCTACACTTGGAGGCACCTCTCTTCTCTTTTATACTCTGTAGCTCCTGCTGGATTTTGCTTCTAATCCCCTTGTGGAGGCTTTCATTTGTGGATTGACATTTTATGGTTACACAACCTTGCTATAATATTTTTATATGGACTATAGACTGAAGAACTTATGAATAAATGGTTGTGGAACAAATCATTTGAGTTTCCATTATTTCTTATGGGGAAATTCGCTTTGATATACAAGTGCTTTGGATTACAAGCATGTTTCTGGAACGAATTATGCTCGCAATCCAAGGTTTTACTGTAGTTGGCTTGGTCCCCTAGTCAGGGAATGTGAGTAAAACAAGTCATACTGCTTTGCTTCTCTCCCCCTTCAGAGGTAGCTCAAAAGTAAACACTTACAACTCAAATCTTGCTGTAGCTTTGTCCTTGGATCCCATGATGAAACCTGGTAGCTCCCCACCCCCCAAAAAAAACCTATTTATAATCCTAGTTCTTTAGGCCAGAGTGCCCAACAGCTTGCTGAGGCAGGGATGACGCTAAAGTGTATGTGTATCTACAGAAAATCTGTACAGTGGACTTCCTGCTAATGAACAATTTATTATGCTGATTTATTCATAGGTTGATTGATTATTTGCATCTGCATGTTAGGTTGTTTTGGTTTTATTTATCACTTACCCATCCAGATTAAACTTGCATTTTAGCATCCCCAGTCTTGCTGTGCAGGGAATAACACTAGGCTAACATAGACTTATTCAGTTAAACATAATAGCATTTCAAGTGTGCATGTATAGCAGTTTTTTGAACAAAGTAGGAAAGGGTTAAAACCCGTTTTTTGTGGTCTGTCAAACTTGGTTGATTTCCTTGCCTAAAGATGCAACAGAAAATGAGAGGCGACCTCTCAAATGTGAGGTGAGTTCCCCTTTTAGACCACTGTCACTGAAACTGATTTATCCATTGAAAGATTCTCTCTCATCTACCATTTTGGTGAACATTTTTGGAGCTCTGCTCGCTTTCCTGCTGACAATGGTCACCAATAGGTACCCGTCATTAAAATGAAGTCTCAAAATATAATAGAAAATCAGACATACCAATAAGTGTAAACCATCAAAAAAAAATGCTTGCGGTATCAGAGAAAAAGAAAGCTCTAGATTAATTTTGTTGCAAATTCTCCAAGCTTATTGTTGTGACTCGAAAAAGGGGGGAGCACCACCTAAGTGCAGCATTAACCACTTCAATACAGGGCTTTTTGTACCTATTCAATACCGGGCCTATTTTGGCACTTCTCTCCTACATGTACAAATCATAATTCTTTTGCTAGAAAATTACTCAGAACCCCCAAACATTATATATGTTTTTTTAGCAGACACCCTAGGGAATAAAATGACGGTCATTGCAACATTTTTTCTTGCACAATATTTGCGCAATAATTTTTCAAACGCCTTTTTTAAAAAAAAAAAATGGTTTCATGAATTAAAAAATAACAAAACTGTAAAGTTAGCCCAATTTTTTGGGAACATATGAAAGATAATGTTACGCCGAGTAAATAGATACCTAACATGTCACGCTTTAAAATTGCGCACACTCATGGAATGGCGCCAAACTTCGGTACTTAAAAATCTCCATAGGCGACGCTTTAATTTTTTTTACAGGTTACCAGGTTAGAATTACAGAGGAGGTCTAGTGCTAGAATTGTTGCACGCGCTCTAACGCACGCGGCGATACCTCACATGCGTGGTTTGAACGGCGTTTACATATGTGGGCGACTTACGTGTGCATTCGCTTCTGATCGCGAGCTACCGGGGACAGGGGCGTTTTAATTTTTTTTTATTATTATTTATTTATTTATTTTACTTATTTATTTATTTTTTACAATGATTTTTTTTTTTGATCACTTTTATTCCTATTACAAGGAATGTAAACATCCCTTGTAATAGGAATGTGTGTGACAGGTTCTCTTTATTGAGAGATGCGGGGTCAATAAGACCCCACATCTCTCCTCCAGGCTGGAAAGCATGAGATCAGTGAAATTTTTTTCACTGATTTCATACTTACAGCCGCAATGGCGGCTTTGTTTACATTTGAGACCCGGGCGTGACGTCATCACATCGCGCCCGGGCCTCCGACGATCATAGAGATGACTGGTGACCATCTGGTCACCAGTCATCTCTATGCTCATCACGTGACTCCACCAACGATGCCGGAAGATTCGCTCCGGGTCCCCGATCGCACGGGGGAGCACCGGATGGCGGCGGGTGTCCCCTCCCGCCGCCTATAAGAACGATCAGGCGGCGGAACCGCCGCTATGATCGTTCTTATGGTGCACAGAATCGCCGGCACTTCAAAAGGATATCTGAATGATGCCTCTAGCTGCAGGCATCATTCAGATATCCCCCTACAAAGCCGAGGACGTCATATGACGTCCACCCAGGATGGGAGATCCCATCTGGGGACGTCATTTGTCTATGGCTGGGTAGGGAAGTGGTTAACAGTTTTTTTCTCTCACACAGCATATGCATAATTGCAACTACACCCCAAAATACATTCTGCTACTCCTCCTGAGTGTAGCGATACCACATGTGTGAGACTTTTACACAGCCTGGCCACATACAGAGGCCCAAAATTGAAGTAGCACTTTCAGGCGTTCTACAAGCATAAATCGCACATATCCTTTCTCAACCACCTATTACAATTTTGAAGGCCCTGGAGCACCAGGACAATAGAATTTTCCACAAAATGACCCCATTTTGGAAAGCACACACCCCAACGTATAATCTATGAAGCATTATGAGTCTTTTGAACGGTTCATTTTTTTCCAGAAGGTTTTGGAAAATGTGGAGAAAAAATTAAAATGCATTTTTTTTACACAAAGTTGTCAATTTATAAGATATTTCTAACACATAATATGTACATAGCAAAAATTACACCCCAAAATGCATTCTGCTACTCCTCCTGAGTATGGCGATACCACATGTTTGAGACTTTTACACAGCCTGGCCACATACAGAGGCCCAACATCCAAGTAGCACCTCCAGGCATTCTAGCAGCATTAATTGCACATATCATTTTCTGACTACCGATCACATTTTTGAAGGCCCTTCATATATCTAACACATAGCAGGTACATACCAAATAACAAAAGATTACCTGTGGTTTTAGAAGTGCAGTGGTCCACAGAGGAGAGCATCGGTCCAGGCAGCAGGCAGGGATGAGGTCAGCGACAGCAAAAGCAATCATCCAGGCAGCAGGCAGGAATACTGTCCATAGTTCGCACAGGCAGAGATACTGTCAGCACAGCCAGAGCACAGCCAAAGCACAGGTCCAGGTAGCAGGCAGAGGTGTCCCGGCAGAAATGCTGTCCAAAGTCAGTAGAGGCAGCAGGCAGATATATGGTCAACACAGCCAAAGTATTGGTCCAAGCAGCAGGAAGAAACATGGTCCATAATGTCATGGGTCATTACAGGCAGTAATATGGTCAGCACAGCCAAATTATTGGTCCAGGCAGCAGGAAGGACCATCAAGCTTAGGGCCAGGGAGACAGGGGTAGAGGCTTCTCCCACCCAAATCGCTTTGAAGCCTCCGGGCAACCAGACCCTGTTCTTGGAGCAAGAAAACGAAAAACTGGTTTTCTCTACTCAGAACGCTATTCTGAAGCCCCTCACATATGTGAGACCCCTGTGTACTAAAAGTAGATGGCCAAAAGATCAGTCCAAGTGGCAGGCAAAAACATGGTCGATTAACAGGCCAAGGTCGGTACACGTGGAAGTCAGAAACTTGGTTTAAATCGGCAGGCAGAGGCATCGTCGGTAAACAGGCTGAGGTTGGTGCACGTGGAGGTCAGAAACGTGGTTTAAATCGGCAAGCAAAGACATCGTCGGTAAACAGGCCAGGGTCAGTTAATTAACATGGAAGGTAGTTAGTAACATGGTAGCAGGGAAATGGCAGTCTGTTAATAATAAGGGGAACTAATGGATGTATGATAATTTTTGAAGCAATTTCCGATGCACAGGCCAGGTTGGGAGGGACAATCGGGACAATAATAGCTGGTGTCTCTTCTTACTCCTCCTCTGCTGCATACACGGCATTTCTTTTGGCGTCTTCCAGATTCTGTGGGGCGGATGCTAAAGGGATAGTGTCGCTCGTGAAGCCGACTCACACTATCAGAGCGAATGCTTCCTGGGGCGGGATCTTGTTGGTAAATGAGGGCATCGATGATATCTTCGATATATTGGAGGTAGTGGAGTCGGTGATTTTGAGTTGCTTTTTGGTAGCAGACAAACGAATTAAAAAGGGCCATGTGAAACAGGTGAAACGCAACTTTTTTGTGCCAATAACGGGACTTTCTGGTTGATAAGTAGGGCTGTAGCATCTGGTCGTTTAAATCCACCCCCCCCCCCATGTACAAATTGTAGTCGTGGACACATTCGGGCTTTACAATGGAGCCGCGTCTTCTTGGGATCTCCACCATGGTGTCATTGTGGATCGTAGAGAGGATGTGGACATCTTTCTTGTCCCTCCACTTCATGGCCAACACCTCCTCGTTCCTCATGGATGCCGATTCTCCAGGTCGCAATTTTTTTGTCAATAACTTTTGTGGGAATCCCTTCCGTTTTTTTTTGAAGGTACCGCAGGCCGGGGTTTGTTTACTGTAAAGGTGGCGAAAAAGGGGCAGGCTGGTATAATAATTATCAACATATAAATGGTAACCTTTTCCGAACAGGGGGTATGCCAACTCCCAGACAATTTTCCCACTGGTTCCAATATATGTGGGGCAATCACGGGGCTGGAGCTGGGAGTCTTTGCCTTCGTAGATCCTGAATTTGCAGACGTATCCAGTGGCTCGATCACATAATTTATTTAATTTTAACCCATACCTGGCTCTCTTGCTTGGTATGTACTGCTTGAACTGCAGCCGGCCGGTGAAATGTACGAGGGACTCGTCCACAAAAATTTTTTGGTCTGGGATGAAAACTTCTTCAAATCGCTGGGAAAAGGCATTGATTAGGGGGCGTATCTTGTACAATTTGTCGTAGTTGGGATGATCTCGGGGAGGGCACTGTGAATTGTCATTGAAGTGGAGAAAGCGCATAATCATGTCATATCTTTTCCTGGACATGACAGCGGAATATATGGGCATGTGTTAGATGGGGCGTTTGGACCAATATGAATGGACTTCGTTCTTTTTTGTAAGCCCCATATTGAACATAAGGCCCAAAAATAATTTAAATTCCTCCAATGTTAGACGCCGCCACTGGAACATGCGGGCGTAGGAAGAATCGGGGTTGGCAGCAATAAATTGGGATGCATACAGATTCGTTTGCTCCACTATATTCTGCAGCAAGTCTTGTGGGAAAAATAAACAAAAATAATCAAATTTAGAAAAATTTGTAGTGTCGGGCTGCACACCTGGCTGTGCGGTGAAAGGGGGGATGATAGCGGATCCTGAGTTGGCAGGCAACCATAAGGGGTTTGCCAGGGCATCGGGAAGGTAGGATTGGGGCTGGATTCTTCGGGTTGGGCGTGAATTTCCATTGCTTGTACTGGGCTCCTCTTCCTGGGGTATGGCGCTGCTGGTGGTGGGCAGTTCTCCTGATCTTGGTGCTGATCTTGGTGCTGATCGCATTCTTTTGGGAGGGACGGTTTCCTCCGGGGACTCGGACTCTGAGCCACTATCCTCCACTGGCTCGTATTCCGAACCAGAATCGGATAATGGGAGCTCCCCGCTGCTCTCATCATCCGACATGGCAAGAATTGCATATGCCTCCTCAGGTGTGTAAACCCTTTGGGACATTATGGCAGTGCTTATTGGTGGGCCTGTGTAATGGTACTGCTGGTGGTAGTGGTGGCGTTCTGTGTGGTAGTACCGATGGAGGTATTAGTGGTGGGCCTGTGTGGTGGTACCGATGGCGGTATGGGTGGTGGTGGTACCAATGGCGGTACAGGTGGTGGTGGTACCGATGGCGGTACGGGTGGTGGTGGTGGCGGCGGTACGGGTGGCGGTACAGGTGGCGGTACGGGTGGTGGTGGTAGCGATGGCGGTATGGGTGGTGGTGGTACCGATGGCGGTACAGGTGGTGGTGGTACCGATGGCGGTACAGGTGGTGGTGGTACCGATGGCGGTACGGGTGGTGATGGTACCGATGGCGGTACAGGTGGTGGCGGCACTACCGACGGTGGTACGGGTGGTGGTACTGGTGGTGGTACCGATGGCGGCACTAGTGGTGATACTGGTAGCGGGCCTGTGTGGCAGTATAGATGCTGGTACTGGTGGCGGTACTGGTACCGATGGCGGTACTGGTAGCCTGTGTGGCGGTACCAATGGCGGTACCGATGGAGGTGCGCCTGTGACAGATGATTGACAGATGGGCTGATTGATTGATTGACAGATGGGCTGATTGATTGATTGACAGATGGGTTGATTGATTGACAGATGGGGTGATTGATTGACAGGTGGGCTGATTGATTGACAGATGGGCTGATTGATGTGCTGGGCTGTGTGACAGGTCCTCTTTATGGGGGGGGGCGTGTTGTGCACTGTAAACTTATGTAGACAAACTACACTGAGCTAACTTACTGATCTCTTCTCTCTCCTCACAGATCGGTGTGTGAGGAGAGAGCAGGGATCAGGTAGTAACTCCTGTGGAGTTTGTTTACATTTGTGACCGGCTGTGATTGGACACAGCCGGTCACGTGGTAAACAGCCAATTCATTGGCTGTTTACTCTGATCGGGGACGCGCTGTGTCCAAGGGACACTCGCCTTCCCCGATCCCCGCTCTGCAAACCTGTGGCGGCGCGCACGGAGCGCGCCGCCGAGTCTGTTTTGACAGGTGATCGGCTGTGACTTTGACACAGCCGATCACATGGTAAACAGCCAATGAAATTGGCTGTTTACCGTGATCGGGGAAGCGCTGTGTCCGAGGGACACATGCCGTCCCCGATCACCGCGCTGCGCGCCCCCGCGGGCGCGCGCAAGGCATTATCCTGCAGGACGTCATATGACGTCCAGTATGGATAATGCAACCACTTCCCGGACGTCAATTCACTATTGACTGGGCGGGAAGTGGTTAAAAGAGAAGTATGGGTTTTTTTTTTTTCATAGAGGTTAAAAGCACTCACAAGAGATTAAAATGTAAACACTTTTATCGTGTAGGAAAAACAAAAAGGGAGGGAGAGGTCACAAGGCCCCGGGATTTTAAGGGTGTCAATAATGTGCAGAATCAGAAGATAGAATACTGACTGAACACAATGAGTAAAAAAATAGAATTTTTATTACAAAATTATTTCTATACAGACAACACCAAAGCAGTATACAACCATAATCAATTATGTTCGTGTAAACAACAGACACAGAGGTGCCAGTGTACTCAACGTTTCGCTCTAAAGAGAGCTTCCTCAGGAGATTTTACCACGGCAACACATGATATGCTAAAGACAAGATAAAAAACATGGGATGTAAAGCTTGGCATGACCAACATCAAACAAAAAAAATAATTATTTTTTTGTTTAAAGAATTCATTTTTTGTTTGATGTTGGTCATGCCAAGCTTTACATCCCATGTTTTTTATCTTGTCTTTAGCATATCATGTGTTGCCGTGGTAAAATCTCCTGAGGAAGCTCTCTTTAGCGCTAAACGTCGAGAACACTGGCACCTCTGTGTCTGTTGTTTACACAAACATAATTGATTATGGTTGTATATACTGCTTTGGTGTTGTCTGTATAGAAATAATTTTGTAATAAAAATTCTATTTTTTTACTCATTGTGTTCAGTCAGTATTCTATCTTCTGATTCTGCACATTATTGACACCCTTAAAATCCCGGGGCCTTGTGACCTCTCCCTCCCTTTTTTGTTTTTCTTATATCAATTGGGATGTGGTGTCATTAAATTTACCTTCCCCTCCAGATTCATTTTTACTCTTATCGTGTAGTGTCTGCCACCCATCTCGGTCCTGCAGGAGCCACCTGGGGTCCTGACCCCTGTGGATTATGAAGATAGGGATGGATGCCCTGTATGGCACCAGGAAGTCCAAGCTGTCCAGCGCGAAACCCACCCGTGGACGTGAGGTTAGGAGAGGAAGAGATGGCTGAGTAGATCAGACTACATGCTCAGAGCGATCTGATCCTTTAAAGGCCTGGTGTGGTATTGCAGCTTACAGCTTTATTTAGAGGAGAGGGAATAAATCGGGGCCGTGGAACTACAAGAGCTAGCGACTCTACCATCATAAAAGCATGCATAATACAGCAAGTGGGCAATATTCAATAAAATAGCAGTTTTATTGAATATTGCCGCTTGCTGTAGTCATGCTTTTATGACGGTAGAGCCGCAGCCATCGCTTCCCTTTCCTGGTGTCGTCATGTCCACCAGTGTGTTCCACGCTGGATGGCCTGGTCCCATACAGGACATCCATCCCTATCTTCACGATGCACACCAGTCTGGACCCCCCAGGCGGCTCCTGCAAGACAGACGAGTGGCAGACACTACACCATACAATAAGCTTGTTTACATTTTATATCTTCTGGTTTTATTGCCAGGAGGTTAAAAGCACTCACATTATTTAATGCTGCACTTAGGTTCTTCCTCCCCCCCTTTTTTTTGTGTGTTTATACAGAGCTAGCGCAACTCCTCTGAGGACAACAGCTGCCAGTGCCCCACCACGCACATTTAGTATATAGACTGGTAAAATGAGGTAAAACGGCGCTAGAACCCACAAACAACAGGTATCAAAGCCGCCAGCACTCAAACAAAGTGGATGAAAATGAAAAGCAGGGTAGTGCGGCGCTATGCTAGTGAATGGTATCACTAAGAAAAAAAAGTGACAATCAAACATATGGTGAAAATAAAAATGCAGTGATCAAAGCATAAATCAAATAAACCACAAATCAAATGAGTATGGTGTGGGTGTCTCCACAGGAGGAGTCCACACACTAAAAGTGCTACCGTGAGTGAACACAGGTGCATAGAAACAATCCAAAAAAATGACTTACGACTAAGAAAGGTCCATGTAGTGAAAACAAGATGGGGTCTCTGTGTGTGTTGCAGGTGCACCAATCTGGAGGTGAACACAACAACACTAAGGCTGGGTTCACACCTATGCGTTGCGTTTTTGAGCTTGGAGTCTTTGCCAAGTTCGCAATCAGTCGTTCAGCGGTTTCATTGCGTTTGTAGATGCGAATTTGAAGTTCTTAGCTTCAGAGCTGCGTTTTTTGTGAAGGCCAAACATTGTTAGCCGTGTGCTGATGCTGCTAATAAAAGGGAGTGACCTTTCTTGGACTCTTCCTGGTTCTCCAGTAGTAAGTATTTTGTGGATTTGGATTGTGATTTCAGTTAAAAAATGTGTGCTGCTCTGCCCATGATTATGCCCAAAGTTGTTGCAGCAACAGCAGCAATCTTGCTTGAAGTTGAGAGGAGGAGAAGGAGAAGGAGAAGATACTGGGTTCATCCCATAATTGCAAATAGGGAGGAAAGAGGGCAGTTCATGGTATTATATGAAGATCTCCGTGGGCATGAAGAGAAGTTTTTTTAATTATACACGGATGTCAATCAATAGGTATATATTTTTTTGCCTTGCTATACATTTCTTTGCTCCATTGTTCCATAGTTATTTTTTTGGTAATATTTTAAAATACCCAAGTAATATAATTATTTTTTGATATTTAAGTTTTGATGAATTGCTTGTTAAAATATACTCTCGTTTGGAGCGTCAGAATACGTGCTACAGAGCAAGCATCCAGCCTGCAGAACGATTATTAATCACATTAAGGTACTTTCAACCCCCTATGTCCATTGGCATTGTTAATTGTGAGCATGGAATATTAACTTGTTTTAACAGTCAAACATGTGTAATTAGAAATTAATAACGAGACCGAAGTTGACCTCAAAAATCTTTATTCCAGATTTTGAATATTTTTTCTTCTCAAAAATAATAGCTAAAATAGCCAACATAAAATTATTTTTTGAAATATCAAAAATATAAACTGTGCTTTCAAGTATACCTCTTGACAAAATTACTAACATAAAATGCACACATGCTCCTCAACTTTGTGCAGAACTCAAATTTCAAAGATTATGGTATGTTCTTTTGAAAGCTGCCTCAGTGGAGTAGTGACTTGCATAATGAGTTTCATCACTGCCAGTGCTGGGATCACGGCTAGACTCGCCATGTTGCTGAGCCCCATGTGGCTGTGGCCCATACAACCCCTGATTTGGGTGGGATGGCCTTATTGAAGAAATTGGGGATGGAATAGGATAGGGAATTCTACTGTGTGGTAAATCATATATCGAAGTTGCCTCTTGAAAACTTGAAGGATAGGATGGAGGAACATAGGGGTAAGGTTGGTGTAGTGGTTCAGGTTACGGGCCGGACCTTGGGAACTGAATGTGACTTTTTTTTCTTGTGGCACATATGGCCTTTCAAATGTTGCTTCCTCACGTGGCATTGCAAAGGATTGCAGAACATGTTCTATAGTGGTTCGCATTTCCAAATATCGCTCAGGTTTTACTTTTTTAATTAGAGGTACAAAATTGAGTGCCATTATTGTATCCGGACATAAGAAAGCATCCACCTTTTGAGTCATTATTTGTAACATCTCTAGTAGACGCTCACTTATGTCCGGCTGCGATACATGCGCTCGCTTACGTGCCAGTTTGGCTGGCCGCCCAATGTTTGCTGGAGCAGAGGAGGGCCCAGGGATTGCCTCTGTCACTACAGATTGCTCTTCTGTATTTTCTAGCCACAGATTTGAGGCTATTTGGATTTGGCCAAGATCATCACTAGGTTCCATAAAAAATAGATTTACTGGTGCCTCCGCTTGTGCCTCAGAATGGCTCTCAGGTTGATCCTCTAACACCTCTTGTTCATCCCAACTAGCTTCGGTCCTGTAGTAAAATAGAGTTTGAGTTAGTAATGCCACAAACCAAAAATATGTATGCCCGATACATTGATGATGTAGATGATAACTTACTCTCTCATGTCTATAATTGGTTTGAGAAATTCAAGGTCCCCAGCATACATATAGGGTACCCTAGCTGTTGCCCCAGAGCCACTCTTCACTTCTCTGACGTGTCTATTATATTTTTTTGTAGGCATCCCGCATGCTTCTCCACCTTCTCCTTATGTAGAGCACTGAAAGAAACCAACATTAATACTAATGTATTATTTCTTTCTTGTTTAAGGTACCTAGCTACAGGCAATTCATTTGCCAGTCTACACTATGAGTTCAAAGTAGGCAAATCTACAATAAGTGGCATTGTACATGAAACCTGCCTTATTATTTGGGAAGAACTCAAGCAATTGGTTTTCAAAAAGCCAACCAAAGAAGATTGGTTACAGATATCCAATAAATTCTGGGAGCGGTGTAATTTCCCAAATTGTCTGGGAGCAATCGGCGGCAAGCACATACGCATCCTGAAGCCTTTTGAGAGTGGGAGTCAGTTTTTTTAATTATAAAAAATATTTTTTGTTTGTATTAATGGCAGTGGCAGATGCCAATTTTAATTTTATTTATATTGATGTCGGGGCTTATGGCAGCAGCTTAGATTCCAGCGTATTTTCGAATTCCTCATTTGGGAGAATGTTGAGGGACAATACCCTGGATTTACCGAACGATTGTGCCTTGCCAGGAACAAATGAGCCTGCCCTCCCCCATGTTTTCGTAGGGAATGAAGCATTTGCGCTTACTAAAAATCTTATGAGACCTTTTTCAAGTAGAGCGCTGACAAACAACAAAAGAATATTTAATTATCGGCTCACTAGGGCACGCCGAGTGGTAGAGTGTGCATTTGGTATACTGTACTTTCAAATAAATGGCGATTTTTGCATACTCCCCTGAACATCAGTCTGGAGCATGCTGTATCTGCAGTAAAAACTGCCTGTGCACTGCACAACTATGTGCGTGAATGCGATGGCTACAATTTTGATGATTCACTGATGCATAGTATGGAGGCGGCACAGTGGAATGTGACTAGGGGCACTAGCAGTGGCAACTTAATTCGAGACCAATTTCTAAATTACTTTTTGATGCCAGCTGGTGAGGTAACTTGGCAGATAAGTTCATTTTCAGGTTACCTTTTTTTGCGTTTAACTAAAACAATATCTGGCACTTTACAAAATCGAAAAATAACATATGGAAAAAAATGTCACTATGTGTAATTTTTATGAACAATAAATAAAAATTCTTGGAGGACATTTGTGTATTGTAATATTTGTGAATCCTAAACTAAGTTTAACGTGATTTTTTTAGCTTAATTGATGTCCTCATACGTCGCAGTGTGAGGCCGTTATATGTGCTCGGGTGGGGGTCTTTGTACACAAAATCAAGGGGTTAGGCAAAGTTAAACAATCACTTGTCATTATGACGTCTTTGTACGGCCATCATGGGTCATAGCGTTAAAAGGGGCTGACTAAAAAATATAGACACTCCTCCAAGGTGCTGGGAACAACCTTGTTAAAGTTAGTTTGCAGATTTGTAAAACAAAAATGCACACAGACACCTAAAAACAATGAGCAAGGATGTGGGAATGAGGCCCTGGTCATCATCAACATGGGGACAAGATGCATTGGTAGGGAGACACAAACACCATGCTTATGTTGAAAGCATGGGGCATGGGATAGGTCAGGGGGGAGGGCTCTAAAGCACACTTAACATGCCATGACAGGCTGCATGCCTGGATAAGGGCCTGGTATGGATTTGTACCCAAGTAATCTACAGATAGAGAATAAGATAAATTAACTTACCTTTGTCAGCCTGAACTTGGGATGAGCACATGCTCCACTCTGGCAAGAGGGTTCGGGCAATTTCAACCCATGTCTGATTTTTCAGCAAGTTCTCCTTATATTTAGGATGCCGGGTGTCATAGAGCAGTGGATTCTCCCTGACAAGGCGGATCAGCTCCTCACAATCCACAGACTCCTTCTCCTTGGCAGTCACTTTTTGGCTCTGTTTTTTCGACAGGGCTCCTCACCTCAGCATCAGGAAACAGACAGGGGAGGAAGCTTGAAAAGGGGGAGGTGGAGGAGGAGGGGAGAAAAATTCTGTTCACACCGCAACACATCTGCGATTCAGATGCGTGGCCATAGAAGATAATGGACCTGAATTTGCACCTGAGCCGCACCGCAAGGTCTAGAGAACGCACACGTTTTTTCGGTAATGCGCAGTGCGAATGCATCGCACATATGTGAACCAGCCTCATTGTAAAAGAATGTATTTTTTTAATGTTATGCGAATTGGATGCGGTGTAAGCCGCAACCAATTCGCATAGGTGTGAACGGGGCCTAAAGGTGAGATGAACTAATAAGTTGACAGAAAGTCAAAACCCCTCAGACCTATTTCAAGGATAGCTTCCCACAGATTATACACATGTGAAGAACTGAACTGTTGTCTGATGAATTCAAATCAAAAACACTTGAGACAATGGGTGGGTGGGGTACTCTTACCACAAATGATGGACTCATCTACCGTACAATAGTGAGTCAGATAGGCTTGAGTTCTCAAAGACCATGGATGATGGAACAGGATGCCGTAGATGTCTCGAACCGTCCAGGAGAGGGTGATCCAGTGCACTGAATAGCTAGTAGAAATTCCTCCAGCATGCGGGCTGCGACAGTGAGCGGGAACCACCGACGGAGACCACGGAACCGACCGTCGGTTCCGTGTGCGGTACTACACGTCACTGGGCTGACTGTTCCCAGCTCACCTTGTGTTCGTGAGTCTGCGCATTCAATCGCAAGTGCATTGCAGCTTCTCCGTTCGTGGTCTTCGTCTGTGGTTCCAGCTCACTGTTGCAGCCCGTATGCTGGAGGAATGCGGCAGCATTATTTTTTTTTCTTTTTTCTGTACCTCAATACAATCCTGTCTTGGAGGTTTACAGACAATTCCTGGAACTTCATGGTTTGGTTTGTCTTCTGCACAGGCACACACCTGTCTATATAAAAGTTTCCACATTTAACAGTGCATGTCAATCAACTGACTTTACCACAGGTGGACTTCAAGTTGTGGAAACAAGATGCACCGGAGTTCAATTTTAAGTGTCATGGCAAAGGCTGTGAAGACTTGTGTGATTTTATCTTTGCAAATTTATTAAAATTAAAAATAAACTTCTTTCATGTTATTATGGGGTATTGTTTGTAGTTGAGGGAAAATAATGAAGTTAATCCATTTCGGAATACGTTTTTAACATAACAAAATGTGGAAAAAAAAATAGGCTTTTTTGTACTCACCATAAAATCCTTTTCTCGTTCGTCCATGGACGGCCAACAGCGTTCTTAATTCTTGACGTATGGGTTATGTTCCTGTTCATAGGAGAGGACTAGGCAGAACATGTTTGATTATTGTAACATGTGTTTTTAATTATCTGAGATGAACAGCCATGTAGGACGTCCCCAAGCATTGTAAAAAAAAAAAAAACACGAGGGGTGGGAACAGTTATCAAAAAAAACCAACCAATTTCACCCCAAACCAGCAGAGCTCCTCAATGGAGGCGGTGCAACCTCAAACAGCCGCAAAACCTTGCGGCCGAAGGAAGCATCAGAAGATGCACTCACATCAACCTTGTAAAATTTTGAAGACGTGTGCACGGCCGACTAAGTCGCCACCTTGCACACCTGTGAGACAGATGCTTGATGTTGGGACGCACCAATTGCCCTGGTTGAATGTGAAGTGACCGGAAAGGGAGGCGCCCGCCCCTTAAGGGCATAGGCCTGGATGACGGTCTGCCTGATCCACCGAGAAATGGTGGCCGACGAGACCGCCAGGCCCTTTTGTGGACCAGACACCAACACAAACAAGTCAGAAGGTGAACAAAAATGGTCTTTCGCGCTACTAAAGAGTAAATAAAAAGCCAGTGAAGTGTATAGCGCTGAAAGCTGCAAAAACTAATTGTGTTCACTTTACACACTAGTAGAGATAGAAAAAGGGGTAGTGTTTTTGCGCTGAAAGCCAGCAGCTGAACTATATAAAGTGCCAAAAGCCAACATTAAAACTAAATAAGGTGCTAAAATATTTAGGTCTATGTTAATAGTCCTAGATTGATTAATATCCAGTGATAAATAAAGTGCACAAATATTAAAGTGCAATGATTATATATGTAACGGCACCCCAAGTATGAAAGGGGTTAACACCGTTAGGATATTCCCTTTCCAACCACACGAAAGCCACCAGACACTCCAACCAGCCGAATAAGACCCCATACGAATGATTCTCCCCCCAGATACGAGACAACGCTCTGTATTCAAGTTCCAAAATAGGGAATGACTTTATTTTCAAAACACATGGTAACACATTTCTCTTCAAAACCCTCCCCTCCCATATTTTGGGGAACAGGGCGGGTTAAACTGTCCAATAAACTGTCCAATGACAATGGTGATACAGGTCAGGTGTGTTCAAACTTCTCCTTTGATAAACAGTCTTAGGCAGAAGGGTTGATTCCCCCCCCCCCTCCTCACAGAAGACACTTCCACATCCCATAATATGGAGCCAGCCAGTCTACCAAGCGACAATCAACATCATCACAATGAAAGGGCCTGTAGCATAGGTGAGGCTCATTAGCATTACACAAGGAGACAGGAGACACATCAGCCTCTCTTAATTTAACCTGTTGAGTTCAGCACCAACAGAATAACTATTTACAGATCCTGGGCAATATTGAGGAATAATGTTACAGACCCATTTTAAAACAATCCCATACATATTCTCAATGTCCATTATTTCATTGCTCACCCTGTGCTCCAAAGTGACCCCCTGTCACACATCTCCCCTTTCGGCAGGAGACTAACAGAGGAGGGGACCCCAGATGGGTTGATTCCGAAGTTAGTCCATAGTTCCATTCTTCTAATGTCTGGACAACCCATCACCACTAGGGGCCCGAGATGACGTCTGTTTGCCGGGACAACCCATCAGCATTGCCATTTTGCTTACCGGGTCGGTAGCTGATGGTGAAATTGTAAGGTTGTAGGGCTAGGCTCCACCGCAACAACCTGCCATTGTCTCCTGAGACCCGGTTAAGCCAGACCAATGGGTTGTGGTCGGTGACCAGTGAAAATTCCTGTCCGTATAAGTAAGGGTTCAACTTTTTAAGGGCCCAGACCAGGGCCAAGCACTCTTTCTCCACTGCCGCATAGCTTACTTCCCAGGGTAATAGCTTTCTACTCAGGTATGCGACAGGGTGTTCTCCTCCATCCTCCCCAACTTGGCTCAGCACAGCCCCCAGTCCAAACATGGAAGCATCTGTGTGGACAAGAAAGCGTTTGTTAGGTACTGGGGCAGCCAAGACAGGTGCATTTACAAGTGCTTGCTTGAGGGCTAGAAACGCGGTTTCACAAGCTGGAGACCACAGGACCTGCCTAGGTAAATTCTTTTTCGTCAGGGGTTTGGCGATAGCACTATAATTAGGCACAAAACGTCGGTAGTACCCTGCAGTTCCCAAGAAGGCTAATACCTGGGTCTTAGTAAGGGGCGTGGGCCAGTTAGCTACTGCCTCTACCTTGGCTGGCTCTGGTCTCTGATTCCCACACCCCACTCGGTGTCCCAGGTACTGCACCTCCGCCATACCTTGATGGCACTTGTCTGGTTTCAAGGTCAGGCCTGCGGCCCGAATTTTGTCCAGAACCACCCCTACGTGCACCAGGTGCTCCTCCCAAGACCCACTGTAGATCGCAATGTCATCCAGGTATGCACATGCAAAATCCTGGAAGCCATCGAGGAGCCTATCCACCATACGTTGGAAGGTGGCCGGGGCATTTTTCATCCCAAATGGCATGACCCTAGACTGGTACAGGCCCAATGGGGTAACAAATGCCGACTTGGGGATAGCATCCTCGGCCAGGGGGATCTGCCAATAACCTTTACACAGGTCTATTGTAGTTAAATAACGTCCCCTGGCTATCCGATCTAGCAGTTCGTCTACCCTGGGCATCGGGTAGGCATCGGTGGTGGTCTTCTCATTGAGTCGCCTGTAGTCCACGCAGAACCGGGTAGTTCCGTCTTTCTTAGGCACCAGGACTACAGGTGAGGCCCAAGGGCTGTCAGAAGGCTCAATGACTCCTAACTGAATCATCTCCTGTATCTCCTTCCGCATTTCTTCTCGGACTGCTTCAGGGATACGGTAGGGGGGCTGTCGAAGGGGTGCTTGTCCAGGGGTCTCTACCTTATGCACAGCCAGGGTCGTATAGCCCGGTTTTTGGGAGAACGTCGCCTGTTTCTCCCCCAGAAGCCGCTTAGCCTGTTCCTTCTTTGTGGGGCTTAACCGGTCTCCTAGCTGCACAAGGCTAATGAGGTCAGTCTGGGGCTCTCTCTCTAGTAAGTCAGGGAGGGGTAGACCTTCTGAGTCGTCCGCAGCAGGGGCACATACTGCAGCAACATCCTCCTGCCGTTCCTGATACTCCTTCAGCATGTTCACATGAAAGGTTCGCTGGATTCTTTCATCTGCACAGCTGGCAATAACATAGGTAGTATCACATACCTGGGCTACTACTTTATACGGGCCCTGCCAAGATGCCTGCATCTTGTCGGTCTTCACAGGTTTGAGCACTAAGACCTTCTGCCCAACCTGGAAGATACGCTGTCGGGCCCCCCGATCGTACCATCTCTTCTGTCTTCCCTGGGCCGCCTGGAGATTCTCCCTTACCATCAGAGACAGTTGCTCCATGCGGTCCCGGAGTTCCAGAACGTAGGGCACTATGGGGGTCCCTTCTTGCTCGGTCTCTCCTTCCCAGTGTCCTCTAATGAGGTCGAGGGGTCCGCAGACCCTTCTCCCATAGAGCAACTCGAAGGGCGAGAACCCCGTAGATTCCTGGGGTACCTCTCTGTACGCAAATAACAGGTGAGGCAGGAATCTCTCCCAGTCTCTGCAAGCGTCCGAAAAGGTCCTCAGCATTTGCTTAAGGGTCCCGTTAAAGCGTTCGCAGAGACCATTAGTCTGGGGGTGGTAAGGTGAGCTCAGCAAGGGCTTAATATTGCACACCTTCCACAACTGCTGGGTGAGCACCGCAGTAAACTGGGTTCCCTGGTCAGAGAGAATCTCCTTAGGGAACCCCACTCTGGTAAAAATCTTAACCAGGGCATCAGCTACTGTCTCTGCTTCAATGTTAGACATAGCTACTGCCTCTGGGTAACGGGTGGCGTAGTCCACCACGGTGAGAATATACTTCTTCCCGGATGGACTAGGCCTGGCCAGGGGACCCACAATGTCAACGGCTATGCGGTAAAAGGGCTCCCCAATAATAGGCATGGACATGAGTTTAGCCTTAGGGTGGTCCCCCCTCTTACCTATCCGTTGACGTGTGTCACACGTTTTGCAGTATTGTCGCACATCCTGGCTAAAACTGGGCCAGAAGAAATTCTGTGTGATCCTATGGGCTGTACGACGGAACCCTAGATGTCCTGCTAGCGGTACATCATGCCCGATTCGCAGAATCTCCAGCTGGTATTTCTTAGGTACCACCAGCTGTCGTTTCTGCGAAGGGGCCTTACTTCTCCGAGCTGGCTTAGGGATCCTATACAGTCTATCCCCCACCCATTCAAAAAGCTCCCCATCTATTCCCCTTTCCTGAGTATCTGCCTTAGCCCTATACTTGTGTAAGGTCGGGTCCTACCGAGTTTCCCTCCCGAATGCTTCTGGGGTATCCCAGCCTAAGAGCGCCTGATCTAAGGTACGTGTCGGGGAAGGTAGTCTCACCTGTGTCTCAGCAGCAAGCGGGCCGGTTCCAGCAGTACGTGTCTGGGCACTGGTAGTCACGGGGTTGACTTCATCGGGGCCCATCGGGGCGTAAGCAGAAAGGAGGGGGCTCAAATCATTTCCCAGTAGTACATCCGCTGGCAAATCCTTCATCACCCCCACATTCACGTGTCCCGAACCAACCCCCCAATCCAGGTGAACACGGGCAACAGGTAGCCGGAAGACGGTACCTCCCGCTACTCTTACGGCCACAGTGTCTCCGGTGTGTTGGCTCTCTGGGATGAGGTTCTTCTGTAGTAGGGTCATGGTAGCGCCACTATCACGTAAGCCATTGGATACCGTTCCATTAACCCAGACCGTCTGCCTGTGTTGCTGCCTGTTGTCCCGGTTAGCGGCTTGTATTGGATCAGCCTCGTGCAGGACGCCCCAATGTTCTTCCTCCTCAACGCAGTGGGCCGCAGGCATGGATATGTTGCGGTTCCCCCTTGCTGGCTGTCTCCATGACTGGGACTGCCTGGCTGGATTCAACGGACAGTCTGGCTTTTTGTGCCCTAGCTGTTTACACCCGAAACACCTGATGGGTTGTGAGTAGTCCTGGGAGTTGAACCTGGGCTGCTGAGAATAAGTGGCCGCTGGAGGTGGTGCTGTAGGGCGGTACGACTGTGGTTGGTAGGCGATAGCCAGAGGGGGTGCCGCTGATCGATAATCCACCCGAGCTGTTGCCTTGACCACAGGGGTATCCAGTTTGCGGGCGTCTGTGTATTCATCCGCCAAGCGAGCTGCTTCAGGCAAGGTGAAAGGTTTTCGGTCCCGGACCCACTCTCTGACTTCCAGGGACAGTTTGTCAAAGAAGTGCTCCAGCAGGAACACCTGCAGCACTCTTCCCCAGATTCTGCTTGGCACCCAGCGACCCAGTGAGTGGCCGTGCGGTGTAGGCGGCATGCCCACTCGGTATACGAGTCTCCAGTCTGCTTGCTCGTCTCTCGGAACCGCCTCCGGTATGCCTCCGGTGTGACGGCATACCTGGCCAACAGTGTTTCTTTTACCAGTCCATAGTTCATAATATCCTCATCTGGGATGGCCCTGAACGCTTCACTGGCCCGGCCAGACAGTTGTCCAGACAAAATGGTAACCCATTCCTCTGTGGGCACCCGGTGTAGGGCACATTGCCGTTCAAAATCAGCAAGGTACCCATCAATCTCCCCTTCAGTTTCAATGAAATTTTTAAAAGCAATAAAATGTATCTTTCTCCTTTCAGTTGGTGCTGCTGTGACTTCTGCTGCTGCAGAACCTCTTTGCTGTAGCAAATTTATGTCAACAGCCGCTATAACTCGGTCTATGATCTCCGCTGTAGGGTTAGGACCATAATGTGCCAATCTTATGTTAACAGCCCGATCAAAACTTGCCTCTTCGGGTGTCCTGTCTGTTACGCTGGGCCTTTCTGTTATGTTGGGTCTTTCAGCTCCATCCATTTCGACTAGTTCTCTGATAATGTCCCTCTTCTTACGGTTGTTGGCCGGTCTTCCCCGGTTCTCCAGTAAGTCTTTGAGGGTAGAACGCTTTAGCCGTTCATACTGTGCTTCCATTGGCCTGTGTCCTCTTGTAGCTGTCCTTCCGGCTGTGGGGATCAATCCCACTGCTTGCCAACAATTGTAACGGCACCCCAAGTATGAAAGGGGTTAACACCGTTAGGATATTCCCTTTCCAACCACACGAAAGCCACCAGACACTTCAACCAGCCGAATAAGACCCCATACGAATGATTCTCCCCCCAGATACGAGACAACGCTCTGTATTCAAGTTCCAAAACAGGGAATGACTTTATTTTCAAAACACATGGTAACACATTTCTCTTCAAAACCCTCCCCTCCCATCCTTTGGGGAACAGGGCGGGTTAAACTGTCCAATGACAATGGTGATACAGGTCAGGTGTGTTCAAACTTCTCCTTTGATAAACAGTCTTATGCAGAAGGGTTGATTCCCCCCCCCCCCTCCTCACAGAAGACACTTCCACATCCCATAATATGGAGCCAGCCGGTCTACCAAGCTCCAATCAACATCATCACAATGAAAGGGCCTGTAGCATAGGTGAGGCTCATTAGCATTACACAAGGAGACAGGAGACACATCAGCCTCTCTTAATTTAACCTGTTGAGTTCAGCACCAACAGAATAACTATTTACAGATCCTGGGCAATATTGGGGAATAATGTTACAGACCCATTTTAAAACAATCCCATACATATTCTCAATGTCCATTATTTCATTGCTCACCCTGTGCTCCAAAGTGACCCCCTGTCACAATATATAAGTAAGTGAATCTTGGTATAATAACATAAATAATAAAGTGCACACAGTCTAATCTATATATGTATAAGACACAACGATACTATATATATACATTTAAAAAAAAATTATATTGGGAATAAAAGGAAAAAGTAAAAGGTGAAAAATAGTCCGTGCTCAAAAGTCCTTAAATGTGAATGTTTAAACAAAATGGACTAGTGTGAAGTATAAATCCTCTGCTGAATAAAAGGATACAAATATCTCTAATATGTCCATGCAGTGGTCTCACAGAACTCTCACCTCCATTAGAACATAACATGTATGTTTGAGCAATATATCTCCTTAATGGTGGTTCTTCTGGTATATATTGTTGCTGCTCCCGACCTCGTCTCCTCTGTTTACAGTATTAATGCAATCCCTAAGGAGAGAGAGAGGGGGAGGAGGGGGAAGAGGAGTGCAACTCCAAGGGGATAGGGTAGGAATAAGGAAGAAAAAAGGGGCCTCCAATAGTGTAGTATTTAGGGTCCAAAACTGGTTTATTATAAAATTAGTTGTAGTGCTCGTACATTGAAACAAAGATTGTGCAGCTTAAAAAGAAACAACAGCGGCGTTGTACGCCGTCTTACTCGTCCTCCGGGTACTTCCGGTCTGCGGTACCTCGTGATGTCCCTACGCCGTTATGTCACGCACCTCATGACTTCATCAGGGGAGCCCGATTGGCTGTTGAGGATTTGCTTATATATACGTAAACCGGAAGTATTAGTGTGGCCATTTTCTTGTAGCCTCGTGTATATGTTAGGGCATCGCCATTTTGGAAGTGGTATCCTATTAGCGCGTTTGCTCATAGTATTTGGGCGCACATCTAACTATTTCCTCAATCTCTCGTCAATTGTTAGACTGTAGTAGAGGCTAAGTGCGAAGATAATCTTGACATCAAAGAGGAATATAGCAGTATACTCCATGTGTTAAAGACCAGCAGTTAGCTGACTGTGTGTACAATACACATAGAGTACCTGTAACAGTGCCATCTATAGGATGCAGATGGGTTCCACTGCTAATGGCATAACAATACATGATTTTAAATGAAATGGCAATGTAATATATATATTAGTTAAAATTATGTGGGAAATGTATTGAAAATAAGGGCTAAAACTTAATCAATGAAGATCCTGATTGAGGATAGTCATAATAAGTATTAAAATCAACTAAGCCTGTTGAAGTCTGGTTACTAAGACTCTGACATAGTATCTATGATATGTAGGCTACCGCAGACCGAATGCTCCCTTTAGGATGACATAATGTAATCATATTCATATGATATTCAATAAAAACGTTAAAATACATCATAAAATACCGGCAAATATATCATTAAAATGATAGATAAATAAAATTAGAGAAATACGTGTAACTCATGGCTATATGGTCCATTAAGATTACAATATAGTAACAAAATCTAGAGCAATGGTAAGATATTCTAGAGGTAATGGTATTCATATGTGGCATATAAGTGGATTCTGATATTGATAGACTAAAAATTGCTTAAAAAGCAATTTAAGTCAAATTCCACATTCATTCCTTCAGGTACTAAAGTTCTCAGAGTGTGGATCCATTTAGACTCTTTTTGGCTGATTGCCCTAATTTTGTGACTTCCTCTCCAGTTTGCTTTATATTTGTCTATGCCCCAAAACTGTAGTTGGGAGGGATCTTGATTATGGAATTGTGCAAAATGTCTAGAGACATTATGTTTGGGAAACCCATTAGTGATGTTCTGCACATGTTCTTTTATTCGAACCTTCAAGGCCCTTTTGGTCCTACCAATGTATTGGAGGTTGCAGCTGCACTGTAATATATAGACCACCCCTTCTGAGTGACAGCTTATACAATCTTTGATCTTAAAAGATTGGCCTGTATTAGTCCCTATAAATTCTGTGCGTTTGCCTTGGAATTTTCTAGCATGGCGACAGGCATAGCAATTTCTGCACGGAGAAAAGCCTTTCCCATTAAAAAAAGAGAAACTGGGTTTGGGTGGAGAAACCACAACAGATTTTGTAATTAAATCCTTCAGAGTAGGCGCTCTTCTATAAATAATTCTTGGCCTATCAGGTAAGATACATTTAAGGTCTTTATCGTTTTTTAGAATGTGCCAGTGTCGTTCAATAAGTTTGGCCACATCATTATATTGCACGTTGTAATCAAGGATTAGACAAGGGGCATCTTGAAAGGGAGGTTGTTTCTTTTTGTCCTGTAACATGTCCCTTCTATCCATCTCACCTACATTTTCAATTTGTTTTTTGATCCAGATATCTTCATAACCTTTTTCTGCAAATCTTTTGCCAATTAGTTCAGCTTGTTGATTGAAGTCTTCTTCGCTGGTGCAGTTTCTTTTAATGCGTACTAATTGGCCCTTCGGGATATTATATAGCCACGCTCTATGATGGCAGCTGAATATTGATAAATAACTATTGGTGTCTACTGCCTTAAAATATGTCTTAGTAGTGATTTTATTTCCCTCCAGTTGTATGGTCAGATCGAGAAAATTGACTGCTTTTGTATCTATATTCCACTCCAATTTAATATTTTTGTCATTGTTATTGAGACTTTCCAAAAATTCTTCTAATTTTTCTCTGCTGCCATTCCACACGATGATCAGGTCATCTATATAGCGTTTGTATTGGGTTAATTCTAGGGGAGTGTTGGTATATACCGCCTCTTCCTCCCATTGTGCCATAAATGCGTTCGCCACACTAGGTGCGAACTTTGCCCCCATAGCTATCCCTATACCTTGTTTATAGTATGATTGATTATGCCAGAAGTAGTTATACTTCAGACAAAAGTCTAGGCTCTTTAATAGGAATTTTCTTTGCTTGCATATCAATTCACTATAATTCTTCAAAAGCCATTTGGTGGCGTGGCAGGCAGCATGGTGTGGAACAATTGTGTATAGCGATGTTACATCGGCAGTTGCTAGTATGGTCCGGCCTTCCAATATTGGTATCTTATCGATCAATTGGAGTACATGTTTTGTATCTTTCAGATACGCCCGGGTGTTCTGGACTGCTGGTTGCATAAAGAAGTCAATATATTGCCCTAGTCTAGATGTTAATGACTCAATGCCGTTGACAATTGGCCTACCTGGAGGGTTATCTTTATCCTTGTGTATTTTGGGTACAGTATAAATATTGTTCTTTTCCTTGGATTACTACCGCCCCTCCTTTATCCGCTGGGCGAATAACTATGTCTTTTCGTTCCATCAAAAGTTTCATTCCCTTCTTTAGGTGTGGGGGGTCAAATTTTTTCTTTAATTCTAGAGATTCTAGATCTTGTAGAACTAGTCTTTTAAAGACTTCTATATTTTGACCGTTTGATATTTGAGGATTAAAGACTGAGTTATTTCTTAAAGTGCTTTGTGCTACTGTAGTTTGTGGCCTCGCTACACCATTTGTTGTTTGGAATGGATTGTTCATAATATATTTCTTTATGTTCATTTTCCTTATATATTTTTGTATTCCAACATAGGTGTCGAATTTATTCAAATTCTTGACTGGTGCATGTTTCAATCCATTGGTGAGTACTGCCAGTTCTTCTACTGTTAAAGCAGTATCACTCAGATTCACCACATTTTCTCCTAACTGTATCTTTTTCTTTTTAAGTCTCTTTCCTGCTCTGTTTCCTCTCTTTGTGTGGGGCTTGCTCTTGATCTGTCCTCTTGGGGCGGTCTCCTGGGTGATCGGTTGGAATCTTGTACCTGTCTCCGTGGCGAATGATTGGGATCTTGTACCTGTCTCCGGGGAGAGTGATCCCTCCTCTCCCTGTCCACAAAAGGGCGTTGTGTATCGTATGCTAATTGTTGTGGATAATGTCGCTGTTCATAACTGTATTGGTCTTGATAATTGCGAATTGGATCATACTTGTTATGGGTTATAATCAGTGTTCTATTCTGATACCCTTGGTTATCGTATATTGGTGGAGGTGCTCTATACTCTTTTTGGCCTCCATATTCTGACCCTTGTGGGGGTCCTCTATTATCTCTTTGATTTCTATCATGATTTTGCCAGTAAGGTTTTTTATATTTTTTAAAAGGTTTTTTCCATTGTTTTTTGGGTGTATGTGGTTGATAATAATTATTATCATTGCGTGTTTCATAATGTGGTCGAGATGGTTGTTGGTAATCCCATCTTGGTGTGTTCTTCTCATGTAATGTGGTGGGATCTTGTATTTTCACTTCTCTCACTGGTGTGGAGAAGGTAGAGCATGGTTGTACAGGTTCAACCTTCTGTTGCCATTTAAATACATGGTCCTCTTTATAGTCGGTTCGATCACGCTGGAATTTCTTAATTTTTCGTTGTTGAACTTCCAAATCTTTGGTTATTAGATCTTTGTTTAATTTTGTGGCAATTTTATTAAACTCAGTGGATTCTCTATATGGTTCGAGTAGTATTTTAATTTCATCAATTTGTTGCTGTATTAGTCTAGTTTTCTTTTGTTTTCTTTTTAAAAGAAACTTTACCCCTTCTATACTCTTATTGTTAAAAAAAACTCGAACCATTCTTCCATTGATTCCTTATCGACTAATCCATCGTTGGGTGGTAATTCCCACCTTAATCTTCTAGGTACTATATTTTCTTTTATGTATTGGTCAAAGGTATTAATATCCCACCATAGGCTGACCTTTTTCTCCATAAGGTGTCCTAGTTTTCTAGTGAGGCTTTCCAAATCTGTGTTGCGAGTCGAATTTTGTGTGCTGAACACTTCTTTTATATTGACATTTCTATTCTCCATGAACGTAAAAACTTCCATGGTAGCCGCAAAAGTGTATAAGTGACTAACTGAAGGTGAACAAAAATGGTCTTTCGCGCTACTAAAGAGTAAATAAAAAGCCAGTGAAGTGTATAGCGCTGAAAGCTGCAAAAACTAATTGTGTTCACTTTACACACTAGTAGAGATAGAAAAAGGGGGAGTGTTTTTGCGCTGAAAGCCAGCAGCTAAACTATATAAAGTGCCAAAAGCCAACACTAAAACTAAATAAGGTGCTAAAATATTTAGGTCTATGTTAATAGTCCTAGATTGATTAATATCCAGTGATAAATAAAGTGCACAAATATTAAAGTGCAATGATTATATATAAGTAAGTGAATCTTGGTATAATAACATAAATAATAAAGTGCACACAGTGCTATTTATATATGTATAAGACACAACGATACTATATATACACATTTCAAATTTTTTTATATTGGGAATAAAAGGAAAAGTAAAAGGTGAAAAATAGTCCGTGCTCAAAAGTCCTTAAATGTGAATGTTCAAACAAAATGGACTGGTGTGAAGTATAAATCCTCTGCTGAATAAAAGGATAAAAATATCTCTAATATGTCCATGCAGTGTTCTCACAGAACTCTCACCTCCATTAGAACATAACATGTATGTTTGAGCAATATATCTCCTTAATGGTGGTTCTTCTGGTATATATTGTTGCTGCTCCCGACCTCGTCTCCTCTGTTTACAGTATTAATGCAATCCCTAAGGAGAGAGGGGGGAGGAGGGGGGAAGAGGAGTGCACCTCGTGACTTCATCAGGGGAGCCCGATTGGCTGTTGAGGATTTGCTTATATATACACACGGAAACCGGAAGTATTAGTGTGGCCATTTTCTTGTAGCCTCGTGTATATGTTAGGGCATCGCCATTTTGGAAGTGGTATCCTATTAGCGCGTTTGCCCATAGTATTTGGGCGCACATCTAACTATTTCGTCAATCTCTCGTCAATTATTAGACTGTAGTAGAGGCTAAGTGCGAAGATAATCTTGGCATCAAAGAGGAATATAGCAGTATACTCCATGTGTTAAAGACCAGCAGTTAGCTGACTGTCTCTAGACATTTTGCACAATTCCATAATCAAGATCCCTCCCAACTACAGTTTTGGGGCATAGACAAATATAAAGCAAACTGGAGAGGAAGTCACAAAATTAGGGCAATCAGCCAAAAAGAGTCTAAATGGATCCACACTCTGAGAACTGGAGGAATGAATGTGGAATTTGACTTAAATTGCTTTTTAAGCAATTTTTAGTCTATCAATATCAGAATCCACTTATATGCCACATATGAATACCATTACCTCTAGAATATCTTACCATTGCTCTAGATTTTGTTACTATATTGTAATCTTAATGGACCATATAGCCATGAGTTACACGTATTTCTCGAATTTTATTTATCTATCATTTTAATTATATATTTGCTGGTATTTTATGATGTATTTTAACGTTTTTATTGAATATCATATGAATATATGAATATGATTACATTATGTCATCCTAAAGGGAGCATTCGGTCTGCGGTAGCCTACATATCATAGATACTATGTCAGAGTCTTAGTACCCAGACTTCAACAGGCTTAGTTGATTTTAATACTTATTATGACTATCCTCAATCAGGATCTTCATTGATTAAGTTTTAGCCCTTATTTTCAATACATTTCCCACATAATTTTAACTAATATATATATTACATTGCCATTTCATTTAAAATCATGTATTGTTATGCCATTAGCAGTGGAACCCATCTGCATCCTATAGATGGCACTGTTACAGGTACTCTATGTGTATTGTACACACAGTCAGCTAACTGCTGGTCTTTAACACATGGAGTATACTGCTATATTCCTCTTTGATGCCAAGATTATCTTCGCACTTAGCCTCTACTACAGTCTAATAATTGACGAGACATTGAGGAAATAGTTAGATGTGCGCCCAAATACTATGAGCAAACGCGCTAATAGGATACCACTTCCAAAATGGCGATGCCCTAACATATACACAAGGCTACAAGAAAATGGCCACACTAATACTTCCGGTTTCCGTATATATAAGCAAATCCTCAACAGCCAATCGGGCTCCCCTGATGAAGTCATGAGGTGCGTGACGTAACGACGTAGGGACATCACAAGGTACCGCAGACCGGAAGTACCCGGAGGACGAGTAAGACGGCGTACAACGCCGCTGTTGTTTCTTTTTAAGCTGCACAATCTTTGTTTCAATGTACGAGCACTACAACTAATTTTATAATAAACCAGTTTTGGACCCTAAATACTACACTATTGGAGGCCCCTTTTTTCTTCCTTATTCCTACCCTATCCCCTTGGAGTTGCACTCGTCTTCCCCCTCTCTCTCCTTAGGGATTGCATTAATACTGTAAACAGAGGAGACGAGGTCGGGAGCAGCAACAATATATACCAGATGAACCACCATTAAGGAGATATATTGCTCAAACATACATGTTATGTTCTAATGGAGGTGAGAGTTCTGTGAGACCACTGCATGGACATATTAGAGATATTTTTATCCTTTTATTCAGCAGAGGATTTATACTTCACACCAGTCCATTTTGTTTGAACATTCACATTTAAGGACTTTTGAGCACGGACTATTTTTCACCTTTTACTTTTTTCCTTTTATTCCCAATATAAATTTTTTTGAAATGTATATATAGTATCGTTGTGTCTTATACATATATAAATAGCACTGTGTGCACTTTATTATTTATGTTATTATACCAAGATTCACTTACTTATATATAATCATTGCACTTTAATATTTGTGCACTTTATTTATCACTGGATATTAATCAATCTAGGACTATTAACATAGACCTAAATATTTTAGCACCTTATTTAGTTTTAGTGTTGGCTTTTGGCACTTTATATAGTTCAGCTGCTGGCTTTCAGCGCAAAAACACTCCCCCTTTTTCTAAACAATGAGTCAGACCTCCGAAACTGAGCCGTAGCAGACAGGTACACCCGCAAGGCCCGTACCATGTCTAAGTTATGGAGCACAGTCTCCCTGGGATGTGACGGTCGAGGACACAAGGACAGCAGCACAATGTCCTCATTCAGGTGAAAAGCCGAAACCACCTTTGGAAGGAAGGCTGCGGGCATAGCACTGCTTTATCCTTATGGAGGACCAAGTATGGTGACTTGCAAGACAAGGCCGCCAATTCAGAAACCCTTCTGACCAATGTAATGGCCACTAGAAAGGTCACCTTCTAAGATAGTGTCAAGAGAGGAATCTCTCTGATGTTCTCAAAAGGAGGTTCCTGAAGAACCGAGAGCACCAGATTTAAATCCCATGGAGGAAGAGGTGATCCAATAGGGGGAGCCACATGTCGAACCCCTTTGTACAAAAGTACCCACCAGGGAATGGGACGCCAAAGGCCGTTGAAAGAAAACAGCCAAGGCTGAAATCTGACCCTTAACGGTGCTTTCAATAGCCATGCCATTAAAGCCAGTGACTGTAAAGCAGGATGAAGTATGGGACCTTGAGACAGAAGGTCCTTCCACATCGGCAGCTGCCAGGATGCATCTGCCACCAGGCGTACAAGGTCGGCGTACCAAGGAAGCCGGGGCCAATCTGGAGCGATTAGAATCACCAGGATCTATTCGGTCTACACTCTGCGGAGCAGATGAGGAAGCAACTTTAGTGGGGGATAGGTATAAATTAGCCGATACTGACCCCACGGGGCGTCTGCTCAGGGATTTCTGGACCTGGCAACAAACCTTGACACCTTGCGATTGAGTCGAGAAGCCAGGAGATCCACGGCTGGCGTGCCCCCATCTCCGGCAAAGGCGCTGAAACACCTCCGGATGTAGTGACCATTCCCCCTGGTCTAGCATCTGGCGACTCAGATAGTCCGCCTGCCAGTTTTCTACGCCCGGAATGTAGACAGCTTACACGCTTCTTTCCGCCCACCGTAGGATGTGAGCGACCTCGGACGCTGCAGCCAAGCTCCTTGTTCCCCCTGATTGTTGACATAAGCCACTGTCGTGGTGTTGTCTGACTGGATCCCGACTGGATGCCCTTGTAGTCTCAGTGACCACTTGGAGAGACACAGCCTGATCGCCCGGAGTTCCAGGACATTGATCGGCAGACGGGATTCGTCCCGAGTCCAGCGACCTTGGGCCGACTGGACTCCCTAGACTCCCGCCCAACCTGTGAGGCTGGCGTCCTTCGTAATCAGTCCAATGGAAGGGAAGGAACGACTTCCCGGACTGAAGAGCCGGGGATCTCAGCCACCAACTCAGAGAAGCCCTGACCAGGTGACTTACCTGAATCTGACAATCCAGTGACAATGGAGATTTGTTCCATTTGGACAGGATCTCCTTCTGCAAGACTCGAATGTGGAATTGGGCATACAGTACTGCCTCAAAGGAGGCTACCATTAGACCCAGAACTCGCATGCAAAAAACGGAGAGACGACCATTTGCGGGATATCAACAACCTCACCGCATACTGGAGAGTCTGCAACTTCTGCAAAGGAAGGAAGACTCTCGCCTCCTTGGAGTCCAGAATTAAACCTAGGATCGTCCAAGTAGCCCATGATGGCAATGCCTCGCTGTCTCAGCAAAGCTAGAATCGGGACGAGCACTTTGGTGAAAACCCTCGGTGCGGACGCTAGGCCAAAGGGAAGAGCAACAAATTGATAATGGTCTTCGCCGATTGCAAAGCGCAGAAATCTCTGGTGTCCTGCGCAGATGGGGACATGCAAATATGCGTCCTTGATGTCCAAGGATGCCAGAAAGTCCCCCGGATGGAGTGCAGCAACCACCGAACGAATGGATTCCATGCGGAACTTCCGAACCTTTACAAACACATTGAAGGCTTTCAGGTCCAAGATTGGACGGCCTCCGTCCTTCTTCGGAACCATGAACAGATTCGAATAGAAACCCTGAAACCTCTCTCCCAGTGGTACAGGTAGAATCACTCCGCACCTTAGCAAGTCCTGCACTGCCCCCGTTCAGGCAGACCGACGAGGGAGATTTGAGGGAAAGAATCTGTTTGGTGGACAAGAAAGGAACTCTATCTTGTATCCCGAGGTGACCACCTCGCAGACCCACTGGTCAGAGCAGGGAAGTTCCACCGGGCTGCAAACCCGAGAAGCCGCCCCCACACCCTGGATTCGGGCGGGGGCAAAACTTCATGCGGTTGCAGGTTTGCTCGCTGGCTTGTTGGACTTGCACACCCAGGGACGCCTGTGTCCCCCAGCTGGACCTTTGTCCGCTTGGGAGGGTCTTCCAGCAGGTCCTGACTGACGAAAATACCGCTTGTGTGTGGGAAAGGAGGGCCCCGGCTTACGGCGCGGCTCCTTCCCTTTAGTGGCCTGATGTAGAAATGTGCTCTTACCTCCAGTGACATCCTTAATAATATCATCCAGGGAGGCACCAAAAAGCCTCCCACCTTTGAAGGGTAAATCTGCCAAGGCCTTCTTAGAAGCCTGGTCAGCGGACCAGCATTTTAGCCAAATTAGGCGGCGCATTACCACCGCAGATACAGAGGCCCTGGATATTAAGGGGGCCGCATCCAGAGTGGCATCACAGACATACACAAGGCCCTGCACCAACTGGTCTGCCAGTGTTACACACTCCTGAGGAAGCTGATGTTCCTCCACAGTCTGGCGCAAAACCTTTGCCCAGTCAGTGAGTGTCCGAGACACCAAGGTTGCAGCCAAAATAGGCCACAATGCATACCCCAGCAAGGTGAACATGGACCCGCTCAGCACCTTGGACCTCCTATCAGTATGGTCCTTAAACGCAGGGGTCTCCTCTACAGGGAGAGTGGTTACTTTATTTAACCGAGCGAAGGATACCTGACCACCAGACGTTGAGGGATCGCAAAGGTCCTCTGCGGCTTTTCCCATTCCTTATCTATGAATTTATCAAAGAAAGACACATAGGGAAAAACTTTTACAGAACGGGTCGATTTGTGCGACCCAAAAGAGACTGACCCCTCCATGGAAGCCTCATCTGCGTCCAGCTTAAGGGAGTCCTTTACAGCGTTGATAAGGTCACTCACAAGTGCCCTGTCTTGCGCTGACCCGGACGAGGGGTCTTCCTCACAAGGAAGGACCTGGTCCACATCTTCTGCCAACCCAGAACCGGGGTCCTGTGCCGCAGCCAGGCCCGGGTCTGAGTCAGAACCTTCCCCTGGCGATGGCGGAGGAAGGAAGCGCTTTTTACCCCCCTTGCGCTCACACGCCTCTGGGGCAGAAGGGGATAGTGATAGAGAGCAGGGAAAGGGAGGACAGGAGAACCCCGCAATCCCTCGGACGCCCAGCTGTTTCCTGCCGAGGCAGGAGCAAAAGTACTTACCCGTCCATGCGAGGACCCGCTGGTGCGTCCTGGACAGACCTACAACCGTGAGGGAGTAGCTGTCGGCCCGGTCCACTGTGAGCGAGACAACAAGCAGCCCAATCATATGTGGACCCCGGAGCATGTGTTCACCGGCCACCCCTGGAATATGTCGTGGTCAGAACCAAGCGCAAAGCAAGGGACTGGCACGCTCGATGGCCGGAACTGGGAAGACTACAAGAATCTATATATCCAGCCTGTCACCCAGCAGGCAGTTAATAGAAGATCACAAAAATAAAAATAAAATAAAAAATTCTTCTGGACTCTGGGCCCAAAAGGGAGCCACGTCCTTCTCTGCTAGGCAGAAAAAAACTGAGCTGCTGACTGCAGGGTTATGCCTGGAGGGACCTCCCCCTGGGTGGGGCTGTTCATCTCTGATTATTGTAACATGCATTTTTAATTATCCAACATGTTCTGCCTAGTCCTCTCCTATGAACAGGAACATAACCCACACGTCAAGAATTGAGAAGGCTGTGTCCGTCCATGGACAAAAAGAGAAAGTGAAGCACTGTGAATACTTTCAGGCTGCACTGTATATTCCGTTGCCTGGTAAGATTGTGCAATATATCCAGCATGTTTGAATAGCTCCTTGCTGTTCACTGCTTTATACTATAAAGACAAAGAAGACACTTGAATTATGGCTGAGAGAACTTTTATAAAACCTGGGAAAAGACATCCACTTCTGTTGTTACCTTTCTTGACAAGTATCCAGGGACACCACCACACAGAAAACAGTTCATTTGAGGAATTGGCAATTACGTTTACTGGAATATTATCTTCTAAATGGAAATCTGGATAAGTTTAACCTAGCAATTGCAGTGTTTGCTACAATTTCTTGGTTATGAGGATCTTAAACCCCTCCCCCTTATAGCAAACAGCAAAAAAAAAAAAAAAATTAGGGTATTTAGTATCAGAGATTATGCTATACATACTTTGGGGTTGATATACTAAAACTGGAGAGTGCAAAATCTGGTGCAACTGTGCATAAAAACCAATCTGCTTCCATTTTTTTTTTTTTCTTTTTGTGAAGGCTTAATTGAACAAGCTGAAGTTAGAAGCAGATTAGCTTCCCTGCACAGCTTTTGCACTCTCCAGTTTTAGTAAATCTCCCCCTTATGTCAGTACACATAAATTTGTATATTGATGTGTTTATAGACCAATCCACAATGCTGCTTTTAAAGAAATAATGAATGTCTCAAATTAAATTGCAGACAATTGTTTTTGGTTATCTACAGTGCTGCAACGGATCGGTGGTGATCGTGATCCGAACGGGTCACCGTGTTCGGATCGGATCACCATGCGATCCGCGGAGTGATCCACGGCCTCGGCCTTAGGAAAGGCCGCGGCTTCGGCCTAGCTCCGGAGCCGCGGCCATCTTGGTACACCCGGCGGCGGCTGCCTTATGCGCGCTGAGCGCCGCTGACGTCATCACCCCTCACTGCTCGGATCTGAACTGGCCAGTGTGAGACATTAATGAAAGTGGGGGAGATGGTGCCTGTTACAGAGATTGGGGGAGATGGTGCCTGTTACAGAGATTGGGGGAGATGGTGCCTGTTACAGAGATTGGGGGAGATGGTGCCTGTTACAGAGATTGGGGGAGATGGTGCCTGTTACAGAGATTGGGGGAGATGGTGCCTGTTTACAGAGATTGGGAGAGATGGTGCCTGTTTACAGAGATTGGGAGAGATGGTGCCTGTTTACAGAGATTGGGGGAGATGGTGCCTGTTTACAGAGATTGGGGGAGATGGTGCCTGTTTACAGAGATTGGGGGAGATGGTGCCTGTTACAGAGATTGGGGGAGATGGTGCCTGTTACAGAGATTGGGGGAGATGGTGCCTGTTACAGAGATTGGGGGAGATGGTGCCTGTTACAGTGATTGGGGGAGATGGTGCCTGTTACAGAGATTGGGGGAGATGGTGCCTGTTACAGAGATTGGGGGAGATGCCTATTACAGTGGGAGAGATGGTGGATATTACAGTGGGAGAGATGGTGGATATTACAGTGGGAGAGATGGTGGATATTACAGTGGGAGAGATGCCTATTACAGTGAGTGGGGGAGATGACGTGGATATTACAGTGAGTGGGGGAGATGATGTGGATATTACAGTGAGTGGGGGAGATGACGTGGATATTACAGTGAGTGGGGGAGATGACGTGGATATTACAGTGAGTGGGGGGATGACGTGGATATTACAGTGGGGGAGATTGTGGATATTAGTAATTTTTTTGCCGATCCGAAAATGATCCGATCCGAGGATCGATCCGATCAGTGAGTTTTTTGATCCGTTGCACCCCTATTATCTACATATCTATAGCAAAAGCAAAGAAAACAGACACTTTAAAAATTAAACATATGACTTGTTTAATTACCAGTGAAATATGACTGTTACATAAAATTTGATATGAAAAAAATTATAAAATTGCAGTATATTATTATTTACATTGCTACGCATGCACATTAGCTGGAGCCATGTCTATTTACAACACTGAAGTTACAGGACAGAAAAACAAAATAGCATCATATACATCTAGAATTATAATACACGGAAATATGTTCCAAACGAACAAGATAACACTTATGTTAGACCCCTTTCACACTGAGGCAGTTTTCAGGCATTAAAGCGCCTGAAAACTGCCTCTTAGGCCTCCCCAGTGTGAAAGTCTGAGTGCTCTCACACTGGGGCAGTGTGCTAGCGGGACGGGACAAAAAAGAATCTTCAGGGGAGCTGTATACAACGCTCCTACACCGCCCCCTGCCCATTGGAATGAATGGGCAGTGCTTCCACATGGGCAGTTTTAATCCTTTCTTCAGCCACTAGCGGGGGTTAAAAGTGCCCCGCTAGCGGCTGAAAAGCACAGCTAAATCAACGGTAAAGCAAAAACTAGCCGCACTTTACTAACGGACCCGCTGCCCCAGCGTGAAAGCAGCCTTAGGATAACTCCAGACATTATTTTTGTTTGCTTTGGATAAAGCAGGGAATCTATTTTTGTTTTTCTATTTCTGCAAGTGAACCTCATGAGCCGAGCTGCTGCGCCCCTCCCCATATGTCTTGTCCCTGAGATGCTCAAACAAAAAAATCGGGGGGTTTAAAGTATAACTAAAGGCAAATAATAAAAAAAAACAAAAAACTTTTTTGAACAGAGTGGAGATAGACTAGATTACCTGGAGGGTTTTTATTGTTGTCTGTGCCCCTATGAGGGAGATTCACTCTCTCCATTTATACGGTTTAACATTATTATTGAAAGCAAAGAAAATTCCAAAATGTTGGTCTGTCCCCAGAAAACAAATGGAGGGGGAAACCTTCCAATGGGAACACTAGTTCCCATCGGGTTGTGTTGTCTCCAAACAATTCCCTTAGGCTGCTTTCACACATTTTAGCACTAGAAATGGAACGCCTGAAAACTGCCTCCCTATTCATTTCAGTTGACTTTTCACACTGGGGCAGGGCGCTTGCAAGACATTCTGAAAAGTCCTGCAAGCAGCATCTATGGGGCAGTTTGGGAGCGGAGTATACTTGAATGGACAGTGCCCCAACATGGCCACTTTTAACCCTTTCTTCGACCCCCAGCGGGGGATAAAAGCACCTCGCTAGCAGCCACTAAAACTTTACCCCCGACCCTTTCAGTGTGAAAGTAGCCTTAACTTGCAGGGAACTCCTCTCACTTTCTATTTTTGGCTATGGGACACAGATGGCGGGGATAAAAAAAATAAAATAAATCTCAGCTGTTATATTCCTCCCTTGCTCTATCCAAAATGGAGAAAAAAGTTTTGCCTATAGGTCTACTTAAAGGACAGGAGGGTACAAACAGCTATGAGGAGACAAGTTCCCTATTCTACTAAAATGCTTGTTTATTTTAATTTTTTTGTCTGTAGAGTGGGGAAAATAACTTATTTGATCTCCTGCAGATTTTGTAAGTTTGCCCACTTACAAGGAAATGAAGGGGCTATAATTTTTATCATAGGTGTATGTTAACCACTTCAGCCCCAGAGGATTTGGCTGCCGCCATTTGTTGCGATTCGGCACTGCAGCGCTTTAACTGACAATTGCGCGGTCGTGCGACGTGGCTCCCAAACAAAATTGACGTCCTTTTTTTCCCACAAAGAGCTTTCTTCTGGTGGTATTTGGTGGTTTTTATTTTTTGCGCTATAAACAAAAAAAAAAAAAGTGACAATTTTTTTTAAAAAAAAGCAACATTTTTTACTTTTTGCTATAATAAATATCCCCAAAAAAGATATAAAAAAAAAAAAGAATTTCTTTCTCAGTTTAGGCTGATATGTATTCTTCTATTGATTGGTTTGCGCAAAAGTTATAGCGTCTACAAAATAGGGGATAGATTTATGGCATTTTTATTAATATTTTAATTTTTTACTAGTAATGGTGGCGATCTGCGATTTTTATCGTGACTGCGACATTATGTCGGACAGTTTTGACACTATTTCGTGACCATTGTCATTTATACAGCAATCCGTGCTATAAAAATTCACTGATTACTGTGTAAATGTGACTGGCAGTGAAGGGGTTAACCAGTAGGGGAGGCTAGGAAGGGATTAAGTGTGTCCTAGGGAGTGATTCTAACTGTGTGGGGGCTGGGCTACCAGTGACATGACAGTGATCACTGCTCCCGATGACAAGGAGCAGTAGATCAGTGGCCTGTCACAAGGCAGAACAGGGAAATGCCTTGTTTACACAGGCATCTCCCTATTCTGCAGCTCTGTGACACGATCGCGGGACATCGTGGCACGGTCATGGTGCCTGCGGCAGGGGCGCGCGCCCACACGGTGGCAAATTCAAAGCAATGTACCTGTACGTTGCTTTGCGCAGCCGTGCCATTCTGCCGACGTATATGTGCAGGAGGCGTTCGGCAAGCGGTTAAATGATAGAGACAGAATATCAACCAAAAATCCAGAAAAAACACACAATACAAATGTTATAAGTTGAGTTGCAGTTCAGTGAGTAAAATAAGTATTTGATCCCCAAGCAAAATATAACTTGGTGTAGAAACCCTTGTTGGCAAGTAGTTTGGACCAAAATTCCTCCTGAGATGTGTGTAAACCTGGTAACAATCTTCTTTAGGCCCCTTTCACTCTGACACGTTTTTCAGGCGGTTTAGCGCTAATAATAGCGCTGCTATATCGCCTGAAAAAATCATGCCCTGCAGTCTTCAGTGTGAAAGCCCAAAGGCTTTCACACTGAAGCGGTGCGCTAGCAGGACCGCTCCAAGGGTCCTGCTAGCCGCATCTTTACAGCGGTGAAGGAGCGGTGTGTTCACCGCTCCTTTACCGCTGCTGCCCATTGAAAGCAATGGGAGACCGCGGTAATACCGCCCGCAATGCGCCTCTGCAGAGGCGCATTGCGGGCGGTATTAACCCCTTTTTCAGCCACTAGCGGGGGTTAAATTCACCCCGCTAGCGGCCGCATACCGCAGTAAAAACGAAGGTATAGCGGCGAAAAAAATAGCGCCGCTATACCCACAGCGCACCTCCCGCCCCAGTGTGAAAGGGGCCTTACAGATCTTCTCTAAATCCTTAAAGTGGAAGTAAATCCATCAATTTAACAATTTAAAAAAACTGTTACATTCCCAGCATGCCGGAAATGCTAACTGACACATTGGTTGTGCTCTCAACCAAACTGTCAAACCATCCAATGGCTGGTGTCATAACTGATCACATGTGCAGCATCATGGCAGTTAAAGATTCAACAGAGGCCAAGATGGCAGCTTCCTTGGCTGAAAACAATAGGAGGGTTTACTTGCACTTTAAGGTTTCTGGGCTGTCGATTGGCAACTCCAAGTTTCAGCTCCCGCCATACATTTTCTATATGATAAAGGGCTGGAGACTGGCTAGGCCACTCCATGACCTTAATGTGCTTCTTGAGCCACTCCTTTGGTGCCTTGGGTCATTGTCATGCTGAAAGACCCATCTTCAGTGTTCGGGCTGAGGGACAAAAGGTTCTCATCCAAAATTTTACAATACATGGCCCCTCGGCAAAAAAAAATACTGACTATGACCCTAAGAACACTATCCCTACAGTCAAGAACGTAGGTGGAAACATTCTTTGGGGCGGTTTTTCTCTGCTAAAGGTACAGGCCGACTTTGCCACATTGAGGAGCCAATGGACGGGGGCCATGTATTGTAAGATCTTTGATTAGAACCTTCTTCCCTGAAGATGGGTCGTGGATGGGTCTTCCAGCATGACAACGACACAAAACATACCGCCAAGGCAAAAAAAAAAAAAAAAAAAGGAGTGACTCAAGAAGCACATTAATGTCACGGAGTGGCCTAGCCAGTCTCCAGACCTTAATCCTATAGAAAATTTATGGAGGGTTCTGTAACTTCGCATTGACAAGAAACCTTAAGGATTCAGAGAAGATCTGTAAAGAAGAATCCTGAGATGTGTGCAAACCTGGTTACCAACTACAAGAAACTTCTCACCTCTGTCCTTGCCAACAGGGATTTCTCCGCCAAGTCATGTTTTGCTTGGAGATCAAATACTTATTTTACTTATTAAACTGGAACTCAATTTATAACATTTGTATCATGTATTTTTTTCTGGATTTTTGATTGATATACTGTCTCCATCATTTAAAATACATCCATGATTAAAAAAAAAAAAAAAAATTATAGAACCTTCATTTCTTTGTAAGTGGACAAACTTATAAAATTTGCAGGGGATCAAATAATTATTTTCCCCACTGTATATCTGTTAACCACTTAACGACCGCTCACTGTATATATACGTCGGCACAATGGCACCGACAGGCACAATCACGTAGAGCATACGTGATTGCCTTTGTACAGTTAGGGGGTCCGATCGGACCCCCCTTCTGTACAGTGAGCGGTCGGAATTCGTCTGGGAGCGTTCCGAGATGGGGGGGCGGCCGTTCGATTCCGACCACCCCCCCGCGATCGCTCCCGGCGAATAGAAATGCCCCCTCTGTCTGTGTAATGTTTACACAGACAGAGAAAGCAGGAGGAAGTGATGTCATCTCCTGTGCGGCGCTCACATATACCGAGCGTCGTACAAGAGAAGACACACAGGTTAGTGAACAAACACTACACTAACACCAGCACACATAGGCACATAAATCGCCCCCCCCCAGATCACCCCCCAGTCACAGTGTCACTGATTGCAGTGACCATTTATTTACTGATCACTGCAATCAGTGACATTTGTGACTGTAAAAGTGTCACTACATTTAGTTTTAGGTCCAGTGTAGCCCCCTAACCCCCCCCTAATAAAGGTTTAACCCCTTGATCACCCCCCAGATAACCCTTTCACCCCCTAGCACCGCCGTCACTAAGCGATCATTTTTCTGATCGCTGTCTTGGCGTCGGTGATGCTGATCGGTAGCCAGTATTTTTTTTTTAGGTTCGCCGCAGGTTTTTATAGCGTCGGGTACCCCCATAAATCATCTAATAAAGGTTTAACCCCTTGATCGCCCCCCAGGTAACCCTTTCACCCCTATCACCACTGTCACTAAGCAATCATTTTTCTGATCGCTGTCTTGGCGTCGGTGATGCAGATCGGTACCCAGTAATTTTTTTAGGTTCGCCGCAGGTTTTTATAGCGTCAGGTACCCCCATATATTATCTAATAAAGGTTTAACCCCCTTGATCGCCCCCCAGGTAACCCTTTCACCCCCTATCACCACTGTCACTAAGCAATCATTTTTCTGATCGATGTCTTAGCGTCGGTGATGCAGATCGGTAGCCAGTAATTTTTTTTAGGTTCGCCGCAGGTTTTTATAGCGTCAGGTACCCCAATATATTACCTAATAAAGGTTTTAACCCCCTAATTGCCCCTAGTTAACCCTTTCACCAGTAATCATCATATAAGTGTTACGGGTGATGCTGGTTAGTTAGTTTGCTTTTTATAGTGTCAGGGCACCCGCCGTATATAACCCAATAAAGGTTTAACCCCCTGATCGCCCGGCGGGTGATATCAATTAGGTTTTAGCGTCAGAGAGGGTCTGCGTCACACCCCAGGCAGCGTCAGGTTAGTGCCAGTAAAGCCAACACCCACGCGTGAAGCATACACCTCCCTTAGTGGTATAGTATCTGAACAGATCAATATCTGATCTGATCAGATCTATACTAGCGTCCCCAGCAGTTTAGGGTTCCCAAAAACGCAGTGTTAGCGGGATCAGCCCAGATACCTGCTAGCACCTGCGTTTTGCCCCTCCGTCCAGCCCAGGCCACCCAAGTGCAGTATCGATCGATCACTGTCACTTACAAAACACAACACACATAACTGCAGCGTTCGCAGAGACAGGCCTGATCCCTGCGACTCCAGTGCTGTAGGAGGTGATTTCACCACCACAGTTAAAAAAAAAAAAAAGCAAATATGCCGAAGCAGGGGGCAGCAGGGGCAGAGGAGCAATTTTGCTCCTAATGCCGCGTACATACCGTCGAAATTCCGACGGAGGCTTGCCCGTGGAAAAGTCCGACCATGTGTGTGCGGCATAACTTTTTTGCGGGAGGATGCCCCCATGCTTCGGCATATATAAATGGTGCATGTATGCCCATCATTAGAAGTGGGTGGATGAAGGGCGGTATTCTAATGGTGGGCATACCCACCGATCAATCTCTTTTTTCGTTCAGCCACCTGGCTGCATGAAATAAAAAGATTACAATACATGTCCAACAAGGACCAGCAACGTACTGGTATGTTGCTGGACTTTGAATGGTTATACCAGATTGATGCCTGCGGGTTTAGGTATCATCTTGGTATCATTCTTTTCAGCCAGCGGCCGGCTTTAATGTAAAAGCAACCCTAGTGGCTAATTAGCCTCTGGACTGCTTTTACAAGCAGTGGGAGGGAATGTCCCCCCCCCCCGGATATAAAAAGCGCCATTGGGAAATTGGGAAAGCATTTTATCACACCGATCTTGGTGTGGTCAGATGCTTTGAGGGCAGAGGAAAGATCTAGGGTCTAGACCCCAGTTTTTTCAAAAAAAAAGAGTACCTGTCACTACCTATTACTATCATAGGGGATATTTACATTCCCTGAGATAACAATAAAAAAAAAAAAAATATGGAAGGAACAATTTAAAAATAAAATAAAAAAGCAAAATTAATAATAATAAAAAAAAAAGCACCCCTGTCCTGCCCTGCTCTTGCCCAATGGCGAACGCAAGCGTCGGTCTGGCGTCATATGTAAACAGCAATTGCACCATGCATGTGAGGTATCACCGCGAAGGTCAGATCGAGGGCAGTAATTTTAGCAGTAGACCTCCTCTGTAAATCTAACGGGGTAACCTGTAAAGGCTTTTAAAAATGTATGTAGTTTGTCGCCAATGCGCGTTTGTGCGAAATTTTAAAGCATGTCGTGTTTGGTATCTATGTACTCGGCCTAAGATCATCTTTTTTATTTCATCAAACATTTGGGCAATATAGTGCGTTTTAGTGCATTAAAATAAAAAAAAGTGTATTTTTTCCCCAAAAAATGCGTTTGAAAAATCGCTGCGCAAATACTGTGTAGAAAAAAAATGCAACACCCACCATTTTATTCTGTAGGGCCTTTGCTTTAAAAATATATATAATGTTTGGGGGTTCAACATAATTTTCCTGCAAAAAAAAATATGTTTTCATGTAAACAAAAAGTGTCAGAAAGGGCTTTGTCTTCAAGTGGTTAGAAGAGTGGATGTAAGCTTCCTAATGTTGTGTATAAAATGCCAGAACAGTTCAAAACCCCCCCAAATGACCCCATTTTGGAAAGTAGACACCCCAAGCTATATACTGAGAGGCATGTCGAGTCCATGGAATATTTTATATGTTGACACAAGTTGCGGAAAAAACACAATTTTTTTTTTTTTTTTGCACAAAGTTGTCACTAAATGATATATTGCTCAAACATGCCATGGGCATATGTGGAATTACACCCCAAAATACATTCTGTTGCTTCTCCTGAGTACGGGGATACCACATGTATGAGACTTTTTGGGAGCCTAGCCGCGTACGGGACCCCAAAAACCAAGCACCGCCTTCAGGCTTTCTAAGGGTGTAAATTTTTGATTTCACTTCTCACTGCCTATCACAGTTTCGGAGGCCATGGAATGCCCAGATGGCACAAAACCCCCCCCAAATGACCCCATTTTGGAAAGTAGACACCCCAAGCTATTTGCTGAGAGGTATTGTGAGTATTTTGCAGATCTCGCTTTTTGTCACAAAGTTTTGAAAATTGAAAAAAAAAAAAAAAGAAAAAAAAAATACTTTCTTCATTTTCAAAAACAAATGAGAGCTGTAAAATACTCACCATGCCTCTCAGCAAACAGCTTGGGGTGTCTACTTTCCAAAATGGGGTCATTTGGGGGGTTTTGTGCTATTTTGGCATTTTATGGCCTTCGAAACTGTGATAGGTAGTGAGGAGTCAAATCAAAAATTTGTGCCTAGAAATCCTGAAGGCGGTGATTGGTTTTCGGGGTCCCGTACGCGGCTAGGCTCCTAAAAAGTCCCGCACATGTGGTATCCCCGTACTCAGGAGAAGCAGCAAAATGTATTTTGTGGTGCAATTCCACATATAACCATGGCATGTGTGAGCAATATATCATTTAGTGACAACTTTTTGTAATTTTTTTTTTGTCATTATTCAATCACTTGGGACAAAAAAAAAAAATATTCAATGGGCTCAACATGCCTCTAAGCAATTTCCTTGGGGTGTCTACTTTCCAAAATGGGGTCATTTGGGGGGGTTTTGTACTGCCCTGCCATTTTAGCACCTCAAGAAATGAGATAGGCAGTCATAAATGTAAAGCTGTGTAAATTCCAGAAAATGTACCCTAGTTTGTAAACGCTATAACTTTTGCGCAAACCGATAAATATACACTTGACGTTTTTTTTACTAAAGACATGTGGCTGAATACATTTTGGCCTAAATGTATGACTAAAATTGAGTTTATTCGATTTTTCTTATAACAAAAAGTAGAAAATATCATTTTTTTTTCAAAATTTTCGGTCTTTTTCCGTTTATATCGCAAAAAATTAAAATCGTAGAGGCAATCAAATACCATTAAAAGAAAGCTCTATTTGTGGGAAGAAAAGGACGCAAATTTTGTTTGGGTACAACATTGCATGTCCGCACAATTTACAGTTAAAGCAGCGCAGTGCAAAATTCTGAATTCACCTCTGGTCCTTTAGCTACCAAATGGTCCGGGGCTTAAGTGGTTAAAGAGATTTCTCCTCACTTTTTAAGAATCTCAATAATGGGTGCATCATTGGCAATAAAAACTTACTATAATCCCCCTACTTTATCCAAATTAAACAGTTTTGGCTGGAGTTGGCCTTTAAAAACAGGTAAATCAACAACATTTATATTACATCTTCATAAGAAAGGCATAAGTCTTAGGCCCCTTTCACACGGGGCGGATCCGTGCAGATCCGCCCCGTGAAGCTCCGCTTGCTCAGCGGGGATCGCTCCGTTGATCCCCGCTGAGCCGACGGATGACTGGGCGGTCCCCGCACACTGTGCAGGGACCGCCCTGTCAGAGCGCCGCTCTCCCCTATGGGTAATCGGATGACGACGGACCGTAGAGTCCGTTGTCATCCGATCCGCTCCGCCGACGGAAGGAAAAATAGGGTTTTCCTCCGTCACACTTTGGCGGAGCGGATGTCAGCGGACATGTCTCCGCTGACATCTGTACCTCCATAGGGGTGCATGGAGGATCCGTTTCAGGTCCGCTTAAAAAACTGACAGGCGGACCTGAACGGACCTCCGTGTGAAAGAGCCCTACCTGTAGCAAGTCATGCCTTGTATTTGATCCTAAGCCAAACACTGTAACAACAAAATCTTTTCATTGATACAAAAGCGATGCAAGATGACCATGAGATTTTCCGTGCAGCGTGAGACTTGTCGTTCCATTGCCAGCCTGAAGTCTTCTTTTACTCCTTTTGTAATTCCCCGAGTCACTGTGTGATGCCTGTCAGAGAAAGCATCATCTTTGCTGAGAAGATACATTGGAGTCTTAAATTAGGCCTGCCAGAGCCCTGTAGTTTAAAATGACATCTTAAAGTCTCTACCATGCTGAAGTCAGCCTACACCTCCCTAGGCCAGTACAGTTATAAAAAAAACCCTGTAATACATTGCTCACTTGATTCAGTGAGATTGTTAGGGCTTACTTTATATCTAGGAAGAATAAAGTTAATTAGATCAGTGGTTGCCAACCTTTCAGACCACCAACATGAATTTTACATGCCGAATACACACACAATGCTCCCACAGTCTGTGATCAGCGTTGCCATTGGAAGTCCTTCACCTATCACTCTACACTACTCCCGGAGCTTCCCTCTGAGTTCACAGGAGCTGGAACTACAGAGGAAGCATCCAGTATCAATGTGCACTGACAGTATTGACACATGAACTAGGCAGATTCACCTGCAGTAAATGTTTTCTGAATGTCAGATTCACTGCTTTATAATTCTTACCCTTTGTTCACATGTGTTACCTTTATATAAAAGTGCATTTTAATGTTTTAATGACAGCACATAAAAGATGCAGCAAGCAGAACTTTTTTTTTTTTTTTTTAACGCACCCATCCTAAAAACACACAGGTGTTAACAGAGCCTCAACCCACTAGTGACCTTACTACGCTGAATAAAATGAGCCAAGATATTAAAGTACGAACCTTATTTTCTATACATCCAACGAAGTTTAATATCTGGATTGGAAACCTGTACCAAGACGAATACATATGCTTTCTTTCCTTACCATCTTATAAAAATGCTAGTCATCCTGCTGATCCTCTGACTTTAATACTATCAGACATCGACCCAGAACAAGTATGCAGGGCAACCATTTTAACGATGCTTGCTTATTGTGAGTGAGTGACTTTGAATCAGAGGACAAGCAATGGTAACCTACATTTTTCTCTGTGCCAAGTTTCTGTTCAGTGCATCTCCTAATCCCAAATTTTCTACACCTATCCTCCACAAACAGCTGGTAAATCACACCGATAACCCCACCTATTTATATGTAACTTTACCTGCTAACAATGCACTGTTGCTGCCTTAGGGCCATGTCACGCTAACAACCAACTAGTGACTGAATTGCTAAGAAAGAAGAGCAGTAAGGTTTTACTCCAATGTCAGCGAGGGAACAATCCTGTAGAACAGGCATCACTAAATAACAGACTGTGATCCAGATCAAGACGGAGTCATTGTCCCATCTGGACCACAGTGGTCACCACTTAGAAGCCGGTGTTTCGTCAGATTTGGCGACCCGTCAGAATTGGTAACGGAAGTGAAGTTCCGTCCCCGCCATCTTGCTACACCCCGCACTCCTCCATAGTAAGGCTACAGTGAGAAGGGGGAAAGCGGACATCTTGTTACAACCACCAGAGTTTTCCATTTTACACTTATTTTTAACAGGAAAGTGAGTTTATATAGTGAAATACAGTGCTTACAAGTCTGTGTGACTGGTTAGATATTGAATTTTAAAAGCAGAGAACTTCTGTCAGATTAGCAAACCTGTGAGATGAGCAGGCTTGCCGCTGCTTTTAAAATGCAACATCATAACAATCAGACGGAGTTCTAAGTACTGAATTTCAGTATATAAACTCACTTTTACCGTTAAATATAAGTGTAAAATTCAAAACTCTGGTGGGTGCAACAAGATGTCCGCTTTCCCCTTCTCAGAGTATCCTAAAAATGGAGGAGTGCGGGGTGTAGTAAGATGGCGGCAACGGAACGTCACTTCCGTTAGCAACTCTGACAGGTCACCATATCTGACGTAACACCGGTTCTTTCCCCCACCCTCTGCCACTGTTATTTTCATAACTGTGCAGAGGTCAGGAGGCACAGCAGCACTGGATGGAGGACAAGAGCGGTAAGCTGCTGGATTTATCTTTTCATATTAAAGCGGTTGTATACCCTGTTTTTTAACTTTTACCTACAGGTAAGCCTATAATAAGGCTTACCTGTAGGTAAAAAGAATATCTCCTAAACCTATACGGTTTAGGAGATATTCCCCTTGCAATGAGCCGCTGACTGCAGCGGCGCATGCGCAGCGGGGATTATCGGCTAAAGCCCGGCAGCCGCCTGACCTTGACGGCGCGTGGGAGTGACGACATCGCCCCTCCAGCCACTCACAGCGCTGGAGTGGCGATACCCAGAAGACACGCCGAGGCAAGATGATATCTCCCTCGGCGTGGACCAGGTAAGTTACCGAAGACTCGTTCTAAGGTAAGTATTTCAAAATGAGCTAGTATGCGGTGCATACTAGCTCATTATGCCCTTTGCCTTTCAGGTATGAAAAAAAAAGCAGCAGCGGGTATACAACCGCTTTAACAAGCTGGTGATTGCTTGCTAGGACTGTCCTGCGTCCTAGAAACCAATCACTGTTCCGCCCTCTGCATTGTTGTGTGCCCCTGTGAGGTAAGAGAGTGAAGACACTAGGACACAGCTGTGAAGGATGAGATGGGTTGTTTTGAAGTAAAGTGTTTATCGGTGTGGTGGGGGGGGGGGGGGGGGTTGAAGGACATTGCTCACTACTGGAAGGGGAAATGGGGGGCACTGCTTGGGGGGGGGGGGCAAAGAAGGAAGCTTCTGTGGGGGGGCAGAAGAGGGCACTACTGAGGTGATGTGAAGGGGGACAGATAATGACACTAATGTGAATTTACAATTTTTTTTTAGCCTGGAAAGCATTAGACCAGCGATCAGCAGATTGCTGATACCATGCAGGTCTCCTACAAACTGTTAGTGTGAGAGGTGTGTGTTCATACATCGTACATGCATGCAGTTTCACATTGACAGGAAGACTCAACAGCGCTGTGGTAGTTTGAGAACTACAAGCTGACAGTCACAAAGGCTGTTGGGACTTGTAATTTATTCACACACACAGCTATGTGAATGAATGATGCAGCCATGTGGGCGGAGCCCCACACTTTGCTGCGCGGTTTTAAAAAAAAAAGTTACAGCTAGTACGGGGAACTTCTCACCACAGCCGTGTTCTCCGTGGGTCCTCCCTCGGCGGCGCCGGAATCTCTGTTTTGGGCACCTGGTTGTCACAGCTTGCGGCTTCACAGCCAGGTGCCCACTGCGCATACACGAGCGGAACGGAGCCCTGCGACTGGTCCCAAAGTGTTCTAGGACCTGTTGTGTAGAAGTAGAACTTTCGCTTCCGATCGCGACTGGAACGGGAGCAGGTTCCTGTCAAAATTGGGTACCTGCTTTGCCCCTCCTCCCCAAAAGCTCAGCTTCACAAACAGGAGCCAGGGAGGAAGCCTTAAAAGCAGAAGTTACCCTTTTGGGAGGAAAAAGTGACTTATCTTGGTCGGATTTATTTTTAACTCTCAAAAACCTGGCATTTTTACAAGGGTATGCAAACTTTTTATGTTCACTCTATGTAATGGCAGCACAATATACTTTACCTACTAAGACACCAGGATACGCAAAAAATGGGAACGGCTTCATAAAGGCCTCAGTCACAGAGGAATTGTACAAATAAGTGAAGTGATTTCTCACAGCCACCGATCAGGTGCAAACATTCAAACAAGAGAAGGGAACTCAAATTCTTGGTAAGAACATAGGCCCTACTATGTTTTTGAACTACCTGTATTTAAGCCCAAACGTATTCAAATCTGTACACAAACATGAAGCTGAACTGAATGTTTTCCATTGGGCAAGAAATACCATTCTTTTAAAAGCGGTTGTAAACCACCGCAGGAAAAAAAAAACAACAACTTTCCTCTGTAAGATAATTGCATAATGTGCTAGTATGCATCGCATACTAGCACATTATGAAATATTTACCTTAGAACGAAGCCCTCCAGCGACATGCTGTCACTGCTAACAGGGCTTCCTTCCATCTTCCCCCAGTCTTCCTTCCGGGTTCGTAGACTCCAGCTGTGAGATTAGCTGGAGCAGCAATGACCTTCAGAGCGCATGCGACAGGGGAAGTCACCGGCTGCATCCAGTGTGAATATCTTCTAAATGGTGCCCATTTAGGAGATGCTCATTTTACCTAAAAGGTATGCCTTATTATAGGCTTATCTGTAGGTATAAATCACAAAGTGGACTTTACTATCGCTTTAAAGTGGTTGTAAACCCACTTTTTGGACTTCTACCTATAGGTAAGCCTAGAATAAGGCTTACCTACAGGTAGTGGAAATATCTCCTAAACGTGCACCGTTTAGGAGATATTTCACTTGAGGTCTGCCGAAAATTCCAACGGCGCATGCGCGGGGGAAGAAACGGAATTAAGTGCCGTTTCTTCGCTAGCCTGTGCCGTTAATGGCGGCTCTCGTGCGCATGCGCGACATCACGCGGCTCCGGCGAATCACAGAGCCTGAGTCCGCGGCCCGGAAGGGATAGGGGCCAGAAGATGGACACTGCCTACGCAGGGGACATCGCTGGATTCTTTTGCAGGTAAGTGGCACATAATGGGCTAGTATGCGATGCATACTAGCCCATTATGCTTTTCATTTGCAGGCTTTGCAGCGAGCAAAAGAGGAAGTAAAACCCATCAGGGTTTACTTCCTGTTTAAGATGTAATGCTTTTTCTGAGTAGTGTATGCCTTGGCTGCAATCAATAGCTCATGTACCTATGAAGCGTCATAAAATCCATTACACATATCTGTAGTTTAAGAGCTGCTCTGGCAAAAAATGGTTTACAGTATTTTATATATGTGCAGACTCACATTTACTTCTGGTCTAAAAACAGAGTGTAATACAAGTCAATGGATCAGTCAAATAGAAGCATACCTTCTGCTGCATGCAGATGTGATATAAAACAATTTATGTAAGAACTGCATGCACTTACAAACATGTACAGTGTGTGAAAATTTTTGTTTTCTAATACTGTATGAGTCTCATTGTTTAATGTGATGTAAGAGTGCTGCCAGTTGGAAACAAATTACCAGTGGCTCATGGGGAAGAATGCTGAATGTCACGATATTACAATCAAAATGAAGAACAAGAAAATAAAAATGGAAATATATATATGGGCAAAATGTTGTACAACAACAAACATCAAAAACTATGGGGCTGTGAGTAAAAATGTTAACGGACACAGCACATCATGAGCAGGCTTTGTGGACTTGGTACCTGTCACTGGATGTTAGGCTGGCCTGTAGGACAGGTATGAATTCCTGCTGCAGCAGCCCCAGGGTAGTGCTAGAGCTCCTTCAAAACAGTAAACAGTAATATTCAAAACCCTCAGCTGCCAAAACACATTACACTGGAACATGTTTCATAATACAAATGGAAGAGCACATTTTATTCCTTAAAAAGTAAACCCTTTCACAAATCGGAAGAATTCAAACTGAGCAAAAAACAGACAGACAATCACAAAACAGAGGTTACCCCATGTAAAAATGATCAATAGATTTACATATAGACATTTGAAGTTATACACACAAAATTTGTGCTGGGGCCCACCTCCTGAGCCTCCCTACTGGGCCAATGTGATAGGCACCCTCACGGACCAATAGAAAGCTATAACAGGCTGGAAGGGACAACAATGCTCAACTCCAAGATTAAAGTGATTAAAGTCTCGCTTTTTTTTTTTCTTTCAAAATAACAAACATTTTATACTAACCTGCTCTGTGCAGTGGTTTTGCACAGAGCAGCCCAGATCCTCCTCTTTTTGGGTCCCCGCTGGCGCTCCTGGCCTCTCCCTCCTGTCCAGTGCCCCCACAGCAAGCTGCTTGTTATGGGTGCACAGGAGCCTAGCTGCAGCTCTGCGTTTCCATTCAGACACGGAGTCCGGGTTTAGCCCAACCTCCTCTCTCTTCTGATTGGCTCCCGCTGCTGTCAGTCAGCCAATCAGGAGGGAGAGTCCCAGACGGACTGCCGAGGCATTCGTGCACATCGCTGGATATAAATGGGGCTCAGGTAAGTATTAGGGGGGCTGCTACACAGTTTTTTTTCTTTTAATGCATACAATGCATCAAGATAAAAACCTTCTGCCTTTACAACCACTTTAAGGCTAGGTTCAGACCTTATAGAATCACTGAAGAGAATACCCAAGCTCTACTGCTGGTGACGCTATCCAAAGTTAAAAACCGGTGCTCGTGGCTGGGATGTGCAGTCCCTCAGTACTTTCAAAAGTTGATAGATATAAGTCGCCATCTCAGTGGACACAAATGTTGAAAATCTTAATTGGCTACACAAGTACAGCATTGTTTTACTGTATGTACTTGTGTAGCCAATTAAGATTTTCAACATTTGAATTTCAGACCTTGTGCAATATGAAGTCAAGATGTATTGCCGGCAACTCGTTATCCAGAAGGAAAGATATTTATTGTTGCAGGTACAGTTATACAACAGCTTATGCGTTTCATAGTCACATGGCTAGGACTAAAGCTTTGTAGCGAAAACGCATAAGCCATTGTATAACTGTACTCCACCGCTAACAAATATATTTGCTCCTGGGTAAAGATTATCCGGCAATACATTGCGACTTCATATTTCACCTGGGTGTTAGAAAGACACCAGTAGCCAGAGCACCGATTACTCACCACTTTCAGGGAATCTGGATAGACGTTTTCTTCTGCTAGGTTCAGACCTTGGTGTGTCAAGAATGTACACAAAGTCACATGCTTTCTCGACATACAGAGAAACACACTGCCATTTAACAGACACAAGGCTGAGCCATTAATTGTTAAAGGCATCCCTACACATTTATTCATTACATGTACTTATATAGCACCATCAATTTACACAGCACTTTATATTAATATTGTACATTCACATCAGTCCGTGTGCTCAAGGAGATTTCAATCTAAAGGTCCCAAACTCACATTCATACATACGAGGGCTAGTTTAGTTAGTTTTAACCTACCAGCATGTCTTTGGAACGTGGGAGGAAACTCACGCAGGCACAGGGAGAAAATGCAAACTCTAGGCAGGTCGTGCGGAGTTTGGAATTCTAACCGACCACCCTAATGCTGCTAAGCAGAATTGATAATCACTTAACCACTGTGAACATCTGCAAATGCGTGCTCCAAACTGCATGGTGCTGCCAATGTGCCTGTGCTAGGTCACACCTGTATGTGTGAACCAAGCCCAAGTCTATATTAATATCTGCACATTATGGCATAAAGCATTAGCGCACCTTGGTGCTATTCATTCTGAATAGCACACAAACACACCTGTGTTGCAGTGCACCACAGGACACCGTTGCATTTAAAAAAAAAATTCTGATGTGGTGGCAGTAGGGCTGGGCGATTCCCCCCCCCCCAAATTTTTTTTTTATTATATTAATTGAAGTGCATCAACAAACAAAATTGCAAAGGCAAAACCCTTTCTCTAACTGCAAAGTCAGTGTGCAACAAAGATTGTTAAACATCCAAATTATTAATACTGTATTTGGATTTAGCTAATAAAACAACAAAAAATCCTGAGATTACTCTTAGTTGAATTGAACTGCGTCCATGCCTCACTGCGCCCGTGCCTGATGCAGATTTTCATGGGATACGGATTTTACTGCTACACCAGCGACCATTCCAGTATTCAAAAGCCGCGCCTCCTCCTCGTCTGTGATAGGCGGAACACTCAATTTCCCAGCATTTAGTGTTCCGCCTATCATGGACATCCTCTCATCCTCATAACACAGACGAGGATGAGAGGATGTCCGTGATAGGCTGAACACTGCTTGCTGTGAAATTGAGTGTTCCGCCTATCACAGACGAGGACTCGGGAGGCGCGGCTTTTGAACACTGCAATGGCCGCCGTCTGTCTGCATGACACGCTGATCAGGTAAGGCAGACGGCAGCTTGCGGTTAATGTTACATTACATCTACTCGTGGCGGCTGCGGTGAGTAGATGTAATTGGGGTAACGCCGCCCAGTGCCATTCCGGATACGCCCCCTGCAGCCCTGCTACAGAAACTTTGAAGGGAAAAAAAAAAAGATTTTCTTCAAATCTGAATCGATTTGAACTCCAAACTTGATTCAAGATTAAAATCGATTTTTTTCCCAGCCCTAGGTGGCAGCCCATTCATTCGAATAGGCTCTATCAGCACCTCCGACCTACATGCAAGGCAGTGCACACCACAATGAATGGCACTACCATGTGCTGCGGTGCATCAGTAAAAAATGCTGCATATTTGATTTTGTCTATTCTGGTGTATTGCCAGCTTGTTTTTGTTTTTTTGAATGGGCTGCTTAACAATAACATATCTTCAGTAGCCTAGATCTCTAAATCTAGATCTCTAAAGCTGGCCATAGACGGATCAAATTCATCCAGTTCGGCAAGGACCGGCTGGATTCGCACTGCATTGCTGTGCAGATCCACATGCGATGTCTGCGTGATGCAAATTCAGCCAAACTGTGTGGCTGAAATTGCATCAGATTCGAACCAAAATGGTGCTGGACCCTTTCTTTGGTTCGCACTGGAATTCCTGTACCATTAAACTTTCTATCGACACCGGTAGCAGTTCGAAGAGGGCAGTATGAACAGCCTGTGAGTGACATGCGATGCGGCAACCTGCACAGGAATCGCACTGGTGCCCGCGTCGTATATGAGTGACCCCAACCTTATAGTAACAGCCACATTGGGAGAGATTTACTAAAACTGGTGCACCTTTGCATAGTAACACACCAGCTTCCAGGTTTTATTGTCAAAGCTTAATTGAACAAGCTGAAGTTAGAAGCTGATTGGTTACCATGCACAGCTACACCAGAATCTATGTGCACCTGTTTTAGTAAATCTCCCCTATTATTAGAGCTGCATGATTAATTGTTTTTTAAAAAAAAATCTTGGATTCAAGCCTCCTCACAATCTTAATCCAACATTTCCACGATTCATGTAACAAGCGCAGAGCAGTTCTCTTGCTCAGCTGTCAAAAAAAAAAATAAAAAAAAAGAAGCAGGCTGAAAGAGATACAAGAAACATTGTATCACCTGTTCTTTAAGAGGCCAAAGGGAAGAACTTCGGTCAGCAAATGAGGTCAGTTTAACCACGTAAAGACTAAACCTTTTTTGACACTTGTTGCTTAAAAGTTAAAATCAGTATTTTTTTTGCAAGAAAATTACTTCGAACCCCAAACTAATATATATATATATATATATATCATTTTTAGCAGAGACCCTAGAGAATATAATGGCAGTCGTAATATTTTATGTCCCACTGTATTTGCGCAGCAGGCTTTCAAATGCAATTTTTTGGAAAAAACACACTTCAATTAATAAAAAAAATAAAAAACAAACAAACAGTAAACTTAGCCCAATTTTTTGTATAATGTGGAAGATTACGTTACGCAGAGAATCGTGATCTATATTCTAAGCACAAAAATTGCGAGTCTCATTTTATCCAGAATCGTGCAGCTCTACCCATTATGTTGGTAAAAAAAAAATATATATTTGCCTTCCAAATTATACTATTCCATAAAATGAGCCTGAAAGATGGCTATAAACCACTTGCAATGCCACATTTAAAATAAGGTTCATGGCATCATACTATAGGAAGACAGATGATCTGGACAGGGTACAATGGTAAAAAAAAAAAAAAAAAGGAGGTCTCATTTACAAGTGGTTAAAAAAACTGGGATTGTTCAGGTTGGGAAAACAGGTGAACTAGATCCCTTTTTTTAAAACAGAAAAGTTGAACGATCCCTTTTACACTGAAGGAGTTTTTTTCAGGTGCTGAAAAACGCCTCCCATGCCATCACAGTGTGAAAGACTCAGTGCTTTCACACTGGGGCGGTGCACTTGCGGGATGTTAGGAAAAGTCCTGCAAGCAGCATCTTTGGGGTGGTTTGGGAGCGCTGTATACACCGCTCCTAAACTGCCCCTGCATTGGCACGCATGGGCAGCGCTTCCGAAGCACCTGAAAATCGATTTGAACGCGCTGCAACACAGCGTTTTTTAACCCTTTCTTCTGCCACTAGCAGGGGTTAAAAGTGCCCCGCTAGCGGCCGAAAAGTGCCCCTAAAGCGCTGCTAAAACTAGCGGCGCTCTAACGCGTCGCGGCCCCAGTGTGAAAGTGCCCTAAAGCAGCTCAGATGGTGCAAATTTTTTTCCTGCAAAAGAAATTTGCACGATTCCCCCCCATCGGCACAGACAGTGTTTACAGGGGAATCTCTCCTGCAGAGCTATTGCCTGCTCCCGGTCGGGAGAGAAGACCGTGATAATCGCTAGCGGCTATAGCAGCCGCTTGCGATAATTCAAAGCGTATCTGGCAGGCTGGCTGTACCCAAGTTGATCAATCCATTAACTTGGTATATTCAGCCTGGCCATTAATGGTTTGAATCTTGGCCGATTTGAACCCTGTATGGCCAGCCTTAGATGTGATTTAACTAGACTGTAATTACCATGCACAAATAGGGGACAACAAAGGTTTAGCAGATTAACTTTTTATCCCAAGGACTGTATCCAAAAGGACATGGGAACATCAGTTGTGTTTGAAGGAGAGGCGATTTTTTCACCGGTATGAGAGGGTTTTTCTTGGAAAAGTGATTAAGTTGTGGAAAGTCTTAACACACACACACACACACACACACAGTAGGATACCAGAGGGTATAATGGCACACTTTTTATCCAGAAAACTGCACATAGCAATTTTTTCCCAACTTGAGAGGCAAAATTGTTTACAGTTGCCAATAGGTTTTCAGTCTGGACCAAACTCTCAGGAGTTTGTAAGTGGTTAAGGGCCCATTCATACTAAAAACTGCATGTGAATTGCAATGCTTTTTCCCCTTGCAATTCATATGCAGTTCTCTGCAGTATGATTTTTAGCATCACACCAAAAAAGTACCAGTTACTTACCGGTAATGGTCTTTCTGGTAAGTCTTCCAGGACGGCACAATGAGAGATGACTAGTCCACCTGACAGGAAACACAATCAATCAAAGAGGTTAAAAACCCCACCCCTCCCTGTGCTCCTCAGTTTGTGAAAAAGTACTCCACACTAGTGCACGAGAGTGAAAACAACATACCACAACAACTCTATATATATATTAATATACTTAACCAGAGCGGTGGGAAGTAGGCCTGCCGTCCTGGAAGACTTACCAGAAAGACCATTACCGGTAAGTAACTGGTACTTTTCTCAAGACGTCTTCCAGGACGGCACAATGAGAGAGAAGCAAGTAATTTGCAGGCCTACCTTAGGGTGGGACGACCGCTTGCAGGACCTTCCTACCAAATGAGAGGTCCTGAGGCGACAGCAACTTCACTCTATAATGCTTCAAAAAAGTGTTCTGGCTTGACCATGTCGCAGCTTGGCAGATTTGTTCGACCGAAGCTCCGGCCCTTTCTGCCCAGGAGGTCGCCAGAGACCGAGTGGAATGTGCCTTAACCTTCGGGGCTGTCTTAGCAGCCTGGTCATAAGCTAGAGAGATTGCTTGTTTTATCCACCTAGCTATGGTTACTCTAGAAGCCTGTTGGCCCTTTTTCTGACCAGAAAAATTAATAAATAAGTGGCTGGATTTTCTGAAAATGCCAACTCTATCCAAATAAGAAAGCAGACATCGTCTGACATCCAAACAATGAAAGGAAGCCTCCCTTTCATTCTGGGGATTGGAACAAAAAGAAGGGAGTATTATTTCCTGTGTTCTATGAAATTTTGATACTACCTTGGGAAGGTACAGGGGGTCCTGCCTGAGAACAACCCTGTCCTCAAATAAACGAAAAAACGGCTCTTTAATTGACAGAGCCTGCATATCACCTACTCTTTTGGCTGTCGTTATCGCCAGCAGAAAGGTAAACTTAACTGTGAGAAGTTTAATAGAAATACTGTCTAAAGGCTCGAACGGAGCCTTAGTTAACTGTTCTAGGACCAAGGAGAGATCCCAGGGTGGAACCCTAGAGATCTGTACTGGAGACATTCTGTCCCTAGCTGACAAGAATCTTTTAATCAACGGGTCCTGGGACAATCTTCTGTCCAGGAAGTAAGATAAGGCTGCTACCTGAACTCTTAGCGTCTTGGTAGCCAGCCCCAGATCAACTCCATCCTGGAGAAATTCCAGAATGACCGAAGTTTCCTGTTGGGAAACCTCTCTCTCTGAACACCAGCGAGAGAAGACCCCCCACACCTTAGCATAAATCCGCCTGGTGACCTCCTTTCTACTAGAGAGGAGAGTGGTGATCACTCTCTCTGAACAGCCCTTCTCCCGCAGGTTCTGCCTTTCAAGCACCAGGCCGTCAGTTTGAAGAAGCTGGGCTCTGGGTGGAAGACCGGACCCTGAAGAAGAAGGTCTGACCGAACTGGTAGATGGAGAGGGGGAGCTACAGACCAGTTCTCCAGAGTGGGAAACCAGGCTCTCTTGGGCCACCAGGGGGTGACCAAAATGAGACAGCATTCCGAGAGGTCCAGCTTCTGCAGGATCCTCGGAATCAGACTCAGAGGGGGAAAAGCATAGGCCAGATGAAAACTCCACACCTGGGCCAGCGCATCCACTCCCTCTGAGCCCCATTCCCGGGTCAGGGAAAAGAACCTCTTTAGCTTTTTGTTTTCCCTGCGGGCGAAGAGGTCTATCTCCGGATTGCCGAACCGTTGGCACACCAGATCGAACACCTCTGTGTTCAACTCCCATTCTCCCTGGAGAATCGGGTGGCGACTTAAAAAGTCCGCCTCTACGTTGTGAACCCCTTTTATGTGAACCGCTGTGATAGAGGGAATCCGGAGCTCTGCCCAGCTCAGGATCTCCAGAGACAAAGCCAGAAGGGTACGCGACCTGGTGCCTCCCTGATGGTTCAGGAATGCCACTGTGGTGGCATTGTCGGATAGAATCTGGACCTCTCGGCCCCTGACTCTCTCCTCGAAGGCCTTTAGAGCCTCCCGGACCGCCAACAATTCCCGGAGGTTTGAGGAGGCGCCCCTCTGACCTCGGTTCCAGGAACCCTGAGCTCTGAGCTCGTCTAAGTGAGCCCTCCAACCCCAGGCGCTTGCGTCTGTGGTTATCCTGAGAGGGTTGGACTGACTCCACAGACGACCCAACAGTAAATTCTGAGGAAGGAGCCACCACCTCAGAGATTCCTTTGCCACCACTGGTATGGGGACCCTGTAGTCTAGAGATTCCCTTGATCCGTCCCAAGAGGATAGAAGGAATTCTTGGAGAGGTCTGGAGTGGAGCTGAGCCCACGGCACCGCTGGGATGCAAGAGGTCATTAGACCCAGCACCCGCATGATGCTTCTGAAGGAGGATTCCTCTGCCTCCAACATAGACCTGACCGTTGTCATAAGACCTTGGACCTTGTCCTGGGGTAAAACAAGTTTTCTTTCTAAGGAATCCACTAGGAATCCCAAGTAAACTTTCTTCTGTTCTGGGACCATCGAGGATTTTTCTTTGTTGATGATCCACCCCAGGCTTTCCAAGGTGCTCACGACCCTGGCCAGGTCTGCAAGAAGGAGATCTCGACTCTGATTGTAGAGAAGCAGATCGTCGAGGTAGGGGACTACTGCTATACCCTGCAGGTGCAGGTAAGCAATCACCTCCGCCATGATCTTTGTAAAGACTCTTGGACTGGATGACAGTCCGAAGGGAAGCGCAGCAAACTGCCAATGCTGCACTCCCTGGGCGGAAGTGATTGCAAACCTGAGGAAGGCCTGATGTGCTGGGAATATCGGGACGTGTAGATAGGCGTCCTTTAGGTCTATGGTCACCATGAACACCCCCCTCAGAAGAAGCTTCCTGAGAGTGTACACGCTCTCCATCCGAAACCTCTTGCGACGCAGATAAGCGTTCAAGGGTCTCAAGTTTATTATAAGTCGATGCTTCCCTGACGGCTTTGGAACAATGAAAACGTGGGAATAGACGCCCAAACCTTGTTGTTCCGTAGGTACTGGGATAACTACTCCCTGCCTTTCCAGATCTGAGACATTCTGTACCAGACCTGCAGCTTTTAAGGGGTCCCTGGGTAGATGCGTTACCAGAAACTTCGGGGGAGGGGAGTGAAGGAACTCTAGCTTGTAGCCCTCCTTTAAAATTTGGAGGACATGGGGGCTCTGAGATATGCTTTCCCATCTGGGGAGAAACTGGGAAAGCCTTCCCCCTACCCTTACGTCACTTAGAGTTCTTGTCATTAGGCTTTTGGCTGGAGAAAAGGATACCTCCCTTCTGTTTGTCCTTGCCCGCACTCCACCTCCTAGTATTGATAGGTCTTTTGTCTGAAGACCGGTTCTTACCCTGGGGGCCTCGAAAAAATCTCCTTTTTTCCTTTTTAGGTTTGGTAGGAAATTTCTTACCCTTTTCGGTGGACCTGGACAAGGCTTGGTCAAGTCCTGTACCGAAAAGAAGGGAGCCCTCAAATGGGAGACCACATAAACGGGTCTTGGATGCACTATCACCATCCCAGGTTTTAACCCATACAGCTCTTCTAGCAGAGTTTAAGAGGGCTCCAGTCTTTGCGGTGGTTCTTACGGTTTCTACCGCTGCGTCCGCTAGGTACGCCACCGCGTTACCTATTAGCTGCAACGACTCCAAGACTTCCTTGGATTTGGAAGTGCCTGAAACATGGTCCGTTAATTTTGAGATCCATGCATCTGCATTCCTGGCTACGCATGCTGAAGCCAGCGCCGGGCTCATGGCTGCCGCATTGGCTTCCCAGGCCCTCCGCAAGGTGGTTTCAGCACGCCGATCCATCTGATCTTTGAGGTTACCAGTATCCTCAAAGGAGAGGTCAGACTGTTTGGATACCTGGGCTAAGGAAGCATCCAATCTGGGTGTTTTGAAGAACTTATCTTCATCCTCCTCCTTGAAAGGGCACCTACGTTTCCACGTTTTTGGTCTTAAGAGCTTCCTTTCAGGATCCTTCCATTCCTGAAGGATAATGTCCTTCAGTGCCTGGTGGACGGGGAAGGTTTTGGGTTGAGACTTCAACAAACCCTGATACATTCTATCCTGTGCGGAAACCTGTTCCGCAGGCTCCTGGATCTCCTCAGAAGCATAAATTGCCCCAAGGAGGCCCTCCATATCATCGGCCGAGAAGATGTGCCTTCCTGGCCTGGAGCCCTCTTCCTCGTCCTCTGCCTGACTATCCACCAGACCCTCATCAGATACTTCGCGATCGGAGATATCTGAATCCTCCTCCGGCTCTGAACCCTGTGAAGGTAGGGATTTTAGAGGCTGCGGGCGTCTTTTAACTACCCTGGGAGTCAAAGAACTCTCCTGAGAGGAAGAGCCCCCCCCACTTGACTGAGGTTCTGGTTCCCTAGACCTGAGTGAGGATTGAAATTCCTTAAGTGTAGTCAGCATCTGGGTCTGGACAGACAAGAAGTCTTTCATGACCTGCGATGTTTCTTTTCCAGCCAATTTCTGAATGCATTTAAAACAGAAAGGTCTGGAATAGTCTGGAGGCAACCTATCGTTGCAGTAGCCACATCTTTTGATGCGAGCAGGGGCTTTAGAGGGACGGCTGGTAGACCCCTGGGCAGTGACGTCCCCTCCTGCAGAAAAAACAAATATACACAGGGAATTTTTTTAGTACCAAACATCCCTGTGCAGAGCAAAAAAAAAGGGGGAAGAGTCGGGGTACCTCCCCCATCATAACCCCTGCTGGCTGGGTAGGACTCACCTCCTGTGGCCTCCTCTGTAGCCTTGGCCGTACCGGGCCTTTCCTCATGCTCCATGCGCCGTCCGGGCTCGAACCGTGTCGCTAAGAGCAAACAGGAGGAATGGGCGCCTCTTTTCCTGGCATCTTTATAGTTGAAGCTGGCTGAAAAGACGCCGGCCGTCGCCATCTTGCCGTAGACCGGAAACCGGAAGTGGCGCGGCGCGCGGTGACGTCATTCCGGGCGCTAGAGGAGGAAATGAATGAGTCCTCCAGGCCATGGGAAAATGGCGCCGCACATGCCTGAGCGGCGCCAATAGCCAGAACAGCGCTTCACCGCTGGGTTCACCACCGCGTCTGCGGGAGACCTGCCAGCCCCCCCCTCCGAAGTGGACACCCACCAGGTAGGGAGGAAAAAAGAGGAAATATTTGGCCCCTGAAGCTTCCAGGTACCCTGTACCTTAGGGCTTCAGAAAACTCAGGGGGGTTCTTCAAGGCTATTCCTTCCCCACTGAGTATGTTACAACAAAAGGGGGGACCCCCCAGGAAGGATGAGCCCGTCCTGCTAGGTCCAGAGGCTTCCTAAGCGTTCGACCTAGGTCCCAGGGGGAGACCTCCAGCACCAGGCCTTTAGGTCTTTAGAAAATAACAAACGGTTTCGCTGTGGGGAAACACAATCAAAAACTGAGGAGCACAGGGAGGGGTGGGGTTTTTAACCTCTTTGATTGATTGTGTTTCCTGTCAGGTGGACTAGTCATCTCTCATTGTGCCGTCCTGGAAGACGTCTTGAGAAAGTAGTGTATGCTCTACCCTTGGAAACACACTGCCTGCAACTGTATCACATGGTACATTTATACCATGCGATCCAATGCGGTAAACGCACTGCATATGCGGTGTTGTTCCCTTTGCACTGACATCCGCTGCAGATCACAAGGGCAGTATGATTTGAATGCGGTGTGGAAAACCGGCACAGAACGCGGGTTTTCTGCATAGCATTCTAGAGTTCACGGGCCCTAAATGCTATGGAAAAGGGTCTTTTTTTTTATTCTTCACTACATAAATATAATAAACAAAAGTAAATGCTACATCTTCGATTATACAAATGATATATCAATCTATGTCCATGATAAAATATCAACCCAGTCACATTTTTAAGCAAAAGCTACTCATAAAACTTCCATGGGTTATTGTAATAACTTAGCTTACATTAACCACCTTGCTAGTATTTTAAAAGTATTATAGCATAGGTATATGCCCAAAAGATTCCATTGCAAGTATGAGGATTCAATAAAAATTCCATTAAAGCCATTTTATTTGATATACAGTTCAGAATAGAATATACTTTCATACCATTGCCTCAAAAGTCAGTGTTCAGACCACTTCTTAGCTCAATTCATTTACATTGGCTTAATTTACTACTCCTAGTTACTCTGCACTCGACACCTCACGTTTAACGCATGTATAGCAATGTAGGGAGATGTGGATCTGGAACGGTATTTACCAAAGGATACAGACACAATACTAATAATCAGTAGTCTAAAGATGTACTGTCAACTCTAAAAAGTAAATACTTACTTAAGCAAAACTCCTTGATTGGGGATTAGTTCCAAATGAATCTTACCCCCTTCTTGTGTTCTTAAATATGCAAATTCCTCAAGCATATCAATATCTGAAGATATTAAGGGAAACATTTTCATGCAGTCTAGTATTGCAAACAATTTTGAACTTTAAAACAAAACACACACACACACAACTTAAGAAAATTTGAGATGGTATTCTGCACACCTTGGTTTTAACGAGTAGTTATTTGCGTTGCTGTTGCCTTTCTATCATCATGAACCAGTGTGCCCATTCTTATCTTACCTCTGGCATCAACAAGGCATTTTCTTCCACACAACAACTGCAGCTCACTGGATATTTTCTCTTTTTCGGACCATTCTCTGTAAACCCTAGAGATGGTTGTGCGTGAAAATCCCAGTAGATCAACAGTTTTTTTAAATGCTGAGACTAGCCTGTCTAGCAACAATAACGGCATGTTCAAAATCACTTAAATCCCATTTTCCCTCATTCTGATGCTCGGTTTGAACTTCATCAAATCGTCTTCACCACATCTAGATGCCTAAATGCCTGAGTTGCTGCCATGTGATTGGCTGATTAGCAATTTGTGTTACCAAGCAATTGAACAGGTGTACCTAATAAAGTGGCTGGTGAATGTATATGTTCATTTACCCAACTAATTCACACAAATTTCTTAAAGTCTGCATGATGTCAAGAAACTACTATGAACATTATGTCTCCCTTCTGAAATAAAAATAAAATAAAAAATGCAACAGTAAATATGCCTTAAGTCAAAATGGTTGCTAGTTGCCTGGGTACCACTGTAAGACCCATTTGTGGAAATTGCTGAGCCAGAAATTCTACATGAACGACACATCAAGCTAGCAGCTATTTCACAAGTACATTAGTCAAAGGATACTTGTTATGTAGTTGAAGAAGTTTTCATACTGGAAATTTCCTTGTTGACATATTTTCCCTATGGTTTTTAAAAAGAGGATCTCTCCTTTGGGCCAGTCATGCTGCAGTAACACAATAAGGTGTCCCAGAGTCATGTCATCCCGATTATCAGACAATGCTCTAAGCTAACAAAGAAAAAATACATACAGCCATTATTGAACATTACAGCAAAATATACACAATATATAATTAATTTACATATTAAAAAAATTGAATGGGACAATTCTAACATGTCAAATTAACAGGAGAATCAATGATAAAAAAAACAAAACAAAACAAAAACACATTAACCACTTCCCTACCATCGTTGTTTATAAATGGCAGCTGGTACAACAGGATTTAAACCTATTTCTAAAAGCAGCCAGGGCTAGTGTTTAAATGTGTTCAGCCAGTGATGCCCTAATCACTACCACAGCCTGCCAAATATAGTGCTGCTTTTCCAGCCCGAGAGCATGGGATATGTGGCAGCAATAAAGTTGGTTGTAAAAAAAATCTTTTACATTCCTCCGCCCCAACGTACCGATGTTAAAAAAAATAAAAAATAATAATAAAATAGATGACTGCGCTGCATGCTGCCACAAATGTCTACATGAACGCATCATTCATTGTTGACTCTAAACTGCTCACCTGTAAAGACTTTTAAAGTGCCTGAGGACAATTTCAGGTACTGAAGTTTGTTGTCACTCTACAGGCACACGCAATTTTAGGCATGACATGTTTGGTGTGTACTTACTCATCGCAACCTTATCTTTTATAAGTAATGTGGGTAATATATTGCGTAAAATATCACTATCCACGGAGGTGTCAGGAGTACTTACAGCTCAATTCTCATGCAGGGTGCTATGCCCACACTGCAAGGGTTAACTGTCAGTTTATTCTGGGGGGGAAAGCACTTTTACAATCCTCCACTTCTCTGGAAGGCAAAACTCCCCAATGCTCCTGCCGAGGACTGTAGCTCAGCGTCATTACATTCAATGCAGCCCCCCCCCCCCCCAGTACAGCTCTCCTTCTCCATTAAACACACTTACCATATCAGAGCAGCCCAGGGTAGGGACATCTGCCCTCAACTGGTGACTGTGAATGGGGAGGAGCAGCCTCCCTTGCTCTATACTGCCAGGCTGCAGAAGCATTTGCTGCTGCACCATGGATGCTCTGTGGGGTAGTAGATTTGGGCCCCCTCTCATATCTATGCCCCTGTAAGAATGGATCACAGCCCTGTGTAGTACACTGTAGCCAACTACACTTATTGCACCATATGCCAAGGGAGCACTGAACGTAGGATCCAGTGCTCAAAACAACATTACAGGCTGTCCCACCTGCGGCGGGGTCTGAATATGGTTCCCAAGGTATACACCAGGGTAACCGATATGGAAACTGCTAGTGAGCCATAAGCAGTCAAATCTTGAAACAAAAAAAGTCAGTCGAAGAAGGAAAAGAAAACTGGTCGAAAATAGAAGGATCTTCCCTAACAGAAGATAGGGGTCCATCACCCTAAGGATACTAGCAAACACTGGAACCCCATGGAGTGGGCAGTGTCTTATGGATAACCTAGGGAGGTGATCCCAGCAAAGCCTTTGCCAAGGTCCAGTTCCTGTCTCCTTTAGGCTCGGTTTCCACTAGAGCGACTTGTCATGCGACTTGGGACTGCAAAGTCGCATGACAAGTCATACCCCATGATTTCCAATGAGTACCGTTCATATATGTGCGACTTCAAAAAATAGTCCCCTGCACTACTTTGGTCCCACTTTGATGCGACTTGAGGTCCATAGACCTCAAGAATACACAGGCATTGCTTCAACTCGCGTTAAAATCACGGTAAAAAAAAAAAAAAAAAAAAATCACAGCAAAATCACGCAACTTTTAGGTCACAATGGTGGAAACCTAGCCTAAGGCTCCATTCACACTTGTACGACTCCAAAGTTGCACTGACTTTGGAGTGCAAATTTGGATAGGTGCAACTTGGATACGACTTTTACCAGTAATAATGGACAACTGTTGCACACAAGTTGCATTGTATAACATTCAGGTACAACGTTCATGCAACTTCTGAGTTGCATGAAAGTCGGACCAAAGTATCGCATGCTGAAACTTTGAAGCGATTATAAAAACAAAAACAAACAAAAAAAAGCTTTACAAACAAAACATGTTATACTTACCTCCTTCTGTGCAAGGGTTTTGCACAGAACTGGTCAGATCCTCTTTTTCTGGGGTCCCCACGCAGCGCTCCTGGCTCTTACTCTTCTCGAGTGCCCCCTTTCTATATGGGCACTCCTGCGAGCGTGCTCCCGAGTCCTGCTGCTGCATCCATTGACCCAGACAGCAGGACTCGGCCCCTCCCGTGTCACTGGATTTGATTGACAGCAGCAGGAGTCAGTGGCTCCTGCTGCTATCAATCTATCCAATAAGGACCCAAGACAGTGGCTGGAGTGGCTGTGCTTGTTTCCTGTCGCTGGAACGATCGAATTCAGATAGAAAAAAAAAAAGGGGGGGGGGACACACTAACCTTTCCACGTTCTATCCAAAACAAAAAGTTTTAGATTTGAATACAGTTTAAATTAACATTTACAGTAATATGCCTTTTATGTGTCAACAGTTAATCAGACTGCTTCACTTTCTTCAGTTAATAATTTTTCCACACTAGTTTGAAAGCATTTCCAATAAAAACTATTTAAAATAGTAATATACAGTATTACATTTAAAGATTTTTATTAAAGCCATTTTAAATCTGGTCTGTAGCCATCCCAAGAATTGTATTTAAAATCCCTAGTAGTTTGCGCTATTGACAGTCTATGCAGGAGAGCATCGGCCATTCATTTGTGCTGCTCAGTACTTTGTGTTTTACATATGTGGTGCACTCACCTTTACACTTGCCACCAACAGTTGAAGACAGTAAGGCATTACATATTTACTAACACAGGGTAACAGCTTGAGATCAGAGCCTAAAACACAAAAATAAGAGAATATATTGATAAGTGTGTACATACAAATATCTTAAAGCGGAGGTTCCGCGGCATTTTTTTTTTTTTTCCGCTTGCATGCAAAGTATTTTTAGATCACCAATTTGTACTCACGTGTTTGGTGACTTTAAACCTCCCCTGTCTTTTTTCTGGCAAAAGATGCACTTTTAAAATCAGCCGTCTGAATTTTCCATTTTGCTTGTGGGCATTTTGAAGCCCACAAGCACGGACTTCCTGGTGGTGGACGGTGTAATGCAGAAAAAGTTCCCCAGCGGATAAGGTTCCCCCCCCTGTACTGCGCATGCGCGGCACAAACCTCAACGGAGTTTCCGAAAGTAGCCGAACATGTAGAGCTGCGAGTTAGCTCTACACGGCGCCTGCGCAATGACTAGGAGTCATGTAGAGCTGACTGCGCAGGCGCTGTGTAGAGCCGACTCGCAGCTCTTCATGTTCGGCTACTTTCGGAAACTCCGTTGAGGTTCGTGCCGCGCATGCGCAGTACAGGGGGGGGGGAACCTTATCCGCCGGGGAACTTTTTCTGCAGGACATGTCACATCTGGGCGAACTCCCAGATTGCATTGCGGGTGAATAGAAACGCCTACTCCCGCGGGAGTGAGTACCCAGAAGACGAAATTGGAAATGACATTAGTACGGTATGTACTACATAAAAAAAAAAAGTGGCTAATGTACATTTTCGTTCTTTAAGGAGTGTGCTTGTATATGGATGTTATTTTGCCTGAACCTCCGCTTTAAGTACTGTAGAAAATTATATAACAATGTAAGTGGTTCTAAAGTCAAACAGTTTTTTTTACTTTACCTACTTTTACCCTAAGTTAAAAAAAAACAAAAAAACAAAAAAAAAAAAAAAAACACACATGCGACTGTTTCCCCCTGCCATCCCTATACACTTACCCAGCATCTCTAACCACTCCAGCACTGCCCTCTTCACTTCTTGGGTTCAAAGGAGAGCCATAGGTTCCTACTGTCAGTCAAACTTCTGTGAGGAGGGAGCAGAAGTGTTGCTTACTGGCACTGTGTGTGTCTAATGACCCACACAGCCTAGTTCAGGAGTGTGCCTGCACAGCTTACTAAGGAGGCATCTGAAGCAGACAGCGCCATAAGGGGGGGGGGGGGGGTTGGGGCCCACAGAAGAGGATGCAAGAGACCGCTCTGTATCATTGCACAGAGCTGGTAAGTAGAACATCATTTTTATCTTAATTTTTTTTTTAAATTGGCCTATATCATCACTGTAAAAGCGGAACTTCACTCTCAATTAATATTGACTATTTTTAATCCTTATGCTGCTAGCATCAGTAAATAGATAGGGATATTATATTTGTTTTAAACTTTCCTTTACATTTCTTTAGCCCAGGTTCACACTGGGCTGCGGGAGTGAAGCCGTGCGAGTTCAGCTGAACTCGCACGATTTCACTCTCGCTGGCAGTCCCGATTTCAGCCGCGATTACAAAGACATCTGTGCGGGTTTCTGCACAGATGTCAATGTAAATCGCGTCCGAAATCGCAAAAAAGTAGTACAGAAACGACTTTTTGAAATCGGTGCAGCGCCGCAGATGCGGCGTCGCACAGATTAGGACGGTGCCATTGCCGGCAATTTGCGGCAAACACCGCCGATTTGACATGCCAAATCGCATGTCAAATCGCACCAGTGTGAACCAGGGCTTAGTTTGTTTTGATTATAAATTAAATTAGACAGAGTTTTTGGTTTGTGTTGCTCAGATGCAGTGTAGTTCCACTTTAAAGTGGTTGTTAACCCACTTTCAGTAATATATACTATCCGTTCTGTATCCTAAGAGTGCTCCCGTCTGTGTTTCATTTAAAAAAAATACCTCCTTCACCGTATCTCACGGCGGCTCCTGTCGCCCATGTAACCAGCTGTGTCTCCTCTCTGTCCATCTTGCAGAAGCAGCGGGCAGGGCTGAGGTTTTCCTGCTGACGTCAGCGGGACGCAAGGAGGAGAGGAGAGAGGAGACATGGCCAGTCACGTGATCGCTGGGAGCCACTGTGAGATACGGTGAAGGAGGTATTTTTTTAATGAACCAGACAGGGGGCACTCAATTAGCATACAGAACCGATAGTATATAGATATATTTTTTATTCCTGCAGCAAAAGGGGGATGGGGTGGCACTGTCATTAGGTGACACGCAAAGAGGGGGGCAGATTAGACAGACACCGGAGAGCAGGCTGCGGATGACGGAGGCACGCAAACAGATCATGAAGTCAGGGGCTCAGCAGCCATGATTATTGTGGTCTGTTTGCAGAGGGGAGGGTATAGCCAGGCAGGATCAGACATTTTTTTTAGGGTATACAGGGGCCACAGCACAAGCACTGTGCTGTGCAACATGCTTTAAAAGGAACAGAATCTTTATTTTTTATTTTATTTTTTTGGGTTAACAAACGCTTTAAGTCAGCTTGAGGCTTGGAGACTAAACCATAAAAATGTGCCATCTGCATTCTGTAACACACGTATGGCAGATTTCAAATAGCCACTGTGTCACTCCATCCAATCAATAGACAGCCTTAATTTAACAAATATTTAAGTGTAAAATATTGAACGGTATCTTGTGGGTGGAATTGAACCCGCAGCACATTGCACATGACTAAAGGGGCCCTAAATATGAACATGTGCATACAAACCTTTTCTAAATTTAGGCTTGACTTTTGACTGTTCTTCTCTATGTTTGGAAGTTTCCTGAGGTGGAGGCACAATGAAGTTCATCAGTTCCAGAATCTTCTCACATGTGAGCTGTGGAAAAAAGAACCATTGGTGTAATGAAAATATTCAGATCTGTGACATTGGTTCATCTTAAATATACACAAGCCAAATTCAGCCATATATCACAGCATGTCAATCCTTTACTTGGGTAGCTGCACAGTAGCATTAAAGGTTGTACAGGATAATCTCTCCTGTACTCGTATTGATTTCTCTAATTTTACTGCACACTAAGATTCTTTTTGTGTGCTTTAGAAGTTGAAGAAAGTCAGAAAAGCCTGCCTAATTTTCTGGCTGGAAGATACCCAGCATCATCTAGCTCTTTCCTTCCGTGCCCAACTCTTCCTGGCTTGACTCTTATTGAATTTCAGGTGAGTATGTGTGTGTGTGTATATAAACACACACATCCCTGTTCTGACAGGAGAGTAGAGACGGATCGTCAGTTTCTAGTAATTAGGAACAGCGATCGGTTTCCTCCCCCAGTCAGTCCCATCCCCCCCACAGTTAGAAACACTCATGGAGGGAACACATTTAACCGCTCGATTGCCCCCTAGTATTAACCCCTTCACTGTCAGTGACATTTATACAGTAATCAATGCATTTTCAGTGTCAAAAGTGTCCGATCTGTCTGCCGCAATCCTGCTAAAAACCGCTGATCGCCGCCATTACTAGTAAAAGAAAAAAGCAGCCATAAATTTATCCCCTATTTTCTAGACGCTAAAACTTTTGCGCAACCCATCAATATATGCTTATTGCAATTTTACCAAAAACATGTGAAGAATATAAAATCGGCCTAAACTGAATAAATTGTTTTTTTTTACATTTTTTGGGGGATTATAGCAAAAAGTAAAAAATAGTTATTTTTTCCCGAAATTGTCACTTTTTTTGTTTACAGCGCAAAAAATAAAAACCCGCAGGAGGTGATCAACTACCACCAAAAGAAAGCTCTATTTGTGGGGGAAAAAAAAGGGACGTCAATTTTGTTTCGGTACAGTGTCGCACGACCGCGCAATTGTCAGTTTAAGTGACGCAGTGCCGTATCACAAAAAATGGCCTGGTCATTAAAGGGTGCAAATCTTCCGCTCTAAGTGGTTAAAGGAATTATAAACCTTCCTATCTTTTCATGTTTTCCATCTAAATAAGAGGTGCATTGATCATACAGCTTTAGGGTGCCATTTGTTGGCCTGAAAGCATAACCTATAGAAGACTAGTTCTTTACATTCCTGTGTCAGCAGTTTGTTTGTGTTCAAACATGACGCATGCCACTGAACAGGTTAATGCATGCCCCCTGTCTGTAGTTTGAGAAATTAAAAGAAAGAAATGAAGATACTACATATCCCACAATCCCTGAGTCTCTCAGTCTAGTGCTCTGCAGGTGAGAACTAAACAAGAATTGGATCTGACAGACACAAACAGGCAGAGCATTTGCAGACACAGAGTTCACAATGCAGCTGGAATATATTAGCCCTCGCACATTTGTGATGCGACAGGGGATGGCAACACATGCAAAGATAGTCTAGTGAAAGCAAAGCACTCTACAGGGAGAGCCAAATTCAATTGAAGGATCCACCCACAGGTGCCCAGGCTCAGTGTCACCATTCACACCAGAACAGGAAATGCAAAAAGATGGAGCCGGCAACGCTGTAATCTGTATGCGTATTTATTGACTACATAAGAGTGAAAATAAAACAAAGAAGCTGAAGCTTTCTGGCAAGAGCCTTAGTCGTAGCACGACGGTAACAAATGCATTGTACTCTGTGACCTGGATCAGAAAGCTGTCTTGACCCTTTGGCAAATAGGGACAAGCAAGCTGTAGAAAAACATAGACATAGGTGAACTGCTCAGTCACGACACTAAAAACTGCAGTCATAACATGAGCCCATCATTACAAGGTAAGGCAAACAAATTACACAGGGAATACAACCACACTCCTACCTAGGTAAAACAAAAACATTTGAAAGTCTACATTTTCTTCAACATTACAAATAAGTTAAGCAGACACTTAATACCTCTATAATGTAAACGGCTTAGAAGCCAAAAACAGTTTTGTCAGCACTATTCAGAGAAAAACTTTGGACTAAAATGTATGAAGTCATTTGGGAGCATCTACCTTATATTCTCCAAGGGCAAAATGGCAGGCAGCAAGCTGGATTAACGACCTTTGCTGTTCCAAGCTTCCTTGACTCATAATCTGCTGTGATGGTGAGTGAGGTCCCTGCAGAGCTGCCATGAGGTGAAGACTGTTGATGGCTTTCTTATGTTGTCCCTACAGTAAAACAATTCAAGAAACAAAATACATCTTAAATGCATCATTCCCCTTTTCTTTTTTTTTTATGGATTCTCTGGTACCTTGAAATATGTCTATTCTTGTTTCATCTACCTGATAAATAACCATATCTGTGAGGAAGATCCTTAGCCACAGCCAGGTGTCTGTCTTCCATGGTAAACAAATTCTGGAAAACTCTAATCAGAGCAAGAAAAAAATAAAATAAAAAATAATTCAGAAACACAGTATTACACTGTACAGTTTTTTTGCAGTAGACAACTTGTTACTTTTATGAACATGCATCATGCACAAATCTTATTGTGTAAAGGCACCACACCGTTTGCACAACATTGTCAAGTAGGTTTGTACCAAAAAGGAACAAAAAAAATGAATTTTAGAACAAAGACCATACATAAACAATTTACCAAAATAAATCCAAAAACTCTTTAACCACCTCAATACCAGACACTTTTACCCCTTCCTGCCAAGGCCACATTTTCAGCTTTCAGTGCTGAATGACAATTGCACAGTCATGCAACACTGTACCCATATGAAATTTTTTCACACAAATAGAGCTTTCCATCAGCGATATTTGATCTTTTGCTAAATAAAATAAAAAAAGACCAAAGATTTTACATTTAAAAAAAAAAAAAAAAAGAACAAAAAAAACAAGTTTTTCTTTGTTTCAGTTGTAACATTTTGCAAATAAATTTTCTTTATAAAAGTTTAGGCCAAAATGTATACTGCTACACTTCTTTGGTGAAAATAACCCAAACCAGTGTATATTATTTAATCTGTAGAGAAGTTATAGAGTCCAAAAAATATGGTATATAGATCTGAAAAACCGATCAATCCCGATGTACTGACGGCCTATATAATTTGAGGCCCGGACTGTACAAATACCCCTCAAATTACCTTCTTTGGGAAAGTAGACAGTCGGGGGTAATTGGTGCGGTGGCGGGGGCAGTTACAAGCACCGATCTCCCTGTATAGCTTTCAATAAGGCAATCGACAGCTGCGGGAGGGAGAGAAGGAGAAGCGGTTGTCAGCTGCTTGATTGAAAGGCTATACAGGAGGATCAGTGCTTATAACTCCCCTCACCGCCGCACCGCTCACCTGTGAGGCTGCCTGGCCCCCCTGCTACACTGAGGATGCCTGATCCGATACAACAGGTATCGGATCAAGTATTGAAGCATTTGCACGAGTACCGATGCTCGTACAAATGCTTGGTATCGGTGCAACCCTAGTTTATAAGCAACCATTTTTTTTTTTTTTTTTATGAAAAAACAATTCATTTAGTATTTACTTTGTAGTTAGCTGTGATTGGCCACAGATAATCACATGGTACAGATGGGCTGAGATTGACCCTGTCTGTACCATGTGATCACTGTGACCAATCACAGAGCCCATCACAATGAAAAGGCATGAATCAAAGCCTTTCATTGTGCACAATTGTAATGTGATCTGCTGTGATTGGCCACAGAGATCACATGGTACCAGCAGCAGGCTGGTACAGTAATCTACTGTTCTGTTACTGTTCACAGCAGGTGAAAAATTGTGCCAAAGCACCATCTTGTGAGGATGTCATAGGACGTCCCCCCAGAGCTGGTCTCCCGCCCGGCTGTCATTTTACAATAGGCTGCCCTTTACAATTAGGGGTTAAAAAAAGTTTTGACATAAAATTCTAACAAATTACTATTAGGGTTTAAATGCAAAGAAAAAAAAAATCAAACTTGTTTAAGCGGCACTGAAGCTTGGTTTGTTTTTAAAGGTGCACTTAAACTTTAAATCCCAACTCCAAGAAAAGTAAAATGCTCCCTTACAGTGGGGCTGCCCAAGCACTAGAAGGATTAATTGCTCTTGATAACATCAAGAGGGCATCGGACCACCAAATCACAGGGGAGAGATTGCTGCTGGGACCTGTCTTACAGTACAGAGGCTTAGTTAAGTGAAACATATTCAGTCCCCTAGAACAGTGTTTCTCAACTCCAGTCCTCAAGGCGCACCAACAGGTCATGTTTTTGGGATTTCCATTGATTTTCACAGGTGATTTGAGCAGTTTCACTGCCTTAGTAATTATTACAGCTGTTTTATCTGCAGGAAATCCCAAAAACATGACCTGTTGGTGCGGCTTGAGGACTGGAGTTGAGAAACACTGCCCTAGAAATAAACAAGCAGTTAAAGCCTGAAATGCAGGCGCAGCCCCATTGTAAGAGGACTTTTCCTTTCCCTGGACTCCTCTAAAAAAAGCCATGTACTGAAGCAGTTGTTTACCTTTGTCAAGGGCATCTGAAGAGTGCAGAAGGTCCCAACATTCTCTTGCCATTTTAAAGCTTTCAAGTACTTCATTAGGGTTAGAAAGATCATTTTTATTAACAACCACATGGCGACTTCGACTTTTTCCAGACAGTTCTTCATCATCTGAGCTCTGCGAGTTTACAAATAGTATGTATACATTTAAAGAAAAATACAGACCACCATATATGAACATGTAAACCCTTCCCAAGAGTACACAAAAACGAAACTACAATAGGTGTTATTTCACACCTCAGTACAAAGAGCAGGAGAGACCTCAACTCTCAACTGAACCTTTTATAGCCGTATACATTGTTCTGCAAACAATTACTTTTCAACTGCAAATATACATTTTATAGGTAAATATAAGAGTTTAAGTTTAACAGAGTTAAAAGCAGACACTCACCTCTCATTTATTATTGCTATCTGGATCCCTGTGAGAGCTGGTTCACACAGGGGCGACTGGTCAGGGGACTCAGCCGCCTGACAAGTCACGCTCCACTCTATTCAATGGAACCGTTCTAATAGGAGCGACGCAAGTCGCTCCGACTTAGAAAAAGGTTCTTGTACGACTTTGGGGGCGACTTGCATTGACTTCAATACAGAAGTCATTTTGCAAGTCGCCTCTCAAGTCATCTTGAGATCGCCTTGCCGAGTCACCCCCAAAGCCGAGCCGCCCCCGTGTGAACCAGCTCTTAGGGAGATATTTGTCATGTTTACCATCATCACGAGAATAGAAGTGAAAATATTTTGGGTCATCACCAAAGCAAGAATAGCAGGATGTCAGGACTACTGAGGCTAAAAAAAATATAGAAGGCCTATGAATATCATATTATTTGTACCCCTTATTTTGTGAACATGAGAGAAGCCATTTAAAATATTTTTTTTTCCTTCTCTCTCTAAAGTTGAATCTCAGTGCATGATTTTTTTTCAAGAGTGCCTCACAAGGAGACTGTGTAAGGTTTATCTAAATTTTTATCCCAGATCGTAAATTGGAGGTTTGGACACTTGGTAAAAAAAAAACAAGATAAGGGAACCATGAGCTCACAGAGCTAAAAGTTTGTTTGCAGGTGTTAGGAATAAAAGAGGGCTTATTCTCAAATGAAAAATATTATAATATTACTCAAGTACAAGTAATCATATTAACCAAAGTTACGTGGCAATGATATTATATTAAAGTAATTCTATACATAAAATTAATTGAACAATGTCACATATTGGTTTATGTATTTTAATAATTTTTCTTTCATAATATTATTGTGTGGGTATTCATAAACCATTAATACATATATATTATTATTATAATAAGGGTTACAAATATGAGATCCGATGAAAAGTTTGAAAGTATTAGAAGTTGTATTTGTGAAATAATACACAGGGTTAAATTCCAATGATCTGAGTCTCAAGGAATTTAGAACACGAGTTTAATTGTGTGGGGATATTTTCTCTAACTCTATTTTGTCAATGCACATTTTTTTACCTACAAAAAAATATGCATTCTTTAATTTATTGTTTTAGAAAAGGTGAACTTATCCTTTAACTATTTGCCTATTTGCTGTCAATAAATAGGTTATTGGCCTAGTGAGGATAAGGGGGTTATATGAGCTCTCTTTAAGGTCTATAGATAACATTGACCAGAATTGAATTTTTTATAGTTTGGGAAAAGATAATTTTTTAAGTATTTTTGAGATATATATATATTTTTTTTCATTCTTTTTTAATAAGCTTTTGATATAAGATTTCATTGACAAAGCCTATTGGGCATACCCAGGCTTGAGTTGAAAACAAAAACATACATAATTATAGTCCATTAACACAAGGTGTTGGTAACCAAGGCCTATGACGGCTTTGTACATCGTAGCTGGAGGTGTGAGGTAGGCATCTGAGGATTGCCCCCCAGCGCACAAAACTGCAGCGAGAGAAATACTCATAGGCATAGTGCTCATATGCATAGACTATTCCTTGAACATTTCATAAACTCCAGTTAAGAGGAATATTTAACATTATTTTTCATTAAGATTGTTTTGTACATTTGTGTTTTTTCTTGAATTTTATAGCATTTTTGTCTTTTGACATCACCATATAGATCTCATTTAGGTGGGTCACACACCTGTTTCACATTTGTTTTTTGATCACCTAACACCAGATTTATGCACAGATATCTTTGTATATTAGCCGTCACTGGCTCACTTCATTGTGTAAACGTTTTCGTTTGATGCAACGTGTATGTGTAGGATCTTTTGCACACCTACCTCCCTTTATTAGCGCATATATATATATATATATATATATATATATATATATATATAAAAGACAATATATACTATGGAGGCATTGCCGATGACTCAACAGCGTCCCTGGAATTTTTGCGGACAGCCCCTAGATTCATAGGTACATTTTATAGAGGGATCATTTTGTTGACAATAGAATTCCAACAATCTAGAGTAGGTGCCTTAGGCGATTTCCATTTAAGGAGTATGGACTTGAATGCATAGAACAATAATATACCTACTAGTGTTCTCATTGCCCTGGAGGTAGCTAGTAGGTGAACTAATCCGAATATACATACGTCTATTGACATTGGCACTGCGTAGTGACCTTGCAGATACATTGAGAAACCGCTGCCCAGAAGAGCTTTATACCAGGGCACTCCCAGAACACATGCAGGAAGGTGGCAGGATCTGTCTGGCATCTCCAGCATTCCGAGGGGTGCGACAGGTAGATCCTATGCAACCTCTGGGGGGGTTAGATAAATTCTCTGAAGAATTTTAAACTGTATTAGCCTGTCTCTAGCTGAGACCAGGCTACGCATAAAATAGTCCCAAATGTCCTCCCAGTCTTCTGCATTTTGTTCTGGAACCTTTGCACGCCAGCAGCCTATCTAAGCCTTCATGTATGGAGGGTTGCAGGGTCCTGTATATGGAGGAGAATGGTTTCTCTAGTAGGGATTACATTTTTGATGGGGTGATGGTGACAGGCTGGCTACCAAATTGCATCTGAAAGGCATGTTGGAGCTGGAGATATCTGAATTAATACAAGTTAGGGAGGGCATATCTGGTTTTAAGGGTGTCAAAGGTCAGGAGGAGAACACCCCCTTCACAGATTTGGTTGTGGTATTTAATCCCCCTGGGGGCCCACACAACAGGGTCAGGGAACAATGAGAATTGCTTGATGTTTTGATTAAATTATTAAAAATTTATATTTTATGGGAGTTACTGTATTGTGGTCCTGTTCTTACAGTATCCTTTGTTTTGTATTTCAAAGCAAGGGTTTGCTAGCACGCAGTTCTTTGAATTTCTATAAGCATTAGCATGCAAAGCTATAGAACATGTAATATATATATATATATATATATATATATATATATATATATATATATATATATATATATATATATATATATATATGAATATTTTTTTTAGGCCATTGACAGTTATTTTTAGCCCTCATTGGCTCTTATTTCTTAAAAGATCTGCTATGGCAAATAGGTTACTAAATTCAATCTACAGCCCTTTAATATATAAAACAAAAAAAAAAATGCACTCTAAATTGTTCTGGTAATGTATTGAGTTGTCTATACACATATCTGCAAGTGTCAAAATGTCTGAACTCCAAAAGAACAAACATAGAACCATCCAATAAACTTTCAGTGCAATACACTTTGAGAATAAATAGAAATACAGTACCATTGTTTTTTCTCTACTGTCTGCAAGTTTTCTTCTTTTGTGAATGTGCTTGCCAGAACCAAGTTCGATTTCACTGAAAGCATTTGGAATATCTTCTAAGAGGACTATGGGTACTTGGCTTGGAGTGTTTGGTCCTTTGGAAGAAAAAAACATTCCTTTTAACAAGGAAACCAACAAGATAACTGAAAACTGTAATTATGACAGATGTCATATGCAAGGGATAGAGAGAGATTATATATATATATATATATATATATATATATATATATACACATACACACACCAGAGCAAGAAAAATTTGTAAATGCTGGAAGCTACTTTTTTTTTTATGCACCAAGGATATAAGACAATGTGGTGTACGTTTAATAAACCATGATAAGCGGAGATCATGATGATCACCGCTTATCACAGAGCATTGCGGTTTTAATATACTGAGATGAGTAGTGGAGAACTATTCTCCTCCTCTCATCTCAGTACACAGAACGGCTGCATTCACTGCAACAGAAACGGCCTTTTTAATATCCAGTGATGCTACTTTATCACTGTGCTTCTCTTTCAAGTTCTCCTTTCTTGCTTCTCCAGCCCAGAGGTGGAGATAGCAGGAAGAAAGAGGAGATCTCGGCCAGTGAATAGCTTCTTCCTTGTCCATCTGCCTGCGTGGTCAAAAGTGAAAATAAAAACTTTCTCTACTGCAGTTAAAAATACATCAAAAAGCAGGTTAGAATTACATTAACTATACAATTACACACACACAGATATATATATCTGTGTGTGTATTTATTTATATCTGTGTGTGTGTGTGTGTATATTATATATACCGTATATACTCGAGTATAAGCCGACCCGAATATAAGCCGAGGCACCTAATTTTACCACAAAAACTGGGAAAACTTATTGACTCGAGTATAAGCCTAGGGTGTGCCTCACTGTGTCCATGACTAGACTGACGTTTAACATGGGAGTCTATGGAAGAGGTGCCCGGGTTTGAAAAATCAGTGCTTCCCGGCCGTAGGTCCCCCGGACAAGAAACTTTGCAAACCTGTAGATGAAGAGTGGAGCTACATGTGTGCCAAGTTTGGGGTCCAGAGGACCTACGACCGGCCGGTACCGGCTCCCCAAAGTCCGGGAGATCAGGCGCAAAAAGGTGACTCGAGTATAAGCCGAGGGGGCATTTTCAGCACAAAAAATTGTGCTTAAAACTCGGCTTATACTCGAGTATATACGGTGTGTGTGTGTGTGTGTGTGTGTGTGTGTGTGTGTGTGTATATATATATATATATATATATGTAATGTTTTGCAGTTATGGGGTGTCTGTTTATTGGGTAGGGGGATTATAACTTTATTATTAAGTTAATGTGCAGTGTATGTGGAGTGCTTCGTGTTTCACTTTGGGGTTCTGATACTGAAATCTCCCGAGGTATCGCGAGATTACAGCAACATAAGCCGTTCGGGATTCTCAAAGCATTTGTAGATCACTTCTATTCACAGTGGGAGAAGTGATCTACACTGTATATTAAACTGCCACAAGGGGGAGAACAGATTTCTCAGAGAAGAACCGTGAACTCAGCAGCAGTGAAATTTCATGGTATATTAAACGTACACCTAAGCTTGAAGTAGCTGTGTGTGATCTGAATACAAGGCACAATATAATTTGCTGTATTTTTGCAATAAACCAGTTGTTAGCGTCAAGGGGAGAGAACAACTTTCTGTTCACTGCCTTCACTGAAGTTGGGAAAGACATGTCCCAGTTTATGGATACGAATGGCAATGAAACTTTATATTGGAGATATTCCTTTTATAGGACCCTTCATGTAGTATGATTCCTTTTGTACCATCTCATGCTAAGGGCCTTACATAAAAGGGCTTCAAATCAAGGGATTTACCCATCACATGGAAATCTATACTGAAAAGCAATAATAGCAAATCTGTATGCCTCAGTGGAGAAAAGTGAACTTAAAAAAATCTGCAACAGATTGTTTTTGTGTATAGTCTTTTTAAAGAGACCAATCTTTGTGATGGAGCAATTAACAACCACCAGGAAGATTTGGCTGCTCAATGACCAGGCCATTTTTTGCGATACGGCACTGCGTCGCTTTAACTGACAATTGCGCGTCGTGCGACGCTGTACCCAAACAAAATTGTTTGTTTTCCCACAAATAGAGCTTTCTTTTGGTGGTATTTGATCATCTCTGTGGTTTTTATTTTTTGCGCTATACACAAAAAAAGAGCGAGAATTTAAAAAAAAAAAAAACAAACAAACACTATTTTGTACTTTTTACTATAATAAAATATCCCCAATTTATTTTTTAAAAAAGCTAATTTTTTTCCACAGTTTAGGCTGATATGCATTCTTTAAAATATTTTTGGTAATAAAAATCGCAATAAGCGTATATATTGATTGGTTTGCGCGAAAGTTATAGCCTCTACAAAATAGGGGAAAGATTTATGGCATTATTAATTAATTTTTTACCAGTAATTGCAGCGATCTGGGATTTTTAACAGGACTGCGATATTGCGGTGGACAGATCGGAAACTTTTGAACCATTGATAATTATACAGCGATCAGTGCTATAAAAATGCACCGATTACTGTGTAAATGTCACTGGCAGGGAAGGGGTTAACACTAGGGGGAGATCAATGGGTTAACTGTGTTTCCTAGTGTGTGTTCTAACTGTAGGGGGATGGGAGTGACTGGAGGAAAGGACAGATCGTTGTTTCTAGCTAGTAGGCACTCACGATCTGTCTCTCCTCTCAGAACAGGGACACACACACACACACACACACACACACACACACACACACACACCTGTTCTGGCTCTCCTGCCATGCGCATCGGCACCCCCGCAGTGCAGCGGACGTTCGCTACGACGGTTCGCGGGATTGTGCCGACCTGCCGCAGTATAATAACGGCGGCTGGTCGGCAAGCAGGTAAAAGTTGCATACTGACATTTCCAGAACAATTGTCTCAAGAAACAGATAAAATAATCAGAGCAATGTATTGATAGGATGCCATTTTGCTACTAAATTACATTCGTCTTTTTTTTTTTTATCGGTCCCTTTGAAAAATCACACTTACCTTGGAAGAGTGATGGCTGAATGGCACTGATATAATGGTAGACACTTTTGAAAAAAACGAGAGTAGTAGAATAGACGACTTGATTCTTATATTTTGCATGAGCATCATTGTCAAAATTACTGATGTACCGGCAGAGTTCTTTCACACGGTGAAACAGATCATTATATGTCCTGAATAAAACAATACAAATGTTGTCTCAAAGCAGATATATGGATTCGTCTGAAGACAAAATTTATGAATAAAATCAGAGGCATGAACAGTGAAGCATTAAAGACCAAAGACAGTAGAGACTAAAATGTAAGACTATACAGAGAAAGAGAGGATTATTTAATGTGAAGAGCTTAAATCTTAAAAACATAAATCAAATCTAATTTACATTGGTTTTTTTTGTCCCGACAATGTCGAAAAACACGTTTTATATCCTAGACTTCTGTCAGTGAAAGTTGGAATATACAAGAAACTTATTCCTTTATTATACCCTTCTCCCCTTATGTCTCTCAAAACTAAGTGCAGAAGTAAGCATTATATTGGGTGTACATTATTACCTTGTTCCTTTGTCCATCTGCCATTCACATCTCATTCCAACTACAGAAAGAATCTTAAACAGCCTATCCCAAGGGTCCAAAATCTGTGAGGACTTCTCGGTCAGACCTTCAATTATGTATTTTTGGGTACTTCGTTTTGTGGGAGAAAGTAAATCAGAAGCATCTTGTGTGCCTGGGAATAAACAACTTGGGTATCAAACTAAATAAAATATACATGAATGATCTCTATTAGCACCTTTGTCCATTCAGAACTTTGTGTTTTGGAAAGATTTTTTTCCTGATGTAGTTTACATTGACAGGTGATGTGCAATGTAAAGTGTACTGCAATGGACAATAAAACACACAGGGCTTTGCTGCGTGTTGACATTGCACATTATCACACATCATATACATATAGTAATGCCTGCTGATGTGTGTCATATCACACCCAAATGCAAAGGTGTGGATCCAGCTCATATGACATTTACACAAGTTGTATATTGATCAGAGCAGTGATGTCGATTATGGAAGGACAGAATCTAGCCGACATCCAGAGATATAGAGGATATACAAGAAAGTTTTGCATAGTTTAACCATATGCAAAAAAAAGAAAATAAACTGAATAGGGAACTCTTCATAAAAATTCCTTAAAACCCAACTTCGGGCAAAAAAAAAAAAAGTTTTCCCATGCAGTGGGGCTATGCCCATACTGCACGGGGTGAACTGCTCGAAGATATACCTACCTACCTCCTCCGATCCTTCCTGCACAAGGCCAGTCCCTGTGACCCCTAAACCCCCCCCCCCCCCACAGTCTAGCACTCTTGCGCAGTGGACTGTTTCTGACGTCATCAATCCCATAGACCTGCTCTGGACGTGAAAACGCCAGGAACAGTCCACCGTTGGATCGTGGGGGGGGGGGCGCCGTTTGCTGGTGGAGCGCGTGAGTATAGGCTTTCTCCTCTACCCTGGTGAAGCTCGTGACAAGTCTGACCTGTAGTGAAATCCTGATTTATCATAACAATGACCAGGCTACTTTAAAGGGATTAGTTAATTATCTAATGTTAATTTATGTTTCTGGTTACAAGTGTATTATTAGAGTAATTTATTTAACTGTATACAAGACTTGTATTTTGGTTCTAATAAACAGTTCATGTTCAGCAATCAAGCAAGTATCGTCTTGTTCGTCGCTGATAGTGGTTGGAATATGATATCTACATTCAGACTTGGAGGAAGTGGTATATGACGAAAGCACTCAAGCGGAGTGTGGGATGTTTTGTTACATTGGGCTTGATTTATTTACATGCTTGCCAAGTCATATTTTAGTTCTGTCTCTTATACAGGATTTACATGTACCTAATAGTAGATATTTATGGCAGAGAACAATCAAAGTACTTGCTGATCAAATATTGTAGGAAAACCTGCATGCCAAACCACCTGGACATTCTTTCCTAGATAATGTTTATCTGTTGCACAGTAAAATTATTCTCATTACTGCAGTATGACAGTGACCAGTATGACAGTGACAGTCAGTTCACAGTGACCAGGTGATCAAACTGATATTTACAAACCATTCACTGAATATTAGCATCATCTGTGACACTTCACCAGTGTATGGGTTTGTTTACACATGCATTGCCTTTTGAAGAGTGATCTGCGTTGGGTAGCTTTTCAGAGGGCATTTGATGGGCGGTGAGAAGCCGATGTTGCCTACTCACTGTTTAATGGCTGTAACACAATGCCGTAAACACGTGCACTTCATGGACTTGCAGTCAGCCCCAATAACTTGAATGAGTCGTGGTTGGTGGGCGTTACTGCCTGCCAAAAGCAACAGGGGTGTAATTCCAGCTTAAGGAGGTGACCTGTTTTTACCACCCCCCAACCAGAAGTGTAATCTTTCATTCAAGTGCTATTAAGTGCTTATTAACCTTCACAATTTTTCAAAAAACCTCAGAGGAAAAGGGTATGAAAACAAAATGATTCCAACCTTGTTGCTGACTGTCATTCTGGGGAGATCGTGTCACGTAGTTGATATAAAATTCTGCAGCTTTGTTGAGGTACTTGTAGAGCAGGCTGGCCGGCAATCGTACATCCAGATTGTTTATAATAAGGGGCAGAACATCACAAACTATCAAGAAGAAGATTACAGACAATGATGCAAAAAATTATTTTAGTTTGGTTGCATGATAGCCATTTTTTTTTTAAAAGATAGAACTACATTCATTTTAAGCACACCTCCCTTTAGAAACAGAACATGTACTGTTAGATATGGTGGTGTTCCATCACAGCTAGAAATTAGTTGGGATTGTGTGGGTGAGGGGCACTACAGCATCCGTATCAGAACATAATGATCTGACTTCAGCAAAGTCAACTCCATTAACCTTTTCACACATAATGCACCGTTTTTCTGCACTAGATTAGCGCAGGTCACTTTGCGGCATGTGCCCCATTCACACTGCATCACAGCTGGGAGGTACAGATGCGGACATATAGCATTTTATTACAGTGCAGAGAAACGCACACTGTACTGCAGCCTCACTGCCTATAAACTGACAGCAGCCCAAACTCTGAAACTGAGAGTTTTAGCATATAGTACTGTGTAAATGAGTCCTCAAAAGGCTGCTATGTGTTACTGCTATTTGCATTATTTATTCAATAAAGCTCATCATTTCCTTGCCCTAGGACCTTACATATTTTTTTCAGAACATGATCAGATTTTACACTCACTGCGAAGGAAAAAAAAGTATTGGACCCCCCTGCTGATTTTGTACGTTTGCCCACTGAAAAAAATAAATAAAAAATGATCGGTCTATAATTTTAATGGTCGGTTTATTTTAACAGTGAGGACAGAATAACAACAAAAATATACAGAAAAAACGCATTTCAAAAAAGTTATAAATTGATTTGCATTTTAATGAGTGAAAGGAGTATTTGTCCCCTTTGCAAAACATGAGTTAGTACTTGGTGGAAAAACCCTTGTTGGCAGAGGTCAGATGTTTCTTGTAGTTGGTCACCAGGTTTGCACACATCTCAGGAGGGATTTTTTCCCACTCCTCTTTGCAGATCCTCTCCAAGTCATTAAGGTTTCGAGACTGACGTTTGGTAACTCAAACCTTCAGCTCCCTCCACATATTTTCTAGGAGATTAAGGTCTGTAGGCTGGCTAGGCCACTACAGGACCTTAATGTGCTTCTTCTTGAGTCACTCCTTTATTGCTTTGGCCGTGTGTTTTGGGTCATTGTCATGCTGGAATACCCAACCACGACCCTTTTTCAATGCCCTGCCTGAGGGAAGGAGGTTCTTACCCAAGATTTGACGATACATGGCCCCATACATCGTGCCTTTGTCCTGTCCCCTTAGCAGAACCCCCCCCTCCCAAAGCCTAATGTTGCCACCTCCATGTTTGACAGTGGGGATGGTTGTCGACCACAACACCTTCACCCAGTTCTCCTCTGAATCATTCAGATGTTCATTAGCAAACTTCAGACAGGCCTGTAAATGTGCTTTCTTGAGCAGAGGGACCTTGCAGGCACTGCAGTATTTCAATACTTCACAGGGTAGTGTGTTACCAATTGTGACTATGGTCCCAGCTGCCTTAAGAACATTGACAAGATTCTCCCGTTTAGCTCTGGGCTGATTCCTCACCGTTCTCATGATCATTGAAACTCCATGAGGTGAGATCTTGTATGGAACTCCAGATCGAGGGAGATGGACGGTTATTTTGTGTTTCTTACATTTACGAATAATCACACCAACTGTTGTCACCCTCTCACCAAGCTGCTTGGCGATGGAGTTGTAGTCCATTCCAACCTTGTGTAGGTATACAATCTTGTCCCTGGCATTCTTGGACATGGTGGAGAGATTTAAATCTGATTGATTGATTCTGTGGACAGGTGTCTTTTATACAGGTAACAAGCTGAGATTAGGATCACTCCCTTTAAGAGTGCTCCTAATCTCAGCTTGTTACCCATATAGAAGACACCTGGGAGCCAGAAATCTTGCCGATTGATCGGGGATCAAATATATATTTCAGTCATCAAAATGCAAATCAATTTATAACTTTTTTTAATTTGCGTTTTTCTGAATATTTTTGTTGTTATTCTGTCACTCACTGTTAAAATAAACCTACAATTAAAATTATACTGATTAGACTGATCCATTTATTTGTCAGTGGACAAATGTACAAAATCAACAGGGGATCAAATACGTTTTTCCCTTACTGTACTTCAAAAAATAAAAAAATAAAAAAAAGAAGAAAAAAGGTGAACTTGGCATTTAATTACAGCTCTCCCATGTACCAATATAGCATTAGTGTACTTATTTTGCAAAAAGAGAAAAGCTTTCCATTAATTCTACATACACGTACTTCACGGTCTTCATGGATGTTTCCCAAAATGTATCCAATTACTTCTGCCTTACTTCCTGGGCAGACTGTAGGTCATGACACAGGAAAGAGAGTTGACCAGCTGACCTCATTAGCACACACCCTGCTACCTATCCACCCATTTTTCTAAATGAAATGCAATCAATCAGTGATCACCCTTCTTACTAAATACACAGGCACCGATTTTTTTTTCATTCCTTCCTCAATTTTATTATTGCATAGATCGTTTATTTGGCATTTTTAAGTGTGCAGAAATGAGAGATGAGATAACAGCCTATGTGGATAGAGCTGTAGTATTGAAAACAGGAGAAGTGTGTCCTGGATTCAATAAAGTTCCCCATACACTAAACAATCCGATTGTACAATCTCCTTTAGATCTACCATTAACTATGCAGTGCAAGGGCCTGCCTGATTGGATACAGAGTAATTGGCTAGATAGGCGTTTCCGCTGATTATATAAAATTGGCAAATCTAAAAAGGAGATTGTACAATATATAGGACCACCTTTATACACCTAAAATCATCTAGTTGTGCTTTCAGTGCCATTAATTAACGGCACACCAAACACAAAAGCAAAACATACATTTTGCCACATGAAAAAACAAGTGACTAATGCTGCAAAAAAAACCTGCAACATGCCAAAATGGCCCATGAGTCACATGTAGCGCAACCCATTGAAATCAACAGGCGTCCCTATGCATGTCACAGAAAAACGAGCCACAGAACGTGCGCCGCCACTATGCTAAGCGTGAATGGGTCCTGGAAGTGAAACTAGTGCAATAACACAAGAACAATGAGGCTCCATTCACATCTCTGCGTTTCCTTGCATTTCAGAAATGCGCTGCACCAATAATCACAGTAAAAAAAAACGCACCAAGCTACGCTCTATGCGTGATGAGTGAAAATGCTCCAAAACAATTAGAAATTTAGCAAACATGTTGGATGTATACATTTGTCTAAATAAGCATAGATGCAGACGGAAAGCAGTATCAATTTAAAGCTGCTATACTTACCAAACAGTTTTCTAAAGCAGTTTACAGGCGATTCCTGGTCCTCAAGGCTCTCCGCTTCCAGAAGTGTCTCACCCAAGCTGACCTAAAAATAAAAATCTTAAAACACATTTTGCATACCAAAAATAAACCAATTAGTTAAATCAGTCCAACGGCAAATCAATATCCATACCCCATGCTGTACGACAGTTTCAGGGAACCGCCTCAACAAAAGTAGCAGCATTTCTGCCCGTTCCAGTGTATTAAAACATTGTTCTGTGGCTTTAAGCAACATCTCACACTGTACCCGACCAGGAAGGGCTTCAAAAAGACCTGTAAAAAGTAAAACATGGGCGATTCTTAATCACACTGCGAGAAATAAGTCTTAAACCAAGATACAATTATCCATAAAAGTTGATATTCACCTCATAGGTTTACCAGACTGACTGACCAATCAAAAGGATACACACATTTTTTAAATATTTGGATGCACCTTCTATAAAAGACCCCTTTCACACTGAGGCGCTTTGCAGGCTCTACAATGCTAAAAATAGCACCTGCAAAGTGCCCCGAAAGAGCCCCTCTTTTCACTCCAGTGTGAAAGCCTGATGGCTTTCACACTGGAGAGGTGCGCTGGCAGGACCTGCCAGCCGCATCTTTGAGGTGAATACACCATTTCTAAAGCGCCCCTGGCCATTGAAATCAATGAGCAGCGCCGCCAAACCACCGCTGCAGCGGCGCTTTTAACCCTTTTTTGACCGCGCGGGGGTTAAAAGCACCCCGCTAGTGGCCGAATAGCGCCACGAAAACGACGGTAAAGCGCCGCTAAAAATAGCGCCACTTTACTGCCCCAGTGTGAAAGGGCTCTTATACTAACCAAAGATTTGTTTTAACATACCACGTGAAACTCAAAAAACATGCTACTGGTCAGTTATTTTTACAGCACATTAAAGTGTTACTAAACCCAGGAACCTGCATTTACTATATCTGGTCCTCCACAGTACACAGAACATGGAAATGCAAATATTTTAGTAAATAAACTGCTTAATAACTTTTCTCATCAGCAGTATATAGCAGTTTTGTGACATATCAGTGCCTGGTTAAAGCTTGTAGGATGGCGTGCAATAGGATTCACCCCCCCCCCCCCCATTTGAGTTGTTCTTTTATGTTCGCAAGCTGATTGCAATCAATTGAATTTGGAGAGAATACCTCACATCATCATGGAAGGCCCTAGTGAATGCCAATGTTACCCCTATACAAAAATTAAGCTAGGGGGTGCCCTAAAAAAATTCAATAAAATCTGGGCCAAATGGGTTGATTCTGTTGACACAGTGACAGAAGAACCTTGGGATTTATTGGTTGTTTAATAGATTAAGGCCTGTATTGAGCAAACTATGTCCAGCTTGGATTAATAGATACAGATAGGTTATAGCACATTTCACAACAGTTTAGAGGCGTTCAGGCTCTTGTATTGTTTAATTTCTTTTTATTCATAGCATTTTTTGTTAATCCAAAACATAAACCTATGTATACATGTAGAACTATTAGTATGCATGGCACAAACAAATGTAATGGAATAGGGATGGTAATGTTGCGGTTTATTTTGCACTAATGTCTGTAAACTAGTTTCATCTTTTTTTGTTTGTGTACATTTGGCAATAAAAACCTTTAGGAAAAAAAAAAAGAAAGAGCTTGTAGGACGAGTTTTCATATTGCACTGGCTGTCCTATCAGGATGCAGGACCACCGATCCTCTGTCTGAACAGTGCTGATTGGCCCTGTGCTGATCACATGCACTCTCCCAAAGACAAAAAATAAATAAATAGCAATACACACAAAACTGAGAATGTGCAGCCTGACTCCAGTAACTGTCTTATCGGGGACATGTTCTGGAGACAATGCAAGAAAGGGAGGATCTATGCATACAGGATCAAACGGCCTTTTTACACAATACAGAGGATTAACCCCTTAGGTTCCACAGTGCGCTTTACTGCATATACAGACAAATTTTACTGTTGTGGGTTTAGTAACACCTTAAGGCCCCTTTCACACGGAGGTCCGTTCAGGTCCGCCTGTCAGTTTTTTAGGCGGACCTGAAACGGATCCTCCATGTACCCCTATGGAGGCACGGATGTCAGCGGAGACATGTCCGCTGACATCCTACCCGCTCCGCTCCGCCAAAGTGTGACGGAGGAAAACCCTATTTTTCCTTCCGTCGGCGGAGCGGATCACAACGGACTCTACGGTCCGTCGTCATCCGATTCCCCATAGGGGAGAGTGGCGCTCTGACAGGGCGGTCCCTGCACAGTGTGCGGGACCGCCCAGTCATCCGTCGGCTCAGCGGGGATCAACGGAGCGATCCCCGCTGAGCAAGCGGAGCTTCACGGGGCGGATCTTCACGGATCCGCCCCGTGTGAAAGAGCCCTAAGTCTAATTAGCATGTCTTTGTTTCCTGAGAATGTTAGGGCTCTTTCACACGGGGCGGATCCGTGAAGATCCGCCCCGTGAAGCTCCGCTTGCTCAGCGGGGATCGCTCCGTTGATCCCCGCTGAGCCGGTGGATGACTGGGCGGTCCCCGCACACTGTGCAGGGACCGCCCTGTCAGAGCGCCGCTCTCCCCTATGGGGGATCAGATGACGACGGACCGTAAAGTCCGTTGTCATCCGATCCGCTCCGCCGACGGAAGGAAAAATAGGGTTTTCCTCCGTCACACTTTGGCGGAGCGGATGTCAGCGGACATGTCACCGCTGACATCCGTGGCTCCATAGGGCTACATGGAGCGTCCGTGCAGGTCCGCCTAAAAAACTGACAGGCGGACCTGAACGGACCCTCCGTGTGAAAGGGGCCTTATTCGTTTTTTTAGGTTAAATATTTCTATACGTAGAGCCCATTCTGTCTGACCATTAGGGGAAATGTAAACAGAACAAGATATCACATGACTCCTTTAAAAATTGCACAGAACTAAGTCATTTAATTTTATATACAATATTCCATGCATTAAACATGAGCCTTATGAAAGGGTTAAATAGTATTTCTACTTATGCAGCCAAATTGGGATAACACCCGTTTTATATTTCTTACATATTTCGATACACAACATAACTTGAAGTGGAAGTAAAGGTTAAGTATAGGTCTTGTAAAAAAAATATGTTGCCTACTCCCTCTACTACATAGCTTTTATAAGGGAGCTGTGCAAATACATTTTTGTTTCTTTAGATCTGCTTTGGTACAGTCACATAATTAAGAAGTTTCAGTTTTCCTGTGTCAAGGAGCACTCAACAGCTCTGAATTCCCAGAGCTGTGATGTCACCTGCTAGCTCCTATTGCCCCTCTGTTTAAAAAAAACAAAAAAAAAAACACATACAGACACACACACACAGACACACACACAGACACACACACAGACACACACACAGACACACACACAGACACACACACAGACACACACACTATACTTGCCTCCTCTGTGCAAGGGTTTTGCAGAGAGTGGCCACAATCCCCCTTTTCTGGGGTCAACCAGTGATGCTCCTGGCTCCTCCACACATCGAATGCCCCCTCGGAGACCCGCATTTTAAAGGGACACCTGCTCCCGAGTCTTGGTGCTGCATCCATTGACACAGACAGCAGGACTCGGCCCAAGCTCCCCCCCGTCACTGAATTTGATTTACAGCAGCGGGAGCCAATGACTGTAATTTATCAATTTATCCAATGAGGACCTGAGATAGCGGGTGGAGCTGCTATGCTCGTCCCCGCCAATGGAACGATCGGATTCAGGTAAATAAAAGGGGGGTGGGGTCTGCTGCACTACAGAAGGTTTTTCACCTTAATGCATAAAATGCATTAAAGGTGAAAAACCGAGGTCTTGGTGGTACAATGTATGTTAATGGACTTTATCTTAGTCTGTCCCTTTAACTGCACTGCACTTGTTCAGGATAGCTTGTAGTCTCATTCGGACACCTGCTCCAAATAAACAACCAGGAGGGATTTTACAATTTGACTGTGAAAGTGGAAATAGAAACAACATCCACAATCAATGTTTAAAACATAACTAATCCGGTATGCCTGACTGTGCAGCAAGTATAGATATGTGACCTCTCACGATGACTTCTGGAACCTAAGCCAGAAGAAAAAAAAGGAAATCTGGACAACGCATAAAATTTTCATAATTATCTTCAGTCACAGGAACCAGTGCAGGCCACAACCTTATCTATTTGTTGCAAAGGTTTCTCTCACTCTAAAGTCACCACTACAGAACCTGCACCACGCAATGGTAGATAAAAAAAAGAAACTTGTTTCATACCTCTTAAGAATTGTGTTTGCTTATCCTGCGAGTCATTACGAAGAGCAGCTGTTATTATACCAATTTCCCGCCAAACTATTGGCTGGTCACTGAAGTTTACAAACCTTGACAGAACAAAAAGAGTGCAACTTCCATCAGCACAAGAAAAAGACAATCCAGAAAAAAAAAAAAAAAAAAAACTACACAAGTATTGAAAAATTCTTCATAAGAATTACACAGTGGATGGGACAATGGTTACATTGGAAATGTGAGGGTGGGAGGGGAGGCATTTGCAGCATGTTACATGCAACACACTAAATATGGGTGGAACATGTAACAGTACAAAAGGTGAACTTATCCTTTAAGCACTTGTATCACATGCAATCATTTTACATTAGAAGCCTGTTCACATTAGCTGGTGTGCGCAACTCGCACGGCTAGACGTTGTATGCTGTGAGGAGTTGTTACAAAACTTCACAAAAAAACACCTTATTTAATCCTGTGCACAATAGGGCATTTCAGTTAAAATATTCCAATACACGTAACGGAAAAAAAAAAAAAAAAAAAAATGTATTAGTCCTGGTTCACACTGGTGCGATTTGACATGCAATTTGACATGTCAAATCGCATGTCAAATCAGCAATATTTGCCGCAAATTGCACCGTCTAATAGTCGGTGCGACGCCGCATTTGCGGCGCTGCACCGATTTAAAAAAGTTTCTGTACTACTTTTTGCGATTTCGGGCCACAATTTACATTGACATCTGTGCAGAAACCTGCACAGAAGTCCCTGTAATCGCGGCCGAAATCGGGACTGACAGGCAGGAGTGAAATCGTGCGAGTTCAGCTGAACTCGCACGGCTTCACTCTCGCAGCCCCAGTGTGAACCTGGGCTTAATTTGTTTTACATTTAATGAAAATAAAGTGTTTATTGATACTGAATTAAAATTAACACGCCTTTTACAAATAAAAATAACCCATGCGTCACACAAATTAAAATAACTCACATGTCATACAAGAGTCTTCCGGCGGAGGCGGTGCGTTCTGCATTTCTTTCAATATTGTACATTTCATACTGTAAAAAATAAAAATAAAAATTGCTGCAACTGAAAGCAGAATTGAACTTTAAAAAGAAAACATACATAAATAATAAATGGTACTTAAAAAAGAAACAATGGGGAACATTTATTTAACTTGATCCTGACTGCGCTATAGCCAAAAGACAGCTATAGCACGGCGGTTCAGTTCTGGGAGGGTGTCCTCCCAGAACCTTACTTATCGTGCAAACACAGCACAGCAGAGCCTTTGGACACAGCAGATCACAGTAAAGAGCCAATGACAGCTGCCCTTTACCATGTGATCAACTGTGTCCAATCACAGCTGATCACATGTAAACAGACTTGCCGGTAGGGATGAGCTCAGGCGTGTTCGCATTGAACATGTGCAGAGCCCGCCAAGGAAGTCGGCACCGTTGGAACTGCGCTGCGCTAATCACAGGCAGGGAGACATTGTCCCGATGCTTGGCTGCAGAGATCGAGAAATGTCTCTCTGCCTGTGATTAGCGCAGCGCGGTTCCGACTTCCTTGGCGGGGTCTGCACGTGTTCAATGCGAACACGCCTGAGCTCATCCCTACTTGCCGGTTATAGGCAGTCCTTTCCTCACGCGCTGTGTCCTTACTCGGCCTTTAAAAATAAAATAAAAAAGAAGTACTGTAGCTGCTGACATTTGAAAACACATACTTACCAGTCTATAAACTTCAATGTGGACTTTCTCACAGCTTTTCTCCCCGCGATGCCATCTTGGACTTGGAAGTCAGCTGTCACTTCCCAATCACACACCTCCCCCACCCTTGCTGAAGCACAGCTGCACAATGTGTACTTTCATAAGGGTCAGCGGGCAAGATAAATCTATGTCATTCTCACCTAGGTGAGAAAGTGTGGATAGCACTTGCAGAAAAGGGTACTTGCTCCCCCCCCTCCTCCCCTTTTCAAAAAAAGATTACATGTGATTGTGTCACAGGTAGGGGGGAGAATTGTAATATTGGCTTTTATTGATGCATGAAGGTCCGCTTTGAGTCAGGGACAGGAGCGGAGAGGGAACAATGCAGTGTGATGTCATCTCCGCGTCAGTCAATCAGAGGTACCCTTGTATTTATTCATAGAATACAAAGTATCTTGTGAATGGCTGAGTGCCAAGCCTGACTTGATATTTTTCCTGGAGTGGAATGGAAAGTCCCTGTTCCTCTGCTGGAACACAGTGCTGTATACTGGATGTAGCTGATGCTCCATAGAGTTTGTACAGCGCAAACATCTGTTAGCGAAGGTAACAGTTTGTTTGAACCAACTTGGTGAAAATGAACTACAGTATGGGAAAAGAGAAGTGTGGGATTTAAAAATAACAAACATTTATACTTACCTAGGAGAATGCAGCATCGGCACACAATGCTGCATCTGTCCCCCACCGCCTCTAAAGCCTCATACACACAATCGGACTTCCACCGGACTTTTCCGTGGATTTTGGCCTGAAGGGTGTTGGCCGTGAATTTGGCACATGGCAGAACATTTTCAGCCAACATTCACCAAATCACATGGTTTTTCAGCTCTTTACCGCCACCCTTAACTTCTGCTATTGTTGTCTGATGTTTACCATTGGTTCTGAGCATGCGTGTTTGTACTTTGGATTTTAGTCCGATTGGACTTGTGTACACACGATCGGATAAACCGATGAAACACATTTGTTGTCGAAAAGTTTGAGAGCATGCACAGCGAACATTTGTTTGTAGAAATTCCGATAACAATTGTCCGACGGAGCATACAGACGGTCAGATTGTCCGATAAAACACGTCCGTCGAACCGTTGTTGTCAGAAAGTCTGATCGAGTGTATGGGCCTTAAGACTGAGAACTGAGCATTTCAAAGGCCACTGATTGTTCAGTACTCCGTCTTCATTGAGCAGAAGTTAAAGTGTTATTAACCACTTCAGCCCCAGAAGGTTTTACCCCCTTCCTGACCAGACCACTTTTTACAATTTGGCACTGCGCTGCTTTAACTGGCAATTACGCGGTCATGCAATGCTGTACCCAAACAAAATTTGCATCCTTCCCCCACAAATAGAGCTTTCTTTTGGTGCTTTTTGATCACCTCTGCAGTTTTTACTTTTTTGCTATAATAAATATACCCAAAAATGTTTTTAAAAAACAAATTTCTTAATCAGTTTAGGCCGATATATATTCTTCTACATATTTTTGTAAAAAAAAAAAAATTGCAATAAGCGTATATTGATTGGTTTGCGCAAAAGTTATACCGTCTACAAACTATGGGAAAGATGTTTGAAATGTTTTAATTTTTTACTAGTAATGGCGGTGATCTCAGATTTTTAGCGGTATTGCGACAGACAGATCGGACACTTTTGACACATTTTTGGAACCATTGACATTTAAAGAGGAAGTAAACCCTGATGGGTTTTTACTTTCTCTTTTGCTTGCTGCAAAGCCTGCAAATGAAAAGCATAATGTGCTAGTATGCATCACGTACTAGCCCATTATGTGCCACTTACCTGCAAAAGAATCCAGCGATGTGCCCGTGTAGGCAGCGTCCATCTTCTGTCCCCTCTTCCTTCCGGGCCGCTGACTCCGGCGCTGTGATTCGCCGGAGCCGCATGACGTCACTCCCGCGCATGTGCACGGGAGCCGCGATTCACGGCACTGGCTGGGGAAGAAACGGCACTTAGTTTCTTCCCTGCGCATGCGCATTTACGTTTTTCGGCAGACAAGTGAAATATCTCCTAAACGGCGCACGTTTAGGAGATATTTCCACTACCTATAGGTAAGTCTTATTCTAGGCTTACCTATACGTAGAAGTCCAAAAAGTGGGTTTACAACCACTTTAAACAGCGATCAGTGCTATGAAAATGCAGATTACTGTGTAAATTACACTGATAGTGAAGGGGTTAACACTAGGGGGGCAATCGAGGGGTTAAATGTGTGTTCCCTCAGCGTGTTCTAACTGTATGGGGATAGGACTGAGGAGGAGGGGAGGCATATCGCTGTTCCTACTTACTTGGAACAAACAACATGTCTCCTCTCCTCTGACAGCACCGGGTTTTGTGTGTTTACACACACAAATCCCGGTGCTGGCTCTCGCGCCCGCGAAAGCGTGTGGCCGGTGGAGATCGCGGCCACGTGCATTGGGTCCCCCGCCGTGCAGCGGGTGCACACTTGGCGGCTCTTAAAGGAACCCCGTACCCATACGGGGTTTCGCGCAAGGGAGCCATTCTGCCCCCGTAATTACACGCAAGAAGGTCGGGAACCGGTTAAAGTCAAATTTTTTCTTACATTAAAATAACAAACATGTTATACTCACATGCTCTGTGCAGTAATATTGCACAGAGCAGCCCCGATCTTCCTCTTCTTGGGTCCCTCTGCAGCAATCCTGGCTCCTCCCTTTCTTTGTGTAGCAAGCCGCTTGCTAGGGAGGCACACTGTCTCAATTGAGCAATAGATTTACATCCCGCCCCCCCACTTTCTCCTCACTACGTTTAATTGCCAATCACTCCCACTGCTCGAGTGCCGTGTGAAGAGAAAGGAGTAAAGAAATGCTGCCGTGCACAGAACTGGATCTATTCTCCCCTCTCTAACCCCTTTACACAGGGAGGGGGGGCAGAGAAATAGAAAACATTTTTCACCTTAAGGCTCTGTTCACACCGTCGCCGCATGTGGCTCACAGCAGGGGTCCGGTGCGTGCTGGTTCATCATTTCAGGTCCTATTTCAGCCCGAATTTTGGGCTGAAATCGAACCTGAAACGCACCAAAAAAGGCACGCGTTTTTCCGACACACTGCACCGGACCCACTGCGGAGATATGTGAACCGGCTCCATAGAGAGCCAGTCACATTCTCCTGCTATGCGAATTGGATGCGGGGAAACGCGCATTCAATTCCCATAGGTGTGAACCTGGCCTAAAGGAAAAGTACAGCCAAAGCTCGTTTGGCTGTACTTCTCCTGTGGATCACTGGAGTGCAGTTAATTCTGCACTCCCGTGACCCATTTTTAGCAGACAGCAGGCTAGAGCCCGCTGTTGGCTGACGTCACAGAGCTGGTCCAGTTTAGGGAAAGATTGCGATCATATGGTCAGGATCCACCCACATGCCTGGACCAGAACCCATCCTCTCAGCCGTCCCCTGAGAGACTGAGCCGGCCGCACCCACCCCCTCCAAAGCACTCCAGTGTGGGGACAGAACAGAAAGCCGGTGACTGAGAGTAACAGCTCTCTGCTCACGGAACTGACCAATCAGTGGTGTTTGATCACTCGGTTCTCAGCCTTAGAGCCGGCGGGGGACAGATTTAAGATGCAGCTAGGTAAGTATGAGTCTACAAAAAAAAAAATTCACATACTTCTAAAAGTAAAAAACGTTTTTAGCTTTAGTAAGTCAACCTGCACTGACCAATGAAGATGCCTGAGAACCAGCACCTAGGGCAGTGATGGCGAACCTTGGCTTCCCAGATGTTTTGGAACTACATTTCCCATGATGCTCCACTACACTGCAGAGTGCATGAGCATCATGGGAAATGTAGTTCCAAAACATCTGGGGTGCCAAGGTTCACCATCACTGACCTAGGGCAAAGGTGCCTGCAAGGGACCAGGACCATTAGAGAGGAGGCAAGTTCATCTTTAGTTCCACTTAAAGGGAAATCACAGATAGCAACAAAAGTCTGACAGGAGGTATAACCTTCCCTTACTTTACCCAACATTAAAAAAACAAAAAAAGTTGTGCCCTCAGTTCTTTTCTTTGCAGGGATGCTTTTCTTGTTTATTCCAGTGACAGGTTCGCTTTAAGGAACATTTTATATATATATATATATATATATACGCACACATGACACATATGTGAGAAGGCGTGTGTTTTGCAATGAGAAATGAAGTGTATGGTGTAGAAATAGACCCCAGCAGAGCTGTGTGTGGCCCTGTCACCCCCTCCATACGGTCATGGGGCACACCTGGATATTAAAGTCCTGCGGGTAGAGGGTACGGGCGGTGATAAGCCAGGCTCGGGCCGCACACGTGTCATCCTGGACCAGCTCCCGGGCTCTCCGGACCAGAAACTCACAGTCCCCCAGTCCCGCCATGGTCACGAACGATCTCGGCGACGGCTCATGACGTCCCCGGGAAGGAAAAGGGCCACGCATGCGCAGCCCAGCGTCGCGCCCTGATGCTCTCATACACAGACTAGTTTCCGTTGATCTGCCGACAAACGTCCCCCCGGCGGATTCTGCCCCCAACTGTACTGCGCAGGCGCGGCGCTTGCGCAGTACGAACGTCGATGAGCTTCCGAAAATAGCCGAACGTGTAGAGCTGAGAGTCAGCTCTACACGGCGCCTGCGTGGTACTAGATGTAAGATGGTACTAGATGTGGTACTAGATGTACTAGATGTAAGATGGTACTAGATGTAAGTGGCCAGTCGGCCTCACGTCCTCGCTTCGCTCGGACGGCTCGCTACGCTCGCTCGGCCTCCTGGCTCTTTTTTTAACATCCTCCATGTCCACGGGGATGGTAAAGAAAGAGCCTGGATGTCAGCAGTGTAGCACAATTTGGTGTGCGCAGGCGCCATGTAGAGCTGACTCTCAGCTCTACATGTTCGGCTATTTTCGGAAAAAGCGCCGCGCCTGCGCAGTACAGAGCGGGCAGAATGCGCTGGGGGGCAATGCTCGGCAGTACACCGTGTCTGCTGTTACCATAGTAATGGTGACAGATATCATTCGTGTTCTCTGCTAGTGTGTGGAGAAGTGTCCCTCAGGCAGCCCATTCAGAAAATGTGATGTTTTTTCTGCACAGCTTCTTGTAGTTGTTGTTACAGGAAGATATATCTCCTTTTACAGTGCCTTTGTTAATTGTTCCTTTTTTTTTATTTTTTTACTGTGTCTGCTTTACAGCTTTTTTATTTACCACGCCACGCGTTAACCACTTCACCTCTGGAAAATGTTACCCCCTTCATGACCAGGCTATTTTTTGCTATTTAGCACTGCGCTACTTTAACTGGTAATTGCGCAGTCATGCAACACTGTACCCAAACAAAATCTATATCATTGTTTTTTTTACACAAGTAGAGCTTAGAGTTGGTATTTGATCAGCACAGTTTTTTTTTTTCCGATATAAATAAAAAAAGAATGTAAATTTTGAAAAACAATATTTTATACTTTCTGCTATAAAACATTTCCAATAAAAATAAACAAATAAAATGTCTTCATACATAAAAAAAACGTAAAAAAAAAAAAAGTATCCTGATACATGTCTTTAGTAAAAAAAAAAATGTACAGTAAATTGATTGGTTTACATGAAAGCTAAAGTGCCTACAAACTATGGTATATATACTTGAATTATTATTTATTTAAGTGACTTATAATGAGACTGCAATAGTGCAGCGGAAAATCTGACACTAACTGACGCTGGGGGGTACAGACTAACTGTGTAAAAGTGATCAATCAGCGCAATCCAATCCAATAAATACCAATACAATCTGTGCTGAATGAGTTGCTAGCCAACACCTATAAGTCAGGCCTCGTACACACGACCGATTTTCTCGTCGTAAACAGTCAAGAAAAGTGCCGCGAGAGTTTTTTTGTCTAGAAAACCGTTCGTGTGTATGGTTTTACGACGAGAAACTTGACGAGAATCTCGACGAGAAAATAGAGAACCTGCTCTCTATTTTCTCGTCAGGAGTCCAGATTTCCTCGTCGTGTTTCTCGTCGGCCTGTTTTGTGACGAGAAAATGGTTCGTGTGTATGCTTTTACGACTCTTCCAAAAGCGCGCATGCTCACAAGCAACTATGAGACGGGAGCGCATCTTCTGGTAAAACAAGCCTTCATAATGGAGAGAGCACATTCGTCACGCTCATAAATATTTCATCGTTTAAATGTTCTGCATTGAATTCTTCGTTAGAATGTTACATTAATCAAAACGAGAGACCTTCTTTTGCTGCTGATATTCACACAGAGTTATGCCTTATTTTTAACCTTTTTCATGCTGCTCTTTATAAGATTTATGTGTATTATATCGTGCAAGTTTTTAGGAATAATTTAAATGGTTAGATTTTTCAAAATGATGTTAATTATAATTTCTCAATGTTTTGATAGCGATCTCCCATTTAATTTTCTAATCTATATTTTTAAAATTTCACACCATGTTTTTGAGCTAATCAGATTTAGTTATTCTTTTGGGGGGGTGATATCTGTGCCTTTTATTGTCAGTCAAATGTATCTGCTTACTCCAAAGCTTGTTTTTTTTTATTTAAAAATACACATAGTCAAGTATGAACTTAAACAAAAAACACATTTATTCATGTTTATAAATTAAATAAAGAGAAGGCAGCGCTGGAGAAGCTGCTGCCATTTGTGCATCCCAGGGACCCCAGAGCACACAGCAACCCTGTGTGGACACTAAAATTGGGAGCTTGAGAAGGCCCACATTTCAGAACACAATCTGATGCTGGCCTCCCAGAGGTCAGGAACAGCAGCAGGTGAGATATATGTCCCAAGTGTGTGGTACTACAACAGGCTGCCTTCTGTCCGACCAGTGCGACCACAATGAAGCAAGGCCATCACTTCCTCTTCTTCCTGGCAACCTTCCCTGCAGCCTTTACTGAAGCCTTCCTTCTTCGTTTAGCTGGAGGCTGGCCCACTGGAGGGGTACTCCTGTCAGGAGGAGGAGGTGGAGGTGTAGCAGAAGGGGGTGGGGCAGAAGAAGAAGGTGGAGGTGTAGCAGAAGGGGGTGGGGCAGAAGGTGGAGGTGTAGCAGAAGGGGGTGGGGCAGAAGGTGGAGGTGTAGCAGAAGGGGGTGGGGCAGAAGAAGAAGGTGGAGGTGTAGCAGAAGGGGGTGGGGCAGAAGGTGGAGGGGTAGCAGAAGGGGGTGGGGCAGAAGAGGAAGGTGGAGGTGGAGGTTGAGGTTGGGTCAGTTGGGCCACCTCACATATGGCGGTATTGGGGGTAATTTGCTCCATCACCCCCTTGTTGAGCAAGGTGATGAGCAGGGGTTCGCATAGGAGGCGTTGCTCCATGCTCATCACCTTGAACTTAGCCTCCACTAGGCCGGCAATGGCCTCTTCAGGGGATGTGGGCTCCTTGAGGGTGGCATGGGCCTCTTTAATAAGGGCCATTGCTGCCTCACTGGTGGTCCTGTCCCTCCTGCCTCTTTTGTGAAGCCTGATGGGAGGCACCTGGGATCTGGTGCTTCTCCTTTGCCCTGCCACCTCCTGTCTGCCACTGGGCCCTGCCACCTCCTGTCTGCCACTGGGCCCTGCCACCTCCTGGCTGCCACTGGGCCCTGCCACCTCCTGTCTGCCACTGGGCCCTGCCACCTCCTGGCTGCCACTGGGCCCTGCCACCTCCTGGCTGCCACTGGGCCCTGCCACCTCCTGGCTGCCACTGGGCCCTTCCTCCTCCTGCCTGACAGTTTCCAGACCCTCCTCCTGGCTGATTTCATCCTGTGTATGAAAAAGAAACATAGTTTAATATGTTGGTTTAATCTTTGCATCAAACTTTGTAATCCTGATGGAAGCAATTAGAATGTAAATGCATAAATCCTTGCTTTAAATTTACCACTACATCAGCTTGACTATTTACCACACAATTAAGTGCAGAATAATGTCTACAGATCATGATTTCACTTGTTGAATACAAAATAATGTATGTTTCTCATCCTGACATATTTGGGAAACATTAATTTTATCCCACTACATTTTCAGTTAATACTATACCTGGCTCCAGATGGCCAAATCAGGATCATCCAGGATGGCTGCCTCCTCTTGCTCCAGAGAAGGCTCAGGTTGGCTGCAGGGAAGTCTGGGGGGAAGAGTGGAGAGTGATGGCCTTGGCTCAATGTGGTCATCCAGGAAGGACATCCTGCTGTAGTACCACAAAACCAGGACATAAACATCATCTGCTGCTGCTCCTGACCTCTGAGAAGCCAGCACCTTAGAGCGTTCAGTCCTGTAGGTACCTCTCAAGCTCCCAATTTTAGTGTCCACTTGTTTTGCTGTGGCTGTGGGCACCTTGGTATGCACAAATGGGAGCAGCTTCTCCAGCGCTGCTTTTCTCACCCCTTTTTTTTTTATGGATGGGGTTTTTGGTCTCCCACAGAGCCGGCAGCTCCCTTACCCGGTCAATAAATTCCGCCAGGAACTCTTTGTCGCTAATAAATACATTCATATTGTATCTGCAAGTAAAATAAATTATATTTAAATAATGTGAGGCAAACAGTCTAACCTCCTTCACATCCTAGTCACCATATATATCCTCCAACAATCTCAAGACAGTATAGGCCAACAATTTTAACAAGTCTCACAAAATCACATACCTTCGTTCGCACGTCCGTCACTTGAACTCCTCTCTCCGCACACCGAACGTACTATAGTCACATGTGTGTTTGCTATATACACACCACGCATGCGTCCAAATTCGAACACGTCGCTCCGCACACGTCGCCCGCCCATGACGTTCTAACTAACATCTTTTCCCCGCCCCTTCTCTTTCGGCGCGCAGACAGATATGGCGGAGTTACAGCAGGTGTCTGATAATTCCGCAACTAGCGAGGAGACAAGCCCGGAGACCGAGGACACGTCACGATCAAGGAGGAGATTCAAGGCATCGAATATGTCTTTGGCGGAGATGGCGGAGATGGTGGACATCTTGGTCAAGGCTGATTATGATGCCAAGCATGGGCCGTATAGCAAACCAAATAGAAGGAAGGCCAAAATCCTCACTAAAGTTGTGAAGAGTCTGAGGGCGAAGTTCGGGGTGAAACGCTCAAATGAGCAGCTCAGAAAGAGGTGGTCAGACCTCAAACTGAGGGAGCCAGACCAGTTGAGGAGCATAAAGAGGATGCTCGCTAAAAGTAAGTAAAATGACGACCTTTCTGCTATTAATCTTTTTAGAAACTGACTTTTTTTTTTTTTAAAGCATATTGGACTCCCTTCCAAAATGTATTATTTTGAACTAGGTTGGGCACAGTAATCGTTCGTTACGTTACCGACACTTCGTTCGGCCACTATCCGTGGTTTTGGCTTATTTAAGAGCCACAAAAGTAATTAGACATCTGCCATTTTTGATCAAGTATTGTGGATAATTTTTAAGTCTAGATGATGTGTTTGTAAGGAGAATGAAATGCAAACTTTAATCAGTGTAAAGGAGAGGACACTCAGCAGCTGCTTCCACATCTGTACTTTGGAGCACTATAGTGTGGGCCACCAGACCCGCCTTTTTTGGGTGTCCCACACAGGTGCATCAGAGTTTATTTGTGGTGCCTCCATGTCCAAAAAATTACATCCAAATGTGAATAATAAACATATTTGGGGTCATAAAGAATGCATTTTTCTTTAAATTCCGCACAAACACACACTTGTACCCCACTTCCAAACAATTTAGCCTGTTTTAAGTTTAAAAATGAGATTTTTACAGTGTGATAAATAGACCTTTGGTTTTATTCTCATAGGGGAGAGAAGACTGGGAGGAGGACACTCCAGGGAGCACATGCACCCCACAACTTCCAAGCAACCCCAAACTCCCAAAGATCCACAACCGAAAGATGTGCAGGAAGTTGAGGTGGAGGAAGGAGAAGTGCAGGAAGGAGAGGTGGATGACGTTGTGGATCTGGTCACCACAACAGGTCAGTATCTGACACCACAGCTTAAGGTAAGCGAGGTAGGCCTGCAGAGTTTTATTAATTTTTTTTATGGTTTTTAGGGGATGGAAATGTTGTGAAGGATAGCACACCGTTCTCTGCTGACAGTGCCCTCCGCCTCATCCAGCAAGTGATGGAATGTAGCACGTAACTGGACCTAATTAAACAAAGAATCCATGTGATGGAACAAACATTTAAAGACATTCTCGATGTTTTGGGGAGAATTCAATAAGCCATCCAAACACATTTGTTTTTACATGTTTGTTTTTATATTTTTACTAATTTTTTGAGTAACAAAGCAGCCAAAAATTGAATATGCACACAGTGTGTGAACATGTGCTATCTGCCATCAGGGGATATCCATGTACGTCTTTTGTGGGTGCAACCCCTTCCTCGTATCAAAAGTCGGTGAACTGAGGAAGGGGATGCACCCCCAAAACACATCCATTGATCACCCCTGATGGCAGATAGCACATGTTGACAATAGGGATCAGGATTGTAAACTTCCTATTTGCAAAAAAGTAAAAATGTGTGCATATTGAATTTTTGGCTGGGCAAGGGGTGGCAGGACCCCATATTAGGACGGGCACATAGAGACATAGTTTGTGTAACTGAATGTCTCAGATTGCTCAGAGGTATCCAATGTTGTCATTTTAGAAATGCAAGTGGTATTTTTGTATTTTCATAAGCCAAAATTTGACGGGTTGTGGTCAGGCCAACCCCAAAGTAAAACAAAAAAAAATGTGCAGAGAGTAAAATATTTGACCACAAACAACGTGTAGCTTCTTTTTATAATACACTCTAAGCTTATTTGGTTCTTTTGTAAGGTAACATAGTGAAATTGGTTGTTATTTACTAAAGTAAAATACACTTGCCACTACAAATGCACAAAGACAAACTAGGAGACAGGAAAGAACAAATAATTAAAGGTTTAAACAAGATTTTTATTGGGATACTTAGACATAGGCTGGCATAGGAATTGCCCCCCTACCCGTGAAATACTCCATGTATTTGTCCCGAACCACACGGGCATTTTGGGGGGGCAAGCCAAGACGGGCAGATTCCAGGCCCGGAAGGGGATTTGCAGGGGAAAGTCCAGCCTCTGGCAAAACTGAGGCCATATATGAATTCGCTTTGCGGCAAAGAAAATTGTGTAGCACACAGCAGCATAACACTACATAGTTTATTTTGTAGTCCGCCAAGTGGATGGAAGTCATAAAAAGGCGGAACCGGCTGGCCATTATGCCGAAGGCATTTTCAACGACTCTTCGGGCCCTGGCCAGCCGGTAATTGAACACACTCTTCTCTGGGGTCAGGGTCCTCTGTGGAAATGGCCTCATAAGATGCCGTCCGAGTCCGAAGGCTTCATCAGCCAAGAAAACAAAGGGGAGTCCTTCAATATTCCCTGCATCCGGTGGCAATGCAAGGTCGTCACTCTGGAGACGGAGGGCAAACTCCGTCTGGATGAAGGATCCCCCATCGGACATCCGGCCATTCTTCCCTACATCAACATAGAGGAATTCATACCGTGCTGACACCACCGCCATCAGCACAATGCTATGAAACCCCTTGTAGTTGTAGTAGTAGGATCCAGAACGGGGTGGCGGCACGATGCGGACGTGCTTCCCGTCTATGGCACCACCGCAGTTGGGGAAGTCCCACCGCGTGGCAAACTCCGATGCCACAGTCTGCCATTCCTGTGGCGTTGAAGGAAGCTGTGGAGTGAAACAAGATGAAATAATATTAGAAAAACAAAGGCATACATTACAAGCAAATTCAAGACCAAAAAATTAGAGACCAACATCAATCTAATTATACGTTTATTAAGGTGTGTAAAAAAAGTATAATGGAAGGCTCATTTATCATATTCATCACCCCCTCTGATGGGCCATTACTAAATTATTTTGGGGGGGGGAGATGTGTTTGGCCACAGGATAGCATTGCAGTGGCGGTGCGTCCAGAGTGGGCGCTGGAGCACTGTCCCCTCTCTCCTGTGCCCATCACTCAGAACAATACATAGGTTCATGCGTTGCATGAACCTATGTATTGTCTATGCCGCACACTATTCAGGTGGATGGCCTCTTGTAAAGCGACCGACATATGATTAATTGCGTCATTTAGGGGGTTAAAATTGCAGAGCAGAAACAGGTATTAAAAAAGTCTTGCAAATTACAACCTGAGGGATGTAATTGGCTTCCTCAAAGAAAAATCGGGGACGCAAGGAGGGGGCATTCCTTGTGTAAACACTGACAGGCAGCTCTGGCAATCATGTTCACCAAGTCTGTTTAATGGTAACATGATTGGCTGATGCAACATGAAGGGAAGGAGAAGACATCAAGGACAGAAGAAGGATGGCGCTGACCACAAGAAGGTAAGTGCAGGGCTGGGGGGAAACTGGCTGCAATAGAGGGGACTAAATGGCTGCATTGGAGGGGACAACTGGGGGCGTTTATTAGGCAACAGAGCAAAAAAGGAGGAAGTTTATTTCCGAAATTGGGGTTGTAACCCCCCAACATTTGGAGCAACAGGCGCCCCTGCTGGAAAAGTTAGTGAGGGGAAATATTTAGGGAGGATAAAAAAGGGGCATTTAAAAACTTCCAGCATGCATGGGGACAAAGGGGACATTCTCAGCATATTACAATCATGGTAATTAGGAAAGGATGAAAGAAATACAATACATTAGCATACATGTAATACATAAAATGTGATGTGAAGGGAGAAAACTTACCCTAATATAGTCCTCCTGCAGGACTTGTATAATAGCAGAACAGGTGTCTGGGATTATGAGGCCCAGAGCCTGGGGGGAGATGCCTGTGGTGAACTTCAAGTCCTGAAGACTTCTCCCTGTCGCCAGGTAACACAACGTGGCGATGAGCCTCTGCTCAGCACTGATGGCTTCCCGCATAACGGTGTCCTTCCTGGTAATATAGGGGGACACCAAAGCCAACAGTTCCTGAAAAACGGGGTCAGACATCCTCAGAAAATTCCTGTAGTCCTCAGGATTATTCTCGACGATCTCCCGCAGCAGAGGCATGTGGCAGAATTGGTCCCGCTGGAGCAACCAATTCTTGGTCCATGAACTCCTCCTCACACCATTCATGGACTGGTCTTGGTCCAAAACAAGCAGACCAACACCAAGCGCACGCACAGCACGAACTCGACGACGAGAACGTCCAGGCGACATGGCTAGGAAACGGTCGTCTAATCAGAACGTACAGAACAGAACGCACTTTAGAACAGCAAAGCCTATGAATAACGAACTGAAATTCAGAAACGAACAGGCAAGAACGCACTGTAAAACAGATACGACCTGCCTAGACGCCCTGAAAGTCAAGATACGAACCCACAAGCACAAACTGAACGGCAGAAAACGATCTGAAAAGTACGAAGACTGAAAAGCGCGAATCGTCTCTTCCCAAACTTTTACTTCACACGCGGTAACACGAGATCAGCAAAAGCAGCCCAAGGGGTGGCGCCAAGAAAAAAGATCTTCCCCTTTATAGTGCCGTCGTACGTGCTGGACGTGAGCGCAGAGAACCACGAGGAAATTGGGAAATGACAGTGTGTACGCATAGAAAGCTTGACGAGAAAATCGACAAGCTTAACAAGAATCTCGTCGAAAAAAACGACGTGTTTTTTACGACGAGAAAATCGGTCGTGTGTACGAGGCCTGATTCAAAACTCATTGAACCAAACTCTTGCCCAAAATGGTGTAGCACAACCAGTCCTGGGACAAGGTCACCTAGAGCCCAGGGTGAACATGCCAAACCGTACCCCCCCCCCATGTATAAGCAATAAGTAAAAAATCCCCCACAAAAAACACTGAGCACTAATCTGCATGCTTACCCCTAAGCAGAAATTCCTCCTCCTCCCAGTACAAATCCACATCCCTGCTAAAAATCCCCCCTCCCAGCACAAATGTTTGCCCCTCCATCCCCCAATTCCCACCAGTTTAAATGCCCCCCCCCAAAAAAAAATTCACCCTTTCTAGCACAAATCTTCTACCTCTAAAATTATTTACCCTCCTAGTACTCATCATCTCCATCCCACTTCAACCCCCCCCCCTCCCAGCACAAATTCCTCCACCCATTCCCCCTCCCTACACATATCCCTTTAAATCACTCTTAGCACCCCCCATAACAATACTTACCCCCTGCTTCCCCCCAAATTCCGCTTTACAACACAAATCCCCCCATCTCCTGGTTGTGCCCCCCTACCTCACATGTTACCACAGTGCCCAGGGCAGCTGCCCCTTCCTGCCCACCGCTTGTCCCGACCCTGAGCGCAACTCTCCTAAAAAAAAAATCAACATTAATACCTTATATCAATAATATACAGAAACATCCATAATATGTCAACAAAAACCAATGTGCATACAAAAAAATGTTTTTTTTTTTGGTTGATCTTCTCTATATATCACACACAATGCCTCCAAAGATATGTAAAATATAATCCAATAAATGTCCGAATGTGCAAAATATTGGAAAAACAGTAATATCCAGCTTCAACCCACTAAAATCACTACTGTGACATGCATTAAGTAGAGTGAATCCACCACCCGTACAGAATGGCCTCTCACCTCACTGACATGACCCCTGCTTTACCAGTAGGTCACACCACACAGTTTTCCCTCTCTGGGGATGAAGCTAAAATAGCTACTCCTTCCGAGCCTTCACTGCTTCCTAATCACATAAGTGGATGGATGACTGGATCTCCAATCACAGCAATACATATATACGGGGAGAGAAAAGGAACTGACTAACCGCCACTAACATCACCAGTGACATTAAGGCTGGAGTCACATATGAGCATGCAGCCGCTCACAGCAGGGGTCTGGTGCGTCCTCGTTCACCGTTTTAGGTCCGATTTCAGCCCATTTTGGGCTGAATTCAGACCTGAAACGGACCAAAAGACGCACAGCGTTCCTGTGCAATTCGCACCAGAGCCACTGTGGAGATATGTGAACCGGCTCCATAGAGAGCCTTTCACAATCTCCTGCTATTGCGAATTAGATGCAGGGTACCCAGCCTAAAGTGATTGTAAACCCTCACCTTGTAAAACAACCCATTCGGTTTAACCACTTCAGATCCGCGCTATAGCCGAAAGACGGCTGCAGCGCGGACCTGAACTGCCGGGAGGGCGTCCCTGGACACCCTCTTGTTTACTTCTGCGTTTCGCGCCGCCGTGGGCGCACATCAAGAAATAGCTGTGCCCGCTGTGTCACGCGGGTGCCGATGCGCGTGCCTAGCGGCCGCGATGTCCGCCAGGTACCCGCGATCGTCAGTCACAGAGCCAGGGACGTGGATCTCTGTGTGTAAACACAGAGATCCACATCCTGTCAGGGAGAGGAGACCGATGGTGTGTCCCTTGTACATAAGGACAACCATCGGTCACCTCCCCCAGTCAGTCCCCTCCCCCCACAGAAAGAATTACTCCCAGGGAACACATTTAACCCCTTTATCGCCCCCCTAGTGTTAACCCCTTCCCTGACAGTCACATTTATACAGTAATCAGTGCGTATTTATAGCACTGTTCGCTGTATAAATGTGAAAGGTCCCAAAATAGTGTCAAAAGTGTCCGATCTGTCCGTCGCAATATCGCAGTCCTGACAAAAATTACTAGTAAAAAAAAAAAAAAGTCATAAATCTATCCCCTATTTTGTAGGCGCTATAACTTTTGCGCAAACCAATCAATAAACGCTTATTGCGATTTTATTTTACCAAAAATATGTAGAAGAATACGTATCAGCCTAAACTGAGATTTTTTATTTTTTTTTTAAATTCGGATATTTATTATAGCAAAAAGTAAAAAAAAAATGTGTTTTTTTCAAAATTGTCAGTCTTTTTTTGTTTATAGAGCAAAAAATTAAAAACGCAGACGTGATCAAATACCAACAAAAGGAATCTCTATTTGTGGGAAAAAAATTATAAAAATTTCATTTGGGTACAGTGTTGGATGACCGCGCAATTGTCATTCAAAGTGTGTCAGCGCTGAAAGCTGAAAATTGGTCTGGGCAGGAGGGGGGTTTAAGTGCCCAGTAAGGAAGTGGTTAAAATAGACATGAAAGGCAAAACATTTGTGTATAAATATAAAAAAAACATTATAAATACCTTTTTCCCTTTTTAAAGTGATCACATTCTCTCTGTTCTCAGCTGCATAAGAACCAGGGGGGGGGGATGAACAGCAGCACACTAAGCTTCCCAGTGAAAGGCTGTGCCAGGATCAGGGGGGGCATGTCATAACAAGTCTGATCAATGGAGGAGAGCAGGCTGAGTTCCCAGCACAGTGTGTTCTCCTGCTTAGTGTGGTCAGTTTTTAATAGGAAAGCAGAGGGACTGGCGGGAACACCAGGGTTTTCCCACACAGCTAAAAAAACAAAGAGAACAGGATACTTTCTCATGCAAGTACATGGTATAGCAGGCACATATCAGGAATATGAAGTGTTGGGTTTACATATTCTTTAATACAGTGATCAGAGATAATACTGTACACTGTCATTGTACTAATGACACTGGCTGGTAAGGGGTTAACATCTAGGGCGGTCAAGGGGTTAACTGTGTGCCTAACTATGTGTAAAGTGTGTTGCTTATACTAATAGATCTCTTAAGCCAGGTACACAATCAGATTAGCGGATGAGTTTTGGTCCGATTTTTGTTGCATGCTAGTCTCATATCGAAAGTGAAGAGGTTACTCAACATACAAAAATTCTCATACGACTTCAGAAGTGATATAATGTGTTGAATTGTTTTGTATGTATTCTTTTGTATCGGTGTCCCCGTGGGGTCGCTGTGTGTTTCAGCATCCACACATCATCCTGCTGGTCAGACATCCATTTAAAGCCCCATACACACGATCTGACTTTTTGACAACAAACTTGAAAATGAGCAAGTTTTCCAAAAAAATACGACCGTGTGTACGCTCCATCGGACAAATTTTTTCGGTTTTCATCAGACAAAAGTTCGCTCTGCAAATGGACAAACTTTTCGGCAACAAAAGTCCTACGTGCAAAGTCCTATCGTGTGTACAGAAATCCATTGGACTTTAGTCCGAAGTACAAACACGCATGCTCAGAAGCAAGGACCAGCCGGAAGCGTTCTGTCTTGTAAAACTAGCGTTCGTAATGGATATATCACATTCGTGACGCGGCGAGTTATGAAATCTAGAAATGCAGCGCACATTCTCTTCTTCTTTAATAATGGGATAATAATAAAGCTGCTTTGCTGATAAAACTGAGAAATGACAAACGTATTTACAAATACGCGAATCAACACTGACCAAACTTCTACTAACTCGAGATTAGCAGAAGGAGCCCAAAGGGTGACGCCAGAGAATTGAACTTCCTCTTTTGAAGTGTCGTCAGTACGTTGAAACGTCACTACGTTCGTGTTTGTTGCCGAAAAAGTCAGAGCGTGTGTATGCTATGGGCGTTCACTGCCAACTCCCTTCGGACAAAAATCCACGGAAAAGTTTGTTTGAAGTCCGACTGTGTGTACGAGGCTTTAGGCACACTTTTCCAGTCAATGAACAGTCTCCTGCTTGTTTTTATTAGGAGATTAAACTTAGATCGGGAAAAGGGACATGGGATGCCCAAAGTAGTATCAATAGGCAAGCGCACCGCTCCAGTGCAAAAGCACTCAGGCTTTCACACTGGAGTGACAGGAGAGGCGCTTTACAGGCGCTTTGCAGACTTTATTTTTAGCACTAAAACACCTGTAAAGCGCCTCAGTGTGAAAATGGCCTTATGAAACAGATATAACAGAACATTTTCAATGGTTTATTTAACAGACCAAATAGAGTAAGATCATTAATAGAAAAAAGCAGTGTAAAAAAAAAAAAACTTTATATAAAAAAAGTTCAGAGTAAACTGCAGCAGCGCTACGGACAAATGTTCAAATGTGCGTCCTCTATACAATCCAATCATATAGGTAGTGTAGATACTGAACGGAGAGTGTGGCTATAGTTGGTTTGAATCCTAGTTCCTGTGCTCCTTATCACCAAAATGTGTTTCACCACGTGGGGGGATTAAGGGTCCCCTGATGGGGATGCACTCACCAGATATTAAATCAATATGGGCATATATATACCATCCTCTTCTAGTGTGTTCTGTCTTCTTTACTGCAATGGTACCTCTGGCATGTATGAGGAAAAGGAACAAAACCACATAGGGTAGTACTGTTTGGAAATTTTATTAAATAATAATCCCCCAAAAGAACCCTTTTGCATATGCGCGTACCACATAAAAGAATAAACAGGCGATTAAAATGTTAAAGATAATGAACGCTTTCAGCGCTTTAGACTTGCCACCTGATGAATGCCAATTTACAGTTCCTCTGGCGTCTTCCTGGTTCGGCAGGTCCTGGAGCGCAAATAAGTCACTTCCGGTTTGCTGGGTTTGCTGGTCACGCCCTGATGTTTCGTCACTTCCTGACTTCTTCCGAGGGCGCGACCAGTCACCGCAGCAACCGGATTAAATACACTCCCTCAGTCTCCGCCCATCTGCAGATGTCGGAGCGCTCTGGCTGCGCCTGCGTCAGCGCGCATGCGCACTCCAGCTCCCACGTCTGTTCCCTATTGTGGGCGGAAGTCTTTCCAACAGATTCGAGATGCGCTACCCTGATTGGCGCACATACCCGATCTGTGGCCTGATAGGCTGGTGTGTGTTGCCATGTCATACATGATACATAATCAAAAACAACAACTTGGGTAATGGACATGAATGAGCAATTTGCTCACTGTGAGCAAGAAAACCATAATACTGATGAACCATAATAATAATGATTCTTAATTTTGCTAGAGGACCTGAATTAAAAATAATAGCAATGACTGTCAGTCCACTTCAAAATGCTTATTTAAATGGCACACACACAGCGGCTGTAGAGAGGAGCAGCCATTGTTATTGCTAATTCAGAAACCTTTTATGTGACTTTCTATATGGAAAGCCACTGACAATCTACTGTGCAATCTGTCATCCTATATTCAGATTGTGTTGTAGAAATGTGTGTATAGCACTTACACAACTTATTTCTTGCTAAGCATTAACCAACCTTTATATGAGGGTCTATACATCATTCTATACTGAAAAATGTGTATGTTTACACTCCCATATACATCCGTATTAAATTAATATTAGGTTACATAAAAATCTGTGAAATCCATAAAATTCCATAAAATACCATAAAATTCTCCTAAAATCCCCTAAAAGCAATGAAAGACAATATAAAATACAATATAAAAGGTCTATAAAGGAAATTGATAAAAACCAACCACTAATAATTTCCTAAAAAAATATATATATATATACAAATCCGTCGATAAATAAATAAATATATAAATATATAAACCCTCTGATGCTTTTACCGAGAACCATAGATACCTTGTCAATCATGCATATATATAAATGAATAATCTAAAGTGAACCTATTAAATTGATATCTTATCTTTATAAACCCTAATCTGGGTTATTTTGAGAAGGTGGAAATTATTTCAAAGAGACATCAGAAGCGAGGGTCATTATCAACTCATTAAGAGTTGCTTATAAAGCAATTGATGTCGAGTTCAACGTTAAGACCTTTTGGTACCAAAACATCAGTTAAAAAAATCCACTTAGTTTCTTTCTTTGATAACTCCCGTACTTTATGTGAGCCTCTCCAATTAGTCTCCAGGCATTCTATGCCCCAGAATTGTAGCCCTGTGGCATCCTAGTCATGTTTAAGCTTAAAATGTAACGACACATTGTGGTCTTTGAAGCCGATCTTAATATTGTGAATGTGTTCTGCTATTCTTATTCTGAGGAGTCTCTTAGTACGTCCAATGTAGAGGAGACTGCACGGACATTTCAATGCATACACTACAAAGCTAGTGTTGCAGGTGATGAACTGTTCAATGTTGAATTGCTGCTGATTGGAAGGAGAAACGAACCTTTCTAGACCTCTTATTGGTTGTGCCACTTCCCTGCACGCTTTACACCTCCTACAGGCAAAAAAACCTTTTTGATTCCAAAATGTAGGAGGTTTGCCTGGAGGGTCTAGTATTTTCTTCACTACTCGATCTCCGTGATTAGGAGCTTTCCGATATATGAACTGTGGTTTCGGGGGCAGGACTGGGCCCAGTTTTTTGTCTAATAGTAGTATGTGCTAGTGATCGTTAAAAATTGCCTCCACTTCCTTGTATTGAACGTTGAATTGCGAGATGAATCCCCATTCCTTTGAGTTGGTTCCACTGATTCCTGGTTTGGGTTTTGTTTCTAAACATGTTTCCCTCGGTATTAGTGCCACCTCTTCCACGATTTTTTGTAAGGCTTCAGGGGCATACCCTTTTGCCGCAAATCTGTCGGTAAGGACTCTTGATTGTGTGAGGAAGTTGGTGTTGTCTGAACAATTGCGTTTCACTCGCATGATTTGCCCTTTTGGTATATTCCTCAGCCATTGCGGCTGATGACCACTCGTGGTTGGGAGGTAGCTATTTCTGTCTGTTTGTTTAAAAAAGACCTTAGTCCCGAACTCCAAGTTTTGGCGATATACCCTGACATCCAGAAAGTTTATTGTTTCTTTATGCCATTCAGAGGTTAGTCTGATGTTTTTACTATTAGTATTTAAAACCGTTAAAAACTCATGAAGAGATTCTACTGTGCCAGCCCAAATTAAAAACAGGTCATCTATATAGCGTTTATAAAAAATGAGTTTGGCTTTTCTGTCTTTAAAAATCACTTTATCCTCCCACTCTGCCATAAAAAGATTTGCGATGCTGGGGGCGAATTTGGCCCCCATAGCAACGCCCCTTTGTTGTAAATAAAATTTATTGGCGTACCAAAAATAGTTATGTGAGAGGCAGTAGTCTAGGGCATGGCCAATGAACACTTTTTGATTATGAGGTAAGTCTTCTCTTTTACTTAAAGCCCAATTTAGGGCCAGTAAGGCGTCATCATGCTGAATGATGGAGTAAAGAGAGGCCACATCTAGTGTCACTAGTAGAACTTCTTGGTCTTCGGTTATTGTGACGTTTTGTAGGCAATTCAGAAAGTCTTTGGTGTCCTTCAAGTATGCTTGTGTAGTGGTTACACTTTTTTGCAGAAAGGTATCAAGATATTGTCCCATTATTGATGCAATAGAGTCTATACTATTTACAATGGGCCTAGGTGGTGGGTTAACAGAGTCTTTATGAATTTTTGGCAACGTGTAAATCGTTGTGATTTTGCTACTGGTGGGTACCAGATATTGCCTTTCTTTCTCTGTTAGTACTCCCAGTTTGGTGCCGATTTCCACTAATGTTGTTAGCTGGTTCCTAAAGGCATGGGTTGGGTCACTATCCAAGGCCTTATAGGTGATTTCATCTGCTAGCATCTCTGTAATTTGCGCGTGGTACATATCTTTAGGTAGTATGACCACTCCACCCCCTTTAGCAGCTGGCCTGATGATAATATCTTTTCTTTTTTCTAGTGCCTCTATCCCCTCCTGGATGTGTTTCAAGCTTGTGTGTTTTCTGGGTACCAATTGATTCAGGTCACGTATAATCAAACCCTTTAACACTTCAACCTGATGGTTGGGATTATTCAGGGGTTGAACAGTGATTTATTTTTTAGTCCACTGTTTACAATCCCCTGGGAGTTCATGCAAGTGATCCTATTTTGTGTGCCCAGTCCTATGAAATGCTTTTTTATGTTGAGCTTTCTTATGTATTTATGTACATCTATGTATACATTAAATTTGTTTATTGGCTGCTTCATCCCACATTTAAGGCCCATATTGAGGATATTAATCTCTTTATGCGACAGCTCTACTGGACTTAAGTTAAATATACCGTTGGTTAGTGGTTTCTCATTCTTTTTCTGGACCTTCCTTCCGGCCCTGCATCCTCTGGTTCTGTATGTCTTTGATCTGTGTATTGGTTTTGCTCTCTGGTCCATTGGTTCTGAGGTTGAGGATCTCTCCAGTCTTGATTTCTCAAATGTGCTGGAGGATATTGGGGTTTTCCTCTGCGTGGTGGGTAGCCCCGACCCCTTTGCTGTCCTCTCCCTCCTCGCCCTAAAAAAGGGCGTGGTGCTGGAAAATTGTTGTGCTGCTCTAGTGGTTGGAATTTGTTTTGTGTTGGTATCTGGTATGGTGTGTACGGACGATTGTTGTACTGCTGATTATTCAACTGATTATTCTTCCCACCTCTTCCTTTTGGTTTCCCCTTTTACTTGGAATTGGGGTGGAAAAATTTGTTGGTGAATCAAATTCAATCTCATCGTCACTTATGAAGCCGCGTACTCGATCCATTAATGTAGTTATTGCTTGGTTAATTAGGGGTTCTGTTGACCGCGGCTTTTCGATTAAATTAATGTTATCTGCTAACGTCTGTTGCCAGGCGTATATGTTATTGGTCTTAAAGTCTCCCATGTCTAGTAAGATCATTGATATGCCGCGTACGCACGGTCGGAATTTCCGATGGACTTTTCCCGTCAGAATTTCCGACGGACTTAGATAGACATAAGGTTCTCCATTTTTCCGTCAGAAATTCCGACTGAGTTTTGCCTGTGGCAAAGTCCGGCCATGTGTATGCAGCATTAGCATTTTAAAGGACCACAATTACAACAAATATCCTAATATTATTATTATACAGATAATTACAAAAGGGTCCATGGTTGGCAAAAACTATATAGCACTGCTTAGGGGAATTATGAATTTTTCTTCCTAGGGGTTGTTTAGACTTGCGGTTGGGGGAAAAACACATGGTTGAGCTGCATTTTTCCACCCCTCCCTAAGCTGTAAAGGCAGTGGACTTCAAGGACGTGCAGTCAGGGGAGGCAGGTGAGTCAGAGCCTCATCTGTCATGAACATAAAAATTCTAAAAAATAAAAAAATGCCAAAAAAAAAAGATTGAGCTTCGAGGGTCTTAGCTCGGCGACCTGGGGTCACAGAGGGGTAGGTAGCTGAAGTCCTACCCCATCACTGATCAAAATGTGGGCCACCTATAGTTCTGCAGATACTGGGCTTCTTGTGCAGCCTGTCAGAAGCTACATACAGAGCAGACAGTTTAAATACAAGCTGGCACACACTGTTTGCAGCAGACTGAGAGGATAAGCTCACAGTGCCTCTCACTTTTAGTCAGAAGCACTGAGCTCAATGGACAGCTTGGAGCCTTGGAACAATGGTAAAGTACCATTGGTCCTAGCTGTCCAATAAAAAAATGCTGCAGTGGAGGCACGCCTCTCGCTGCAGTGTCATAGAAGGGGGCATGTGTCTAAAAGACAAATGCTTCCTTCCAGCCCGGCCCTCCTAACTAGAAGAAAAAAGCATGTGTTTATGGGTATAAGATTTACCCACAATCCCATGTTTTTCTCACAGTTAAAGCGGAGCTCCACCCTAAAGTGGAACTTCCACTCATCGGAACCCTCCCCTCCTCCGGTGTCACATTTGGCACCTTTCAGAGGGGAGGGGGGTGCAGATACCTGTCTAAGACAGGTATTTGCACCCACTTCCGTGCATACAGTCTGCGGGTAGGTTGTGGGTAGTGCGTCACTTCACGACCCCCCCCCCCCCCCCCGTTGTGCTCTGGGAAACACACGGCTCCCAGAACACAACGGTGACCAATGAAAGACTCGCACATGCGCAGTAGGGAACCCGGAAGTGAAGCCGCAACGCTTCACTTCCAGATTCCCTCACCCATGATGGTGGTGGGGCAGCCGAGAGACGAGCAATCGCCACCCAGGCCAATTCTGACACTTCTCTCCTGCATGTAAAAATAATATTTTTTTTGCTAGAAAATAACTCAGACCCCCCAAACATTTTATATAATTTTTTTTAGCAAACACCATAGGGAATAAAATGGTGGTCATTGCAACTTTTTATGTAACACGGTATTTGCGCAGCAATTTTTCAAACATGTTTTTTTGTAAAAAAAAAACGGTTTCATGAATATATAAAAAAAACACTAAAGTTAGCCCAATCTTTTTGTATAATGTGAAAGATGATGTTACACCAAGTAAATAGATACCTAATATGTCACGCTTTAAAATTGCGCACACTCGTTAAATGGCGCCAAACTTCAGTACTTAATTTTTTTTATAGGCAACGCTTTCATTTTTTTTTTCAGGTTTACAGGTTTAGAGTTACAGAGGAGGTCTAGTACTAGAATTATTGTTCTCGCTCTACTGTTCGCAGAGTATGTAACCTGTGTATCTGGCTCTGATACTAGCCAGTGCCTCACCAGCCACTCACCTCACTGCACGTCCCTGGTGGACTGGAATGTTCACATGCAGCGCCACTTTGTTTTGTGGCCTGGCAAAAATGAGCCCCCTATTAAAGTAAATAGGGTCACACTTCATCCACCCCACAAACGCGTGTAATGCCGCTTTTATGTCATTAATTCAGGTTGAGAGACGGCAACATATTGTCTCCTAATTGCCTGCCAAATGCCTTTATTTATTGTAAATTTCTGGTGTGTAAATAAAAGTTACCTCTGCCTAGGCATATGCCACATCCGGATTGCTACTCTGTACTACTGCTCTGTACTACTCTGTAAAAAATATATAAACTTTTGTTAAAGCTGCATAGTACAGCTACTAAAGAAGATATAAATCATGTAAAAAAGGTTTATTCCCCTTTTAGACCACCAGAGGGACCCAGACAACTATACAGTACATATTATGATACACTAATGGTTGCAGTTATAGATATATAATACTGTAGTACAGTGATTTGTTGCAAACCTTTACTTGGACAATTTCATATTTTTTGCAGTTATTTTGGCATTCTCCAGGGATTACATTGAAAAAAATTACTTATTAATTTCTTGCTCTAAATTAATATTTTTCAAAAACAGAAATCTCTCATCATGCATCACAGCAACCTATTCAAAGCTAAAGTTTGAGCAACTGGAAGTGATGTAGTGTGACTTAGCTCCCTGCTCCGTCTATCCAGTATCCAGTCCTGGGTCTGACACTGTGCCATGCTAGTCTAGTGGTGGTGACTTTTTCTTCCCTTGGATCTCCCCCCCTCTGGACCTTGTTAGTGGAGGCATGTGAAACCTAGTCCACAGGTCAATTCACTCACAGATTATTACCACATACATTTTGTCTTTAAAGTAACTCGCTCTGTGTTTATCTCAAAAGTAGTCAATTCACAAAAAAAAATTATAATAATATTTTTTTTAGCAAATGTGTAAATGTTGATGCTTTGTGATATTTAGCTCTTATATTTAGTTGTATTTTTTACATTGTTTTTTTTTGCACTATTTTTTCACAATTTTTTTTCACTATTTTTAACACTGCACCACAAGGAGATAGTTCTGTAAGGCAGCCCATACATTGATCTTTTTTTTTTCATTTAACAGGTTGAAAAAAAAAAAAAAAAAGATCCAATTCCCCATCCACACATTGGAGGTGGATGGGGGAATCCTTCCCGCTGTAGTATTGTATTCTGACAGTTGGGAGCCCTCCCCACCATCAGAATAAAATAATCAGGGTTGCTGGCTATAGCAGAATCGTGTGTACAAATCAGCTGCCTATACATGGATCGAAATTCATCCAGTCCCTGCTGAACCAACCAAATATCGTCCATGTATGGCCCGCTAAGGCCTTAATGCACACGGATGCAAAAAACACAGCTTTCAGGGGCAATTGGCTTTTTTTTCACCTCTGAATGCAACTGCATGCACGCGGTTTAGAACGTTGTTATGCACAGCGTTCAGAAAATTGGCACAGTCACGCATTCCAGGAGAAGCGTTTTTGAGTTTTTCTATGCAAATTTGCATAAATGTGCCTAAACTCATATAAACACACATAAACTAATGGCTAAAGCCTGATACACACGGGCCAAATGTCAGGAGACATCGGCCAGTTTAAAAAAAAAACAGACATTTGGCCTGTGTGTATGTCAGTCCGTCCGACAGAAGCTGGCCATTTGGCTGGCTTCTGTCGGACGAGCATGATGAAAAACCAGCTGCCAACTGACTTCCGATCAGCGTTCTCAGCCAATGGCAGAGAGCGCTGATCAGAGTGTTCTGGCAGGGGGTGGCGTCCTCCTGTCAGAACACAACAGCTCAGCAACTTCACATAGTTAGTGCAGTGGCTCCGACCAGAGCTGACAGTTCTTTTCATTCAATAGAGCGCGTTGAACGAAAAAAAAACTCATAGTGTGTACCCGGCTTAAAGAACATGAACATTGTAGCCAATATAATGAGTTTACGAGCAGATGCTTCTAAACACCATATGCATGCAAATGTGCATAAACGCGCATGAATGAAAGTGATAAAATGGAAGATTAGAGGCATTTTTCTGTGAATTGCTGGCGGCTGCCTGGGGTATTCTGAGGAGCCCTGACGAATCCCCAAGGGGGGCAGGCCTCCTTAAATACTCAGGTTCAGCCCAGCTGAGGGGGAGTTGTTCGTGTTGGAAGCCGGAGATGGAGTGCTAGGCTGTTGGGGCCTTTGAGGGAGCTCCCCAGTCTGGGGGGTAGGGGTGACCTTGGGCCTGGGCTCGGGTGTGGATGGGATCCTCCTACAACACACAGAGGTGTCCTGGCCAAGAGGAGCAAGAAGAGGACAGCGGGAGAAGCACTGCCAGGCAAGGCTCCAGGGAGAAAAAACAGGTCGCAGACAAGAGGGCTGGTGAGTGATGCACAGTCAGGAGGACTGGGGGGGGCACGTCTGGGAAGACTGGGAAAGAGCAGTCTGAAGTGGGTGCAGAACAAGAAGAGAGGACTGGGGAGGCACACCTGAGAGGACTGGGAGATTGTAGTCTTAGATGGGTGCAGAACCAGGAGAGAGAGGACTGTGGAAACATGGGCAGTGGAGAGAGGCAGCTGCAGCCATGAGGGCTGGCAGGGCCTGAAGATGTGGTACTGGGCTCAGTAGCCATGTGGACAGCTAGCACTTAATACTTATACCATATTTTTCACTACACTAAAGAGGCCCGCGGTCCCTGCCTGCAAAGGGCATTCACCTTAGGCCTGGTTTAGTCAGTTCCAGCCTACAAATCAGTGCTAGCTCGTCCTGGGAGTGTAAGCAAGTAAAGTGCTTTAGGTATTGAGGAGGAATAGTCTGCAAGCAAGTGTTGTGCTGGAGTGAAGCCTGGAGTGTATATACAGAGAGTGTATATAGTTGGTCCCACTCCCATGTAAATATCAAGTGGGCATACCATATACCCTTTACCCTATCCAAGTAAATTCCCCTCAAAAGGAACACAAAACAAAGTGCATGGACTGTTTGCTGTCTAACGCCCCTTTCACAATACTGCAACTTCAAAGTCGCGCGATTTTACAGCGATTTGGCGGCCGCGACTTGGTCGCAATTTTGACGCGATTTCAGGGAAAGCCTGCGTAAGTGGCATCAAAATCGGACCAAAGTAGTGCAGGGACTACTTTGAAGTCGAAACGACTTGAAGTCATACTAATATAAATGGTTGTCATTGGAAATCATGGGAAACGACTTGTCATGCTACTTTGCCATCACAAATCGTGGGACAAGTCGTATAAGTATGAAAGGGGCCTAAGAGTGACTGGAAATCATGTGCCTGGCTGGGCGGGATGACAGCTGGACTACAACACTCAGCAGCCCTCACGAGGGTACCGCTACACATGTGTGTTTTCCTGTGATTTTCCTGCATTATGTTGTGTGACACATTTGGGGTGCCAAGAATGAAAGGCACTCAAACATATGTTTTTCTACGATTTTTAACATTATTTGGAAATGCAGGAAGAATTGCACAAATTCTGCCCCTGATTTCAAATCACTAAATGTAAATGGGACCTAAGTGTACTTCCATTTAGAGAATGATCTCCCTCTAGTAAAATGTAACAATTTATTTACAGCCCACATTCCTGAACTAAGGGCAGAACATTTTCAAACTGATACATTGTTTTCTTTTAATTTACTGGACAGTGCAGAGTTCCCCTGATTGTTATTTGTACATTCATAAATTAACTGCCCACGCCATGAGATGGATAATGAATGCATCTTTCTTTTTAATGAATTGACTTTCATGATTTATCCCACTCCCACATATTTCCAAAAATTTGCTGTATTTGCAGCAAATTCTATATTGACTCTCGTTATCAAATGTGATAAAAATCCAAAAAAGAAACAAAAATCACAAATGTTGCATGCAATTCCTGTTAGTGAATTGACTCCTAAATGTGCCTTAAAGGGTTAGCGCTACCAAGAAGTTTGTGATGAGAAGCAGGCATGCTTGTATGTTAAAAATGCATTTGGATTGTGGCAAAGCTTGAAAAGACAAATTTTACCTGCATCGCTGGTTTCAGTCTGAGGGGAACTGCTTTGGCATCTATGTCACTAGGATGAAGGAGGGAAGGGGAGGTGGGCTCTTAGGGGTGCATGGAGAAAAAGGGATCTAGGATCTAGAGGGGCTCTGAGGGAGGAAGGGGGGGCTTAAAGGGCTCTTCGGAAGTTTAAGGGGTTCTTGGTGGGTTCTGAGAAGGAGAGGGGAGGTCTGGGGGTGATTTGTCTCCCCACCCTCTTCAGACCTCCTTCCTCCTTCTCAGCACAGTGCCCACCTGGAATGAAAGAAGTTCCTCCATCTTCCCATCTCAGGCCATGTGATAAGTCACATGACAATGGGAAACAGGAAAAGGGCAGCCTGCTCTCACTCCCTAGTGGCACTGCACTAGTGCACTTAGAAAGAGGTGTGATCTCCGGGGCTGCCTGCACTTTTCTAACCACAGTAGGCTGTTATTGGACTGACATGAGTGCAGAATCCTCCCTCCAACCGCTATTGAGATCCCTAATCCTTCTGACAGGAGTGGCGGTGTAGTCACTATTGTCAGTGAGGCGCCAGAGAACTGAGTGGCCGAAGCTCCCAGTGTGCCCCCTCCTTCACATATCAACACTGAACCTGGGGCATGTGTCCCTTCTCCCCCCCACCCTTGTCCTTGCCCTGGGTAAAACACTACACAATTCTATCTGTGTGTATATTACAGATGTGTATTTGACTGGAGTGGAGTAACCATATGCTCCTTCCTGCAACGCTGTACCCAAATGTATAATTTTTTTGACACAGATAGAGTTTCTTTAAAGATTGGAGACATGGATAGATGGAGGAGTTTGTTTTGAATATTACAACTGAATTAAATAGTGTTTTTGGTTTGTGGTGCTCAGATGCAGTGAAGAGCTGCTTCTATTGTAAAAAAATCAGTGAATTGCCCCTCCCGAAACTCTAGGCGGGACGCACTGCTCCTAGATGGTGCAAAGAGCCTAAAATGTTTTTAAGGTGTTTTAGCACAAAACCCAGTTTGAAGAAGTAGAATACCCCAAATGTTGACTCTTAAAACTTATTAGGACAGACAGTTTCTGGGTGTGGTTCAAATTCAGAAACACGCAGCAGGCTGTACTGGAGTTCAGACTGGGAGGGGGTCTGTACTGGAAAAAGGGTCTATAAGTGAAACTAGGCTGGGAGGGGGTAATCAGTACTTATGTGTTGGACTGGGAAGAGTAACTTAGAGCTGTTGGTGCAGATCTGTACTGTGGGGGGTATTGACTGGGGGGGGGGGGGGTAATTTTTGGTGGTTCTTTAGCTGCATGTACATTACTCACCCCCAACCCCTGCACTCTGTGTGCTACACACTCCTAACCTCTGCACTCTCTTACCCAATTTTTACCCCTGTAATCGCTATGTTACTCACATCACATCTGTGCCATGCATTCTTTGTGTTACACACACCTGTGCCCTGCATTCGCTTAGTTATTAATTTAATTGACATGTAGTGATGTGCGTGGCATATTTCAAAAATGTAGATTTGTATTCAATGCACACCAACACGCATGTATGGTATAAACAGGGCACAGAAAGAGCAATTGTTTTCTGTGTGCCCTTGTGTTGAGCATACGTCGATCAATGCAGATCAACATACTTAGTGTGAGCAAGCCCTAATAATACAAAATATAAAGCACCATTTAGGGAACACATCCTTCAATATAGTTCTTGTACTATATATGCATTGTTTATTTACAAGTAAACTTGTTGATTGATACATGACATAGGATTCCCAGAGCACTATAGATTGTCTTAAAAGAGAACATAGCAAAAGCTCCTTGTCTTCAAGCTCCTCCTATCTGATTTTACAGACAGAATCATCTGTTTGAACTCATTCACTTCTGTATATGAAAATGTTACTTTAAGCTGAACACTGTAAAAACCTGATAATAAAAGAGCTATGGAGTTAGATGAAAACATACTTTTGGCTAAAATGCCAGCTGTTTTCTGTTCTCTTTATTGCAGATGTTTTGAAGGGGTATATTGTCGCTAAGGAGAAGAAATGTCCAGCTGATTTAAAGTGATAATAAATGAATACATAGGCCCACTAAAGTGACTGGCCTCAGATGATACACAGTGATTAATTAAACCCTTCTACACAAGCTGTACCTGTTTATCTGCAGCTTTCTCTCCTCAACAGCCCTCAAAATTACACAGTTTAGATGGCATTTCTCAGGAGGCTTCCAGGAGGCAGGGGGTGGGCATCTTTGATGTCACACACTGCACAGCACAGAGCTGAGTATAACCTGTCACCTGAGTGGATGGAATATACACCCCCACACAAAGGGGTAGATTTACTAAAACAGGTGCTCTCTGAATCTGGTGCAGCTGTGCACAGTAGCCAATCAGCTTCTAAATTCAGCTTGTTCAATTAAACTTTGGCAATAAAACCTGGATGCTGATTGGTTTCTATGCAGAGTTGCACCAGATTTTGCACTCACCAGTTTTAGTAAATAACCCCCACAGTCTTATAGGAAAACATGCACATCTGAGGATTATCAGTCAACTGCTGTGTGCTGGAGAAAGGTGGGGGGCATTTCCAAGGATTTCCTAGCGTCAGGGAAAACTGTCAGAAGTGACTCATAGCAGAGAAAGCCATAGGAAAGTTTATGAAATCCCTCCAGTGGCAAAACAGTTTAATAAAAGCTTGTGAGCTTCTTTTCTCACAGCATCACACTGCATTATCTTAAAAGTTTAGTAAAATGTCAATTATTCACAAAATATTCAAAATGTACACTTCAGGTATGTGTGGATAGAAATTGGCTACTGTGAGGACAGTACACAAATACTTGAATAGTCAGCAAATAGAAAGAGACAAGGCAGGTTGTATCTTGCAATAAAAATTTTAATGTATTATCTGAAACAATAGCCACAAATATTGTTCAGTGGCTTGAGAGTATGCATGAGAGTAAGTAAGCAACTTTCCTAGGTTGCAAAATAGGAGGGAGAGATGAGGCAGGCTTTAACTAAATTAAACCAAACTCCCAAGAATGTGTAGCATGCCACACTGCAATCTACAGTAGCACAATACAGCACAGTGTAACATTGACAACTAACTCTCCCTACGTTGACTGTCAGCTCTTTCTAAACTCAAACACACAATAACAAATGGCTGCTTGGAACCTATCTTTTGATAGTGATAGTGATAACGAATCCCCAATTATTGGTCCTTCTAAGTCAAATGATCTAAGTTCAAAGACCAGGTAGTAACATTATGGTAGTACCATTACGTAGTACCATTACATACCATACCATTTGTATGACTCTTCCCAGTTTATGCCAAGGGTGGCTTAGTTTCCTGTGTCATACACTACCCGTGGGGCAAGCTCGACCAGCAGGATATTTATATGAGACTTGCATATGCTGGATGTTACCACAAATGGAAATTGGGGTCTTGTAAAGACTTGTGCTTCATAGCGGACAGAATGTCATTGACTTTCATTTATTATTTGGCACTGCGCGGTTATTCTTAATGCTACTATTAAATATGACATTCGCTGACAAGTTATCTGGAACATATGTCTGCACTTATCTGTCTAATTTTATGATGCTAGGAATATGTGTCATACCAACTATCATTTTAGTGAATTATTAGAATTTGTTGACAACTCTAAACGGGAGAAATAGCGTGCAGTAAAGTCAAAGAAACAATTCATGTTCAGCACTGCATTTACAGAAATAAGTACAGTAATTAAACCTATTATGCCCTTATATATTTTTATTTGATGCATGATGATAGTTTATTATTAAAACTCCTTTGAGGTTTGCCTCTGTTTTATAAGATCCCACTTTTAAGATTCATAGAAAGATTAGGTGCTGCTGGTAATCCACACATTTCCTGTAAAGGTTACCTAAAAGGTATGGCAAATGCATTCCTGGATGAAAATCTATGGCTGAGCAAAGCACACAAGTAAATGGCATCCTCTTAGACACAGTTCTTATGAAATAAACCTTAAATAACAATACCTTTCATGTTCAAAGAGAGGATTAGCCAGTCTGTTACCTCTCCCTGTGTCTGGAAACAGCGAGCTAATAAAAAGTAATTTTCAATGTGATTGGACCTATTCTAATAATTATTTACTTAGTTGTATTCCAATTCCCCTAGGTAGTTGGAGCAGGTTTTTCTTATGTATGCACCCTTGTATAGTGGCTGTCCTCTTTGAAATATAATTTTCATTTACTTAATCCATCCTTATGAACACAAATTTAAAGCACAAATTCCTGTGTAAACCAAGCTTGGGCTTGTACTAGGATTCTCTGCCTATTTACAGACTAGTTTTCATTAATAGCTAAACTCATACATAGTAGTAGGGGGTAATGCACTGTACCACATTATATATCCTTTTTCCAGATTTTTTTAATTAAAAAAGGTGTATTATAACATTTGTTTCAGATAATATTTCAGGGAAAATGTTTTTTCTTTTGATCTTTTTGAGATCACCAAGTTAGCTGCATATAACACTTGCGTCCACAATCTCTGAAAAGTGATTTCTCTAGAACATGTTGACGATCTTTTCTCTATGACCATTTAGCCCTTAAGTTGACTACCATTACTATGTATTCCAGGTTCTGTGTTCCCCTTGTGCTCAGGAATTTTAAATACCTGGCCAATCACCAACTTTAAATATTAAAGCCCATTTCTTGCACTGTTGTGAAAAAAATCTGAAGTTCAAAGGTGTTAGCGTATATTAATGGTATCATAGAAACCCTTAGTCAAATAGGGCCAATGCTAGAGTTTGCGATATAATGTTTTCAGAAGAGAAACATTTATGCACTGTTTTGTTAGCTGGTTATTTGCATTTTTATTGCAAATTTTCAGTTTTTATCTTTTTGTATAGTGAATTAGCAGGAGAAAAGTAACATTATTTACGATCATGACACCCTGTTGCCTGAATGCCCAGTTCAACCAAACCATGTGGATACATATCCTGGCATTAGTTTGACAATTATAGTTAGGTGTCAAATGGGAATTACATTTGTGCATTCTCAGGGGGTGTAGTAAATTCTGTGTATGAATTTCATTTGGATGATTTTTTCTTTAGCTCACATCATGCGGGATAATATAGTTGTCAATGTTTTTTTCCCTGAAACTATGGTCCAGATAGGGAATATCAGTCTGCTACTTTTGTAAAAGAAAGATCAGTTCGGGAGAGTCTGTGCATAATACTCATTTGCATAATTAGCTACATTTTCCAGGATATTCCCTAACAGTAAAGTGAGGTAGGAAAGGGTTGCGCTATAGAAAAGTATTTGGTGGCCAGTTATTAGGTTCCACAAACCTACATCTAGTTGTTTCCCATACTTTTAGAACTTTGTTTTCATGGGTATGCTGATATTGGGGTGAGACCATGAACCTATGAATACCAGATTGCTCAGTGTGGAATATGATCCCTAAAATCACAATTACTATATTCACTGACAGATTTTTTTATTTTGGAGAACCACCATCTAACCTTGACCAAGACTGCTGCCTAATTGTATTGTTGAATTTGGTGAATAGTTTATAACCATAGGCGTGCGCACAGGGTGTGCCAGGTGTGCCCAGGCACACCCTAATCCCCCCATGCACATTAGTATTATTGCTCTGTGTAGCAGAAGGAACATGGGAAAGATCTTCCTTTTAGCGGCTCTGCCATAAGAGAAGTGTTTATGCTCTTCTCTTTCACTGTATCTGCAGGGAAATCAATGTGCCGGGGTCATATATATGTAGACACACACACATGCATGTGTGTTTGAGCTTTAGGGTGCACACCCTAATGCAATAGGCTGCGCACACCTATGTTTATAACTCTTTGGTCACTGGAAGTTTTAGAGTTGTTAATGCTATTATTAGTGTGTACCCTGCCCAAATGGAGGAGATCATTTTTACTATATGTGTGAAAAAAGAGTTTTGGTATACAAAGGTCATGCTGTCTTAATATATAGGTAAATGAAAGTAGAAAAAACATTCTTAGTTGAGATATTCACCCCATTACTGTGAGAGGGAGTAGGGACCAAGAACTACATCTCAGTATAATAAATTATGTTAGTATTCGTGTCAATTTCAGAGTAATACATAGAGGTGTGCGGTCCCTCCTGCAAGGATCATGAATTAAAATAATGTAGTGCTGTTGGCGTGTAGGGATAGTTTTCTTCTAGTTTTATGTTTTTTCGTCATTCTGCTAGTTGTAAACGTCTTACAGCATTACCTTTGGATGAGTTTTTCTTTAGTTCACATTATGCAAGGGAAGTATATAAATCTGCTATTAGTCTGCTTTGAAGAGAAGTATCCCTATTGTGGATGAATGCAAGATGTTAAAGTGCAAAAGTCCTCAACAGTATGGCACATAGATATACCGTATATACTCGAGTATAAGCCGAGATTTTCTGCCCTTTTTTTTGGGCTGAAAGTCAAGTCCCCCCCTCGGCTTATACTCGAGTCAGTGAAATTGAACATTGTAAATTGTACCTGAAAAAAATTGAGAGGCTGCGGCGTCCATCGTTTAAAACTTGCGGTCTCTTCCTGGTTCCTTCTGTGATAGGCGGAACTGTGTCTGCTGATAATCGCCTATCACGAACGTTCTCTCATCCTCACCCATCCCAGCAGACACTGTGTTCAGTGTTCCACCAATCACGGACGTCTGCTGGGAAACTGAGGATGAGAGAACGTTCGTGATAGGCGTTTTCTAAGCAGACACAGTCCGCCTATCACGGAAGGGACCAGGAAGAGACCGCAAGTTTTAAGCGATGGACGCCGCAGCCTCTCAATTTTTTTCAGGTACAATTTACAATGTTCAATTTACATTTTAGGGGCACAGTGAAGATGGGCACAGTGAGGATGGGCACAGTAAGGTGGCAATGGGCAGTGACAATTGGCTTAGTAAAGTTGCAATGGGCACAGTGAGGCGTGCAAATGGGACCCTCTTCCACTCACAGTAGCTGCTGCATTCTCACCCTCGGCTTAAACTCGAGTCAGTAAGTTTTCCCAGTTTTTTGTGGTAACATTAGGTACCTCGGCTTATACTCGGGTCGGCTTATACTCGAGTATATACGGTACTTGAAATATTACTTAAACCAAGATTATCACTCACATATTACCATTGATTTAATTGAAATGCAGGGGCTGTCGTTGCAGCCTTGTTTCTTATGCTGTGTACTTCAGAGATGTCATGCTGAGCCTGGATTTACTAACACAGAACAAGTAAAAGCATTTCAGGTACCCCAAGACCCTGATATACAGATGATTGTCAGAGGTCAGTGTCTCACCTAGTAATGAAGGGTGACAGCCCTTTAGAGTATAACAAAACCAAACACATCAGGTTGTTTCCTTTATACTCTACCTAGGCAAGATTCTAAATGAACCATTCTTTGTGCAAACGGGCATGAGTAATGCAAATATAACGATCTTGTTAGAAATTCTGTATATAGTATGTATCACACAAAACCTTTACCCTGCTTAGCTCCACAAGCAGAATGGGACACACCATGCCACAAGCCCAGTATCCTCCTGATAAAAGAGGGTGAGTGGTGTTATCTGTTTTGGGTCCTGCAGCGAGTTACCTCCTTTCGTTGGTTCTCTCCCCTAGAGTGTAGGGTAAAGTCTATTCTCCCTTTGTATTCAATAAGACCATTGTCCAGACAGTATTAAACCCAATAAAGAAGAGGTTTATTTTTCTTGCGTAGAACTTGATAGGAAAGTTGGAGATAGAGAATTTAACAGGGAGGTAGGTTCAGGCATGCGGCACATAAATGTCAGTTATTTTTACTCAGTCCTGAGTGGGCTTTGCTCACCCATATAGTCCCCTCTCACGGTCCTAGCAGACGGTGTGGAGCACGGAACATTCACCTTAAATCTCCTAAGGATGCGATCAGGATATGAACTTCTGAATCCCGAACTTCCAAGCACTTGTAACACTTGAGACCATAGGTGCCAGTGGGCACGTTACAAGGCTTTTGGCGGAGTATGGAATCCTTCCCTCTGATAGGCAACCAGGCCTCTCCGGAGACAGTGACTTCCCTCACTGATCCCTGCGGGCAGGTCCTCCCCTGGTTTCCTCTCCTTCAGAGCGGGTCACCATCACTTGGGCACCCTGGGACTCCTTTTTCTGGAGGTGCCCGGGGCCGAATATACACACACGTACTTCTGGCCATGAGGGCCACCGAAGGACCAAGGGGTCCTCTGGATCTCTTCCGAACTCTGGACCTAATGGCGTCCGCCCATTAAGTACCCTCTCCCAGCATGCACAGCGGGTAGACCACGCACACTGCATGCCTGCCGAGAGAGGACACCCAATAGCACTGCAATGGTACCTGTGGTTCAACCTGAGACCTGGGTGACAGCACCCCCCACAGGTTAAAGGGAACTGTACTGCCAGGCAACATCACAACAAAGCAGAAACCAATTTAAAGAATTCAAACAGCCTGAGCCTAACTATTTGCTCAGGCCACCCCTTAAATTTAGGCATAGCGACCCCAATTATGGGGGGTCCGCTACACACACCCCCTCCTGAACAAGACACTGTCCCAGTGTCTAGAATGAATCAAAGACCCCCCTCAATCCTGAGTGGGTGTTGATTTATTCATATAACTATACACAGATTTTTTTTTTTAAATGGTGCCTGAACCAAATATTTTGGGGAATGGAGGGGAAGAAAAAGAAAGAGGAAAAAAAAACATAGAGTAACATACAAACAGACATCACATTCTCAATGTCATATTTTAGCAATGTACAAAAACACATATCACATATCACATATCCCACCCTCTCCTAACTGACTACCCCACCCCATTCTCCAGTGGAGTTGACAGCAGATCGTACCTGCAGAGGGAAAAAAAAAAACAACAACATGCAGTATAACACACATCCTATCTTCTAATTTGTACAAAGAAGTGAGCCTATCCTCCAAAAAGAAATGACTTCCTTCTGTAAGTAAAGTACGCTAAGCCTAGCACCACTTTATATTATCACATAAATGATTCTCTCTTTTTTTTTTCTTGCAAACCGCTGCCAACTGGTGGCAGCGTAAAGTCATTACATCTACCACATTTGCGCATGGGAATGAATCACTGCACACATAAACACTTCCCATCTTGACCACGACGATTCTTCTTCTTTGGTCCTAGCTAGACTACCCCAAAGTTCAGCTTAAAGAATAAAAACTGTCTCTTCTTCTTTTTAAGTGCAGAGGAGAGAGAGAAAAAAAAACCACAGCTCTCCCATTTCCTCAATAGAGTAGACCTCCTCTATAGCAAAGGGCAAAGTTACTGAATCCAGGGCAGTTCATCCATGGAGAAACAGGATAATAAAGAACACACAAATTCCTGCTTCAAAGGTAAAAATGAGGATCAGGGAGAATGAGAGTCTTCCAGTGTCTCAATAAAGTACACAGCATCCTCTCTTCCCTTATTGCAAATCACCACTCGGTCAGCATGTATATGCCGACCATAGTTCCATTCTTTGCGGTAACCCTTGAAGCGATCAGCCAAGGCAGCTAAACAGGCGAAGTACCTAAGGGATTTAGGTACTTTCAAATGATCCCAAATAAAGTCAGAGTACCACCTCTTACGGTAGGCTTCTATCTCAAACAGGAGTTCCCTAGGAACATAAGGGTACTCCCAACCATATTCACTAGCGACTCTCTTGTTGAGGAGCCGCTGCAACCAGGCAATATGTGGCAGAGTTGCACGGTCTCCTGCTCCTGGCAAAACAATAGCATCCGGGGATCTTTTGACTGGCACTGCATCGGACATCGGTAGGGGCGGCCGCAACGGCAGACGCCCCTCTGTAGTGGCGGGCACAGGTGATGCAGGTGCGGGCAGTGCGGGTGTGGAAACAACCTTCTCCTCCAAAGTAGGGGCTTTCACTCAAGGCGTAGTTTCCCCCAGAGTCCATGGGCAATCCCACTCTAAGGTTCTAAGACGGGGTCACCGAAATCCTGTCCCAACCCTTCTGGACGAAGATTTCATTGACCTCCATGTCGTCACCCAGTTCAGAGGATGACTCGAAATCCGACGAGTTATATTATTCGGCAGGTAGATAATTTTTGGTGGATACAGTCACACTATCCCCAGACGACAAAAGTTCCCGAGGGTTGGCTGTTCACACATCCCCAGTAATATGGGGTATGGGCTTGATTGAAAAAAAGGGGGGGAAGGGGGTTTGTAGGGACTTTATATGAGGTAATGGGTCAAATTACCTCCATCCCTGTTAATTGTATGACAAAAAAGAGAACAAGAGAGAGCGGGACTTTGTATGAAGCATGTGCAGGAAAAGTCAAGATTGATTGGGGGTATTTAGCACATCTAGAATACGTTGTATAATTAATAATTTATTACTTTCACATAATGCATCGTACATAATTATATTGCACTATGGAAGAAATCGATAAAACATGCACAGACATGGTAGGGGAGGGAATTGTTCAAACAGAGACCCGAATACATAGACAATAAACACAGTAAGGTATATACTGCAGTGATACATATTTGGAGCATGAAGTTGGTAGCTCTACGCGTTTTGCAACTTTGGTCGCTCATCAGGAGCAAGCATGCATTGTGTTTCTGTAACGACATAAGCACATTTCAGGTTGATCCAGGGCATCTAACATTCAGCAGACAATGAACAAGTCAGAGTCCCAGATGGTACTCACCGGGTAACCATATGTTGCCGGCTTGGAACTGCAACCAAGCCCCATGGGCTGGGATAGCCCCTACCAGGGACTGTGGCAAGATACTACAAGACAGACAGCCCCACACAGGGCGCACCCAGGTCAGACAGGCATCAGGCAAGGAGTGAAGTATGGACCAATATCAGTGAATGGTAGTAGCTGTGAAATAAAGAACAGATGAAGGGTGAGTGCTTGAATGGGGGTGAGGATGAGAAGGGAGAATGAAGTGTATAGAAGGGGAAGGACACTGATCTAGACTGTGAATAAAGCAACAAAAATCTATGAAAAAAGTTGTAATATGTGAGGAAAGAAATTACCCATGGAGGCATAGTGTACTGCATGTTGATCAGTGACGTGCAAAGAGCCAAATGCCTGAAACAGCCATAGGTAGCGCTCTTTCATAGGTGCCGCTGTCCAAAATTCCCCCCCAACCTCACGCACGCAAGGGGGTGGGGAGGAGAGGTGCCTACACCAATGCAGAAGAGCCGCCTGGTAGTTTGGCGCCAACTTCACTCCCAACACCACTCTTGGCTGGCCGTCTACACATCCCCGGTAGCATGGGGTATGGGCTTCTTTCCCTTTCCCGGCAAACTTGTTGTCACAGTTCCCCCAGCCTCCTTACCGTCCCCTGACGTGGACTTCCCGGAGATCCCTCCACTTCGAAGATCCGGTTCAGGCAGGCGCTGGGACAGGCTTCTACCGTGGCCGCGGGAGGCCTTAACATATCCCACTTTTCGTTTGGCGGGTGGGATGGAAGTTTCCGTAGTGACGGAGGCAGCATCCACTGTGGCGTCCGTCGCTGGCTCCATGGTGGCTGGAACTCCATCTGTGGCATCTTTTCAAGCCACGGTGATGCGCGTGGGCTCGGCTGTAGAGGCGCAGTTGTCTTCCTCGGAAGTAACAGCCCCTGTAATGCAGTTGACCCGGTAGGCTCGGGGTGACTCGGTGGGCTGGTCCTCCTCAAATAGAAATTCTCCACAGGTCAAACACCTTCCGAATGGCCGTATCTGCACAGCCAAACCACCACATCTGAGACCGAGCACGCCCAGGGCCTCCGCATCGCTGCAAGTATAAAGTGCGAAGCGGCCCCTAGGCTTGAGCCGGATCCCCGTATCCGTGAGGGGAGCAGTAATGAGAGCAATGTCCATGGAAGTAGTAGCTGGGAACATCCGAGGTCCCGGTGAGATGGAAGTCCATGCAGCGGCAGACATATTGCTTCTCCTTACTAGTCCAGGCTCTTACTGTCCCTTGGCACCAAATGCACCACGTGCAACTCACAATTGGCGGGGCTCCTCCCTCTAAACTTCTTCCTGCACGTAGCTCGCAGGCTTTTCTTCTTTTTAGGACATGCGCACGAACTACGCAGTTAGAAAAATGAAAGCACAGTCCTGTACCTCCTTTTCTCTCAATAAAGTAGTGAAGCAGTCCAATTTTCCTTAATGGCCGACCACACAGTATTAACACACAGATCAGAGAAAAATAGTCCAACTTCCAGGGGTAGTTGCAAATCCCGGACGAGACCCCACGTGTAGCACACAGATCCTTTACCCTGCTTACCTCCACAAGCAGAATGGGACACACCATGCCACAAGCCCAGTATCCTCCTGATAAAAGAGGGTGAGTGGTGTTATCTGTTTTGGGTCCTGCAGCGAGTTACCTCCTTCCGTTGGTTCTCTCCCCTAGAGTGTAGGGTAAAGTCTATTCTCCCTTTGTATTCAATAAGGCCATTGTCCAGACAATATTAAACCCAATAAAAAAGAGGTTTATTTTTCTTGCGTAGAACTTGATAGGAAAGTTGGAGACGCGGCACTTAAATGTCAGTTATCTCCACTCAGTCCTGAGTGGGCTTTGCTCACCCGGATAGTCCCCTCTCACGGTCCTAGCAGCCGGTGTGGAGCCCGGAACATTCACCTTAAATCTCCTAAGGATACAATCAGGATATGAACTTCTGAATCCCAAACTTCCCAGCACTTGTAACACTTGAGGCCATAGGTGCCAGTGGGCACGTTACAAGGCTTTTGGCGGAGTATGGAATCCTTCCCTCTGATAGGCAACCAGGCCTCTCCGGAGACAGTGACTTCCTTCACTGATCCCTGCGGGCAGGTCCTCCCCTGGTTTCCTCTCCTTCAGAGCGGGTCACCCTCACTTGGGCACCCTGGAACTCCTTTTTCTGGTGTAGGCCTCAGCTAAAGGTGCTGGGCCTACCTGGAATGAAGAAGCCTCGGGCCGAAGGTGCCCAGGGCCGAATATACACACACGTACCACTGGCCATGAGGGCCACCGAAGGTGGCGTACGCTCCTCGGACCAAGGGGTCCTCTGGATCGCCTCCGAACTCCGGACCTAATGGCGTCCGCCCTCAACTACCCTCTCCCAGCATGCAAAGTGGGTAGACCACGCACACTGCACGCCTGTCGAGAGAGCACACCCAATAGTGCTGCAATGCTACCCGTGGTTCAACCTGAGACCTGGGTGACAGCGCCCCCCACAGGTCAAAGGGAACTGTACTGCTAGGCAACATCACAACAAAGCAGAAACCAATTTAAAGAATTCAAACAGCCTGAGCCTAACTATTTGCTCAGGCCACCCCTTAAATTTAGGCATAGTGACCCCAATTATGGGGGGTCCGCTACAAGTATATAGCCCTACAGAACAGACAGAGCACAGTCCATGTGGGCTTTGCTGCTTAACTGTAGACAGGAAGCAGGAAACTTTATTATAGAGAAAAGACATAGAGTTTAACCATAGATGCAGCTACAAAATTTTAAACACTGCCATCTACTGGCTTATGTAGTTGTTGCACAAAATACATAAACAATGTATTCCAACAACCCCACTAAACAACTACTCCTTACATTAGTCCCATTTCGGATCTCAGTTCAATAAATCTGTTTCTTGTAAGCGGTTTTGTCAAAGCATCTGCAAACTTCATCAGCAGCTCTAATCCACTTTTGTTTCTCATGAGTTGGAAGTCTTTGCATCTTATCCTGTGAATCTGGCTCTGGTTTTAATGCTACGCAAGCAATATAGAATAGACATTTGTCTGGGGTGCCTTCATTGCTTCTGGTGGATCTCCTGACTAAAGCCTCTTGTGGCCTGGTTTCTTCTTTTACAGCATTTGGATTGTTTGCGTTAATTTCTATTTTTGTGTTACTTTGTTGCGTATATTCATGTGACACTGATGTGGAATTTTCCTCAGTTTCAAAAGTTTCTGTGTTAGTTCATGAAATTTTGAAAACACTTACATTTAATCAACAATTACACTTTTACTGATGGTTACTTTGTTTGTGTCTTGGTGTAGAATCAGGGCTGGACTGGGACAAAAGTTTGGCCCTAAACTTCTTCAAGACCGGCCCACTTAAATTTTGAAAACACGCACAAAAACAAGTGAACAAGTGAAGTGGGAGGGCTAACGTCATGCAGGAACATTGCTACAGCCTCATTGGCTGGAATTTCAAAAACTGGCATTGCTGCATAGCCATTGGCTGCCTTTCAGCAATGCAGCGGCGCTGAGGCTGACCTGAGTTGTACACTATGAAGTGAGGTGATGGGCAGTGTGTATGACAGGTCTCTCCCATACTGGCCGGCCGGACAGGCCAGGGTGGTATACGGACAGGCCAGGGTGGTATACGGACAGGCCAGGGTGGTATACGGACAGGCCAGGGTGGTATACGGGCAGGCCAGGGTGGTATACGGGCAGGCCAGGGTGGTATACGAACAGGCTAGGGTGGTATAGGGACAGGCCAGGGTGGTATACGGACAGGCCAGGGTGGTATACAGATTATTAGCAGCCTTTTTATCTTGAATTTCCAAGACTGGTAAGTTATGGTTTGTCAGATTTGCAAATTTGTTGTGATTGTTGTTGTAAGTGATTTAGAACAAGAAAGAGGTGTGGACCTGGATCTCAATAAAATAAGCGAGGGGTGACACCCACAATTAAGACGAGGGTGTCTCCAATTATGCATATACCCCAAAAACAAAGAAAAAAAAAAAGAGGGGAGATTTGGATAGACCACCCAAAGGCTAATTCCTCATAAAAATATTTTATTAGAAAAAGGAAAAAAGACATTGAAAACAGCAAAGGCTCCTACAACATACTAATACCTCCGTCCCTCCTAAAATACACCACCATCTCCCCAGTGATATATACACTTCCAAGCCAACACCCTAAGACCCTCCTCCCAGACACAGCAACCCACTAAGACCCTCCCATAAGAAGCTGAAACAAATGTGACTCTATATACTGAAGTCCCCCAGTATATACAGTCACATTTTGTATTTTTTCCTTTTTCTAATAAAATATTTTTATGAGGAATTATCCTTTGTGTAATCTATCCAAATCTCCCCTCTTTTTAGTTTCTCTGTTTTTGGTCTTGTGTAAGTGATTTGTTGCAGCTGTGTTACTGGCCATTTTCTATTATTCTTTCACAGTCTTCTTTCTATTGCTGTATCTTACACTGTTGCTGTAGCTGGCTATTGTAGATTCTCTAGGCTTGGATGGCGGGTTGCCTCTTAGTTTTATCTGTCTCTGCCACAGGCCATGTTAGGACTCTATTAAAAAGCATTTAAAGATTTAAAAAGATGCAATAAGCAGGACTGGGCTCCGCCCCCCGAGTCCTGCTGTCTGTGTCAATGGACATGGGAGCGAGCCCGCACGGGTGCCCCGAGGGACAGTGCTTCTCCGACAGAGCACTCGAGAAGAGGAGGAGCCAGGAGCGTCGCTGAGGGACACCAGAAGAGGAGGATCAGGGCAACGCTGTACAAAACCAACTGCACAGAGGAGGTAAGTGTAGCGATACACCCAGTTAAGAGAGCCGCTGGTTTTCAGTTGGTTCGGGCCCTGTATACAGCACCGCCAACCCCAAGCAATCTACTCAACCCTCTATGGCACAGTTAGTCTAGGGAATGTTTCCTTCATATAATTCTATACCTGGTTATACACAATCTCACAGCAGGATAAGCAGATAATATATGCAATGATAAACACTGATCCAGGAGTGGTAAACTATATCTGATTTACTTAGGCATAAAGGTATAGGTCAAACATAACACATAGCATACATGCAGAGCCCTGCAGCAATAAACATACTAATCAGTGATAGTGCAGAGTGATCACACGCCACGTGCAGCTATCTTCTCTATGCGCAATGTGGCGCACCAAACAAAGTTTTAAACCCCTGGTCAGACCTGACTCAGATAAAGCTCAGTCTCTGTGAGAACAACTCTTCGCATGCAGATGAACGGTGGTGCACATACAAGAACAGTATTTGTAATCCAATAACGGTTAATAAAAGAGGAACGCTTCACCGGAGACTACACAACTCAGTTCCGCCACTAGTCTCCGGCGGGATAATAACTACAGCACGATGGGCCAAGGCAGTCACTAGGCCTAATCAAAGTACAAGTTAAATAAGTGAGCAGATGCTCTCTCACCCCTCCGGATGCGATCCCAGTCCGGGGTTTCCACCACTGTGTTTCCACACACAGTGCCTGCAACGATCAGGTCTCTGGTCCAACTGATGTCAGCAACTCAAAGAAGTCAGGTGTCACCCAGGCTCAGCAGTGGGGTGGAAGGCTCTTTGGAAGGTATGCAAGGCCCAGGCCTCGGGCCTTGCACTGCAACAGATCCGCACAGGGAGTCCTCTTGATTGCAGCGCGGTGTCCAAAGAGGCCGAGCTTAGCCTCGCCCTTTTCTTTAATAGCCTCACCCATGAGTCTCTGCGGTGTCCAAATGCACCCTGGGTGCCAAACGGGGTTCTGGGTAACTTAGTCCATAGGGCCTTAAAGGAGACCCCGCTACACAAGTATGGCATGTTTGTTTTTTTTTCAGTTTTTTAGAGACTTTAGATATCCTTTAAAGTAGGGACTTCAATCAATTCTGATGCAAGCTTCTGTGATGGTAAAGATATATTGCAGCTCACTCTTCTTCCATCCTCCAGTTTTGTGTGTTCTTCCCAAACACATGCCCATGTGATCTCACTTTCTGTCTCCCTCTATTTCCGAACATCACTTCCTGTTTTACCAGCTTTCAGACAAGCTGTATGCATTAGCATTTAAACGGAGGAAGCCCAACTCTTAACTGAACTATCAATGGAGTAATACAATTGCCCTTTAGCTTTCAGACAGCAAAAAATTATATTCTATATTTGCTACAAAAGTTGATAAAATAGCCATAGCGGCACACCAACTGGGCTCCTGCAGAGATGCTTCTATTTATACAAGTACCGTATATACTCGAGTATAAGCCGAGGTACCTAATGTTGCCACAAAAAAACTGGGAAAACGTACTGACTCGAGTATAAGCCGAGGGTCAACAATGCCTCACTGTTCCCCTATCCTCACTGTTCCCCTATCCTCACTGTTCCCCTATCCTCACTGTTCCCCTATCCTCACTGTTCTCCTATAATTTTTACATTGTAAATAGTACCTGTAAAGAAGTTGCGGCTGCGGCGTCCATCGTTCAAATTCCGCGGTCTCATCCTGTTCCTTCCGTGATAGGCGATTCTCATCAGACACTCTCCGCCTATCACGAACATTCTCTCATCCTCAGTTTCCCAGCAGACACTGTGTTGGGTGTTCCGCCAATCACATACGTCTGCTGGGAAACTGAGGATGAGAGACCGTTCGTGATAGGCGGAGAGTGTCTGATGAGAATCGCCTATCACGGAAGGAACAGGAAGAGACTGCGGAATTTGAACGATGGACGCCACAGCCACAACTTCTTTACAGGTACTATTTACAATGTAAAAATTTCGCTGACTCGAGTATAAGCCGAGGGGGGGACTTTCAGCCCAAAAAAAGGGCTGAAAATCTTGGCTTATACTCGAGTATATACGGTAATTAATAAATAAGGCACAGATGAAACTACTGTGTCGGTTCCTCCTGCTGACCTCCACATCCTTACTGTATCCTGTAATACATGATGGTCAGAGGGAAGAACAGTAAGAGCTGTGCTGGACCTTGGAGGCTTAATATAAAGATTTCTTCTCATCAGAGAGGAATTTAGCTGCATGGGCAAAAATAAAGGTGAGTGTTCACTCTTCTCTGATGGGTATACTGTGATTTAAAATGTTTACTATAGAAACAGGGCCACTTTATTGCCAGGTGTACTGTGAAAAACCCGATTTGCCTTCATGCCCTAGCTAGGGAGCTTTAATTTTCTGAGTGCATATCTGCAAAGGAAAGGGGCCATGACTTCACAGGCAGTTGAGATGAGTGCATCAACTACACATACAAGAACTACTATGACCCTGACTCTACCTGTGCCAGGATGCATCTATGTGGGAAATATTGTTGCCGTCTTATTCATGGAGAAAGGTGGACATAAATATGGATTGAGCTTTGCTACAGAACAAAGCCAATTTTATACTTCTCAAGTTCTAAAATTGTTCAAAAACACACTCACGTCTGGATATTGGTACAACAGTAGCAGCTTACACAATTTATTGACAAAAGATTCTAATAACCAACTGTGAGGGGGCTAGCTCGGCAGCGGGTATGTGTGACCCCCGGGATGGGCTCCCCACCCAAAAACAGGCCCAGCAGACGGAGGTTGTGGTTTTCAAAATCAAAAAAGGTGCGGTTTATTTTCTATTTACAGTGACAAAAACACAGCAAGGCAAAAAAACAAACACAAAATAAATCCTGGTCAACTTGACCTCTGACTAAACTTACAGGTTTCCTAACTAACGACTGGGATCAGCCTAGTGCTGTCCTAGTCCCTGGTTTTAAATGTCCAAGCAAAATATAGCCACACAGGCTTTCTCTCACCGCACAGGGGTTCACTCTCCCTAGACAGTCCACACAGGTCTGCTTCCAGGCATGAGCTAACATCTAATGAAGCTGGGATTTCTTATAGAGGCCTAAATGAGCTGACAAGGTTCAGCTGATCTCATCAACTCCCTGTCTGCACGACGCCCAGCCCTCTCCCTAGAGGTATGAGTCATCCATGAGCCCACTAGTCTCAGCTGGGCTTATACAACTCTCCACCTAGCTGTATAAATCGGCGTAAAGCCTGAATCTGGGCGAAATATATCTACCCCCCTGGATGCAACCAGGTGACTTTACCTTCCTGCTGTCACATACCCCCCCCTCTTGTTTTAACCTCGGGGTTGGAACACCAGCAATCAGGCATTCATGTACTCGAGACAAAGCATCCACATTCCCCATTTGAACGCCAGGGCGATGCTTTACTGTGAAGTTGAATTCCTGGAGGGCCAGGAACCACCTATTCACTCTTCTATTTGTTTCCTTGTTTTGAGCCATCCACTTTAACGGAGCGTGATCCGTAACCATGTCAAAGTGCCTACCTAGCAGGTAGTACCGAAGGGAATCTAGAGCCCACTTCACCGCTAAACACTCCTTTTCAACGGTGGCGTAATTTACCTCATGGGACTTCAACTTCCTGCTGAGGTAAATGACTGGGTGCTCTTCCCCGTTCCAGACCTGGGACAATACTGCTCCTAACCCCACATCTGACGCATCACTTTGTACGACAAAGTCTTTAGAGAAGTCGGGTGAGTACAACACTGGCTGGCTACATAAGGCTTGTTTCAAGAATTGGAATGCTGCCTCAGCCTCGGGGGTCCATTTAATCATGACCGACCCTTTCCCCTTCGTCAGGTTGGTTAGGGGCACAGCCTTAGAAGCAAAGTGGGGAATGAATCGCCGATAATACCCAGCGATTCCCAGAAAGGCTCGTACCTGCTTCTTGCTGTTGGGACGTGGCCAACTCTGGATGGCCTCGACTTTGTTGAGTTGGGGTTTTATTACTCCCCTCCCAATGGTGTACCCAAGATATTTGGCCTCCTCCTGCCCAATGGTACACTTCTTGGGGTTAGCCGTAAACCCTGCTTCCCGAACAGAGTCCAGGACTGCTTGCACTTTTGGCAGATGTGAGGCCCAATCTGTGCTATGGACAATTACGTCATCCAGGTAAGCCGCAGCATACTTCCGATGGGGCCTCAGCATCTGGTCCATTTTCCGCTGGAATGTGGCCGGCGCATTCTGTAACCCGAACGGCATTCTTTTATATTGGAACGCCCCGTCTGGGGTTACAAATGCGGTTTTCTCTTTGGCTGACTTGGCCAGGGGGATTTGCCAATACCCTTTTGTGAGGTCAAGAGTCGTCATGTATCGGGCTGTTCCCAGCCGGTCGATCAACTCATCTATACGTGGCATGGGGTAGGTGTCAAATTTTGTAACTTTGTTCAACTGACGAAAATCGTTACAAAATCGCCAGCTCCCATCCGGTTTAGGCACCAACACAATGGGACTAGACCAATCACTTTGGGACTCCTCTATCACCCCTAAGTTCAGCATTTTCTGTACTTCCTCCCGTATTGCCTCCCGTCGGGCCTCTGGGATCCGATAGGGTTTTAACTTCACCCTTTCACCGGGCGGGGTAATAATGTCATGCTCTACCCCAGATGTTTGTCCCGGCAGCTCAGAGAATACCTCCTTGTTGCGAAGCACAAACTCCTTAACCTCCTGTTGTTGGGGTTGTGACAAGGTGGCTGCGATTCCAACCTCAGGAATCACGCAACCAGTTTGAGCTGGTGACCAAGTGTCTGCGACTAGGGACTCTCTATCCCTCCAGGCTTTCAACAGATTAACGTGATAGATCTGTTCGGGCTTTCGCCTTCCTGGTTGTCTGACCTTGTAATTCACTTCGCTCACTTTTTCCATTATCTCGTAGGGGCCTTGCCATTTGGCAAGGAATTTACTTTCAACCGTAGGGACAAGTACCAATATCCTATCCCCCGGGGAAAAGGTACGGGTCTTGGCTCCACGGTTGTACACTCTCTGCTGTGCCAACTGCGCTTGGGCCAAATGTTCCTTCACGATGGGCATTACCTGTGCAATTCGATCTTGCATCAGGGCGACATGCTCAATCACACTCCTGTGGGGAGAACTCTCACTTTCCCAAGTTTCCTTGGCAATATCCAACAGCCCTCTTGGGTGTCTCCCATACAGTAACTCAAAGGGGGAGAATCCCGTAGAGGATTGGGGCACCTCCCTAATAGCAAACATCAAATAAGGAAGTAGACAGTCCCAATCCTTTCCATCCCTATCCACCACTTTCTTCAACATTTGTTTTAGGGTTTTGTTGAATCTTTCAACCAGCCCATCGGTTTGGGGGTGATACACAGATGTACGTAATTGCGTCACTTTGAACAATTTACACAGCTCCTTCATAACCCGGGACATAAAGGGTGTACCTTGGTCCGTAAGCAGTTCTTTACAAATACCCACCCGGCTAAAAACAAGAGATAGCTCTTTGGCTATGGTTTTGGCCGAGGTATTTCTGAGAGGGATCGCTTCTGGATAACGGGTGGCATAGTCCATTATAACCAATATGTACTGGTGCCCCCTAGCGGACTTGATTATAGGACCTACCAAATCCATTGCGATTCTCTCAAACGGGACCTCAATGATGGGTAGAGGGACCAGCGGGCTACGGAAGTGTGGCATCGGGGCCGACCTCTGACACACAGGGCAGGAGGAACAATAATTTTCTATGTCCTTCATCACCCCAGGCCAATAGAATCTCTGTAATACCCTCTCTCGGGTTTTCTCTGTCCCCAGATGACCTCCAAGAATGTGCCCATGGGCCAACTCCAACACCAACTTCCTGTAAGGTTTGGGCACCACCAGCTGCTCAACGGTTTCTTCTGCCCTTTTTGCCACCCGATACAGTAGGTCCTTCTCTACGCTGAAGTATGGGTAAGTGCAGGTATTATCTGGGTTCACTAACTCGCCATCTATTTTCACTACGTTTTCCCGTGCCTTTATTAGGGCGGGGTCTTTCAACTGTTCTGTGGCAAAGTTTTCCCTGTGAACCTCAAGATCAGAAAACTCCACAGACGGTAGGTTTTCGTCTGAGGAGGTGGGCTCCTCTCCAGTTTCTTGAGTCTCCCCTGCCAATACTGACAAGGGAAATTCGGGAGAGTCCTCACCACTCTCAGAGGAGTTCTGGCTATCATATTCCTGGTACATAGGGGCACCAGTGGGGGGCTCATGATCATCCCACAGTTCCCAGAACTTCGGAAAATCCCTTCCCACAATGGCGTCATGCGGTAACTGAGACACTAAGCCCACTGGATGAGAAAGGGTACCTTTGGGGGTCTCGAAACACACTGTAGTCACTGGATACTCTCGGGTGTCCCCATGCACACAAATAACGGCTACCTTGCTATTCCCAGAGACCTCTGTTTTAACTAACTCAGCCTTTATCAGGGTCACAAGGCTACCTGAATCCAGCAATACCACAACATTTCTACCATTAATACACATTTTGCATAAATGTTTCTCAGTTCCCCGAATGGCAGTGCATGCGACTGTCGCACACAGCGACTGACGTCTGCCCGTCAGAAAGTCACACTGCATGGGTTCCTCCAAAACCGGGCAATTTGCTGCAATATGTCCCGCTTGCCGGCAGCGGTAGCAAATGATCCTTCTTGCCGCCTCTTGAGCCGCTGATTTCCCAGGCTGTTCTCGCCAAACTTGGGGTAGAGCTCCCACCCTCTCACTCTCTCCACCCTTACCCCTTGGAATCATCTTATCCGCCCCTGGGGATGGTCTGGTCTTAGGGTGGAAAGTCCGAGTGTCTCTGGAAGAGGCCGTCAGGTTCTCTGTAGCCAAGTATTTCTCCACACGATCCACAAGACCATCGGCCGTCTCTGGGTCTCCATGGCTTACCCACTTTTGGATGGCAGTAGGAAGAGCTCTCAAAAACCGATCCATTACAACACGTTCCACAATCTTTGGTGCGGACAAAGTCTCTGGCTGTAGCCACTTTCTGCTCAGGTGAATGAGATCATACATTTGAGACCTGGGGGGTTTTCCAAGCTGGAAAGTCCAGTTATGCACACGCTGAGCCCGGACAGCCAGGGTGACACCCAGCCTTGCCAATATTTCAGCTTTTAGCATCACATAGTCTTTTGCTTGGTCAGGCTCTAGGTCATAGTAAGCTTTCTGCGATTCACCCGTTAACAGAGGAGCCACCAGTCCAGCCCACTGCTCCTCAGGCCACTTTTCTCTTTCAGCGGTCCTTTCAAATGTGGTCAAAAATACCTCTGGATCATCCTCTCCAGTCATTTTTGTCAATAAACGACTCACCCCAAAGGACGCGGTATTAGTGGGACGGCTTTCCTCACCGGTCTGCGGACGTTGCTGCATTACTGCTTCCATCTGTTGTTGTAGTCTCTGCTCTTGCTTCTGCAACAGGTCTATGAAGCGGGCCTCAGATTGCTGTTGGGCTTGTTGCTGAGCCTCCAGACTCTGTTGTAAAGTTGCAAGGCTCTGTTGATGAGCTTGCTGCTGGGCTGCAAGGCTCCTTTGCAAACCTGCATTTGTCTGCTGTTGATTGGCATTTGCTAGAGCCAGCTGTTTCAGTATCTCCTCCATGCTGGCTTAAAAAAAAACTGCCACTGGTTCTCCACCAACTGTGAGGGGGCTAGCTCGGCAGCGGGTATGTGTGACCCCCGGGATGGGCTCCCCACCCAAAAACAGGCCCAGCAGACGGAGGTTGTGGTTTTCAAAATCAAAAAAGGTGCGGTTTATTTTCTATTTACAGTGACAAAAACACAGCAAGGCAAAAAAACAAACACAAAATAAATCCTGGTCAACTTGACCTCTGACTAAACTTACAGGTTTCCTAACTAACGACTGGGATCAGCCTAGTGCTGTCCTAGTCCCTGGTTTTAAATGTCCAAGCAAAATATAGCCACACAGGCTTTCTCTCACCGCACAGGGGTTCACTCTCCCTAGACAGTCCACACAGGTCTGCTTCCAGGCATGAGCTAACATCTAATGAAGCTGGGATTTCTTATAGAGGCCTAAATGAGCTGACAAGGTTCAGCTGATCTCATCAACTCCCTGTCTGCACGACGCCCAGCCCTCTCCCTAGAGGTATGAGTCATCCATGAGCCCACTAGTCTCAGCTGGGCTTATACAACTCTCCACCTAGCTGTATAAATCGGCGTAAAGCCTGAATCTGGGCGAAATATATCTACCCCCCTGGATGCAACCAGGTGACTTTACCTTCCTGCTGTCACACAATATAAAATAAAGCGTAGCAATAATAACAATGCAATAAGTGAACACTTTAAGTCCAAAAAGTCCAAACGGAGATAGTGAACACCTCAAATGTGCCCAAAAAACAGACAAGAGTGTTAACAATCCACACCATCAGTACACAGAGCCTCTTACCAAAGCATATTGACCCTCAACATAAAAAAAAGTGGTCAAATATCTCTTATAAACACAGCCAGGATTCCACAGCCTCCACCAGATATAATCACCACATATTTAGCTGGGTTGCTCACTTGAGATCCTGGCACTCACTCCACATCAGCAATCCAAAAGGTATCCAACTTCCATACACATACGAAGCATATTGACCCTCAACATATAATTCTAAAGCTGCCCACAGGCACAGACAATAGACACCTCTCCAACTGTCCTCAAGACAAGCTCTCACAGAAGCAATGCAGAGTGCTCCAATGACTTATAGGCTCAGCTGGGCTGACTCTGAAGAGATACATTGCAGCAAATCAATGAGGTGGCAAAGAGTTTGGCAGTGAAAGGTTCTGCAACTCACAACCATAGCATGTGGTTTGGCAGTAAAGCGGTTACATTTGGAAACTCAACACAGTGGTTAAGCCTTGGCAGTGGAGCTTCAGAGCCACATAGTAACACGTGGTTTGGCAGTGATAGAGTTGAGTAAGTCACCAACATCAGCTATCTATCCATCTGGGCAGCTGGCTCTAGTAAACATGATTCCATGCTTTTAGGGCAGCCTTTCTTAATCTTTTAACTTGGAGGAACCCTTGAAATAATTTTCTGGTCTTAGGAAACCCTTACAAATATTTATGATATCTACAACTCATGGTACATTAAGGTGATGGTCAGTAGGAAGACTGCTCCTTAAATTTTTATTCAGTGGGAAGAATCCCTCCTTAACAAATAGCTAAAGAGATTATTGGTTACTTATTTCAGAGAGGCAGAAATTGCTCATTGCTCAAGGAACCCTTGGCAACTGTACGAGGAACCCTTGATATCCATGGAACCCTGGTTGAGAGCGGCTGCTATAGGGTTTAGAGTTTCCAACACTAGTGTATAACACTCTAGGGATGTAGGAGCTGATGGTAGTTGGGGACAACAAAAGTACATTACTTTACAATACTGCTCAATCCACACCTTTGGATTATAGCACAAATACTTTATCTTTATTTACCTAATGCAAATGCAGTACAAATACCTGGCTCAAGACTAACAGCACATACGTTTAACAAAACATATAACACCATGGTTATAACACCCAATTTGCCTGCATGCCGCCTTTATCTCAAAGGATTTATTTAAAAATATTGTAATCAAAATTTAATTGTTATTTTTATAACATTTTCTTGCAACATTTGCATGCAATGCTTTCAGTTGCATTACATTTGTTAGGCTTAGAATTTTATCAGTAAACATGAATGTCAACATCTTATATGTAATGTTAATTAGCTTGGCTTTCTTTCTTAAAATAAACACCCATATAATGTTAATTTTACAGGAAGCTTTGATGCCTAAAATGTTTTTTCTATATTACAGACAAATGGGGAAAACACCTAATTTATATTTGTTACATGTTCTAAATCACAGAACTAAAGAATAAATAAATAAATAAATAAAAAGCTCCTTACATTTTATATGCTTTTTTTCTGAAAACTCCAAAACTGAAGGGGGAGCTAGAGAGTCAATGTTTACCATTATTAGGCCTATTTGTATTATACCGGCATATCATCAGTTATGAACTAGATTTGAACATGGTCTGTCTTAACAAAGGGATAAAATCCAGAAGCTGCGTTTCTGCATTGTATGTTAATGATTGAAAACTCATGCCGCGTACACACGACCGCTTTTCCTGTCATGCAAAAAACTGACGTTTTTCTCGACGTGATTCGTCGTGATTTCTCTCAAGCCTGCCTTGCATACACACGTTCAGGAATAAAACGCTCGAGCAAAGCGCGGTGACATACAACACGTACGACAACACGTACAACGGCACTATAAAGGGGAAGTTCCATTCGAATGGCGCCACCCTTTGGGCTGCTTTTGCTGATCTCGTGTTAGTAAAGTTTGGTGAGAGACGATTCGCGCTTTTCAGCCTTGTGCTTTTCTGTCTGTTACAGAGTGACGAATGTGCTATCTCTATTACAAACGCTACTTGATTCTGAGCATGCAGATTTTTTTCCCCTCGGAAAAGCATACACACGAGCGGTTTTTGCAACGAGAAAAAGAACGACGGGAAAAGCGACGTGAAAAAATAGAGCAGGTTCTAATTTTTTTGCGGGCAGTTTTCTCGTCGAGAAAACTGCTATGGAGCATACACACGAACGGTTTTCACGACCAATTTAAAAAATGGCAGTTTTCTCTGCGGCATCAGTGTGTGGGGACAAAATTAATTTCCTCTCATTCTACATTGTTAAGAGTAGCTTGCAGTATACCTGAGGCCTGCTTCAAACAAACACCTATAAAGGTAACAAATATTTTTTAAAGTAGGCAAGTAAAGGCAAAGCGTTTTCATTTTAGATAGAATAAGGGAGAGTTATAACCCCTGTCTGTTTTTTTTTTTCATCTGCATTTGGGTCCCATTGGGAAAAATTACCATCACTTCCTGTCCCATTGCTAAAACAGGAAGTGAGAGGAAATCTCTCCAAAGTGAGGGAATCCCGGGATGTCACTAGAACTAGTGTTCCCATTTAGACATGTGCAATTTGTTTAGTTCCAAATTCGTTAACGAATTTAGACAAAATTTGTTAATTTGGAAGTATCCAAATTAACGAAAACCTATAAAATCGAAAATTTGAAAATTCATCAATTTGAAAATTCAAAATTCGAAAACCCGAAAATGTTAAACTCTGAAATAACAACGAACTAATATTACCTTAATTATTACTAACTATTAAATTATAGGTATTGGAATTTCCTTTCAAATTTGGCTGTTAGTGAACATAACAAATACGAACTTATCCGAAATAACGAATGCCGTATCTAAACGAATGGAAGGTAACAAATTAATAAGAATAAATAACAATAATAATAATAAAAACGTTTTATTAATATTATTATTTATTATTAATTAGTTCCGTTCCATTCGTTTAGATGCGGCAGTCGTTATTTTGGATAATTCATGACGGATGAAGGATGCAGGACAAGGTGCAGTAGTGTTGGAGGCTGTTCCGCCGCCACGCCTCCAAAATGCTACTACTGGTTGTGACACACCTCTCTCCTCCACACCCTCTTCTTCTTCCTCCATGGCCTCTTCCTGTGCTTTGTCCTCGGAACCAGCGGTGCTCCGTAGGCGTTCAAGGTGCTACGCAAATACACAGGCAAAAAGATGCCATGCCGTGCTTGCGCTGGTGTGTTTGGGGGACAAGAGCCACACTGGGGCAGAGGTTCTGTCTGCTCTGCAGGGGCAGGCCGAGAGGTGGTTGACGCCACGCCAGCTTAAGCCAGGAATGGTGGTTTGCGACAATGGCACCAACCTCCTCTCCGCCCTCCGACAGGGACAACTGACCCATGTGTCCTGTGTGGCTCACGTCCTTAACCTGGTGGTGCAGCGGTTCTTGGGCAGGTACCCGGGCTTACAGGATGTCCTGAGGCAGGCCAGGAAAGTCTGTGTGCATTTCCGCAGATCTTATAATGCCAGTGCTCGCCTGGCTGAGCTGCAAAAGGAGTTGAACCTGCCCAAGAACCGCCTTATATGTGACATGCCCACCAGGTGGAACTCAACGTTGGCCATGCTGCAGCGGCTGCACACGCAGCAGAGGGCCATCAATGAGTACCTGTGCGGCTATGGCACCAGGACAGGGTCAGGGGAGCTCGGGTTTTTTTCACCACGCCAGTGGGGCATGATCAGGGATGCATGCACTGTCCTGGCACCATTTGAGGAGGCCACGAGGATGGTGAGCAGTGACAGTGCATGCATCAGTGACACTGTACCTCTTGTCCACCTGTTGGAACATACGCTGCGTGGAATAATGGACAGGGCACTTGAGGCAGAACAGAGGCAGGAAGAGGAGGACTTCCTTGCCTCTCGAGGCCCCCTTTACCCAGACAGTGTTCCTTCTGTCCCACCCATCGCACAGGAAGAGGAGGAGGAGGAGGAGGAGGATTGTGTCAGCATGGAGGTGGAGCCTGGCATTTAGCATCATCAGCAGCAGTCTTTTAGGGATGATTTACAGTCCCAAGAAACCCGTGGACTTGTACGTGGCTGGGAGGAGGAGGCTGCGGATCATGTCGTCCTTAGTGACCCAGAGGACTCCGGACCGAATGCCTCAGCTAACCTACGCTGCATGGCCTCCCTGATCCTGCAAAGTCTGCGGAAGGATCCTCGTATTCTTCGGATCAAGGAGAGGGACCATTACTGGCTGGCCACTCTCCTTGATCCACGGTACAAGGGTAAGGTTGCGGACCTTATCTTACCGTCGCAGAGGGAGCAGAGGATGAGACAACTCCGGGAGGCCTTGCAGAAAGGTCTGTGCAACGCGTTCCCAGAGACTGGGAGGTTACAAACTCCTGGTCCTGGACAACGAGTTGCTGAGGCTTCGGTCAGTCAAAGAAGGAACGGTGGGGAAGGTGGCCGTCTGACCGATGCGTTCAGACAATTCTTTAGTCCGCAGCCCCAAGGTATGATCGGTTCCAGCAACCATCGCCAGCGTCTGATATACATGGTGCAGGAATACCTAGGGGCAAGGTCAGACTTGGACACCTTCCCCACAGAAAATCCTCTGGCTTACTGGGTCTTGAGGATGGATCGCTGGCCAGAGCTTGCACAGTATGCAATTGAGCTACTGGTCTGTCCTGCATCCAGCGTTCTTTGAGAACACACATTCAGTGCTGCTGGAGGATTTGTCATGGATCACAGGGTGCGCCTGTCCACCGACTCGGTTGATCGACTGATCTTCATAAAGATGAACCAGTCTTGGATCACCACCAGCTACCAAACACCTGAAGCTGATATAACAGACTAATTTATTTTCAAATGTCACATCCCTTCAAGACTGATGCTGATGCTGAGTGACTGTCCTGTTATGTTGACTGACTCTCCTCCTCCTCCTCAATGATCCGATTCATGATGATAGCTTGAAAGAACATTTTTGTTTCTGGGTGCCGCCACGAGTGGCTAAGGCCCAATTTTTCAGCCCCTGTTTAACAGGGGCATGTAATTACAATTTTTTATGCAATGCTTTGCAGCAGGGCTCATTCCTGCATTCCAACTAGAGTATCTGGGAGAGGTTGCAGTTTCGTGGCACCAGCACCAGTGCCTAAGGCCCAATTTTTCAGCCCCTGTTTAACAGGGGCGTGTAATTACAATTTTTGATGCAATACTTTGCAACAGGGCTCATTGCTGTGCTCCAAGTACTGTATCTGTGAGGGGTTGCAGTGTTGTGGTACCAGTGCCTAAGGCCCAATTTTTCTGCCCCTGTTTAACAGGGGCATGTAATTACAATTCTTGATCTAATAATTCACAGCAGGGCCCATTCCTGCGCCCACCAAGAGTAACTGTGAGGCCTTACAGTGTTGTGTCAACACCACCACCACCACCACCAAAGGCCCAATTTTTCAGCCCCTGTTCAACAGGGGCATGCAATTACAATTCTTGATCTAATAATTCACAGCAGGGCCCATTCATGCGCCCCACCAAGAGTAACTGTGAGGGCTTACATTGTTGTAGCAACACCAACACCTAAGGGGCAAATTTCTGCAGAGTATATACGGTAGGCTTGTGCAATTCGTTTCGTAACGAATCAAAATTCGTCCGAATTTAGCAACTTTCGGACATTCGGAAGCATTCGAATTTCCGAACAGAGCAATTACGAATAAAACCGAATCCGAAATAAGTTATACCGCAAAATAGCGAATGCCCGAAGGTCTTCGGCATAATTCGTTATGAAAAAAGTTACGAATGTACGAATCCATTCGAAGCACAATAACACTCACTCTGCTCTCTGCTTCTCCCTCACCATGCTGAACTCCCTCTCAAAATGGTGTACAGGGGCGGAGGCTATAGCCGCATGAAAAAACGAAAGTAAAATACGAGATTTCAAATCCATTCGAAGCACAATAACACTCACTCTGCTCTGCTCTCTGCTTCTCCCTCACCGTGCTGAACCCTCTCAAAATGGTGTACAGGGGCGGAGCCTATAGCCGCATGTAAAAAACGAAAGTAAAATACGAGATTTCGAATTGTTACAAATAACCGCTATGTATTTAGAAAAGTACAAATCCATTCGAAGCACATTAGGCATAATAGGCAGCGTCGTTGTGAGAGAGACACGGAAAATTACGAATCAACGAACCCAAAAAAAGTTACGAAAGTAGGAGTTGTGTCCAGAATCAACGAAAAACAACGTACTCTACCGAAAGTACGAACCCAAAAAAAGTTACGAAAGTAGGAGTTGTGTCCAGAATCAACGAAAAACAACGTACTCTACCGAAAGTACGAATTATAAAGCAACAAAAAATTCAACGAAAAATGTCGCTTGCAAAAATACGAATGAGTCCGAACACGAAAAATCCCGTCTAGCAAAATTACGAATGATTACGAATCAACAGGACCGGAAAGAAACGAACCGAAACGGAACGAATTTTTCCGTTGTGCACAAGTCTAATATACGGCAGGCCCCTACTTTCAAACATCCAACTTACAAATGACTCCTCCTTGCAAACGGAAGGATACAACAGGAAGTGAGAGGAAATCTACCCCATAGGAAGGCAAATTCTCTCCTGTAAGAGTTAATATGGGAAAAAAAGTGTCTCCTCTCCACTGATGCTTTATCACCTATTCTTGTCTCAATAAAAAACCCAAATTTTCAAAAAACATTTGTCATTATGACGGAAAGTGAGGTGAACTGTTCTGAACAGGTGCACACTGCACAGACAGCAAAACAAATGTTACAGGGGTGATAACCCTTCCCTATGTTTTCCAAAAAGTTTAAAAATAGATTTTTGGGCTGGAGCTACACTTAAACAATGTACCTGTTCAAAATTACAAACAGATTCTACATAAGAACAAACCTACAGTCCCTGTCTTGTATGCACCGCCTGTATACGGCTGTTCAGAGTATATAGGGCCTTTTTTATTTTGTGTGCGGGGTTCCCCTTAATATCCATACAAGACCCAAAGGGGCTGGTAATGGACTGGGGTAGGGGGGGGGGTGTGATGGGGTAGCTATGCCATATTTCTTAAAGATTTTCATCCATATTACCGGGACCAGACATTACATTAAAGCCGCAAGCAGTTTTAAATGGCTTTTTTTCCTTTAGAAATGTCATTTTATGCAGGGACAGTTCTAAACACGGGAAACACGTGGCATTTCACAGGCATACTTTAGACACCCCCCCCCCCCCCCCGGTACGATATTTAAAGGAATATTTGACTTTTTTTTTTCACTTTATGCATCATTAAAATGACTGCTCCCGAAAAACAGCCATTTTTAAAACTTCTTTTTGCATTGATACATGTCCCCTGGTGCAGAACCCGGGTTCCCAAACCCTTTTTAGGACAATAACATGCATAATAGTCGTTATAATTAGCACTTTAGATTTCGAACGTTCGCATCCATTCTATTCAATAGGGTTCTAACGTTCGTGCGAACTTTCGGTCCGTTCGCGGGTTCTGGTGCGAACCGAACCCGGGGGTGTTCGGCTCATCACTACTCAAGACGACTTGAGAGGCGATTTGCAAAATGACTTCTGTATAGAAGTCAATGCAAGTCGTCCAGAGTCGCCCCCAAATTGGTACAGGAACCTTTTTCTAAGTCGGAGTGACCTGAGTCGCTCCTATTAGAACGGTTCCATTCAACAGAGCGGGACGCGACTCGTCAGGTGACTGAGTCGCCTGACGAGTCGCCCCTATGTGAACCGGGTCTAACTGTTCCAGTGTCAATCCAAAATTTGTGATTTTCTTTTACTTTAATTTTTGATGAAAGGTAAACAGGACAAATAGGGAGGGCACAGACAGCAATAAAAACTGAAAGGTGTTCTAATCCCTCTACACTTTATCCAAAATGTAAAAAAAAAAATAACCCTTGCCATGTTGGGCATCTAACTAAAACACAGGAACCTAACTACCTGTCTTGAAGCAACCTACTGCTGCCCAGACACCAGGCTGTCACACAGAATAAATCTCACCACTAAGGATGAGCCGAACACCCCCCCCCCGGTTCGGTTCGCATCAGAACTTGCATGGTATTGTCATAAAAATTGTTTGGGGACCCGGGTCCTGCCCCAGGGGACATGTATCAATGCAAAAACAAGTTTTAAAAATAGCAGTTTTTTCAGGAGCAGTGATTTTAATAATGCTTAAAGTGAAACAATAAAAATAAAATATTCCTTTAAATATCGTGCTTGGGGGGTGTCTATAGTATGCCTGTAAAGTGGCACATTTTTCCTGTGTTTAGAACAGTACCGCAGCAAAATGACATTTCTAAAGGAAGAAAAGTCATTTAAAACTGATTGTGGCTGTAATGAATTGTCGGATCTTGGCAATATAGATAAAACTCATTGAAAAAAAAAAAGGCACGAACCAAAGGTCTGGTATAGATATTAAGGGGAACCCTGCGGCAAATTTAAAAAAAATGGCGTAGGGGTCCCCCCAAAATCCATACCAGACCCTTATCCGAGCACGCAACCTGGCAGGCGGCAGGTAAAGAGGAGGGGACGAGAGAGCGCCCCCCTCCTAAACCATAGCAGGCCACATGCCCTCAACATGGGAATGGTGCTTCGGAGTTGTCCCCCAAAAACACCTTGTCCCCAGGTTGATGGGGACAAGGGCCTCATCCCCACAACCCTTGCCAGGTGGTTGTGGGGGTCTGCGGGCAGGGGGCTTAACGGAATCTAGAAGCCCCTTTTAACAAGGGGACCCCCAGATCCCGCCCCCCCATGTGAGTTGGTAAGGGGTACATTGTACCCCTACCAATTCACAAAAATTGGTAAGTGACGTCAGAGGAAGGCGGGGTCACTTGTTTACGTCACCAAGTGGCCCCGCCTTCAGCTATATAACAGCTGTCAACGAGAAGAAGCGTCACTCGGTGGAAGCCTCCCATAGAGGCAGAGCTGCTGCGGGTAATAAAGGACTTGTCCCAAAGTGTCTCCCGTCTTTTTTTACAATTTTTTTCACTTTTTTTGTGAATTGATAGGGGTACAATGTACCCCTTACCAATTCACATGGAGGGGTGGGATCTGGGGGTCCCCTTGTTAAAGGGGGCTTTCAGATTTTGATAATCCCCCCGCCTGCAGACCCCCACAACTACCAGGCAAGGGTTGCGGGGATGAGGCCCTTGTCCCTATCAACCATGTTGAGGGCATGTGGCCTGGTACGGTTCAGGAGGGGGGCGCTCTCTCGTCCCCCTCTTTTCCTGCAGCCTGCCAGGTTGCATGCTCAGATAAGGGTCTGGTATGCATTTTGGAGGGGACCCCTACACCATTTTTTTTTTTAATTTGCCGCAGGGTTCCCCTTATTATCCATACCAGACCTAAAGGGCCTGGTATGGATTTTGGGGGGACCCCCACGCAATTTTTTTTTAAATTTTGGTCCGGGGTTCCCCTTAATATTCATACCAGACACACAAAGGGCCCATGCCGCTTTTTCTCAATGAGTTTTACCTATATTGCCAAGACCTGACAATTTATTACAGCCGCAATCAGTTTTAAATTACTTTTCTTCCAGTAGAAATGTAATTTTGCTGCGGGACTGTACTAAACATTGAAAAAATGCGCCACTTTACAGGCATACTATAGACACCCCCCAGGCACAATATTTAAATGAATATTTCATTTTTATTGTTTCACTTTAAGCATTATTAAAATCACTGCTCCTTTTTAAAACTTTTTTTTGCATTGATATACTGTATGCCCCTTGGGGCAGGACCCAGGCCCCCAAACACTTTTTATGGCAATAACTTGCATCTCTTTTTTCATCTCTCCCCCTTCCCCGCTGTTCTGTTTCTATTTCTGATTACTCCTTGCCCTCTCTCCCGCCCAGCCTTGATTCTCCTAGGCATTGGGAGATTTCATGGCCGGGCCTTTTATATATAGGAGTGTAGAGTATTGTCTTTTTTTTTTGTTGTTACTGTTTGGAAATATTGAGAGTGTGTATGTGTCCTATGTACTGTATTGTAAATATGTGATGTGTTGTTAAAAAAACAATAAAAAGATATTAAATAAAAAAAAAATAACTTGCATATAAGCTTTTAAAATCAACACTTTTGTTTTTTCATGTTAGTGTCCCATAGACTTTTAAACGGTTTTCCTCGGCTTTCGAATTTGCCGCGAACACCGCATAATGTTCGCTGTTTGGCGAACACCTGATGTTCGAGTCAAACTTACATTTGACTCGAACATCGGGCTCATCCCTACTCACCACACAGAGAAGTAGCTGCTCTCCAGTCATAGTTACATAGTTAGTCAGTAATCTAGTTCAACCATAAAAAAATAAATAAAAAATAAATAAAAATCATACAATCCCATATACCCAATTCTATACCCACAGTTGATCCAGAGGAAGGCGAAAAACCCCAGCAGAGCATGATCCAATTTTCTACAGAAGGGGAAAAAATTCCTTCCTGATCCCCCGAGAGGCAATCAGATTTTCCCTGGATCAACTTTACCTATAAATGTTAGTACCCAGTTATATTATGTACACTTAGGAAAGTATCCAGGCCTTTCTTAAAGCAATCTACTGAGCTGGCCAGAACCACCTCTGGAGGGAGTCTATTCCACATTTTCACAGCTCTTACTGTGAAGAAACCTTTCCGTATTTGGAGATGAAATCTCTTTTTCTCTAGACGTAAAGAGTGCCCCCTTGTCCTCTGTGTTGACCGTAAAGTGAATAACTCAACACCAAGTTCACTATATGGACCCCTTATATATTTGTACATGTTGATCATATCCCCCCTTAATCTCCTTTTCTCAAGAGAGAATAAATTCAGTTCCTCTAATCTTTCCTCATAGCTGAGCTCCTCCATGCCTCTTATCAGTTTGGTTGTCCTTCTCTGCACTTTCTCCAGTTCCCTGAGATCCTTTTTGAGAACAGGTGCCCAAAACTGAACTGCATATTCCAGATGAGATCTTACTAATGATTTGTACAGGGGCAAAATTATATCTCTCTCTCTGGAGTCCATACCACTCTTAATACAAGAAAGGACTTTACTCGCTTTGGAAACCGCAGCTTGGCATTGCATGCTATTATTGAGCTTATGATCTACCAAAACCCCCAGATCCTTCTCCACTACGGATCCCCCCAGTTGTACTCCCCCTAGTATGTAGGGGGAGTACAACTGGGGGGATCCGTAGTGGAGGATGCATGCCTATTCTTAGCCCCCCAGTCGGTCATGCACAGAGATCTGGTTCCAGGGTGGAGAACCCAGAGTACTCTTTAGCTGAGCTCGTTATCCCCTCACTGAGCCTAGCAAGATCACCACTCAGCACAAAAAGGAAAGCAGATTGTATGCTGCATGAACCTTAGACAAATATATCTCCCATCCTGGACACAACAAATTGTTTTTCTTAAAAATCGAAATCAAAAACTCGAGGTGCTAAATAAAAAATAAGAATAAAGACTGCAGCTGCTGTACAAAGGTGCTACAACCTTAAAAGTGATAAGAAATATAAAGCAGCGCTGGCAGCCTATATCATGCAATACACATCCTAGTGATTGGTGCCTTATACATCAATGTGTTTTAGTGACATACAAAGTCAAAAACATATATAATATAATATTAAACAAAATCTATAAAGTGCTTGGTGCTTCTGTAAAAAGTGCAATGGTGCTCCAAAACTTTGCAAAAAGTGTGAGGTGACTCTCCCTTCCGTGACCCCACTCACCAGAATTCATAGACCTTTAGCTTCGAAGTCTGGGATCAAAAAAGCAGTGATCTAATGATCTGGAGATATGTAGCCACTTTTCCAAGGGGATACTTTACGATAGATTTTGTGTAATATTATATCTGTTTTTGATTTTGTATGTCACTAAAACACATTTATGTATAAGGCACCAATCACTAGGATCAGGGGCGGGCTGGTGGGGGGGGCAGAGTGGAAATTTCCCCCCAGGTCGTCGAATTTATACTCAAAACGCCTGCTGTCTGCTGACATATTTTTTTTTTATGCAGGCAGCAGGAGGTCGATCGTGGCGGCCGCCGATTGGCTGTGTTGCTCCCGTGCTGCATTCTGGGAGTTGTAGTCCGGACCGTACTCAAGTTCCTGGTGGCGATGGGTGGAGAGAACTGAGCAGCGGTGCGTAGCAGCCGGAAACTACAACTCCCACAGACGGAGTCTTCAGAGGCAGGCAGAGGGGGGTGTGACTCACTGGCTCGGGCTGGGAGCTGGATGGCTGCAAGCAGGGGCGGTACAGGGGGGTTTGAGGGAGCGCCAGGTTGTGAGCAGGAAAATCTGCCCACAAAGTCTAGTTGTATCACTTGTATGCCCCTTTTGCCAGCCCAAAACAAAATGTATGCGTCCCTGCTTGTTGCTCTGTGGCAGCAGATACACCCATTTCCAGGCTCTCTTCTTGAGTTCCTGAGTCCCCCCCTACCCCAGATCGGAACTGGTACAGTCCTTGTGGGGAAGGAAAAACCTCACACTGCAGCATCGATGATTGGGTCCCGTCCCGCCCAGCACACAGCAGAGACCTCCTCCAGGGCAGAGTGAAGATTGTGTACAGCATGGAAGGGAGACTAGATCCACTTCTACTTACCGTATTTTCCGGCGTATAAGACAACTTTTTACCCCATAAAAATCTTCTCCAAAGTCGGGGGTCGTCTTATACGCCGGTACGTACCTGACATGTAGAATCTCCAGTCAGACCGCATCCATTTTTCAAAAGCCACGCCTCCTCCTCGTGCTGTTTCGTGATAGGCGGAACACTCAGCTTTCCAGCAGAGCCTCTGTTTAGTGTTCCGCCTATCACGGATGCCCTCTCGTCCTTGGCCTCGGATGAGAGGGCATCTGTGATAGGCGGAACACTGAACACAGTGTCTGCTGGGAAGCTGAGTGTTTCCGCCTATCACAGAACAGCACGAGAAGGAGGCGCGGTATTTAAAAAATGGACGGCCGTGGTCTGACTGGAGATTCTACATGCCAGGGATAAGGTATGTGATCGTCGAGGGGCACAGTGAGGTATGCAATGGGGCACAGTGAGGTATGCAATTGGGCACAGTGAGGTATGAAATGGGGCACAGTGAGGTATGCAATGGGGCACAGTGAGGTATGCAATGGGGCACAGTGAGGTATGCAATGGGGCACAGTGAGGTATGCAATGGGGCACAGTGTGGTATGCAATGGGGCACAGTGAGGTATGGCGAGGCATGGCTACTCGGAAGGGGGTCGTCTTATACGGCGAGTATATCCCAAAACCCAAATTTTATCTGGAAAATTAGGGGGTCGTCTTATACGCCCAGTCGCCTTATACGCCGGCAAATACGGTACTGTAAGCCTCCACTGCTCTGCATACTGTGATGTGAACCTGCTCTGTACTTTTCACTGCAGGTTTATTGAAAGTGAAAGTCAAATCATTATTTTTAGAAGATATGTGTATGTGGATTACATCTATGTAGCACCTAAAATGTCACACTAATTCCTAACCTGTTCAAGAATATAAGAATACACAGCAAAGGATGTGATTTCTTATCCCAGCCCAAGAAGTACAGAAGTCCACTCTTGCAGTGTGGGGGAAGGGGAGAAGGGGGTATAGCCTTTTTTTACTTACCTGATTCTATGCTCCAGCCAGCTCCAGCGTTCTCCTCCTCCCTAAGACCCCTCTTTTAAATATGCAGGCATGCATCTGTAGCGGCCTCCTTTCTCCCCTCTTTGCATCAGCTCATCTTTCTCTTGTTTAGGGGTACCTTAGAGGGGAGAGAGCGGGGTCACCACGCCAAGCCTTCACCACATGTGTCCGTGCGGTGTAAGCAAAGTTCCTTCTCTACCTTCGGGTCAGTGTTGTGCACCTGGAGTTACCTTGAACAATGTCCACCAGAAAAAGAACCTCACACCATTAAAGTCCAACACTCCTTTATTCTTCTCAAATGAACAGCATAATCAGTTAGACTCCCTTAAAGAACAGAACAAACAAGGAGGTGTGGATGCGAGTAGGCCCAGACACAATGAACTCTCCACTTTCCTTCCCGAAAGTGGGCTGAGGTCTCCTAGCGAGGGGGGATTTTCCTTCCAGGCGGTCTCCGATGGGAGGCTCACCTGTCACTGGCAATCTGCTGCACCCGGTCTTCAAGTGAGTAGCTCCCCCCGGTCCATTATCCCTTCCGGATTCGGGTACCCAATCCCTGGGTTCCCTAGGAACTCCTTCCCTCGCGGAACTCAGTGTTGGGCACTGAGGTCCAGACCTCCATCAGAGTACCTCACCCCAGGCTAAAGGTGCCTGGGATGGAACACGACCTACGGACATCCTCTAGCCTAGGCCGCCTAGAGGACCGACACGAACCACACGCCCACAGGCTGAAGGTGCCTGGGACTCGACCCCGTGACAAAGATGGCCGGCCCCTTTATACCCTCTCCCAGCAAGCATGTTTAGTTTGACAGGGTGGGGCCAGTCTGGTGTAAATCTCCTCTTCTGCAGAGATTGGGTAATCAGAGTAGGACTGGGGGATTTATTTCTGAAATCTATCCACATATATGTAAAGGAAGTATTGAGGGTCCCGAACTTCTTAAAAGTAAAGGCAAATGGGAAAAAGATCTAGGGCCCATATCAGAGGGACAATGGAAGAAGATACTAGAGAGGGGACATCAGATAACAATTTCGTCCGCACAGAAGTTCTCATTTCTGATGCTGATACATAGGATGTACTATACACCAAAAAGGCTGTTTAGGTTTGGGTGGAGGACAGACGCAGGGTGCCCCAGGTGCCAGGGCACAGGGGACTTGATGCACATGATATGGAGGTGCCCGAAATTATTCAGGTATTGGTCAGAGATCCTTAACACCATAAATAGGATTTATAAACTAACATTAGAAATGGAACCTAGACTGTGTATCCTGGGACTAGGGGAGGGAATAAGCAGAGAGGCTAGTACAATGAAAGCAGTGCTTAGGTGTCTCTTCCATGCAAGAAAATTAATTGCGCAATGATGGCAAGCAGAGTGTAGCTGGCCAGCTAAGACCTGTCCTAGGTTGCTAATGTGGCTTACATGCATATATACAGCTAGACCTGCTAATAATGTTAAAACAGTGCATATGCTCATTTGTGAGAGATAAAAGCAGAGTTATTTACTGTGACTGTATATATGGATGTCATATAACAATTGTATATTGTGTTCACAGAAGCAAAAGAAAAAATATGCCTTTTAAGATGTATTATTAATGACAGCAGAATTGCAACCAGAAAGCATAGAGTTAAGCTTTTGTGACTCATCAGAAGTTTTAGCCAATCACAACCAATCTCACTGAGCAAATGTCTCTGGCCAATCATAGCCAGCATTTCACTCATGTTCTGTCTAGGAAATCTCATTGCACATGTCTAGAATTTCATTTTACATCAGAGTGTGGAGCTAAACAGTTCAGATCCATCCAGAGTCCAGTTTTATGGAAGCAAGTGGCCAAAATAGGTATTTAATACAGTTATATAAGTTCCTATTGTAAATAATGTGATTAGAACTGTATACTGAAACAAGTTATGTGTTCACTTGTAGTTCCACCAAACCAGACAAACCAGGTTTGCAAACAATCAAACCAGCAATCAAACCAGGAATCAAACCAGATTCAAACCAAGTTTCAGAGCAAACCTCAGAGCAAACAGCATTATAGAGCAAGTCCCAGATAGATCATAAAGTGTCTAAAGTATTTTAAAGTGAAAGTACAGATACTGAAGAGAGAAATATATCTACCATTTTATGTAGAATTACAAGATTGAACAGTTGAACCGACATTTGTTATACTTTATTCAACACGTGTTTGTACATGGACTTCCTGCTGCTAAATTGTCAGTGTTATATAAGAAGAAAAGCTGAAGTGAATAAAGAAGAAGTTATCTTAAAGGTTTGGTGTGCTCTTTAAACCTGCTGCTTCCATAGAACGGCGCTAGAGGAACTAGAGTAACAGATAGTCTTGTGTGGAAAAAAGATCAGAGAAATCAAATTCTTCTAATGCCACAGCGCATAAAGGCACTTCATAGTGCTGCGCCTGCCACAGTGGAACTATTGGCCCAAAGTGGAACTATTAGCCCAAAGTGGAACTATTAGCCCATTGAGGGTGAAGCGATAGTGCTCCTCAACTTGCACAGTAAAGAGCGCATTTGAGCAGCGGCGCTACCATAGAGGCCAAAGAACGTGTGTTTTAGTCAAACTGCAGCCGACTCTTAAAGTGGCAGAACGGCAAAGGCAAGATAGTCACAGAGAGAGCGCCAACCCTCCTGCGATCCCTAGAGAGAGAAAAAGACGCATGGTGGGAGGCCAAAGTCCAGAGTTAGAGTGCCTGCACCGCTACCCACAAAGAGGCCACGTACTGCAGCCAGCTATTTCCCCGCCACTAGGCTCAAAGCCTGCAGCACAAAGCATCGCACGTCAGCGCAAAGCATCGCACGTCAGCGAAAAGCATTGCACGTCAGCGAAAAGCATCGCACGTCAGCACAGAGCATCGCACGTCAGCGCAAAGCATCGCACGTCAGCGCAAAGCATCGCAAGACAGCACAGAGCATCGCAAGACAGCACAGAGTATCGCAAGACAGCACAGAGTATCGCAAGGCATCGCACGTCAGTGCAAAGCATCGCAAGACAGCACAGAGCATCGCACGTCAGCGCAAAGCATTGCACGTCAGCGCAAAGCATCGCAAGTCAGAGTAGAGCATCAGATCAACAAAGACAAGTCTCCTTTAAGACTATTTGTTCCAGCAACCTACAGATCACAGTATCCTGCTCTTCAGAATAAGGTCAGAACTTTCCTTTATTACTATCATTGCACATAGGCTTGACAAGAAAGAGACATTTTCGTGTTCAGGAGTAAAAGGACTGTAAGTAAAGAACAAGGGTCAGTTGTAGTACACGGACTCTAAAGTATTTTAAAGAGAAAGTCATTTTTACTGCCTGCACCTATTGCTATTGCATTTAAAGTGAAAGTCTTCTTAATATTCGTATTGATTGTTATAGCACTTAAAGTAAAATGTCTAAGCCTAGTATTTCTATGCCACTGTTTGAGGATACAAAGATAGATAAGATAGAAGGTGAAGAGCAAGTGAACCTTGAGGTAGAAGAGTCTGATGCAGCATTAGTCTTGCCCCAAACAGATGAACTAAAACGTTCAGAACGTATCAGAAAACCGACCCTAAAGATGCTGGAAAATTTGGAGTAAGAAGCAGTATTGAAAGGAAAAAAGTTCACCAGAATGTATGATAAGTGGAAATCCTACATTAAAGATGTTCGTAGAAAGCTAAAGCAAGAAAGTATAAAAGGAAACTTGAGTGATATGATAGAGACGGTAGAAGAATCTGAATCAGAGCTTATGGCAGCATATGTCAACCTGCGGTCTTCTACGACACCTCCCCAGGATATTGTAAGGAACATGGACACATATACTGCAGTCACTAAAGGTTTAGTAAAGCTCATGAGAGAACTATCATCTGAAGCTAACTATGATGAAGTTAAGGCAAGAAAGAGAATGATTGAGCTTTTTATGAGAGACTATGCTAGGTCCTTAGGAGGAACCACAATCACAAGTAGGACTTCTTCCACTAGCGGAAGTGCCAGTAACATACCAGAGTCCTCAAGTACTTTAATAGCCAAAAGAAAGGAACCTGTCAAACAACTTGCTGTCAAGAGAGCAGAAATTGAGATGGAATCTGCAATCGAGGTGCAGCGTCTACGAGTAGCAGAAATGGAAAGGCTGAAGGAAGTCAAGATTATAGAAGCCAGACTAAGAGTACACGAAGAGGACATGAATAGTAATCATAAGTCCAAATCTGTACTAAGTGAAGATGCAGACTCCTACTTCCTTTCATACGCCCAGGAGAATGGAAGGAAATCTCCAGTATGTAATGAAGCAAAAAGTCATTGCCCTTCCATCCCTGCTCAGAAAGACGAAAAGAGAGACTCACCCAATTCAGAACTAAGTGAAAAAATAAAACAGGATAATTCTGTTCCTAGATGTCACTGCAATAATCAGGAGAATGTTGCGACTATTGTCCGAGCAAGACGACCGAGAACAGTCCCAGCAAGACTTCCCATTCCAGAACCTACTGTATTTTCAGGAGACATACTGAAGTTCATAGAGTGGAAGGCAAGTTTTGAAATGATCATTGAGCATCATTGCTCCAGGCCAGTTGACAAGTTATTCTACCTTCAGAAATATGTTGGTGGAGATGCAAAGAAAGTTCTTGAAGGTAACTTCTATAGAAAAGATGAAGAAGCCTACAAGCAAGCTTGGGAAAAGTTAAACACAAGATATGGTCATCCTTTCTTAGTACAAAGAGCCTTTAGGGAGAAATTGAATAACTGGCCTAAAATAGGTCCAAAAGAACACTTCAAACTCCAAGAGTATGGTGACTTCCTGCAAGCATGCAGCAATGCCATCCCACATGTATGAGGACTAGAAGAAGTACTGAACGACTATCTAGAAAACCACAGGATGCTAGCTAAGCTACCTGAAGTGGCTTCTAGATGGAATCGCTATGTGACTGAACAGTTAGATCTAAGTAAGGACTTCCCAAGTTTTGAAAAGTTCTCTGAGTTCGTTAATAAGGAAGCACGAATAGTATGTAATCCAGTAACAGGATCTTACGCCTTAAAGTCCTTAGAAGAAAGGCCGGCGAGAGATATAAGACGTGCAAGAGCAACTAGCTTTGCAACCGACACAACAGAGAAAGGTATAGATACCTACGAGAGCAAGTTCAAAGTTACTACTGGGATCAGTAGAGAGACAGAACCGACAAATCCTAAGACTACTTTTAAGTGTATGTTCTGTGGAGAGAACCACTCTATACACAAGTGCCAACAATTGAAGGAGAAATCCCCAAATGACAAGAAAAAGTTTGTACTTGTTAACCAACTGTGTTTTGGGTGCCTAAGGAAAGGCCATATTACTAAGGAGTGTAAGAAAAGGGCCACATGCAGCGTTTGCAAAGGACGCCATCCTACACCACTACATGAAGAACGTCCAAAAAAGGATAAATCCTCAATAGCTAAAGATGCTGAGGAAGAAAAGAAAGCATCGGTATTCTCTTGCAGAGTGAGGGAAAGCAACGGCACATCAATGGTTGTACCAGTGTGCATTTCAAATCCTAAAAGGAAGAATAAGAAGGTATATGCCTATGCACTATTGGATGCCCAAAGTGATGTCATCTTCATTGATCAAGAAATCTGCAAGAAATTACAAGTGGCTACAGAACCAGTGAAGCTCAAACTCACCACAATGACGGGGAGAGACACATTAGTGAACAGTCAAAGGGTCAAAGGATTGAGAGTTAGAGGACTTCATTCAAACCTCACATTGGATCTACCTCCAGCTTATACCAAAGACGATATACCTCTAGATCGAGATCGCATACCTACCTGTGAAACAGCCAATAAATGGGAGCACCTATCTGTCATATCTCATGAAATGTCCCCGCTGAAGGAGTTTGGTGTTGGACTGTTGATAGGTTATGATTGTGCCGAAGCTTTGGTACCACGAAGGGTAATCACAGGAGGAAAGAGTGAACCCTACGCTGTTCAAACTGATCTAGGATGGGGCGTTGTTGGAGGAAAACAGCAGATTGCAAACTCAAGACAGGTGACAGGATTGTGTCATCGAATATCTGTCCAAGAGTTACCAGCTGTAAGTTCAGCGGAAGTAATCAAGATCCTTGAATCTAACCCAGCAGATCATGCTTCAAGAGGCCTGAATGTAACAGAATTGAAAAATTCAAACTGGTTCACCGGTCCAGAGTTCCTCTGGGAAAAGGAAATCATACCCAGTGAAGGTTACACAGAATTGTCTATGGGTGATCCAGAAGTAAGAGTTGTACAAACATTGAGCACTGCCGCCAAGTGTCAAGATGACATACTTGAAAGACTAGCCAGATGTTCAAAATGGAATACAGTCATAAACGTAGTAGCTCGAATTCAACGTTTGGCAAAGGGAATCAGAAAAAAGGAATCATTGAATGTAGCGGAAAGAATGAAAGCTGAAGAAACAGTCATAAGACTCATTCAACAGAGATTCTATAGTGAAGAGTTGAAGAGACTTGGTCAAGAACCTAAAAGGCTTCCCAACAACCACCCATTGTACGAGCTTAATTTTGTTCTACAGGATGGTATACTGAAGGTGGGAGGGAGACTGGAAAATGCATCGTTACCCAGCAGAGTGAAGCATCCAGCAACTCTACCCAAAAATTCTACCTTCACAAGATTGATTATCGATCACTACCACAACAAATCCTTGCATCAAGGAAGAAGTTTTACCCAGAACTGTTTGAGAGAAGGTGGTTACTGGATAGTAAAAGGAAGCAAAGTTATAGCAAAGTATATAAGTAAATGCGTAACCTGTAGATAGGCACGTAGACCTACCAAAGAACAAAGAATGGCAGATTTACCGGCAGATCGTGTAAACCCATCACCACCATTTCTTTATAGTGGAATGGATTGTTTCGGCCCATTCATCACCAAACAAAACCGCAAGGAGTACAAGCGATATGGACTAATATTTACATGTCTAAGCTCCAGAGCAATTCATCTGGAAATGTTAGAAGATATGTCAACTGACGCATTCATTAATGCCTTGAGATGTTTCATAGTCATTAGAGGTACTGTCAGAGAGCTTAGATCTGACCAAGGATCTAATTTTGTTGGAGCAAATAATGAATTGACGAAAGCTCTAAAAGAGATCGATAAAGAAAAAGTAACTCAGTATTTGTCAAAAAATCTGTGTGATTTTCATATGAATGCTCCACATGCAAACCACACGGGAGGAGTTTGGGAAAGACACATCAGAACTGTAAGAAATGTGTTAAGTTCAGTGTTGAGAAAGAGCTTCGGAAGAATAGATGATGCCTCACTTAGGACCCTATTCTATGAAGTAATGTCTATTGTTAACAGTCATCCACTTACAGTTGACAACATCAATGATCCAACAAGTTTGGAACCTTTAACTCCCAACCATCTACTTCACCTTAAGTCTGATTACGTACAACCACCACCTGGCAAGTTTACCAAAGAGGATTTATATGCCAGAAAGAGATGGCGAAGAGTCCAATATCTATCAGAACAGTTTTGGAATAGATGGAAGAAAGAGTACTTAGCCAATCTTACGTTAAGTAAATGGCAAACACCCAGAAGAAATGTACAAGTTGGTGACATAGTATTAGTGAAAGAAGAAGATTTACCTAGAAGTCAATGGAAATTGGCCAAAGTTCTAGAAGTTCAAAAGGATAAAGACAGAATAGTAAGAAGAGCGTTGTTACAAATAGGAGACTCAAAACTTGACAAAAAGGGAAAACGTCTCACTATTCCACTCAGGTTGGAACGTCCTATACAGAAGTTAGTTGTTCTACTTGAGAGTGATAAAAGACACTTGGAAGTTGAGAACCTGATGGAAAATTCCCCAAATTCATGTTCAAATCCTACTATAGGGAACATAGAATTATAGGTAATTTGGTGGGAGTGTAGCTGGCCAGCTAAGACCTGTCCTAGGTTGCTAATGTGGCTTACATGCATATATACAGCTAGACCTGCTAATAATGTTAAAACAGTGCATATGCTCATTTGTGAGAGATAAAAGCAGAGTTATTTACTGTGACTTTATATATGGATGCCATATAACAATTGTATATTGTGTTCACAGAAGCAAAGAAAAAATATGCCTTTTAAGATGTATTATTAATGACAGCAGAATTGCAACCAGAAAGCATAGAGTTAAGCTTTTGTGACTCATCAGAAGTTTTAGCCAATCACAACCAATCTCACTGAGCAAATGTCTCTGGCCAATCATAGCCAGCATTTCACTCATGTTCTGTCTAGGAAATCTCATAGCACATGTCTAGAATTTCATTTTACATCAGAGTGTGGAGCTGAACAGTTCAGATCCATCCAGAGTCCAGTTTTATGGAAGCAAGTGGCCAAAATAGGTATTTAATACAGTTATATAAGTTCCTATTGTAAATAATGTGATTAGAACTGTATACTGAAACAAGTTATGTGTTCACTTGTAGTTCCACCAAACCAGACAAACCAGGTTTGCAAACAATCAAACCAGCAATCAAACCAGGAATCAAACCAGATTCAAACCAGACATCAGAGCAAACCAGGTTTGCAAACAAACAATCAAACCAGCAATCAAACCAGGAATCAAACCAGATTCAAACCAAGTTTCAGAGCAAACCTTAGAGCAAATAGCATTATAGAGCAAGTCCCAGATAGATCATAAAGTGTCTAAAGTATTTTAAAGTGAAAGTACAGATACTGAAGAGAGAAATATATCTACCATTTTATGTAGAATTACAAGATTGAACAGTTGAACCGACATTTGTTATACTTTATTCAACACGTGTTTGTACATGGACTTCCTGCTGCTAAATTGTCAGTGTTATATAAGAAGAAAAGCTGAAGTGAATAAAGAAGAAGTTATCTTAAAGGTTTGGTGTGATCTTTAAACCTGCTGCTTCCATAGAACGGCGCTAGAGGAATTAGAGTAACAGATAGTCTTGTGTGGACTAAAAGATCAGAGAAATCAAATTCTTCTAATGCCACAGCGCATAAAGGCACTTCATAGTGCTGCGCCTGCCACACAGAGAGCCCACCTTTGGTAAAAGACTGGATTAATGTGGTCACGGAAACAATATGGAAGGAGAAAGTAGCCTACATTAAGAGAAGGAATATTAGAGAGTTCGAAAAAGTGTAGAAACCGTGGTTGGAAAGTATGGGGTACCCTATGTAAAAATAGAAGTCAAGTAATAAGAAGAAGAATAAATAACAAAAAAATAAATAAATTAATAAATAAAATAAGGTGTGAAAAAGGAAAGTATAAGAAGATAGAAACCCTAGTATGTGAAATTATAGTGGCTGGGGGGGTGGGAGGGAGGGGAATAGGCTCAATAGAATGGAAAAGGTGTAAATGGTGTTATTGCACGTTATTGTTGATATTTTGTCAATTTAAGTTCTGAAAATCACCTGCAAATGTATGTTCATTAAAAAAAAAAAAAAAGAGCGAGAACGTCAGAGGCGGGCGACATGTGCAGTGTTTCACACATGCGCAATGTATATAAAGCTAAAACGCGTGTGTTGTACCTACGATCTATGAGCGGAGGAAGGAGTAACGGAAGCGCCGATCGTGAGAACGAAGGTAACACTTTAACTTGGGGCATCAGTGGCCTATACTGCTTCTAGATTGAGGCCTATATTGGGATAAGATTGGGAGGGTTTAGCCTGACATTAGTGTTTGTCTTGTGTTTTGTCTTGCAGAGAAAATGAAACAGTTCAAGGACCCGAATTTCATGACCCAGTTAATTGACATGTACAGGGACCTGACCTGTTTGTGGCAGCTTAAACACCCATTATATAAAAACAAACTAGCTAGGCAAGCAGCGATGGAGAAATTGCTGGAATTTGTGAAGACGCAGGTCCCCGCGGCAGACATCCCCTTTTTGCTATACTATAAAAACAAATTCTAAACATTATTATGGAGATCTGGCTTTAAAAGACTCCTGTGATCAGGAGATCACAAGAAATAATAAAGAAATAAGTTTGTCAGAACTCTGTGTGAATATCAGCAGCAAAACAACTCCATTATTCTAGCATTATAAAGAACAAAAGAATGCGCTGCATTAAAAGATCAAAAAATTTGCAGCATGATGAATGTGCTATCTCTATTACGAACGCTAGTTTTACCAGACCGAGCACTTCCGTCTCGTACTTGATTCTGAGCATGCGTGTTATTTTGTGCGTCGGAATTGCATGAGAACCAGCTCTCAAATTTTTGTGGTCAGAAATTCCGACAGCAAATGTCCGATGGAGCCTACACACGGTCGGAATTTCCAACGAAAAGCTCACATCGGACATTTGTTGTCGGAATTTCCGATCGTGTGTACGCGGCATAAGCATGACATTAAAATATATGGCTGAACTTAACCTGTTAACGACCGGCTCCTGTACATATAGGTTGGCAGAATGGCATGGCTGGGCAGAGTAACGTATATTTACGTCACTTTAAAATTGCGGACGTGCGCCGCCGGCTGCTCGCGCACGCCCCTGCCGCGAGCTCCGTGACCGTGCCCGCGGGACCCGCAGACTTGTAAACAAGCATCTCCCCCTTCTGCCTAGTGACACTGTCACTGATCGTCTGCTCCCTCTCACCGGGAGCAGCGATCAGTGATGTGTCACTTGTAGCCACGCCCCCTAACAGTAAGAGCCGGTTCACACCAGGGTGACTCATCAGGCGACTCAGTCGCCTGACAAGTCGCGTCCCACGATTTTCAATGGAACCGTTCTAAGTAAGAGCGACTCAGGTCGCTCCGACTTAGAAAAAGGTTCCTGTACTACTTTTGGGGGCGACCCAAGGCGACCTGCATTGACTCCTATACAGAAGTCTTATGCAAATCGCCTCGGCGGGCGTCTCAAGTCGTCTTGGGATCGCGCTGCCGAGGTCACCCCCACAAGTCGTGCCGCGTCGCGCCGCCCTGGTGTGAACCGGCTCTTAGAATCACTCCCTAGGACACACTTAGTGGTTAACCCCTTCACTGCCAGTCACATTTATACAGTAATCAGTGCATATTTATAGCACTGATCGCTGTATAGATGTGAATAGTCCCAAAATAGCGCCAAAAGTGTCCGATGTGTCGCAGTCATAATAAAAATCGCAGATCGCCCCCATAACAAGTAGAAATTTTTTTTATAATAAAAATGCCATAAATCTATCCCCTATTTTGTAGACACTATAGCTTTTGCGCAAACCAATCAATATACGCTTATTGCATTTTTTTTTACCAAAAATATGTAGAAGAATACATATCGACCTAAACTGTGGAAAAAAAAAATATTTATAGATTTTTTGGGGATATTTATTATAGCAAAAAGCAAAAAATATTGCATTTTTTTCAAAATCTACGCTCTATTTTTATTTATAGCGCAAAAAATAAAAACCGCAGAGGTGATCAAATACCACCAAAAGAAAGCTCTATTTGTGGGAAAAAAAAGGACTTAAATTTTGTTTGGAAGCCATGTCGCACGACTGCGCAATTGGCAGTTTTCAGCGACGCAATGCCGAATCGCAAAAAGTGCTCTGATCTTTGGCCAGCCAAATGGTCCGGGGCTTAAGTTGTTAAAGTTACATTTTTACAATATAGAGTGAATTATACTAGTAGTGATGCACATTACCTGGTGATTTGCATGGTGCTTATTTGCTGTCCACATCTTTGTGCAGCCATTTGATCTGGTGAGCAAATTTTTTTGGTGGTGGGACAAACCTGTGGTGATTTTTTTCAGTGAATATTCCCTTAATAGAGAATTGTCCTTTAAGTGTGGACGGCTGTGTTTTAGTGCTTATTTACAATGCCTATTCCTGCTTTAGCCCACGTTCACACTGGTCTGCGGGAGTGAAGCCGTGCGAGTTCAGCTGAACTCACACGATTTCACTCTTGCTGGCAGTCCCGATTTCAGCCGCGATTACAGAGACATCTGACACAGATGTCAATGTAAATTGCGGCCAATATCGCAAAAAGTAGTACAGAAACGACTTTTTGAAATCGGTGCAGCGCCGCAATTTGCGCAAATATCGCCGATTTGACATGCGATTTGACATGTCAAAACTAGAGTTGAGCGGACACCTGGATGTTCGGGTTCGACCGAACTTCGGAAAAAAGTTCGGGTTCGGGACCGAACTTTAACCCGAACCCGAACCCGAACCCCATTGAAGTCAATGGGGACCCGGACTTCTAAGGACTAAAAAGGCTCTAAAAAAGTAATGGAAAGGGCTAGAGGGCTGCAAATGGCAGCAAAATGTTGTTAAGAGCATGGCAAGTGCTCTGCAAACAAATGTGGATAGGGAAATAACTTAAAATAACATAAAAAAAAAAAAAAAATATGCTGGAGGCCCCCCTTTCAGCAGAAGAGGTACGGGAAGTCATTAAGAACCTCAGAAACTCAACGGCACGATGCGACACATATGGTGGGAATGCCCCAGAATACGCCCTTTCTGGAATAAATTATTCAATTTAATGGATAAGCTAGTGGGAAAATAAAATACTTTGAAATAAAAATGTAGCGGGGTGCTAAATTTAAGGGAAGTGTTTGAGTGGTAAATAGGCTCAAACACCCTAATTCTGTAGGATTCATGGACCATTTTGTCCTCGGGGGGACAGTATTGGTGTGCAGTTCCTTGCGGCCTACAGGTGGCGCTGCCATGGTAGGCTAGGGTTGAACCACCGATACAGTGCTGTGCCTTTTGTGTCCCCTCTTGGCAGTAGTACAGCGGGGCGGGGAACCTGCTGTGCATGCCGGGAGAGCATATAAAAGGGGCAGACCTTTGGCCTGGGGGCTGATGTCCAGTGGGGTCCACGCCCAGGTGCCTTCGGCCTGGGTGCATGTGTTCCTGTTCCATCTCGGGTACCTTTAGCCCGGGGTGAGGTACTATCCTGGAGTTCCTGCTGCCCTGGGTATGGAGGCCTAGGTGCGGGAGTAAAGCCTGGAGTCCAGAGCCTTCGTCTGGAGTCCGCTAAGGGTCGAGGAGTCTTAGGGTGCCGCCTCGTGTAGGGGACCATGTTCCAGGGAAGGGAGTATCATTCTGATGGACCGATGCGGGAGTCATGGTGAAGGAAGGGTCTGTTGACTCCCTGGAGAGATTTCTTCCCCTTGATATGGGCTAGGTTCGTAGAAGGAGAAGCTCAAGGTCATCTTGACTGTATCAGAGGCCTTATTCACCCGGCCCGTGGCAGGGGCCTTATACACCCTGGTCTGTGGCAGAGACCAAAGTTCTCCAGGTCCGTGGCAGGGGCCTTGTACACCCGGTCCGTGGCAGAGACCAACCTCAAGGTCTGTGGCAGAGACCGTGCACCTAAAACTGTTTGAGAAACCTAAGCAGTGAAGTATATGTGCTACGTTTGTGCCTGGACCTCCTCCGCACCTTAAGCTGTCCTGTTTCTTTGCTCTAACCTTTTCTATCCGAGTAGAGTTTATTTTGCCATGAGAGAATAAGAGTTGTAATTTCAGCTGGTGTGGACATTGACTTTACTGGGAATTAAAGGACTTGCCTCTACCTACAGTAGAGGTGAGAATCATCCTCTGGAGGAGTTTTGACTCCGGCTGTGGACACGGCCCGTCAAGTACACCGCTCAACCTCTTTATATAGGAGGGTACGGGCTAGTAGTGCGGTGTGCCTTTCTCCCTCCTGCGAGGAGCCAACAAACAACATAAAGGCAGGTAAGGGGGAAAGGATCTGTGCGCTACAAAAAAATAAAATAAAAATTATAATCTTGACCTAGGAGGACGAGGTCCATATGGAGTAGGAGGTTGAGGTGGCGGTGGATGTAGCTGTGTAGGTGGAAGCGGCGGTGGAGGAGGACGAGGTAGCCAACACTGGTTCAAAAATACAACAATGGCTGGGTAAGGCCGGTGATGTGTCGAATTCTGTCCCCCGTCAAATAGTGTCCACCCTGTACTGCGCTTGCTCAGTATGTAGGACAAGGGGATTTCGAAAATCTCCCAAGACGAACGGCGCCTGCGTGGTGAGTTCAGGTGAAGGCCACACCATCCGTGGTTCAAGCCGAGCCAAGTGAGGCCGTGCCTGAAGCGTGGCGATCGAACCGAGCCCGTGAGGGGCCCTGTTACTATGTGCTACCGTATGTCCACTTGGATGGTGGGGCTTGAACCTGCACTCACTGCGCAGGCGCCGTTCATCTTCGGAGATTTTGTGAATCTCCTTGTCCTCTGTACTGCGCAAGCGCTGCGCCTTCGCAGTATGGGCCGGACACAATCCGATGGCCGGACAGTTTTTGTCACAACACCGGTATACATGTCTATTCTGCACAAGGTACGGACAAGTCCTGTGGGATCCATGCCTGGTTCATTTTAATGAACGTGAGCTTGTCCACATTGGCTCTGGACAGGCGGCTGCGCTTGTCTGTGATAACGCCCCCTGCTGTGCTAAATACACGTTCAGATAATACACTGGCTGCAGGGCAGGCCAGCACCTCCAAGGCATAAAGGGCAAGCTCAGGCCATGTGCCCAATTTGGAGACCCAGAAGTTAAAGGGGGCAGACCCGTCATCCAGTATGTGTAGGCCTGTGGACACATACTGCTCAACCATGTTGGTAAAATGCTGCCTCCTGCTAAGACGTTCCATCTCAGCTGGTGGTGCTGGTTGTTGTGGCGTGCTGACAAAGCTTTTCCACATTTCAGCCATGCTAACCCTGCCTTCTGAGGTGCTGCCGGTGCCCCGGCTGCGTTGGCAACCTCTTCCTCCTCCTCTGCCTTCGCCTTGTGCTTCCACCGTACGCCCGCTGTCAGGTGGGAATGCCACCAGCAGCGCGTCTACCAGCGTGCGCTTGTACTCGCGCATCTTACGATCCTGCTCCAGTGAGGGAATTAAGGACGGTACGTTGTCCTTGTAACGGGGATCCAGCAGGGTGGCCACCCAGTAATCAGCACCAGTTAAAATGTGGGCAACTCGGCGGTCATTGCGGAAACACTGCAGCATGTAATCGCTCATGTGTGCCAGGCTGCCCAGAGGCAAAGAAAAGCTGTCCTCTGTGGGAGGTGTATCGTCTGTGTCCTCTGTATCCCCCCAGCCACGCACCAGTGATGGCCACGAGCTGGTCTGGGTGCCACCCTGCTGTGAAAATGGCTCCTCCTCCTCCTCCATCTCCTCCTCCACCTCGTCATCCTCCAGAACTGTGCCCTTTCTGCCGGACAATTGTGTACCTGGCGTTTGTTGGTGCAGGAACCCACCCTCGTAGCCACTTGTGAAAGACTGCCCTGAAAGCCTTTGAAATGATCCCGCTTCCTCCTCCTCCTCCTCATCCTCCTGTGCCACATCCTCTTCCATCATCGCCCGAAGCGTTTTTTCAAGGAGGCATAGAACTGGGATAGTAACGCTGAGAACGGCGTCATTGGCACTGGACATGTTGGTGGAGTACTCGAAACAGCGCAACAAGGCACACAGGTCTCGCATGGAGGCCCAGTTATTGGTGGTGAAGTGGTGCTGTTCCGCAGAGCGACTCACGCGTGATTGCTGCAGCTGAAACTCCACTATCTCCTGCTGCTGCTCGCACAGTCTGGCCAGCATGTGCAAGGTGGAGTTCCACCTTGTGGGCACGTCACATATGAGGCGGTGAGCGGGAAGGCCGAAGTTACGCTGCAGCGCTGACAGGCGAGCAGCAGCAGGGTGAGAACGCCTAAAGTGCGCACACACAGCCCACACTTTCTGCAGCAGCTCTGGCATATTGGGGTAATTTTTAAGGAACCTCTGGACCACCAAGTTCAGCACATGCGCCAGGCAAGGGATGTGCGTCAAACCGGCTAGGCCCAGAGCTGCTACGAGATTTCGCCCATTATCGCACACCACCAGGCCGGGCTTGAGGCTCACTGACAGCAACCACTCATTGGTCTGTTGTTCCACGTCCCTCCACAACTCCTGCGCGGTGTGGGGTTTTTCCCCCAAACAGGAAAGTTTTAAAACTGCCTGCTGTCGTTTACCCCTGGCTGTGCTGAAGTTGGTGGTGAAGGTGTTACGCTGACCGGATGAGGAGGCGGTAGAGGATGAGGAAGCGGAGTAGGAGGAGTTAGCAACAGGAGGCAAACTGAAGCGCCCTGCAATCCTCGGTGGTGGAAGGACATGCGCCAAACTGCTATCTGCCTCAGGCCCAGCCGCCACTGCATTTACCCAGTGTGCTGTTAGGGAGATATAACGTCCCTGACCGTGCTTACTGGTCCACGCATCCGTAGTTAGGTGGACCTTGCCACAGATGGCGTTGCGCAGTGCACACCTGATTTTGTCCCCCACTTGCTTGTGCAGGGAAGGGATGGCTCGCCTGGAAAAGTAGTGGCGGCTGGGCACGACGTACTGTGGGACAGCCAATGCCATCAGGCTTTTAAAACTCTGCGTCTCCACCAGACGGAATGACAGCATTTCAAAGGCCAGGAGTTTTGAAATGCTGGCATTCAGGGCCAGGGATCGCGGGTGGCTAGGGGGGTACTTCCTCTTCCGCTCCAATGTTTGGGAGATAGAGAGCTAAACGCTTCCATGGGACATTGTGGAGATGGTTGGTGACCCAGGTGGTAGTGTTGCTGGCAGATCCTCTGTTTGCGGGGTGGCAGGTGCCACTGTCACTACAGAGGTGGATGAAGAGGCCGAGACTGCAGCAGAAGAGGAAGCAGGAGGAGCCTGAGACCTTTCTTGGTTTTTGAGGTGTCTACTCCACTGCAGCTCGTGCTTTGCACTTAGATGCCTGGTCATGCAGGTTGTGCTCAGGTTGAGAACGTTTATGCCTCGCTTCAGGCTCTGATTGCACAGCGTGCAAACCACTCGTGTCTTGTCATCAGCACATTGTGTGAAGAACTGCCACGCTAGGGAACTCCTTGGACCTGGCTTTGGTGTGCTCGGTCCCTTGCTGCGTTGGGCAGTAGCAGACATACTGTTTAGGGGACGGACGCTCCGCTTTTGCACCCTGCTCCCTCTTCTGCTGTGCTGGTGGCTCTGTGCGACCACCGCCTCTTCCTCCAAACTACACTGGTCACCTGCATAACGTTGATTCCATGTGGGGTCAAGGACCTCATCGTCCTCCACATCATCTTCCACCCAGTCTTCACCCCTGCCCTCCTTGTCTGTCTACACAATTGCGAAAGCAGCAGCAGTTGGCACCTGTGTTTCGTCATCATCCGAGACGTACTGCGATGGTCCTCCCATGTACTCATCATGAAACATAAGTGGTTGGGCATCAGTGCACTCAATCTCTTCCACTTCTGGGGCAGGGCTAGGTGGATGGCCCTGGGAAACCCTGCTAACAGAGTCATCGAAAAGCAGAAGAGACTGCTGCATGATTTGGGGCTCAGACTGCTTGGCTGATTTGCAAGGGGGTGAGGTGAAAGACTGATGGACATGGGTTTCAGGTGCCAACTCTGATCTTTCATCAGAAAAGTGGGTGGGTGACAATGTGAAGGAACCCGAGGCACTGTCAGCAATCCAATCTACTATCGCCTGTACTTGTCCTGGCCTAAACATTCGTACAGCCTCATTAGGCGCGACAAAATACCGCCGCAGGCTCGGTCGCCTACTCGCACCTGAGGAAGGTGTTTCACTTGTGCGTGTATCTGGCACAGATCCACCACGTCCTCTCCCTGCAACAGGAGCTCCACCAGCAGCACCACGACCGGGGCCACCACGTCCCTTTGACCTTCTCCTCATATTTTCCAAATTTAGGATCTTGCCCTAAATGGGTGTTTTTGGAAGAGCAGAACACACCCACAGTACGTAACCGCTGAATCGCACAGCTACAGAACTGCAGAAAATGCTATTCAAATAAAATGTTGTTTTTTTAGTATAGCACAGTAGAAGAAAACTATTTAGAAATTGTTTATTTCACACACCTCCACATATGTATAACACACTGCAAAAATTCCATTTTATTTTGCTCGTGCAAAAAAAGACCCGTTTAGGGCAAAAAAAAAAAAAAATTTGCACTTTAATGTACGCTTGCAAAAATAGCCATTTAGGGCCACAAAAAATATATATTTTTTTTTTGCCCAATGGGTCTTTTGGAAAAGAGCACAATAAAGTGCCTTTTTTTTTTGTCCTAAATGGATCTTTTTCCAAGAGCAGAATACACCCACAGTATGGAAACGGTGTATCTCTCAACGTAATATATGCAGCCAGTGGCGGCTGGTGCTCAAATTTTTTTGGGGGGGCGCAAAAAAAAAGAAAAAAAAAATCATCAATTGCCGCCACTGTGCCCATTAAACGCAGCCACTGTGCCCAAACGCCACTAGTTTGTCCCCAAATGCAGCCAGTTTTCCCCCCATATGCAGCCAGTTTCTCCCCCATAATGCAGCCAGTTTCTCCCCCATAATGCAGCCAGTTTCTCCCCCATAATGCAGCCAGTTTCCCCCCCATATGCAGCCAGTTTCTCCCCCATATGCAGCCAGTTTCTCCCCCATATGCAGCCAGTTTCTCCCCCATAATGCAGCCAGTTTCTCCCCCATAATGCAGCCAGTTAATCCCCCATAATGCAGCCAGTAAATCCCCCATAATGCAGCCAGTTTATCCCCCATAATGCAGCCAGTTAATCCCCCATAATGCAGCCAGTTTCTCCCCCATAATGCAGCCAGTTTCTCCCCCATAATGCAGCCAGTTTGTCCTCATAATACAGCCAGTTAGTCCCCCAAATACAGGCAGCTTGTCCCCCCCCCCCCGTCCTGCACTTACCTTCCTCGAGTCAGCGCCATCCTTCTTCCGTCCTCGATGTCTTCTCCCGCCCTCGATGTCACTTCAGCCAATCAGGTTACCGGTAACCAGACCCGGTGAACCTGATTGGCCAGGGAACGCACCCCTGTGCATCCTCTCATTAGGTATTTAGAAGCCGATTACAGCCCTCAGGCTGTAGTCGGGAAGCCTATCAGAGCCTGCTGGCTCTGATAGGCACTTCTAAAGGCCAATCAGACGCTGTGACTCAGATGGCCGGCGCTCAAGGGGCCGGCCATCTGAATATTGGGCGGCAGCAATACATAGGTTCATGCAATGCATGAACCTATGTATTGTTGTGGTGAGTGACGGCCGAGCGCAGAAGCGAGCGGTAGCGGCGCTTCTGCGCCCACTATGGTCGCACCGCCATGTGTAAAAAAAGACATTAAAAAAAAACACTCTTAAAGGGCCCGTTTTTTTTTGGGTTTTTTTGGTGACCACAGGAGGGGGGGCGGCGCCCGGGCGCCCCCTATGGACGGGCCGCCACTGTATGCAGCGCTGGTGCACTGAGCTTGCAGATAAAAGGTAGATTTTCTCTGACACTGGGCTCATAGCAGTGTAAAAAGACTGCACTGCAACACAAACAGGTAAACCTATGCAGATCGCTGAGTTATATCTCTGAATCTGGACTCCTATTCCTATATAATATATCTCTCTCCCTAAAAGCAAAAAACAGGAACCTGGCCCTACACTACACTGTCTCTATCTTTTCCCTCAGATTCCAGAATCAGGACTAACTCATGTATTTTTCTATCTCTCCCTAAAAGCAGCAGCAGCAGACTAGATCCTCTCCCTATCTATTCTGAAGCAGAGTGACGTGTGTTCTGTGTGCCTCTAGCTTATATAGAAGCTGGGTCACATGTTGCACTGACCAATCACAGCCATGCCATTAGTAGGCATGGCTATGATGGCCTCTAAGGGCACACCAGCTAATCAAAAGGTGATTGGCTGGCCCCTGAAGCATTTCTAAATGCGTAATTAGATTGCCGAACCTGAACCCGAACCCGTACTTTTGGGCAAAGTCCGGGTTCGGGTTCGGGAAAAAGCTAAAGTTCGGTACGGACCCGAACTTTACAGTTCGGGTTTGCTCAACACTAGTCAAAACGCATGTCAAATCGCACCAGTGTGAACCAGGGCTAAGGCTGGGTTCACACTGCTGTGCAGAGCAGCTCACAGCAGGGGTCCGGTGCGTCCCTGTTCACCATTTCAGGTCTGATTTCGGTCTGAATTTTTGGCCTGAAATCGGACCGGAAATGGACCAGAAGATGCACAGGACTCCTGACATGCGAATTGCCCCACATCCAATTTGCAATAGTGTGAACCCAGCCTTAAGCTCGGTACACACGATCGGATTTTCCGCAGACAAAGCGTCTGACTTTTGCCTGAAGTGCGTGTGCCTGGATTTTGTTGTGCATACAAACGGCACACAATTGTCGGCCAACAAACACTAGACGTACTACGTTGTTTTTCAGCTCTTTAGCGGGACCCTTTGGGCACCTTCTGCTAATGTTGTGTTTGGTGAGCATTGCTTCCGAGCATGCGTGTTTGTACTTTGGGCTTTTGTCTGACGGACTTGTGAACACACGATCGGAAAATTTAACAACAGACCGTTGTCCGCGGAAAATTTTAACGCCTACCATCCAACATTAGTCCGCGGAAAATCTGACAACAATTGTCTGATGGAGCGTACAAACGGTCGGATTTTCCGCCAACAGGCTGTCATCACACAATTCCCGTCTGAAAATCTGATCGTGTGTACGAGGCTTTTGTCCTTGCACAGCCATTTGATTAGGACATTACACAATTTTAATGGCTGAGCACACAGTGGTGTTTCATCTTTCATATTTCATCAGTACACAAATACTCCCTTTTATTAATACTACATTATTCTTTGCCTTTTAGTGAGCATTCATTCCACAAATTCCTGCCATCCATCTCAGTGGCGGCCCGTCCATAGGGGGCGCCCGGGCGCCGCCCCCCCTCCTGTGGTCACCAAAAAAATAAATAATAAAAAAAAATAAACGGGCCCTTTAAGAGTTTTTTTTTTTTTTTTTTTTTTAATGTCTTTTTTTTACACATGGCGGCGCGACCATAGTGGGCGCAGAAGCGCCGCTACCGCTCGCTTCTGCGCCCGGCCGTCACTCACCACAACAATACATAGGTTCATGCATTGCATGAACCTATGTATTGCTGCCGCCCACTATTCAGATGGCCGGCCCCTTGAGCGCCGGCCATCTGAATCACAGCGTCTGATTGGCCTTTAGAAGTGCCTGTCAGAGCCAGCAGGCTCTGATAGGCTTCCCGACTACAGCCTGAGGGCTGTAATCGGCTTCTAAATACCTAATGAGAGGACGCACAGGGGTGCGTTCCCTGGCCAATCAGGTTCACCGGGTCTGGTTACCGGTAACCTGATTGGCTGAAGTGACATCGAGGGCGGGAGAAGACATCGAGGACGGAAGAAGGATGGCGCTGACTCGAGGAAGGTAAGTGCAGGGCTGGGGGACAAGCTGCCTGTATTTGGGGGAGTAACTGGCTGTATTATGAGGACAAACTGGCTGCATTATGGGGGAGAAACTGGCTGCATTATGGGGGAGAAACTGGCTGCATTATGGGGGAGAAACTGGCTGCATTATGGGGGAGAAACTGGCTGCATTATGGGGGAGAAACTGGCTGCATATGGGGGGGAAACTGGCTGCATTATGGGGGAGAAACTGGCTGCATTATGGGGGAGAAACTGGCTGCATTATGGGGGAGAAACTGGCTGCATTATGGGGGATTAACTGGCTGCATTATGGGGGAGAAACTGGCTGCATTATGGGGGAGAAACTGGCTGTATATTGGGGGAGAAACTGGCTGCATTATGGGGGAGAAACTGGCTGCATTATGGGGGAGAAACTGGCTGCATATGGGGGAGAAACTGGCTGCATTATGGGGGATTAACTGGCTGCATTATGGGGGATTAACTGGCTGCATTATGGGGGAGAAACTGGCTGCATTATGGGGGAGAAACTGGCTGCATTATGGGGGAGAAACTGGCTGCATTATGGGGGAGAAACTGGCTGCATTATGGGGGAGAAACTGGCTGCATTATGGGGGAGAAACTGGCTGCATTATGGGGGAGAAACTGGCTGCATATGGGGGGGAAACTGGCTGCATTATGGGGGAGAAACTGGCTGCATATGGGGGAGAAACTGGCTGCATTATGGGGGAGAAACTGGCTGCATATGGGGGACAAACTGGCTGTATATTGGGGGGAAACTGGCTGCATTTGGGGACAAACTAGTGGCGTTTGGGCACAGTGGCTGCGTTTAATGGGCACAGTGGCGGCAATTGATGATTTTTTTTTTCTGTTTTTTTGCGCCCCCCCAAAAAATTTGAGCACCAGCCGCCACTGATCCATCTGCTGTTCTCAAATGCTACTGACCTGGCGGTTGTCATCTCTAGAAGGGCATTACTCCTGGGAGTCTGTTCCCAGGGTCACATCTTTGAATCTGGATGATACTATACCTTTGAGCCCCGTTTGCTGCCTCTGACTTGTGCAGCAACACTTTCTGGTGGGTGCATTAGATTAGTGGTGGGACAAATTGAAACACTTTGTTGGAGTGGTCCAGAGAGACTTAAGCCTCGTACACACGGTCGGACTTCCATCGGACTTTTCCGTGTTTTTTTATCCGAACGGAGTTGGTCGGGAACACCCATAGCATACACACGCTCTGACTTTTCTGCAAACTTTCCAAAAACTTTTTGCAACATCACGTGGTTTTTCTGCTCTTTTCTGCTCTTTACCGCCACCCTTTGGTCAACTTCTGCTATTGTTGGTTGATTTTAACATTAGTTGTTTTGTCCATCGGACAAAAGTCCGATGGTTTTCTGTACACACGGTCAAACTTTGCTCCATCGGACTTTTGTTGGGCAAAAGTTTGTCCGTTTGCAGACCCATCTTTTGTCCGACTTTTTGACTGACTTTTTGCCAACAAATTTCAAAATGAGCAAGTTTTCAAAAAAATACGACCGTGTGTACACTCCACCAGACAAACTTTTTCGGTTTTCATCGGACAAAAGTTCGCTCTGCAAACGGACAAACTTTTCGGCAACAAAAGTCCGATGGTGCAAAGGCCGACCGTGTGTACAGAAATCCATCGGACTTTTGTCCAAAGTACAAATACGCATGCCCAGAACCAATGTTAAAATCAACCAACATTAGCAGAAGTTGACCAAAGGGTGGCGGTAAAGAGCAGAAAAGAGCAGAGAAACCAAGTGATGTTGGTAAAATTTTGGGAAAGTTTGCAGAAAAGTCCTGCCGTGTGTATGCTATGGGTGTGCCCAGCCAACTCCCTTCGGACAAAAATCCACGGAAAAGTTTGTTTGAAGTCCGACCGTGTGTACGAGGCTTTATACTGCTGTATACAAAAGTGTAGCTAGAGTAAATATGGTTGGATGCAGAAATGTCAGTGCATTCAAGTAAAAGGAAATTGATTACAGCTGAACTGAAAAAAAAAAAAAAAAGATTACATCAGAAAAGAAGTGATAATCAGATATACGTGTGATTATTATGGTATCAGAGACCTTTAACGTTTAATTCCAAGTTAAATTCTGGGAAAGCTGGGAACTTTCTATGGGCTGCAATGCTGAAAGGTTCTAAATTCAGCAGCACAGTATATACAAGCATTCACAGTTCAGTGGTAAAGCAAAGGTCATGTCATCTCAAATGAGAAGAGAAAGATATGAAGCGTCAGTAAATCATTTTAATCTAGAGCTCACTTCTAAGGTTAAATGTCATCTTGCTTACCATGTGCAGATCTTAGTATCGGAATCATGGATACGTTCAACTTATGTTACTGCCAAGTATAAATTGATATTGGTGATGCTCATTTTTTGCTGTAAATGGCAAAAGCAATATGATAATATTTTATATACTGTGTGTGTATATATATGTAGCGGGTATACACTTTTCTCTCTATTTAAAACTGGCAGAGACACCAGCAGTGTGCAGTTCCTTGCGGCCCAGCAGGTGGCGCTGTCGCCCTGGGCTGGGGTTGAACCATTGCTGTGTGCCATGCCTCCTTTTTGTCCTCCCTCGGCAGCGGTATGGTGGGGCGGGGAACCCGCCATGCTTGCTGGGAGAGGGTATAAAGGGGCCGGCCATCTTTGTCACGGGGTCGAGTCCCAGGCACCTTCAGCCTGAGGGCGGTGGTTTGCTTCGGTCCTCTAGGCGGCCTAGGCCTAGAGGACGTCCGGAGGTCATGTTCCATCCCAGGCACCTTCAGCCTGGGGTGAGGTACTCGGATGGAGGTCTGAAGCTCAGTGCCCAACACTGAGTTCAGCGAGGGAGGGAGGTCCTAGGGAACCCAGGGATTGGGTACCCGAATCCGGAAGGCGTAATGGACCGGGGGGAGATACTCACTCACTTGAAGACTGGGTGCAGCAGATTGCCAGTGACGGATGAGCCTCCCATCTGAGACCGCCTGGAAGGAAACCCACCTCCGCTCGGAGACCTAAACCCACTTTCAGGAAGGAAAGTGGAGAGTTCATTGTGTCTGGGCCTACTCGCATCCACACCTCCTTGTTTGTTCTGTTCTTTAAGGGAGTCTTACTGATTGTGCTGTTCACTCGAGAAGAATAAAGGAGTTTTGGACTTTAATGGTGTGGGGCTCTTTTCTGGTGGACATTGTTCAAGGTAACTCCAGGTGCACAACACTGACCCGAAGGTAGAGAAAGAACTTTGCTTACACCGTTTAGACATCTGTGGTGAAGGCTTGGCGTGGTGACCCCGCTCTCTCCCCTCTAAGGTACCCCTAGACAAGAGAAAGACGAGCTGATGCAAAGAGGGGAGTTAGGAGGCCGCTACATATATATATATATATATATATATATATATATATATATATATAAAATGTAAAACAACATGGTACTAATCTAGGTTGTAGAGGATAACTGTGTAATGCTCATTAATTACATAGTGTGAGGGGGTTAGCTCGGTAGCGGGTGTGTGTGACCCCCTGGATGGGCTCCCCACACAAAAACAGGCCCAGCAGACGGAGGTTGTGGTTTTCAAGATCAAAAGGTGCGGTTTATTTCTCTATTTACAGTGACAAAAACACAGCAAAGCAAAAAGAAACATAAACAAAATAAATCCTGGTCAGCTTGACCTCTGACTAAACATGCAGGTTTCCTAACTAACAACTGGGATCAGCCTGGTGCTGTCCTAGTCCCTAAGTCCCTGGTTTAGTAAATGTCCAAACAAATAGCCACACAGGCTTTGTCTCACCGCACAGGGGTTCACTCTCCCTAGACAGTCCACACAGGTCTGGTCAGGGGAGGGCTGGCAGCCTTAGGCCTGGGGGGCAAGTCCAGTCAAGTGGCCCATTGAACTACCGAATCAGCTCACCATCCATCTGCACCACATTGCCCGCACAGAGTAAGGGAGACTGCTCCACATTGCCACAGAGACAGAGCGAATACTCCACATTGTCTGCACATAGAGCGAGAGAGACCGATTCACACTGCCTGCACAGAGAGAGAGACACCGCTTTACACTGCCCGTAGAGAGAGAGCGAGAGACCGCTTCACACTGCCCGCAGACAGAGAGACCGCTTCACACTGCCCGTAGAGAGAGAGAGAGAGAGACTGCTTCACACTGCCGGCACAGAGAGAGAATGACCGCTTCACAGTGCCCGCACAGAGAGAGAATGACCGCTTCACAGTGCCCGCACAGAGAGAAAGAGAAAGAGACCGCTTCACACTGCCTGCACAGAGAGAGAGACCGCCTCACACTGCCTGCACAGAGAGAGAGAGAGCTTCACACTGCCCACAGAGAGAGAGAAAGACCGCTTCACACTGCCTGCACAGAGAGAGAGTGAAAGAGAACGCTTCACACTGCCCGCACAGAGAGAGAGGACACGCTTCACACTGCCCGTACAGAGAGAGAGAACGCTTCACACTGCCTGCACAGAGAGAGAGAGAACGCTTCACACTGCCTGCACAGAGAGAGAGAGAGAACGCTTCACACTGCCTGCACAGAGAGAGAGAACGCTTCACACTGCCCGCACAGAGAGAGAGAGAGAACGCTTCACACTGCCCGCACAGAGAGAGAGAGAGAGAACGCTTCACACTGCCCGCACAGAGAGAGAGAGAGAGAACGCTTCACACTGCCTGCACAGAGAGAGAGAGAGAGAACGCTTCACACTGCCCGCACAGAGAGAGAGAGAGAACGCTTCACACTGCCCGCACAGAGAGAGAGAGAACGCTTCACACTGCCTGCACAGAGAGAGAGAGAACGCTTCACACTGCCTGCAGAGAGAGAGAACGCTTCACACTGCCTGCACAGAGAGAGAGAGAGCGCTTCACACTGCCCGCACAGAGAGAGAGAGAGAACGCTTCACACTGCCTGCACAGAGAGAGAGAGAACGCTTCACACTGCCCGCACAGAGAGAGAGAGAGAACGCTTCACACTGCCTGCACAGAGAGAGAGAGAGAACGCTTCACACTGCCTGCACAGAGAGAGAGAGAGAACGCTTCACACTGCCTGCACAGAGAGAGAGAGAACACTTCACACTGCCTGCACAGAGAGAGAGAGAGAACGCTTCACACTGCCCGCACAGAGAGAGAGAGAGAACGCTTCACACTGCCTGCACAGAGAGAGAGAGAGAACGCTTCACACTGCCTGCACAGAGAGAGAGAGAACGCTTCACACTGCCAGCACAGAGAGAGAGAGAACGCTTCACACTGCCAGCACAGAGAGAGAGAGAGAACGCTTCACACTGCCCGCACAGAGAGAGAGAGAGAACGCTTCACACTGCCTGCACAGAGAGAGAGAGAACGCTTCACACTGCCTGCACAGAGAGAGAGAGAACGCTTCACACTGCCAGCACAGAGAGAGAGAGAGAACGCTTCACACTGCCTGCACAGAGAGAGAGAGAGAACGCTTCACACTGCCTGCACAGAGAGAGAGAGAGAACGCTTCACACTGCCTGCACAGAGAGAGAGAGAGAACGCTTCACACTGCCTGCACAGAGAGAGAGAGAACGCTTCACACTGCCTGCACAGAGAGAGAGAGAGAACGCTTCACACTGCCTGCACAGAGAGAGAGAGAACGCTTCACACTGCCTGCACAGAGAGAGAACGCTTCACACTGCCCGCACAGAGAGAGAGAGAGAACGCTTCACACTGCCCGCACAGAGAGAGAGAGAGAACGCTTCACACTGCCCGCACAGAGAGAGAGAGAACGCTTCACACTGCCCGCACAGAGAGAGAGAGAACGCTTCACACTGCCTGCACAGAGAGAGAGAGAGAACGCTTCACACTGCCCGCACAGAGAGAGAGAGAGAACGCTTCACACTGCCCGCACAGAGAGAGAGAGAGAACGCTTCACACTGCCCGCACAGAGAGAGAGAGAGAACGCTTCACACTGCCTGCACAGAGAGAGAGAGAGAGAGAACGCTTCACACTGCCTGCACAGAGAGAGAGAGAACGCTTCACACTGCCTGCAGAGAGAGAGAGAGAACGCTTCACACTGCCTGCACAGAGAGAGAGAGAGAACGCTTCACACTGCCTGCACAGAGAGAGAGAGAACGCTTCACACTGCCTGCAGAGAGAGAGAGAGAACGCTTCACACTGCCCGCACAGAGAGAGAGAGAACGCTTCACACTGCCTGCACAGAGAGAGAGAGAGAACGCTTCACACTGCCCGCACAGAGAGAGAGAGAGAACGCTTCACACTGCCCGCACAGAGAGAGAGAGAGAACGCTTCACACTGCCCGCACAGAGAGAGAGAGAGAACGCTTCACACTGCCCGCACAGAGAGAGAGAGAGAACGCTTCACACTGCCCGCACAGAGAGAGAGAGAGAACGCTTCACACTGCCTGCACAGAGAGAGAGAGAGAGAGAACGCTTCACACTGCCTGCACAGAGAGAGAGAGAACGCTTCACACTGCCTGCAGAGAGAGAGAGAGAGAACGCTTCACACTGCCTGCACAGAGAGAGAGAGAACGCTTCACACTGCCTGCAGAGAGAGAGAGAGAACGCTTCACACTGCCTGCACAGAGAGAGAGAGAGAGAGAAAACGCTTCACACTGCCTGCACAGAGAGAGAGAGAACGCTTCACACTGCCCGCACAGAGAGAGAGAGAGAATGCTTCACACTGCCCGCACAGAGAGAGAGAGAACGCTTCACACTGCCCGCACAGAGAGAGAGAGAGAGAGAACGCTTCACACTGCCTGCACACAGAGAGAGAGAACGCTTCACACTGCCCGCACAGAGAGAGAGAGAGAATGCTTCACACTGCCCGCACAGAGAGAGAGAGAACGCTTCACACTGCCCGCACAGAGAGAGAGAGAGAGAACGCTTCACACTGCCCGCACACAGAGAGAGAGAACGCTTCACACTGCCTGGGCCGGATTAGGAGCAACATGAGCCTGGTACTGAGGATTTTTGGTGGGCCTTTTCATGTAAATGCCCAGACCAATTTTCAGCGCTGTCACAATTTGAATAACAATTACGCGGTCATGCAAGACTGTAAACATATGACAGTTTTATCATTTTTTTTCACACAAATAGAGCTTTCTTTTGGTGGTATTTAAACACCACTGAGTTTTTTATTTTTTTGCTAAACAGCAACATTTGCTAAACAGGCAGGGAGGAAATGGGATGACACCTCCTCACTGCCTGTCAAATTCCTCAGAAAAGTGACCCGAGCATGGATCGCTTTTCAGCGGTGTGGCAGTGCCTGCGACAAGTGAATACAAGCCTTTGGGCTCACACTGGTGTGCTGTGTTTGGCTGCAGTCCTGGTGTACTGCCGGTTTTCCTTAGCCGCATGTCCCCGAGACTTCTTTTAGGTTGCACATTTTTGCAGCATTTTCTGAAAGTGCACCAAAGATGCAGCATGCAGGACTTTGTGTACTTTCAGAACATGCAGTAAAATGTGCAACCTAATAGAGGTCTATGGGACTACCAGCTCTGCAGCCAAACCACAGCATACCAGTGTCAGTTTGAACTTTTTAATACCAAGTAGGGCAAGATACTGTCACAGGCTGCTAGAAAAAAAAAACCTCTTTAGTCGCAGAGAGGGGGAGGGAGAGGGATTTGAGAGAGAGAAAGAGAGCAGGGAGGGAGGAGAAGCTCACTCACTTACATGGACGCTCACTGGATTGAAGCCGACTGCTCAGTTTTAACTGTCCCGCCCACACATCCTCCTCACAGACAGAACAGGGCGCTGCCCGGAGTGTGTGGGCGGGGAAAGAAAGAGCAGATCTACCAGCCTATCGTGTGGAGGAGGGAGGGGCTGGACTGGGCTGTGCTCTGTTACACAGACGTTCAGCTTAGTGACAAAACACAACACATTGCTGGATGGATGGAGCTGCTGCACTCGGCCAGCTAACAAACTGCGCATGCCCAGTTGTGAGCTGGTGACAGCGGCCCAATTGTACAGCACAGCAGAACGGCCCAGGTGGCAAATGCATCTCTGCCCCCTGGCCCAGCCCGCCCCTGGGTCTGGTTCCAGGCATGAGCAAACACCTAATGAAGCTGGGAGTTTTTATAGAGGCCTTAAACGAGCTGACAAGCTTCAGCTGGTCTCATCAACTCCCTGCCTGCACGACGCCCAGCACTCTCCCTAGAGGTATGAATCATCCATGAGCCCACTAGCCTCAGCTGGGCTTCATCAACTCTCTCCCTAGTTGTATAAGTCGGCATAAAGCCTGAATCTGGGAGAAATATACCTACCCCCCTGGATGCAACCAGGTGACTTTACCTTCCTGCTGTCACATACCCCCCCCTCTTGTTTTAACCTTGGGGTTGGAACACCAGCAATCAGGCATTCATGTACTCGAGACAAAGCATCCACATTCCCCATTTGAACGCCAGGGCGATGCTTTACTGTGAAGTTGAATTCCTGTAGGGCCAGGAACCACCTATTTACTCTTCTATTTGTCTCCTTGTTTTGAGCCATCCACTTTAACGGAGCGTGATCCGTAACCATGTCAAAGTGCCTACCTAGCAGATAGTACCGAAGGGAATCTAGAGCCCACTTCACCGCTAAACACTCCTTTTCAACCGTGGCGTAATTTACCTCATGGGACTTCAACTTCCTGCTGAGGTAAATGACTGGGTGCTCTTCCCCGTTCCAGACCTGGGACAATACTGCTCCTAACCCCACATCTGACGCATCACTTTGTACGACAAAGTCTTTAGAGAAGTCGGGTGAGTACAACACTGGCTGGCTACATAAGGCTTGTTTCAAGAATTGGAACGCTGCCTCAGCCTCGGGGGTCCATTTAATCATGATCGACCCTTTCCCTTTCGTCAGGTTGGCTAGGGGCACAGCCTTAGAAGCAAAGTGGGGAATGAAGCGCCGATAATAACCCGCGATTCCCAGAAAGGCTCGTACCTGCTTCTTGCTGTTGGGACGTGGCCAACTCTGGATGGCCTCGACTTTGTTGAGTTGGGGTTTTATTACTCCCCTGCCAATGGTGTACCCAAGATATTTGGCCTCCTCCTGCCCAATGGTACACTTCTTGGGGTTAGCCGTAAACCCCGCTTCCCGGATAGAGTCTAGGACTGCTTGCACTTTTGGCAGATGTGAGGCCCAATCTGTGCTATGGACAATTACGTCATCCAGGTAAGCCGCAGCATACTTCCGATGGGGCCTCAGTATCTGGTCCATTTTCCGCTGGAATGTGGCCGGCGCATTCTGTAACCCGAACGGCATTCTCTTATATTGGAACGCCCCGTCTGGGGTTACAAATGCGGTTTTCTCTTTGGCCGACTTGGCCAGGGGAATTTGCCAATACCCTTTTGTGAGGTCAAGAGTCGTCATGTATCGGGCTGTTCCCAGCCGGTCGATCAACTCATCTATACGTGGCATGGGGTAGGTGTCAAATTTTGTAACTTTGTTCAACTGACGAAAATCGTTACAAAATCGCCAGCTCCCATCCGGTTTAGGCACCAACACAATGGGACTAGACCAATCACTTTGGGACTCCTCTATCACCCCTAAGTTCAGCATTTTCTGTACTTCCTCCCGTATTGCCTCCCGTCGGGCCTCTGGGATCCGATAGGGTTTTAACTTCACCCTTTCACCGGGCGGGGTAATAATATCATGCTCTACCCCAGATGTTTGTCCCGGCAGCTCAGAGAACACCTCCTTGTTGCGAAGCACAAACTCCTTAACCTCCTGTTGTTGGGGTTGTGACAAGGTGGCTGCTATTCCAACCTCCGGAATCACGCAACCAGTTTGAGCTGGTGACCAAGTTTCTGCGACTAGGGACTCTCTATCCCTCCAGGCTTTCAACAGATTAACGTGATAGATCTGTTCGGGCTTTCGCCTTCCTGGTTGTCTGACCTTGTAATTCACTTCGCTCACTTTTTCCATTATCTCGTAGGGGCCTTGCCATTTGGCAAGGAATTTACTTTCAACCGTAGGGACAAGTACCAATATCCTATCCCCCGGGGAAAAGGTACGGGTCTTGGCTCCACGGTTGTACACTCTCTGCTGTGCCAACTGCGCTTGGGCCAAATGTTCCTTCACGATGGGCATTACCTGTGCAATTCGATCTTGCATCAGGGCGACATGCTCAATCACACTCCTGTGGGGAGAACTCTCACTTTCCCAAGTTTCCTTGGCAATATCCAACAGCCCTCTTGGGTGTCTCCCATACAGTAACTCAAAGGGGGAGAATCCCGTAGAGGATTGGGGCACCTCCCTAATAGCAAACATCAAATAAGGAAGTAGACAGTCCCAATCCTTTCCATCTCTATCCACCACTTTCTTCAACATTTGTTTTAGGGTTTTGTTGAATCTTTCAACCAGCCCATCGGTTTGGGGGTGATACACAGACGTACGCAATTGCGTCACTTTGAACAATTTACACAGCTCTTTCATAACCCGGGACATAAAGGGTGTACCTTGGTCCGTAAGCAGTTCTTTACAAATACCCACCCGGCTAAAAACAAGAGATAGCTCTTTGGCTATGGTTTTGGCCGAGGTATTTCGGAGAGGGATCGCTTCTGGATAACGGGTGGCATAGTCCATTATAACTAATATGTACTGGTGCCCCCTAGCGGACTTGATTATAGGACCTACCAAATCCATTGCGATCCTCTCAAACGGGACCTCAATGATGGGTAGAGGGACCAGCGGGCTACGGAAATGTGGCATCGGGGCCGACCTCTGACACACAGGGCAGGAGGAACAATAATTTTCTATGTCCTTCATCACCCCAGGCCAATAGAATCTCTGTAATACCCTCTCTCGGGTTTTCTCTGTCCCCAGATGACCTCCAAGAATGTGCCCATGGGCCAACTCCAACACCAACTTCCTGTAAGGTTTGGGCACCACAAGCTGCTCAACGGTTTCTTCTGCCCTTTTTGCCACCCGATACAGTAGGTCCTTCTCTACGCTGAAGTATGGGTAAGTGCAGGTATTATCTGGGTTCACTAACTCGCCATCTATTTCCACTACGTTTTCCCGTGCCTTTATTAGGGCGGGGTCTTTTAACTGTTCTGTGGCAAAATTTTCCCTGTGAACCTCAAGATCAGAAAACTCCACAGACGGTAGGTTTTCGTCTGAGGAGGTGGGCTCCTCTCCAGTTTCTTGACTCTCGCCTGCCAATACTGACAAGGGAAATTCTGGAGAGTCCTCACCACTCTCAGAGGAGTTCTGGCTATCACCTTCCTGGTACATAGGGGCACCAGTGGGGGGCTCAGGATCATCCCACAGTTCCCAGAACTTCGGAAAATCCCTTCCCACAATGGCATCATGCGGTAATTGAGATACTAACCCCACTGGATGAGAGAGGGTACCTTTGGGGGTCTTGAAACACACTGTAGTCACTGGATACTCTCGGGTGTCCCCATGCACACAAATAACAGCTACCTTGCTATTCCCAGAGACCTCTGTTTTAACTAATTCAGCCTTTATCAGGGTCACAAGGCTACCTGAATCCAGTAATACCACAACATTTCTACCACTAATACACATTTTGCATAAATGTTTCTCAGTTCCCCGAATGGCAGTGCATGCGACTGTCGCACACAGCGACTGACGTCTGTCCGTCAGAAAGTCACATTGCATGGGTTCCTCCACAACCGGGCAATTTGCTGCAATATGTCCCGTTTGCCGGCAGCGGTAGCAAACAATCCTTTTGGCTGCCTCTTGAGCCCCCAACTTCCCAGGCTGTTCTCGCCAAACCCTGGGCAGAGCTCCCACCCTCTCACTCTCTCCACCCTCACCCCTTGGAATCATCTTATCCGCCCCTGGGGATGGTCTGGTCTTAGGGTGGAAAGTCCGAGAGTCTCTGGAAGAGGCCGTCAGGCTCTCTGCAGCCAAGTATCTCTCTACACGATCCACAAGTTTACCGGCCGTTTCTGGGTCTCCATGGCTTACCCACTTTTGAATGGCGGTAGGAAGAGCTCTCAAGAAACGATCCATCACAACACGTTCCACAATCTCCGGTGCGGACAAAGTCTCTGGCTGTAGCCACTTCCTGCTCAGGTGAATGAGATCATACATTTGAGACCTGGGGGGTTTTCCAAGCTGGAAAGTCCAGTTATGCACACGCTGAGCCCGGACAGCCAGGGTGACACCCAGCCTTGCCAATATTTCAGCTTTTAGCATCACATAGTCTTTTGCTTGGTCAGGCTCTAGGTCATAGTAAGCTTTCTGCGATTCACCAGTTAACAGAGGAGCCACCAGTCCAGCCCACTGCTCCTCAGGCCACTTTTCTCTTTCAGCAGTCCTTTCAAATGTGGTCAAAAATACCTCTGGATCATCCTCTCCAGTCATTTTTGTCAATAAACGACTCACCCCAAAGGACGCGGTATTAGTGGGACGGCTTTCCTCACTGGTCTGCGGACGTTGCTGCATTACTGCTTCCATCTGTTGTTGTAGTCTCTGCTCTTGCTTCTGCAACAGGTCTATGAAGCGGGCCTCAGATTGCTGCTGGGCTTGTTGCTGGGCTGCGAAGCTCTTTTGCAAACCTGCATTTGTCTGCTGTTGATTGGCATTTGCTAGAGCCAGCTGTTTCAGTATCTCCTCCATGCTGGCTTAAAAAAAAACTGCCACTGGTTCTCCACCAACTGTGAGGGGGTTAGCTCGGTAGCGGGTGGGTGTGACCCCCTGGATGGGCTCCCCACACAAAAACAGGCCCAGCAGACGGAGGTTGTGGTTTTCAAGATCAAAAGGTGCGGTTTATTTCTCTATTTACAGTGACAAAAACACAGCAAAGCAAAAAGAAACAAACAAAATAAATCCTGGTCAGCTTGACCTCTGACTAAACATGCAGGTTTCCCTAACTAACAACTGGGATCAGCCTGGTGCTGTCCTAGTCCCTAAGTCCCTGGTTTAGTAAATGTTCAAACAAATAGCCACACAGGCTTTGTCTCACCGCACAGGGGTTCACTCTCCCTAGACAGTCCACACAGGTCTGGTTCCAGGCATGAGCAAACACCTAATGAAGCTGGGAGTTTTTATAGAGGCCTTAAACGAGCTGACAAGCTTCAGCTGGTCTCATCAACTCCCTGCCTGCACGACGCCCAGCACTCTCCCTAGAGGTATGAATCATCCATGAGCCCACTAGCCTCAGCTGGGCTTCATCAACTCTCTCCCTAGTTGTATAAGTCGGCATAAAGCCTGAATCTGGGAGAAATATACCTACCCCCCTGGATGCAACCAGGTGACTTTACCTTCCTGCTGTCACAATAGTTACATAGTTACATAGTAGGTGAGGTTAAAGAAAAGACACAAGTCCAACCTGTGTGTGTGATTATATGTCAGTATTACTGTACATTGTATATCCCTGTATGTTGTTTTTTGTAACTATGGATGCCCCCCACTGAAACCACTGCCTTTGGAAGGGAATTCCACATCTTTGCCGCTCTTATGCCCCATACACACGATCGTTTTTCATGCCGTTAAAAATGCCATTTTTAAAAATGGCCATTAAAAATGATCGTGTGTAGGCTCCAGAGCATTTTTAACAACGTGAAAAACGGGCATTAAAAATTCCGGACATGCTCTCTTTTTTCACGTCGTTTTTCATGTCGTTTTTTTTAACGACGTGAAAAACGATAGTGTGTATGCTTTAACGACGTGAAAAAAACGCGCATGCTCAGAATCAAGTATGAGACAGGAGCGCTCGTTCTGGTAAAACTAATGTTCGTAATGGAGATAGCACATTCGTCACGCAGTCACGGACTGAAAAGCACGAGACTGAAAAGAGCGAATCGTCGCTCAACAAACTTTACTAACATGAAGGGTGGCGCCATTCGAACGGAACTTCCCCTTTATAGTGCCGTCGTACGTGTTGTACGTCACTGTGCTTTGCTTGATCGTTTTTTAAAATGATCGTGTGTACGCAAGGCAGGCTTGAGAGGAAACATGAAAAAAAACGAGGAGAAAAACGTCGGTTTAAAAAATGACATTAAAAACGATCGTGTGTACGGGGCATTAGAGTAAATAACCCTCTACGCAGTTTAAGGTTAAATTTTAATGAGTGGCCACGTGTCTTATTAAACTCCCTTCCGCAAAAAAAGTTTTATCCCTATTCTGGGGTCACCAGTAGGGATGAGCTTGGTGTTCGAGTCGAACATAAGTTCGACTCGAACATCGGCTGTTCGACCGTTCGGCGAACATCGAACGATTTGGGCCGTTCGCGCCAAATTCGAGTGAAGCGAACGGCCCACAATACACTGCGCCATCGCAGTGCAATCCCGGCGCTGTGATTGGCCAAGCATGCACTGTGACCCCGCATGCTTGGCCAATCACAGCGCCGGCAGCTAGGAGAGCCATAATTGGCCACAGGCAAGTTGCCTGTGGCCAATTATAGCTCAGGGGGTTTAGCACACGCCCAACACTATAAAAGGCCGCCAGCGCAGCGGCCTTGTGTAGTGTGTTCCGGCGCAGGGAAAGAGTTACATAGGCAGGGACAGTGTCAGTGCTATTTGTACCTCAAACTTGTGTGTAGGGAGAGAGAAGGATAGGCAGGGAGTGTGTCAGTGTCATATTCTTTGCTAAACCTTGTGTGCAGGGAGAGAGAAGGATAGGCAGGGGACAGTGTCAGTGTCACATTCTTTGCTAAACCTTGTGTGCAGGGAGAGAGAAGGATAGGCAGGGAGAGTGTCACTGTCATATTCTTTGATAAACCTTGTGTGCGGGGAGAGAGAAGGATAGGCAGGAGACAGTGTCAGTGTCACATTCTTTGCTAAACCTTGTGTGCAGGGAGAGAGAAGGATAGGCAGGGAGAGTGTCAGTGTCATATTCTTTGATAAACCTTGTGTGCAGGGAGAGAGAAGGATAGGCAGGGGACAGTGTCAGTGTCATTGTTGCTAAACCTCCTGCACATTATACACCTGAAGTTAGCCCGTATTGCTGTGTTTTCCTGGTGTGTTACACTAACAGGCATTTGCAGCACTTACAGCAGGCGGAGTGTGCCTCCTGCACATTATACACCTGAAGCTAGCCCGTATTGCTGTGTTTTCCTGGTGTGTTACACCAACAGGCATTTGCAGCACTTACAGCGGGCGGAGTGTGCCTCCTGCACATTATACACCTGAAGTTAGCCTGTATTGCTGTGTTTTCCTGGTGTGTTACACCAACAGGCATTTGCAGCACTTACAGCGGGCGGAGTGTGCCTCCTGATCATATTACACCTGAAGTTAGCCCGTATTGCTGTGTTTTCCTGGTGTGTTACACCAACAGGCATTTGCAGCACTTACAGCGGGCGGAGTGTGCCTCCTGCACATTATACACCTGAAGTTAGCCCGTATTGCTGCGTTTTCCTGGTGTGCTACACCAACAGGCATTTGCAGCACTTACAGCGGGCGGAGTGTGCCTCCTGCACATTATACACCTGAAGTTAGCCTGTATTGCTGTGTTTTCCTGGTGTTACACCAACAGGCATTTGCAGCACTTACAGCGGGCGGAGTGTGCCTCCTGATCATATTACACCTGAAGTTAGCCTGTATTGCTGTGTTTTCCTGGTGTGTTACACCAACAGGCATTTGCAGCACTTACAGCAGGCATAGTGTGATTCCTGCAAAATATACTCCTGAAGCTAGGCCTTATTGCTGGTTTTCCCATCTCCCTGCAGGCCATTAGAATGTCTGGAAGGCAAACAAGGAGAGGCAGACAGTCAGGAGCCAATAAAAGAGGGCAAGCAGGCTCTGTGTCTAGAGACAACAGTGCTGGTCGTGGACGCGGTGCATCGCCATTAGCACGTGGCCATGGGACACGCTTGTCCTTCTTTTCGGCAGCTGGACGTGTTGAGCCGCATCATGCCGAAGACTTGGTAGAGTGGATGACCAAGCCCTCCTCATCCTCCTCATCCTCTCACACCCAGGCTCAGGGTACTGGCAAAGCAGCTGCCAAAGCGTCCTCTTCCCTGGTATCAATGTCATCATCAGTCACTCCTTCCCTAGACCAACCATGTCCTCCTGAGGAGTCCCCCGAACTGTTTGAGCACAGTGTTGGGTACATGCTCCAGGAGGATGCCCAGCGTTTCGAAGGGTCTGATGATGATACCCAGCTAGAGGAAGGCAGTAGCGTGAGAGCAGAGAGAGGGGATGCTCAAGAAGGACACCAATCTGGCAGTCATGTTCCAGCAGCTGCAGCATACTGCCAGATTGGCTCCAGTGATGAGGAGGGAGGGGATGATGAGGTCACTGACTCCACGTGGGTGCCTAATAGGAGAGAGGAGGAGGAGGAGGAGGATGAGGAGGAGGCACGTCTCCAACGAGGCAGGATGCCCTCGGGGGGCCAGCATGAGGGCAGCACACCGACGGAATCACACCGCAGAGCTCCGCCTGTGCAGGGCGCTGCCTCTGCTCGTTATTCAAAAAGTTCTTTGGTGTGGGCCTTTTTTGAGTCGAGTGCATCAGATCGCACAGCTGCTGTTTGCAACATATGTCTCAAGCGTATATCGTGTGGCCAAAACATCACCCGCTTGGGCACCACATGCTTGACCAGACATATGTTAACCTGCCATGCAGCTCGTTGGCAAGCCTACCTTAAAGACCCACACCAAAGAACAAAGCGGACCTCTCCTTGCACCGCATCAGCTGGGATCTCCAACCCCACTATACCTTCAGTCCTCTCTGAAACCTGCACTGAGAGGAATGAAGGTGTAGAATTAGGTGTGTCACAGCCAAGTACTTGCGGGCACTCTGCTAGCAGTACACCGACGTCCGATTCTAGCAGGCAAATTTCCCTGCCCCAGCTGCTGGACCGTCGAAAGAAGTTCACTCCCAGCCATCCACATGCCCAGCGGTTGAATGCTAGCTTGGCTAAATTGCTAGCGCTTCAACTGCTGCCTTTTCAGTTGGTAGACTCGGCCCCCTTCCGTGAATTTGTGCAATGTGCGGTTCCTCAGTGACAGGTTCCCAAACGCCACTTTTTCTCACGGAAGGCGATTCCGGCCCTCTACCGGCATGTGGAAGGCAATGTCTTGGCCTCGCTGGACAGGGCGGTCAGCGGTAAGGTGCATATTACCGCTGACTCATGGTCCAGCAGGCATGGACAGTGACGTTACCTTTCTTTCACGGCCCATTGGGTCACTCTTTTGGCAGCTGGGAAGGATGCAGGACAAGGTGCAGTAGTGTTGGAGGTTGTTCCGCCGCCACGCCTCCAAAATGCTACTACGGGTTGTGACACACCTCTCTCCTCCACCCCCTCCTCTTCTTCTTCCTCCATGGCCTCTTCCTGTGCTTTGTCCTCGGAACCAGCGGTGCTCCGTAGGCGTTCAAGGGGCTACGCAAGTACGCAGGCAAAAAGATGCTATGCCGTGCTTGCGCTGGTGTGTTTGGGGGACAGGAGCCACACTGGGTCAGAGGTTCTGTCTGCTCTGCAGGGGCAGGCCGAGAGGTGGTTGACGCCACGCCAGCTTAAGCCAGGAATGGTGGTTTGCAACAATGGCACCAACCTCTTCTCCGCCCTCCGACAGGGACAACTGACCCATGTGCCCTGTGTGGCTCACGTCCTTAACCTGGTGGTGCAGCAGGTACCCGGGCTTACAGGATGTCCTGAGGCAGGCCAGGAAAGTCTGTGTGCATTTCCGCAGATCTTATAATGCCAGTGCTCGCCTGGCTGAGCTGCAAAAGGAGTTGAACCTGCCCAAGAACCGTCTTATATGTGACATGCCCACCAGGTGGAACTCAACGTTGGCCATGCTGCAGCGGCTGCACACGCAGCAGAGGGCCATCAATGAGTACCTGTGCGACTACGGCACCAGGACAGGGTCAGGGGAGCTCGGGTTTTTTTCTTTTTTTTTTTAATATCTTTTTATTAATTTTTCAACAACATATAACACACTTTACAATACATAAAACACATATACCAACTCAATATTTCCGGAAAAAAAAACAAAAAAAAAAAACGAAAACAATAATCTATACTCCTATATGAAAAGCCCAGCCCTGAAACCCCACACTCCACACTGACTAGGGGAGTCAGGGCTGGGCAAAGAAGGGGGAAAAGGGTGCATGGGAGAAAAAAGAGAGGGAGAAAAAAAAAAAAAAAGGGGCGGGGGGGGGAGAGGGGGAAGGGGAGGATACAATCCCTCGTTTTCTCCCCTAAATGTTTTAAAGTTTATTATGTGCTAGAACTCTAATGTTAGTGCCCTTTTAAATGAAAATACTTAATGTGGGGTGACAAAGAGTGATTCCAAAGACTTCTTCAAAGAGAGAAAAAAATAAAAAAAATAAAAATAAAAAAACCAAACCCCCAAATATTAGAGTCCAAAAATGGGCTATATAAATGACTGAATTTTTTTTTACAAATGGCTGTGTTGATGAGGTGACAAAACATATATGTAGAGATAAAAGGTGACAGGGATAAGTGGCCTCACCAGTATGTGAGAGAGGGGAAGGGAAAAGGAAAAAAAAAAAAAAAAGGGGGGGGGAGGGGGTGGAAAATTGAGGAGGGGAGGGGGGATAGGGGAATAAGATCCCCTTATTCTCCCCCCGATATCTTATGTGATGAAACTCTAATATTGATGCCCCTTAAAGTGAGGTGATTCCAAAAACGACTTCAAACTAAAAACCTGGTGTTAAGGTCCGTTAATGGACTATTTAAAAAAAAAAAAAAAATGTAATTTTTTTTTACGGTTGGCTATATTGATAAAGTGACCCAACTTATATGTGAAAAGGAGAGATAAAAAAAAAAAAAAAAAAAAAAGGAAAACTTATACACAAAAAAATCACCCCCCCCCCTTCTCCATGTGCATTGATCATACTTGATTTATCCCAACTTTTTTAAATTCTCTCTCTAAGTATCAAAAAAAAAAAGAGGGGAGGGGAATTAGGAAGGGATAGAAGGGGGAGGGGAAGGATAGGCCGGCATGTATGGCATTTAATAGTATGCCTGTCCCAGTACATTTTAAATTCTTAAGGGATAGGCCCGACAATAGCCCCATAAGATCAACCTTAGGATATAAATAGCTTATTCAGTAAATATAGATTGAGTCTCAGTGAGATTGTGCAAGTATCTCTCTATAGGTTGTGGTGTCCTTGAACTCCATCCACAGGGTCCAAGTTAGGGTACTGTATGTCGTTGGAAAGTGTCCTTGTTACGATGAGTAATTTCTTCCATAAAATGTATCTCTGATATTTTTTGAAACCACTTTTTCACAGATGGAATCTCAGGCTGGCCCCAAAGGATAGGTATAAGTGCTTTAGCCGTGTTAAGCAGGTGTGGAACTAGAGAACATTTATATTTTCTGACAGACTCCTTAGTAGAATGGAAGAGGATGACCCATGCGTCAACAGGAAGATTAATACTGGATATTTGTTGGATGATACAAATAATGCTAGACCAATAGGGGTGAATAAGTGGGCACGACCACCATATATGAGCATGAGTTGCTCTGTTCCCGCAGTTCCTCCAACACAGTGGGGAGTTGGCAGGGAACATCTGATGAAGCTTTGATGGGGTATAGTGCCATCTAGTTAGCAATTTGTAATTGACGCAATTGAAGAGATATGAGTCAGCTGCAGGACTTTATCCTTTTGGCTATCTGGGATACTAGATTCCAGGTCTGCCTCCCACTTAGCAAAAAAGGGAGGGTAATTGTCTCCTTGGAGCTTGATAAGTGATTTGTAAAATGCCGAGATACTGTGTTCCGGTATCTCCGTTGAATTGAAGATTTCCTCAATACTGTTTAAGTCCTGTATCCCTTTGAGCGGCTGAGGCAAGGTTCTAAGGAAGCCCTGTAACTGGTTATATCTCCATTTGTCCAGAAACGTAATCGGCTTGAGGCCGAGAATTTCCTCAAGGGGCTTAAGAGAATTTGCTCGCAGAACCTGGTGTAATAAAAGAGGTCCTTCTGGTGACCACGTCCTATATCTAATAGACCAGGTAAAAAATAATCATGTTCCAAAAGTGGTAGCAAAGGAGAAGCATATGACCATGAAATCTTCCTATGTAAGGCATCCCATACATCAAGAGTGGAAGTGGTTAATATAGAGGTACTTGGAGCAAGGTGTCTGTGTATACGTGGTAACCAGGGTATAGTTGCTAGGTCTGTGTTACTAAGAGCATATTCCAAGTTCACCCAGAGTTTGGAATTAGCGGCATATTTCCACTCGGCGATTCTAGATAGAATAACAGCATTATAATAAGTCTTAAAGTTTGGAAGGGCCAGTCCCCCAGCATCCTTGGAGCGGAATAACACTTCCTTGGATACTCTGGGGTGGCTGTTCTTCCAGATGAAGCGGGAGACCATGGTCTGTAGTAGGGAGAAAAAACCTATAGGTACACCCAATGGGATCATTTGAAAAAAAAAAAGGACTCTAGGCAAAATGTTCATTTTAACTACGCTTACTTTACCCAACCATGAGTGTGTCAGCGTATTCCATTTTTGTAGATCCTTTCTAATGTTATTCAATAATGGGATAATGGGATATAGTTATATTTAAAAAGAGACTGAATGTGAGGCGTAAGATTCACTCCCAGATATTTCATATTACGTTGAACCCATCTAAAAGGGAAGAGGGGTTTTAAACTTTCCACCTCCCTTCTTGGTAGATTAATATTTAGAATTTCCGACTTGGAAAGGTTAATTTTAAAATTAGAAAGTGTCTGAAAAGTAGAAAAAGCTGTCATTAAATTAGGAAGCGAGATACGGGGCTGCTGAATAAAAAATAAAAAAACGTTCGCGTATGCCGCATATTTGTGAGTTTTATTACCTACTTGAATCCCATGTATATTTATATTATGTCTTATAGTTGCCAGAAAGGGTTCAAGGGTAAGGGCAAATAAGAGGGGAGAGAGGGGGCATCCCTGTCTAGTCCCATTGAATAGTTGAAATGACTCACTCAAAGTGCCGTTTATGCAGATTTGTGCCGTGGGATTAGAATAAAGGGAGGTAATGCGATAGAACATCTTCGGTCCCAACCCTAAATGTTGCAGGGTCATTTTTAAGTAATCCCAGTCCACCCTATCAAACGCTTTTTCTGCATCTGTGGATACAAATAGGGTGGACTGGGACGACCTTTGAGCGTGTTGTATAAGAGATATCGCCCGGAGAGAATTATCCTTGGCTTCTCTATGTGGGATAAAGCCCGTCTGATCTGTAGAAATCCAACTGGGTATAAGGGGGAGTAGTCTGTTGGCCATTACCTTTGAATATAATTTGATATCAACATTCAATAGGGAAATTGGCCTGTAGCTACTACATTGAGTAGAGTCCTTATCTGCTTTAAGAATAACTGAAATGTGAGCTGTAAGAGATTCCGGGCGTAGTCCCAAGTTCTGTGAGATTGAGTTGGCATAGGCAGTGAGCTGGGGCAAGAGAACATCGCTAAATGTTTTGTAATATTGAGCAGTGTAACCGTCCGGTCCCGGGGCCTTTCCTATCGGTGAAGATTTCAGAGCTGCCCGAAATTTCTCCACCGAAAGTTCAGATTCAAGTTCTCTGAGGGATGACTTTGGAATTTTAGGCAAATTCGCTTCTTTTAAGTATGCTAACATGAGGCTACGTCTCTCCTTCACAGTCAGAGACGGGGAATCACACTGCACTTTATAAAGATCTGCATAATAATCCCTAAAAGCTTTAGCAATATGAGGAGTCGCGTGGACTAAGTTTCCATTAGATAGTTTTATTTTGGGGATAAATGATCTAGTCTGTTTTTCTTTAAGGGATCTTGCTAGTTGTCTGCTAGGTTTATTGCGAATAACGTTGGAATTTTCGAGCTGTGTCTAGATTAAGCAGATTTTTTAGTTCTTCTCGTTTCAGTGTAAGAGCTTCTAAATGGGATATGTGTAAAGTGAGTTTGTGTTGTTTATCAAGTTCAGTTATTTGATGAAGGACCTGCTCAAGTTGTTGACCATGCTCTCTTTTCTTCCTTGCCCCAAGTTCTATGAATCGGCCTCTCATAGTTGCCTTGTGAGCTTCCCATATGATAGCAGGGAATGTCTCAGAAGGTTTGTTGTCTCTAAAATATTGCGATATATGAGAGGCAAATATTGAAACCTCTGTTACATTAGAAAGAAGAGAGTCGTTAAGTTTCCAATTATTGGAGCGCTGAGGTAAAGTGGGCATGGTCATTGTCATCGACACAGGTGCATGATCTGATAGTGTCGCTGTACCTATATCCGCAGATTTTAATAGTGGAAGATGATAGTGATCTAAAAAAATATTATCTATTCGGGAGTAAGACTGATGAGTCTTTGAAAAGTGGGAGAAATCTTTTTCTTTTGGGTGTAGGATACGCCATACGTCTATCAATTGCCAGTCTATAAGTCTCTTTTTAACAAAAGACAGACGCTTAAAAGAGATATTAGAACGACCATGGGATGTGTCCAGCACAGGATCTAGAGACATATTTATGTCCCCTGCCAGTACGATTAATCCCTCGGCAAAGTGTGATAAAGTAAGTGAGAATTTCAGAGAAAAAAGTAGATTGGTTTTGGTTCGGACAATATATATTTGCTAAGGTACATTGAGTGGTGCCTAGGAAACCCTTTAAAAAAAGAAAACGGCCATGGTCATCCGCTTGCATATCTGAAAAACGAAAGGGTACACTACCACTAAAACCAATGGCCACACCCTTCGCCTTATTTGTATCTGAGAGGCTATAATACCACTGAGGGAAATATACCGAGTTCAATTTGACCTGCGTAGTATGGGTTAAATGTGTTTCCTGAAGATACACAACAGAAGAAGCCAATTTCCGTAATTCACAGGTGACCTGATGTCGTTTAGCCGCAACGTTTAAACCCCTTACATTATAGGAGGTAACTTTAAGTGTGGTCATTATCACAGTATGGCGTGACACTTAAACCTACTTATCCATGCATGCCGGCCTAAGGGAGGGGGGGGGGAATAATAAAAAAAAGAAAAAAACGGGTATATGTTGGAAAGAAAAAGAAGAAAGGGGAAAAAAAAACAAATTTACATAAACAACAAAGATGTCCATCCGGACACGTGTGGGAAACCTTAATTTGTCACGCAGATATCTGCGGTGGTCCCTGTGGGGGAAGAGAGACCGGGCAGCCATCCAGAACTCCTTTAGGAGAACGGATAAAAAAACTTGAGGGCTACCCGCTCTCCCCAACCCCAGAAGGAAAGAAGGGAAGCGTGTTGTGTGAGCAACACATAAGAGCATTATGCTCCACCAGCATTCAGCTGTGCGAAAAATAGTAAGCAGAAAAATACTTTTTTGCTCCAGAAATACATAACAAACCATGAGCATTAGATCTTTTTAGAACATTTAACTTTAACGGCTAGATCTCATTTCATTAGACATGATAGCTTACAGATATACTCAGTCAGAGAGAAAAAAATGCATATAGACCTAATCACTCTTTACTCATCTATGTTGTTGTTCAGTACTTGGCACGGAAGAGCGCCCTTTTTTAGTAGGAGATTTTTGCCAATGAGAGTCCTGAATATGCAAGAACTTAGGGATCGGATCCTGCCAGTTCGGAAGGTCTATTGATGGAAGATTAAGGACCTTTAGAAATTGTGGTAGTTCCTCTGGGAACCGAAGGGTATGAGAGCGGCCATCTTTGTTAGCAATGAGGCACGCCGGGAAACCCCATCTATAAGTGATCCCATTAGAACGTGAATGTTCCAAGAGTGGTTTAAGAACTCTGCGGCGATCCAAGGTTTCTTTGGACAAGTCCGAGAAGATATTAAGAGTCGCTCCATCAAAATCAATGTTGGGGATACCCCTCATCTTGGCCATTATAGCGTTCTTATCTGTATAATAATGTAGGCGGCATATTACATCTCTAGGTTGCTCAGTGACTATGTTACGTGGCCTGAGAGCCCGATGAACTCTGTCGAAGCATAGTGGATCGGTGGGTGCATTTCCCAACACTGAGTTAAATATACCGGTAATCGACGGCTCTAGATCCTTATCGCCAGTCGCTTCGGGCAGACCTCTGATTCGCAAGTTGTTTCTGCGATTTCTATTCTCGAGGTCCTCAAGCTTATGTAGTGAGGCACGATGAGCACAGGCTATCTGTGTGACAGTCTTTTGTAGTTCTCTTATAGCTGTTTCATGAGTATCTTGTCTCTGTTCTCTAACCTCTACCCTATCGAGAATATGCGCCATATCTGTTCTCACCCCCGCTATTTCCTTTTTTATTGATGTTTCAAGTCCATGGAACATCCCAGCTAACTCTTTTCTAATGCCGATCAGCAGAGACGACATGTCTGATCCTGTGGGGGGTTCAGGTTCTTCCATGGGATCTGGGCAGCAAGATGATGCAGGCAAGCTTTTTTTTTCAAGGATTGCTAATGAAGCGAGAGATGCGTTGCGTCTCGTGCATCTAGTTTGACTGCTACAAGCGTCAGGGCCGTTTCCACTAGTAACCAGGAAGCGCTGTATGGAGCTAGCAGCGACCTGATTACTATGTTTTTTAGAAGTAACAGAGCGATTTTTTTGGAATGTCTTTGTTGGCATAATTGGGCCTTTAAAGCTGCATGCTGAGTGGAGCACCCCTCAGTCTTAGCAACACATGTACCGCATAGTGTGGAACATATAGTTATTCATGTCCATATCAAACATACAGTCTTATTGATCTTATTTCTGTTAAATATTCTTTTTCAATGATTTTAAAAATGCTACTACTGGGTATTATATCGTGGTTCAATAAAGGAGCTGTCCAACAGTACCATACCTCAGCAATAGAACAGAAACACAAATCCAGATATATATCTCCAGGGTATCTTTCCTTGTTTTCTGTTGTTTGTCAATGTCCCATAATCACATGAAAAAGCAAAAAATTATTGCTAACTGCTGGTATAGCACAATTCATCTAAGGGAACCGAGGGGGCACATATACCGAGCCTTCCCCTAGAATTTATGAGGAGAGGGCTATATGTCAGAGGAGGCTGAAATCAAGGGCTGGCTGGCTGGGGATCTGGGTGTAGCAAGATGGCCGCCGACCTCCAGGAGTAGGCCGGAGCCGCGGCCTTTCCTAAACCAGACACCGTCCGGGAAAACACTGCTTCGCCTAGGGCAGAGCCTCTAGAAACAGTCTCCAACTAGCATGTAAGACACTATGTGTTTAAAGGGTTAACAGTCCGACCCTCCTCTTGGGATGTGTGGGGAGAGGAGAAGGCGTCCGAAAGGCTGGGAACCAGAGCAGGCCAGGAGTCTGGGTGTAGCAAGATGGCCGCTGAGCTCCGGGACAAGGCCGAAGCAGCGGCCTTTCCTAAAACGGCCGCCGTGTGGAGGGGTGGCAATCTGTCTGGATTACAGCTCCCTCTTCAAGGGATGACTGTCTACCGCTGCCGCGGAGGTGATCTGCCTCTTTTAGGGTTGCTGGCGTGGGCAAGGAGTGCGGGATGGCCGTATGGCTTGTGGAGCTCTGTACCTGGAAAAGGAGGATGCGTCCGGTTCCGTAGGCCTCAAGACGACGGTTGCGGGCCGCGGGTGGACTCCCGGATCTTCTGGCTGGTCCCCGCTAGTGTCAGCTTCGTCTGTCCTCCTCCAGAGCTGCGGCCACAAGGGGACGAGGCGATCGCTCGTCCTGCAGCACTCGAGAGCGGAGGATGCCGGAGGCTCCGCAGGCCCCAAGATGGCGGCGGATGCGTGGAGATGTCCTCAGCTCAGGTTTTTTTCACCACGCCAGTGGGGCATGATCAGGGATGCATGCACTGTCCTGGCACCATTTGAGGAGGCCACGAGGATGGTGAGCAGTGACAGTGCATGCATCAGTGACACTGTACCTCTTGTCCACCTGTTGGAACATACGCTGCGTGGAATAATGGACAGGGCACTTGAGGCAGAACAGAGGCAGGAAGAGGAGGACTTCCTTGCCTCTCAAGGCCCCCTTTACCCAGACAGTGTTCCTTCTGTCCCACCCATCGCACAGGAAGAGGAGGAGGAGAAGGAGGAGGAGGATTGTGTCAGCATGGAGGTGGAGCCTGGCACTCAGCATCATCAGCAGCAGTCTTTTAGGGATGATTTACAGTCCCAAGAAACCAGTGGACTTGTACGTGGCTGGGAGGAGGTGGCTGCTGATCATGTCGTCCTTAGTGACCCAGAGGACTCCGGACCGAATGCCTCAGCTAACCTACGCTGCATGGCCTCCCTGATCCTGCAAAGTCTGCGGAAGGATCCTCGTATTCTTCGGATCAAGGAGAGGGACCATTACTGGCTGGCCACTCTCCTGGATCCACGGTACAAGGGTAAGGTTGCGGACCTTATCTTACCGTCGCAGAGGGAGCAGAGGATGAGACAACTCCGGGAGGCCTTGCAGAAAGGTCTGTGCAATGCGTTCCCAGAGACTGGGAGGTTACAAACTCCTGGTCCTGGACAACGAGTTGCTGAGGCTTCGGTCAGTCAAAGAAGGAACGGTGGGGAAGGTGGCCGTCTGACCGATGCGTTCAGACAATTCTTTAGTCCGCAGCCCCAAGGTATGATCAGTTCCAGCAACCATCGCCAGCGTCTGATATACATGGTGCAGGAATACCTAGGGGCAAGGTCAGACTTGGACACCTTCCCCACCGAAAATCCTCTGGCTTACTGAGTCTTGAGGATAGATCACTGGCCAGAGCTTGCACAGTATGCAATTGAGCTACTGGCCTGTCCTGCATCCATCGTTCTTTCAAAACGCACATTCAGTGCTGCTGGAGGATTTGTCACGGATCACAGGGTGCGCCTGTCCACCGACTCGGTTGATCGACTGACCTTCATAAAGATGAACCAGTCTTGGATCACCACCAGCTACCAAACACCTGAAGCTGATATAACAGACTAATTTATTTTCAAATGTCACATCCCTTCAAGACTGATGCTGATGCTTAGAGACTGTCCTGTTATGTTGACTGACTATCCTCCTCCTCCTCAATGATCCGATTGATGATAGCTTGAAAGAACATTTTTGTTTCTGGGTGCCGCCACCAGTGGCTAAGGCCCAATTTTTCAGCCCCTGTTTAACAGGGGCATTTAATTACAATTTTTTATGCAATGCTTTGCAGCAGGGCTCATTCCTGCACTCCAACTAGAGTATCTGGGAGAGGTTGCAGTGTCGTGGCACCAGCACCTGTGGCTAAGGCCCAATTTTTCAGCCCCTGTTTAACAGGGGCGTGTAATTACAATTTTTGATGCAATACTTTGCAACAGGGCTCATTGCTGTGCTCCAAGTACAGTATCTGTGAGGGGTTGCAGTGTTGTGGCACCAGTGCCTAAGGCCCAATTTTTCTGCCCCTGTTTAACAGGGGCATGTAATTACAATTCTTGATCTAATAATTCACAGCAGGGCCCATTCCTGCGCCCACCAAGAGTAACTGTGAGGCCTTACAGTGTTGTGTCAACACCACCACCACCACCACCACCAAAGGCCCAATTTTTCAGCCCCTGTTCAACAGGGGCATGCAATTACAATTCTTGATCTAATAATTCACAGCAGGGCCCATTCATGCGCCCACCAAGAGTAACTGTGAGGGCTCACAGTGTTGTGGCAACACCAACATGTAAGGGGCAAATTTCAGCTGAGTATATACGGCAGGCCCCTACTTTCAAACATCCAACTTACAAACGACTCCTCCTTGCAAACGGAAGGATTCAACAGGAAGTGAGAGGAAATCTACCCCTAGGAAGGCAAATTCTCTCCTGTAATGCCGCGTACACACGATCGATTTTCTTGCCATTTTTTTTCTTGCCGTTTTTCACGTCGTTTTTTTTCATGTTTCCTCTCAAGCCTGTCTTGCGTACACACGATCATTTTAAAAAACGATGAAGCAAAGCGCAGTGACGTACAACACGTACGACGGCACTATAAAGGGGAAGTTCCGTTCTAATGACGCCACCCTTTGGGACACTTCTGCTAATTCCGTGTTACCGCGTGTTAGTAAAAGTTTGGTGAGAGACGATTCGCGCTTTTCAGTCTTCGTGCTTTGAAGATCGTTTTGTGGAGTTCAGTTTGTGCCTGTGGGTTCGTATCTGTTTGGCAGTGCGTGTAGTCAGTTCGTATCTGTTTATTCAGTGCGGTCTGCTCTGCTCGTTCCTGTTTTTCAGCTTGTTCTTCATTGGCCTTGCTGTTCTTCCGTGCGTTCTTCTAGTTCGTTCTGTTCAGCCGACCGTTATCTAGCCATGTTGCGGCTACGTACTCGTCGTAGAGTTCGTGCTGTAGTTGGTGCAGGGGTTCATGCTGTATCCCGACTCCATGCCATGAGCAGGGTCAAGAGGAGTTCATGGACCAAGAATTGGTTGCTCCAGCGGCACCAATTCTGTCACATGCCTTTGTTGCGGGAGATCAGGGAGAATAATCCTGATGATTTCAGGAATTTTCTCAGGATGTCTGACCCCGTATTTCAGCATCTGTTGGCTTTGGTGTCCCCCTACATTACCAGGCAGGACACCGTTATGCGTGAAGCCATCAGTGCTGAGCAGAGGCTCATTGCCACGTTGCGATACCTGGCGACTGGGAGAAGCCTGCAGGACCTTAAGTTCTCCACAGGCATATCCCCCCAGGCTCTGGGTATCATTATACCAGAGACTTGTTCTGCCATCCTTCAAGTTTTGCAGGAGGACTATAGTAAGGTAAGTGTTCTTCTTAAAAACTTCACATTGTATGTATTTTTGTTTTGGATACTTTTTATTTTGCTTTATTAGCAGTCCCTAATTCACATGATTCTTAGCTGCAGGGAATGTCCCCTTTCTCCCCATGTTTTAATAGTAAAAGTTTTGGGTTTGAGGCCTACCTGTAAATTTGGCTTACCTAACCTCTCCAGCATGCTATCCTGGGGCCATACCTACCTTGCCTAGTCATTTCCATGTATTTTATTCTATGTTCCATCGTAGTGCTTTACCCAAAACGCAACCTAAAGATTGCCTAGGAATGTTCCTTTTTTTTAACTTCATACAGAGTGCTACAGCCTTCATTTGTGATATTCCCAACTCATCTTCAACCCCCCCCCCCCAATTTTTATTTATTGTTTTTTTTAGGTTTGTTGTTGCTTACTAATCTTTTTTTTTTTTTTTACAGTTTCTACCAATGTTGGACATGAATGTTTTAGGGTTGTCCCGATACCACTTTTTTAAGACCGAGTACAAGTACCGATACTTTTTTTCAAGTACTCGCCGATACCGATTACCGATACTTTTTTTCAATGTCATGTGACAGTTTGAAAGATGGGGACTGATAGGTGGCACTTATGGGCACGGATCGATGGCACTTATGGGCACTGATAGGTGGCACTTGTGGGCAGTGATAGGTGGCACTGATAGGTGGCACTTGGGGGCACTGATAGGTGGCATTTATGGGCAGTGATAGGTGGCACTTGTGGGCAGTGATAGGTGGCACTTGTGGGCACTGATAGGTGGCACTTGTGGGCACTGATAGATGGCACTGATTGCACTGAAAGGTGGCACTTGTGGGCACTGATTGCACTGATAGGTGGCACTTGTGGGCACTGATAGATGGCACTGATTGCACTGAAAGGTGGCACTTGTGGGCACTGATTGCACTGATAGGTGGCACTTGTGGGCACTGATAGATGGCACTGATTGCACTGATAGATGGCACTGATTGCACGATCAGTGCAATCAGTGCCATCTATCAGTGCCCACAAGTGCCACCTATCAGTGCAATCAGTGCCCATAAGTGCCACCTATCAGTGCAATCAGTGGCATCTACCAGTGCCACCTGAAAGGTGGCACTGGTAGATGGCACTGATTCCACTGATAGGTAGCACTTGTGGGTACTGATAGGTGGCTGGCACTGAAATGCTGCGGGGGGTGGGGGGAAAATGACACAGGCTTTAAGAAAAAAAAAAAACTGCTGCAACGCCCATCTTGGTACACCCTGCACTCGGCTGCAGTAAGCAACAGCAGACATCTTGTTACACCCAGCCCATATAGCTCGGGCTGGGTGTAACAAGATGTCTGCTGCTGCTTACTGCAGCCGAGTGCAGGGTGTACCAAGATGGGCGTGGGGAGGGTTCAGCCGCTGACGGCGACCGAATGTGACAGCACCGGTCACCAATCCTGATGCGGCTGCGCCCTGAACCCCTGCCAGCTTACCAGGTTCAACTGCAGGTGAGGGACTCGCTCTCCGCCCGCGGACTCCGTCCACCGACTTTGCCCGCCCTCTTCAGCCAGACTCCGCCCGCACTTTCCTCTCCCGCCCTCCCCAGCCACTGACTCCTCCCGCCCTCTCCGGCCAGACTCCGCCCGCACTCCCCCGCCCTCTCTCCTGCCCTCCCCAGCCACTGACTCCTCCCACCCTCTCCGGCCACAAAAAAAAAAAAAAGTATCGGGTGAAGCATCGGGAGCATTTGCGCGAGTACAAGTACTCGCGCAAATGCTTGGTATCGGGACAACCCTAGTTTTTATGAAATCAGCTTTCAATGTTTCTGGCTCAAAGTATTAATTTATTCTTTCTTTAATTCCACAGTTCCCTTCTTCGCCACATGAATGGCAGAATGTGGCTTCCGAGTTTGCCCAGCGATGGAACTTTCCGAACTGTGGAGGAGCCATCGACGGCAAACATGTTCGGGTCGTCCCACCACCCCATTCGGGATCCTTTTATTATAACTATAAGGGGTTCCACAGCATCGTGATCATGGCAGTGGTGTCGGCCACCTACGAGTTCCTCTATGTGGACATTGGCAAGAATGGCAGGATGTCTGATGGAGGAGTATTTGCCCAGACGGAGTTTGGGGAACGGCTCCTTTTGGATCTGCTGGCCTTGCCACCAGCGGAGCAGAATGTGGAGGATGCGGATGAGGCGTTTGGCCTGGGACCCCATTTGATGAGGCCATTCCCGCAACGCACCCTCACCCCTGAGAGGAGGGTGTTCAATTATCGGCTGGCCAGAGCCAGAAGGGTGGTGGAAAATGCCTTTGGCATCATGGCCAGCCGATTTCGCCTCTTCCTGACTTCCATCCACCTTGCCCCATACAAATGGAACCATGTGGTAATGACTTGCTGTGTGCTTCATAATTTCCTACGGGTGCATTCCACCAGTTATATAGCTTTGAGTGGGCCTGAGGCCTCTTTACTCAATCAAGAAACTTTAGTGGCCCTGGAACCTGGCCGTCCTGGCTTGGCCCCCCCAACCGGACATGAGGTCCGTAACCAATATGTGGAATATTTTATGGGTAGGGGGGCCATTGAAATGCCAGAAAATGTTTAAAATTTTGTTTTCAAATAAATACATTATTTTATGGAGTAAAGATTGGTTTGGTGTTTTCATTTTATAATGTTTTATGTTTCATGTAGGTTTACCTAGTGCACTTGTATTGCCATGTGTATTTATCATTCTTAATTAGCCTTCATTGTCAGTGTAAACACAAAACATTGATTAGTTCACTCAGCACCACATTTACATAATGAAGCCACAATTATTTGGAATGTAAATAATAGCTTTATTTCTTTTTTTGGTGGTAAACTTCCATTGAAATGTGGATGTTCCCTTAATTTTTGGGGTATTAAAACGCATGACCAGCCATGCGTAAACAAACTATATTCTAAAAAATTGTGAAAAAACTAAACATGTGCTAGTCATTAAAGGGTAAAACAACAAAAAAACTTCCAAAACTCAGCAATTTAAACGTTCTTTGGTGTAAAAACATTAGACACGCCCAAGCACAGCCATGATATTTTGGAGCCTTTCCTCCACCCGCTTGGTATTTGCCCTGATCTCTATCAAGTCTCCCTTAATTTTTTCGAGGTCACGACAGCAGACCATGAGGTATTGGATCAGGATCTGGGCACTGTGATGTGTCAACTTTTTGGGGTCTTCGGCCAGAACTGCACCTAAATGTAAAAAGAAAAATGTAGGATAGAATATGTAGGCCTACATCTATTTAACATGCATGTGTCTGGTTTCTCTCTGACCTGTTGTGGTGCCACTTTCCACTTCCACAACATCACGTTCCTCTCCATCCTGGGGTTCTGGGGGTATTGTTGTAGGTGTTGCAATTATCGGCTCATCTGAGGTAGCTATTGGAATCGCTAGGGAGATTGAAATAAAAGGTATAGTTTCATTAGTAGCGACTCAATTTTTCAAAAAAACTAAACATGATAAAATACTTTGTAAACATTCTTTTGAAGCCTGCTCCATTTTAAAATGGACCCCCAGTGCCAACCGGAACACATGATTGGATACATAGCCAAAACCATAGCATATACTTTTTAAACACAAATTTGACACATTGTAACACCCCAAAGTATCTACACAGGCCCACACTTGTACTACTGCGTTCATATGTTTCATCAGCTGCTGAGCATTCACTCCCTTAACATTACCATGCATATTTTTTTTTCAAACGAACAAATGTCCTTTGGATTAGCACCTAAAAAATAAGTGATTACAAAATTTGCTCCCCCAAATAAAATAAAATACATGGGTGTTCACACTGGATGATCCTAAAACATTGTTTGAGGAACTGTACGGAGAAAGAGGTTTAATACGTCCGTTTACTGTGCGGACGAACCTGAAAGATGGTATCTTTCACTGTACTATATCAAAGTCAAAAATACACGACAGAATACAAGTAAATAATATGTACCATGGAAAATATTAAAAAATAACTTACTTTTTCCTAAAACTTTCTTGATTCTTTTGTATTGGTCGGGCTCCCGCAACTTCAGATCAGACCAACGTTTTTTGAGCTGTTCCTTCGTTCTGCACACCCCGAATTTTTTGCGAAGACTTTTGACCACTTTGCCCATAATTTTTGCCTTGACCAGATTATACGGCCCATGCTTGGCATCATCAAAATCCTCCCTCTTCAAAATGGCGACCATCTCCACCATTTCCTCGAATGACATGTTGGATGCCTTATATCTCCTGGATCTGGATTTGGGCTCCTCTGGAATTTCCTCCTCTGTAGAGGTAATCTCAACCACCTGTGTCTCCGCCATGTTTTGTTAAGCACTACGACGAGCGAGAAGGGGCGGGGAAAGTGCAATATCGAATGTCAGGGGCGGGGAAAGCGTGCGGAGTTTCACGCATGCGCAGTGTATATCAAGTGAAGATCCATGTCTCGAAAATACGTTCATTTGGCGGGAGAGGGAGTTAGCAACGAACGTCTTGACGAAGGTTCCTAACAATTTAAGCATTTGAGGTTCATCAGACAAGGAGATTTGTGCGTAAAAAATATGTAGAAAATGCACATTTGAGGAATGTTGCCTGAAAAATATATATTTTGTTGTTTCTCGCTTTTACAGATATCATGAATACTTTCAAAAACCCGGAATTCATGGGGGAGTTCATAGACAAATGGCAAGAGCTACCTATACTATGGCAAATTAAAAGTGGCGCTAATAAAAATAAAGACGCCAGGAAAGCAGCACTGGAGAGCCTGCTTGCATTTGTGCAAACCAAGATACCCACAACAACTCTCCAAGATGTGAAAACCAAAATAGCGACCATCAGAGGGACATACAGGACCCAGAGGACTATGGTCCTGAGGTCCCAGAGGTCAGGTGCTCCAGCAGATAAGGTTTATAAACCCAGTCTGTGGTACTACAGCAAGTTATCTTTCCTGGATGACCAGCTGGAAGTGAGGGAATCTCTGTCCACCCTTCCCCCCAGAGGTCAATCCAGCCTTCCTTGTAGCCAACCCTCCAGCCTTCCCTGCAACCAGTCCTCCAGCCTTCCTGGCAACCCTGCTCTGGCTTCCTCTGAGGATCAAGATGAGGTCCTTGAGGAGGCAGATTTGGATATATGGAGCCAGGTAAAGTATTGATATCTATATTTATATCTTACAAAATTGTAGAATTTAAATTGATGTTAATATTGTTAGGTATGTAAACTTCTACCAATAAAGTTTTTTAAGAGCAAAATACAGTAGTGGCCTAATTTTATGTGGACAAGGCAACAAAACCAGGATGCGGAATCAATGAAAATGACATAACTTTTGACATTGATTTCAACAATGTCTAGAGGTGAACAATGTCTGTGAATGATGGTGGGCCAAAATAAATAATGTCCCTTTCTTTTTTTACAGCCAGAGCAGAGCCAGGAAGAGGGTGATGTTGGGGATCAGGAGGAGGCAGGGCCCAGTGGCACCCAGGAGGAGGCTGGGCCCAGCACAAGAGCCCAGATGCCTCCCCTGGTAGTTAAACCACGAGGGCCAAGGAAAGGTAGGCAGGTGGAGGAGGAAACCAGGGCCTTCATCAGAGAGGCAACAGCGGCCCTCAGAGAGGCACCCTCTGTTGATGAGGGATTTGCCGCAGTCCTCGCCCACAAACTAGGGCAAATGGACTTACGGCAAAAGATGTATAGTGAGACCCTGCTTTTAAAAGTGATCAATAAGGGCTTGCTGGGTGAACTCACCATGTACAGCGATATAACGGAGGTTGTCCCTACTCCTCCACCTCCTCCTCCTACTACTCCTCCTGCCACAACCTCTCCTCCTGATCCCCAGCCTCCAAGGAAGAAACCAACCAAGGCTGCAGAGAAGACTGGAGAGAAGGCTACAAGGAAGAGGAGAAAATAATGCCTGCTGTAGTACCACAGACTGGGGACATATAGGACTTATCTGCTGTGGCTCCTGACCTCTGGGAGCTCAAGACAAGATTGGGCTCCTTTTTTTTTTTGGGGATCTAATCTCTATTTTGGTTTTCACATCTTGGATGGTTGTTGTGGGGTCAAAGGGATGCACAAATGTAAGCAGGCTCTCCAGTCCTGCCTTCCCCTTTAATTTGTTATGTTCCGAAATAAAGGTTTTTTTTTTTGCCTTAAAAAACTTGACTATGTGATTTGTATTTCAAAAGAGAGCTTGCTAGGGAGCAGGCAGGGACATCTCAAATAATATTATTGTTATTATCAAGGGACACAAACCTCCCTGAGGCCAAATGAGACACATTTTGAAGGTTGGTGTGGTAACTTTACACAAGAATAATTTAAGCCAAAAAATAAAAAACAAGGCCCCAAAAATTAAAAATACAATAGTAAAATCTAATAAAAAAAAAAGGATATTTACATTATTTTATTATTATTAGTATTATTTAGAAGGGAGGTGCGGCTTAGAAATAATATTTTACTATCATTAGAGCAATTTGAAATTACTTTAGAAACAAGTTTGGCATAACTCTCAATGTCATTAGCAAAAGAAGGTAATTTTTAAGCATTATCAAAAGAAGAACGGAATGCGCAGCATTAAAACGATGCTATTAATTCCACCGTGACGAATGTGCCATCTCCATTTCCAACATTAGCTTTACCAAAACGAGCGCTCCCGTCTCATAGTTGCTTCTGAGCATGCACATTTTTTTTCACCTCGTGAAAGCATACACACTATCGTTTTTCACGTCGTTAAAAAAAACGACATGAAAAACGACGTGAAAAAAGAGAGCATGTCCGAAAATTTTAATGGCCGTTTTTCACGTCGTTAAAAATGCTCTGGAGCATACACACGATCATTTTTCAGGGCCATTTTTAAAAATGGCAGTTTTAACGGCATGAAAAACGATCGTGTGTATGGGGCATTAAGAGTTAATATGGGAAAAAAAGTGTCTCCTCTCCACTGATGCTTTATCACCAATTCTTGTTTCAATAAAAACCCAAAATTTTCAAAAAACATTTGTCATTAGGACGGAAAGTGAGGTGAACTGTTCTGAACAGGTGCACACTGCACAGACAGCAAAACAAATGTTACAGGGGTGATAACCCTTCCCTATGTTTTCCAAAAAGCTTAAAAATAGATTTTTTGGCTGGAGCTACACTTAAACAATGTACCTGTTCAAAATTACAAACAGATTCTACATAAGAACAAACCTACAGTCCCTGTCTTGTATGCACCGCCTGTATACGGCTGTTCAGAGTATATAGGGCCTTTTTTATTTTGTGTGCGGGGTTCCTCTTAATATCCATACAAGACCCAAAGGGGCTGGTAATGGGCTGGGGTGGGGGGGGGGGGTGATGGGGTAGCTATGCCATTTTTCTTAAAGATTTTCATCCATATTACCGGGACCAGACATTACATTAAAGCCGCAAGCAGTTTTAAATGGCTTTTTTTCCTTTAGAAATGTAATTTTGTGCAGGGACAGTTCTAAACACGGGAAACACGTGGCACTTCACAGGCATACTTTAGACACCCCCCAGGTACGATATTTAAAGGAATATTTGACTTTTTTTTTTTTCACTTTATGCATCATTAAAATGACTGCTCCCGAAAAACGGCCGTTTTTAAAACTTCTTTTTGCATTGATACATGTCCCCTGGTGCAGAACCCGGGTTCCCAAAACCTTTTTAGGACAATAACATGCATAATAGTCGTTATAATTAGCACTTTAGATTTCGAACGTTCGCATCCATTGTATTTAATAGGGTTCTAAAGTTCGTGCGAACTTTCGGTCCGTTCGCGGGTTCTGGTGCGAACCGAACCCGGGGGTGTTCGACTAATCACTATTCACCAGTATGGTATTTGTAAATTTAAATCAGATCCCCACTCAAGCGTCTCTTCTCCAGAGAGAATAAGTTCAGTGCTCGTAACCTTTCTTCATAACTAATATCCTCCAGACCCTTTATTAGCTTTGTTGCCTTTCTTTGTACTCGCTCCATTTCCAGTACATCCTTCCTGAAGACTGGTGCCCAGAACTGGACAGCATACTCAAGGTGCGGCCGGACCAGAGTCTTGTAGAGTGGGAGAATTATCGTTTTATCCCTGGAGTTAATCCCTTTTTTAATGCATGCCAATAATCTGTTTTCTTTGTTAGCAGCAGCTTGGCATTGCAGACCATTGCTGAGCCTATCATCTATTAGGACCCACAGGTCCTTTTCCATCCTAGATTCCCCCAGAGGTTCACCCCCTAGTGAGTAGATTGCATTCATATTTTTGCCACCCAAATGCATTATTTTACATTTTTCTACATTAAACCTCATTTGCCATGTAGTTGCCCACCCCATTAATTTGTTCAGGTCTTCTTGCAAGGTTTCCACATCCTGTGGAGACAATATTTCCCTGCTTAGCTTAGTGTCGTCCACAAATACAGAGATTGAACTGTTTACCCCATCCTCCAGGTCATTTATGAACAAATTAATCAGAATTGGTCCCAGAACAGAACCCTGGGGGACCCCACTTCCCACCTTCTGACTATTCCCCATTTATCACCACCCTCTGAACTCGCCCTTGTAGCCAGTTTTCAATCCATGTACTAACCTTATGGTCCATGCCAACGGACCTTACTTTGTACAGTAAACGTTCATAGGGAACTGTTTTGAATGCTTTTGCAAAATCCAGATATACCACGTCTACGGGCCTTCCTTTATCTAGATGGCAGCTCACCTCCTTATAGAAGGTTAATAGATTGGTTTGGCAAGAACAATTCTTCATGAATCCATGCTGATTACTGCTCATGATACAGTTTTCCTTACTAAAATCTTGTATATAGTGCCTTGTCAAGATGCAAGAGCTTGCATACTATTGATGTTAGGCTAACTGGTCTGTAATTCCCAGGGATGTATTTTGTTCCTTTTTTAAAATATTGGTGCTACATTGGCTTTTCTCCAATCAGCTGGTTGGCAGCTAATGGCAGCTTTATAGCTACAACCAAAATACCTAAATACACAGCTGAAACACATTGGGTGAGATTTACTAAAATTCGGGCACTCAGAGTCAGATGCAACTGTGTATGGTAGCCAATCAGCTTCTAACTTCAGCTTGTCCAACTAGGCTCTGACAATAAAACCTGGAAGCTGATTGGTTTCTATGCAGAGCTGCACCAGATTTTGCAGGCTTGTCAGGGAAGCCTAACACAGGCGTCCAGCACAGGGTACACAGATCAGTGGGCTGCACATAAGGAATAGGGCGCAAAAGTAAGTGAAAAATATATATTTGTTAAAGATAAGGCACACATGCAAACCAAACAACAGCAAACCAAAAACAAGAAACGCATACAAGGAATAAATACAAGAAAACACAGCAAACCCCAAAACACCTAATCTAACTAACTAACTAACTAACTAACTAACTAACTAATATATACTGTACAAGAACAAGAGCACATATACATCAGCAAGGCAGGGATGAGAGACAAGGGGAAACAGGTGGCCAGATGGAGGGAGCAGTAGCAAGGGGGAGCTGGAAGCAGGAAGCAGGGGACAAGACTCAGGGACAGGGTACAGGAAGCAGAGTCCAGGACAGGGCAGGAAGCAGATCGGGAACAGGTTTAGGCACACGGATCAGGTCAGGCAGGGACAAGTTTGCAGAGGGAATACTGAAGCCCTGAACCTCAGTGAAGCGGGCTTATATACTTCCAGCAGCTCACATAAAGTGCAGCTTGATTAATGAAGAGTCCATCTACTGGGAGACACCCGCTGGTGGCCACCAGAATTACACCCTTTGTTTCTGGAAGCAATAGTGCCACCAGCAGGTGACCGAAGCCATAACACGGATCATGACAACGCTCCAGTTTTAGTAAATCTCCCACACTGTGTTGCCTGTCAAAGGATTTGTATCTCTGTCCATCCAGTCCTAAGATTTACACAGCACATTGCCATCTGTCAGAGCAGAAGTCCAGATTTTTCTTTACCGCAGGTAAGTAACACTTTCAAGTATTGTCCCTCACAATTTCAGCCCAGTTAGTGTTAGATGGCAAGGGGTGGCTTTTTACTGTCTATTAGATTTTTATTGGACCTATGTCACTAATAAAAAAAAAAAAAACCTTGCTGTTTAGCACGGTTGGAGGGAGTAATGGGAATTCTCCCCAATGAGAAGACACACATTATCAAAAATTTTTTTTTAGTAACATGAGGAAGGGTTAGAACCCATGTAAGGTTTTGACTTGTGTCACATGGATAGAAAGTGAGGGGAGATCCTCTTGATAGGATTACCAACAACAACTGAAACCAAACTGAACTTTTAAATTCATCACAACTCTTTAAAAACTTTTAAAAAGAGGTGCTGTCTTTAAAAAAAATCAGCACTATGTTCTGGCAGCATTAGGGGAACTTCCTGTCCCGCTCCTGGAACAAAATCGAGTCAGGCTAAGCACTACTCAGCCATTCACAAGGAGCTTTGTGTTACTTTTACTTGTGTTGCGGGGTCTTACAGTTGTGGACTATTGCTGTGGGTACATACCCCAAAACCCTTTCTTTGGAGTTCTAGTTGTTATATTTTGGATTGTTATTGTGATGTTTAGTGATGCAGGTGAAACTTGGAGTACAGGGAGAGAGAGACTCCGTTGCCGTGGATACCTTGTGGACTATGGTACACACAGGGCAGCTGTACTCCCATAATGCATCACATCCCCGAAATGCCTGCTTGGGGAGGGTACTTAAAGGAGAGGCAGGGCCGCGCTCGGTCTCTCTGAACTCCGCGCACAACTGAGGAGGAAGTGTGTGAGGCCTGCTGCCAGAGTGACTAGGCCCAAAGCCTTGGCCTACCCCCTTTGCGGAGGATCAACAGCCAGAGAGGAACCTCATCCAGCGTGACCAGACCGTGTCATCTTCGGGTTAGAAGTTGTTCTGCCCACTGGCATCTACAGTTGCTGTGAGAGGAGTCAGAGACGTTGAACCGCGGAGAGGTCGGTGATCGAAGTACCGATCGCAAAGTGTGTCAGGCGGACTAGGCCTGATCGGTTGAGCGGGCACCTGCCCAGAATCTACCACATTCTGATAGGCCTGTGACTCTAGAAGGCCCACCGCCACCCTCAATAGTGGCATTACACATACATTCGGGACACAGTGCAGCGGATACTAACTACGCAGTTACATTTACTTTGGATTCAGCCCCGTGACATTGCGGGAGTCAGTTTATGTGTTCATCCATGTTGGATTACAGTTAACAAAGTGCACCAACGTTGCTATAGAAGATTTTCACCTTGGACAAACTTTTAGTATAACCTGTGTCAGGCCTGACAGGAATTACTTTAAAAGGACACGGGGTGGTATTGTCCGCTAGGGGGAGCTCGCTAGCTGAGACTTATTTACTTATACATGTAGGAGATAGATTTTGTCAGTCTTGGTACTTAAACTTCATTACTGTCTCTTGCAGGGCCCTGCAGATTCATTAGGAAACAATAGCGTTGTGTATTTGATTTCATATGCTTTAATCACTTTTAATGACAGTAAATGATAATTGTTTAAGTATATACATGTTGCAGTATTCTTTATTACCCTGAAGGATCCATTAGCAGGTAAATTTGCTAAACTTCCAGTATATGTGTGTTTATTGTGGTATATCTGCATGCAGAATTGTGTTCCTGCATAGTCATTGGGTCCCACAATTCTTTTCACCACCAGCTGTGTGACAGGGCGGGGTCGAGCCAGTTAAGGGGTTGAACATCAGAGAGCAGGCCCAATCAATACCAGCAGCTCCTTCGGGGGTAGTGCTACACTACCATTAAACCAGTTTAGACGTTATTACCCTATGGTCCCTCTCCTTCCTTTTTACGTTGGTCCAAACGCAATACGGAGCTTGTGCTACAGCCAAGGAGTGTGTGTTTTGCTGGAGAAGTGTCCTGGGTGTCTGGTCTGTGTCCTGTTATCATTACTCTGCATGCAAGCTAAAGACTGCGGCTGGGCTATAGCCGAATGCGCGTCTTTGCTTGCTTTCTGGTAAGCAGCCATTTGATTTACGGTGGTGGGCACTCCATTTGTATCAAGCACTGTGGTATCATCTTACAAGACATATGGACTATCGTATAGCTTATGGTCTTTTCTGATACATGGTTTCTTATTTGAGGACTGTATATACCAACATTTTTATGTCATCCTAAGGACTGATGTGAATTTTTTAATTTATTGGCGCAGCTCCCTTTTTTTATCTGTTCTAATTGTGTGTACCTCACTGGTGCTGCTGCCTTTGTTTTTATTTTTGTCTAAGCGCAGTTTTTTCTGTTTATAACAACTGAAACCAAACTGAACTTTTAAATTCATCACAACTCTTTAAAAATGTTTAAAAAGAAGTGCTGTCTTTAAAAAAAATCAGCACTATGTATGTTCTGGCAGCATGAAGGGAACTTCCTGTCGCGCTCCTGGAACAAAATCGAGTCAGGCTGAGCACTGCTCAGCCATTCACAGGGAGCTTTGTATTTGAATACAAAGCTTCCTTTGATTGGCTGAGATGGAGATTGTGATGTCATCTACCCATCTTTTTGAGTCAGCAAATCAGAGAAAGCCGTCTGTGAATGGCTGAACACAAATCACATAGAAATACAGGAAGTGTTCATTGTATATCATGACTGCATGTACTTTAATGAAACTTGTACGTTTTTCTAATGTTATATATGACTGCACAGCATTCCTGATGCTCCTTTTTCCTCATAGCAAGGGCCAGGCGCTTACTAAGGGTGGGGGGTGTTTATGATATCACTGATAGGGTAAATATGTTCTCCATCTGCGTTCCATATGTGTTTTATTAGGCATTTGTTGCGGTGGGTGTGGCAGCTAATATAAGATATAGGAATCTGAATAGAGGAAACATTGAGAAGCAAACTAACCACATCAGCACTGATCTTCTTCTGTGCTTGGCATGGTTGCAATGAAAAATACAACTGTAAGGATCACCAGGTATTTATGAGGAATTGACAAAGACAATCAGGCTTGACTTACATTAATCAAAATGGAAGCACAGACACATATGTAGCAATACCCCCAGTTAAGAGGGCTACTGATATATATTTTGGGCCTGTAACACACTGCTGTCAACCCCCAGTAACTGGCTCTAACCTCCCTTGGCACAGATAGCAGTAAATATGGGATTGTGAAACCCGTTAGCTAAGGTGATCACAATACCGCAATAAACATATAACCACACAGCGTATTTGCTTAACCACAAGTAACTTTTACTGAGTATAAAGCATGAAGTTAGACAATCGTACATATGCCTATGCAGAGCCCTGCAATGTTAACTGTTAAGCATATAAACAAACAATACGTTCTAATAGTATTACACACACTCAATGTCAATCAACTACGCTCGCGAGCTTCCCCCCTTGTGGGCAAAGATGGCGCCCAAACAATGTCTAATTGCTTTACAGTCAGGCCTGACTATTGCAGATACGATGCTCCGTTGGGAGAGATCTTCGCTAGCAATGGTGGTGCACTTTAAAGGGTATTTGTAATCCACAGGTATAAACAGTCATCTACTCGATATGCAATAAAGGATTCAACTATTGCTGCACAACACACGGTCCCTCTTGCGTTCAATGTAATACTCTGGTAAACTGTGGTCCCTGAACAAGGAACACTGAGCCTAAAGATTACTCAAATAATCCTTGAGCAAGTGTTCTCTCACCCGACCGGACCAGTCCGTGCAACCGACTTCCGTAGCTGAGCTCCTGCACACAGTCTCACGACTCCCGTAGTCCCCGATCCTCCCGGCAGTCCTTGGAAGGATGATGGACGAGGTGACTCTTGGGTTCTCCCGTGAAGGCCGGAAGGCTCTTTGGATCACAAGGCCCAACTCTCAGGCCCAATCCAACGACAGACCCAGCGCAGGCTTCACTTGCTAGGTGGGCGGCGTCCAAAGAGACCCGCGTGTTGCTCCGCTCCTCCTTAAATAGGCCTTCCCCAGCAGACCTTGCGCCGGGCAATGCACTGTGGGTGTCCCGCTGCACACTGGGTATAGTAGTCTTTTTAGCTCCTTAAAGAGACACCCCCCACTTAGAGTCTTTGGTCCCCAGTTAACAAACTTTGTTAGCATATGAACACACAACACAACTTACGGCTGCAAAGGAGCCTGGCAGAGGAACCTTCCACCAAGCCTTGGGAGAGAGGTTGTCCTGCCCACAGGTCACGTTAGTGGAAGTGGCCTGTCTAACTGTGCCAGGGAGTGAGCTAGGGTTGCCCTGTACTAAATTCACAGTAGAGGGGACAGGCTTATCTACTGTCCTTCTTGCAGTAGCAATAGTCTCTTCCGAGCCATCCCCCATCTGAGTATACGTTAGTCTTCTTGGGGGGTGGATGGTTCGTCTCTCTCTTTGTTCTCTAGGGGCCGGGGTTTCAACCGCAGGGGATCCTCCCAATTCTCCTTCTACTAAGTCCGGTATATTGGGTTCCAATGGTCCAGGGGCATCTACTTCAGGTGCAGAGAGGTACAAGGAATCCCTGGGATCTTCTTCTGGAAAAGAGTCTTGAGCATCCTCCCATTCCTCAGTAAGAGTAGCAAGTGGTATGAACTTAGCAGCCTCAGCATTTAAAGTGTCTCCAGTGATAACCTCGGACGATGGAGTGGCCGTGGCCATGGATTCAGGTATTTGCGGTGTCCATAACCAATCAAGTTCCAATTCTTCATCTTCACTCTGGTCTTGGAAATCTATCTCTTTTAAACGAGTTGCTTGAGACCTGGTGACAGGTCTAGGGGTATTGGAGGCTGAAAGGGGTTCAGAAGGATCCGAGGTAGGGGGCAAACGAACTGCTTTGGAGAGGGGCAGTAGGTGATTCCTGTGCCATGTCTTCAATGGCCCCACACTTCCTTCTGGCTTGAGTTGGTATACTGGTAAGCCTGGCAGTTGTTTACAGATTACATAGGGTTGGGACCTCTACTGGTCAGCCAGCTTATGTTTCCCCGGTATGCCTAAGTTCCGCAACAGCACCCTGTCTCCTGGCTGTAGGTCATAAATCCGAACCTTGAGGTCGTAGCTCCACTTATTCCTGGCTCCTCTTTGATCGGAAGTCGCCTGGGCCTTCTCATATGCCAGTCTTAAACTCTGTCGCAACCGATCCACATATGCTTTGTGAGAAGCCGCGGATGTATGATCTATTGAAGTGCCAAAGGCTAAATCTACCGGGAGTCTTGCGTCCCTGCCGAACATCAGCCTGTATGGGAAGTATCCAGTGGCATCACTAGTTGTACTATTGTATGCATGCACAATGGCAGCCACATGCTTGCCCCAATGCTGTTTCTTCTCATTACTCAAAGTCCCCAGCATATTTAACAATGTCCGATTAAATCGTTCGGGCTGGGCATCCTCTTGTGGGTGGTAGGGGGTGGTTCGAGTCTTCTTTATACCCAGCGAATCCAACAGTTTCCGTATCAGTCTACTTTTGAAGTCCCTTCCCTGGTCTGAGTGGAGGCGTTAAGGTAGTCCGTAATGTACGAAGAACTTCTCGACAAGTACCTTGGCCACTGTGGAGGCCTTCTGGTCTTTGGTTGGGAATGCCTGAGCGTATCGAGTGAAATGATCGGTTATCACCAGAACATTCCCATGTCCACTCAAATCAGGTTCTATACAAAGAAAATATCAATGCATACCAGATCCAAGGGCCCTTGACTTTGTAGGTGGCCCATTGGGGCAGCTTGATGAGGCAGAGTCTTTCTTTGTATGCAGCTTGCACATGAATGGCAATATTCCTTCACTTCAACCTGCATACAGGGCCAGTAAAACCGCTTACTTACAAGCTGAAAAGTTCTTTCCGATCCTATGTGACCATGATCGTCATGTAAAGCAATCAGAACAGTCTTTCGGTATTTCTCGGGCAGAAACAGTTGCCACTTATCCTCCAGATCATCAGAGGGGCCCCTTCGGTAGACCACCCCTTGATGCATCTGTAACCGGTCCCATTTTCTTCTCAATAGGCGAGCCTCCTTTGAGGGGTCCTTCAGGAGTAAGTCTGGGGTTTGGTTCTCCAATGCTTCCAAGGCCAGCCTCCCCAGCGGGTCTTCCAGTTGATCTCTCCTTAGATCTCTCTTTGAAAGTCTGGGTAGGTTCTCTTCTCCAATCTGGGACACATCACAGTAATACTTGGGTACTCCAACAACCGAGACCCCAATTTCTTCAGCCCTGGACACTCCACTGGCTTGGAACTCCGCTCCTTGACACAGGGCTCGCACTCCCTCCGGGGTCAGTCGAGTCCAGTCTTCTGTAGGATTAGTGGGGGCATAAGCCCTTCTGGATAAGGCGTCTGCATCTCTGTTTCCAGTCCCAGGTCTGTATTTTAAACTAAAGGTGAATCCTGAGAGAGCTGCCAGCCAACGGTGGCCGGTGGCATCCAGCTTAGCTGTGCTCAGAAGGTAAGTGAGCGGGTTATTGTCTGTTTTAACCACAAATTCGGCTCCATACAGGTAGTCCTTCAGCTTGTCCACCACAGCCCACTTCAAGGCCAAGAATTCCAACTTGTGGGTGGGGTAATTCTTCTCGGCTGGGGTCAAGCTTCTGCTCACGTAAGCAACGGGTCTCAGCTGGTCATCATGCTCCTGATACAGCACTCCTCCCAGACCATCATGACTGGCATCCACATGTAACTCATACAGCTTCTTGGTGTCCGCATAAGCCAAGACGGGGCAGTGGTCAAGCTCTCCTTTAATCTTGTGAACGCCTCTTCACACTTCACCGTCCACTGATCTTCCACGGACTCCCCCGTCTTCCTGGGACCCGAATCATCCTCCTATCCTTCTGTCTTTAAGAGTTCATTCAAGGGCTTGGCGATCTTGGCAAACCCCTCCAAAAAACTTTCGGTAGTAGGAGCAGAACCCCAAGAATGATCTAAGCTCAGTCACTGTAGTGGGCCGGGGCCAGGAGGTAACAGCCTCCAATTTTCCTGGATCTGTAGACACTCCTTTTTCGGACACAATGTACCCCAGAAAGTGAACTGAAGATTAAGAGAACTGACACTTTTCCAATGAGAGTTTTAGTCCTTCATCACTGAGTCTTTTCAAAACCTTCTCCAGTCTCTCCTTCTCCTTCTCCAGTCTCTCCTTATGCTCCTCCAGAGTTTTCCCGAATACAATGATATCATCCAGATAAACCAGTACTTCGATGAGATTCATGTCCCTTACTTACTCCCGACAAGCCTTGGGGCATGCGATTGAATTTATAGAACCCCACCGGGGTGATAAAGGCTGTTTTTTCTCGGTCTTCCGGGTGCATTGGAATCTGGTAATACCCGCTCTTCAGGTCCATCACACTGAACCATTTTGCTCCAGACAAACTCTGTAGGGCATCCTCTATTCGTGGGGTGGTGTATTGATCAGGTATCGTTCTTCAATTGAGGGTCCGATAATCAATACATAGCCTTAATGACCCATTTTTATTCCTAACCACCACTATTGGGGAGGTGTATGGGCTCCTAGACTCCCGGATGATGCCGGTTCTCTTGAGCTCTATCAGTTGCTCTCACAGATATTCCAAATCAGCCAAGGGGACCCACCGGACTCTTTCCCTGAATGGCCTGTCCTCCTGCAGGCGGATCCTGTGGGTAGCACTTTTTGCACACCCCACGTCAAACTCATCCCTTGAAAAGATCTTCTGCCATCTAGTCAACTGGGCTCTGGCCCTCTCCTTCCATGCCGGTGGTAAGGCCGTCTCTTCCAAGCAGAGTTTCTCCACAGTAGCTCTCCCCCCTTCTTCCTTCTCCAAGTCTGACAAGGCAACCGGGGTAGCAGAATTCACTTGACCCAACATCTGGGCTGGGATCTTCACAGGTGTGTCGGTAGTATTCCTGACGCTCACCGACACCCTGCCATTGGCCTTCTTCAGAGCTCTTAATGGAACTACTTCAGGGATTACTTCCAACCCTGGATGGGTGTCCAGAGGATCTGATTCCAGAACTACGAAGGGATCAGGTTGTTCCCATGTAAGCTTTACAGTGGCCTTCAGACTGGCAACCTCACCAGGCTGTAGTATCTTCTCCCTCTTATCTAACTTCCAGATCTTTCCCACTCCTTCTTCTGGAGCTTTTTTTCCCAATACCAGACGCTGATAGGCCTGTTGTAACATTGGGTGGATTCTGGTTGTTGGGGCATCCTGTTCCTGTGCTATAGGGGCCAATAATCTCCTAACCAGGTCAGTGTTTGTCCCTATTATGAGGGAACTCTTGTTGGCTTCTGGTGGGCGAGGGCAGACTTCCGCCAATGTGTCAAATTTCTGTGTCCCCGGCTACCGAAGGGTCGAAGGCCAATCTAATTGGGAGGTATCCGTCGTACGTGAAACTTTGGGTTCCAATTCCCCATATTTGCAAGTCTTCTAGATTCTGCAGGGGCAAATGCCTCAGATGTTTCTGGTAAAAGTCCCGGTACAGAAGGGTCACTTGAGCTCCTGTGTCGAGAATGGCCTTCGTGTAGATCCCTTCCACTTGAATGGGGACCACTGGGGAGGGTCCCACCAGTTTGACAGGGAATTTCCTCTGAGAGGTTTCCTTCCTAGATTCCATGGGTTTGACTTTCTGTGATCTTTCTTTTTACTCTCTTCCTGGATCTGAGTCCTTGTTGGGCCTGGTATGCATTGATCTCTTGCCAAGTTTTGGGTTTGGACTTAAGGTGAGGAGTATTGAGTTTGTGGGATGGGGAATTGTTCCCCTCTCTTCTTGGCTTCTCTTGTTCTCCGATTCCTTTGGAGTTTGCTGGAACTGATGGGCACCCGGTTGACTCCTTCCCTCTGAAGTTTTCTGCCGGCTTGCGGTATGTGCCTTGGGTCTTCTTAGGGCTGGGAGACACTCGTCTGTAATGCCCAACCCCTCCACAGTTAAAACAAATCTCTTCTCTTCTGGCTTGGGAAACTGGCGTTGAGACATTCTGAAACACTTCCTTCTTCGCTTCTTCTTTATGGCTCCTGGGTTCTTAGCCATTAAGGAAGTCAGCATTTCCAACACTTGGGTCATTTGTGACTTCAAGACAGCCACCTCAGAGTCCCGTTCCGTGGCCAGAACAGATCCAACCACAGCTGAGGGAGAAGGGGTGGGCTTCTCAGTCACCTGTTGGTCTTTGAGCAAAGCCTCTTCATCTCTCACTATTCGCACAAGGTCTGGATAGCTTAGAGACATGACTCCGACCGGTGGTCTTCAGATGGAGCCAGACTGGATCAGAGCGCAGTGCTCCCTTCAAGACCTGCCACATCCTGGCTGCATCTATGGCCTGTGGTACCATCCCTTTCTTCAGGACTATCTGGCAGAGCATTTTGTTCAACCTTCGGACATATTCAGAAATTGTTCCCCTGGCTGTTGAAGAGTATGCTTAAATTTGTAAATTAAGTCAGTAACCTTCTCCAACTGGCCGAACTCTTCCTGCAGCATGGTTAGGTAGTCATAAGCAGTACAGGAAGTATTGCTGAATCTGAGATTCTTCACCGCTTCAGCAGCAGCCCCCCATAAACTTTTGTTTATGCGCTGTTCCTTTTGGGCTTCTGTCACTTCCCATCCTTCCACAGCCTGCATTGCTTGTTCCATCCATGTATCAAAGTCCTCTTCCCCGAGTGGTACAGGTTGTTTACCCGAAAACATTCTGAGCTTCCGGTACCCAGTATCCACGCACACCGTGTTGCTCTTCTGACATTTTGCGACAAGGTCCCCTAAAGCGTTGAGGAGCTCAGGGCCTATGGCGGTCAGGGGCGCCGCGGAGGTTGTTGTCTCTTTTGTCTGCTTCCCCCTGGCTGTTGGTTCAGGGGGTTCTTTCTTTATAGGCTTTGCATGTGCTAAGCGGTATATCTTCTGGTCTATGGACTGCACACTCTGGCCTCTGAAGCTCTCAGGTATCTCCTACCTCCTTTCTACCAATGCATAGGTATAGGAGGTCTCTTCGTCTGGCCTGAGGTCAAGTAACCATGCCTTCTGGCTCGGGGACAGTAACTCCATGAGCAGTTCTACATCGCTTCCGGACCAGTCTTCCCCGGGAAGTTCAATGACTACAGCCTTGTCTGAAAAAGCGCTGGCTGATGCGCACCACTGGGTCACTGCTAAAGGATCCATACCGGTACTTCTGGCAGGCTTGATTGCAGCGTACAAGATCCCGGACTCTGAGCCCCCACGTGTAGCAATACCCCCAGTTAAGAGGGCTGCTGATATATATTTTGGGCCTGTAACACACTGCTGTCAACCCCCAGTAACTGGCTCTAACCTCCCTTGGCACAGATAGCAGTAAATATGGGATTGTGAAACCCGTTAGCTAAGGTGATCACAATACCGCAATAAACATATAACCACACAGCGTATTTGCTTAACCACAAGTAACTTTTACTGAGTATAAAGCATGAAGTTAGACAATCATACATATGCCTATGCAGAGCCCTGCAATGTTAACTGTTAAGCATATAAACAAGCAATAAGTTCTAATAGTATTACACACACTCAATGTCAATCAACTACGCTCGCGAGCTTCCACCTCGTGGGCAAGGATGGCGCCCAAACAATGTCTAATTGCTTTACAGTTAGGCCTGACTATTGCAGATACGATGCTCCATTGGGAGAGATCTTCGCTAGCAATGGTGGTGCACTTTAAAGGGTATTTGTAATCCACAGGTATAAACAGTCATCTACTTTGATATGCAATAAAGGATTCAACTATTGCTGCACAACACACGGTCCCTCTTGCGTGCAATGTAACACTCCGGTAAACTGTGGTCCCTGAACAAGGGACACTGAGCCTAAGGATTAGTCAAATAATCTTTGAGCAAGTGCTCTCTCACCCGACCGGACCAGTCCGTACAACCGACTTCCGTAGCTGGGCTCCTGCACACAGTCTCACGACTCCCGTAGTCCCCAATCCTCCTGACAGTCCTTGGAAGGATGATGGACGAGATGACTCTTGGGTTCTCTCGTGAAGGTGGAAGGCTTTTTGGATCACAAGGCCCAACTCTCAGGCCCAGTCCAATGACGGACCCAGCGCAGGCTTCACTTGCTAGGTGGGTGGCGTCCAAAGAGACCTGCGTGTTCCTCCGCTCCTCCTTAAATAGGCCTTACCCAGCAGACCTTGCGCCGGGCAATGCACTGTGGGTGTCCCGCTGCACACTGGGTATAGTAGTCTTTTTAGCTCTTTAAAGAGACTCCCCGCTACACATATATAAGATCACATTTTTGGGGGTAACTATGCTTTAAAGATGAATTCCATGTATGGTATTTTTACATATGTAGCAAGGGAAGAGAAAAAAAAAGGGTTTGTGGGACTTTAAATGAGGCATGGATATGGATAGGGATCCCCCATGATCCAAGGACTCTCCAGCCGACAGCAGAGTCCTTGGATTATGGGGATCTGTCCCTGCCTCAACCCCGGGGGGGAGACAGTTCATCCAAGGCCATCATCCCACTCCCATTTGGGGGTCACTGGTCAACCTATCTGGGCTTTGCCATTGGTAATGTATCAATCTTTAACCTTGCTCTCTCCTTGAAAGCATGATTTATTCCTGAGACTCCATCGACCTACTCATCTAATTTATTTTTCCTGTAGTTGATATCTACGCACCCCACTCCTGATGACTGGCTTTAAACGCCAAGAAACGCGTTGAGTCTATACTCAGGGATGCCAAGCCAAGTCTGCCCAATCATGAATTTTATTAATTGCTATTTTGTACCCATTTTTTAGGATTATCATGTTCACTTCATCTGTATGTCCATTTCTGATTGGTTTTGCTGTTTTAATCATGTCCATTCATTGTAAATATCAAATATGTAAAATGTGATCAACAATATTTGTATTATGCCTCTGGGTGCATGATCTTTGTATTATTCAATATGATACATTACAATTTAATTTTTTCATATCTGCCTATTGATTTTCATTTATTGGATCAATCACCCAGCAATTCCTTATGGCTACAGAGACTTCCCTCAAGGGATTGTGACAAATTATTCATTTTCGATATCCTAGACCCCTACCTATCCATATCCATGCCTCATTTAAAGTCCCACAACCCCATTTTTTTTCTCTTTCATATATTACCAGGGATGGAGGCATGGGTATGTCTAATTATGGGCTCCAGCTGGTCACTCGCTTTTATTATATGTAGCAAGGGGTTACAATCGAAAGTATCCTAAAGACTACATTGTGTTCTTAACTAAAAGGTTGGCTCCCTCTGGTGTCTGTTTATGTTGTGACATAGAAGTTCGTTCAGTCCAGTTGCATTACGGAACAAAGCATGGTGGGCATTGTAGTGCGAGAGGAAGTGACTCTATTGCCGTGGGTTGGATTGAGACTACAATACCCACAGTGCCACTGTGCTACCAGGAATCAGTGTGCCACCGCATAGCCTTCTGGGGGATGTTATATAACAGACTAGTAAGGCTTCAGCACGCTCTTTTTGGACTCCATCTTTCAACAGGCAGGAGGCCTGCTGTGAGCGTGCCTAGGCCGGAGAAGCCTGGGCCTAAAGTTGGAGAGCGGATCACCGACGAGGGGATCCTTGTGGATCGCATCGCGGACTGCGCCAGAGAGGGGACCGCCCTGTGCTCCACAGCATCTGAGACCATCTGTCCATCTGCACCTTGTGAGGGCCGCGTGGTGAAACGGCGACATCTTGCCTAACGGGGATATCAGTGAGCCGAGGCTTCCAGCCAGGTGAGAGGGCACTTGCCTACCAACATAGTTGACTGAGTTGCAGAAGAGTAGTCTATATAATCCCACTTGTAGTTGCTGACACTTGCAGTGCCACAGATAAGGATCCCTTGCAACCGTGTGCAGTACAGCGACCTAGGAGAACTAGCGGTTCCTTTGCTTCTATTCTACCTTCACTGAGTGATTACTTTTTGCCTCTTTACATACTGATTGGAATACAATTAAGTGCACCAACTGAGCTAGCAGAAGACAAGCTGAACTTAAAGGAACAGTCATCACCTTATCCTTTTCCACAATTACTGCAAAGGGATACGGACCAGTTTTAACTGCCCGTTAGAGGGAGCCATATAGTCATATGAACTCTAAGGTTTAATGTAACTGTTTGCACTATATCTGTTGCTTTGTTGTTTAGTGATTTGTGTGAGCCTTGGTGGAGAAGTGTCCCAGTGCCAGTGCCATAGTATTGGGAGAATTCTCCACCACACACTCATTCACATCTGACTCAGGATATGGTAATTGGGTCTTGTGTTATAGAAATCTTGAACCGGTTATGCTTTATTGACTTTGCAGGGATCTGTGTACAGTCGAATGTTATTTGTATAACCATTGTGTTACTCTTTTCCAAGTAAACAGTTTACAACTGGTTAAGTACTACATGTGTGGGACTCTGTCTATTTCAGCTGCGAACCAGGTGACCAGTGCCAAGGTAACAGTAACTATATACATTGCAGTGTGGTATTGTTGTGGTCCCCTCTGCTACTGGGTTCCGCACTTAGATTGTTGTCCAGTTGTGCCAAGGGGGGTTTGAGCCAAATTTCTGGGGTTGACAGGCAGAGTGCAGACCCAAAATTAAACCAGCAGCTCCTACGGGGGTAGTGCTACACATAGTTACATTGGTCCAGCTTGGTCCAACTGCCTGTCCTGCACAAATTTGTATTCCAATATAAACTGTGATCTTAACAAGTCTTTTTACTGGGCTAAAAACTCTCAACAATGTTATCCATGACAACACCTAGTCAGTGGAGATGGCTGCCTCCCACAGCTATGACAAAAGTGGAAAGATAGCACTGGACCTGTAGAGTTATCTTACTGGTAATTTTAACTTAAGGTATTGATGTTGGTGTATATGTTATGGTCCCTGGGCAGGCAGCTTCTACTCCCCAGAGGATCTCCACAGTCTCCTTGGCTTGTAGTGTAATGTAATGAGAATTATAATTGAAGTGCTAAGAGGTCCGGATACAACTTTAGTCCATTAAAAGTTGGCAGCTAAACAAGCTGCTGTTAAGGCCTGTGCTTGTAATTCAAACTGGCAAAATTACAATTGTAGGTCTAGTTCACTTCTGGTTTGTTCACATTGTTGCAAGTCAAGACACGATGAAGGGGGTGCTTGGACCCCCAAAATGCATTGGCTAATTTTTGGATTGTAAACCTGACTTTTATAAGAATAACGTTATATCTGGACCTCTTAGCAGCTTCAATTTCAGTTCTTGGCCACAGACATGAGGTCATTGCCCAGTTACGCTAAAATTGGCAAATGGGTGACTATCATCTAATGTCCAGGGGTGTTGCTGTAAAATTAATGTTGCTTGAAAAGTGAAGATCACCTGATTCAATGCTTCAGATCACCTGATTCAATGCTTCAGTCCTTGGATGTGGTGGTTCCATTCATTTTATTTTGTATGCTAAGAACATTTTCTACAAGTACAGAAAAATACCGATTGATCTTCTTATGAATCCTTGCCCTTGTAGCCTCCTGTGCACTGAACTGAAACCCAAACGATATTGTCAGCTTTCTTGACTATCATTTGCGAAATACAAAGCGACTCTCCTCAATTGAAATTGAGAAGGTAGGATTTTTGTAGTCTAAATCAGGAGACCAAACTATGCCAGCAACACTGCTTGTCCATATATACAGTGCAGTTAGTGAGTGTTGTCAGCCTTGAATAGAAAGTGCATTATTGCAGAATAATCAGTTAACAATAAAGGAAATGAAGACGGAAGCATCACAGTGGTTCTCAACTCCTGTCCTCAGGACCCACTAACAGGCCAGATTTTAAGTATTACCTTGGTGAGATGCAGACTAGAATACTGCAATCCCTGAGCAGCAAATTATATCACCTGTGATGCATTTCAGTTATCTTGCAAACCTGGCCTGTTGGTGGGCCCTGAGGACTGGAGTTGAGAACCACTGATCTAAAGACTGATAAGCTGCAGTGGTAAAACTTTTTTTGTCATGTAACTGTTAGCTTTCCCCTTTTTATTATAGCATTAGTTTCAGCACCATTTCCCCGCTTAAGGAGCAAGTAACTCTTAATTAGCATTTAATCTTCTGTAGTGAACCACAACTAGAGGTTCTCAGATGCACGACACTGATGCTTATGAAGCTGCTTAAATAATGAAGCAATGATTGCAGCTCCTCTCCTCTCTGATGCTAGTTTCTGTGAAGAGAATACATTTGCCTTTGAAAAATGGGCAGTTTTTGACACTTTGGAATCATTAACTACACTTGACTAATAATGAACTTGCTTTCATTCGTCAATGCATACAGGAAAAAAAAAAAATATTGATGGCATTTTTTCCTCTCTTTTCATGTCTATTGTTGCCTGGGAATTAGCTTTGAAAAATGTGTGGGTGAAAGCTTGTACAGTGCCCTGGAATAGCAGTGTATTTAGAAAGACATCAATTTCATGTGACGCAACCTTTTCCTGAAGCCTCATTGTTTCCTTTGGCAGAAAAGATGCTCTGTAATTTAGCATGTGGTTGTACATTATGTTTTTCTAGAAAAATCATATTTCTAAGTAGTTTTAAACCTTATGACCGAGATGTTCATCGTCTTTGTACTTATTTAATAAGGTGTTGGCAGAAAGCAATTATGATGTCCTGAGTGCAGAAATCTCTATCAACTAATTATATTTCATTTTACGTTATTTAAATCAATGAAACCATTATTCAGACTGATTGTTGTGTTTTATGTGTAGCGGGTATTTGAATTTAGGGGAAGCATCTGGGTGGTAGTGTAACCCAGATGCACTAATTGCTAGGGGATCCGGGACCTTTTTCTGGTTCTTGGAGGACTCTGGTGGTGTGAGGTGCCTTGTGGTCCACAGGTGGCGTTGTTGCCCTGGGCTGGAGCTGAATTCACACCGCAAGACTGTGCCTTTTTGTCCTTCCCTGGAGCTGGTACAGCGGGGCGGGGAACCCGCTGTGACGCAAAGGGAGAGGGTATAAAAGGGGCGGATGCCCTTACCACGGGGTTCAGAGTTCAGAGTCCGGAGTGGGAGTCGGAGGACTCGGCCGCACCCAGGCACCTTCAGCTTGGGTGCTGGCGTTCCAGTGTTCCAGGCCTAGGTGCCCTTGACCTAGCCGGAGCGGAGATGGAATCCATCTCAGGCACCTTTAGCCTGGGGTGAGGTACTATGGCGGATGCCTGGGGCTCAGTACCTTCGACTGAGTTCCGCGATGGTGGAGGAATCCGAGGGGACCCTAACTCCTTGGGTGCCCGTGTCTGAGTTCGTGAGGACTGGTGTGCGGAACTTCTCTGGAGAGTCCGGCGCAGCATCGCTGGTGACAGAGAGGCCTCCGGTTTCTCCCTTGGATGGATTTCCTTCCCCCTGACAGGGGCCGTGCTAGCGAAGGTAATTCACGTTCTACCTCACATAGTCAGTGGCAGTGACTATTTACCACTGGTGATACCACAGTGGTTAGCAACAGAAGGGAAAGGATTGTGCCTCGATCTATCCCCATTATTACTCAGTAAAGAAACTGTATGTTTGTACGCCAAGAAGAATAAAACTGAGTTGAACCTATTCACTGTGTGGAACTCTGGTTACTAGGAGCAAAGGAGTCAGGGACGAAGTACTGGACTTGACTCTAGGACACCTACACAAGGCCCAATCTTTCTGGCCTTCACCTCTCAGCTATGGAAGACATAGGGTGTATCTCATCCCTCTCCCCAGCACTGAAACCCCTAGATGAAGAAAGACAAGCTGAGTATGAGAAAGGGAGAGAGGGGTGAGGCCGCTACACGTGGGGGCATCGTATCCGGGATGTGTATGGTGTCTGAACTTGAACTTTGCTGCCCGGAGGAGTTCCGAGTAGGTTGGCCATATTGGCCAACGCGCCACAAGGCAACCCATAGCTGCGTAGTTCGTGGGGGGGAGAAGGAAAAGCCAGCAAACAAGTGCAGAAGGTGGGAGAAGTCTGGCCATGTGGACGTACGCACGTGGAGATTCCGGCGCGGGTGGGTCAGTGCGCAATGGAGCAGCGAAGAGAGAAGATGACTTCAACCACTCCATGAATTTCAGCTTCTTCTTTCATGGACATGTCTTCTCTGGCTGCTCGGATCATGGATACGGGGATAAGACTAAGGCCCCGGGGGCGATTGGCTCTGTACACCTGCAGAGACATGGAGGCCCTCGGTGTGATCTGTCCCGGCTGTTCGGGACTGGTGGTCCAGCTGAAGCCATTCGGGCAATGTGAGGTCTGCAAGGAGTTTCTCTTCGAGGTGGAACCATCCACAGAAAAGCCTCGTGCTTTCCACCTCAACTACCTCACTGGGACTGCGACTCCGGAGGGAGAGATCGATGCCTGTGCGTTTCCTGTGCGCACTGATCCGGGCGAAGTGACTGCCCAAGCGGAGATGAAAAGAGAAAAATCTGAGGATGCTGCCTCGGTCACCAGCAGCTCCCTGCTCCGAACGCCGAAGAGGAAAGTCGGCCTAGTGATGGCCTTGTGTGGTCGTGAAAGAGCTTCGCCCCGCTGCTTGCCTGGCCTGGATGGATCCAGAGAGAAGAGTCCTGGACATCCCTGTTCTTCTGAAGGCCCAGGTGAGCCAGGGGTTGGGACTGTCTGTGTGGTTAAAAGTGGAGGAAGCCCACAGTCGGTAGAGGCCATCAAGGGGGATAGTTCTGTGACTGGGAATTATCTGCCCTCTGAGTACTATGACACCTCTGACTTGGACTCATTGTCTGACAATGGCGATGATAGGGAGATAGACGAATTCTTCCACCAGAAGGGATGGGACAAGATGAAGCTACCCTCGGCCCGTGTCACAAGGGATCCACCTATGTCTACTGGGGATAGTACACCCCGGGTGGAGGCCTCGGCGCCTAGGGAGGATCCTTGTCCACTGTCTGAAATTCCTCTTCTGGATTCAACATCCATTTCACCTGCTCCTGTTGCGGGAGTGCAACGCAAGTCACTGCGGGCTCCTAGGCCCAGATCTACCGAGGTGGTGAACGCACCTCGCCACCCAGAAGCGATTGTTCCGCCTGGAGAAGGAGACCGGGCCACCATGCCACCTCTGTCAAGGTTTCAGCGTCTCTTCGGTCAGAAGGTTGCTCAGGAGTATGGGTGGGAGTACCCGTACCTGCCTCTAGAACTGCTTTATGAAGTGGAAGTTTTTCGCCAAAGATGGCATGATACCTTTGTGTGGGACAAACTTAAAGTACCACAAGCACAGCGATACCTTTCTTGTTCACCAACGGTCACCAAGAAGTTCCAGGACTGTAAAGCTAAGTGGATGCTAGGAAGGCATATCCATGCGGACAGAGTGGTGATTTGCCGCAAGGAAGGAAGAAGTGTTGAGTACCACATGGAGGTTTTTGACAATCGTTTGAAGCCTGTGTCCCTGCCGCATCCAAAGTTTTATCTTTAGGAGAAAAAGACTTCTGTGTGTTCTTTCTTGCTGTTCATTGCTGAACTTTCCGGAGTGCCTTTGCCGGAACACAAGGACTGTGCCCTAGTTTTTTTTTGTATTTGGGCGTTCTACTCTTTGGAGAAAATGGGAGCTCTTCTTGTTTTGTTCTCCCTCCTTCTCCTTGCACTTCAGAGAAAACAGTGACTTTGTTTTTTTTTTAGTCAGTGTAGAGTCACAGAGAAATGATCCCAGAGAGAAAAGTTCATCTGGAAGTGATAAGTGTCTTGACCGCGGCATTGTCACCAGGTGGCAGTGTTGCGCAACGATTGTTTGTTTGTTTTTTTGACATTATGCAGCACTTATTGGAGCGAATGGGTTTCTTCTCAGATAGACTCATTCATTCCAAACAAACACATGTATGATGTTAGGATGTGTGTTTCTTTTCTTCCCTCTGCAGGCGACTTGTCTGTCAAGGCTGCTGAGAATGGGTGGTCCTTAGATAGCCAGGGGGAGGGAAGAATGTAAATGTGCGAGATGTTTAAAGTGTTTTATTGAAAAGTTTTATAGTTGTACTGTTTTATGTTTTCCCTTTCCCATTTAGGTCTTGGCACAATCCAGGGTTAGATTGTGTAGTTTGTCTCTGGGTTGAACTTATGTTGCCACTCTTTTGGAGACATGAGTTTGCACCAGACACTGGGGACCAGTGTCAAATCACCAGGGGGAGAGTGTAGCGGGTATTTGAATTTAGGGGAAGCATCTGGGTGGTAGTGTAACCCAGATGCACTAATTGCTAGGGGATCGGGACCTTTTTCTGGTTCTTGGAGGACTCTGGTGGTGTGAGGTTCCTTTGTGGTCCACAGGTGGCGCTGTTGCCCTGGGCCGGAGCTGAACTCACACCGCAAGACTGTGCCTTTTTGTCCTTCCCTGGAGCTGGTGCAGCGGGGCGGGGAACCCGCTGTGACGCAAAGGGAGAGGGGATAAAAGGGGCAGACGCCCTTACCACGGGGTTCAGAGGTCAGAGTCCGGAGTGGGAGTCGGAGGACTCGGCCGCACCCAGGTGCCTTCAGGTTGGGTGCTGGCGTTCCAGTGTTCCAGGCCTAGGTGCCCTTGACCTAGCCGGAGCGGAGATGGAGTCCATCTCAGGCACCTTTAGCCTGGGGTGAGGTACTATGGCGGACGCCTGGGGTTCAGTACCTTCGACTGAGTTCCGTGAGGGTGGAGGAATCAGAGAGGGCCCTAACTCCTTGGGTGCCCGTGTCTGAGTTTGTGAGGACTGGTGTGCGGAACTTCTCTGGAGAGTCCGGCGCAGCATCGCTGGTGACAGAGAGGCCTCCGGTTTCTCCCTTGGACGGATTTGCTTCCCCTGACAGGGGCCGTGCTAGCGAAGGTAATTCACGTTCTACCTCACATAGTCAGTGGCAGTGACTATTTACCACTGGTGATACCACAGTGGTTAGCAACAGAAGGAAAAGGATTGTGCCTCGATCTATCCCCATTATTACTCAGTAGAAGAAACTGTATGTTTGTACGCCAAGAAGAATAAAACTGAGTTGGACCTATTCACTGTGTGGAACTCTGGTTACTAGGAGCAAAGGAGTCAGGGACGAAGTACTGGACTTGACTCTAGGACACCTACACAAGGCCCAATCTTTCTGGCCTTCACCTCTCAGCTATAGAGGACATGGGCCGTGGTGTATCTCATCCCTCTCCCCAGCACTGAAACCCCTAGACGAAGAAAGACAAGCCGAGTATGAGAAAGGGAGAGAGGGGTGAGGCCTCTACATATGCATTTTACTAATTTTCATTTTAATGGCAAACTAAAAATTAATGTTTTTTTTTTTCATTTACAAGATCATTAAAAACTATATGTAAAACAAATCACCTGATCACCAAAATCAAATTTTAACATTTATAAAAACAAAAAATGCAGCGCCTAAAATATGTAAGGTGGCCCGAACGTGAACGTAAATAGGGACAACAACCAAACAGTAAGTGTATACGGCCTAAGAAGGCCTGGGATAAGTAAATCCAAATGTGTACCACACTAGTATATGCCTATACATGTGTATAAAAAACTTTTAAAGTATGTAATACAGTGAGCTAATACTTATAAAGTATGCAATACAGTGAGTAATACAGTGAACTAATAATAAAGTTCAATTAAGGTGACCAATGTGTAGACTGGGATCAGATGGAAGAAATGTGTATAAATCTTCAATATATTGTCCTCATAAAAGAAATCCAAGAAAACTTCAGGAACGTGAAAAACATGTATTCGTATATCCGTAGCACCCAGGGACGTGACTCCAACACCAGGGATGGGGGGAAGAAATGGATACTCTTACCCCTATGCGTGGACACACACACCAGCGGTGGTGGGTCAAACAGGCAAAGATGGTGAAATAGACTTCTCTGGATCCGTCCTCTCAAGGTGTCCGCAGACGAAGCAGGCGCAAGAAATCCAGTCCTCTCCCAAGTAATAATGTAGACCTCCAAGGCGTCAATGCATCAGAGATCATGTAAAAAATTGAACAGAAGAAGGCTCCACATAGCACAGGATCAGATGGCAAAATAAAATCCTCATTTATTCAGGAACAAAACACAAAACACACACGGTATAAAAAATGGATAAAATAAATAATCGTACAGGCTTCCATGCAGAGGTTTGCAAAAGGTGATCACAGAAGTAGCATCAAATAGTGGCGTAGCTATAAAGCAGATTCATGTACCCGACATGTTTCGCATGAAAATGCATCAACTGGGGCATGAACCTGCAAAAGACTGCCACGCCATTATAAACATAAAGCAAGATTGTTTGAACTCATTACAGCTGTTGTGTTCCCCGCCTCATGAGGGGGATGGTCCAATCATGAGCACAGAGTACCTAACCTTCGTGCACGTCATTCAACAGAGCCAGAAGTGCAGACCAATAGAACGAGTCAGGGCCGCGCACGGCAATGAGCCGTGACGTATCTGCCAACCAGCGTCATTACGCCGCCAATCCTGGGAGTGGCCGTGTTCCTATCCTAGACGTGCATCGCATCATGTGAGCGACGCACGTAACGACGTCATCTTAGTAACATAAAGGAACATCATCACACAGCCCATCCAGGAAGTATTTGCGTTCCACATCTCTATCGCAAGTGCCATCGCCTAAACCGCAATGGAAAATACGTCCAATAGCAGATAGCCAAATGACTCGGCCGGCAACAGCCACTCATCGCATCCAAGGTCAGCACAAACAAAGACAGAGTCGGGCTAAAAGAAATGACGAGCACAAAGGAGGGCAAGCATATCTGATTCCACTGAAAATTACTGGTATATGACACCAATAAAGTACAGGGATCTCATATACCAAAATTATAATCAATAAAATAAATATAAAACCATTGTGTGAGATGAAACAGTCATACAAAGCACCTAAAAGGAAAAAGGTAACAATATATACTGACTCTACAGATATATATGATATAGGTAACATTATGATTATAGGTCTGCTAAACCGCTGAATGCACTGGATACGGGTTACACACCACAATTGGCATATAATAAACCGCTGGGTGCGGACAGCATATGTCAAATAGCATCAGCAACATATAAATTGTCCTAGAAGGTGTCACATAAATGTATATATAAAAATATCTGAAAAATATATAAAATATAATCTATTAATGGTACCCCCATATAATGAATTACAATAGCTATATTGATAGCCACAGGTAATGAGATGAATATAAGACTAATCCATCTTGAATTAGAATAATACATACAAAATAGAACCAGGAATGACGAAGGTGAAAATGCAAAATAAAAGAAACATATAAAAAAAATATTAAAAAAAAGCCACATAGACAGTAAACCGGGACATAAGGATAACCAAATTGATATTAGGCCTTATTAATAAATGAATTAATATCCCAATCAATATTGAGTCCGAACGGTGAGTAACATCGAAGCTGGTAAATCCAGAAAGTTTCCAATTGGGAAACACCCCTAAGGCGAGACTCCCCTCTCCAGTGAAGAATGAATTGGTCAATCACCTGAAATTTGCTGCCTATAACCTTCTTATCATGAAATTAAAGGTAATGTCTAGGCACACTGTGATTGGTGCGACCTTTTTTGATGCCTGAAATGTGTTCATTGACACAAATCGAAAAGTTGCGGATAGTACGTCCCACATACTGCTTATTACATGGACATGTAATAAGATATACGATAAATCTAGTGGTGCATGTGGTAAAATGTTTCATATGATAGATGGTGGAAGTGGTAGAAGATGTGAAACTAACACCTCTGCCACATCCAATGACATTATGTATACACACATTGCAACGTTTACACGGATAATACCCCTTCATGTTTGGAAAAAGGGACAAGCACTGTTTAACCGGAGGGTCGACTACATTAGAGGCGATCTGATTACGAAGAGATGGAGCTCCTCTGTATACAACACCTGCACGATCAGGGAGCACCGGGCCTAACAGGGGATCGTTCTTAAGGACCCCCCAATGTCGATTAAAAATCTGTTTAATCCGTCTGTGCTGTATAGAGAATTGAGTCACAAACGACCACCTAAATCGTGGATCTGGTGGGTGTTTGGGACGCTCAACAACTAAAGACTGTCTGTCTAGCAAAGAAACCTTGACAATTTCAGCATCAATAGCAGACGGAAGGTATCCCTTCTCAATGAATCTTGACTTGAGTGTGTCTGCTTCTATGTAAAAATCATCAAGGTGTGTACAGTTTCTCCTGACTCGGAGTAGTTGGCTAAATGGTACGGATTTAAGCCAAGAGCTGTAATGACAGCTGTCGATTGGGATATACCCATTCTGATCTGTTGGCTTAAAAAAAGTTTTTGTCACTAAACTTTGGTCCATAACTGAAATCTCTAGATCCAAAAAATGAATAGTATTACGACTCATCTCATAGGTAAGCACAATTCCCATATCATTATCATTAAGAGTGACCATGAAGTCATGTAAAGACTCCTCATCACCCTTCCATAGGAGGAGGATGTCGTCTATATATCTTGCCCACACAACGAGTTCTGGACGTTGTAAGGCATAGACGACATCCTCCTCCCATAGGGCCATAAAAAGGTTTGCAAGGCTAGGGGCGAACTTGGCGCCCATTGCAACACCTTTGGTTTGCAAAAAAAACTGGCCATGATACCAAAAAGAATTGGATTGAGTAGCGAATGTTAGCAACTCCATAATATACCGCTGTTGAACCTGGGGTAACGAACCAGATACAGCCATAAAATGCTTTACCGCATGTAATCCTAATTTGTGCGGTATGCACGTGTATAATGATGTCACGTCAGCAGTGACAAGAATACAATCCTCCCTAAAGTCCACACCTTCGAGAAGGCGTATGGTAGCTCCCGTATCCTTTAAAAAAGATGGAGTAGATTGAACCAGCGGTTGTAAGTGAAAATCAATGTAACGGCCGATACGGGACGTGGCTTAAATCCGTACCATTTAGCCAACTACTCCGAGTCAGGAGAAACTGTACACACCTTGATGATTTTTACATACAAGCAGACACACTCAAGTCAAGATTCATTGAGAAGGGATACCTTCCGTCTGCTATTGATGCTGAAATTGTCAAGGTTTCTTTGCTAGACAGACAGTCTTTAGTTGTTGAGCGTCCCAAACGCCCACCAGATCCACGATTTAGGTGGTCGTTTGTGACTCAATTCTCTATACAGCACAGACGGATTAAACAGATTTTTAATCGACATTGGGGGGTCCTTAAGAACGATCCCCTGTTAGGCCCGGTGCTCCCTGATCGTGCAGGTGTTGTATACAGAGGAGCTCCATCTCTTCGTAATCAGATCGCCTCTAATGTAGTCGACCCTCCGGTTAAACAGTGCTTGTCCCTTTTTCCAAACATGAAGGGGTATTATCCGTGTAAACGTTGCAATGTGTGTATACATAATGTCATTGGATGTGGCAGAGGTGTTAGTTTCACATCTTCTACCACTTCCACCATCTATCATATGAAACATTTTACCACATGCACCACTAGATTTATCGTATATCTTATTACATGTCCATGTAATAAGCAGTATGTGGGACGTACTATCCGCAACTTTTCGATTCGTGTCAATGAACACATTTCAGGCATCAAAAAAGGTCGCACCAATCACAGTGTGCCTAGACATTACCTTTAATTTCATGATAAGAAGGTTATAGGCACCAAATTTCAGGTGATTGACCAATTCATTCCTCACTGGAGAGGGGAGTCTCGCGTTAGGGGTGTTTCCCAATTGGAAACTTTCTGAATTTACCAGCTTCGATGTTACTCACCGTTCGGACTCAATATTGATTGGGATATTAATTCATTTATTAATAAGGCCTAATATCAATTTGGTTATCCTTATGTCCCGGTTTACTGTCTATGTGGCTTTTTTTTAATATTTTTTTTATATGTTTCTTTTATTTTGCATTTTCACCTTCGTCATTCCTGGTTCTATTTTGTATGTATTATTCTAATTCAAGATGGATTAGTCTTATATTCATCTCATTACCTGTGGCTATCAATATAGCTATTGTAATTCATTATATGGGGGTACCATTAATAGATTATATTTTATATATTTTTCAGATATTTTTATATATACATTTATGTGACACCTTCTAGGACAATTTATATGTTGCTGATGCTATTTGACATATGCTGTCCGCACCCAGCGGTTTATTATATGCCAATTGTGGTGTGTAACCCGTATCCAGTGCATTCAGCGGTTTAGCAGACCTATAATCATAATGTTACCTATATCATATATATCTGTAGAGTCAGTATATATTGTTACCTTTTTCCTTTTAGGTGCTTTGTATGACTGTTTCATCTCACACGATGGTTTTATATTTATTTTATTGATTATAATTTTGGTATATGAGATCCCTGTACTTTATTGGTGTCATATACCAGTAATTTTCAGTGGAATCAGATATGCTTGCCCTCCTTTGTGCTCGTCATTTCTTTTAGCCCGACTCTGTCTTTGTTTGTGCTGACCTTGGATGCGATGAGTGGCTGTTGCCGGCCGAGTCATTTGGCTATCTGCTATTGGACGTATTTTCCATTGCGGTTTAGGCGATGGCACTTGCGATAGAGATGTGGAACGCAAATACTTCCTGGATGGGCTGTGTGATGATGTTCCTTTACGTTACTAAGATGACGTCGTTACGTGCGTCGCTCACATGATGCGATGCACGTCTAGTATAGGAACACGGCCACTCCCAGGATTGGCGGCGTAATGACGCTGGTTGGCAGATACGTCACGGCTCATTGCCGTGCGCGGCCCTGACTCGTTCTATTGGTCTGCACTTCTGGCTCTGTTGAATGACGTGCACGAAGGTTAGGTACTCTGTGCTCATGATTGGACCATCCCCCTCATGAGGCGGGGAACACAACAGCTGTAATGAGTTCAAACAATCTTGCTTTATGTTTATAATGGCGTGGCAGTCTTTTGCAGGTTCATGCCCCAGTTGATGCATTTTCATGCGAAACATGTCGGGTACATGAATCTGCTTTATAGCTACGCCACTATTTGATGCTACTTCTGTGATCACCTTTTGCAAGCCTCTGCATGGAAGCCTGTACGATTATTTATTTTATCCATTTTTTATACCGTGTGTGTTTTGTGTTTTGTTCCTGAATAAATGAGGATTTTATTTTGCCATCTGATCCTGCGCTATGTGGAGCCTTCTTCTGTTCAATTTTTTACATGATCTCTGATGCATTGACGCCTTGGAGGTCTACATTATTACTTGGGAGAGGACTGGATTTCTTGCGCCTGCTTCATCTGCGGACACCTTGAGAGGACGGATCCAGAGAAGTCTATTTGACCATCTTTGCCTGTTTGACCCACCACCGCTGGTGTGTGTGTCCACGCATAGGGGTAAGAGTATCCATTTCTTCCCCCCATCCCTGGTGTTGGAGTCACGTCCCCGGGTGCTACGGATATACGAATACATGTTTTTCACGTTCCTGAAGTTTTCTTGGATTTCTTTTATGAGAACAATATATTGAAGATTTATACACATTTCTTCCATCTGATCCCAGTCTACACATTGGTCACCTTAATTGAACTTTATTATTAGTTCACTGTATTACTCACTGTATTGCATACTTTATAAGTATTAGCTCACTGTATTACATACTTTAAAAGTTTTTTATACACATGTATAGGCATATACTAGTGTGGTACACATTTGGATTTACTTATCCCAGGCCTTCTTAGGCCGTATACACTTACTGTTTGGTTGTTGTCCCTATTTACGTTCACGTTCGGGCCACCTTACATATTTTAGGCGCTGCATTTTTTGTTTTTATATATTTTTTGTGCAACATGTCTATTTGCTGATGCTGGCAGCCACGTTCTCACTTTGTTCATTTAGTAGCGCAAATTTTTTCTTTTAAATTTTAACATTTGAAAAGTAATTTTAAATTCTTTTAAATCTGCGCTTTCTTTAAAAAAATATCTGGTGATTTTGCCATGAAGATCGTTGTTCAGGCACATCCTGTAATGGGGTGACAACTTTCTTGTCCCTGTCTCCCAAATTTACCACTATATTGTTACAATGGGGTTAATTTACTAATACTAGAGAATGAAAAATCTGGTGCAGCTGTGCATGGTAGCCAATCAGCTTCTAACTTCAGCTTGTTCAATTAAGCTTTGACAATAAGGCTGGGTTCACACTATACGACACAACTTTCATCCTACTTTGCTCTGCGACATCTGTCCTACATTGGTCCGACATCGGTCCGACATTGGTACGACATTGGTCCGACATCCATCCGACATTCATGAACAGGATACTACTTTGATCCGACATTGTGCTAGTCTGACTTGTCCTTTGACCAATCAAAACAATCCCAGGGTGAGATAAATTCCTTTTACTGCTGCTGTAATCACAATGTCGGATGCCAAAGTCGTATGGTTAGGACAAGGATCCGACTTTGATCCGACTTCAATGATAGTCAATGGGCTGAAGTAGGATCAAAGTCGGACAGAAGTAGTACAGGGAGAATTTTTAATGTCGGACCGACATGTGTCGGACCAGTTAAGACGGCTCCCATAGGGAAACATTGATTTTCACACGTCATGCGACATGAGCTCCTAATGTCGGAGCGTTTGTCGCCCCAGTGTGAACCAGCACTAAAACCTGGAGGCTGATTAGTTTTTCCCTGTCCAGCTTTAGTAAATCAGCCCCAATGTCACACAAGCTTCTGATGGATGCTACAACCAGCCATTTTAACACAAATTACTGTATTTATTGGCGTATAACACTCACTTTTTTACCCTGAAAATAGAGGGTAAACTGTGCCTGCGTGTTATACGCAGGGGTCTGTGGAAAGTTTTTTTAAAAAACACACAGAATATCCAAGCTCAACTTACCAACCAATCAGCAACAAAACGAATTCACCTGTCTAACAGTGCGTTTAAAAACAGGGGTTTAGTTGCACGCATTTGCAAATACATGTGTAAGCTGCAGGCCGCGTCAAGGCACCCTGTATGCTGCAGTCCTAACTCTAAAATTTAAGGTCTCCTCAATGGAAGCACATGTATGCTGATGGATAGATATAGGGCAGGTGACTGGGGGGAGCCCACCCTCCATTAAAGGGGCAGGAGCACACTAAACACCCAGCACATGGAAGCAAAGGTGCTAGTGCGTTGCCTGACCACAATGACAACAATACATATAACAAAAATGTCACTGCCCTCATCTATGACTGGTCTTCACAGCAAGGAGCACTGGATGGGCGGACGCATGTCAATAAAAAACACACAGAATATCCAAGCTCAACTTACCAACCAATCAGCAACAAAACGAATTCACCTGTCTAACAGTGCGTTTAAAAACAGGGGTTTAGTTGCACGCATTTGCAAATACATGTGTAAGCTGCAGGCCGCGTCAAGGCACCCTGTATGCTGCAGTCCTAACTCTAAAATGTAAGGTCTCCTCAATGGAAGCACATGTATGCTGATGGATAGATATAGGGCAGGTGACTGGGGGGAGCCCACCCTCCATTAAAGGGGCAGGAGCACACTAAACACCCAGCACATGGAAGCAAAGGTGCTAGTGCGTTGCCTGACCACAATGACAACAATACATATAACAAAAATGTCACTGCCCTCATCTATGACTGGTCTTCACAGCAAGGAGCACTGGATGGGCGGACGCATGTCAATAAAAAACACACAGAATATCCAAGCTCAACTTACCAACCAATCAGCAACAAAACAAATTCACCTGTCTAACAGTGCGTTTAAAAACAGGGGTTTAGTTGCACGCATTTGCAAATACATGTGTAAGCTGCAGGCCGCGTCAAGGCACCCTGTATGCTAGGGTTGTCCCGATACCACTTTTTTAAGACCGAGTACAAGTACCGATACTTTTTTTCAAGTACTTGCCGATACCGATTACCGATACTTTTTTTTCAATGTCATGTGACAGTTTGAAAGATGGGGACTGATAGGTGGCACTTATGGGCACGGATCGATGGCACTTATGGGTACTGATAGGTGGCACTTGTGGGCAGTGATAGGTGGCACTGATAGGTGGCACTTGGGGGCACTGATAGGTGGCATTTATGGGCACTGATAGATGGCACTTGTGGGCAGTGATAGGTGGCACTTGTGGGCACTGATAGGTGGCACTTGTGGGCAGTGATAGGTGGCACTTGTGGGCAGTGATAGGTGGCACTTGTGGGCACTGATAGGTGGCACTGATAGGTGGCACTGATTGCACTGAAAGGTGGCACTTGTGGGCACTTATGGGCACTGATAGGTGGCACTTATGGGCACTGATAGGTGGCACTTATGGGCACTGATAGATGGCACTTGTGGGCACTGATAGGTGGCACTTGTGGGCAGTGATAGGTGGCACTGATAGGTGGCACTTGGGGGCACTGATAGGTGGCATTTATGGGCACTGATAGATGGCACTTGTGGGCAGTGATAGGTGGCACTTGGGGGCACTGATAAGTGGCATTTATGGGCACTGATAGATGGCACTTGTGGGCAGTGATAGGTGGCACTTGTGGGCACTGATTGGTGGCACTTGTGGGCAGTGATAGGTGGCACTTGTGGGCAGTGATAGGTGGCACTTGGGGGCACTGATAGGTGGCATTTATGGGCACTGATAGATGGCACTTGTGGGCAGTGATAGGTGGCACTTGTGGGCACTGATAGGTGGCACTTGTGGGCAGTGATAGGTGGCACTTGTGGGCAGTGATAGGTGGCACTTGTGGGCACTGATAGGTGGCACTGATAGGTGGCACTGATCGCACTGAAAGGTGGCACTTGTGGGCACTTATGGGCAGTGATAGGTGGCACTTATGGGCACTGATAGATGGCACTTATGGGCACTGATAGATGGCACTTGTGGGCAGTGATAGGTGGCACTGATAGGTGGCACTTGTGGGCACTGATAGATGGCACTGATTGCACTGATAGATGGCATTGATTGCACTATCAGTGCCATCTATCAGTGCCCACAAGTGCCACCTATCAGTGCCCATAAGTGCCACCTATCAGTGCAATCAGTGGCATCTACCAGTGCCACCTGATAGGTGGCACCTGTAGATGGCACTGATTCCACTGATAGGTAGCACTTGTGGGTACTGATAGGTGGCTGGCACTGAAATGCTGCGGGGGGTGGGGGGGAAATGACACAGGATTTAAGAAAAAAAAAACTGCTGCAACGCCCATCTTGGTACACCCTGCACTCGGCTGCAGTAAGCAACAGCAGACATCTTGTTACACCCAGCCCATATAGCTTGGGCTGGGTGTAACAAGATGTCTGCTGCTGCTTACTGCAGCCGAGTGCAGGGTGTACCAAGATGGGCGTGGGGACGTTCAGCCGCTGACGGCGACCGAATGTGACAGCACCGGTCACCGATCCTGATGCGGCTGCGCCCTGAACCCCTGCCAGCTTACCAGGTTCAACTGCAGGTGAGGGACTCGCTCTCCGCCCGCGGACTCCGTCCACCGACTGTGCCCGCCCTCTTCAGCCAGACTCCGCCCGCACCTTCCTCTCCCGCCCTCCCCAGCCACTGACTCCTCCCGCCCTCTCCGGCCAGACTCCGCCCGCACTCCCCCGCCCTCTCTCCTGCCCTCCCCAGCCACTGACTCCTCCCGCCCTCTCCGGCCACGAAAAAAAAAAAAAAGTATCGGGTGAAGCATCGGGAGCATTTGCGCGAGTACAAGTACTCGCGCAAATGCTTGGTATCGGTCCCGATACCGATACTAGTATCGGTATCGGGACAACCCTACTGTATGCTGCAGTCCTAACTCTAAAATTTAAGGTCTCCTCAATGGAAGCACATGTATGCTGATGGATAGATATAGGGCAGGTGACTGGGGGGAGCCCACCCTCCATTAAAGGGGCAGGAGCACACTAAACACCCAGCACATGGAAGCAAAGGTGCTAGTGCGTTGCCTGACCACAATGACAACAATACATATAACAAAAATGTCACTGCCCTCATCTATGACTGGTCTTCACAGCAAGGAGCACTGGATGGGCGGACGCATGTCAATAAAAAAAGGGTGGGCTCCCCCCAGTCACCTGCCCTATATCTATCCATCAGCATACATGTGCTTCCATTGAGGAGACCTTAAATTTTAGAGTTAGGACTGCAGCATACAGGGTGCCTTGACGCGGCCTGCAGCTTACACATGTATTTGCAAATGCGTGCAACTAAACCCCTGTTTTTAAACGCACTGTTAGACAGGTGAATTTGTTTTGTTGCTGATTGGTTGGTAAGTTGAGCTTGGATATTCTGTGTGTTTTTTTTATTGACATGCGTCCGCCCATCCAGTGCTCCTTGCTGTGAAGACCAGTCATAGATGAGGGCAGTGACATTTTTGTTATATGTATTGTTGTCATTGTGGTCAGGCAACGCACTAGCACCTTTGCTTCCATGTGCTGGGTGTTTAGTGTGCTCCTGCCCCTTTAATGGAGGGTGGGCTCCCCCCAGTCACCTGCCCTATATCTATCCATCAGCATACATGTGCTTCCATTGAGGAGACCTTAAATTTTAGAGTTAGGACTGCAGCATACAGGGTGCCTTGACGCGGCCTGCAGCTTACACATGTATTTGCAAATGCGTGCAACTAAACCCCTGTTTTTAAACGCACTGTTAGACAGGTGAATTCGTTTTGTTGCTGATTGGTTGGTAAGTTGAGCTTGGATACTCTGTGTGTTTTTTATTGACATGCGTCCGCCCATCCAGTGCTCCTTGCTGTGAAAACCAGTCATAGATGAGGGCAGTGACATTTTTGTTATATGTATTGTTGTCATTGTGGTCAGGCAACGCACTAGCACCTCTGCTTCCATGTGCTGGGTGTTTAGTGTGCTCCTGCCCCTTTAATGGAGGGTGGGCTCCCCCCAGTCACCTGCCCTATATCTATCCATCAGCATACATGTGCTTCCATTGAGGAGACCTTAAATTTTAGAGTTAGGACTGCAGCATACAGGGTGCCTTGACGCGGCCTGCAGCTTACACATGTATTTGCAAATGCGTGCAACTAAACCCCTGTTTTTAAACGCACTGTTAGACAGGTGAATTTGTTTTGTTGCTGATTGGTTGGTAAGTTGAGCTTGGATATTCTGTGTGTTTTTTATTGACATGCGTCCGCCCATCCAGTGCTCCTTGCTGTGAAGACCAGTCATAGATGAGGGCAGTGACATTTTTGTTATATGGAAAGTTTTTTTCCTGAAACATCCTTCTCAAGGTTAGGGTGCGTGTTATACGCCTGTGCGTGTTATACGCCGATAAATACAGTATGTAGACACAATACACTCTTGTCAACAGCAGGAAACGCGCCCTGAGAAATGACAAGCAGCTATTGCTGGAATGCATGCATGTAGACAGGAAGTAGCTGCAAGATGTACAGTAGTTGAAGACTAGCCACATGGAGATGCAAAAAGTAATTGAAAACAAGTATATTGTTTAAAAAAATTGCATGATTTATTATACTTATTAAATAATGGGGTTTTTTATGCTTATTTCTATGCATAGACAGTCTGTCAATAAATACGTTAAGGATTTTAAATATGATTACCCTGTTGTATTTTTTTTAATTTTCTATCATGTACTTAAAAGATATATTATTTTTCTTCCTGCATTAGCACAACAGTAGCTGTTTGGTTGGAGACATTCTCTCTGAATAAAAGCTTGTAAAGAAAAGTTGTATGTGTAAATTTGAGCTTGAGATATTGAGCTATGTAAACCACAGACTGCTTTTATCAAAGCAGGAGCCCAGAGCCTAACTTGCTGACTGGAAATAGTCATTTAAAATGTTCAAATGAAATTTTTTAAATGAAGCTGCTGATTTTTTGTGCTATTTCATTATCTAGACCTTTTGAGCTGAATTTCAGGAAAAACTTTTTTGGGACATTTTTTAAGTAAAAAGAAATCACCTCTAATGAATGGTGTAACGTGTGAGTTGTGCTGTGTTAGCTTTTTTTTTTAAAGGTGTAGAAGTTCTATTGTTAAACATGTCATACAGGACAATGTACAAAACAACGTTAGTTAATACCATTAGTTTAATTAATCCAGGAGAGTACTGTAAGCACAAAACCAGTGACGGCAAAAGGTAATCTAGAGCCCAGGGCGGACATGCCAAACTGCCCCCCCTCCAAGATGAATGAGCAGTATGTGTCAGAACCCCCCCCCCTCTCAAAAAAATTGAGCACTATTCTGCATGCTTACCCCTAAGCATAAATTCCACCCTAAGTGAGTGAGTGAGAACTTGTATAGCGCTGCAAATGCAAACTAAATCGCCTTTGCATCCAGAGTTGTGCTGATCCTTTCAGAAGAGGTGGGTCTTACGTTTTTTCCTGAAGGCGCAATGGTTTTCTTCCATGCAGATGATCATTGGTATTGCGTTCCACATCCGTGGCCCTTGCACTGCAAACCTTCGTTCTCCTTTTAGATTTGTAGCGGGGATGCAGAGCAGGTTTTGATTCGTCGTCTGAAGGGTCCGACCAGGGTTGTAGTGTTTTATTTTCTCGCATAGGTATTGCGGCGCTTTTCCTTGTGTGCATTTGTGGGTGAGACAGAGGGTCTTGAATGTGACCCGATCCTTTAGGGTTAGCCAATGAAGGGACCTAAGGGACGAGGTGATAGATTCCCAGGCTTTTTTTCCTGTTACCAGTCTTGCTGCTGTATTCTGGACGACTTGTAGACGCAAAATCTGATATTTTGGTAGTCCGAGGTAGAGGGAGTTTGCGTAGTCGAGTCGAGAATTAATGATTGTTCCAACTACTGCTGCTGTGTCCTCTTCCGGGATGAAAGGGATGAGTCTACGTAGCAGGCGGAGAAGATGGTGGGATCCGCTGACTACTGATCCTATTTGTGCGTCCATGGTCATGTCCGAATCAAAGATTACTCCGAGGCTTTTGACTTTAGCGCTAGGGGTAATGGTCTGTCCAAGGATGGTGGGTGGTGTGCCTGTTGTCCTATAGTTTTTCTTTCGGCTTGTGTGGAGAAAGAGAAGTTCTGTTTTGGATCCATTGAGTTTCAGGGAACTCTCCGTCATACAATTGTCGATCAGTTGGAGGCAATTTTCTAGTGCGTGGTATTGGTCTTTTTTTCCGGTGATGCGAAGGTAGATTTGGGTGTCATCAGCGTAGGAGTGATAGAGCAGGTCCTGTTTGCTGATGATATTGAGGAGTGGGTGGAGGTAAATGTTGAAAAACACGGGCGACAGGGTTGTTCCTTGGGGGACTCTGCATGTAATTGTACGTGCTTCCGAAGTGAAGGCTCCTAGTTTCACTGTCTGGGATCGATTCTCTAGGAAGGATGCAAACCAGGGTAGATCCGAGTCTGTGACTCCGGCTACTTCTGTGAGACGGGTGAGCAGTATATCCTAAGTATAAATTCCCCCCTAAGCATAAATTCCCCTTCCTCCCAGTACAAATCCATCCCCTGCTGAAATCCCCCCTCTCAGAACAAATCTTTGCCCCACACCCCTCAAATCCCCCCAGCACAAATGTTCCCCCCCCCCCCCAAAAAAAATCACCCCTACTAGCACAAATCTCTACCTCTCATATTTCCCCTTCAAGTAGATATCCTTTCCCTCCACTCTAAATTTGTCCTCCCAGCACAAATTGCTCCCTGATCCTCCCTCCTAACACAACTCCCCCCCCTGCAAACCCCCCCTCTCCTCTACCATATAACCTCTTTTAGCACAAACCATCCGATTCCCCCCTTCTAGCACAAACCCTCTTTCCCCATCCCCCCCTCCCAAACAAATCCTCCTAAATCACCACTCCTAACACATCCCTCCAAATTTTCCCTCCTAGAAAGATTCTTACCCGCTCCCATCCCCAAAATTTCCCCTTCCAACACTAACCCCCCCCAAACTTCTTGAAGTGCTCCACCTCACAAGATACCACAATGCCCAGGGCAGTCTCCCCTTTTGCCCACCCCTTGTCCCATCCCTGCACAGAACATCCAGTGATGAAACCCACAGTTCTAGCTATAGTACAGTGATAATAATGAGTTGCTCACTCTCTACCTCATCCATTCATACAAAGTCTTTTGTTCTTTTCACTGAATATTCTGTGAATGGACGAGGGGAGGGACAAATAAGTCACAATCATAAACAGTTTAACTACTAGATGAGTTGGTTTAGGGATAAATATGGAAAAATTATTACTAGACAAGCAATCGGCATTATTACGCTGGTATAGACTAAGGCCTCTTTCACACGGGGCGGATCCGTGCAGATCCGCCCCGTGAAGCTCCGCTTGCTCAGCGGGGATCGCTCCGTTGATCCCCGCTGAGCCGACGGATGACTGGGCCGTCCCCGCACACTATGCAGGGACCGCCCTGTCAGAGCGCCGCTCTCCCCTATGGGGAATCGGATGACGACAGACCGTAGAGTCCATTGTCATCCGATCCGCTCCGCAGACGGAAGGAAAAATAGGATTTTACTCCGTCACACTTTTTCGGAGCGGATGTCAGCTAAAAAACTGACAGGCGGACCTGAACGGACCTCCGTGTGAAAGAGCCCTAAAAGTGCTATGTCTGTTCTGCTGGCCCTGGATGTTGGGAAGCCATTTGATAATATGTTCTCAGAAAATCCTAAATAGGTTTTATACCTTTTTATCATCTGAGGCAATTCATTTATGTGTAACACCCTCCCAGATAGGCGCTAGGTTTGGTAAATTTATTTTTGTCTCACTGTAATCAATGTAGCTGCATGTGATTGTTTTGGTCTGTTCTGTGTTACACTGGCTGCATGCTTGACTGCTTCCCCCTTTCTGTCTGGAATTGTTCTGGAAGATAGTGGACAGGGAGAGTGAACAGCAGCTGTATATTTTGGCAGCCCTGACCAATCTCTGGGGAGAGGTGCCTAGATGATGGCTGGCAGTGTGTATAAATACTGAGACCTGGAAAAGAGGTGTCTTGTCCCTGAGGGGGAGATCACAGCCTGGCTGGGACTGTTTGCCCCCTAGGCAAGCCTTCCATGTGTCTGTGGTTTATCAAGGTCCCAGCTATGCTAGCTGAGGACCTATTCTACTGAAAGTTTGCTGAAAATGACTGAGGAACTTTTTGTCTGGGAATCTAGTTTAGGAGGCAACCAATTATCCAAGGACATTAGTGAGTAAAGGCTGGTGTGATCTTTGAGACAGTGTGCTACTGCCATCCCTCTTCTGCTAGAGTCAGTTTTATCCAAATGGGACATTGTGTGTGGTGTACTGAAAAGCTCACTCTATTAACTGCTTGTACAAGGACTCTGCTCAGATCCTTAAGCAAAAGCTTAACGTCCTCAAGATGCTACTACAGAGCTCAGTGCACTATTTGCTACAAGCAGGGCTAGCTCCGGGGAGGGGGGGGGTGGGTTGGTAGGGGCACCTGTCCTGGGCGGTGTCCAAATCTGTAATGAGGGGGGGCGCACTGGGAGCTTCTGACGCTTCTCCTGCCTGACAGTAGTGACTGTTATTCTCCCTCCTGTTACTGCATAATGTATTGTTCCCAGACTCCCTCCCTTTGTCTGATACCCTTTCCATTCCAGTTTAGTCCTCTACTGACTGTTCTGTCCCTATGCAGCCTTAGCACTTTCTCTACAATCCTTCACTCTGTTCTTCATCATTAACACATTTTCTTACTACCCAGACCCCCCCCCACCTATTCACTCTTTCTCATCCCTAATAACCGTTGCGCTGTAGTTTGGCCACAGTGTTATTGTATGTGCGGTTTACCTGGGTTTTAGGTGCGCTCTCTATGAATTCTATTACACAGTGCGAAAGCGCATCAGAGTCCTGCATGCTGCATCTTTGATGCAGTTTCAGAAAATGCACTGTGTAATAGAATTCATTGGGAGCGCACCTAAAACCCAGGTAAGCCGCACATACAACGGCGGTTCTTTTGAATGGCGCATGTGTACACAGGGCTTGGCAAGACAAGCTTGCCAGGAATCCCATCGAGAAAACCGACGTTTTTTTTTCAACGGGATTCCTGCCCGTGTGTACGAGGCTTTACTATGAGCCTGGCTACGGGGCAGTTACTGGGAAAAGAACCCTGGGCGTCTATTCAGTGGCCCCTGTAGGGTTGAGCGCTAGATGTGCATCATATGACAACTGCTATACACTTTTATTTCTCTCAGACCTGGTCTTTTCTGCAGATAGAGGAGGGGACATGTCCTTGTCTTCTCTCTTTTTTTCAGCTTGGTGCTAAAACTTTAGATCATAGCTCTCAATATTGTTTTAAAGGAGTCCATTTAATAAGCAGTAGTATGGCCTTACAACAGCCATACTGCTGCTTTAAAAAAAAAAGCCACAACTATGCCTTGTACTCCACTGTCTTTGGGACTGTGAAGCCAGCAAGTGCTATTACAATTAATAGAAGTAGGGAAATGTTATTTGACTGGCCTCATCCACGATCATTGAGTTCTCTCTGCTATGTTAAAGTGCTGTATGACATTACATTAATCTGTTTTTATCAGCAGATGAGTGCACCTTCCAACTTTCTGAGATGGGAAAGAGGGACACCTATTAGCAAAAGTATGTAGACATAGGACACACCCCCTGCCACGCCCCCTTAAAGAAGAATTGTACAAAAAAAAAAATGGTAAACCCACAAGTGCTTTTTTATTACTACTATTCCTTTATATTGGCTTTGGGTATTTACAAATGCAGCTATTTAGAAATTAGATGAAAGGTTTAGCACTGTAAAACAGTTTTTGATACATAATTAATTCCTTTTTTTTTACAGCTAAATTAATCAGACCAAACTGAGGGACAAATGAGGAGGAAAGAGGGATAGAGGGACTTTGTTCCAAATCAGGGACTGTCCCTCGAAATCAGGGACAGTTGGGAGCTTTGGATGAGTGTAATGTTGTATGATAATACTGTAAGTTCTTGGGAGATCTTGCAAATTCAGAAACAAAACCTCCCTGAAGGCACTGGTGACACAGCCCTCTAAGGGGTCATCTTTGAGGCCCTGGTTACATCACCAGGGCCTCAGAAGAACCAGAAGGTGGAAAGACAAAAAGGTAACTAAAAGCAAACATCTTTTTTTAAAGAAAAAAAATGTTAGATGAATTTAATTGATGTGAATATTAGCGAAAGGGTCTAAGGTACACTTTAAGCAGCAACAACTACTTGACCACAGGATCCACACCTTGGCCTGCATTTTATGAATGAAATAACATTGTGGAGTGTAGCGGGGTGTTGCTTTAAGGACTCAGAGACTACCGTACCCAGGGTACAGCGGGACACTCAGGGTGCATTGCCCCGCGCAAGGACTGCTGGGGTGGGCTATAAAAAGGGGACAGCCTTCATTACCCCAGTGGGGTTTTATGAATTCGACCGCATGCCTCAAGGTCTGTCGGGAGCTCCCGCCACTTTCCAGCGGCTGATGGAAAAGACAGTGGGGGACATGAACCTCCTAGTATATCTAGATGACATCATTGTCTTTGGGAAGACTCTGGAGGAACACGAGGAGAGGATGGAGAAGGTCTTGAAGAGATTCAGTGATGAGGGACTCAAACTCTCTCTGGAGAAGTGTCAGTTCTACCAATCTTCAGTCCATTACCTGGGAAACATAGTGTCTGAAAAGGGAGTATCTACAGACCCCGACAAATTGGAGGCAGTCACCTCCTGGCCCCGGCCCACCACAGTGACTGAGCTTAGGTCGTTTCTGGGGTTCTGCTCCTACTATCGCAGGTTTGTGGAAGGGTTTGCAAGAATTGTCAAGCCTCTGAACGAGCTGTTGAAGACAGAGGGAGAGGAGGATGACTCAGGCCCCAGGAAACCAGGGGAGTCGGTGGAAGACCAGTGGACTGAGAAGTGTGAAGAGGCTTTCACCAGATTGAAGAAAAGTTTGACCACTGCCCCTGTCTTGGCCTATGCAGACACCAAGAAGCCCTATGAGTTGCACGTGGATGCCAGTCACGATGGTCTGGGAGGAGTACTGTATCAGGAGCATGAAGAACAGCTAAGACCCGTTGCTTATGTGAGTAGGAGTTTGACCCCGGCTGAAAAGAATTACCCCACCCACAAGTTGGAATTCTTGGCCTTGAAGTGGGCTGTGGTAGACAAACTGAGCTGATTTTGTGGTTAAAACAGACAATAACCCGCTTACCTACCTTCTAACCACAGCCAAGCTGGATGCCACCGGCCACCGTTGGCTGGCAGCCCTCTCAGGGTTCAATTTTAGTCTGAAGTACAGACCTGGGACTGGAAACCGAGATGCTGACGCCTTGTCCAGAAGATCTCATGCTCCCACTTGCATTGCAGAAGACTGGACCCAGGTAACCCCAGAGGGGGTACGGGCCTTGTGTCAGGGAGCAGAGCTCCAGGCTAGTGGTGGATCCAGGGCGGAGGAAATTGGAGTCTCAGTGGTTGGAGTGCTCAAGTATTACTGTGATGTAACCCAGATTGGCGAAGGGAACTTGCCTAAATTATCCAAGAAGGATATGAGAAGGGATCAGTTGGAAGACCCCTTAGGGAGGTTGGCTCTGGAAGCCTTAGAAGACCAGAACCTGGACCTACTCTTGCAAGATCCTTCGAAGGAGGCCCGCTTATTACGCAAGGAATGGGACAGGTTGCAGGTAAATCAAGGGGTGACCTGGAAGACAAGTGGCAACTATTCCTGACGGAAAAGCACCGCCAGACTGTTCTGGTTGCTCTACATGACAACCATGGCCACCTGGGGGCCGAGAGAACCTTTCAGCTCATAAGGAGCAGATTCTATTGGCCCTGTATGTGGGCTGAAGTAGAAGAGTACTGTCACTCATGTGCTCGCTGCATACAAAGGAAGACACTGCCTCATCAAGCTGCCCCAATGGACCACCTACAAAGCCAAGGGCCCTTGGATTTGGTATGCATTGATTTTCTTTGTCTGGAACCTGATTTGAGTGGACATGGAAATGTTCTGGTGATAACCGATCATTTCACTCGATACGCCCAGGCCTTTCAAACTAAAGACCAGAAGGCCTCCACTGTGGCCAATATACTCGTGGAGAAGTATTTCATACTACCTCAACGCTTCCACTCGGATCAAGGGAGGGACTTCGAAAGTCGAATGATCCGGAAGTTATTGGATTCCCTAGGCATAAAGAAGACCCGCACAACTCCCTATCACCCACAAGGAGATGCCCAACCAGAACGGTTTAACAGAACTTTGTTGAATATGCTGGGGACCCTGAGCAGTGAAGAAAAACAACATTGGGGCAAGCATATAGCTGCCATAGTGCACGCTTACAATAGCACAACTAGTGACGTCACCGGATACTCCCCTTACAGGCTAATGTTTGGTAGGGAAGAGAGACTACCTGTAGACCTGGCCTTTGACACTTCAATAGACCACACATCGGCTGCTTCACACAAGGGATACGTGGACAGGCTGCGGAAAAGCTTAAGACTGGCTTATGAGAAGGCAAAAGCAACTTCCGACCAGAGAGCAGCCCGGAACAAGCGAAATTTTGACCTCAGGGTCCGGATTCATGACTTCATGGCGGAATCTGGGTGTTCCAGGAAAGCATAAGCTGGCCGACCAATGGAAATCACAGCCGTATGTAATTTGTAAAAAATTGCCTGGCCTGCCAGTGTACCAGCTGAAACCCGAAGGAAAAGTGGTTACTTTGAAAACCTGGCACAGGAACCACCTACTGCCCCTCTCCGAAGCAGTTCGGATACCTTCTACTCCGGATTCTCCTGAGCCACCTTCAACCTTCGAACTTGCATATAGGACAGTCAGGCCTGACACCTCAAAGGGAAACACAAAGCAGCGCCTACTAAGCGTAGCAATCAATGTAAATTTATTGGGATTAAAAACAGATGCAAGTAAACACTCACAAACAAATAAATGGGGAAAGCTTATCTGGATAGGAGTACAAATCGTCCGCTCTTCCCAGGAAGGAGGTGCTTTATTTCCGGATGCTGGAGAGAGATGAGGTCTCTAGATGTCCTCAGCGTTGAGCGGAACCATACGTTCACAACGACGGTGACGGGGAACAGCTTCCCTGGAACATAGCAGTGACGATCACTTCCGGGTCATGGGGTCAGCGGGAAGGTGCACGCGTTCGAAGCATGCGTGCTTCTTCATCAGGCTCTAGATAGATAGATAGAGCCTGATGAAGAAGCACGCATGCTTCGAACGCGTGCACCTTCCCGCTGACCCCATGACCCGGAAGTGATCGTCACTGCTATGTTCCAGGGAAGCTGTTCCCCGTCACCGTCGTTGTGAACGTATGGTTCCGCTCAACGCTGAGGACATCTAGAGACCTCATCTCTCTCCAGCATCCGGAAATAAAGCACCTCCTTCCTGGGAAGAGCGGACGATTTGTACTCCTATCCAGATAAGCTTTCCCCATTTATTTGTTTGTGAGTGTTTACTTTCATCTGTTTTTAATCCCAATAAATTTACATTGATTGCTACGCTTAGTAGGCGCTGCTTTGTGTTTCCCTTTGTGCTATTTCAGATTCCTTCTATCTGTCAGCTGGCAGCCTTCTCTGCGGATGAGCTATGTTGTAGAAACTTTTGGACTTATATGTTATGGACTACAAACATCTATCATTCCTCATATCATTTTGCCATTTTTCCTCTGTCCCTATATTAGTCTATTTACCTACCTGTATCTAGAGTGCGCTTGGTTAACCCCTTGTGTTGTATATGAGGCCTGACACCTCAGTTTAGATATTGCTGGGCACCATCTTGCCCACGAGGGAGGGGAGCTGCAAGCGGGGTCCGTTAGTTGAATGTGTACAGGATTGTATATTTGTTTACTTGCTAAATGCACTTTTATTGCAGGGCTCTGCATATATTAATGTGTACTGTTTATCTGCTTATCTATTTCACTCAAGTAAAAGTATCAGGATCAAGCAGACAAGTTGTTTGGTGTTGTTATTAGACTTGTGTACAACGGAAAAATTTGTTTAGTTTCGGTTCGTTTCTTGTGCACAATGAAAAAATTAGTTTAGTTTCGGTTCGTTTCTTTTCGGTCCTGTTGATTCGTAATCATTCGTAATTTTGGTAGACGGGATTTTTCGTGTTCGGACTAATTCGTATTTTCGCAAGCGACATTTTTCGTTGAATTTTTAGTTGATTTATAATTCATACTTTCGGTAGGGTACATTGTTTTTCATTGATTCTGGACACAACTCCTACTTTCGTAACTTTTTTTGGGTTCGTTGATTCGTAATTTTCTGTGTCTCTCTCATGACGACGCTGCCTATTATGCCTAATGTGCTTCGAATGGATTTGTACTTTTCTAAATACATAGCGGTTATTTGTAACGATTCGAAATCTCGTATTTTACTTTCGTTTTTTACATGCGGCTATAGCCTCCGCCCCTGTACACCATTTTGAGAGGGTTCAGCACGGTGAGGGAGAAGCAGAGAGCAGAGCAGAGTGTTATTGTGCTTCGAATGGATTAGAAATCTCGTATTTTACCTTAGTTTTTTACATGCGGCTATAGCCTCCGCCCCTGTACACCATTTTGAGAGGGAGTTCAGCACAGTGAGGAAGAAGCAGAGCAGAGTGAGTGTTATTGTGCTTCGTATGGATTTGTACATTCGTAACTTTTTTCATAACGAATTATGCCGAAGACATTCGGGCATTCGCTATTTGCGGTATAATTTATTTCGGATTCGGCTTTATTCGTAATTGCTTTGTTCGGAAATTCGAATGCTTCCGAATGTCCGAAAGTTGCTAAATTCGGACGAATTTCGATTCGTTACGAAACGAATTGCACAAGCCTAGTTGTTATTACTGTGTAGAAGGGACGGTTAGTGTCAGTTACACATATTATCACTGTGTGCCCTTTGTTGCCGGATTGTGTTACCTAAAGCTATGGGTCTCACAATCCTATCATCCTCTACTAGCTGTGCCAAGGGAGGGTAGAGCCAATTACTGGGGGTTGACAGCGGTGCGTTACAGGCCCGAAAATCATACCAGCGGCTCTCTTAACTGGGGGTATTGCTTCATGGAGTATAGCAGGAAACAGTTAGCAATCTACCCTAAAATATCCTTTCAGGATGTTTCACTTAGAGACAAGTTATGTGTTTCCTATTCTTAGGCCCTATGTGTACATGGATGTCCATAAAAGCTTTCCTGGCCACTGGAAAATGACAGCTAAAAACCTCCAGTTAAAAAGTAAATTTTACGTATTCACCTACCATGTTTATGCGCATTTGCACTTAGAAGCGTTTTTTAAAGGGTAACCTCAGGAGGCCCTCCCAAATGCACACAATGCATTGTAAACTAGTAAATTATTAACATTGTGAGTAGAGTTGAGCGGACACCTGGATGTTCGGGTTCGACGGGTTCGGCCGTACTTCGGAAAAAAGTTCGGGTTCGGGACCAAACTTTAACCCGAACCCGGACCCGAACCCAAATCCCATTGAAGTCAATGGGGACCCGGACTTCTAAAGGACTAAAAAGGCTCTAAAAAGGTAATGGAAAGGGCTAGAGGGCTGCAAATGGCAGCAAAATGTTGTTAAGAGCATGGCAAGTGCTCTGCAAACAAATGTGGATAGGGAAATAACTTAAAATAACATAAAAAAAATAAAAATAAAAAATAATAATCTTGACCTAGGAGGACGAGGTCCATATGGAGTAGGAGGTTGAAGTGGCGGTGGATGTGGCTGTGTAGGTGAAAGCGGCGGTGGAGGAGGACGAGGTAGCCAACACTGATTCAAAAATACAACAATGGCTGTGTAATGCTGGTGATGTGTCGAATTCTGTCCCCCGTCAAATAGTGTCCACCCTGTACTGCGCTTGCTCAGTATGTAGGACAAGGGGATTTCGAAAATCTCCCAAGACGAACGGCGCCTGCGTGGTGAGTTCAGGTGAAGGCCACACCATCCGTGGTTCAAGACGAGCCAAGTGAGGCCGTGCCCGAAGCGTGGCGATTGAACCGAGCCCGTGAGGGGTCCTGTTACTATGTGCTACCGTATGTCCACTTGGATGGTGGGGCTTGAACCTGCACTCACAGCGCAGGCGCTGTTCATCTTCGGAGATTTTGTGAATCTCCTTGTCCTCTGTACTGCGCAAGCGCTGCGCCTTCACAGTATGGGCCGGACACAATCAGATGGCCGGACAGTTTTTGTCACAACACCGTATACATGTCTATTCTGCACAAGGTACGGACAAGTCCTGTGGGATCCATGCCTGGTTCATTTTAATGAACGTGAGCCTGTCCACATTGGCTCTGGACAGGCGGCTGCGCTTGTCTGTGATAACGCCCCCTGCCGTGCTAAATACACGTTCAGATAATACACTGGCTGCAGGGCAGGCCAGCACCTCCAAGGCATAAAGGGCAAGCTCAGGCCATGTGCCCAATTTGGAGACCCAGAAGTTAAAGGGGGCAGACCCGTCATCCAGTACGTGTAGGCCTGTGGACACATACTGCTCAACCACGTTGGTGAAATGCTGCCTCCTGCTAAGACGTTCCATCTCAGCTGGTGGTGCTGGTTGTTGTGGCGTGCTGACAAAGCTTTTCCACATTTCAGCCATGCTAACCCTGCCTTCTGAGGTGCTGCCGGTGCCCCGGCTGCGTTGGCGACCTCTTCCTCCTCCTCTGCCTTCGCCTTGTGCTTCCACCGTACGCCCGCTGTCAGGTGGGAATGCCACCAGCAGCGCGTCTACCAGCGTGCGCTTGTACTCGCGCATCTTACGATCCCGCTCCAGTGAGGGAATTAAGGACGGTACGTTGTCCTTGTAACGGGGATCCAGCAGGGTGGCCACCCAGTAATCAGCACCAGTTAAAATGTGGGCAACTCGGCGGTCATTGCGGAAACACTGCAGCATGTAATCGCTCATGTGTGCCAGGCTGCCCAGAGGCAAAGAAAAGCTGTCCTCTGTGGGAGGTGTATCGTCTGTGTCCTCTGTATCCCCCCAGCCACGCACCAGTGATGGCCACGAGCTGGTCTGGGTGCCACCCTGCTGTGAAAATGCCTCCTCCTCCTCCTCCTCCTCCATCTCCTCCTCCACCTCGTCATCCTCCAGAACTGTTCCCTTTCCGCCGGACAATTGTGTACCTGGCGTTTGTTGGTGCAGGAACCCACCCTCGTAGCCACTTGTGAAAGACTGCCCTGAAAGCCTTTGAAATGATCCCGCTTCCTCCTCCTCCTCCTCATCCTCCTGTGCCACATCCTCTTCCATCATCGCCCGAAGCGTTTTTTCAAGGAGGCATAGAACTGGGATAGTAACGCTAAGAACGGCGTCATTGGCACTGGCCATGTTGGTGGAGTACTCGAAACAGCGCAACAAGGCACACAGGTCTCGCATGGAGGCCCAGTTATTGGTGGTGAAGTGGTGCTGTTCCGCAGAGCGACTCACGCGTGATTGCTGCAGCTGAAACTTCACTATCCCCTGCTGCTGCTCGCACAGTCTGGCCAGCATGTGCAAGGTGGAGTTCCACCCTGTGGGCACGTCACATATGAGGCGGTGAGCGGGAAGGCCGAAGTTACGCTGCAGCGCTGACAGGCGAGCAGCAGCAGGGTGAGATCGTCGAAAGTGCGCACACACAGCCCGCACTTTCTGCAGCAGCTCTGGCATATTGGGGTAATTTTTAAGGAACCTCTGGACCACCAAGTTCAGCACATGCGCCAGGCAAGGGATGTGCGTCAAACCGGCTAGGCCCAGAGCTGCTACGAGATTTCGCCCATTATCGCACACCACCAGGCCGGGCTTGAGGCTCACTGACAGCAACCACTCATTGGTCTGTTGTTCCATGTCCCTCCACAACTCCTGTGCGGTGTGGGGTTTTTCCCCCAAACAGGAAAGTTTTAAAACTGCCTGCTGTCGTTTACCCCCTGGCTGTGCTGAAGTTGGTGGTGAAGGTGTTACGCTGACCGGATGAGGAGGCGGTAGAGGATGAGGAAGCGGAGTAGGAGGAGTTAGCAACAGGAGGCAAACTGAAGCGCCCTGCAATCCTCGGTGGTGGAAGGACATGCGCCAAACTGCTATCTGCCTCAGGCCCAGCCGCCACTGCATTTACCCAGTGTGCTGTTAGGGAGATATAACGTCCCTGACCGTGCTTACTGGTCCACGCATCCGTAGTTAGGTGGACCTTGCCACAGATGGCGTTGCGCAGTGCACACCTGATTTTGTCCCCCACTTGGTTGTGCAGGGAAGGGATAGCTCGCCTGGAAAAATAGTGGCGGCTGGGCACGACGTACTGTGGGACAGCCAATGCCATCAGGCTTTTAAAACTCTGCGTCTCCACCAGACGAAATGACAGCATTTCAAAGGCCAGGAGATTGGAAATGCTGGCATTCAGGACCAGGGATCGCGGGTGGCTAGGGGGGTACTTCCTCTTCCGCTCCAATGTTTGGGAGATAGAGAGCTGAACGCTTCCATGGGACATTGTGGAGATGGTTGGTGACCCAGGTGGCAGTGTTGCTGGCAGATCCTCTGTTTGCGCGGTGGCAGGTGCCACTGTCACTACAGAGGTGGATGAAGAGGCCGAGACTGCAGCAGAAAAGGAAGCAGGAGGAGCCAGAGACCTTTCTTGGTTTTTGAGGTGTCTACTCCACTGCAGCTCGTGCTTTGCACTTAGATGCCTGGTCATGCAGGTTGTGCTCAGGTTGAGAACGTTTATGCCTCGCTTCAGGCTCTGATTGCACAGCTTGCAAGCCACTCGTGTCTTGTCATCAGCACATTGTGTGAAGAACTGCCACGCTGGGGAACTCCTTGGACCTGGCTTTGGTGTGCTCGGTCCCTTGCTGCGTTGGGCAGTAGCAGACATACTGTCTAGCTGACAGACGCTCCGCTTTTGCACCCTGCTCCCTCTTCTGCTGTGCTGGTGGCTCTGTGCGACCACCGCCTCTTCCTCCAAACTACACTGGTCACCTGCATAACGTTGATTCCATGTGGGGTCGAGGACCTCATCGTCCTCCACATCATCTTCCACCCAGTCTTCACCCCTGCCCTCCTTGTCTGTCTGCACAATTGCGAAAGCAGCAGCAGTTGGCACCTGTGTTTCGTCATCATCCGAGACGTACTGCGATGGTCCACCCATGTACTCATCATGAAACATAAGTGGTTGGGCATCGGTGCACTCAATCTCTTCCACTTCTGGGGCAGGGCTAGGTGGATGGCCCTGGGAAACCCTGCTAACAGAGTCATCGAAAAGCAGAAGAGACTGCTGCATGATTTGGGGCTCAGACTGCTTGGCTGATTTGCAAGGGGGTGAGGTGAAAGACTGATGGACATGGGTTTCAGGTGCCAACTCTGTTCTTTCATCAGAAGAGTGGGTGGGAGACAATGTGAAGGAACCCGAGGCACTGTCAGCAACCCAATCTACTATCGCCTGTACTTGTCCTGGCCTAAACATTCGTACAGCCTCATTAGGCGCAACAAAATACCGCCGCAGGCTCGGTCGCCTACTCGCACCTGAGGAAGGTGTTTCACTTGTGCGTGTATCTGGCACAGATCCACCACGTCCTCTCCCTGCAACAGGAGCTCCACCAGCAGCACCACGACCGGGGCCACCACGTCCCTTTGACCTTCTCCTCATATTTTCAAAATTTAGGATCTTGCCCTAAATGGGTGTTTTTGGAAGCGCAGAACACACCCACAGTACGTAACCGCTGAATCGCACAGCTACAGAACTGCAGAAAATGCTATTAAAAAAAAATGTTGTTTTTTTAGTATAGCAACGTAGGAGAAAACTATAAAGAAATTGTTTATTTCACACACTTCAAAATATGTATAACACACTGCAACCTTTTTTTGGTGCCACTAAACGGCGTTTTTTGGAAGAGCAGAACACACCCACAGTACGTAACCGCTGAATCACACAGCTACAGAACTGCAGAAAATGCTATTCAAAAAAAATGTTGTTTTTTAGTATAGCAACGTAGGAGAAAACTATAAAGAAATTGTTTATTTCACACACCTCAAAATATGTATAACACACTGCAAACTTTTTTTGGTGCCACTAAACAGCGTTTTTTGGAAGAGCAGAACACACCCACAGTACGTAACCGCTGAATCGCACAGCTACAGAACTGCAGAAAATGCTATTAAAAAAAAATGTTGTTTTTTTAGTATAGCAACGTAGGAGAAAACTATAAAGAAATTGTTTATTTCAAACACCTCAAAATATGTATAACACACTGCAAACTTTTTTTGGTGCCACTAAACGGCGTTTTTTGGAAGAGCAGAACACACCCACAGTACGTAACCGCTGAATCGCACAGCTACAGAACTACAGAAAATGCTATTCAAAAAAAAAATGTTGTTTTTTTAGTATAGCAACATAGGAGAAAACTATAAAGAAATTGTTTATTTCAAACACCTCAAAATATGTATAACACACTGCAAACTTTTTTTTGTGCCCCTAAACGGCGTTTTTTGCAAGCGTACATTAAAGTGCAAATTTTTTTTTTATTTTTATTTTTTGCCCTAAACGGGTCTTTTTTTGCACGAGCAAAATAAAATGCTTTTTTTTTTTTGCCCTATGGGTCTTTTGGAAAAGAGAACAATAAAGTACCTTTTTTTTTTTCCCCTAAAAATAGGATTTTTTACTCACCGTAAAATCCTTTTCTCTGAGTCCATGGACCGACACAGCTTCTCTATTGACCCTCTGGGTATACCCTCTCAGTCTGCATCTTCGCAGATCAGTTCGTCAAAAAGCAGTACAAACTTAAAAGGAGGGGTGGGTGCTGTGTCGGTCCATGGACTCAGAGAAAAGGATTTTACGGTGAGTAAAAAATCCTATTTACTCTTTCGTCCATGGACCGACACAGCTTCTCTATTGACAAAGTGGGACGTCCCAAAGCAGTGTCAGAGAAAAAACGAGGGGTGGTAACAGCATAAAAATAAACTTCACCCCAAACACAAAACAGCACTCCTCTAACGGAGGAGTTGCAACTCTAAACAGCCGCTTGCAAAACCTTGCGGCCAAAAGAGGCATCCGAAGATGCACCTACATCAATTTTGTAGAATTTTGTGAAAGTGTGAGCGGACGACCAAGTCGCCGCTTTACATAATTGGGAAACAGACGCTTGATGTCGGAAAGCCCAAGAGGCACCTATTGCCCTGGTCGAATGCACCGTGACAGGAAAGGGGGGCGCCTGACCCTTTAAGGCGTAAGCCTGGATTACTATCTGTTGGATCCACCTAGAGATGGTGGCCGATGAGACTGCTTGGCCCTTCTTGGGACCAGCCACCAAAACAAACAGTGAGTCTGACTTCCGAAACAGGGAAGTAGCAGATAGGTATACTCTCAAAGCTCGGACAACATCCAAGGAATGCAACGCCGACTCCTTAGGATTCGACGGCTGAGGACACAAGGATGGAAGTACAATGTCTTCGTTGAGATGAAAAGCCGAAACGACTTTCGGAAGAAAGGAAGGCTGCGGCCGCAGCACCACCTTATCCTTGTGGAAAATCAAATAGGGAGCCTTGCAGGACAAGGCTGCCAGCTCAGAGACTCGTCTAACTGACGTAACAGCCACCAAAAAGACCACTTTCTGAGAAAGTGTCAACAGGGGAATATCTCTAATATTCTCAAACGGTGCCTTCTGAAGCACCGAGAGGACCAGGTTCAAGTCCCACGGAGGTAACGGGGGACGGACCGGAGGGGCCACATGTCGGACCCCCTGCACAAATGTACTCACGAGAGAATGAGTCGCCAGGGGTCGCTGAAAAAAAAAAGACAGCCAGGGCAGATATCTGTCCCTTAAATCGTACTTAGGGCAAGCCCTTGGTCCACCCCATGCTGTAAAAACAGCAGGATTCTGGAAACCAAATAGGTACGCGGATGCCATTTCATTTCCTCACACATGGAGATGTAGGCCCTCCAAGTGCGGTGATAGACCTTCCTAGAGGACGGTTTTCGAGCACTTCTCATAGTAGAGATTACTGAGTCTGACAGGCCCCGGTCTCTCAGTACCTGGTTCTCAACAGCCATGCCGTTAAAGCCAATGACTGTAAAGCAGGATGGAATATGGGACCTTGCGATAGCAGGTCCTTCCGTAGTGGTAGGCGCCAGGGGACGTCTGCTACCAGACGTACTAGATCGTCGTACCAAGGACGCTGAGGCCAATCTGGAGCGATTAGGATCATTGGAATTCCCTCTGCCTCCACTCTGCGGAGCAGAAGAGGAAGAAGCCTTAAGGGAGGGAAGGCATAGATTAGCCGATACTGACCCCACAATGCTACCAACGCGTCCGTTGCGTCTGCCCATGCGTCTCTTGACCGGGCCACAAATCTCAATACCTTCCGATTGAGTCTGGAAGCCAGAAGATCTACGTCTGGTGTGCCCCATCTTTGGCAGAGGAGTTGGAACACCTCCGGGTGTAAGGACCCTTCTCCCTGGTCCAGCATCTGGCGGCTCAGGTAGTTCGCCTGCCAGTTTTCCACACCCGGAATGTACACGGCCGACAGTGCCGGTACGCTCCTCTCTGCCCACTTCAGGATGCGAGCGATCTCCGATGTTGCAGCTGAGCTTCTTGTTCCTCCTTGATGATTGACATATGCCACTGCTGTGGCGTTGTCTGACTGGATCCTGACTGGACGCCCTTGCAGCGTCTGAGACCATTTGAAGAGGCACAGCCTGATTGCCCGGATTACCAGGACATTGATCGGCAGGAGGGCTTCCTCTGGGGTCCAGCGACCTTGCGCCGACTGAACACCCCAGACTCCCCCCCAACCTGTAAGGCTGGCGTCCGTCGTGATCACTATCCAGTAAACCGGAAGAAATGACTTCCCGGCCATTAGAGCCGGTGCTGTCAGCCACCATACCAGGGATCTCCTGACTATGTGGCTCACTCGGATTTGATAATCCAGAGATGATGGACATCTGTTCCATCTGGACAGAACTTCCTTCTGTAACACTCGAGTGTGGTATTGAGCATATGGAACCGCCTCGAAGGAGGCTACCCTGAGGCCCAACACTCGCATGCAAAAAACGGAGTGACGACCAATTCCTGGAAGTCAGCTGCCGTACTGCAGCCCGGAGGGTCTGCAACTTCTCCACAGGGAGGAATACCTTTGCCTCTGAAGAATCCAGAATCAACCCCAGGTACCCTAGGCGTTGAGTGGGCACCAATACTGACTTTTGCGTGTTTAGTATCCAACCACAGTCTCGAAGAGTCTGACAGGTAATGGACACGCTTACCTCTAATTCTGAGCTTGAAGGGGCCTTCAGCAGAAGGTCGTATAAGTAGCCTGTGATAGCGATACCCCGCTGTCTTAGAAGTGCCAGAATCGGAGCGAGCACCTTGGTGAACGTCCTGGGTGCTGAGGCAAGGCCCAACGGGAGGGCCACAAACTGGTAGTGGTCCTTCCCGATAGCAAATCGCAGAAACCTCTGGTGTCTGGAGTATATGGGGACATGCAGGTATGCGTCCTTGATGTCCAAGGAGGCCAGAAAGTCCCCCGGATGGAGAGCCGTGACTACAGATCGAACCGACTCCATCCGAAAACTTTGTACCTTCACAAAGCAATTGAGGGCTCTGAGATCCAAGCTTGGACGAACCCCCTCCTTCTTTGGCACAATGAACAGATTTGAGTAAAAACCCCGTTCCAGTTCTGGAACTGGAATAACTACCCCGCGTTCCAGTAGACCCTGGACCGCCCCATACAGGGCCTCCCGACGGGTCGGTAGTAGCTGGAGATTGGAGGTGTTGAATCTGTCCGGTGGACAAGAGAGAAACTCTATCTTGTAGCCTGAGGAGATTACTTCGCAAACCCACCTGTCGGAGATTAGTGCTGTCCACTGAGTCGCGAATTTGCGAAGACGTCTCCCCACCCGAGAGCGGGGTGGACCTTCATGCGGACGCAAATTTGTCCGCAGGCTTATTGGGTATGCGGGACCAGGGACGCTTTTGTCCTTGGGCAGGCGCTTTATCGGCCTGGGGTCTTTTCCCTGTCGCCCTAGGGGGACGAAAAAACCACTTGTGTGCAGTAAAGGAGGGCCCTTGCCCTTGGCGTGGCCCCTTACCCTTGCTAATTTGGGGAAGCAAAGTGCTTTTACTTCCTGTGGCATCCTTGATGATGTCATCCAGAGAAGCCCCAAAAAGTCTGTCGCCCTTAAAAGGCAGATCCAACAGGGCTTTCTTGGAAGTCTGGTCCGCAGACCAGCCTTTTAGTCAGATCAGGCGGCGTATTGCTACTGCATAAACCAAAGTTTTAGACAGCAGGGGAATAGTATTCATGTCTGACTCGCAGACAAACCTAAGGCCCTGGACCAACAGGTCGGCCAATGTTATCTCATCAGGAGGAGCATCTCGCTCCTTAACCCCTGGAGTAGCAATCTTGCCCATTCAGTAAGTGTGTGAGACACTAGGGCCCCCGCCAATGCCGGGCGTACTGCCGAGCCTACCACTGAGTATAGGTAGCAAGCGAGTGCTTCAGCCTTCTTATCCATAGGGTCCTTGAAAACAGGAGCCCCTTCTACAGGAATTGTGGTGGCTCTATTAAGTCTGGACACCGGAGGGTCCACTATAGGGGGGAGAGGTCCATTTCTTCAGAAAACTCTCCTCAAAAGGGGTACCGTACCGCAAACCTCTTTGGGGCTGTAAAGACCCTCAGTGGGTTCTCCCATTCCTTGTATAAGAGTTTATCAAAAGACACACAAGGGAACACCTTAGCAGTGCGGGCAGGTCTATGAAACCCAAGTGGACCGGAGTCTCTGCTGCTTCTGCAGTATTTTCCAATTTTAGCATATCCCGCACTGCAGTAATAAGGTCAGATACCAAAGCCGTCTCGCGTACTGACCTGGACTTTGAGTCATTCTCACTGTCCGGTCACGGTCTGCAGTCTCTGATGCATCAGAATCTGGGCCCCGAGCCGTAGCTGGACCTGGTTCTGCACCAGAATTATCCCCAGAAGCTTGCAGGGGATGGGGCGTTTACTACCCCCTGTATTCCCGTGTGCTGCTTCCACCCTGGCAGCAAACGCCTCTAGGATTGCAGTCATAGCGTTCATAGACACCTCAGGGGCACCAGCTGCTAAATCTGGTGTTTCAGGGGAGAAGACATCTGGCTCAGATGCCATGCTGACCACACGCTGACACTCACAGGGCTCCAGGCAAGATATCAATAGGCCACCCTCCTGTGCTGCAGAGAGGCCGGGTCACCCAGAGGACTCACCAGCCTGGATAGGTACTGCTATGCTGCGCCTGTGATGCTGTCCCTCTGCTGCTGTGTCAGTCTGCTTGCTTTTATCAGCACTTCCTGTGTGAATTTTCGCGCCAGTGTAATGCACCCTAGAGGCCGGAGGCTCTCGAAAAATGGTTGCCAAAAACGTCTGTATGGAAGATAATGTGGGCTCTAAGAAAATGGCCGCCGACAGAAGATAGAGGTCAAGCAGCCATAGCCCACAAAAAGATGGCCGCCGAACGGCAATATCTGCATACAGGGTGGGCAAACATGGCCGCCGATCAGCTGATAGGGGCCAGTGGGTGTGGCCGAACCACAGGAAGATGGCCGCCGGGCAGTCACAAGAGGCCAAACTTGGCATGGACCACCTCAAAATGGCCGCCGACAGCATGGAGGAGGAAGGACACAAACACAGGTAAGAAAAAATGACATTTCTTTTAAATGTTAGTTACAGCCAGCCCCGCTCCAGTGGGACCCCCTAGGTGACCCCCAGCACCCAGCAACCTTTAGCTAGAAGCCCAGGGAGGAGGGAAAGGCAGGGAGAGAGGGAAGAAAGGGGCCACAACCACTTACTTGATCTCTCCAGGAATGTCCAGCTAAATCACCCAGCCGAGGCAGGGGAGTTTTACTTACCTATCCTGCATGTATTCTGCTGGAAGACATTCCAAACAGATCATCGTCCGCGCACGGAAGGTGACTGTTGGCCAGGCATGCTGTGATTGGACCCAGAAGGGACGATCATATGTATGCCCTGGAGCATGACGCTCACCGGACAGGCTGCTGCGACTCGGCCGTAAGGTCAGCCGAAGCTGAGCGGTCCGATGCAAGCCTTGGAGCGTAAGCTCACCGGCCAGGCTGCTGCGACTCGGCCGTAAGGTCAGCCGAAGCTGAGCGGTCCGATGCAGGCCCTGGAGCGTAAGCTCACCGGCCACCCGTGGAGCGACGGGCATGTCGTGGAAAACCCAGCGCGTAGCTAGGGTCGGCACACGCTCGATGGCCGAAACTGGGGAGACTACAAGGATCGAGGATCCAGCCTGTCACCCAGTCGGCAGTTGATCGAAGATCGCAGGAAACAACAAATGTAGCAAAAAAAATAAAAATATATATATATCTTTTTTCCCCGGACCAATGGGCCCGAAGGGAGCCATGTCCTACTCCTTGCTAGACAGAAAAAAACTGATCTGCGAAGATGCAGACTGAGAGGGTATACCCAGAGGGTCCGCCCCCTGGGCGGTACTGTAGAAGGTGTGATGCAACACTTTTTACAAGTTTTTCTGCCTAGTCACTCCTAATTAACGGATAATACCCACTTTGTCAATAGAGAAGCTGTGTCGGTCCATGGACGAAAGAGTAAGTTAGATTTTCTCTGACACTGGGCTCATGGCAGTGTAAAAAGACTGCACTGCAACACAAATAGGTAGACCTATGCAGATCGCTGATTTTTAATCTCTGAATCTGGACTCCTATATAATATTCTCTCTCCCTGAAAGCACCAACACAGGAACCTGGCCCTACACTACACTATCTCTCTATCTTTTCCCTCAGATTGTAGAATCAGGACTACCTCTTCTATCTTTCTATCTCTCCCTAAAAGCAGCAGCAGCAGACTAGATCCTCTCCCTATCTATTCTGAAGCAGAGTGTCATGTGTGCTGTGTGCCTCTAGCTTATATAGAAGCTGGGTCACATGTTGCACTGACCAATCACAGCCATGCCATTAGTAGGCATGGCTATGATGGCTTCGAAGGGCACACCAGCTAATCAAAAGGTGATTGGCTGGCCCCTGAAGCATTTCTAAATGCGTTATTAGATTACCGAACCCGAACCCGGACTTTTGGGCAAAGTCCGGTTTCGGGTTCGGGTGCGGGAAAAAGCTAAAGTTCGATACGGACCCGAACTTTACAATTCGGGTTCGCTCAACACTAATTGTGAGCCATTTTGTGAGAGCAGAGAATGCAGTAGCAGAGAGAGCAGTGTGCAGGGAGCTAGCTGTCTTTTCTTGGTGTATTACTCGCTACTGGACTCATCCATTGATGGGTCAGCACATGTCTTCGGGATACTTCTCCAATATGTATCTCCACCTGCAGAATTATCCAGACGAGTTCTTCAATTTTACAAGGATGTCTATCGGTGCCTTTAATGATCTTTTGGAGAGGCTGCAGAAGGGTGTGGCTACAGAAGGGTGTGGCTACAGAAGGGTTTGGCTACAGTAGGGCTACAGTAGGGTTTGGCAACAATAGCAAAATTGACTCATGAAACATGCTTGGCACTGTGGGAGAAGCTACATAGTGATGTAATGCCTGTGCCAACGGAACAGATGTGGGAAAATGTGATTGATGAATATTGGGAAAAAAACTGACTTCCCGAATTGCGTTGGGGCTCTGGACGGAAAACAAGTTTGAGTTAAAGTGAACCAGAGTTGGGTGGCTTTTTATTTCAATTATAAGAAATACTTTTCTATAGTACTGCTGGGATTGGTGGATGCTCACTTGCGCTTCATATATGTTGATATTGGAGCCTATGGGAGTCCATAAATGCGAGTTTGCACGCGTTTGGCGTTTTAAAGGGCAGTAAACTCTTGTACTGAATGCGTTTTATCTGCTTTCAAAGAAATGCCAGTAAACTAAGCTGCCTGTAAACTCCTCTAAACGCTGGAGTGTACATGGACACATAGGATAACATAGAGGAAAGTTCAGGGGCTTCGGAAAAAAAAACACCCAACTGCTTCTAAACATCACTTGAGCAACTGCAGTGTACACAAGGCCTTATATGCATATTATATAACATTTATTGTCAAAGAAACTGCTTTAGTTCTGAAGGGTATATTAAAATCATAGATTTATTCTAGCTTCATTAAATATAAAGTTACTGGAAACAAATAAGCAATCTTTAGTAAAAAGAGGTCATTTAAATGACGATCTTGTTGAAAAATTAAAACTGAAGGTTGTTAATCATTTTTTAAATACCTGGGGATTAATGTTCCACCTGATCCATGTAAATTATATGAGGCTAATTTCCCATGTGAGATCTGTTTAATTAAAATCTTTAACTAAATGGTGTAAATGACTTCTTAATATTTCGAAGACGTTGGCACTCTATAAATCTCTATATGGTACTAAAATTAATTTCTATCTTATTTAATCTCCCACTGCTTATCAAGAATAAAGACTTAGGACCTTTTTATTCCTCCCTCTATATTTATTTGGGTTATCACACTCTAGAAATCTATAGCTAAATCTTTCTGAAAAGTTTGCAAGGGGGTGGTCTCTATCTTTACCTGATATTAAAATATAGAGTATGTGAAGCCTCAACACATTCAAGCATATTGTAGATTAAAATATTGGTGCCCCTATTTTTTTCAATATAAAAACTGATGACAAATATATTTTTCTTTTTCTAGAGGTCTTGTGACTGCAAATTAGTTACCATGCTCTGTATCTGGGCAGGGTCTATACTGAAGCACCCAGGAAGCATGTACTGTATGCAACATCAGCAAGGCTTCTTGTAGACCCAGGATTGGACACCTGTGGGTAGTGTTGTCACCCGGGCACAGGAAGCAGGAAAAAGCACCAGGTATTGGCAGAATCAACACACTTTTTTTGCACCTAATAAAACTACCAGCAAAGGCTGGAATAGAAGATTATACAGGCAAGAGGGCAACATATAAAGACAATTTCTTTTTGTTTACAGACTTTTTTTTATTGAGGTTAAATTGTGGTACAATAAGAGGTTTCAATTACAGTAAAATTAACATATAAAGGTTATTCAGTTATATAATTATTGAAAAATAGACAAGTAGAAAATATATTGATACAATCTATTAAGGGTTCTGTACAAATAAATGCCTGTACAATAGTGTAAAAAAAAAAAATATATATGATGTAAAAAAAAAAAAAAAAAAATATAGAAATATAAATTTGAACTAACATCTCTATTCAATTGTTTGTATTTCTGAACAATACATCTCTATGTGAGAAACAAGAGTCCCATTTTTTATTATAAAATTGTAAAGAGTTGTATAATACCGGTAAGTGAAATATTTTTTCCATCTGGCTAGACAATTTCTTTTTATGGTTTACATACACTCCAAGCTAGCCAAAATGGAAACAATGTGTATCTAAAGCCAAAATATTGTTTCCCTTTTGGCTACAGTAGGGAATGTTTAAAGCCACTGTCTGTTTTTTTTTTTTGCTATCTACAGTATGTCTCATTAGGGACATTTCTGTTCACTTCCTGTGCTGTATACTCAACAGAAAACTAGAGGATAGCGTTCAAATGTGAAGGAAATCCCCTCCTAGACAGTCACTAAAACAAGTGTCCCCTCTGGAAAATTTTCCCTTTATATGTCCTCGTGATTGGTAACAGGTGATTAGGACAATTACAGATAATGAATATCCACCTCTTACCACTCTATCCAAATAAAAAACAAAAAAGTTTTGCCTTTAGTTATACTTTAGCAGAACTTCACCCAAAGGGGAAGTTCATCTCTTCCTCCTCCTTCCCCCCTCCTCCTTCACATACCATTTTTGTAGCTGCTGACTGTAAATTTTTTAAAAGATGACCGAAGAACTGCCTTAAACATAACTTTGGAGTTTTTTTTTTTTTTTTTTTTTTTTTTAGGGATTTGCTGTGTTCTACTGTCTGAATTTGTAAATGCCTGTAAATTTATTATATATGCAATTCCTGTCCCTAGGTTTTTTGTCTTCTAAGCCCAAGATGGAGGAAATGGAGAGAGAAAGAGAAAGTCTCAGACACATGTTCGGCCCAGGGGAGTTGCTGTATTTTCACCCAGAGCAAAAGCACAGGCTATTATGCAAGTATTCCTATGTTCTAATTATTTATTGGCAGCTGCCAATAGCTTCTTGAGTGTGTATCGACATCCTTGTGACAGACAGTATCTCTCCTATTGTTATTATCTCACATGCACAGTAACAGATAGCTAGGTCTGTACTATGATATGTGTGTAGTGGCCACCTTCCAGTGTATTAGTAAGTAAACTTGTTTATATGCAGATCCTGTTATTTTAGTTAATCCTGTTCATTCTGGTCTGGGATTTTATAATTAGTTTTAGCTCAGGGCACGATAATGAGCATGGGCTAAAGCCCGGTTAGGCATCCGATGGTCACTTCTGGTAGCTAGAGCAGTGTTTCTCAACTCCAGTCCTCAAGGCGCACCAACAGTTCATGTTTTTAGGATTTCCATTGATTTGAGCAGTTTCACTGCCTTAGTAATTACCACAGCTGTTTCATCTGCAGAAAATCACAAAAACATGACCTGTTGGTGCGCCTTGAGGACTGGAGTTGAGAAACACTGAGCTAGAGGTCCAGTTAGATGTCAGACTAAAAATTACTAGGGACTAAAGCACAGTAGGTAGGCTGAATCTGCGTTCCAGTGCCACTCCATGGTTCCTGGGGGTGAGAATCCACATTCCAGGATAGTAGGACTATAGTTGAAGGATCTCCAAATCATTGCTGATCTAGTCTTCAGGTCTCCAACACAAAGGCAGATGCCACATCAAGATTATCCTCAGGGGCCCCTGCAACTGGACTCCGCTGCAACATTCATCTGGAGACTTTATTAATAACTATATATATCTGGGTATATGTACACAATTGTACATTGAATTTATCTACTGTTATTATTTTCTTCTTATATAAAAACGTATATTATTTCTATACTGGTCTGCATCTATATACTTATGGTTAATGTTATATGCTGGTTACAGTAGTTCCTCTGCCCCAATTACTTTGATTAGATAACTGGTTAATTTCCCAGAAAGGGAATCCCCTGTTCACAGAGACCCTGCCCTTGGGGGAGGCACTGGCAACTATACTAGTGGCTATAGCCAGCAGCGATTGTATGGAAATAGATGGATCCAAATTGGTCCAGTTCCTGCTGATCTGCCTGAATCCGTCTATAGCCGGCTTTAGTGAATCTCCATAGTCAATTGCACTTCCAAAGGCATGTACAATCAGAAATCTTATCTCAATCTGATCAGTTAACAGTGACAGTTGGTGTTTTTTTTCTTTTGGGGGGGGGACGGCAAACAAAACCCCCCCCGGTCGGTCGGTGGCGGCGGCTTCAACCACCCTTGGAGGACAGTCGGGACCAGGCCCGGATTTACTCCCTTTGCCGCCCCAAGGCCGGGTCCTTCAATGCCGCCCCCCCACCATCACATAGGGGGGGGGGGGGGCGACGCGTGGGGGGGGTAATCGATTTTTCGCAGACAATGACTGGTGTTAGTGCTTCAATCATTCCGGCACCATGGTTGTTATGGTGTCCAGGATGATTGAAATGCATTGTTTCTATCATAACATTGTAATATAAAATGAAATAGTTCAACTCACCATAAAGCAGAATGAGTGGGAGCCCTGAGCGTGTTACTTGCCACAGTCGCTTGTCACCAGATGGGAATGTCACTTGCCACGCTGCCTGCCACCACATGGGAATGTCACTTGCCACGCTGCCTGCCACCAGATGGGAATGTCACTTGCACTCTCTGCCCCCGTCTCTCACTCTCTATCTGCCTCTGTCTCTCTCTGCCTCTCTCTTTGCCTCTCTCTCTGTCTCTGCCTCTCTCTCTCTCTTTGCCTCTGTGTGTCTCTCTCTCTTTGCCTCTGTCTCTCTCTCTCTTTGCCTCTCTCTCTCTCTCTCTCTGCCTCTCTCTCTCTCTCTATGCCTCTCTCTTTGCCTCTCTCTCTCTTTGGATCTCTCTCTCTTTGCCTCTCTCTCCCTCTGTCTCTCTCTGCCTCTGTCTCTCTCTCTCTCTATTTGCCTCTGTCTCTCGCTCTCTCTTTGCCTCTGTCTCTCGCTCTCTCTTTGCCTCTGTCTCTCGCTCTCTCTTTGCCTCTGTCTCTCGCTCTCTCTTTGCCTCTGTCTCTCGCTCTCTCTTTGCCTCTGTCTCTCGCTCTCTCTTTGCCTCTGTCTCTCGCTCTCTCAGTGCCTCTGTCTCTCTCTCTCTGTGCCTCTGTCTCTCTCAGTGCCTGTCTCTCTCTCTCAGTACCTCTGTCTCTCTCTCTCTCTCTCAGTGCCTCTGTCTCTCTCTCTCAGTGCCTCTGTCTCTCTCTCTCTCAGTGCCTCTGTCTCTCTACCTCACTCTCTCTCTCTCTCAGTGCCTCTGTCTCTCTGCCTCACTCTCTCTTTGCCTCTGCCGCTCTGTCTCTGCCTCCGTTTTTCTCCCCAGTCTGTGTTCCTCCTCACCTGCTTGTCCTGCATCATGGACATAGGCCTGGAGGATAGGAGGAGGCGGCCGCCATGTTTGTTTAGTGTCCCGGGCACTGTGATTGGGCGTATGGAGGTCATGTGCAGAGGGGGGAGTTCAAGATCACGGACAGGCCAGCCCCACGCCGCACATGACCCCCATGGCCCAATCACAGGGCGCCGGACTTTGAAAAATGGCGGCCGGAGCTTCAGGCGGCCGGGGACACAGTAAATGAATTTTAGGAGGACTTGTCTCCTCCGTGGCGCCGCCCTTTCACACAGTGCCGCCCCGAGGCCTGGCCTTGTTGGCCTTGTGGGAAATCCGGCCCTGGTCGGGACATCAAAGCCCCGCACTCACCCCATCTAAGAAGTGGGCAGGCAGCTTTCTTCCTCCTCCTGTGGTGTGGATCACGGCAAATGTCATTATAGAGAGATTTTCCAGAAGTTACTAAGCAACACAAATACAGTTTGGCATTCTATACTGCAACTGATCAGTAATAGATGGGTGCTGGAATGAGCAGAAAATGGATAATACCATTGTGTTATAATCCAGCAAATAAATAACTTGCTACTGCCTGATGGAGTTCTTTTTGAGACTCTGAAACATTCCCGAGTGACACATAGAGAGCTCATTATGAGGAGGTTGTGGGCTGGTGATACTTCATTTTATCTGCCAGTTACTAAGCATTCCCCAGTTACCTGTAAGGAAAAGATACATACATGCATAGCTGTCATACTGCAGTCGAGAATTTCGTCAGTTCCTGAGACTCCAGCAGTGTGATATATGATTGGCACATGTCTTCCTCCTCAGTTATTCTCAAGGAGGCAACTGCCAGTCTTTGGCTACCTTAAAGTGACACTAAACTCTGGTTTAAAAAAAAATAAAAAAATCTACTCAAGTATGTATTATTAGATTACAAAAGTACCTTCTATTGCTCTCAGCCTCCTCCAAATCTTCAAATTCCTTTTAACTGCTGCTGTGATTCAACTTCCTGTTAGAGGGTTTCTACGTTCGCTCTCCATGGTCCCACTGTATGTAGGAACGTAGCCACCCTGTCTTGCTCACTCTCAAGATGGACTATGGAATTCATGGTTTGCATAGAGCAATGCAAATGACCACAACTAACTTGCACTGCTCGTTCCAAACAAACAGGAGGGACAGGAGAGGTTTGGGAGCTCGGAGGATGCTACAAGGAGGCAGAAAAACACAGTAAGAAACAATTTAAAAGTGTAACTTCCCTTCTGTTGAGAAAAAAACATTCCCCTCTGGGTGATCTATGTACATTACAAGGATTTTGACAAACTTTGTTGCAGATTCCTACCTTTTGTTGTTCTGAAGAAATCCCTGTGTGTTTGTCAGTGCCCATGTGAAAAAGTGAGTCTAATGGGAGTGGTTTCCTAAATATCAACCAGCTGCTGCACCTGCAAAGCTCTAATGAGGAAAATAACAGGGTCTGCATCCCTTTAGACGTGATTTCCTATTGGGAGTATCTCACCAAAATCTAATTTTTGTTGCAGGGGATGCCTGAAATCTGACTTGTATCTTAGTTCAGACTTCTGGGAAAATCAGTGAGCCAATCACACAAGCAGCAAATTACATATCTGGGGGGGCGTTCTGTACACATTCTGTGTACAGAATACCTCCAGGCTGCCATATTGCATTGCATTGCACAGAAAATTACAGAGCTGCAGATTGAAAAGGAAAGGTAATTTTTAATAACATTTAATTACAATTTGACTTGTGTCACAAATGTATACACTTTACTTTTTACTGTTTTTTCCCCCCCCCCCCACAAAAGTGGAGTTACCCTTTAACCACTTCAGCCCCGGAAGGTTTTACCCCCTTCTTGATAGGCCATTTTTTTGCGATACCGTACTGCGTTACTTTAACTGACAATTGCGTGGTCATGCGACGCTGTACCCAAATAAAATGTATGTCCTTCCCCCCCCCCCCCCCCACAATTTATCACCTCTGCGGTCTTTATTTTTTGCGCTACAAACAAAAAAATAACAATATTTTTTACTTTCTGCTATGAAACATACCCAATAAAAAACTAAAAACTAAATTTCTTCATCAATTTAGGCCAATATGTATTCTGCTACACATTTTTTGTAAAAAAATCCCAATAAGCGTATATTGAATGGTTTGCAGAAAAGTTATATTGCCTACAAACTATAATATTTTTTGATGGCATTTTAATTTTTTTATTTATTTTACTAGTAATGGTGGGGATCAGTGTTTTTTTTTTTTCTTGAAGCTGCGACATTGGGTGGACAAATCGGACACCTAACTGATACTTTTCACACTTTTTTGGGAACCAGTGACATTATTACAGTGATCAGTGCTAAAAAAATGCACTGTTTGTACTAATCACACTGGCAGGGAAGGGGTTAACACCAGGGGCAATCAAAAGGGTTAAATGTGTCTTTAGGGGATGCTTTCTTACTGTGTGGGGAATGGGCTCACTGTATGAACAGAGAAAACCATGTTTCTGCTTAGCAGGAACACAAGATCTCTATGTTCATACCTGACAGGACGGCAATCTGCCTTATTTACATCGGCAGACCGTCGTCCTGTCTCTTTTGGAGAGCGATCGCGGGTGGCCGGCGGACATTGGCCCCCTCTGGCCAATCAGCACGGCGCGCACGCTCCCCCACTGGCTATTGCACGAAATTACATACAGGTACGTAGTTTCACGCAATAGAGCTGACCTGCCCCAGTATATGTACTGCGGCCAGTCGGCAAGTGGTTAATGAAAAAAAGATTACAGGGCCATTAAAAAGTGGATAATTTTTGAACAATAGGATGGATATGATTTAGTGTCATTTTCATTTTTTTAGTGCCTACTTTTTCACTAATTGCAGGGATGTTTTTTTTTTTTTAACACTTGAATTACAGGGATGTTTACTGCAATGTCTAACATACTGATAACTCGTACAAGGAAGTATACATTGATGAAAATAATAACAGAAGGCAGATAAAATTTGAAAATGTGAACCTTTGTCAAAACGTACTTTCAAGTAAACATCACATCAATACGTTTAAAAATAATTTCTTTTAATATGCTTATGTAGCGGGTATGTACTATTTAGGGGCAGCAACTGGGTGGTAGTATGACCCAGATGCACTATTGGTAGAGCAGGGCTATGTTTTATTCGTGTGAGGACATCAGTGGTGTTGAGTTCCCTGCGGCTCAGTAGGTGGCGTTGTCATTCTGAGCTGGGGTTGAACCACTACTGCAGTGCCGTACCCTTTGTGACCTCTCGCAGCAGCTGTACTGCGGGGCGGGGAACCCGCTGTGCTTGCTGGGATAGGGTATAAAGGGGGCGGACATCTTCACCACGGGGTCCGAGTCCCAGGCACCTTCAGCCTGAGGGCTGCTGTCCGTGATCGGTGTCCAGGCGACCTTGGCCTGTACACGTGGAGTTCGTGTTCCATCCCAGACACCTTCAGTCTGGGGTGAGGTTCTCAACCGGCGGCCTGGGGCCCAGTACCTTCCACTGGGTCCCGCAAGGGAAGGATTGTCCTAGGGTGCCCCAGGTGTTGGGCACCCGAATCCAGAGGCGTAAGGGACCAGAGGAGGGATTCAACCGAAGATCTGGTGCAGCATATTGCCAGTGCCGGGTGAACCTCTGGAGACTGCCCGGATGGATATCTTTCCCGAACAAGGGCCAATTCATCAGGGAAGGTGATTCCTGTTCTGTGACCGGTGGCAGCGGTCAATCTAGTCAACTCAGGTCGGTGGCAGAGACCTGCTATTAGGACTGTGGCAGGGGCCTCAACAGTTCATCCGGTCGGTGGCAGCGACCGATATCACGGTCGGTGGCAGAGACCGTGCGCCAAGCCTATTCGCAAGAAAAAGGAATAGGAGTGTTCACTGTGCCTGGCCTACTCGTATCCACACCCTGTCTGTTTGTTTTAAAAGTTCAACTGATGCTGTTCATGTGAAAGAAGAATAAAGGAGTGTTGGACTTTTTATGGTGTGGGGCTTCATTACTGAGGCCTGGTTCACACTGGGGCGACAAACGCTCCGACATTGGGAGCTCATGTCGCATGACGTGTGAAAATCAATGTTTCCCTATGGGAGCCGTCTTAACTGGTCCGACACATGTTGGTCCGACTTTGAGAATGCTCCCTGTACTACTTTGGTCCGACTTTGATCCGACTTCAGCCCATTGACTATCATTGAAGTCGGATCAAAGTCGGACCGCAGTCTTGCATGATCCGACTTTGGCATGCGACTTGTGCTGTACTGCTCTTGAGGGGGAACTCCAGGCCAAATTTTAAATAAAAACCCCCCCCATGTTGAGGGCATGCGGCCTGGTACGGTTCAGGAGGGAGGGGGGCCGCTCTCTCGTCCCCCCCTCTTCCCCTGCGGCCTGCCAGGTTGCGTGCTCGGATAAGGGTCTGGTTTGGATTTTGAGGGGACCCCCACGCCGTTTTTTTCAGCGTAGGGGCGCCCCTTCAAATCCAGACCAGACCTAAGGGCCTGGTATGCTCCTGGAGGGGGAACCCATGCCGGTTTTTTATTTAAAATTTGGCCTGGAGTACCCCCTCAAGATTCATACCAAACACAGTGCCTGATATTGGCGGGGATCCAAGTCGGATCCCCGTTCATTGAGAGTCGGACATATGTCGGCTTCATGTCGCAGGGCAAAGTCGGATCCAAAGTAGGACAGATGTCGTGTCGCACTAGTGTGAACCCAGCCTGACAGTCAAACTTCCCCTCTGCAGGAGGGCCAGAGGCCTGTCTAGAACACAGGACCCGAAGGCAACATAAGTGTTGGCCTTCACCTCTACATACTAGAGGACATGGGCCGTAGTGAACCTCATCCTCCTCCCATATACCCCTAGACAAGCCAGCCGTTTTATTTACAAGGGGGACGGGGGGTGAGGCCGCTACACCTATTTAAAGCATAAGGCACAATTTAGAGGGGGGGAAAAAAAATAAAAAATAAAGCTTATTTTGTACATTTCTGCATGTTTTTTTCTCTTTATATATGCTGTAAGTTAAAAAAAAAAAACACAACTGTTGAAGTGGCAGTTATATACAGGGTGTCACAAAAGTCTCCATACATAGGAAAAAAATAAAAACATATTACATTTTATATTATATTTTATTTTCTTAAAATTTGTAAAAAAATAAAATAATTTGTAAAATTTTGAAAGTGAAGGTATATTTAGCTAGAATTTGCCATTTTCCCTATGTATGGCGGCTTTTGGGACACCTTGCTTCTAACTTCCTATTTGACATGACTACTATATCTGAATTCCTTGGCACATGGTATCAGCCCAGTCTACTTCATTACTAATTGATTACAGACCTCTCCTCCATCTCTATACTCCCTCCTTGTGCACAGGCAGAGAGCACAGGAAGTTACAAGCAAAAATAATTTCTGTCAAAATCAACAGTTTTTTTTTTTTTGGGCACTTATACAACAGATATAAAAAACACTTTCAATGGTATATTTAGCAGATCAAAAGAGAGCAAGAGAAGTTCTTTGTTAGGGTTTACTGTAATACACATTTACCTTCAAACGGGTCTGTATTTTTTTTATATATTATAATTTTTATTGAACGGGCCTGTATTTATGCCAACCAGCTTGAACCTGTCATTTCATCAAGGTTTACCATTTCAAGTAAATGGACGCAAGCAGTATGTTGTGTTTTTGTTACAGGCATCGGTTGTGGTTTAAAATAAATATTTTAACTCAAAGCTGCATCGCCATATGTTCGTGCTAAATACAGGAGAGTCTGAGAAATATGGAACCATTTGTTTTATATTATTTCCCACTTGCATTCCACCAGAGTCAGGAAAATGTGCACAAACGTTATATCTGTATATACAGGGGTTGATTTATTAGGGAAATAAGCTGTTTATTTTGCAAGGGAAGTTGCACTTTGCAAGGGAATTTCCCCCAGAGTTTAGTGAATGTGGTGAAGCTCTGCAGACTTACATTATCCAATGTACAAGCAAAAATGCATTATATATAATTATTTAATTTTTTTAACGCACGTTATTTTGCAAAGTAAAGCTAATACCACATTCACTAAGCTATGGGACAAATTCCCTTTGCAGAGAGCAAAGTCTCTTGCAACGGTAACGTCTGTCTTGCCTTAGTAAATCAACCCCACAGAATCATGTAAGAAATAAAACAAATCTGAGGTATTGTGAAAATAAAGTACTGTATACAGGCATACCCCGCTTTAAGTACACTCACTTTACATACACTCGCGAGTAAGGACATACCCGCTAGGGTATGTAAAGTGCCTCACAAGTACTGTACAGATATTTTGCAGCCACAGTAGAAGGAGCTGAAGCTCCAAGAGCATAGCCCGCCCTGTTCCAGTGTGCCCCTGACACCCCCACTACAGCCCCTGAGACCTCAACTACAGCTCCTGACACCCCCACTACAGCCCCTGACCCCCCACTACACCCCAGAAGTGAAAAAAAGGTATTGTTTCACTTTAAGTACATTTTCGTTTTACATACATGCTCTGGTCCCATTGTGTACTTAAAAGTGGGGTATGCCTGTATATCTAAATAAATTAAATGAACACATTAGAAATATCTATTTTCAGTTCTAGGTTATAAAGGTATTGTTTGATTATAAGGGACAGAATGAGGATTTGCCTTTTTGAAACATGATTGCTATGCATATTGTATGTGCTATTTTCATAGCTGAGTATTTTTTGTGGCATTCAGCAGAACTTACAGCATATTATCGATTTTCCTTTATTTTTAATGTGAAAGTCAGTTCATAAAAGTGTAACACAAAGATTATCACTTCTTAAAATACAGCTAGAGTCTGACTGGTGACAATTCTCATCTTTTATGAGGTGTGTATAGCAGGGACGTGCGGTAAGGTCAATGGCTGGTGAAGCACGGGATTGTATCAGAGCCAGATACACACAGGTTACATACGCCGTAAACGTTAGAGCGAGAGCAATAATTCTAGCACTTTTAATAAACAGACACTTACCTGTCCCACAGTCCAGCGATGCGGCCACATGGAGCCTCGCTCCTCTCCCCCTCCTCTCCATTGACACTGTGGTCACCCGGCCGTGACAGTTTGCGGCTTCACGGCCGGGCGTGCACTGCGCATGTTGCGCTGCACTCTCCCAGTGGACAGGCAATCTTCTGGGACCTGTCACGTGTCCCAGAAGATTGCTGAGAGGGAGGGGCCACCTAGGGGGAGAGAAGGAGTCGCCTAGGCAGCCCATAGGCCGAAGCAGATAGTAAGACAGGAAGTCCCATTTAAAACCAAGCACCCACTCCCCACCAAAAAAATAAAAAATTACATGCCAAATGTGACAGGTAAGGGGGTGAGGAGTGCTTAAAGCGGAAGTTCCACTTTTGGGTGGAACTCTGCTTTAAGTACTGAAGTTTGGCGCCATTCCACTAGTGTGCGCAATTTAAAAGCAAGACATGTTAGGTATCTATTTGCTTGGCGTAACATCATCTTTCACATTGGGTTATCTTTAGTGTTTTTTTTTTTTTTTTTTTTATATTCATGAAAGTTTTTTCCAAAAGAAAAACGCATTTGAAAAGTTAGTTCACAAACACTGTGTAACATAAAAAGTTGCAACGACCACCATTTTATTCCCTAAGGTGTCTACTAAAATTATATATATATATATATATATATATATATATGTGTATATGTAGCGACCCCCTCACCCCGTCCTCTTTAGCTAGGGGTATGTCACGCGACAGAGTGAGGTGCGCTACGGCCCATGTCCTCCCCATAACTGTGGGTGAGGTGAAGGCCAATATCTGATGTTTCCTCGGGCCGGTGTGTCTTGGGCATGTACCGATTCTGTTGTGCAGAAACCACCAAACCACCCTTTGCTCCCATTAACAGAGTCCATACACCGATCACAGTCCAACTGTTGGTTTTATTTCGTATCTCCACATACAGGCAATGCGATGGCAGGATACGGTGGGATGAGCAGGTCGAGGCACTATACTGATCTGGGTGCCTACACCCCCTGTGCTATGACCAAGGGTTGCAGGAGTCTTAATTCGGATACCTCGGCTGTGTTGCAGCCCCTATCAGGGGAAGATGTCCTCCAAGAGAGTTACCGGAGGCCCATCCGTAACCGGGTTGACGCTGCACCGGAATCTTCGGACGGGTGACCTTCCCCAGCCTCCTCACCTCAGATGCGGGTCCCCTCGCAAGGAGCATCCTGGAATCACTTCACCCTTGCGGGACCCAGTCGGAGTCACTGGGTCCCAGGCCTCCTCAATAGTACCTCATCCCAGGCTGAAGGTGCCTGGGATGGAATCCCAGCTTCATTCCGGCCAGGCCTAGGGCGCCTAGGCCGGAACCTTGAACCGCCCGCACCCAGGCCAAAGGTGCCTGGGTGCGTGACGAGATGATCCCCGAAGACCTCGTGGCAAGGGCGTCTCCCCCTTTTATCTCCTCCTTCAACACCACGGCGGGTTCCCCGCCCCAGCCGTACCATCCCCAGGAAGGGACAAAAAGGGTAGCACTGTGGTGATGATTCTACCTGAAGCCTGTAGGTACTCCGCCACCCACAGGCAAAGGAGAATATTACATCCCCCAATCCTCCACGAATAACAAAAAGGGGTCTAAACCCTGACATAATTACACACCTGGGTCACACTACCCCCAGGTGTATCCCACTAAATCTGAAGACCCCGCTACACATATATATATATATATATATATATATATATAATGTTTGGGGGTTCTGAGTAATTTTAGCAAAAAAAATAATTATGATTACTACATGTAGGAGAGAAGTGTCAGAATTGGCCTGGGTGGGAAGGGGTTAATTACCATAAGTAATATACAAATAATTATATATTGTTTTTAAGGTAATTTACAATTTTTTCAAAAACTGTACTCAAGCAGGTGGCTTAATGGACAAATTACTGAAGTTTGAAGTTATAAACTTCAACCAGTAATTTTACAGTAAATAGATAAATAATAAATGATTATGTTTTAATCAAGCTAAATCATATATTATTATGCTATATGTTATAACAGTACCTTTTCAGCAGGCAGCAGATTATCACTCTACTTCTTAACTGTGTGAGAATAACATGTTTTTCCTTCTAGTTAAGAGGGCTGTGCTGGAAGCAGGCATGTGTCTTTTAGACACATGCCCCCTTCTATGACACTGCAGTGAGAGGCGTGCCTCCACTGCAGCAGTTTTATTGGACAGCTGGGGCTAATGGTACTTTACCATTGGTCCAAGGCTCCAAGCTGTCCATTGAGCCTAGTGCCTCTGACAAGTAATGAGGAGAGGCACCGTGAGCTCAACCTCTGCTGCAAACAGAGTGTGCCAGCTTGTATTTTAACTGGCCGCTCTGTATGTAGCTTCTGGCAGGCTGTGCAAGAAGCCCCGAACCATAGGTCGTAGGAGCCCCAAATTTACCAGTGGGGGAGTAGGAGCTACCCCCCCCCATTTTGGGGCTCTGTGACCTCAGGTCGTCGAGCCATGACACGCGACGTTCGATTTTTTATATTTATTTTTTAATGTTCATGGCTCTGCCTCCCCTGACTGCACGTCCCTGGTGTATAGTGTATGCTCTATGGCAGGGGTCTCAAACTGGTGGCCCTCCAGCTGTTGGGAAACTACAAGTCCCATCATGCCTCTGCCTGAGGGAGTCATACTTGTAACTGTCAGCCTTGCAATGCCTCATGGGACTTTTAGTTTTACAACAGCTGGAGGGCCGCCAGTTTGAGACCCCTGCTCTATGGACTAGTGCATGCAAATGTAAGAAACAACAGAGATACAGTGGGTACGGAAAGTATTCAGACCCCCTTAAATTTTTCACTCTTTGTTATATTGCAGCCATTTGCTAAAATCATTTAAAGTTCATTTTTTTTCCTCGTTAATGTACACACAGCACCTCATATTGACAGAAAAACACAGAATTGTTGACATTTTTGCAGATTTATTAAAAAAGAAAAACTGAAATATCACATGGTCCTAAGTATTCAGACCCTTTTCTCAGTATTTAGTAGAAGCACCACTTTGATCTAATACAGCCATGAGTCTTTTTGGGAAAGATGCAACAAGTTTTTCACACCTGGATTTGGGGATCCTCTGCCATTCCTCCTTGCAGATCCTCTCCAGTTCTGTCAGGTTGGTTGGTAAATGTTGGTGGACAGCCATTTTTAGGTCTCTCCAGAGATGCTCGATTGGGTTTAAGTCAGGGCTCTGGCTGGGCCATTCAAGAACAGTCACGGAGTTGTTGTGATGCCACTCCTTCGTTATTTTAGCTGTGTGCTTAGGGTCATTGTCTTGTTGGAAGGTAAACCTTCGGCCCAGTCTGAGGTCCTGAGCACTCTGGAGAAGGTTTTCGTCCAGGATATCCCTGTACTTGGCCACATTCATCTTTGCCTCGATTGCAACCAGTCGTCCTGTCCCTGCAGCTGAAAAACACCCCCACAGCATGATGCTGCCACCACCATGCTTCACTGTTGGGACTGTATTGGACAGGTGATGAGCAGTGCCTGTTTTTCTCCACACATACCGCTTAGAATTAAGGCCAAAAAGTTCTATCTTGGTCTCATGGTAGCCAATGAGCTTCTAACTTTAGCTTGTTCAATTAAGCTTTGACAAAAAAAGCTGGAAGCTGATTGGTTACTATGCAGAGCTGGACCAGATTTTGCACTCTTCAATTTTAGTAAATCCCCTCCTTGGTTTTAAATAGCACTACAATTAAAGCGGAGTTCCACCCATTTTTACAATTTACTTTCATCCACAAGCCCATCCATAGCACATTTTTTTTTTTATGTCTAAATACCATATATATATATATATATATATATATATATATATATATATATGTGATGTCATCATAAAGCTATTCCCTTGGAGTCTATGGGAATCACCTAATACGGGAGGTGTTAGGCACCATTTTTGAAGAATAGGATCTGCTGGGAGGAAGTGGAGCCTCTGTGCTCGGGACAACGAGACATTTCTGCTCCGGTGTGAGATCGGGAGGTGCATGCTGGGTAGCCAGCTGCACCCAGAGTTGCCAATTGCTGTAGATTTACAGGCAGCCCCTAAAAACGGGGAACTTTTCTCCTGCCCCTAGATGTCCGTAGCAGGAGAAAAGTGCCTATAAAAAATGGTGGTGCTCGGCGGGTGAGAACTGCGCATGCGCACTTTCCGGAAGTCGCAGAGAAGATCCGATCCTCCACAAGTGCTGCCTCTGCCTGCCGGCCCTGCGTGATGATGATGTCAGCCACACCACTGGCGCCAGACTAAGAAAACAGGACCTGAGGGTGGATGGATGGAGCAGAGTGACTCGTGGCGGAGTCGACACAGCAGCACAGGCTTGAAGGAGAGTGCGGGCCTATAACCCAGCCACCAGCCAGTACAGACACAGAGTGCTCTGGTCGGTGTCGGACGGCGAGTGGCTGTGCAGATTGGTCACCAGTGTAAGGGCTTACCTTCGTTGGAGTCCCTAATGCAGAGTTGTATGCTCACCCTTGCAAATACACACAGCCCACGGTAACAAGGTAAGAAGCTACCTGGGCTGTGAGTCTGTGCACGGGGGCATGATAGGATTTTTCCAAAGAATAGTCAAGGCAAGCCATAGTCAGGGATTCCAGAAGTCAGAATAAACGATTAACAAAGCCAGGGTCAGAGGCCGGAGTCAGTCTTGTAGCTGTAATGTGAACACAGGAACTCAGGAACCTTTGGCAATGATAAAGACAGAACAATGAACTGACAAATCCCTCAGAGTAAGCCCAGGTTCACACTGGGGATGCGGGAGTGAAGCCGTGCGAGTTCAGCTGAACTCGCACGATTTCACTCCTGCCTGTCAGTCCCGATTTCAGCTCGATCACAGATGTCAATGTAAATCGCGGCTGAAATCGCAAAAAGTAGTACAGAAACTACTTTTTGAAATCGGTGCAGCGCCGCAGATGCGGCATCGCACCGATTAGGACGGTGCCATTGCCCGCAATTTGCGGCAAATTTCGCCGATTTGACATGTCAAATCGCACCAGTGTGAACCAGGGCTTAGGCAGTGTTTTATACCCTAGTCAATTAGGTAACCTGCCTCAGCTGAACCAGGAGAGACAGGTGCAGATTGCAAGGAGATCCAGAGAAAGTCTTCAGCAAACCATGCAGAACTAGGCTCAGCTGGAAAGCAGGCAGAATACTCAAGGCAAGCCGTAATCGGGGATTCCAGAAGTCAGAATAAACGATCAACAAAGCCAGGGTCAGAAGCCGGAGTCAGTCTTGTAACAGGAACTCAGGAACCTTTGGCAATGATAAAGACAGAACAATGAACTGACAAATCCCTCAGAGTGAGGCAGTGTTTTATACCCTAGTCCAGGGGTCTCCAAACTTTTTAGCCCGAGGGCCACATTGTAGATTTTATAAATATTTGCGGGCCGAAATTTTTTATTTAGAAATAAATGAATAAAAATGTAAATAATCTTGTTAGAGCCTTTCCACACGTCTGTGTCCCTGTCAGAGCCTTACCGGACTTCTGTGTCCCCGTCAGAGCCTTTCCACTCGTCTGTGTCTCCGTCAGAGCCTTTCCTCACTTCTGTGTCCTCCGTCAGAGCCTTTCCGCACGTCTGTGTCCCCCGTCAGAGCCTTTCCGCACTTCTGTGTCCCCATCAGATCCTTTCCTCACTTCTGTGTCCCCGTCAGAGCCTTTCCTCACTTCTGTGTCCCCGTCAGAGCCTTTCCGCACGTCTGTGTCCCCCACCCTGATAACACACCCAGATACCCCCTAATATGATAACACCACTCCTCCCCCCCGATACCCCCCCAGCCTGATCACCACCACCCCAGATACTCCCCAGTCTGATCACACACCCCTATATCTCTCCACTCTGATCACACCCCCCTCCTCATACCTCGCCTCTAACACACCCCTCCACCAACACACACACCTTTGGGTTTTGCATTCCTGCAGACAGTTCCTCCCAGTCCTGCGGCTCCTCCTCCAGATGATGTCAGTGGAGGAATCTGCAGCACACCAGGGTGGGTTAACTGTCACTGGAACAGGCACAATACCTTCCTAAAAATCTGGCGGTGGCAGCTGCACAGAGCGGGAGCCTCCTCCACTTCAACCTCGTCCTCTGCCGCTACTCCCTCAGCCCAACCTCGTCCTCTGCCGCCACTCCCCCAGGGGCAGATCCAGAGTCTAGTCTCGGGAGGGGCACTGCCAGAAAATATGTTTTTTTGCGGGCAATATATCGGGGCAATGGCTGGTGTTGGTGTTTTCATCATCACGGCACCATGGTTGTTATGGTGTCAGGATGATTGAAGCGCATTATTTCTATTATTACATTGTAATATAAAATGAAATGGTTCAACTCACCATAATGCCGAATCAGTGGGAGCCCCGAGTGTGTCACTTTCCACGTCGACCTGCCTTCAGATGCTGATTGTCACATGCCATGTCACCTGCCACATGTTGCTGATTGTCACTTGCCACATCACCTGCCACACATTGCAGATTACACTTGCCACGTCACCTGCCACACATTGCGGATTGTCACTTGCCACATCACCTGCCACACATTGCGAATTACACTTGCCAGGTCACCTGCCACACATTGTGCATTACACTTGCCACATCACCTGCCACATGTTGCTGATTGTCACATCACCTGCCACACATTGCGGATTACACTTGCCACGTCACCTGCCACATGTTGACGATTGTCATCTGCCACACATTGCGGATTACACTTGCCACACGTTGCTGATTGTCATTAGCCTGCTAAGGTGCAGATTGTCAGAGTGAAGGCAGGCAGCAGGGAGGGATCTGGCCACTGGATGTAGACTTTAGCTATGCAGTCTGCCCATCGGTTGCTACATTACGTTTTCAGTCCTGCTTCTGGAACAGTAATCAAGCAGTTGGTCACCACAGCTAAAGTTTGCATCCAGTGTCAAGCAGGGAGAAATATGCTCATCTAAATGCATACTGTGGGGATGTGTTCTTGCACTCACACTTATCACTTGTCACCACTTTCTGCTCTCGGTGCATCTGAATAGATGGCTACAAAGGGAGTTTATATAGAGCAGAATGAATTGTACACACAAACTAAATAAAGGTGGGGTCTTTGGAATGTTTCTAAGTAATTATTGGAGGCTAAGGGTGCACTCACACTGCCCGCGGCTGTACAGTGCGGGCGAAACTGCAGTGATGCAGGGCGGGCAGCGAGAGATGATGTCATCTCTCTGCTCCCCGCCCGCTGGCTCACTGACTGGCCAGTCTCTCCGCTCACCTGCGGACCAGCCCGCCCCCTCACTCGATGTGTGCCCTGCACGCCCGCACACTCACCTGGCGACCCCCCCCCCCCCCTCACTCATCCACTGACCTGCCCGCTCAGGTTCTCTCTCACTTGCCGGCTGCCGCGCACTCGCAGTACCGCCCGTTCACTTATCCTCTCCCCCAGCCTGACTCCAGCACGCACAGCCAGCCAACATCCATGCTGCCCGACAGCGGGGCCACGCCTCCTCCCTGTGTGCATGGTAATCCACCCACCGCTTCACCTTCCTCTGCTTCAGTGGATCCGCTATGTCAGCGGTACACATACACGGGGAAATTGAAGCAGGCAGTCTCTGAATGAGCTGCGGGCCGGATAAAACATCCAAGCGGGCCGGATGTGGCCCGCGGGCCGGGGTTTGGAGACCCCTGCCCTAGTCGATTAGGTAACCTGCCTCAGCTGAACCAGGATAGACAGGTGCAGATTGCAAGGAGATCCAGAAAAAGTCTTCAGCAAACCATGCAGAACTAGGCTCAGCTGGAAAGCAGGCAGAATACTGAACTGAGGAGTGGCTCAGAGGTAAATGAACAGAAGCAGCAACATACAGTCCTGGGTTCAATACCACATAAGAGCTGCTTGGGGCATGACCACGCCTGGCCGTTTGCTTGGCATGGTAGGGACCATGACAACCAGAGCCCCCCTCTACATCAGAGTTCCTGCTTAGATCATTATCTGCAGTGTTCCCCTTTACATAAGAGTTCCCTTTCACTGTAAGGGGGAATCCTGCAGACTCTGATGTAAGGGGAACTCTGTGCTGGCTGGGTTATTGTAACCTGACCTTCATGTCAATGGAGAAATATGTTTTTTGACATTTGTTTCACTTAAACACATTGCTAATAGCACTAGCGATTAGTGTTGAGCGGACCCGAACTGTAAGGTTCGGGTCCGTACCGAATTTTGGCTTTTTCCCGACCCCGGACCCGGATTTTGCGCTAAAGTCCGGGTTCGGGTCCGGATTCGGGAATTTAATGGCGCAGTTAGAAATGCTTCAGGGGCCAGCCAATCACCATTTGATTAGCTGGTGTGCCCTTAGAAGCCATCATAGCCATGCCTACTAATGGCATGGCTGTGATTGGTCAGTGCAACATGTGACCCAGCATGTGACCAGCTTCTATATAAGCAAGAGGCACACAGCACAGATCGTCACTCTGCTTTTAGACAGTGTAGGGAAAGGATCCTGGCTGCTGTTGCTGTGAGGGAGAGAATTATATGATAGGAGTTAGTCCTGATTCTGCAATCTACTGATAGAAAAGATAGAGAGACAGTGTAGTGTAGTGTAGTGTAGGGGCAGGATCCTGTTTGTGCTTTCAGGGAGAGAGATTTAGATAGGAGTCCAGATTGAGAGATATAATAGCTCAGCGATCTGCATAGGTTTATCTGTTTGTGTTGCAAGCTCAGTGCACCAGCACTGCATTACGTTGAGTGATACACCTATTCCATTTAGTGGCTGTATTGTGCTCTTGCTAAAAGACCCATTTCGGGCAGAAAAAAAAAAAAAAAGGCACTTTATTGTGCTTTTGCTAAAAAGACCAATTTTTGGGCCCCAAAAAAAAAAAAGCACTTTATTGTGCTGTTGCAAAAAAAAAAAAGGCACTTTGTTGTGCGCAAAAAATACCTATTTTTGGGCAAAAAAAATATTTTGCAGTGTATATCTCTAGTTGTGTGAAATAACCAATTTCTATATATTTTTCTTGTACTATGCTATACTAAAAAAAAAAAAAAAACTTTTTTTTGAATAGCATTCTCTGCACTTCTATAGCTGTGCGATTCAGTGGTTAAATACTGTGGTTGTGTTGTGCTCTTCCAAAAAACGCCATTTAGGGCCACAGAAAATATTTTGCAGTGTGAAATACACATCTGGAGGTGTGTGAAAAAACAACATTATTTTTAAAAAGCATTCTCTGGCCTCTGCAGCTGTGCGATTCAGCGGTTATATACTGTTGGGGTTGTTGTGCTCTTGCAAAAAACGCCATTTAGGGCCACAGAAAATATTTTGCAGTGTGAAATACACATCTGGAGGTGTGTGAAAAAAAACATTATTTTTGAATAGCATTCTATGGCCTCTGCAGCTGTGCGATTCAGCGGTTATATACTGTTGGGGTTGTTGTGCTCTTCCAAAAAACGCCATTTAGGGCCACAGAAAATAAATTGCAGTGTGAAATACACATGTGGAGGTGTGTAAAATAAACAATTTCTATATATTGTACAGTGCTATACTAAAAAAAAAAAAAATTTTTTGAATAGCATTCTCTGCACTTCTATAGCTGTGCGATTCAGTGGTTAAATACTGTGGTTGTGTTGTGCTCTTCCAAAAAACGCCATTTAGGGCCACAGAAAATATTTTGCAGTGTGAAATACACATCTGGAGGTGTGTGAAAAAACAACATTATTTTTGAATAGCATTCTCTGGCCTCTGCAGCTGTGCGATTCAGCGGTTATATACTGTTGGGGTTGTTGTGCTCTTCAAAAAAACGCCATTTAGGGCCACAGAAAATAAATTGCAGTGTGAAATACACATGTGGAGGTGTGTAAAATAAACAATTTCTATATATTGTACAGTGCTATACTAAAAAAAAACAACATTTTTTTTGAATAGCATTCTCTGCACTTCTATAGCTGTGCGATTCAGTGGTTAAATACTGTGGTTGTGTTGTGCTCTTCCAAAAAACGCCATTTAGGGCCACAGAAAATATTTTGCAGTGTGAAATACACATCTGGAGGTGTGTGAAATAAACAATTTCTATATATTGTACAGTGCTATACTAAAAAAAAACAACATTTTTTTTGAATAGCATTTTCTGTAGCTGTGCGATTTAGCGGTTACGTGCTGTGGGTGTGTTGTGGTCTGGCAAAAAACGCCATTTAGGGCCACAGAAAATATTTTGCAGTGTGAAATACACATGTGGAGGTGTGTAAAATAAACAATTTCTATATATTGTACAGTGCTATACTAAAAAAAACAACATTTTTTTTGAATAGCATTCTCTGCACTTCTATAGCTGTGCGATTCAGTGGTTAAATACTGTGGTTGTGTTGTGCTCTTCCAAAAAACGCCATTTAGGGCCACAGAAAATATTTTGCAGTGTGAAATACACATCTGGAGGTGTGTGAAATAAACAATTTCTATATATTGTACAGTGCTATACTAAAAAAAACAACATTTTTTTTGAATAGCATTCTCTGCACTTCTATAGCTGTGCGATTCAGTGGTTAAATACTGTGGTTGTGTTGTGCTCTTCTAAAAAACACCATTTAGGGCCACAGAAAATATTTTGCAGTGTGAAATACACATCTGGAGGTGTGTAAAATAAACAATTTCTATATATTCTTCTTGTACAGTGCTATACTAAAAAAAACAACCTTTTTTTTTGAATAGCATTTTCTGTAGCTGTGCGATTCAGCGGTTACGTGCTGTGGGTGTGTTGTGGTCTGGCAAAAAACGCCATTTAGGGCCACAGAAAATATTTTGCAGTGTGAAATACACATCTGGAGGTGTGTGAAATAATCAATTTCTATATATTTTCCTTGTACTGTGCTATACTAAAAAAAACAACCTTTTTTTTTTTGAATAGCATTTTCTGCAGTTCTGTAGCTGTGCGTTTCAGCGGTTAAATACTGTGGGTGTGTTGTGGTCTTCCAAAAAACGCCATTTAGGGCAAGATCCTAAATTTGGAAAATATGAGGGGAAGGTCAAAGGGACGTGGTGGCCCTGGTCGTGGTGCTGCTGGTGGAGCTCCTGTTGCAGGGAGAGGACGTGGTGGATCTGTGCCAGCTACACGCACAAGTGAAACACCTTCCTCAGGTGCGAGTAGGCGACCGAGCCTGCGGCGGTATTTTGTCGCGCCTAATGAGGCTGTACCAATGTTTAGGCCAGGACAAGTACAGGCGATAGTAGATTGGGTTGCTGACAGTGCCTCGGGTTCCTTCACATTGTCTCCCACCCACTCTTCTGATGAAAGATCAGAGTTGGCACCTGAAGCCCATGTCCATCAGTCTTTCACCTCACCCCCTTGCAAATCAGCCAAGCAGTCTGAGCCCCAAATCATGCAGCAGTCTCTTCTGCTTTTCGATGACTCTGTTAGCAGGGTTTCCCAGGGCCATCCACCTAGCCCTGCCCCAGAAGTGGAAGAGATTGAGTGCACCGATGCCCAACCACTTATGTTTCATGATGGGTACATGGGAGGACCATCGCAGCACGTCTCGGATGATGACGAAACACAGGTGCCAACTGCTGCTGCTTTCGCAATTGTGCAGACAGACATGGAGGGCAGGGGTGAAGACTGGGTGGAAGATGATGTGGAGGACGATGAGGTCCTCGACCCCACATGGAATCAACGTTATGCAGGTGACCAGTGTAGTTCGGAGGAAGAGGCGGTGGTTGCACAGAGCCACCAGCACAGCAGAAGAGGGAGCAGGGTGCAAAAACAGAGCATTCGTCCCCTAGACAGTACATCTGCTACTGCCCAACGCAGCAAGGGACCGAGCACACCAAAGCCAGGTCCAAGGACTTCCCTAGCGTGGCAGTTCTTCACACAGTGTGTTGATGACAAGACACGAGTGGTTTGCACGCTGTGCAATCAGAGCCTGAAGCGAGGCATAAACGTTCTCAACCTGAGCACAAGCTGCATGACCAGGCATCTAAGTGCAAAGCACGAGCTGCAGTGGAGTAGACACCTCAAAAACCAAGAAAGGTCTCTGGCTCCTCCTGCTTCCTCTTCTGCTGCAGTCTCGGCCTCTTCATCCACCTCTGTAGTGACAGTGGCACCTGTCACCCCGCAAACAGAGGATCTGCCAGCAACACTACCACCTGGGTCACCAACCATCTCCACAATGTCCCATGGAAGCGTTCAGCTCTCTATCTCCCAAACATTGGAGCGGAAGAGGAAGTACCCCCCTAGCCACCCGCGATCCCTGGCCCTGAATGCCAGCATTTCAAAATTCCTGGCCTTTGAAATGCTGTCATTCCGTCTGGTGGAGACGCAGAGTTTTAAAAGCCTGATGGCATTGGCTGTCCCGCAGTACGTCGTGCCCAGCCGCCACTACTTTTCCAGGCGAGCCATCCCTTCCCTGCACAACCAGGTGGGGGACAAAATCAGGTGTGCACTGCGCAACGCCATCTGTGGCAAGGTCCACCTAACTACGGATGCGTGGACCAGTAAGCACGGTCAGGGACGTTATATCTCCCTAACAGCACACTGGGTAAATGCAGTGGCGGCTGGGCCTGAGGCAGATAGCGGTTTGGCGCATGTCCTTCCACCACCGAGGATTGCAGGGCGCTTCAGTTTGCCTCCTGTTGCTAACTCCTCCTTCTCCGCTTCCTCATCCTCTACCGCCTCCTCATCCATTCAGCGTAACACCTTCACCACCAACTTCAGCACAGCCAGGGGTAAACGACAGCAGGCAGTTTTAAAACTTTCCTGTTTGGGGGAAAATCCCCACACCGCGCAGGAGTTGTGGAGGGACATGGAACAACAGACCGATGAGTGGTTGCTGTCAGTGAGCCTCAAGCCCGGCCTGGTGGTGTGCGATAATGGGCGAAATCTCGTAGCAGCTCTGGGTCTAGCCGGTTTGACGCACATCCCTTGCCTGGCGCATGTGCTGAACTTGGTGGTCCAGAGGTTCCTTAAAAATTACCCCAATATGCCAGAGCTGCTGCAGAAAGTGCGGGCTGTCTGTGCGCACTTTCGGCGTTCTCACCCTGCTGCTGCTCGCCTGTCAGCGCTGCAGCGTAACTTCGGCCTTCCCGCTCACCGCCTCATATGTGACGTGCCCACAAGGTGGAACTCCACCTTGCACATGCTGGCCAGACTGTGCGAGCAGCAGCAGGCAATAGTGGAGTTTCAGCTGCAGCAATCACGCGTGAGTCGCTCTGCGGAACAGCACCACTTCACCACCAATAACTGGGCCTCCATGCGAGACCTGTGTGCCTTGTTGCGCTGTTTCGAGTACTCCACCAACATGGCCAGTGCCAATGACGCCGTTCTCAGCGTTACTATCCCAGTTCTATGCCTCCTTGAAAAAACGCTTCGTGCGATGATGGAAGAGGATGTGGCACAGGAGGATGAGGAGGAGGAGGAGGAAGCGGGATCATTTCAAAGGCTTTCAGGGCAGTCTTTCACAAGTGGCTACGAGGGTGGGTTCCTGCACCAACAAACGCCAGGTACACAATTGTCCGGCAGAAAGGGCACAGTTCTGGAGGATGACAAGGTGGAGGAGGAGATGGAGGAGGAGGAGGAGGAGGAGGAGCCATGTTCACAGCAGGGTGGCACTCAGACCAGCTCGTGGCCATTACTGGTGCGTGGCTGGGGGGATACAGAGGACACAGACGATACACCTCCCACAGAGGACAGCTTTTCTTTGCCTCTGGGCAGCCTGGCACACATGAGCGATTACATGCTGCAGTGTTTCCGCAACGACAGCCGAGTTGCCCACATTTTAACTGGTGCTGATTACTGGGTGGCCACCCTGCTGGATCCCCGTTACAAGGACAACGTACCATCCTTAATTCCCTCACTGGAGCGGGATCGTAAGATGCGCGAGTACAAGCGCACGCTGGTAGACGCGCTGCTGGTGGCATTCCCACCTGACAGCGGGCGTACGGTGGAAGCACAAGGCGAAGGCAGAGGAGGAGGAAGAGGTCGCCAACGCAGCCGGGGCACCGGCAGCACCTCAGAAGGCAGGGTTAGCATGGCCGAAATGTGGAAAAGCTTTGTCAGCACGCCACAACAACCAGCACCACCAGCTGAGATGGAACGTCTTAGCAGGAGGCAGCATTTCACCAACATGGTTGAGCAGTATGTGTCCACAGGCCTACACGTACTGGATGACGGGTCTGCCCCCTTTAACTTCTGGGTCTCCAAATTGGGCACATGGCCTGAGCTTGCCGTTTATGCCTTGGAGGTGCTGGCCTGCCCTGCAGCCAGTGTATTATCTGAACGTGTATTTAGCACGGCAGGGGGCGTTATCACAGACAAGCGCAGCCGCCTGTCCAGAGCCAATGTGGACAAGCTCACGTTCATTAAAATGAACCAGGCATGGATCCCACAGGACTTGTCCGTACCTTGTGCAGAATAGACATGTATACCGGTGTTGTGACAAACTGTCCGGCCATCGGATTGTGCCCGGCCCGTACTGCGCAGGCGCAGCGCTTGCGCAGTACAGAGGACAAGGAGATTCACAAAATCTCCGAAGATGAACGGCGCCTGCGCTGTGAGTGCAGGTTCAAGCCCCACCATCCAAGAGGACATACGGTAGCACATAGTAACAGGGCCCCTCACGGGCTCGCTTCGATCGCGGCCTTGCTTGGCTCGGCTTGAACCACGGATGGTGTGGCCTTCACCTGAACTCAACACGCAGGCGCCGTTAGTCTTGGGAGATTTTTGAAATCCCCTTGTTCTACATACTCAGCAAGCGCAGTACAGGGCGGACACTATTCGACAGGGGACAGAATTCGACACATCACCGGCCTTACCCAGCCATTGTTGTATTTTTGAACCAGTGTTGGCTACCTCGTCCTCCTCCACCGCCGCTTCCACCTACACAGCCACATCCACCGCCACCTCAACCTCCTACTCCATATGGACCTCGTCCTGCTAGGCCAAGATTAAAATTTTTATTTTATTTTTTTGTAGCGCACAGATCCTTTCCCCCTTACCTGCCTTTATGTTGTTGGCTCTTCGCAGGAGGGAGAAAGGCACACCGCACTACCAGCCCGTATCCTCCTATATAAAGAGGTTGAGCGGTGTACTTGACGGGCCGTGTCCACAGCCGGAGTCAAAACTCCTCCAGAGGATGATTCTCACCTCTACTGTAGGTAGAGGCAAGTCCTTTAATTGCCAGTAAAGTCAATGTTCACACCAGCTGAAACTCCAACTCTTATTCTCTCATGGCAAAATAAACTGTACTCAGATAGAAAAGGTTAGAGCAAAGAAACAGGACAGCTTAAGGTGTGGAGGAGGTCCAGGCACAAACGTAGCACATTCACTTCACTGCTTAGGTTTCTCAAACAGTTTTTGGCGCACGGTCTCTGCCACAGACATTGAGGTTGGTCTCTGCCACAGACCGGGTGTACAAGGCCCCTGCCACGGGCCTGGAGAACTTTGGTCTCAGCCACAGACCAGGGTGTATAAGGTCCCTGCCACGGGCCGGTTGAATAAGGCCTCTGATACAGTCAAGGTGACCTTGAGCTTCTCCTTCTACGAACCTAGCCCATATCAAGGGGAAGACATCTCTCCAGGGAGTCAACAGACCATTCCTTCACCGTGACTCCCGCATCGGTCCATCAGAATGATCCTCCCTTCCCTGGAACAGGGTCCCCTACACGAGGCGGCTCTGGACTCCAGGCTTTACTCCCGCCCCTAGGCCTCCATACCCAGGGCAGCAAAAACTCCAGGATAGTACCTCACCCCGGGCTAAAGGTGCCCGAGATGGAACAGGAACACATGCACCCAGGCCGAAGGCACCTGGGCGCGGACCCCACTGGACATCAGCCCCCAGGCCAAAGGTCTGCCCCTTTTATATGCTCTCCCGGCATGCACAGCAGGTTCCCCGCCCCGCTGTACTACTGCCAAGAGGGGACACAAAAGGCGCCACCTGTAGGCCGCAGGGAACTGCACACCAATACTGTCCCCCGAGGACAAAATGGTCCATGAATCCTACAGAATTAGGGTATTTGAGCCTATTTACCACTCAAACACTTTCCTTAAATTTAGCACCCCGCTACATTTTTATTTCAAAGTATTTTATTTTCCCACTAGCTTATCCATTAAATTAAATAATTTATTCCAGAAAGGGCGTATTCTGGGGCATTCCCACCATATGTGTGGCATCGTGCCGTTGAGTTTCTGAGGTTCTTAATGACTTCCTGTACCTCTTCTGCTGAAAATCGGGCCTTCAGCATATTTTTTTATTTTTTTATTTTTTTTATGTTCTTTTAAGTTATTTCCTATCCACATTTGTTTGCAGAGCACTTGCCATGTTCTTAACAACATTTTGCTGCCATTTGCAGCCCTCTAGCCCTTTCCATTACTTTTTTAGAGCCTTTTTAGTCGTGAGAAGTCCGGGTCCCCATTGACTTCAATGGGGTCCGGGTCCGGGTTCGGGTTAAAGTTCGGTCCCGAATCCGAACTTTTTTCCGAAGTTCGGCCGAACCCGCCGGACCCGAATATCCAGCTACCCGCTCAACTCTACTAGCGATATGTTTATTGTTTAAATATGAAAATTTGCACTGTTTGGCACTGAAAACTGTCATGTTAGGTACTTTTTTGCAGTGTCAGTCCTGTCAGTAAATTTCATGTTTTTCACCAGTAAAAAAATTGGTGCCGTTTGTAAATTTTGGCATCCTGCCTGTAAATTTTGCTTGGGGGGTTGACAACACTGGCTGCAGCTAATCTCGGAAATAAACACAAGCAGGCTTCAGATGCCCACAACCTCGATGGCCTCTGCCTGCTTCCGAGATCAGGTGCTCTAAGAAAGAAGAAGGAAGACATTACCAAAATTATGCAAATATTAAACAATTACAATTTACCAATTACAGGGGAGCTTTTAAAAAAAAAAATGGTTATGGGGACTGGAGCTCTGCTTTAACTTAGTTCTGAGCTTTTTTTTTTCTTTTTGATAATTCAATGTGGGTGCTTTTAGAAGAACTATACCGTTATCATTTCCCAGCACTGTTTAATATAAGATTGTGCAATAAATTTCAAGGACAAACGCAAACATTGAAGATGTAAAAAAAAGTTGCAGTTGCTACAAAGGTGCTTCCCAGCTTTGCTATCTTAAGTCTAGGTTCACATCTATGTGGCTGTGCTTGATGCGTTTTTCAGGCACCTTTTGCAGTGCATTTTGCATTTTTAAGCCCACGTTTTTTATGCATTTTTGCATGCAATTTTTATGTATTTTGCTTTTTACTTTTTTTTCTCTTTAAACGCACTGTAAACACACTGTATATAGCTGGTTGCTAAGCAGAGGGCTGGGAAGCCGGCTTCCGCGTCCTTAACAACCGATGAGTCATCAGCTGTCAGCGGGCTTCCCCGCTGAAATCTGAATATGAAAACAAAATTGTGAAAAAAACTGCGTGGGGTCTGCGGGTGGGGGGCTTATCGGAACCTGGAAGCCCCCATTAACAAGGCCCCCCCCCCGGATCTGGCCCCCCTATGTGAATGGGTATCGGGTACATTGTACCCCTACCCATTTACACGAAATTGACAATGTACTTGACACCCATTCACATATGGAGGCTGGGATCTGGGGGCCCCCTTGGTAATGAAGGCTTCCAGGTTCCGAAAAGCCCCCCATCCGCAGACCCAGACAACCACCGGCCAGGGTTGTTGGGAAGAGGCCCTTGTCCTCATCAACATGGGGGCATGCAGCCTTGAGAGCATGCAGCCTGGTATGGTTCAAGAGGGGGGGGAAGCCCGCTGACAGCTGATGGCTCATCGGACGTTAAGGACGCGGAAGCCGTCTTCCTGGCCCCCTGCTCAGCAACCAGCTATATACAGTGTTAAAATAAAAACTGCAAAATGCAAAACACATCAAAAATCGCACCACAAACACAACACTTGAGTTTCTGGTGCGATTTTATTGAAGTCTAGGCAAATCGTGGGAAAAGTCCCCAACCCTTTCCAAAAACGCACCGGCCGCAAAAGGCATAGATGTGAACTTTTACCATAGGAAACTATATTAAATGGACTGTAGAGCGTTTCTGCAAACTGCAAAACGCACTAAAAAAATGCTTGGGTGTAAACCTAGGGTAAAGGATGATTGGAGGAGGAAAAGCTAGCCCAAACCTAAAGTGAGAGGTGAAGCTCACCAAGACGGTAATGCCCTGTACACATGATCGGATTTCCGATGGAATAAAATCTGGTGGATTTTTCCATCGGAATTCCGATGAAGCTGACTTTCATCAGTCGTGCCTACACACCATCAGACAAAATTCCAACCGTCCAAAACGCAGTGACGTAAAACACTCCAACGAGCCGAGAAAAATGAAGTTCGATGCTTCTGAGCATGCGTCGACTTTATTCTGAGCATGCGTGGGTTTTTCTCCGATGGAGTTCCCCACAGATGATTGGTTTTTCCGATGAAAAAAGTCCATCTGTCTTTTTTCATCAGAAAAACCGATCGTGTGTACGCGGCATTAATGTCCTTGATAGGTCTGAGATTCTGGTAAGAGGCTATGTGAATGTGAGTTTGAACTGGAAGGGGAGCACTAAGTGTTAATTCACTGAAGTTGGAATAAGACCCATCTGCATTGTTTGGATCACTACCTAATGGACTTTTTTTGGACGAAATTTTTATGTGAATAACATATTCTTGCATTCACACTGTATGATTATATTTGTTTTGTGGCGTTTGATTAATGTTATAATTATTGGTTTATACAACATTTATACACATTTGAGTTGTGTATTATACACCTATGGCAGCACAACACTTGTTAATTCTATTTGCTATTGTTGGTGTGTTCAATATTGTGAGTGCAGCTGCTTTACCTCACTAATTTTCAATCATTAATTATATTTTTTTTTAGTAGTTTTTCACTAAGCGCAGGTATTTTTATTTTTCAAATCTTTGTTGCAACCTACAGAAGTAACAAAAAAAAATGAGTACACATACTAAAAATAAAAATATAAATTTTAATCTACTGCTGTATCATCTGTTACTTATATTTTCACCCTGTCCCTGCATCTCTTTATATATTTAGATATGCAATGGGTAAACAGACCACCGGATTAGATAGTATTATGTTTTCTTTTTGTTCCAGCTAATTTAACCCATCCATCGTTCCTTGCTACATTATCTTAGGCGTCCTCATCTTGTTATATTTATAAATTATTCACCATCGCCAAGTAAGTAACTCAAAAGGCTATTTAGCCATTGGTTTTGCTGTTATTTTTAAATTTATGTATGGATTATTTTCAACCCTAGCCTGGTCTCTAAGTGTCCCCTGTGGTCGCACGGTGCTCCCCCTCCACAGTGGCGTTGACTAGATTGTGGTCCCTGTTGGTGTTTGATTGGGTAAGTGTAGGCTGGAACAGACAGAGCAAATGATTACCTTGTATATTACTGTGTTTGCACAATATTATCAATATTTTTAATTATTCATTTGATATATGTGATTTTGTTTTTTCAATGGTCAATTAGCTAATGGTGGTCCGTAGGAAGCCAATTTCGGCGAAACATGTTGGGATAACACATTACTTCTTGACCATCTATTCTTGAACACTTTTTATGGGATTTTATTTTAAAGAGGAAGTAAACCCTGATGGGTTTTACTTCCTCTTTGTTTCCCTGCAAAGGTAAAGCATAATGGGCATTGCATAGTAGCCCATTATGTGACACTTACCTGCAGGAGAAGCCTGCGATGTCCCAGTCTTCCTCGCTAGCAGCGAGCGTCCATTCTTCACCCCTCATCCTTCTGGGGGCGCGAACTCAGGCTCTGTGACTGGCCGGAGTCGCGTGATGTCACTCCCGCGCATTGCGCGCGGGAGCCGCCACTCACGGCATGACCCTAGCTAGAAACGGCACAGCGTGCCCTTTCTAACTCCGGCGCATGCGCAGAAGAAATCGCTGTACAGCGATTTGCAAATATATCCTAGACCCTGTAGGTCTAGTAGATATTTCAAGCACCTACTGGTAAGCCTTAATCTAGGCTTACCTGTAGGTTAAAGTGGTTATAAAGGGTTTACAACCACTTTAATATGTAAAAATAAACCTTATATGTTTTATATTCAGTGTTTCTATTACTATTTGTTGGCACTGCTATAATCCCATGAACATTTGTGGTCCATATATACTATTTTGGGGATGGAGTGCCAGATATAACGTTGTCACCTAGCTATCCTATTTCACATAAACAGTACATATGCACTCAGACTGAACTAGCAAAAAAAGGTATTCTGCTCCAAGTCCTAAAACAAATAATGTAATCCAGCTTCCTGGAGCTCTGCATTAGCCATAAAACTTTCCATTGACACAATCCTTGGTAACGGAATTTCCCTATGAACCAACCCTGTGAGCTAAAATAAAAATATACAATATAGTATCTACTGCAAAGAAAACGGTAAATACCTGTCAATAAAACACCTCAACCAGCACCTGCACCACGATCTCCGCTGTAATGAAAAGGTACTACCACTTGAATAGTCTAAAGCTGGGTATACACTGTTAGTTTTTTTTATTCAACCAGAGGGCTAAGTGAAAAAAAAAACAAAAAAAAAACTGATTCCTGCATCCACACAAGCAAGGTGGATGGTGGAATCCTCCCCGCTGTACTATTTTACTCTGACAGCAGGGACTCCTCTCTCTGCTGTCAGAATACACTTATCAGCACTGCAGCAGATTGGTTGCCGGTCGCCGATTGATGAAGGTGCAGGGGTTGACAACATCCTCTTGCTGACAAGATCCTGGGGATTGCTGAGTAGCTCAAATCTTGCAAGAAATTCCTGTAGCACAGTACAAGATCCTATTTTGTGTACAATATATTATATTAGTAAACATCATTCTTTTTTTTTTTTACATTTTTAGTCTGTGTTAGTATCTCTATATCGGGTTTGTTTGCTGTTAACAAAAAACTGCCTATGTTGATATACAAGTCTATTTCTTTTATATATACAGGTCCTTCTCAAAAAATTAGCATATTGCGATAAAGTTCATTATTTTCTGTAATGTACTGATAAACATTAGACTTTCATATATTTTAGATTCATTACACACAACTGAAGTAGTTCAAGCCTTTTCTTGTTTTAATATTGATGATTTTGGCATACAGCTCATGAAAACCCAAAAATCCTATCTCAAAAAATTAGCATATCATGAAAAGGTTCTCTAAACGAGCTATTAACCTAATCATCTGAATCAACTAATTAACTCTAAACACCTGCAAAAGATTCCTGAGGCTTTTAAAAACTCCCAGCCTGGTTCATTACTCAAAACCGCAATCATGGGTAAGACTGCCGACCTGACTGCTGTCCAGAAGGCCATCATTGACACCCTCAAGCAAGAGGGTAAGACACAGAAAGAAATTTCTGAACGAATAGGCTGTTCCCAGAGTGCTGTATCAAGGCACCTCAGTGGGAAGTCTGTGGGAAGGAAAAAGTGTGGCAGAAAATGCTGCACAACGAGAAGAGGTGACCGGACCCTGAAGAAGATTGTGGAGAAGGACCGATTCCAGACCTTGGAGGACCTACGGAAGCAGTGGACTGAGTCTGGAGTAGAAACATCCAGAGCCACCGTGAACAGGCGTGTGCAGGAAATGGGCTACAGGTGCCGCATTCCCCAGGTCAAGCCACTTTTGAACCAGAAACAGCGGCAGAAGCGCCTGACCTGGGCTACAGAGAAGCAGCACTGGACTGTTGCTCAGTGGTCCAAAGTACATTCGGAAATCAAGGTGCCAGAGTCTGGAGGAAGACTGGGGAGAGGGAAATGCCAAAATGCCTGAAGTCCAGTGTCAAGTACCCACAGTCAGTGATGGTCTGGGGTGCCATGTCAGCTGCTGGTGTTGGTCCACTGTGTTTTATCAAGGGCAGGGTCAATGCAGCTAGCTATCAGGAGATTTTGGAGCACTTCATGCTTCCATCTGCTGAAAAGCTTTATGGAGATGAAGATTTAATTTTTCAGCACGACCTGGCACCTGCTCACAGTGCCAAAACCACTGGTAAATGGTTTACTGACCATGGTATTACTGTGCTCAATTGGCCTGCCAACTCTCCTGACCTGAACCCCATAGAGAATCTGTGGGATATTGGGAAGAGAAAGTTGAGAGATGCAAGACCCAACACTCTGGATGAGCTTAAGGCCGCTATCGAAGCATCCTGGGCCTCCATAACACCTCAGCAGTGCCACAGGCTGGTTGCCTCCATGCCACGCCGCATTGAAGCAGTCATTTCTGCAAAAGGATTCCCGACCAAGTATTGAGTGCATAACTGAACATAATTATTTGAAGGTTGACTTTTTTTGTATTAAAAACACTTTTCTTTTATTGATCGGATGAAATATGCTAATTTTTTGAGATAGGATTTTTGGGTTTTCATGAGCTGTATGCCAAAATCATCAATATTAAAACAAGAAAAGGCTTGAACTACTTCAGTTGTGTGTAATGAATCTAAAATATATGAAAGTCTAATATTTATCAGTACATTACAGAAAATAATGAATTTTATCACAATATGCTAATTTTTTGAGAAGGACCTGTATATATACTTTTTATTAAATTTATTGTAACGCTACCCCCAGTTAAGAGAGCCGCTGGTTTGATTTCGGGCCCTGCATACAGCACCGCCAACCCCCGGCAATCTTACTCGACCCACTCTGGCACAGTTAGTCTAGGGTTAAACTTATATCACATTCAGTAATATTGCAAAGGGGCAATCTCTTTTAGCAGTAAGACAACACACTGAGGCGGGAGATCAAATGCAATGGCTTTACTTTATATCAAAAGTATAGGCAGAACAGAACACATGCAACTTGCTTACAGAGCCCTGTAGCAATAGGTATAGCACACAACAATGGCCCAGCGCGGTAACACACCGCGCGCAGCTATTATGGTGTGCGCGCCCTGTGGCGCACTAAACAATATTCTATCTCCCCCATAGTCAGGCCTGACATAGAATAAATCTCAGTCTTTTCACTCTATGATTTCTTCGCATGCAAACTTTCGGTGGTGCACTTGATGAGATGATATTTGTAATCCACAAATAGGCAGTCTCAAGGAACACTAAACTGGAGACCCTTTAACTCTGTCCTGCTACGGGTCTCCTAATGGAACAACAAACAACGATAGGTGGGCCAAGGCAGTCTATAGGCCTAAACACGGTACAGTCTATTGGTTTGAGCAAGTGCTTGCTCACCACTCCGGACGCGATCCCAGTCCGGGACTTCCACCTGCTGTGTCTCCGCACACAGCGTCTGCAACGATCGGGTCCCTGATCTAACTGATGTCCTCACTCGACAAGTCCGGTGCCACCCAGGCTCCGCAGTGGGGTGGAAGGCTCTTTGGAAGTTGCGCAAGGCCCAGGCTTCAGGCCTTGCACTGCAGCAGATCCGCACAGGAAGAAACTGTTGCTTGCAGCGCGGTGTCCAAAGAGGCCGAGCTCCTCCTTCTTAAATAGCCCCTTCCATGAGTCTCTGCAAAATGTGTATATCCAGGGCGCTCCAAGCATTTGAATCCTGACAGATAAGGTCTGTGTTGGAGAGAGTAGCAAATCTTCACACACTTTAGGCAGCACTCAGGGAGACAAGCAATCTCTAATGGAAACAGAAAAACAAACAAGGCGCCTCTAAGTGCAGAAGTATAAAACTTTTAATATCCCCTAAAAGGGTTAAAAACACTTACAAGATAGTGGATGAAACAGGCATGTAGTAGGTAAGTGCGTCCAGGAGATGTTCTAGTGGCAGGGCAGTCCCAGTCTCTGATGTTAAAGCTTCCAGGAAAGTCCACGATAACAGCTGATTGTGCTGTGAATGTTCAGAGGACACAGTAACGCTGGAGCCTGGGGATGATGTCAGAGGAAGCGAGACAGAAACCAGCATGGAACACGAACAGGAAGTGGACAGGAAGTGTGTCATGGAGGCGGGATGCGTTTCGGAACAGCTAATTGGTTCCTTCTTCAGTCAGCACTGGCTGAAGAAGGAACCAATGAGCTGTTCCGAAACGCATCCCGCCTCCATGACACACTTCCTGTCCACTTCCTGTTCGTGTTCCATGCTGGTTTCTGTCTCGCTTCCTCTGACATCATCCCCAGGCTCCAGCGTTACTGTGTCCTCTGAACATTCACAGCACAATCAGCTGTTATCGTGGACTTTCCTGGAAGCTTTAACATCAGAGACTGGGACTGCCCTGCCACTAGAACATCTCCTGGACGCACTTACCTACTACATGCCTGTTTCATCCACTATCTTGTAAGTGTTTTTAACCCTTTTAGGGGATATTAAAAGTTTTATACTTCTGCACTTAGAGGCGCCTTGTTTGTTTTTCTGTTTCCATGAGTCTCTGCGGTGGCCAATTTCACTCTGGGTGTCGAACGGGGTTCTGGGTAACGTAGTCCCGGGGCCTTAAAGGAGACCCCGCTACACACTTCCCCCACTTAAACTCTTTGGTCCCCAAAGATAACATAACACTAGATCACAGAACGTACAACATCAATCAAAGTTTCGTATGATGTCGGCAGAGGAAATTCCCACCAAAAACGAGGCGGTGAACTTCCCTGCCCACAGGTCACACTATCAGCAGTGTCCTGCCTAACTGTGCCAGATAGTGAGTTGGGGTTGCCCCCCACTAAATGAACAGTGGGAGGATCAGGGTCTTCCACACTCCTCCTAGCAGTAACCACAGTGTCTTCCGCACTCTGCCCCATCTGTGGGTAAGTTAATCTTCTGGGAGGTTTTATGGCTCTTCGCTTCCTCTGTCCTCTTGGGCTTTCTGTTAGAGCGGACTCTTCCTCTGGAACTGACCTAGGGATTTCCTCGGGTTCAGGAGCACTGGACTCTGGAGCAGGGAGGTACAGAGACTCCCTTGGATCTTCCTCAGGGAGTAAGTTACAGGCACTCTCCCAAGAATCTGACCAAGGACTGGACGGAATGAACTCAGTAGCTTCTGCATTCAGCGTCTGATCTATGGTGTCTTCTTCAGGTGGAAGATCAATAGCAGAGGTTTCTCTGGCCTGTGAAGGCCAAAGCCAGTCAAGTTCTTCTCCCTCATCTTCACTTATCTCCAAGGTTTCTGTATCCCCAATCTGAGGGGTCTGGGACCGAGTGTTCGGTCTGGGAGTATCCAGGATGGAAGTTGGCTCAGGGGAATCCGTCACAGGGGGTATCCGAACTGCCTCCGCTAGTGGGAGTAGGTGGTTCCGATGCCAGGTCTTCAAAGGTCCCACCTTCCCTTCTGGTTTAAGTCTGTAAACGGGCAGGCCCGGTAGCCTTTTGCAAACAACATAAGGTTCAGGTCGCCATCTATCTGCAAGCTTGTGTTTTCCAGGGACCCCCAAGTTCCGTAGCAACACTCTGTCTCCTGGTTGCAAATCCTGAATCCTAACTTTCAGGTCAAAATTTTTCTTGTTGCGGGCCCCCCTTTGCTCCAAGGCCGCCTGGGCCTGTTCATAGGCAAATTTCAAATTGCGTCTGAGTCTATCGACATATCCCTTGTGGGAAGCAGCAGAACAATGGTCTATGGAAGTGCCAAAGGCCAGATCTACGGGTAGTCTTGCTTCTCTCCCGAACATAAGTCGATAGGGTGAGTACCCTGTAGCGTCACTGGTGGTGCTGTTGTATGCTTGCACAACTGCCGCTATGTGGATGCTCCAATGCTGCTTCTTTTCACTGCTTAGGGTCCCCAGCATGTTGAGCAGGGTTCGGTTGAACCTCTCCGGCTGAGCATCACCCTGTGGATGATAGGGGGTAGTTCTTGTCTTCTTGATCCCCAAAGAATCCAGGAGTTTCCGGATCAATCGACTTTCAAAATCCCTTCCCTGATCTGAATGGAGCCGTTGTGGTAGCCCATAGTGTACAAAGTATTTCTCCATCAGCACTTTGGCCACGGTGGAAGCCTTCTGGTCCTTGGTTGGAAAGGCCTGGGCATACCGGGTGAAATGGTCGGTTACTACCAGAACATTTCCTAGTCCACTCAGGTCGGGTTCGAGGCAGAGAAAATCAATGCATACCAGATCAAGTGGGCTTTGACTTTGCAGATGGCCCATTGGGGCAGCTTGATGAGGTAAAGTCTTTCTCTCATCGTGCACATGAGTGGCAGTATTCTTCAACTTCAGCCCTCATGCAGGGCCAATAGAAATGGTCCCTAACGAGTTGGAAGGTCCTTTCCGCCCCTAGGTGGCCATGGTTGTCGTGCAGAGCAACCAGGACTGTCTCTCGGTGCTTCTCAGGCAAGAACAATTGCCATTTGTCTTCTAGGTCATCAGAGGGGCCCCTTCGGTAGACCACTCCCTGATGCACCTGCAACCTGTCCCACTCCTTCCTCAATAGGCGAGCCTCCGTTGAAGGGTGGCGTAAGAGTCTATTCGGATCCTGATTCTCTAGGGCCTCCAAGACCAATCTCCCCACGGGGTCTTCCAATTGGTCAGATCTCAACTCTTTTTTTGACAATTTGGGCAAGTTATCTTCCCCCAGTTGGGTTACCCCACAGTACTGCTTGGGGACTCCAACTATGGTAACCCCTATCTCTTCTGCTCTTGAGCCGCCACTGGCTTGGAGTTCAGCCCCTTGACAGAGGGCCCGCACCCCGTCGGGTGCCACTTGGGTCCACTCTTCTGTATTGAAGGTGGAAACATGAGATCTTCTAGACAGGGCGTCTGCATCTCGGTTTCCAGCCCCAGGTCTGTACTTTAAGCTGAAATTGAAGGCAGACAGAGCCGCCAACCACCTATGTCCTGTGGCATCCAACTTTGCTGTGGTGAAAAGATAGGTGAGGGGGTTGTTGTTGGTTTTCACTGTGAATTCCGCCCCATTCAAATAGTCTCTGAGTTTGTCAACTACCGCCCACTTAAGGGCCAGGAACTCCAACTTATTAATGGGGTAGTTCTTCTCGGAGGGAGTCAGACTTCTGCTCACATACGCAACAGGCCTCAGTTGCTCTTCATGCTCCTGGTACAGCACTCCTCCCAAACCATCATGACTGGCATCTACATGAAGTTCATAAGGCTTCTTAGGGTCTGCGTAGGCCAGGACAGGGGCAGTGGTTAATGTCTTCTTCAACATCTGGAAGGCATTCTCACACTTCTCGTTCCACTGGTCTTTGACTGACTCCCCTGGCTTTCTGGGGCCTGTGTCGTTCTCTTCCCCCTCCGTCTTAAGCAGCTCATTCAGAGGCCTGGCTATCCGAGCAAACCCCTCCACAAACCTCCTGTAATAGGAACAAAACCCCAGAAAGGATCTGAGCTCTGTCACAGTGGTGGGCCTGGGCCAGGAGGTGACTGCCTCCAATTTTTTTGGGTCTGTGGCTACCCCATCTTCAGACACTATGTGCCCCAGATAGTTGACTGATGACTGATAGAATTGGCATTTTTCAGGTGAGAGCTTGAGCCCCTCCTCAATCAGTCTCTTCAAAACTTTCTCCAGCCTCTCTTCATGCTCTTCCAAGGTTCTTCCGAAGACAATGATGTCATCCAAGTATACGAGGACTTCGATGAGGTTCATATCTCCCACAGTCTTCTCCATGAGACGTTGGAAGGTGGTTGGAGCTCCAGACAGACCTTGAGGCATCCGGTCGAATTCAAAGAACCCTACCGGGGTTATGAAAGCCGTCTTCTCTTTGTCTTCTGGATGCATCGGGATCTGATAGTACCCGCTCTTGAGGGCCATAACACTGAACCACTTGGCTCCAGACAAGCTCTGTAGGGCATCCTCTATCCTCGGAGTGGTATACTGGTCTGGTATGGTTCTCCTGTTGAGAATCCTATAGTCTATGCACAGCCTCAGTGACCCATTCTTCTTCCGGACCACCACTATAGGGGAGGCATAGGGACTTCTAGATTCTCGAATCACCCCTGTTCGCTTGAGCTCGGCGAGCTGCTCCCTCAAGTCTTCGAGGTCTGCTAATGGAACCCGCCTAACCCTCTCCCTGAAGGGCTTGTCTTCCTGGAGGCGGATTCGATGGGTGGCACTCCTAGCACACCCCACATCGAATTCATCTTGGGAAAAGATCCTTTCCCACCTGGTTAACTGGGCCTTGGCTCTCTCTTTCCAAGCCTTGGGCAGGTTTGGATTCTCCATGGAAAGTTTCTCCCACACAGGACTTTCTCCATCTGTCTTCTCCACATCTGGTGAAGCAACTGGTTACTCACCCGGCCCAGTAACAGCCTGGCTGGGATTTCCATGGGACCATCCGTGGTATTTCTGACGCTCACAGGCACTTTTCAATGAGCCTTCTTCAGGGCCCTCACCGGGACCACTTCTGGGACTACTTCTGAGCCCGAATGTTCTTCCCTTGGGTCGGGTTCCAACATGACAAAAGGGCCAGGCTGCTCCCAAGTGAGTTTCACTGTGGCTTTCAAGCAGGTTACTTCACCGGGCTGCAGCACTATTCCCCTTCTTCCCAGCCTCCAGACCTTCCCTACCCCCTCTTCCGGGGCCTTCTGTTCCAAGATCAGCCGTTGGTAGGCTGTCTTCAACATTGGGTGGATCTCAGTGACTGTGAGGTCTTTCCTTCTTGTCAGAGGGGCTAGAAGTCTTCGGACCAGATCCGTGTTGGTCCCTATTATTAAGGAACTCTTGTTAGCTCCAGGCGGTCGGGGGCATACCACAGCTAAGGTATCAAACACTTCAGCCTTCCCGGCTATGGACAGGTCAAAAGTCCGTTTTATAGGCAGATAGCCATCATAAGGGAAACTCTCTGTCCCAATTCCCCATATCTCCAGCTCTTCAATCTTCTGGATGGGTAGGTGACCTAAATGCTTGTCATAAAATCATAAAAGTCCCAGTACAACAGGGTCACTTGCGCCCCAGTATCCAATATGGCTCTTGTGTAGACTCCCTCCACTTGAACTGGTACTATCGGGGAGGGACCCACCAGCTTCTCTGGATATCGCTTCGAAGGGGTCTCTTTCTTTTGATTTTTGCATTTTCCCTTTTGACTTTCTTTCTTCCATTTCTCTTTGGATTTAAGTCTCTCTTGGGCCTGGTATGCATTGATCTCACTCCTTTTGATGGGTGTAACTACCCGCTGAGGGACACTACTCTATTTCTTTGGGGTGCGTTCCTTCTGAGGAACCTTGCGTTTCTTCTGAGGGGTCTTGTCCACTCTTTTCATGTGCTTCTCATTCAGTTTGGAGCTCACTGGAGATGATGGGCACCCGGTTGACTCCTTCACCGGGGCCCGCTGAAGTTTTCCAGCGGCTTGCGGTTATTCATCTTTTTTTTCTTTGGACTGGTACATACTTTGGCCGCATGACCAACCCCTCCGCAGTTGAAACAAGTCATGTCCCCCCAATCTTGTAAGGATGCGGGTGCTGAGGTATTTGGAAACAGCTCCCTCCTCTGACTTTCCCTCTCCGGTTCCCTTGATTTCTTTTCCATCAGGGAGGTCAGTATCCCCAATACTTGGGACATCTGCGACTTCAAGGTATCTACCTCTGAGTCTCTTTCCAGAGTCAGGGCCGTCCTGACCATCACCGGAGGAGGATTTACTGACTCAACTGGTTGGTTCTTCCTTTTCTCCTCCAACATAGCTTCTTCCTCTCTGACTACTCGGATCAAGTCAGGGTACTCCAGGCTCTTCCTGTCCTGTCTTGTGCGTAGCGCCAATGCGATGGGGTCCAGGGGCTGAGATCCTCTCATCACCTGTTGAACACAGGCCTCATCCACCTTCCGTGGGTCAATCCCCTTCTTAAGAATCATCTTATGCAGGATCTTATCCAGGCGCCTCATGAACTCTGACAGTTTCTCTCCTGTCTTTTGGTAGCAGTGCTCCAGCTGATTTTCTCTGTTCCACCGAACACATTCTGCAGAATGTCCAGATAGTCCTGTGCATCACAGTCTGTCTTGCTCATCTTGAGGTCGTGTATGGCCTCTAGAGCAGGCCCCTTCAAGCTTTCAGCAATTCTCTGCTTCTTTCTGTGGTCTGGGACTTCCCATTCTTCTAGGGCCTGAGTGGCATCGTCTAACCACTCCTCAAACCCCTCTTCACCCGAAGGTACAGGTTTCCTTCCTGAGAATATTCTAAATTTTCTGCATCCTGACATTTGGTAATCTGTAGGATCTTTCTTACACTGGGCTACAAGTTCCCCTAGGACCGCGCACAACTCTGCGCTGAGGGTGGCAGATGGCGACCCGGGACTCTCCCTTTTCTGCTGTTTTTCTGCTTTTGGGGTGGGCGATGGAGATAGTTTCGGTGTCTGAAACCGTCCTCCTGGCTTGAGCGGCAGCGCGTGTATTAGGCTATAAGTCTGATCATCTATAGCTTCTACACTTCTACACTTGGGTTCTTGAAATGTTCTGGGACTTCATCCTTCCACTCTATTAATGCGTGGGTCAGTGAGGAATTCGTCCTGACATCCACCACCCATGCTTTCTGATACGGTGACAGTGACATCACTAGCTGCTTCACCGCTTCTTCTTGCCAGATCCCTGGGAGTTCTATGACTACTACCCCGGCTGGATCTGTGCCGACCACTTTGCACCACTGTCCTACTTCTAGTGGGTCCATGCTGGTACTTTTGGCGCGTTACTTGCTGCAACAGGATCCCGGACCCGAGAGCTCCCACGTGTAGCGCTACCCCCAGTTAAGAGAGCCGCTGGTTTGATTTCGGGCCCTGCATACAGCACCGCCAACCCCCGGCAATCTTACTCGACCCACTCTGGCACAGTTAGTCTAGGGTTAAACTTATATCACATTCAGTAATATTGCAAAGGGGCAATCTCTTTTAGCAGTAAGACAACACACTGAGGCGGGAGATCAAATGCAACGGCTTTACTTTATATCAAAAGTATAGGCAGAACAGAACACATGCAACTTGCTTACAGAGCCCTGTAGCAATAGGTATAACACACAACAATGGCCCAGCGCGGTAACACACCGCGCGCAGCTATTATGGTGTGCACGCCCTGTGGCGCACTAAACAATATTCTATCTCCCCCCTAGTCAGGCCTGACATAGAATAAATCTCAGTCTTTTCACTCTATGATTTCTTCGCATGCAAACTTTCGGTGGTGCACTTGATGAGATGATATTTGTAATCCACAAATAGGCAGTCTCAAGGAACACTAAACTGGAGACCCTTCAACTCTGTCCTGCTACGGGTCTGCTAATGGAACAACAAACAACGATAGGTGGGCCAAGGCAGTCTATAGGCCTAAACATGGTACAGTGGAAGGCTCTTTGGAAGTTGCGCAAGGCCCAGGCTTCAGGCCTTGCACTGCAGCAGATCCGCACAGGAAGAAACTCTTGCTTGCAGCGCGGTGTCCAAAGAGGCCAAGCTCCGCCTCGCCTCCTCCTTAAATAACCCCTCCCATGAGTCTCTGCGGTGGCTAACTGCACACTGGGTGCCGAACGGGGTTCTGGGTAACGTAGTCCCGGGGCCTTAAAGGAGACCCCGCTACATTATAATAGAGATGTACATAAACAAAAGTGAGTGTACAAGTTAGAGAGACAGTTCAGTAAGATACAAACTATTTCACAGATAGGTACAGTCAAAATCACCTGTGCATTTTGTCACGTCGCCTACAAACGTTCTTGGTGAATACATCCCACCTACTTTATCAGAAGTTTATAACATTAATGACCACCAATGATCTCTCTAATTGGTCCTGGTGGTCAATGAGTAGTTAAGGAAGGTATGACCATACATTGAAAATATGAAGGAGGCTTCACTGTACCCATACCTTTGATTATCCAGAATGGAGACATCTCAAAAGGGGTGTAGAAAGAATAACATAAGGAACAAGTTAAAGAGAACATAACAAATTAAAATAAAATAAAATAATGCCCTCACTATACATATTCCACCGACCATAATTCACGTATATCATAAATCATAAGCCAGTGTTCTCATAGTACCACGAGTACCAAGGAGCCCATTGTTTAATTGTTTCGTCACGTCTACCTGAATTTGATGAGGTCAGTATCTCATATGAGCCGTTTACATGTGTTGTGGATATTATTTCAGGAATCGTAGGAGCCTCGATATTCCTCCAATGTCTAAGAATGACCAGTCTGGTGGATAATAGTAAGTTGGATACTACAGTTCTGTAGGGGTACGAGATAGAGTCTAGGTCCAACGAAAGAATAGCCATCCCTGGATGTAGGGTTCCAGCCCCTGGGACAATGTCTACTATGATATTCTCCACTCGAGACCACAATGTTCTTAGTTTTGGACAGTGCCATAATATGTGTATCAGTGTGCCCACTTCACCACATTGTCTCCAACACATGGGAGACACCTCTCTGTATATTTTGGATAATTTATGTGGCGTTAAGTACCACCTCAGAAGTATTTTTTGCTGCATTTCACTGAGGTTGGTGCTTCTGGTAGTGGAGTGCACAACTCTTAACGCTCTTTCCCACTGGTGGTCTGTGTAATGGTCCCCTAAGTCATGTTCCCAAGCCAGCATATGTTGTGTTTTGGTCAATTTAGTTTTTTCTAACAATCCCGTGTAGAAGATTGAAATGCCTTTCGGTGTACTATTAGTTTGTTGATATAATTGGGACAGTTTAACAGGTAATGAGGTAAAGATCTGAGGGGTCTTCGTGATCATTTGTGACACTTGCATATATTTATATTGGTCTGACTTAGGAAGATTATACTTCTCCAGCAAGGTCTGGAATGACATGACCGAGGTCCCCTCCATGACATCTTTTATATGCTGTATACCTTTCTCTTTCCAGTTGGTAAGGTTAATGTCTGGAATGATGTTATGTATAGCTGTCAGAGGAAGTTTTAGTGAAGAAGTTAATCCTGTCCATTTATTGTAACCTCGGAGGTGGGCCCATGCTCTCAATGAAGCGAGGATAGGTGGCGCCATTCTAATGTCCAGGAATTTGTTACAGTGTGACGTCATTAGGAAATTACAAAGGGAGCTCCTACCAATCTGTATCCGTTCCAGTTCCCTCCATAAGGCCCCAGATTCAGGTATAAACCACTGCTGTAACTGCGCTAGAATTGTAGCAAAGTAGTAGCCTTGTAGATGTACATGTCCCATCCCTCCCGCTGTCCTATGTTTTATTAATCCGCCAAAGGCGCATCTAGCCTTCTTCCCTTGCCACAAGTGTCTATTAAGCATTGATTGCAGGGAGGTAAAGTAGGAATTGGGGATAGGGATAGGCACCGTTCTAAATATATATAGCAATTGTGGCAAAACCTGCATCTTAAATGCTGCTAATCTACCCATCCATGACAGCTTGGTCTTAGATAGTGAGTTAAGTTTATTCTGGAAAGACCTCAGAAAAGGGGTATAATTAGCTTGTAGGAGAGCACTTGATTTGGATGTAAGCGTGATACCAAGATATTTGATGCCTTCCTCACTCCACACAAATGGGTATTTGAGTTCAAGACAATGTTTGACATTGGGAGGGACCCCTAGGTTTAAGATGTGCGATTTAGCTTCATTCACCTTTTAATACGAAATCTCGTTGAATTCTCTGAGAGACGAATATACCTCCTTTTAGTGATTCTTCTACATCAGTGAGCATCATTATTATATCGTCTGCGAAGAGGCTTATCGTATGATTTCTCTGTCCTACTTGGACCCCCTTAATTTTTGGGTTTGATCGCAGATATGTTGCCAATGGTTCCATTAAAAGATTAAAAATCAAAGGCGACAATGGACACCCCTGTCTCGTACCATTAGTGATCATAAATGGAGCGGATAACGTACCTGAAATGTATACTTGTGCTGATGGGTGACTATAGAGCACCATTATAGCTGAATATATTAGACCATCAAACACAATTTTTTTCAAAACTCGCTCCAAGAAGCGCCAATGGATCCTATCGAACGCCTTCTCCGCATCCAAAGCCAGAAGCAGAGAGGGCGTCCGACGTTGCTCAGTGATGTGAATGACATTAATTAGGCGTCTCGTGGCGTCAGCCGTCTGCCTCCCCCTAGTAAAACCAGATTGGTCAGCGTCTATGATATTAGGGAGGATATCCACTATTCTAGCAGCTAATAATTTAGCATAAACTTTGACGTCGTTGTTCAGCAAGGATATCGGTCTGAAATTTTGTGGTGTTTCAGGAGCCATCCCCGGCTTGGGAAGAGCTACTACAATAGCATTAATCATTTCTCGAGGGAAGGAGGACGAGGCAGCAGCCGACCCAAACATTTCAGCCATATATGGGCTAAGTATGTCTCAAAAGTAGCCATCAGGGCCTGGGGATTTATTAGCAGGTAGGGAATTTATAGTGTTTTTCACTTCAGTTTCAGTAATTGGAGAGCTCAAATTAAAAAGTTGTTCAGGTGTTAGTGAGGGGAGGTTGATGCGATGCAGAAAGGCCTCAATGGTGTCTAGAGATGGTTGAATGATCGCAGGGTCATCTTTTAGATTATAAAGTGAGCCATAGTAGTGACTAAAAGCGTCAGCTATCTCCTGGGGGTGGGAATGTTTGATTTGTGTCACTGGGTGTTTTACATAGGAGATTTGAGTCTTGTATCTATGGCCCCTCAGGCAAGAAGCAAGAAGCTTCCCCGCCTTATTACCACTAGTGAAGTATGTTAGTTTGAGTCTACTGGAAGCCTTTTCAAATTCCTCTAGGAATTGTAGTCTAAGCTCCGTGCGGAGGTGTGATAATTGTGTAGTTATCATTGAAGACGGTTTAGCTTTGTTTTGAGATTCCAGAATATCAATTTGAGTTAGCAATTTGGTTGTCCGCTGCTGCCTTTCCCTCCTGACCCTCGCCCCCTGCTGTATCAGGATCCCTCTTATATATGCCTTATGAGCATTCCACAAAACAGTCGGGTCACTTACCGACCCTTTGTTATCCTCAAAGAAGTCTTTCAGTTTTTGTTCAATAAAAGACCTGATCAGACCAGTCTGGAGGAGTCGGCGGTTGGAACGCCATAAGAAGACAGGTTTGGATTTTGAATTATCCCCCACTTTAAGACTCATGAGGCATGGTCCGACCAAGTAATGCTATTGATCTTAGCAGATTTGCATTGTAGTAGAAGCTTTTTGTCAACCAAGAACAGATCTATCCTACTGTAGGATCTATGAGCAGTGGAGAAAAAGGTATAGTCTTTTTCACAAGCATTTAAACATCTCCAGGAGTCATATAACTCATTAGTTTTCAGGAAGGACTTCAGGGACGGTGGAGGGCGTTTAGGTGTTGAGGTGGAATCCATAGAAGGGTCAGGGACGACATTAAAATCCCCACACATCACCAGAAGGCCTTGATGAACTGATTTGATCTTTTTAATTGTCCTTTGAAGAAATCTTAGTTGTCTGGTATTAGGGGCATAAACATTCACCATTGTGAAGGTAATTGAGTTAATATCACACACCAGAACTATAAAGCGCCCCATTGGATCTACGATTGATTTGTGGAGACAAAAAGCAACTGAGTCCCTTACAGCAATCTGTCATGGAAACCCTGTCAGGAACAGACGCCCTGGCCTTCCTGGTTCCCGCCCCCGCAGGTGACGCCCGAAGGGCTATTTAAACTCCTCACTTGCAGACAGTCCCTGCTGTCTGCTCTACAGCGTTTATCCCAAGTGACCTGATCTGCCTTGTTTACCTGTATCTGACCCGGCTTCCTGTGACCCTCCTGCTATCTGCCTGTACCTGACCATCGGCCTGTTTTCTGACTTCGGTATTGCCTGATCCTTTTGTGCCTCGCTGCCTGCCAGTTTACCCGACCCCGGCTTGTCTGACGATCCTGCCTGACCTTGGCTCTTGTTCACCTGCTGCTGCCTAGTGGTTCCAGTTTACCTGCTGTGCCTCCCGGTCCGGGTCATCTGCTGAGTTCCTGGTTCCTGTCTGCTCATCTGCTGGTTCCTGTCTGCTCATCTGCTGGTTCCTGTCTGCTCATCTGCTGGTTCCTGTTCACCTGCTGCTGCCTAGTGGTTCCAGTTTACCTGCTGTGCCTCCCGGTCCGGGTCATCTGCTGAGTTCCTGGTTCCTGTCTGCTCATCTGCTGGTTCCTGTCTGCTCATCTGCTGGTTCCTGTTCACCTGCTGCTGCCCAGTGGTTCCAGTCTACCTGCTGTGCCTCCCGGTCCGGGTCATCTGCTGAGTTCCTGGCTCCTGTCTACTCACCTGCTGCAGTTCCTGGTTCCTGTCTGCTCATCTGCTGGTTCCTGTCTGCTCATCTGCTGGTTCCTGTTCATCTGCTGCTGCCCAGTGGTTCCAGTCTACCTGCTGTGCCTCCCGGTCCGGGTCATCTTCTGAGTTCCTGGTTCCTGTCTACTCACCTGCTGTAGTTCCTGGTTCCTGTCCACTCACCTGCTGTAGTTCCTGGTTCCTGCCTCCTCACCTGCTGGTTCCTGATATCCTGCGGTAGTTCTTGATCCTGCCAGGCACTCGTACCCCTTCCACCTCCGTGCTTCCTGTTATACCACCAGGGGCCGCCGGTGGGAGCCGTAAGGGAGGCCTCCCTCTGCTAACCGGGCTCGTCACCGTCAGGTACGTGACACAATCATTACTCCTTTGGCTTTTGAGTCTGTGTTGGCAAAGAAGGTATATGGGAACTTGGGATGTGTGCATTTTGGAAGATTTTCATTACAAAAATGAGTTTCTTGGACGCACAGTATGTCACAAGATTGGTTTAGAGCCTCCTTCCAAAGGGAGCGTCTCTTGGCCGGATGGTTTAGCCCTTTAGCGTTGATAGTCAAAAAGTTTATGGCCATTTTTGAGTGTTTTGGGAGTGGGATGTGTTGCGCAGTAGTAAGAAAAGACTTACTGGTGTTGATTCTGTGATCCTCGGTGGGGTAAGATAAACTGGCAGTTGGGGTCTCATCTTGACCTTATGTGCAAGAGTTGTCGGCGATAGTGTTGTTCAGGCGTATAGTGCAGGCAAAACTGGTGGATTATAGAAGAAAAAAACAGACAAACAAAAACAGAACAAAAACAGGGCTAGATGCCAAAGTAACAAGTCTACTGGGTGCAACTTTCGGTCACTCAAAAGGTATACGGGGAAGAATCAATAAATTGATTACTGCATCAAATAGAGGAAGTTCCTTCCCAGCAGGCTATTTCGATGTAAGTCAGACCCCCTGTCAGGCTAAGTATGAGATCTAGCATTTCTGCGATCAACAGTGCGCCATTCAGAGTCACGTTTGTTGTTGTTATCATTGCTCTGGTGAGAGTGGTCCTGTGGTTCAGGTATTATCCCCCATTCTTTTAGCAAGGCCATACCCCTCTCCACAGAGTCCATCACATAATCTCTGTCATCTTTGGTAACAATCAACTTTGTAGGGAAACCCCACTTGTAAATCAGTTTATGATTCCGCAAAGCCTTTGTGATAGTAGTGAGGTTTCTGCGCTTTTGTAAGGTTTATTGGGATAAATCTGCATAAAACTGTAAATTTGCGTACGTCGGGGGTAGTAGATCCCTCTGTCTGGATGCCGCCATAAGCTTTTCTTTCGTATGATAGAAATGCATTCTCAAAATGACATCCCTAGGGATGTTCTCAGCTAGATACGAGGGCTTGGGCAAACGATGTATTCTGTCTACAGTAAAATCCAGCTCAGACATGTCAGGCAGGATGGCAGAAAACATCTCTGTGACATACTTGCGTAGGTCCTGGGGCTTGACAGTTTCTGGGACCCCCTAATTTTGAGGTTTTCTCCTGGACCTGTCTTCCATATCGGCCATCTTTGCTTTTAATGCTTTCTAGTTCATCCTCTTTGTTATCGTTAGCATCAACAAGGTCATTAATCGTAGATGCAAAATCCCTGATCTTGCTTTCTATGTGGGAGACCCTGCCTGCTACCCCTCTGATTTCTGTGCTGAGCTTATGGACGCAGGATACCATATCAGAGTGCAGGGAGCTTCTTAGGGAGACTAGCATTTCTTTGAGGACTGTGTCCATTACTGGCTGATTATTTGTGGGGAATGCATTTATGGATTCCAGCAGCTCTCTAGTATCATCTCCTGAATCCATGGGGGAGCTCACCTCGTGTGTAGGATCCGTGACATCCGAGCGGAATCTCGTCTTTTCAGGGCTCCCCGAGGATGGAGTATGTGGCGGAGAGTGTACACTCTTAGGAGGGCTGTTCCTTTTTTGAGATTTCCCCTGCTTTCCTAGATGTTTCTGCGAACCGGGAAGCGGTGTGGATGATGGGCCGGCGCCATCTTGCCTAGGCCCCGGGAGGAAAAACTCAGTCAGCTTTGTAGGCCGATTGCCGGCGTTCCTGCGTCTCGTCATCTCGGCAGATCAGTCCCCTGGGTACCGTGGGACTGGATCGCAGTGGTTGGGGTGTTTTTAGCCTTCGAGAAGGTCAGTTATGAGCCGATGTGTCGCTGCTGGTCTCGGAGCTCTGCTAGCGTGCGTCCATCTCATCTTCCGGCTAGCTCCGCCCCCCATACAAGTCTATTTCTAAACGTCACCGTATATATGATGCAGTGTATATCGATGTACAATGTATACATTGTCTTCTCTTGACTTTATTGCAAAACAATAAAAAAAACTATTGATAAAAAAAAAAAACTGCCTATGAACATAAGGGTCACCTGTAGATAAAAACAGGCTGTGCAGCTTTGACCAAAGTTGAATAATGCCCTTGCTAGCAGTGTAGGCATTTAAATACTTCCCAAAGCCTGGCTGAAAAACTCCAAGAGATGGCACCATCCTGTCCTGCCTTGTTGCTAGGACGTTGCTAAAACATTGCTAAGACTCTTTCAGCCAATTCAAACCCCCTGACATAATTCTCTCTGCCCTGTTGCAGTAGTTTTGAGCTCAGTGATGATGTGGCAGAAGACAGTGTACCACACCTGTACTGAGGTTTGAATGCTGGCCCCTGTGATAGTGGGGGTGAGCAGTAACAGCTGGTAGTGTTTCAGCAATGTCCTACCAATAAGGCAGGACAGGATCATGCCACCTCTGCAAGTTTCTCAGCCAGGCTTCAGGAGGTACATAAATGGCCTACACTTATATCAAGGGCATTATCTAGCTTTAGTCAAGCACCACAGTTTGTTTTTATCTACAGGTGTCCCTTACCTGCATAGGCAATTTTTTGATAAAGGTGAAACATATAGACATAGAAAGGTGATGGCAAAAAAAAAAGACAGTAGTCCGTCGAGTCTGCTCATTTTTTTTTTCTTCTGTTAACTGTTTTGTCTGAGTATAGATCTACATTTATCCCAAGCATGTTTGAAGCCATTTACTGTTGATTGTCTCACTACTTCTGTTGGTAGTTTATTAACCATAATCTCGGTGTAACCACTTCAACCTTAGGCCATTTATAAATGGCCTAAGGGCAGGAAGTGATTAAACTACCTTCCTGTAAAGGGGCTGCAAGAGGCCTATACTAAGTAAAATTCAGTCACTGGAAGCGCTAACCACTTAGCCACTGTGCACATAAACTAACACACTTAGTAGAACTATATGAAGGAGAAATTCCACATTTCCAACCGGGCAGACCTGTCAAGCCTCGTACACACGACCGGTTTTCTCGTCAAGAAACAACAAGAAAACTGCTGGGAGAGCTTTCTTGCCGAGAAATCCGTTCGTGTGTATGGATTCTCATCGAGAAAACTACTGGGAATCTCGACGAGAAAAATAGAGAACCTGCTCTCTATTTTCTCGTCAGGATTCTCGTTTCTCTCGTTGGGATTCTCGTCGGCCTGTTAACCGACGAGAAAACCGGTCGTGTTTTTGCTTTTCCGAGTCTTAAAAAATCGGGCATGCTCAGAATCAAGTATGAGACGGGAGCGCTCCTTCTGGTAAAACTAGCGTTCGTAATGGAGATAGCACATTCGTCACGCTGTAACGGACTGAAAAGCACGAAGACGTAAAAGCGCAAATCGTCTCTCCCCAAACTTTTACTAACACGCGGTAACACGAGATCAGCAAAAGCAGCCCAAGGGGTGGCACCATTGGAATGGAACTTCCCCTTTATACTGCCGTCATACGTGTTGTACGTCACCGTGCTTTACAATGACGAGATTTGGAATTGACAGTGTGTATGCAAGGAAAGCTTGACAAGAATCTCGTCAAGAAAAACAACGTTTTTTTTTTACCACGAGATTCTCGGTCGTGTGTACAGGGCTTTAGTCTTAGTTGCTGCACAAAAATAAAATCTTCTTTTTTTTTTCTTTACTTTCTTGTTTCAATCACTTGGAGTGGTCTTGTTTATAAATTAGCAGTTGCTGGAAATCATCCATTTGTATTGTAAATGTACTTTGCTTACAAGGCATGTCATTTTTATTGGAGTTGTAGGTGTAGCTTTGCAGAGACACAATCACTTTCCCCTGCAAGAGCACGGGGACAGGGTCTCTTTAAAGTGGTTGTAAACCCACTCTTACAACTTGCACCTACAGGTAAGCCTAGATTAAGGCTTACCTGTAGGTGTTTGCAATATCTCCTAAACCTACAAGGTTTAGGAGATATTTGCAAAAAAAGAGGGGAGCGAGGAGGACTTCGGGGGCTTCGATTTCAGGTAAGTGCCACATAATGAGCTAGTATGCTATGCATACTAGCTCATTATGCCTTTCTCTTGCAGGGTCTTATTTTATCCCATTTATTTTAGGGGGGGGGGTTACTTCCTCTTTAATAAATGAGAAAGGTATTTGTGACCACAATACAGAAGCAGACATGGCACTCTGTAGCAGATTGGATGGTCAGAAATTGATCGATTAAGCGCCTGAGCTTAGCACCGCACCCTACTATCACTGCCATCTGGAGCTTTTAGCATCAAACCTTGTGAACCTGCCTGCATCTGCAGACATACAGCAGCACTGAGATAAAGAACTGCTGTTCCAGTGTTGTTTTTAAAATTGTAAAGCACACTGATTTTAGTGGCAGTTATGAAACAAGCCTTCCTGTATACTAGATAAAAGAAAAAAAGAGTCAGATATGTGTGATCGCAGCGCACAGGCATGAAACACAGTAATGGGCATGCAATTATATAGGTTTTGGCCATGGCAAGATTTCATAATCTCAAGCTTGTGAATGTATGTTGTAATGATAAATACCTACCTGTACTTACACGGTCTTATTTGCAGAGAGTGGCTTATGTGTTTTTAGAAGCTTCTCCTCATTTGTTCAACACATGGTAAGCAGTCACTGGATTTGTCCCTTAGGGCTTGCTCTCATAGATGGCTATACAGCAACCCCTCTGAAAAGCAATCTGTGTTGAATCACTTTTCAAAGGGTATTTGACATCTGCGTTAATCCTCAAAATGCTGCCTAACCGTGTTGCAACCACGTGCATTTGAATCAATCGCTTTTTGCAGGGCTTTTTTTTCTCAGACAATAGGTGCAGGAACTCCCCTTTTCCGAGTCACTTGTTTTCTCCGCCCCTACCCACCTCCGAGCAACGTCCCTTGGTTACATCCCCTACCCACCTCCCAGTACCGCCCCTTTTAGACAATACAGAACCAAGTATAATTTTGTTGTGCTAAGTAATTTGTATGGAATTTGGTTTTCCCTTCAGCCAGCAACAATAGATCCCCCTAACAATGTACCACCCACAACAAAATTCCCCCCCCTCAGCAACAATAGACTCCCGGCAGCATCAACAGATCTCCGCACAGCCAGCATTAATAGACTCTCTGGCAGCCATCAAAAATAGACACCTCCCCCAACAGTAGATCTCCTTCAGCAACAATAGACCCCCTTGCAAAAATAGATCCCCTCCAGCTAGAATAGATCCACCAGCAGTGAGCATCAATACCCTGCAGCACACCCCAGCACCCCTTGACATTACATACAGTCAGTCCAGGAGGTGTTGGAACTGCGTTCCCCCGCGTTCCCGCTGAAAAAAAGCCCTGGCTTTTTGGCTACCAAAAGCAACATGCTATTGCTGCAGCATGTGTACAGCCAGCTATTGCTACAGCACCCATTTGTCATGAGCCATTTCCAGGAACTTGTGCGATGGAAACTTGTAAATGAGACCTCATAAGATATATATTTTTTTTAAACTGAATTTATTGAGAATAAATTGCTGTTAGAAATATATTCAGAAAAATGGCCATCGCATTATGCATAAGTAAAGACAGGTATTGGTCAACACAATAAATGATATGCACACTAGGGATGAGCTTGGTGTTCGAGTCGAACATCGGGTGTTCGCCGAACAGCGAATATTCGGGGGCGTTCACGGAAAATGCAAGCACCGTGGAACGCCCCATAATGCAATGTGAGATCGCAGTGCATTGATGTTTGATGATTGGCCAAAGCATGCACCTGACCTGCATGCATTGGCCAATCACAGCGCGCTCTGCTGCGAGAGCCATAATTGACCAAAGGCCAACACAGTGTATTGAAGTGGTTAAGGGGAACCCCACACCAAAATGTAAAAAATGGCGTGGGGGTCCCCTCTAAAATCCAGTCCAGGTCCTTCAGGTCTGGTATGGATTTTAAGGGGAACTCCGCGCCAAAAAATATATGGCGTGGGGTCCCCCCAAAATCCATACCAGACCCTTATCCGAGCAAGCAGCCATGGCAGGCCAGGAAAGGGGGGGCGACGAGCGCCCCCCCCTCCTGAACCATACCAGGCCGCTTGCCCTCAATATAGGGAGGGTCCCCCCAAAGCACCTTGTCCCCATGTTGATGGGGACAGGGGCCCCCAGATCCCAGCCCCCCCCCATGTGAATGGGTAGGGGTACATTGTACCCCTTTTCCCTGGCAGGTCAGATCACATATAATTTTACTATAATACATATTCTAAGTCACAGGCCTGCTCCTGAAGATTGGATTAATCCATGAAATGCTTAGAGCTGTCAAATGCTGTGTTTGTACTTACCATACTCTTCATACATGCATTTTGTGATATCAGTTGTTTACCATATGTGATAATCTGTTTTATTACATGTAAATTTGTGTGTGTGTGTGTATATATATATATATATATATATATATATATATATATATATATATACTTAATTGATTCCATTATGCACCATGATTACTATTATGTATCAGATTATTGTTATTATTATCATTATTAAACTATTTTTGTATACCTATGTGCTTCATTTAAAGTCCCACTGCCCATTTCCTCATTATTATTTAAGCAGGGATGGAGGTACTGGACCTTACCAGGTCACTGCCTCATATAAAGTCCCAAATTGTTCTTTTCTTTCCTTTATAATTATAGGGATGGAAGCACATACAGGGGGGACGGTACACCGTTTTTCTAAATGTTTTTTTATCTATATTGCCGGGAGCCGACAATACATTACAGCTGCAAGCAATTTTAAATGAATTTTTTTCCTTTACAAATGTCATTTTGGTGCGGTATTGTAATAAACATCGGAAATTTGCGCTACTTTACAGGCAGACTAAGGGGATCCCCCAGGCATGATATTTAAAGGAATATTTTATTTTTATTGTTTCACCTTAAGCATTATTAAAATTACTGCTCCTGAAAAAACGTCAGTTTTTAAAACTTTTTTTTTGCATTGATACATGTCCCCTGGGGCAGGACCCAGGTCCCCAAACATTTTTAATGGCAATACCTTGCATATTAGCCTTTAAAATTGGCACTTTTTTGATTTTTTCGTGTTTGTGTCCCATAGACTTTAACGGTGTTCTCATGTTCTCACAAATTTTTTGTCTGTTCGCATGTTCTGGTTGTTTGTGCCAGATGGGCTGGTCTGAGTATTTCAAAAATTGCTGATCTACTGGGATGTTTATGCACAACCATCTCTAGGGTTTACAGAGAATGGTCTGAAAAAGAGAAATTATCCAGTGAGCTGCAGTTGTGTTGATGAAAATGCCTTGTTGATGTTAGAGATCAGAGGAGAATGGGCAGACTGGTTCGAGATGATAGAACGACAACAGTAACTCAAATAACCACCCGTTACAACCAAGGTATGCAGAATCCCATCTCTAAATGCACAACACATCAAACCTTGAAGCAGATGATCTACAGCAGCAGAAGACTACACCGGGTGCCACTCCTGTCAGCTAAGAACAGGAAACTGAAGCTACAATTTGCACGGGCTCACCAAAATTGGACAATAGAAGACTGGAAAAACGTTTCCTGGTCTGATGACTCTCAATTTCAGCTGCAACATTCAGATAGTAGGGTAGGAATTTGGCGGAAACAACATGAAAGCATGGATCCATCCTGCCTTGTATTTTACAGTTCAGGCTGGTGCTAGTACTAAGGGGCCCAAAGTGTGTCAAGAAAATACCCCCCACACCATTACACCAATGGTGTGGGGGGGTATTTTCTTGGCACACTTTGGGCCCCTTAGTACCAATTGAGCATTGCTTAAACGCCATGGCCTACCTGAGTATTGTTGCTGACTATGTCCAGCTCTTTATGACTACAGTGTACCCATCTTCTGATGGCTACTTCCAGCAGGATGATGCACCATGTCACAAAGCTCAAATCATCTCACCACTGGTTTCATCCGCAGGGGAGCAGCCGATATATATAATTTGTATATTTATTTATATATAATTTTTTTGCACATAATTTTGTATATATTAATTGGCGCTGAATCACAGCAATAGAAACTGGTTTCATGAAGTTGACAATGAGGTCACTGTACTCCAATGGCCTCCACAGTCACCAGATCTCAATCCAATAGAGCACATTTCTCATCATGGATGTGCAGCCGACAAATCTACAGCAACTGCATGATGCTATCATGTCAATGTCGACCAAAATATCTGAGGAATGTTTCCAACACCTTGTTGAATCTATGCCAAGTAGGGATGAGCTTCGTGTTCGAATCGAACATACGTTCGACTCGAACATCGGCTGTTCGATCGTTCGACGAAGATCGAACGATTTGGGCCGTTCGCGCCAAATTCGAGTGACGCGAACGGCCCACAATGCACTACGCCATCGCAGTGTCATCCAGGCGCTGTGATTGGCCAAGCATGCACTGTGACCCCGCATGCTTGGCCAATCACAGCGCCGGCAGCGAGGAGAGCAATGATTGGCCACAGGCAGGATGCCTGTGGCCAATTATTGCTGAGGGTGTTTAGTACACGCCCCACACTATAAAAGGCCGCCAGCACGGCGGCCTAGTGTAGTGTGTTCCGGAGCAGGGATAGAGCAGCATAGGCAGGGACAGTGACTTTTATTTCTTTCTTGCTTAACCTGGATTCCTTTAGTTTAGGGAAAGAGAAGGATAGGTAGGGAGAGTGTCAGTGTGTTTTGTGCTTGTGCTATAGTGTGCTTAAAAAAAACATTTTTTCTAGGGACAGAAAACTGTAGGTAGGGAGAGTGTCAGTTTCTTTCACTGTGTAAGTCCTTGTTTCTAGGGACCTGGAAGGACAGTGAGTGAATTCTCCTTGTGCTATATTGTGCTTAAAAAAAACATTTTTTCTAGGGACAGAAAACTGTAGGTAGGGAGAGTGTCAGTTTCTTTCACTGTGCAAGTCCTTGTTTCTAGGGACCTGGAAGGACAGTGAGTGAATTCTCCTTGTGCTATATTGTGCTTAAAAAAAACATTTTTTCTAGGGACAGAAAACTGTAGGTAGGGAGAGTGTCAGTTTCTTTCACTGTGTAAGTCCTTGTTTCTAGGGACCTGGAAGGACAGTGAGTGAATTCTCCTTGTGCTATATTGTGCTTAAAAAAAACTTTTTTTCTAGGGACAGAAAACTGTAGGTAGGGAGAGTGTCAGTTTCTTTCACTGTGTAAGTCCTTGTTTCTAGGGACCTGGAAGGACAGTGAGTGAATTCTCCTTGTGCTATATTGTGCTTAAAAAAAACATTTTTTCTAGGGACAGAAAACTGTAGGTAGGGAGAGTGTCAGTTTCTTTCACTGTGTAAGTGCTTGTTTCTAGGGACCTGGAAGGACAGTGAGTGAATTCTCCTTGTGCTATATTGTGCTTAAAAAAAACATTTTTTCTAGGGACAGAAAACTGTAGGTAGGGAGAGTGTCAGTTTCTTTCACTGTGTAAGTCCTTGTTTCTAGGGACCTGGAAGGACAGTGAGTGAATTCTCCTTGTGCTATATTGTGCTTAAAAAAACATTTTTTCTAGGGACAGAAAACTGTAGGTAGGGAGAGTGTCAGTTTCTTTCACTGTGTAAGTCCTTGTTTCTAGGGACCTGGAAGGACAGTGAGTGAATTCTCCTTGTGCTTTATTGTGCTTAAAAAACACATTTTTTCTAGAGACAGAAAACTGTAGGTAGGGAGAGTGTCAGTTTCTTTCACTGTGTAAGTCCTTGTTTCTAGGGACCTGGAAGGACAGTGAGTGAATTCTCCTTGTGCTATATTGTGCTTAAAAAAAACATTTTTTCTAGGGACAGAAAACTGTAGGTAGGGAGAGTGTCAGTTTCTTTCACTGTGCAAGTCCTTGTTTCTAGGGACCTGGAAGGACAGTGAGTGAATTCTACTTGTGCTATATTGTGCTTAAAAAACACATTTTTTCTAGAGACAGAAAACTGTAGGTAGGGAGAGTGTCAGTTTCTTTCACTGTGTAAGTCCTTGTTTCTAGGGACCTGGAAGGACAGTGAGTGAATTCTCCTTGTGCTATATTGTGCTTAAAAAAAAACATTTTTTCTAGGGACAGAAAACTGTAGGTAGGGAGAGTGTCAGTTTCTTTCACTGTGTAAGTCCTTGTTTCTAGGGACCTGGAAGGACAGTGAGTGAATTCTCCTTGTGCTATATTGTGCTTAAAAAAAACATTTTTTCTAGGGACAGAAAACTGTAGGTAGGGAGAGTGTCAGTTTCTTTCACTGTGTAAGTCCTTGTTTCTAGGGACCTGGAAGGACAGTGAGTGAATTCTCCTTGTGCTTTATTGTGCTTAAAAAAAACATTTTTTCTAGGGACAGAAAACTGTAGGTAGGGAGAGTGTCAGTTTCTTTCACTGTGTAAGTCCTTGTTTCTAGGGACCTGGAAGGACAGTGAGTGAATTCTCCTTGTGCTATATTGTGCTTAAAAAAAACATTTTTTCTAGGGACAGAAAACTGTAGGTAGGGAGAGTGTCAGTTTCTTTCACTGTGTAAGTCCTTGTTTCTAGGGACCTGGAAGGACAGTGAGTGAATTCTCCTTGTGCTTTATTGTGCTTAAAAAAAACATTTTTTCTAGGGACAGAAAATTGTAGGTAGGGAGAGTGTCAGTTTCTTTCACTGTGCAAGTCCTTGTTTCCAGGGACCTGGAAGGACAGTGAGTGAATTCTCCTTGTGCTATATTGTGCTTAAAAAAAACATTTTTTCTAGGGACAGAAAACTGTAGGTAGGGAGAGTGTCAGTTTCTTTCACTGTGCAAGTCCTTGTTTCTAGGGACCTGGAAGGACAGTGAGTGAATTCTCCTTGTGCTATATTGTGCTTAAAAAAAACATTTTTTCTAGGGACAGAAAACTGTAGGTAGGGAGAGTGTCAGTTTCTTTCACTGTGCAAGTCCTTGTTTCTAGGGACCTGGAAGGACAGTGAGTGAATTCTCCTTGTGCTATATTGTGCTTAAAAAAAACATTTTTTCTAGGGACAGAAAACTGTAGGTAGGGAGAGTGTCAGTTTCTTTCACTGTGCAAGTCCTTGTTTCCAGGGACCTGGAAGGACAGTGAGTGAATTCTCCTTGTGCTATATTGTGCTTAAAAAAAACATTTTTTCTAGGGACAGAAAACTGTAGGTAGGGAGAGTGTCAGTTTCTTTCACTGTGCAAGTCCTTGTTTCTAGGGACTGGGAAGGACAGTGAGTGAATTCTCCTTGTGCTATAGTGTGCTTAAAAAAAACATTTTTTCTAGGGACAGAAAACTGTAGGTAGGGAGAGTGTCAGTTTCTTTCACTGTGCAAGTCCTTGTTTCTAGGGACCTGGAAGGACAGTGAGTGAATTCTCCTTGTGCTATATTGTGCTTAAAAAAAAATTTTTTTCTAGGGACAGAAAACTGTAGGTAGGGAGAGTGTCAGTTTCTTTCACTGTGCAAGTCCTTGTTTCTAGGGACCTGGAAGGACAGTGAGTGAATTCTCCTTGTGCTATATTGTGCTTAAAAAAAACATTTTTTCTAGGGACAGAAAACTGTAGGTAGGGAGAGTGTCAGTTTCTTTCACTGTGCAAGTCCTTGTTTCTAGGGACCTGGAAGGACAGTGAGTGAATTCTCCTTGTGCTATATTGTGCTTAAAAAAAACATTTTTTCTAGGGACAGAAAACTGTAGGTAGGGAGAGTGTCAGTTTCTTTCACTGTGCAAGTCCTTGTTTCAAGGGACAGAGAAGGACACCTGAAGGTAGCCCTTATTGCTTTTTTCCCATCTCCCTGCAGGCCATCTATTAGAATGTCTGGAAGGCAAACAAGGAGAGGCAGACAGTCAGGAGGCAATAAAAGAGGGCAAGCAGGCTCTGTGTCTGGGGGCAACAGTGCTGGTCGTGGACGCGGTGCATTGTCATCAGCACATGGCCATGGGACACGCTTGTCCTTCTTTTCCGCAGCTGGACATGTTGAGCCACATCATGCCGAAGACTTGGTAGAGTGGATGACCAAGCCCTCCTCCTCCTCCTCATCCTCTCTCACCCAGGCTCAGGGTACTGGCAAAGCAGCTGCCAAAGCGTCCTCTTCCCTGGTATCAATGTCAGACTCATCATCAGTCACTCCTTCCCTAGACCCACCATGTCCTCCTCCTGAGGAGTCCCCCGAACTGTTTGAGCACAGTGTTGGGTACATGCTCCAGGAGGATGCCCAGCGTTTCGAAGGGTCTGATGATGAAACCCAGCTACAGGAAGGCAGTAGGGTGAGAGCAGACAGAGGGGATGCTCAAGAAGGACACCAATCTGGCAGTCATGTTCCAGCAGCTGCAGCATACTGCCAGATTGGCTCCAGTGATGAGGAGGGAGGGGATGATGAGGTCACTGACTCCACGTGGGTGCCTAATAGGAGAGAGGAGGAGGAGGAGGAGGCACATCTCCAACGAGACAGGATGCCCTTTGGTGGCCAGCGTAAGGGCAGTACACCGACGGAATCACACCGCAGAGCTCCGCCTGTGCAGGGCGCTGCCTCTGCCCGTCATTCAAAAAGTTCCTTGGTGTGGGCCTTTTTTGAGGCTAGTGCATCAGATCGCACAGCTGCTGTTTGCAACATATGTCTCAAGCGTATATCGCGTGGCCAAAACATCAGCCGCTTGGGTACCACATGCCTGACCAGACATATGTTGACCTGCCATGCAGCTCGTTGGCAAGCCTACCTCAAAGACCCACACCAAAGAACAAAGTGGACCTCTCCTTGCACCGCATCAGCTGGGATTTCCAACCCCACTATAACTTCAGTCCTCTCTGAAACATGCACTGAGAGGAATGAAGGTGTAGAATTAGGTGTGTCACAGCCAAGTACTTGCGGCCACTCTGCTAGCAGTACACCGACGTCCGATTCTAGCAGGCAAATTTCCCTGCCCCAGCTGCTGGACCGTCGAAAGAAGTTCACTCCCAGCCATCCACATGCCCAGCGGTTGAATGCTAGCTTGGCTAAATTGCTAGCGCTTCAACTGCTGCCTTTTCAGTTGGTAGACTCGGCCCCCTTCCGTGAGTTTGTGCAATGTGCGGTTCCTCAGTGGCAGGTTCCCAAACGCCACTTTTTCTCACGGAAGGCTATTCCGGCTCTCTACCGGCATGTGGAAGGCAATGTCTTGGCCTCGCTGGACAGGGCGGTCAGCGGTAAGGTGCATATTACCGCTGACTCATGGTCCAGCAGGCATGGACAGGGACGTTACCTTTCTTTCACGGCCCATTGGGTCACTCTTTTGGCAGCTGGGAAGGATGCAGGACAAGGTGCAGTAGTGTTGGAGGTTGTCCCACCGCCACGCCTCCAAAATGCTACTACTGGTTGTGACACACCTCTCTCCTCCACCCCCTCCTCTTCTTCTTCCTCCATGGCCTCTTCCTGTGGTTTGTCCTATGAACCAGCGGTGCTCCGTAGCCGTTCACGGGGCTACGCAAGTACGCAGGCAAAAAGATGCCATGCCGTGCTTGCGCTGGTGTGTTTGGGGGACAGAAGCCACACTGGGGCAGAGGTCCTGTCTGCTCTGCAGGGCCAGGCCGAGAGGTGGTTGACGCCACGCCAGCTTAAGCCAGGAATGGTGGTTTGCGACAATGGCACCAACCTCCTCTCCGCCCTCCGACAGGGACAACTGACCCATGTGCCCTGTGTGGCTCACGTCCTTAACCTGGTGGTGCAGCGGTTCTTGGGCAGGTACCCGGGCTTACAGGATGTCCTGAGGCAGGCCAGGAAAGTCTGTGTGCATTTCCGCAGATCTTATAATGCCAGTGCTCGCCTGGCTGAGCTGCAAAAGGAGTTGAACCTGCCCAAGAACCGCCTTATATGTGACATGCCCACCAGGTGGAACTCAACGTTGGCCATGCTGCAGCGGCTGCACACGCAGCAGAGGGCCATCAATGAGTACCTGTGCGACTACGGCACCAGGACAGGGTCAGGGGAGCTTGGTTTTTTTTCTCCACGCCAGTGGGGCATGATCAGGGATGCATGCACTGTCCTGGCACCATTTGAGGAGGCCACGAGGATGGTGAGCAGTGACAGTGCATGCATCAGTGACACTGTACCTCTTGTCCACCTGTTGGAGCACACACTGCGTGGAATAATGGACAGGGCACTTGAGGCAGAACAGAGGCAGGAAGAGGAGGACTTCCTTGCCTCTCAAGGCCCCCTTTACCCAGACAGTGTTCCTTCTGTCCCACCCATCGCACAGGAAGAGGAAGAGGAGGAGGAGGAGGAGGAGGAGGAGGATTGTGTCAGCATGGAGGTGGAGGCTGGCACTCAGCATCATCAGCAGCAGTCTTTTAGGGATGATTTACAGTCCCAAGAAACCAGTGGACTTGTACGTGGCTGGGAGGAGGTGACTGCGGATCATGTCGTCCTTAGTGACCCAGAGGACTCCGGAGCGAATGCCTCAGCAAACCTACGCTGCATGGCCTCCCTGATCCTGCAAAGTCTGCGGAAGGATCCTCGTATTCTTCGGATCAAGGAGAGGGACCATTACTGGCTGGCCACTCTCCTTGATCCACGGTACAAGGGTAAGGTTGCGGACCTTATGTTACCGTCGCAGAGGGAGCAGAGGATGAGACAACTCCGGGAGGCCTTGCAGAAAGGTCTGTGCAACGCGTTCCCAGAGACTGAGAGGTTACAAACTCCTGGTCCAGGACAACGAGTTGCTGAGGCTTCGGCCAGTCAAAGAAGGAGCGGTGGGGAAGGTGGCCGTCTGACCGATGCGTTCAGACAATTCTTTAGTCCGCAGCCCCAAAGTATGATTGGTTCCAGCAACCATCGCCAGCGTCTGATAAACATGGTGCAGGAATATCTAGGGGCAAGGTCAGACTTGGACACCTTCCCCACCGAAAATCCTCTGGCTTACTGGGTCTTGAGGATGGATCACTGGCCAGAGCTTGCACAGTATGCAATTGAGCTACTGGCCTGTCCTGCATCCAGCGTTCTTTCGGAACGCACATTCAGTGCTGCTGGAGGATTTGTCACGGATCACAGGGTGCGCCTGTCCACCGACTCGGTTGATCGACTGACTTTCATCAAGATGAACCAGTCTTGGATCACCACCAGCTACCACACACCTGATGCTGATATAACAGACTAATTGATTTTAACATGTCACATCCCTTCAAGACTGATGCTGATGCTGAGTGTCTGTGCTGTTATGTTGACTGGCTATCCTCCTCCTCCAAGTCCTCAATGATACGATTGATGATGATAGCTTGGAAGATCATTTTTGTTTATGGGTGCCGCCACCAGTGGCTAAGGCCCAATTTTTCAGCCCCTGTTTTACAGGGGCGTGTAATTACAATTTTTTTAGCAATAATTTGCCATAGGGCTCATTGCTGTGCTCCAAGTACAGTATCTGTGAGGGGTTGGAGTGTTGTGGCACCAGTGCCTAAGGCCCAATTTTTCAGCCCCTGTTTAACAGGGGCGTGTCATTACAATTTTTGAAGCAATACTTTGCAACAGGGCTCATTGCTGTGCTCCAAGTACAGTATCTGTGAGGGGTTGTAGTGTTGTGCCACCAGTGCCTAAGGCCCAATTTTTCAGCCCCTGTTCAACAGGGGCATGTAATTACAATTCTTGATCTAATAATTCACAGCAGGGCCCATTCCTGCACCCACCAAGAGTAACTCTGAGGGCTTACAGTGTTGTGTCAACACCACCACCACCACCAAAGGCCCAATTTTTCAGCCCCTGTTCAACAGGGGCATGCAATTACAATTCTTGATCTAATAATTCACAGCAGGGCCCATTGCTGCACCCACCAAGAGTAACTGTCAGGGCTTACAGTGTTGTGGCACCAGCACCACCATCAAAGGCCCAATTTTTACTACCACTGTTCAACAATTATATGTAATTACAATTCCTGATATAATAGTTGACAGCAGGGCGTTCCAGCACCAACCAAGAGTAACTGTGAGTGCTTACAGTGTTGTGCCAACACCAACAACTAAGGGGCCTATTTCTGCAGAGTATCTACGGCAGGTCCCTACTTTCAAACATCCAACTTACAAACGACTCCTACTTGCAAACGCAAGAAGACAACAGGAAGTGAGAGGAAATCTACCCCTAGGAAGGAAAATTCTCTCCTGTAAGAATTAATATGGGAGAAAGGTGTCTCCTCTGTACTGATGCTTTATCAGCAATCCTTGTTTCAAGAAAAACACCACATTTCAAAAACAGTTGTCATTGGGACGGAAAGTGAGGTGAAATGTTCTGAACAGGGGCACAGACAGCAAAACAAATGTTACAGGGGTGATAACCCTTACCTATGTTTTCCAAAAAGTTTAAAAATAGATTTTTGGGCTGGAGCTACACTTAAACAATGTACCTGTTCAAAATTACAAACAGATTCTACATAAGAACAAACCTACAGTCCCTGTCTTGTATGCACCGCCTGTATACGGCTGTTCAGAGTATATAGGGCCTTTTTTATTTTATGTGCGGGGTTCCCCTTAATATCCATACAAGACCCAAAGGGGCTGGTAATGGGCTGGGGTAGGGGGGGGGGGGGTCATGGGGTAGCTATGCCATTTTTCTTAAAGATTTTCATCCATATTACCAGGACCAGACATTACATTAAAGCCGCAAGCAGTTTTAAATGGCTTTTTTTTCCTTTAGAAGTGTCATTTTGTGCAGGGACAGTTCTAAACACGGGAAACACGTGGCACTTCACAGGCATACTTTAGACACCCCCCAGGTACGATATTTAAAGGAATATTTGACTTTTTTTTTTTCACTTTATGCATCATTAAAATGACTGCTCCCGAAAAACGACCGTTTTTAAAACTTCTTTTTGCATTGATACATGTCCCCTGGTGCAGAACCCGGGTTCCCAAACCCTTTTTAGGACAATAACATGCATAATAGTTGTTATAATTAGCACTTTAGAATTCAAACGTTCGCATCCATTGTATTTAATAGGGTTCTAATGTTCGTACGAACTTTCGGTCCGTTCGCGGGTTCTGGTGCGAACCGAACCCGGGGGTGTTCGGCTCATCACTAATGCCAAGAAGAATTAAGGCAGTTCTGAAGGCAAAAGGGGGTCCAACCCGGTACTAGCAAGGTGTACCTAATAAAGTGGCCAGGGAGTTTGTATATAGCTTCAAACAAAGCAATAACTCATAAACAAACAAATAAAGCCCTGGGAAAACACTTGCTTTCCCAAACCAGTTTAGTAAGTCTTAACAAAGAGTCAACCCGTAAGCGTAGATCTTCATGATCACAATTTCACCCGTATACATCACCTGCGCAATAAAAACATAAACTGTGGTTGCAATTCCCTTGAACACTGTGAGGACAAAGGAAATACCACAAGGCGCCTTTCACACGGATGGCTGTTTTGCCGCAGTTAAAAGCATGTAAAATGTTCTGTGAAATTCAAGGCTCAATGCACTGCGATTAGCTGCATTTGTACATTGCGATTACCTGCATTTACGTGCCATTACATCCGGCCGCGTTTAGCTGCGGTAGTCATTCCCATAGCAACCCTTTTTATACCTACTGATTATGATGTGCTTCCTGTTCTTTTTTTTTTCTCACGCTGCTATCCGCAGTTGACAAAAAAGACTGCGATTACCTGCGGTTATGTGCATATAGCTGCGCTACATCGCACCTGGACACATTCAATTCTATTTTTTCTATTCGCACCAAACCGCATGTAACGAAATCGCAGCTAAACGCTGTGTGTGAATGGGGCCATAGGAAAGCATTGTGTGCTTTTAGCTGCAGTAGAAAACTAGAAAATCCACAGCTAAAAGCACCATTCTATCCGTCCGTGTGAAAGGGGCCTAATACCCATAATACTACTATGCTAAAAAGGGTACAAAACACAACAGGGACTCAGTCTGCTTAGTGGAACCTCATATCATTTTTTAATTGTATTTCTTTTTTTAGCAACATGTTAACACATTACTCAGTTCACCTTATCTGCATTTAAGGCAACAGTATTTCCACGTTCAATGCACTCTGCATTGAGCAAGAATGCACACATCAGCAGATATGGTAAAGGAGTACATTAGCGCAAATATCCAGGCACTGCATGCCAATTATCTTCATAGCGATTTCTTCCTGTGCGTTTCCTTTTCATTACTCAGATCTAATGTTTCTGTATGAATGTGGATCATTCAAGTTTCATTATGAAGTACAATGAAAATGTATCCATACCTGCAAATTGCTGACAGCTTGTTCATATGGTAAGAAAAATTGCAATGACCCTGTTTATAAATTAGTTTGTTTTATATGCAGCATTTAATATTGTAGGGTAACAATTTAATCGTATTAACTACATAAAAATTCCACTTTCTCTTATCGTCCATGGACCGACGCAGCTCTCATACTGATTACATGTGGGTATATGTCCCTGCTCGCAGGAGAAGACCTAGGCAGAATGTTAGAGGTTAAAACATTCTAGAACAAGCCAGAGCTGAACAGCCCCGCCCAGGGGGGCGGTCCCTCCGAACATTACCCTTCCACCTGCAGCTAATCAGCCTCAGTTTTTTTCTGCCTAGCAGAAGGAGAAGACGTGGCTCTCAGGAGCCAGTCTCCTGGAAGATTTTACTTTTGATTTTTATTCCTTTGGGAATTTTATTATTTGATTTTTGAGACCTTCAATCAACTGTCGGCTGGGCAACAGGTTGGGTACACTAGTATCCTCGTAGTCTTCCCTGTCCGACCATCGAGCGTGCTGATCCTCGCCTTGTGTGCGTGAGACTCAGTTCACGACATACCCCATGACTCCAGGGGTGGCCGGGTTGCTTTCATGCTCCCGCGGTCCTCTCAAGATTGAACAGTACTTGACTGACTGTATCTCTCGCGGTGGACCGGGCCGACAGCTACGCAGTACGACTCTGTGATAGGTCTGTCTGAAACAAGCCAGTGGGTCCCTGAAAGGGACGGGTAAGTAGTCTCTCCTACTGCAGGTGAGTACATGCTGGCTGTGTTTCTGTGTGTGGGGGTTTCTCCCTGTCCCCCCCCCTGTTATGCTGCTCTCTGCACCCTGTACTGGTGCTGTGCTGTGGGGTGCTTGGGGGTCACTCTGGCCTGGCTGGGCGCTCATGTCTGCAGTTTTTTCTGGTGTGTGAGGTGATTATTGCGTGCGCCATTGGCGCTGTTTGAGGTGGTTATTGCGTGCGCCATTGGCGCGCATTAGAGCTTTGAATTTTGCGCTCGGCGCCCATCTTGGCGTTCAGTGGCAGTTATGGCTGCGGACGGCGGCCATTTTCTTGTGGCCGCCGCTCATTTATTTCTGGCGGCGGCGCGAATCCCCTCACAATCTCCTCACAGACTGAGCTGTCCTTAAGGGTTGGTGGGTCCTCCCGGGTATCCCCTCCTCAGCGTAGCCAGTGGGTGGACTGTATATTCACTGTATAGTGTATAAGGTCTCAGAGGGTGGCGTTTATGGAGTCTGATACACCTGCTCTCCACATTGCCTGGGGCAACTGGCAGTGCTGCACAGTTAAACATGTTCATATGTTTCCTGCACCTGCGGTCCTTATGGACCAGTTGTCAGCAGTCCTGGAATCATTCCTGTCAGAATGGAAGCGGTGTGCGAGCAAAAGGAGCTATAAGCCCCCTCCCCCCACAAAAATCTTTAGTGAAGGAGTGCTCTGAGTCAGATATGGGCCTAGCTATTGGGCTCAGGACCCTACCTCTGAATATTTAATGTTTATGAACAGGACATTCCCTTGTGAGGAAGACTCCAGTTCTGTGTCAGTGAATGACAGGGCGCTTGTAAGTGATCTCATTGATGATGTGAGAAACACACTCAGGCTGAAATTGCTGTGACAAGCTTTTCTTTTACACAGTTTCCTCACTGTTTTCCTCACACGCTGCCTCAAGAGCAGCATGGATGAGGGAGGACTTTATTCATTTATGTCTCTAATCCCTGTGAGCCTTATGTGTGATACCTGAGGTAACATTTCCCGCCATTTCCTGGGGAATGATTTGAGCTCTGACAGACACACGGTCTGAGGATCAGAGGTTACCTGTTACCTGCATGCTGCTTCAGCAGCACAGTCAAGCAGGTTGGAATGATACAGAGAAGATTATGCGCCTCTGCGCCATAATTTAAACTCATCCTATACCTCTACACTGCATACATTCACAGTGTATGTATGTGTTATTGGTCTCTGTGTCTGCGTGGCTGTCCCCACATTCCAATGCTGTTTCAGTGCCATACATGATATAAACGTACAAAATATGTTTATGCACGACTCCAGATACATTCACAGTATATGTATGTATTATACTCTCTGGGTTGGCGGGGGCTCCGGTGTCCTCCTGCACTCTCATGGTATGTGCGCTTCGGCTCTCTGCACAGTATAGACATGTTCAATATGTTTATTGCACATATTATACATGTTTACAGTATGGGTATACTGTTTGCGTGGGGTTCCTCCGGGTACTCCGGTTTCCCCCCACGCTCCAATGGAAATGCACAGCATAAACATGTGCAATATTATGTTGATTCACATGCTATAATTCCTACACGGTATCTGTGTGCTGTCTGCGTGGAGTTCTTCCGAGTGGGCGCTTCGGCGCTATGCACAGTCTAAATTTGTGCGATTGGACCTACCCGGTATGTCTTTGCAGTCTGCGTGGGTTTCCGCCCACGCTACATGACATGCATGCCTTTGGTGCAATACACGATGTAAACATACACATTATGTTTATACACTACACTAAATACATTCACAGTAGTTGTAGGTATTGCATGCTCTGAGTATGCGTGGGGTACTTCGGTTCCTCACACGCGCCAACGGTGTGCGCGCCTTCGGTGCTTTGCACACATGAGCTTGTGCAAAAGGTTTAACACACACACTATAATACCTACACGGTATGCGTATGCAGTCTGCGTGGGTTTCTGCCCATGCTACATGACATGCATGCCTTTGGTGCAATACACGGTGTAAACATACACATTATGTCTATACACTACACTAAATACATTTACAGTAGCTGTAGGTATTGCATTCTCTGAGTATGCGTGGGGTACTTCGGTTCCTCCCACGCGCCAACAGTGTGCTCGCCTTCGGTGCTATGCACACATGGGCTTGTGCAAAATGTTTAGCACACATACTATAATACCATACACGGTATGCGTATGCAGTCTGCATGGGTTTCATCCGGGTGCTCAGGTTTCTCCCCTGCGTTCCAATGGTGTGCGCATTCTCAGCGCTATGCACAGTATAAACATGTGCAATTTGTTTATTCGCAGGCTAACATACCTACACGGTTGTGTACGCAATCTGTGTGGCTGGTTTACGTCCAGGCCCCGATGATGTGCACGCCTTCGTCGCTGGCACAGTATATACGCGTTTAATAGGTTTATCCACAAATACTAAACTACATACGCCGTATGTGGTGGTATTATGCTCTTTGTGGCTGGGTGGGTTTCCTCCCACACTCTCCATTTGTGCGTTTGACGCAATACATAGTATAAACTATGTGTTTGCACAATCAGCACCTATCCATGGGTAGCTGCTGGATGGAGCATTGTCACAAGGATCCCTGGTTTCAGGGGTATCACTTTCCACCTGCTTTCAGTGGTGATCAGAAGCGCTGGCTTGGACTGTGTTCGCCAGGCTGGGGTTGGCGTTGCGCCCATTAGTGGCTGCGTCTCTGGCATTTTTTGTAGCTCAATGACTGGGCAAAAGCCTCTGCTTCATTCATCAGTCATCTAGCAGGTGCACTACAACTGCTTTAGCCTTTAGGGTCTCTGTGCCCGGGGTGGGTTTGCGCCACCTGTGGAGGCTGAGGTACTAGTCCTCTGACCGAGTTTCTAGGGAAGTTCCGTCAAGTTGCCTTTATTGGCCAACATTTGAGGCACCCTGTACACTGGGGCCTCCCTTCTCTGATACATTGCGGAGTCTCTTTGGGATTTTCATACGTCTCGCTGCAAGACGGTCCTGTCGGCCGTGTGCATTGCAGGCGAAGGGTCCTTGCATCCGGAGGTGTTTCCACCTTCTTTACCGGAGGTGGGGCACCGGAAGTGGACCTTGTGGCCTCTCGACTCACTCGCAAGGTGGCAAGATCGTGGTCAGGTCCAGGGACCCCTGGGCGGATGCGTTAGACGTGTTGGAAGCCCGTGTGGGCAGTATCGCCTGATATATGCTTACCCTTTGCTACTGTTGTTGCCTCGCCGGCTTCGCAGAGCATACTTCATCCTGCTTTTACAGTCCTTGGCTTTAATGGCATGGCTGTTTAAAGCCAGGTGCTAAAGGACCGAGTTCTCTCGTATTCGGTCATCTCTTCTATGTTGTTGACATGGGAATCTTCCTCCAGAAAGATCTCACCGTACCTGGAAGGCTTACATCGCTATGTGCAAGGAACTTGAGTGGCATCCTCGGATGTTTTCCGTTCCCAGGATTTTGCTGTTCTTACAGCGTGGTGTGACCCAAAAGCTGGCCTTGCATACCTTTTTTTTTTTTTTTTTTTGAGGGTCGGATTTCGGCCCGGACTGTCTTTTTCAACGACCGCTGCCGGGCCATTCCTCGATTAGCACCTTTTGGGCAGGGGGTTCGCCATGTGGTCCCCCCTGTCAAGCCTCCTCTCCCTACTTGGGATCTGATTTTGATGCATCTCGGTTCTCCAAGAACATCCCTTTTGAGAATATCAGAGAGATTCCTCTCTTGACCTTGTCCCGGAAGTTGGCCTTATTGGCCATTGCTTCGGTTAGACGGGTGTCTGAGTTGGCAGCCTTGTCTGGCAAGTCGCCTTACTTGGTCCTCCATAAGGATATGTTGGTGTTGCGCCCACGACCATCCTTCTTTTCTAAGGATGGTCTTGGCCTTTCACCTTAAGAAGGACATTGTTCTTCCGTCCTCACCCATCGCTTCCCTGAGAGTTTGCGCTTCATACATTAAGATGGGTACAAGCCTTACGAGTGTACCTGTCTGCTACTGTTTCCATTCGGAAATCTGTGTCTGGTCCAAAACAGGGCCGAGCGGTGTCGTCTGCCACCGTCTTTAGGTGGATCAGGCAGACCGTCATACAGGCCTATGCCCTTAAGGGGCGGGCGCCTCCCTTTCCGGTTGCGGCGCATTCCACCAAGGCAATTGGTGCTTCCCGGGCCTTCTGACATCAAGCGTCGGTTGCACAAGTGTGCAAGGCGACGACCTGGTCGTCCGTTCATACCTTTTCAAAGTTCTACAAGGTTGATGTGGCTGCATCTTCGGATGCTTCCTTCGGCCGCAAAGTGTTGCAGGCTGCTGTCTAATGTTGCAACTCCTCCGTTGAGGGGCTCTGCTGGTTTGGAGTGAAGTTTTGGTTGTTCCTTACTTTTTTTGCTCCCACCCTTTTCTTATACTGCTTTGGGACTTCCCACATGTAATCAGTATGAGAGCTGCGTCGGTCCATGGACGATAAGAGAAAATAGGATTTTTGTACTCACCGTAAAATCCGTTTCTCTGACGTCCATGGACCGACGCAGCACCCACCCTTCCTTTTAAGTTTGTCTTGCTTTGTTACGAACTGAGGCTGATTAGCTGCAGGTGGAAGGGTAATGTCCGGAGGGACCGCCCCCCTGGGCGGGGCTGTTCAGCTCTGGCTTGTTCTAGAATGTTTTAACCTCTAACAATCTGCCTAGGTCTTCTCCTGCGAGCAGGGACATATACCCACATGTAATCAGTATGAGAGCTGCGTCGGTCCATGGACGTCAGAGAAACGGATTTTACGGTGAGTACAAAAATCCTATTTTTACTCAACAATTTTAATTGAAAAAAAAAAAATACACCAGATATGATTTACAATCAACGATAGAAGCTGACATGAAAAAGTACAAGTGGATCAATGTGGAAGTTAAAGCAATCAAATGAATCATTACTCAACATAATCTCAATAGTTGTCACATAGCATTCCTCTTCACTACTGTTTTGCTATGTCTCTTTTAGGCTTTTAGGTTGCAGTAAAGCAAGGTAGCAGAAACCCCTATAGTATTGTAGCACTTACCTCCACCGGAGCTGCCAATGATGGTGGGTTCTCTGTTCTGCCATGACTTATCAAACTGACTATCATGTACCTGGTGATGGAGTCTGACGTGGAGAGGAAGGCGATCTCATACACCTCTGACTCGGTACCCCTGATAAGGTGTACAGCTTGTATAACAGTGTAAATTTGCTGTCCCCTCAAAATAACTCAACACACAACCATTAATGTCTAAACAGCTGGCAACAAAAGTGAGTACACCCCGAAGACCGCTTTCACACTGGGGCGGTGCGGGCGTTAGCAGTAAAGCCTTGCTATTTTTAGCAGCGCTTTACTGCTGTTGTAGCAGCGCTTTTCGGACCCTAGCGGGCGCTTTTACCCGCCGTTATCGGCCGAGGAAAGGGTTAATAGCGCCCGTTTTGCGGCGCTGCACTTGCTGCCCTGTGTCACATTCTAGCCTGCATCCAAGTGCACACAGTCCTCTCATCTGCAACCGCCTCCACCAGAACTGCCAGGCACTTGTGCCACTCCAGGCTCTTGTACCTCCTGGATGCAGGCTAGAATGTGACGCAGGGCAGCAAGTGCAGCGCCGCAAAACGGGCGCTATTAACCATTTCCTCGTCTGCTAGCGGGGGTTAAAAGTGCCCCGCTAGGGTTCGAAAAGTGCCGCTACAACAGCGGGAAAGCGCTGCTAAAACTAGCGAGGCTTTACTGCTAACGCCCGCACTGCCCCAGTGTGAAGGCGGTCTTCAGGGTGTAGTTGCCTTTGTTGCCAGCGGTTTAGACATTAATGGCTGTGTGTTGAGTTATTTTGAGGGGACAGCAAATTGACACTGTTATGCCTCGTACACACGACCGGTTTTCCCGACGAGAAAACTGCCATGATAGCTTTTGGCCGGGAAAACTGGCCGTGTGTATGCTCCAGTATCTCACAATAGTGAGTACACCCCTCACATTTTTGTAAATTATTCTACCTTATATGTGACAACACTGAAGAAATGACACTTTGCTACAATGTAAAGTAGTGAGTGTACAGCTTGTATTATGCCTCGTACACACGACCGGTTTTCCCAAGTGTCCGGAGTGTTCCAGAGTGTCTCCGAGTGTCTCTGAGCGTCTCCGAGCGCCCCCTCACCTCTGGTCAAATGAGGTACTGCTTACACCAGCAGTGACTGTGGAACCAATTATCTGGGCTTCCATTGTTTCATATGGGGAAACTTGCTTTGATATACGAGTGCCTTGGATTACAAGCATGCTTCTGGAGTGGATTATGCTCGTTATCCAAGGTACTACTGTGTTTACATATATATATATATATATATATATATATATATATATATACACATACACACTATATTGTCAAAGGTATTGGGACACCTGTCTTTACATGCATATGAACTTTAAGGGGCATCCCAGTCTTAGACCTTAGGGTTCAATATTGAGTTGGCCCACCCTTTGCATCTATAACAGCTTCAACTCTTCTGGGAAAGCTGTCCACAAGGTTTAGGAGTGTGTCTATGGGAATGTTTGACCATTCTTCCAGAAGTGTATTTGTGAGGTCAGGCACTGATGTTGGATGAGAAGGCCTGGCTCACAGTCTCTTCTCTAAGTCATTCCAAAGGTGTTCTATCGGGTTGAGGTCAGGACTCTGTGCAGGCCAGTCACACTCCTCCACTCCGATTCGCTCATCCATGTCTTTATGGACCTTGCTTTGTTTACTGGTCCAAATCATTTGGTAGAGGGGGGATTTATGGTGTGGGCTTGTTTTTCAGGGGTTGGGCTTTGCCCCTTCGTTCCAGTAAAAGGAATTTTTAAAGCGTCAGCATACCAAGACATTTTCGACAATTTCATGCTCCCAACTTTGTGGAACAGTTTGGGAATAGCCCCTTCCTGTTCCAACATGACTGCGCACCAGTGCACAAAGCAAGGTCCTTCGTGTAAATACAGTATTTGTATTAAAGCGGAGCTCCACCCTAAAGTGGAACTTCCGCTCATCGGAACCCTCTCCCCCCTCCGGTGTCACATTTGGCACCTTTTAGGGGGGAGGGGGGTGCAGATACCTGTCTAAGACAGGTATTTGCACCCACTTCCGTGCATACAGTCTGCGGGTAGACTGCGGGTAGTGCGTCACTTCCCGGCCCCCCCCCCCCGTTGTGTTCTGGGAAACACACGGCTCCCAGAACACAGCGGTGACTAATGAAAGACACGCAGCGCTGCTCGCGCATGTGCAGTAGTGAAGCTGCAACGCTTCACTTCCTGATTCCCTCACCCATGATGGCGGTGGGGCAGCCGAGAGACGAGCAATCGCTCATCTTCTGCTGCCGACGTCGCTGGACTCCAGGACAGGTAAGTGTCCTAATATTAAAAGTCAGCAGCTGCAGTATTTGTAGCTGCTGGCTTTTAATATTTTTTTTATAGCGGAGCTCCGCTTTAACACATCTACCATGCATGTTTATCTATGGTAAGAATTTTGACGGTGTGGATTGATTTACTAACAGTGTACAGATTGTTCAGTTGGCAAAAAGTACATTCCCAAGGAACTATATCTAAACATATGCTTTTTCTCGTGGGGAAAGGCCTTCCTGGGAGTCATTTAGATGAACAGGTGCCACACTACCAATATGTGCCAAATGCTGCAGGCATCGTTCTCTTGAACATCAAGCAGCAGAGAAAAATGTTATTAAGTGCTTGTGTTTTTAGTAAACCACATCATCCCTGGCATCTGTAGAACACTTATTCCAGAAACACATGCTTAATGTCACCATTTTCTACCAGAGTAATAAGTTGGATGGTACCCAAACTGCCTTCGTCTACCCAAGGCAAATGATCATTTTTCTGTGGACTTTTAACCTTAATGTTACAATATTCAAGGCATTGTGAAAGCATGCTCTCTAAATTATTAAAAGCAAACCTGTCAGCAATAGAATGAAACAATATAGGGGTTGCATTTACTTTTTTTTACATTTTGGCAGTCAATGGTAAGCAATGTGCAATAGAAATGAAGCTGCTTTTGCATCATTGACTTTAGTAAAAAAAACTGCTTGAAAATAGTAGTCCTCACAAGGGAAATAAGACAATAAACATTAAACATGTGATATGCGGCGCCAGGTGTACACGAGACTGCATGGGACATTGTTTTAATGCTTATTCTTGTTGGCGTTTTCTGTTTTCCTCTATTTATTCAAGTAAATGGTCTCAGTGATCCTCACAGGAATCAATGATTCTTTGTTTGAGCAGCAAGCTGCCTTTCTACATTACGTTGGCAAAAGGAGCAAATTACCTGCATGCTTGTTTAGCCTAAAACTTTCTAAATTGAAATAGCCTATTTATGTTTTGTTTTTCTTATAAGGGTTGTATATAGCAGTATTTTGGAAGCTTTTTCAAGTAAAAAGTTTGAAATTCTACAAAATCTGGAGGCACCCAATTCTAAAATGTAAAAAAAAAAGATTGGTTTTCCATAATGCAGCAACTTCCACACACATAGGACACCCAACATTAGAGGTGGTTTATTCTTACAAAGCAAATAGACATGTGAAGAACTATTTTCTTTTTTCTTTTTTATTTAAATAAAATGTTTGTTTGTTTAGTTAAATTAGTTTAATGTGTTTTTTCAAATTTTCAAATTCGGCATCGAATTCGAATCAGTATATGAATTCAAATTGGCATTCAAATTTAAAGATTCAAAATTTTAATTATATACTTTCTACTTTAGTCTATTCTATTCTATTGGGGTTTTTTTTCAATTCAATTCTTTTCTATTCTATTCTTTTATTTTCTATGCTCTTTTTTTTTTCTATCCTACTCTAATCTACTCCATTCGAAATTCAAATTTTGGAAGACAGTTATATTCATTCTATTCTATTTTTCTATTCTATTGTTTTCTATTCTATTCAAAGCAATTCTATTAAAATTTATTATATTTGAAATTCAAATTTCAGGAAACGGCTATATTGTTTCTATTTTACTCTATTCTAATGCTGTTCTATTCCTTTCTATTCAATTTTTTTTTCTATACTACTCTACTACTACTATTGTTATCAATTCTATTTGTGTTCGAATTTATTTTATTCAAAATTCGAATTTTGGAGGAAGGTTATGTTCTTCCTATTTTATTCAGTTCTATTGGTTTTTTCTATTCTATTCTTTTCTATTCTATTCTATTATTTTATTTTCTAATATATTTGATTATATTCTTTTTTTCCTATTCTATTCTGTTCTGTTTTACTCTGTTCTATTATATTATTTTCTATTTTATTTTATTCTATTCTTGTTTTCAAATTCGATTTAGAGTTTCGGCCTGATTTTGTTTCGTCATTTTAGACTCATTTAGATTCGTTACTATTTTTTTTTTTCACAAGAAAAGATTTGTTACTATTTAATTTGGAAATTTGAATTGTGGAAAACAGTTATGTTCTTTAGATTTTATTCTATTCTATTGTTTTTTGTATTCTATTCTCTTATTTTCTATTCTATTCTATTCCTTTATTTTATATTATATTTGATTATATTCTTTTATTTTCTATTATATTCTGTTATGTTTTACTCTGTTCTAGTCTATTCTTTTCTATTCTATTTCTTTATTTTCTATTTTATTTATTTTTTATTCTTGTTTTCAAATTTGATTTTGAACTTCAGCTGAATTACGTTTTGTTATTTCGAAACTCATTTAAATGACTTACTATTTATTTTGGAAATTCGGATACATCCGAATTTTATTAAAACAAAAAATTTGTCCCAATTTCAATTTGGAATGAAACAGACCGCACATGTCTAAAAGCAAATACACCTTTGCACACTGGTATTGACTAGTATTTTAGGGTTTCTTTTCCACCTCTGTTTTTTGGTGCTTTGTATTTTCCCCCCATATTTTTGTATATCACCCCAGAAATGATGGAGTAGGGCAGGGGTGTTTTTAATCATGGAACAATTTTCATTTCTTGAGGCCCCATTCCTACCTGTGAGGTTTTGTAGCTTGCGGCTCAAAGTTCCAGAACATGCAACAAACAAAATCCCCTGTAATTAAATGGTGGCTGTTCACGTATGAATGTTCTGGTACTTGTAGCTCATTTTGAACACATTTTGGTATTTTTGACCCCATAGACTTCAGTGGGAATGTCTTTAAATCCTCAAAAGTTGGGTTTTAGGATTTTTTTTCAGGTGTATTTTAGGCTTTTTTTTGCCTTTAGAAACTGGTCTCCTAGTGCTTCACATTGGCTTGGCTAAAACATAAATGCATGAAGCTTAAATACACATGTGAAATGCTTGAAATATGCTTTTAAAACGATCATATAAGTGTGCAGAAACACTCAAAATCTCTCAAATAAAAACAAAGAAAAATAACCCAACACAGGTGTAAATGCAGCCTTAGAGATGTGGCACACTGGTGCAAAAAAACAGTAAAAAAAAAACAAAAAAAAATGCATTACAGGTCAGTGTTCTACACAAGTTTGCGTAAATATGCGCAAATACACACATAAATGCATATCACTGCTCCCTGTGCATAGCGTCCAACTGATTTCTCATTTTTAACAAAGTCCCCCTGTTCGCCCCTCTTTCCTTCTCATTTGTCCCTCATTTTTAGTCTGATTTATCTAGTTATATATAAAATGCATTATTTATCTATTCAAAAGTGTTTCCCAGTGCTAAACCATTCATCCAATTTCTAAATTGCTGGATCTGTAAATTTCAGAAGCCAGTATCAAGGAATAGTAGTGGTAAAAAAACACTTGTTGGTTTAACCAATCTTTTTTTTATATAATTCTCCTTTAAGGGGGAGGGGCATGGCTGGGGGTGTGTTCTATGCCTACATATGTAGCACTACCCCCGTAGGAGCTGCTGGTTATTTTTGGTCCTGCCGTTACCCCACAGTTCAATGTACTTGGCTCTAAATTGGGCAATGAGCCCACAGATGCATTCACCAGTCACTCAGTCTTTTTTCCAATGCTTTTTATTAAACAACTTGTAGCAGTAGAGGGATGAAGGGTTAGGGGAAAGTTCAGATACCTTGTGCCGATCACTGAGGAACTTGAGATCCAGAAGACAAATACAACTCCTTGTCACCGGATCTTGCTCACCCGGATAGGCCTCTCTCACTGGCCTAGCAGCCAGAATGATGCACAGACAAAAGTCTCTGCCACAGACTTGATGATAGCAATAACTATTTGTACAATCCTCTGTCACAGGATTCGATGATCAGCAATAGACAAGCGAACACAGCTACACAGTACCTAAAGTCCCTTTAAGCCATCCGGCAGTACTGTGAGGTAGATTGGGTAGGATGCATCCTCCAATTGAGTCACCAGGCTCCTCTTGAGATACCAGCCTTTTGCTCGGTGCTCTCCAAGATGAGTCCTCCCCCAGATCCTTCAATTGCTCAGCTTCTTCCCGCAGGACAGACAGCACAGGACCACCTCTGAACCAGTAGGCCCCAGACAGGCTTCTGGGTCTACTTGCAGTCACGTAGCCTCGGGTCAGCAGGCCCCGAGGCAGAAGAGCAGTTGTCACATACCTTAGGCCAGGCGGGCAATGAGGTGAGAGAGAGAGAAAAATGGCGTCTGCCCCTTAAGTATCCTCTCCCAGAATGCACACCAGTGAACCACTCTCACTAGGCTGTTTCTGGGGAAAAGGACATCCAATAAACCTCAGCCTGTTGTCCTTCCATCACTGGCCTGTGGTGACAACGACACCTACAGCCGACAGTGTGGAACTGCACACAACACAGCCAATGCTGGAGCAGAGGCTAATTTAGCCATAATATTGAATTTGAACTATGTACATGTAGCGCCCTGCTCCTGATGATCAGGCGCTATGTTAAATTTAGTGGGTTTTTGAGCTGGTAGTTAGCTCAGACTTTGTAATGATTAAGGCTAAATCGGCCTCTGTTCCGGCTGTGACTGTGTTTGGAAGAACTTCCCCCTGTTTGCCTGTGGGTGGTGTTACCACCCCAGGCCAATGTTGGAATACAAGCAGGCCAAAGTGTATTAGGTATTTTTCCCTGAGAACAGCTTAGTGGGAGTGGTATCCCCGCTGGGCATGCTGGGGAAGGGTACTTAAGGGGCAGACGCCATTTTCTCGGGGCTCTCTTCGCCTCGTGGCCCTCCTGGCTCGAGGTATGTGATACTGGAATTTCAGCCGCAGAGCCATGTTGGCCTGAGGCTGCATCTCTACCAGGTAGGCCCAGTTGTCCTGACTGGGGCCTTTACTTTGAAGGTGATCCTGTGCTGTCTGTCCTGCGGGAGGAAGCCACTCAATGGAGGAAGCCAGCAGGGGACCTGTCCTGGAGAGGACCAAGCGGAAGGCTGGTATCTTGAGGAATGCCTGGGGACCCTATTGGAGGATGCAGCATAGCTAATGTTACCTTACAGTGTGCCGGGCAGGGATGAGCCGAACACCCCCCTGTTCGGTTCGCACCAGAACCTGCGAACAGACAAAATGTTTGTGTAAACTTTAGAACCCTATTAAATACAATGGACTCGAACGTTCGAAATCTAAAGTGTTAATTATAAAGGCTAATATGCAAGTTATTGTCCTAAAAAGTGTTTGGGGACTGGGGTCCTGCCCCAGGGGACATGTATCAATGCAAAAAGAAGTTTTAAAAACGGCCGTTTTTTCGGGAGCAGTGATTTTAATAATGCTTAAAATGAAAAAATAAAAGTGAAATATTCCTTTAAATTTCGTACCTGGGGGGTGTGTATGATATGCATGTGAAGTGGCGCATGTTTCCCGTGCTTAGAACTGTCCCTGCAAAAAATGTCATTTTTGAAAGAAAAAAATGCATTTAAAACTGACTCGCGGCTATTAATGAATTGTCGGCTCCCGGTAATACATTCAAAAGTCATTGATAAAAAAAAAAAAAAAAAAGCGTGGGGGTTCCCCAGAATTCAATTACCAGGCCCTTCAGGTCTGGAATGGATATTAAGGGAAACCCCGCCGCAAATTTAAAAAAAAATTGACGTGGGGTTCCCCCAAATATCCATTCCAGGCCCTTCAGATCTGGCATGGATTTTAAGGGGAACTCCACCCCAAATTTAAAAAAAAAATGGCGTGGAGTCCCCCTAAAAATCCATACCAGACCCCTTATCCGAGCACGCAACCTGGCCGGCCTCAGGGGAAAAGGGGGGGACGAGAGAGCGGCCCCCCCTCCCTCCTGAACCGTACCAAGCCACATGCCCTCAACATGGGGAGGATGTCCCCATGTTGATGGGGACAAGGGCCTCATCCCCACAACCCTTGCCCGGTGGTTGTGGGGGTCTGCGGGCGGGGGGCTTATCGGAATCTGGAAGACCCCTTTAACAAAGGGGACCCTCAGATCCCGGCCCCCCCCTATGTGAATTGGTAAGGGGTACATTGTACCCCTACCATTTCACAAAGAAAGCGTAATTTTTTTTTTAAAAAAACACACAAACACCTTGAAAAAGTCCTTTATTAAAAAAAAAAAAAAAAAACATTCCAGCGGTGAAATCCAGTGTCCCGCGGCGATCCCGATGTCCAGCGCTGTCCTTCATTGGTTGTGCCTGAGCGGACCTGATGGGGAACTCCCTCTCAGTATTTTAAATGTATAGACCCACCCCTTCTTAAGTTCCCCATCAGGTCCGCTCAGCGGACCAGATGCGGAACATGAGAAGGGGCGGGTCTATACATGTATTACCAAAGTGAGAGCAGTTCCCCATCAGGGCCGCCCCCTCGGTATGTCGGCCCCGCCTACGTCATTGGCTTGAGCGGGGAACTTCCTTCACTATGTAAATTTAAATTACACACCTTGAAAGCAATGGGCTGCATTCAGATCAGTGAAAATAAAAAATGCCTGAACACCTAAAAACATGGTATTTTTGACACCTTAGATATTTTTTTATCATTGTTCCTCTCGTGGGGGTGTTTGTAAACCCTACAAAGACCTAATCTGACAGCACTTCTGTACTCCGGCAGCTGTGTGTACAGGAATACAGGAGTGATACACTGGCAGGAAGGAGGAGCTGGAGAGGGGAAGAGAACACAGCCTGCACCTCCTCCCGGCTTTTCTGATGGGGACAATTGATGTAAGAGGACACTTTGATGGGGATATTTGACGTATGAGCAAACTCTGATGGGGACAGTTGATGTAAAGGGTAACTCTGATGGTGTTCTTGATGTAAGTGGGCATTCTGATGGGGACAGTTTATGTAAAGGGTAACCCTGATGGTGTTCTCGATGTAAGAGGACACTCTGATGGGGACATTTGATGAATGAGCATAGGCGTGCGCAAGGGGTGTGCCAAGTGTGCCTGGGCACACCCTAATCCTGGGGTTGGCAACCCATCAATGGCGGGCAGGTGACAGGTAAACCACAATCCTTCCTTGTCGACCCTCAGAACCTGGACTGGAATAGCGGTGGGGGTGGAACTTAGTGGAACCAATTTGTATTTTCCGCCTATAGCAGCTGAAAGTAGGCTTCTCCTCCTCCCTCTCGTTGACATTTAGCTGCCACAGGTGGAAAATACAGGGGATCGGTACCAATATTTTCCACCCCTCAACCCCTCCTGTCCCTGTTCCTCTTCTTTCTGTTGTCCGGGTCCCCCTGTATGCTCCCTGGCTCCCCCTTTCTCCCATTGTTTCAGGATGGAGAGTGGGGAAGAGGCCGGTAAATATGTCAAACACATATGTGTTGGAGCTTTGGCGTGCACACCCTAATGCAATAGGCTGCGCGCACCTATGTGAATGAGAAAACTCTGATAGCAACAGTTGATGTAAAGGGTGACTCTAATGGTTTCCTTGATGTAAGTGGGCATTCTGATGGGGACAGTTTATGTAAAGGGTAACTCTGATGGTGTCCTTGATGTAAGTGGGCATTCTGATGGGGAAAGTTTATGTAAAGGGTAACTCTGATGGTGTTCTTGATGTAAGGGGGCATTCTGATGGGGACAATTGATGTAAGAGGACACTCTGATGGGGACGTTTGATGTATGAGGAAACACTAATGGGGACAGTTGATGTAAAGGATCCCTCTGATGGTGCTCTTGATGTAAGAGGGCATTCTGATGGGGACAATTGATGTAAGAGGATATTCTGATGGGGACATTTGATGTATGAGGACACTCTAATGGGGACGTAATGTAAGTGGAACTCAGATGGGACCCTGATGTAAGGTGGGACTCTGATGGGGACTGTCATGTAAAGAGGGGACTTCTTATGTGAGGAGGGGCTCTGATAGGGACACCTGGACTAACTGTCAGACGTTGTTTCAGGGTCATAACTCGTGATACAGAAGAATGTCAAGCTATGAATGTCTGCCACACTGTGTGACAGACTGTCAGTGACTCATAAGCCTCATACACACGGTTGGACTTCAAACAAACTTTTCTGTGGATTTTTGTCCGAATGGAGTTGGCCGGGCACACCCATAGCATACACACGGCAGGACTTTTCTGCAAACTTTCCCAAAACTTTTCCAACATCACGTGGTTTTTCTGCTCTTTTCTGCTCTTTACCGCCACCCTTTGGTCAACTTCTGCTATTGTTGGTTGATTTTAACATTGGTTCTGGGCATGCGTATTTGTCCTTCGGACAAAAGTCTGATGGATTTCTGTACACGCAGTCGGACTTTGCTCCATCGGACTTTTGTTGCTGAAAAGTTTGTCCGTTTGCAGACCGAACATTTGTCCGATGAATACCAAAAAAGTTTGTCCGATGGAGCGTGCAAACGGTCGGATTTTTTGTCAAACTTGCTCATTTTGAAGTTTGTTGGCAAAAAGTCAGACCGTGTGTACGAGGCTTATACACAGCGTTGATATTATGCCAGATAAAGAAACAAATGTACCTCCCCAGGTCTGTCTAGTGATATAATGCCCTGACAAAACAGGGTGCAGGTCCGGCTTGTCCCAAGAACACTGAAGAAGATAAAGGTGGATGACCGCACACCCAATAATAAAAAAACAAATATTTATTTCAACAGGTTAAAACCTTGACAGCTGCACATAGCATAGCACACAGGGAACATGATGGTTGACGTGTTTCACATCACAAGTGCTTAATGGTTTTGATTAAGCACCTGTGACGTTAAACGCATCAACCATGTTCCCTGTGTGCTATGCTATGTGCAGCTGTCAAGGTTTTAACCTGTTGAAATAAAGATTTTGTATTTTTATTATTGGGTGCTAGGTCCTCCACCTCTATCTTCTTCAGCATTGACATTATGCCCCTGACTTTTTTTTACTGCACCCCCAGATCAGGCAGGCTATATTTGGCTCTGGTGGTTACCAGTGGTGTATTTAGGTTTTGTGCTGCCCTAGGCCTGACTAAACTCATACAACCCCTAATTTAAATATGATCCACCCCTTCCTGTCAAGGTCACACCCCTTCCTGTTTAAGACCCGCCCTGAAATTTTCCAGTGGGGACACTAATTCTGAGGGCCTTTGGGCGGGGGGGATTTCCTCTCACTAAGAGGATATAAGCATGCCAGTGGTGCAGCATAAAACATATAGCACAGTGATGGAGGGATGTGGTCCAGGCAGTGAGCAAAGGAAGGATTGGGGGCGGGAACAAATAAATCCATCTGTTTATTTTTCTCATCAGCAATCAGCAGAAATAAAATTAAGATTCCTTAATATGTACAACTGACACAAGCAAAGGATTGCAGGAGAGTCCTTCTACCTACCTGCCAGGTATAGGTGACCATGTCAGTGTCCCTTGTGTCTGCGCCATCCCTATCATACCAGCAGCAGTGAGGTCGCTTTATGGGGGTGCCAGACACCTCATAAGACTGGCGCTACACTAAAAGTGTAGCGCAAGCCGGCGGGGACTCTTTTCATGCTGCCCCCCTGCAAAGTGCTGCCCTAGGCCTGGGCCTTGTTGGCCTAGGCCAAGATACAGCGTTGGTGGTTACATGACTACATACAATGGGACCATGTAGAACGAACATTGCCACTCTCTAGCAGATGGATCACAACAGCAAAAAAAAAAAGGAATTTGGAGATTTAGAGGAGAGCAATAGAAGGTACGAACAAGTTAAGGTTAAGAACACATACTTGAATAGAATCTTTTTTACACCAGAGTTTGGTGTCGCTTTAAAGCAGTATTAAACCCCAAACCAAAGATGTAATATATTGCAGCTTAACGATCATTAGATTTGGTGGCTGCATTTGTTTTCTTTTGTTTAGGCTTTTTTTCCCCCTCTGTTTTTACCTGGTGATCTGTCCAGTAACATAGCTCCTCTATCAGAGTATCTACACTCTGGATGAATGGGTACAGGGGTCACCTTTGGAAAGCAGCATTGTCAGTCTGTGGGGAGAGGATTGTTAGATGTACTAGCAGATATAACCACTCCAGAAGATTTACCCCCCCCTTATGACTAGGCCATTTTATGCTATTTGGCCCTGCGTTATTTTAACTGACAGTTTTGCGGTCGTGCAATGCTGTACATAAATTAAATTTATATTTTTTCCCCCACAAATAGAGCTTTCTTTTGGTGGTACTTGATCACAACTGGGTTTCTTAAAAATTTTTGCGCTATAAACAAAAAAAAGGAACATTTATTATCAAATACTTACCGTAATTTTCCTTTCCTGATGGACTTCATGGCAGCCTACGTGTGGGTTAACCCCGCCTCCTCTCCAATGCTATTGGACCCGATACCCATAAAAGTGAGCTCACCTCTCAGTACTGTGTTCCGTAACTAGCCGACTCTTGGACACTTACTTTTTCTCTTGTTATTATTTTCTTTCAGGGTGGGAACTCCGTCTGCCATGGAGTCCATCAGGAAAGGAAAATTACGGCAAGTATTTGATAATAAATTTTCCTTTTTCCTGACAGACTCCATGGCAGCCTACGTGTGGGAAATAACTAGCCAAACCACAAGGGTGGGTTATGCTGAACCGAAAATAGCTTTAATTTGTCCCGTCAACCGACAGGATTCTTAACCCAAAATTAACAGGAGACAATGATGCAGGCTCAATGCAGTAATGGGCCATAAATGTATTGATAGAGTCCCACGAGGCCGCTTTGCAAATGACATCTGGAGCCACATGTTGGGCCACCACCCAGGATGCTGCCATTCCTCTGGTGGAGTGTGCCGTCACCGCCTGTGGAGGAGCCAAGCCCTTAGCCCTATATGCTTGTTGGATTGCTTGGACAATCCAGGATGCAATTGTCCTGGTTGAAGCTTTCTTCCCTTTATTGCTGCCTGAATGCAGTACGAATAGATGATCAGATCGTCTGAAGGGAGAAGTAATCTTCAAATATTCTTTCAGGATTTTGCCTATATCCAATGGATGAGTTTCATTAGATTCCGGAGTCTTGAATGTAGGAAGAACAATTTCCTGATTCTTGTGGAATACTGAAGACACTTTCGGGTTTGAACCCAACATGGGTATAAGGACTACTCCATCCGGAAAAAATGTTAGAAAAGGTTCTTCATGACCCAGTGACCCGATCATAGAGACCCTCTTAGCTGAGGTGATGGTGACTAAGAAGGCTACTTTTGCTGAAAAGTCTTTGATGGAGGACGGGGAGGGCCCCGTCGTACTGAGTCCAGTCAGTGAATCTAGAACGAGGGGAAGATCCCACTTGGAAAATCTTGGTTTCCTTTGGGGTTTAATTCTTGACGCTCCCCCGGAAAAATTGCCGGACACAAGGATGGACTGCCCATGAGTTTCCAGAGAAAGCTGATAAGGCCGAAACTTGAACTCTCAAAGAACTGACAGATAAGGGTAAGTCTAGTGCGGTTTGAAGAAAACTGAGAACATCTTGAACTCCTGGATTTCTGAAGGACCTCCCCGAAGCAGAGGAGAACTCGACGAATTTGGCCCAGATTCTTCTGTAAACCTTGTTAGTACTTGCCCTTCTTGAGCTCAACAGTGTAGAAATCACTCTAGAGGCGCAACCGAGGGATTCCAGCCTCTCCCTCTCAAGAACCAGACCGTCAGTCTCATCAGTGCCAGACAAGAATGTAGGAATGACCCTTGAGAGAGAAGGTCCGGCCTGAGTGGAAGAGGTACTGGGTCCCGGTAGCTCAGTTGGATCAGGAGAGGAAACCAAGGCCTGTTCGGCCAGTAGGGAGCCACCACTGTTACTTTGAATGATTCCGCTTGGAGTCTCCGCAGGAATTTGAGGATAATTGGGATCGGGGGAAAGGCATATGCCCTCTTGAACCTCCACCGATCCATCAGGGCATCCGTTCCGAATGCCTGGCTGCAACAGCCCCGAGTGTAGAACTTCACTACTTTGGAATTGCAGGGGGAAGTGAATAGGTCCACTTTGGGATTGACTCCCAGGGAGATGGAATAAACCCAAAAAGGGCAAAAGTGCCCCCCGGTACAACAGGACTTTTAAGGGCAAACAAAAAAGAGTAATTTTTTATAAAAATATATATCATTTATTAGAAAAAGGTTTTACTTGAATAAAAATATGCAAATATCAAAAGTGTGTTTGGCACAATGATAGAATTACATGGCATACATAGATTACACACAATAGAGAACATTAAGACATTTGTATACATTTTCCGAACAGGAAAAATCAATCAACTCCTTTAGCCTAACATGTTTCAGGAATAACAATCCTTTCTTCGGAGGCTCTTGATAGGAGAGAATACAACTGTGTTCTGAGAATTAGAAAAGAAAGACAAAACTCAAAAATAATTCCATAAATTACCACTGTAACAGGCACAGACACATCCAATATACATACCACGCACGAAAACTGTATCTATATATGTCAGAATGTTCCATATTGATTAGATATCAAGGACAACTGGAGTCCTAAAAGCACAAAAACAAGGAAAAGAGAAGCAGAACTGCCGTTGCCATTCATAGGGGGAAAGAACCCTCATCCAAGCCCGGGTCAGGTCCCAGGGAGAGAATCCATTTGAATGACTGCACGTGGAGGGACCACTCATTGTTGTCTAGTTGAGTGCGTGAGAGGAAATCTGCCTGGGAGTTCTGTACTCCAGGAATGAAAACTGACGATATATTGGCCAGATTTTTCTGGGCCCAAGTCATGATAGGCTTGACTTCTAGAATAAGTGTGGAACTCCGTGTCCCCCCTTGCCTCTTCACGTATGACACTGCTGTAGTGTTGTCCATCCTTATCAACACCGATTCTCCTTTCAGGATCCGAGAGAAGGATTGGAGGGCACACCAAGCCGCCCGAAGCTCCAGGACGTTTAAGCCTGGGTTGCGGAGACGAGCGTCCCACCTGCCCTGCGCAAGGTTCTGACCACAGAGAGCCCCCCAGCCGGAACCGCTGGCGTCGGTCGTGACTGTGACCCAGGAGATCGGGGCAATGGAGTGACAGTTTTGCAAATTCTTGAGCTGGAGCCACCAGAAGAGGCTGTTCCTCATTGTTGCAGATATGTGGATAAGTTGACTCTTGTCCCCTGACTGGAAAGGGCGTAACCTCCACAGAGCCCATTTGACCATAGGGGTCGTGGAGACCATTGTGCCAATGATTCTTAGGCATTGTGATGCTTTCAGACGAGGGGCATCCAGAGCCCGAGAAATCCTCTTCCGAATCACCGGAATCTTCTCTACCGGCAGGGAGATGGTGTTCTCCACTTTGTTGAACTGATCCCCTAAGTATATTAAGCACTGGGCTGGATCCAGGTGGCTTTTCTCCAGGTTTAGGAGTCATCCGAAACTGGAAAGGGTTGAGATCACCTGTTCTCTGTGCATCAGCAGTTGTTCTCTGTTTTGGGACAGAACTAGGAGATCGTCTAAATAATGATAAAGACGCACACCTTTTGGCCTGATGAGGGCCACTACAGCCAAGAGGACCTGAGGAGAAGTCGTCAACCCGAAGGGCAGGCAAATGAATTGCAGATGTTCCTGCCCGATGTGGAACCGCAGGTACTTGAGAAATTCCTTTGCCACTGGCACGTGGAAATAGGCGTCTTTCAGATCTATTGAAATCATCCAGTCGCCTGGCTGTATGGCTTGTTGGATTGTTGACAGAGTCTCCATTTTGAATTTCCCGTGCCTTATAAATCTGTTCAGGTAAGTCAAGTCTATTACCGGGCGCCAGGCACCGCTTTTCTTTTGAACTAAGAAAAGGGGGAAGTATACCCCTTGGAACTGTTCGTCCTCTGGAACAAAAACGACTGCTCCCTGGGATTTCAGCAAGTCTACGTAGGACAGTAGAGCCTGCTTTTGTTCTTCCGCACGCAGGAGTAGGGTGGAGACAAATCTGGGGGGAGGAATGCTGGAGAAGGACCATGCGTGACCTGACGACACTGTCCTGACGACCCAGAAGTCTGAGATTGAGGCCACCCAGACGTGCCGGAAGAGGAGCAAGCGTGCTCCCACCCGACCCGCCTGGGCGGGCAAAATCTCAAAAGGATTTAGCCTGATCGCGACCATTGGACGCCTGGCTCTTCGCTGGCTTGCGAAAGGACGCTTGACCTCTACTCCAGTTTCTTCTGAAGTCCCGGCCAGGTCCATAGGAGCATGCTTCCCTCGAACGCAGAGGCGTTCCAGTCGCCATTAGGGAGCAACAGGGGCATGAAAGGAAAAGCAGGGGAAATACAGACAATACACATAAACACAGAGGCGACCGCCATGGACTATATGAAGATAGTTGCAGACCTTGCCAGCCGAGGACGTCCTGAACCTTGGGCACACTGCAGCAACTCCCATCCAGAGGTACCTGGTTGCTGCAAGCTCTCCACTTGCCCGTGGCTGGGTTCCGAGCTGCACCGCTGAAGGGTGTGCCATCCATCCTGGGACATCTGAACGGACGTGCATCTTAGGTCCATTGGAGGAGGACAAAAAAGGAACACAGTACTGAGAGGTGAGCTTACTTTTATGGGTATGGGGTCCTATAGCATTGGAGAGGAGGCGGGGTTAACCCACACGTAGGCTGCCATGGAGTCTGTCAGGAAAAAGACAAATTTTGTTACTTTCTGCTATAAAACATCCAATAAAAATGTTTCTAAAATCAAATTTTTTCATAAATTTAGGCCAACATGTATTCGGCTACATATTTTTATCAAAAATATCCCAATAAGCATATACTGTATTGATTGGTTTGCGCAAAAGTTATAGCATCTACAAACTATGGTATATATACTGGAATTTCTATTTATTTATTTTTTATACTAGTAAGGCAATCAGCGCCTTATAGCAGGATTATGATATTGTGATGGACAATCTGACACTAACTGACACTTTGTGGGAACCAGTGACACTAATACAGTGATCAGTGCTACAAATATGCACTGTCACTGTACTATTAACACTGGCTGGGAAGGGATTAAACATCTAGGGTGAGCAAAAGGTTAAATATGTGCCTAACCAGTGTTTTTGTGTTTACTATGTGCTGTTTTTACTAAGCGATGTGGTGGCTTTGCAGGGAAACAAAATCTATAACATCCCTGCTGACAGAACAGAGCTCTGCCTTGTTTACACAGGCAGAGCTCTATTCTGTGTCTCTCCGATCAGCAGGTTTTGGCGAACATCTATTGGCTGGCGCCCGCTGATCAGCTGTCTAATCACAGCACAGCCGCAGCAGCGCACGTGTGCGCCCCCTACCCGGAAGTGAAGGATCACGTACTAGGCCGCTTTATTTTACATTTTAATGGTCTGTCTTATCCTTGTAAATGCAAGAGAGCTTTACTGTTGAAAAACAACAAGACTTAGGCCCCTTTCACACTGAGGCGTTTTTACCGCGTTTTAGCGTTAAAAATAGCGCTGTAAAGATGCCTGAAATAATCCTGCCCCAGCATTCTCAATGTGAAAGCCCTGAGGGCTTTCACATTGAGGCGTTGTGCTGGCTGTGCGTTTAAAAAAATCCTGCAAACAGCATCTTTGGGGCGCATAAAATAGCGCTGTAAAAACGCCTATCCCCATTGAAATGAATGGGAAACGCGGTAAAAACACACATAACCTTTGGGAAGGTCACATGACCGCAGTAGAGTGGAGGATTGTGGGAAACCAGGAAATCCTGTTGAGAACAGGAGAGGAGACAAGAGAGAATCAATAGCATGGCAGAGCAATCTGTTGAAATGCAGCCAACAGCTGCAAGAGCAGCTGCAGAAGCACCAAGACACTCTGACCCAGAGGAGTTCATAGATACTATGCGCAGGCACCCAGAACTCTGGGACAAAAGAAATAGCTTTTACGCAAACAGCCTGAAGAAAAGGGCTGGGTGGAATGAAGTGGCTGGTCAGCACATAGAAAATTGGATAGCATTATCCAACAAAAGCAAAGCTGAGAAAAGTAAGTAGTTAAAATCCCAATCTAGTCCCTATTCACAAATCCGGTCTTCTTTACCCTATTCCTTGTCCCGTTAGTCCCAAACCCCCACCCCCATATGCCCAGACCGCCAGGTCCCCAGGGCCCCGGATGGCAACCCCCCTTTTTTTTTGTTGTTAGTGGCCCGCCCAGAGGTCCCCAGGGCCCCGGATAGCAACCCCCCCCTTTTTTATTTTTATTTTTTATTTTTTTTGTTGTTAGTGGCCCGCCCAGAGGTCCCCAGGGGCCCGGATGGCAACCCCCCTTTTTTTTTGGTTTTACATTTTTTGGGTTGTTAGTGGCCCGCCCGGAGGTCCCCATGGCCCCGGATGGCAACCCCCCCTTTTTTTTGTTTTTTTTATTTTTTTGTTAGGGGCCCAGAGGGCCCCAGATGGCAACCCCCCCTTTTTTAATTTTTTTGTTGTTAGTGGCCCGCCCAGAGGTCCCCAGGGGCCCGGATGGAAACCCACGCTTTGTTTTTGTTTTTTATTTGTTAGGGGCCCAGAGGTCCCCAGGGGCCCAGAGGTCCCCAGGGCCCCGGATGGCAACCCCCCTGTTTTATAATTTTTTTCTTAATAATTTTTTTTCTTTATTTCTTTCTTTTTTTTGTAAGGGGCCCAGAGGTCCCCAGAGGCCCGTAGGTCCCCGGATGGCAACCCCTTTTTTTTATTATTCTTTTTGTTGTTAGTGGCCCGCCCAGAGGTCCCCAGGGGCCCGGATGGCAACCCCGCATTTTTTTGTTTTTGTATTTTTTTGTTAGGGGCCCAGAGGGCCCCAGATGGCAACCCCCCTTTTTTAAATTTTTTTGTTGTTAGTGGCCCGCCCAGAGGTCCCCAGGGGCCCGGATGGAAACCCGCGCTTTGTTTTATTTTTGTTTGTTTTTTGTTAGGGGCCCAGAGGTCCCCAGGGCCCGGATGGCAATCCCCCTGTTTTATAAATTTTTTTTCTTAATAATTTTTTTCTTTATTTCCTTCTTTTTTTTTGTAAGGGGCCCAGAGGTCCCCAAAGGCCCTTAGGGCCCCGGATGGCAACCCCCCTTTATTTTTGCTCTTTTGGGGGTTTTTTTGTTCGCCAGCACCCAAAGCCCTCCCCGACCTCAACAATTCGCAGTGGCAGCACCCCCCCGCTTCCCAATTGGTGGCACCCGCCTGTTTCTCAATTCGCGGCAGCTCCCCCCGCTTCTCAATTGCGGCGGCAGCACCCCCCGCTTCTCCTCCGCTCCAGGGGGCCCATGCCCCACCATAACCTTAATCCCACTCCTCATAGTCCCAAACCCCTTCACCATAACCCTAATCTCACCCCTCCTAATCCCAAATTGCAATATAGTAATTAAATGTAATTGACTACAAAAATCTTTTTTAACAAAAGAATTTATTGTTGCACTTAACATTACAGATTTAATACAAGTCTTTAATGAACATACATGACTAGGGATGAGCCGAACACCCCCCGGTTCGGTTCGCACCAGAACCTTCGAACGGACACGAACGTTAGAACCCTATTAAATACAATGGACGCGAACGTTCGAAATCTAAAGTGCTAATTATAACGACTAATATGCATGTTATTGTCCTAAAAAGGGTTTGGGGACCCGGGTTCTGCCCCAGGGAACATGTATCAATGCAAAACGAAGTTTTAAAAACGGACGTTTTTCGGGAGCAGTCATTTTAATGTTGCATAAAGTGAAAAAAAAAAAAAAGTGAAATATTCCTTTAACCACTTAACGACCGCCCACCGCCGATTTACGTCGGCAGAATGGCACCGACAGGCAGAATCACGTAGATCTACGTGATCGCCTTTGTGCAGTTGGGGGGTCCATCCGGACCCCCCTTCACTGCAGTGAGCGGCCGTTAAGTGTTCGGGAGCGATCAGGCATGAGGGGGCGGCCGCTCGATTCCGCCCCCCCCCCTCGCGATCGCTCCCGGCCAATGAAAATGCTTCCTCCTGCCTGAAATGTAAACACAGGCTGGAGGAAGTGATGTCATCTCCCTCGCCGCGGTCTTTTCGTTCCCGGCGCCGAGGAGAGAAGACAGAGGTTAGTGCTCCAACAGTCCACTGACACGTAGGTACACATAGGCACACAAATCACCCCCCAGATCACCCCCCAGGTCACCCCAAAGCCCCCAATCACAGTGTCACTGATTGCAGTGATCATTTATTTTACTGATCACTGCATTTAGTGTCATCTGTGATTGTAAAAAGTTGCAGGGCAGTTAGGATTAGGCCCCTTTAGGTCCAGGGTAGCCCCCTAACCCCCCCTAATAAAGGTTTAACCCCTTGATCACCCCCCAGGTAACCCTTTCACCCCCTAACTTCAGCGTCACTAAGCGATTGTTTTTCCGATCGCTGTATTCGTGTCGCTGGTGTTTTAGATAGGCAGTTATTTTTTTTTAGGTTCGCCGCAGGTTTTTATTAGTGTCAGGTACCCCCATATATTATTTTAAGCCCCTGATTGCCCCTAGAGTTAACCCTTTCACCAGTGATCGCCGTATAAGCGTCACTGGTGTCACTGGTTAGCCAGTAAGTTATTTAGTTATTTAGGTTACCCGTCAGGTTTTTATATAGCGTCGGGTACCCCCATATTTAACCTAATAAAGGTTTTAACCCCCTGATTGCCCCTAGTTAACCCTTTCACCAGTGATCACCATATAAAGGTTACGGGTGACGCTGGTTGATTAGTTTGCTTTTTATAGCATCAGGGCACCCGCCGTATATAACCCAATAAAGGTTTAACCCCCCTGATCGCCCGGCGGGTGAGATCAATTAGGTTTTAGCGCCAGAGAGGGTCTGCGTCGCCCCAGGCAGTGTTAGGTTAGTGCCAGTAACGCTAACACCCACGCGCAAAGCATACACCCCCCTTAGTGGTATAGTATCTGATCAGATCTATACTAGCATCCCCAGCGGTTTAGGGTTCCCAAAAACGCAGTGTTAGCGGGATCAGCCCAGATACCTGCTAGCGCCTGCGTTTAGCCCCTCCGCCCAGCCCAGCCCAGCCCACCCAAGTGCAGTATCGATCGATCACTGTCACTTACCAAACACAACACACATAACTGCAGCGTTCGCAGAGACAGGCCTGATCCCTGCGATCGCTAACAGTTTTTTTGTAGCGTTTGATATATTTGCTGACGACAGTCAGGTGCTTTTTTTCCTGTGAATCTTACTAGTGTACCCCTAAATTTAGAGCCCAAAATGGCAAGACGAAGGTACACTAGTAAAGAGGCCTACGAGATTCTGAGCATGACAGATAGTGAAGAGGAGGTCACGTATCTGTCAGATTCAGGCTCAGAATATCTTCCCGTAGAAGACAGTGACGTCAGCGGCCCCACGTCAGATAGCTCTGACGACGAAGTTTAGGTCCCTGCTAAGGTCAGGTGTACCCGATCCCGATCTTCTGAGGTTGTTGAGGAGCAAGAACCGCAGGTCTCTCGTATCATGGAGCAGAGTAGTACTAGCGCCGCTATTCCTTCTGGTGAACTGGCAAGCACCAGCGGCCTAGTACAGCCTGGACGTACATCCAGCACTGCAGTAACACTTGGTGACGTGGCGAGTCCCATAAGTGCAGTTCAAGCTGGCGAGGTGGCAAGCACAAGTAGTGTCCCGCTGCCACCAAGAAGACAAAGGCAGGCCCGTCGTGCCCATACTGCCCTTCCTGCAGAATTCGCCTATCCTGATTGGGTCCCCACCACTTCTGCAGAACCCGTACTTCCCCCATTCACTGCCCAACCCGGTATTCAGGTGGAAACAGCTGATTTTATTCCAATTGATTTTTATTCGCTGTTTTTCACGGAAGATCTCTATAGATCTATTGTGGACCAGAGTAATTTATATGCTGGTCAATTTATCGCCGCTAACCCCCAGTTGCCTAAAATTGGCAGAAATTGGAAACCAATTACGGTTTCCGAATTTAAGACCTTTCTGGGCCTTTCCCTCAACATGGGCACACATAAATTTCCGTCATTGCGTGCTTATTGGTCCACGCACTCAATTGACCACATGCCCGTGTTCTCTGCCTCCATGTCCAGGGCACGATACGAGCAGATTTTGCGGTTCATGCACTTCAACGACAATGAACTTTGTCGTCCACGTGGGGACCCTGAATACGACCAGCTCTATAAAATTCGGCCCCTCATAAACCACTTCAACGAACGTTTTGCAGCCTTGTTTACTCCCGATCAAGTTGTCTGCGTTGATGAGTCCCTGATTAAATTTTCTGGCCGCTTGTCTTTCAAGCAGTACCTTCCCAGCAAGCGTGCCAGATACGGGGTCAAGCTCTACAAGTTCTGTGACAGTGCAACAGGCTATGTAGTGAACTTTACGGTTTATGAGGGAAAAGATAGTCAGATTGAGTCGGTCAACTGCCCGGATTACATAGGGAGCGCTGGCAAGATAGTGTGGAACTTGGTGTCACCCTTATTCGGAAAGGGGTACCACTTGTATGTGGACAATTATTACACGAGCGTGCCACTGTTTAGTCACTTGTTTGATCATCAGATTGGAGCATGTGGCACCGTGCGACCTAATCGCCGGGGCTTTCCCCAGCGGCTTGTAGATGCCCGTCTTAGGCTGGGGGAGAGAGCCTGCTTGAAGTGTAATAACTTGCTCGCTATGAAGTGGAGGGACAATAAGAATGTTTTCCTTCTTACCTCCCTTCATGCAGACACGACAGTCCAAATTCGTACGGCGACTGGTGTTGTGGAGAAACCCCTCTGTGTCCACGAATATAACCAAAATATGGGAGGGGTGGACCTCAACGACCAGTTGATGGCGCCGTATCTAATTGACCGTAAGGCGAGACGCTGGTACAAAAAAGTGTCTCTATCATTATTCCAATTGGCTTTGCTGAACGCTCATGTGCTATACAGAGCTTCAGGCGGGACGTTATCTCTTCTAAAATTCCAGAATGAGATAGTCACAGAACTCCTGTATCCAGGCGGTTCTGCACCTCACCATCCCCAACCAAATGCAGTAAGCCGGCTGCATGAGAGGCATTATTCGTATGTCCTCCCGAGTACCCCTACCCAAAGCCACCCCCAAAAAAGACGTCGTGTCTGTAGCAAGCGCAGATTTAGGCGTGACACCTGTAGTTTTTGTCCACTCTGTCCTGACAAGCCTGGTCTTTGCCAAGGTGAATGTTTTGAACGCTACCACTCAAAAGTGAAGTTTTAGCGTAGGGTACAGCATTTCACAGACAAGGACACACTTACACAGGGTCTCCCAAGATGCCATTACATTTTGAGAGACCCGAACCATTACAGTTGTAAAGTTACAAAAAAAAGTGTAAAAAAGAAAAAAAAAACGTAAAAAACAAAACACAAAAAAAATATAAAATAAAAAAACCAAAAATAGTTGTCGTTTTATTGTTCTCTCTCTCTCTCTATTTTCTCTCTATTGTTCTGCTCTTTTTTACTGTATTCTATTCTGCAATGTTTTATCATGCTTGCTTTTCAGGTATGTAATTTTTTGTTTTCAGGTGCGCCATTCAACTGCAGCGTGGAATTATTTATCTTGACAGCAACAGCGTTTGCTCCCACGATACATAAAGCCGTGACTCCAGTGCTGTAGGAGGTGATTTCACCACCACAGATAAAAAAAAGAGCATATATGCCGAAGCATGGGGGCAGCAGGGGCGGAGGAGCGATTTTGCTCTTAATGCCGCGTACATACGGTCGAAATTCCGACGGAGGCCTGCCCGTGGAAAATTCCGACCGTGTGTACGCGGCATAACTTTTTTGCGGGAGGATGCCCCCATGCTTCGGCATATATATATTTTAGGCACAGGTTGCGTTAAAACATTTTTTTATTTTTTACTAGGTTTTGTTTTGGTATTTGCTTTGCAGGTATGGCATGGTAAGGTCTTACTGTTGTACTGTAATGTTACTTTGTTTTAATGTTAACCACCATTTGCTTAGCAGGTACGCCATTCAGTTGCAGCGCGGATCTATTTATCTTGACAGCAACAGCGTTTGCTCCCACGATACATAAAGCCGTGACTCCAACGCTGTAGGAGGTGATTTCACCACCACAGTTAAAAAAAAGAGCATATATGCCGAAGCATGGGGGCAGCAGGGGCGGAGGAGCGATTTTGCTCCTAATGCCGCGTATATACGGTCGAAATTCCAACGGAGGCTTGCCCGTGGAAAAGTCCGTCCGTGTGTACGCGGCATAACCTTTTATGCCGCGTACATACGGTCGAAATTCCGACGAAGGCTTGACCGTGTGTACGCGGCATAACTTTTTTGCGGGAGGATGCCCCCATGCTTCGGCATATATGCCCATCATTAGAAGTGGGTGGATGAAGGGAGGTATTCTAATGGTGGGCATACCCACCAATCAATCTCTTTTTTTCGTTCAGCCAATAGGCTGTATGAAAAAAAAGATTACAATACATGTCCAACAAGGACCAGCAACGTACTGGTATGTTGCTGGACTTTGAATGTTTATACCAGAATGATGCCTGCGGGTTTAGGTATCATCTTGGTATAATTCTTTTCAGCCAGCAGCCGGCTTTCATGTAAAAGCAATTCTAGCAGATAATTAGCCTCTAGACTGCTTTTACAAGCAGTGGGAGGGAATGTCCCCCCCGGATATAAAAAGCGCCATTGGGAAATTGGGAAAGCATTTTATCACACCGATCTTGGTGTGGTCAGATGCTTTGAGGGCAGAGGAAAGATCTAGGGTCCAACCCCCCAATTTTTTTCAAAAAAAGAGTACCTGTCACTACTTATTGCTATCATAGGGGATATTTACATTCCCTGAGATAACGATAAAAATGGTAAAAAAAATAAAATATGGAAGGCACAGTTTAAAAATAAAATAAAAAAGCCAAATAAATAATAAAAAAAAAAAAGAAAAAAAAAAAAAAAAGCACCGCTGTCCCCCCCTGCTCTTGCGCAAAGGCGAACGCAAGCGTCGGTCTAGCGTCATATGTAAACAGCAATTGCATCATGCATGTGAGGTATCACCGCGAAGGTCAGATCGAGGGCAGTCATTTTAGCAGTAGACCTCCTCTGTAAATCTAACGTGGTAACCTGTAAAGGCTTTTAAATGCTTTTAAAAATGAATGTAGTTTGTCGCCGCTGCGCGTTTGTGCGCAATTTTAAAGCATGTCGTGTTTGGTATCCATGTACTCGGCCTATGATCATCTTTTTTATTTCATCAAACATTTGGGCAATATAGTGTTTTTTAGTGCATTAAAAATAAAAAGTGTGTTTTTCCCCCAAAAAATGCGTTTGAAAAATCGCTGCGCAAATACTGTGTGGAAAAAAAAATGCAACACCCACTATTTTAATCTGTAGGGCCTTTGCTTTAAAAAAATATATAATGTTTGGGGGTTCAACATAATTTTCTTGCAAAAAAATTTTTTTTTCCATGTAAACAAAAAGTGTCAGAAAGGGCTTTGTCTTCAAGTGGTTAGAAGAGTGGATGATGTGTGACATAAGCTTCCTAATGTTGTGCATAAAATGCCAGGACAGTTCAAAACCCCCCCAAATGACCCCATTTTGTAAAGTAGACACCTCAAGCTATTTGCTGAGAGGCATGTTGAGCCCATTGAATATTTTTTTTTTTTGTCCCAAGTGATTGAATAATGACCAAAAAAAAAAAAAAATGTACAAAAAGTTGTCACTAAATTATATATTGCTCAAACATGCCATGGGCATATGTGGAATTACACCCCAAAATACATTCTGTTGCTTCTCCTGAGTACGGGGATACCACATGTGTGGGACTTTTTGGGAGCCTAGTCGCGTACGGGACCCCAAAAACCAAGCACCGCCTTCAGGATTTCTATGGGTGTAAATTTTTGATTTCACTCCTCACTGCCTATCACAGTTTCGGAGGCCATGGAATGCCCAGATGCCACAAAACCCCCCCAAATGACCCCATTTTGGAAAGTAGACACCCCAAGCTATTTGCTGAGAGGTATGTTGAGTATTTTGCAGATCTCGCTTTTTGTCACAAAGTTTTGAAAATGTAAAAAAAGAAAAAAAAATGTCTTTCTTAATTTTCAAAAACAAATGAGAGCTGTAAAATACTCACCATGCCTCTCAGCAAATAGCTTGGGGTGTCTACTTTCCAAAATGGGGTCATTTGTGGGGGTTTTGGGCTATTTTGACATTTTATGGCCTTCAAAACTGTGATAGGTAGTGAGGAGTGAAATCAAAAATTTATGCCCTTAGAAACCTTGAAGGCGGTGCTTGGTTTTTGGGGTCCCGTACGCGGCTAGGCTCCCAAAAAGTCCCACACATGTGGTATCCCCGTACTCAGGAGAAGCAGCAGAATGTATTTTGGGGTGTAATTTCACATATAACCATGGCATGTGTGAGCAATATATCATTTAGTGACAACTTTTTGTACATTTTTTTTTTTTCTTTTTGTCATTATTCAATCATTTGGGACAAAAAAAAAAATATTCAATGGGCTCAACATGCCTCTCAGCAAATAGCTTGGGGTGTCTACTTTCCAAAATGGGGTCATTTGGGGGGTTTTGTGCCATGTTGGCATTTTATGGCCTTCAAAACTGTGATAGGTAGTGAGAAGCGAAATCAAAAATTTATGCCCTTAGAAACCTTGAAGGCGGTGCTTGGTTTTTGGGGTCCCGTACGCGGCTAGGCTCCCAAAAAGTCCCACACATGTGGTATCCCCGTACTCAGGAGAAGCAGCAGAATGTATTTTGGGGTGTAATTTCACATATTCCCATGGCATGTGTGAGCAATATATCATTTAGTGACAACTTTGTGCAAAAAAAAAAAAGTTTGTCATATTCCCGCAACCTGTGGCAAAATATAAAATATTCCATGGACTCAACATGCCTCTCAGCAAATAGCTTGGGGTGTCTTCTTTCCAAAATGGGGTAATTTGGGGGGGTTTTGTGCTATTTTGGCATTTTATGGCCTTCGAAACTGTGATAGGTAGTGAGGAGTGAAATCAAAAATTTGCGCCCTTAGAAATCCTGAAGGCGGTGCTTGGTTTCCGGGGTCCCGTACGTGGCTAGGCTCCTAAAAAGTCCCACACATGTGGTATCCCCGTACTCAGGAGAAGCAGCAGAATGTATTTTGGGGTGCAATTCCACATATAACCATGGCATGTGTGAGCAATATATCATTTAGTGACAACTTTTTGTAATTTTTTTATTTTTTTTTGTCATTATTCAATCACTTGGGACAAAAAAAAAAAAATATTCAATGGGCTCAACATGCCTCTCAGCAATTTCCTTGGGGTGTCTACTTTCCAAAATGGGGTCATTTGGGGGGGTTTTGTACTGCCCTGCCATTTTAGCACCTCAAGAAATGAGATAGGCAGTCATAAATTTAAAGCTGTGTAAATTTCAGAAAATGTACCCTAGTTTGTAAACGCTATAACTTTTGCGCAAACCAATAAATATACGCTTATTGACATTTTTTTTACTAAAGACATGTGGCTGAATACATTTTGGCCTAAATGTATGACTAAAATTGAGTTTATTCGATTTTTCTTATAACAAAAAGTAGAAAATATCATTTTTTTTTCAAAATTTTCGGTCTTTTTCTGTTTATATCGCAAAAAATAAAAATCGCAGAGGCAATCAAATACCATTAAAAGAAAGCTCTATTTGTGGGAAGAAAAGGACGCAAATTTCATTTGGGTACAACATTGCATGTCCGCACAATTTACAGTTAAAGCAGCGCAGTGCCGAATCCCAAAAACAGGCCTGGTCCTAATGGCCCGAAATGGTCCGGGGCTTAAGTGGTTAAGTATCGTACCTGGGGGGGTGTCTAAAGTATGCCTGTGAAGTGGCATGTGTTTCCCGTGTTTAGAACTGTCCCTGCACAAAATGACATTTGTAAAGGAAAAAAAGCCATTTAAAACTGCTTGCGGCTTTAATGTAATGTCTGGTCCCGGTAATATGGATGAAAATCTTTGAGAAAAATGGCATGGCTACCCCATTTGTTTTGCTGTCTGTGCACCTGTTCAGAACATTTCAACTCACTTTCCATCCCAATGACAAATGTTTTTGAAAAGTGGGGTTTTTATTGAAACAAGGATTGGTGATAAAGCATCAGTAGAGAGGAGACACCTTTTTCCCATATTAACTCTTACAGGAGAGAATTTTCGCTTCCCATAGGTAGATTTCCTCTCACTTCCTGTTGTCTCCTTCCGTTTGTAAGGTGGATGTTTGAAAGTAGGGGCCTGCCGTATATACTCTGCTGAAATTTGCCCCTTAGATGTTGGTGTTGCCACAACACTGTGAGCCCTTACAGTTACTCTTGGTGGGCGCTGGAACACCCTGGTGTGAACTATTATATCAGGAATTGTAATTACATGCCATTGTTGAACAGTGGTAGGAAAAATTGGGCCTTTGGTGGTGGTGCTGGTGCTACAACACTGTCAGCCCTCACAGTTACTCCTGGTGGGCGCATGAATGGGCCCTACTGTAAATTATTAGATCAAGAATTGTAATTGCATGCCCCTGTTGAAGAGGGACAGAAAAATTGGGCCTTTGGTGGTGGTGCCACAACACTGCAACCCCTCACAGATATTGTACTTGGAGCACAGCAATGAGCCCTGTTGCAAAGTATTGCATCAAAAATTGTAATTACACGCCCCTGTTAAACAGGGGCTGAAAAATTGGGCCTTAGGCACTGGTGCTGGTGCCACGACACTGCAACCTCTCCCAGATACTCTAGTTGGAGTGCAGGAATGAGCCCTGCTGCAAAGCATTGCATAAAATTTTTTAATTACATGCCCCTGTTAAACAGGGGCTGAAAAATGGGGCCTTAGCCACTGGTGGCGGCACCCAGAAACAAAAAAGTTCTTCCAAGCTATCATCAAGAATCGGATCATTGAGGAGGAGGAGGAGGATAGTCAGTCAACATAACAGGACAGTCACTCAGCATCAGCATCAGTCTTGAAGGGATGTGACATTTGAAAATAAATTATTCTGTTATATCAGCTTCAGGTGCTTTGTAGCTGGTGGTGATCCAAGACTGGTTCATCTTTATGAAGGTCAGTCGATCAACCGAGTCGGTGGACAGGCGCACCCTGTGATCCGTGACAAAGCCTCCAGCAGCACTGAATGTGCGTTCCGAAAGAATGCTGGATGCAGGACAGGCCAGTAGCTCAATTGCATACTGTGCAAGCTCTGGCCAGTGATCCATCCTCTAGACTCAGTAAGCCAGAGGATTTTCGGTGGGAAAGGTGTCCAAGTCTGACCTTGCCCCTAGGTATTCCTGCACCATGTATATCAGACGCTGGCGATGGTTTCTGGAACCGATCATACCTTGGGGCTGCGGACTTAAAAATTGTCTGAACGCATCGGTCAGACGGCCACCTTCATCACAGCTCCTTCTGCTACTGACCGAAGCCTCAGCAACTCGTTGTCCAGGACCAGGAGTTTGTAACCTCCCAGTCTCTGGGAACGCATTGCACAGACCTTTCTGCAAGGCCTCCCGGAGTTATCTCATCCTCTGCTCCCTCTGCGACGGCAAGATAAGGTCGGCAACCTTACCCTTGTACCGTGGATCAAGGAGAGTGGCCAGCCAGTAATGGTCCCTCTCCTTGATCCGAAGAATACGAGGATCTTTCCGCAGACTTTGCAGGATCAGGGAGGTCATGCAGCGTAGGTTAGCTGAGGCATTCGGTCCGGAGTCCTCTGGGTCACTAAGGATGACATGATCCGCAGCCACCTCCTCCCAGCCACGTACAAGTCCACGGGTTTGTTGGGACTGTAAATCATCCCTAAAAGACTGCTACTGTTGATGCTGAGTGCCAGGCTCCACCTCCATGCTGACACAATCCTCCTCCTCCTCTTCCTGTGTGATGGGTGGGACAGAAGGAACACTGTCTGGGTAGAGGGGGCCTTGAGAGGCAAGGAAGTCCTCTTCCTGCCTCTGTTCTGCCTCAAGTGCCCTGTCCATAATTCCATGCAGCGTATGTTCCAACAGGTGGACAAGAGGTACAGTGTCACTGATGCATGCACTGTCACTGCTCACCATCCTCGTGGCCTCCTCAAATGGTGCCAGGACAGTGCATGCATCCCTGATCATGCCCCACTGGCGTGGTGAAAAAAACCCGAGCTCCCCTGACCCTGTCCTGGTGCCGTAGTCGCACAGGTACTCATTGATGACCCTCTGCTGCGTGTGCAGCCGCTGCAGCATGGCCAACGTTGAGTTTCACCTAGTGGCCATGTCACATATAAGGCGGTTCTTGGGCAGGTTCAACTCCTTTTGCCGCTTAGCCAGCCGAGCACTGGCATTATATGATTTGCGGAAATGCACACAGACTTTCCTGGCCTGCCTCCGGACATCCTGTAAGCCTGGGTACCTGCCCAAGAACCGCTGCACCACCAGGTTAAGGACGTGAGCTACACAGGGCACATGGGTCAGTTGTCCCTGTCGGAGGGCGGAGAGGAGGTTGGTGCCATTGTCGCAAACCACCATTCCTGGCTTAAGCTGGCGTGGCGTCAACCACCTCTCGGCCTGCCCCTGCAGAGCTGACAGAACCTCTGCCCCAGTGTGGCCCCTGTCCCCCAAACACACCAGCGCAAGCACGGCATGGCATCTTTTTGCCTGCGTAGTTGCGTAGCCCCTTGAACGCCTACGGAGCACCGCTGGTTCTGAGGACAAAGCACAGGAAGAGGCCATGGAGGAAGAAGAGGAGAGAGGTGTGTCACAACCAGTAGTAGCATTTTGGAGGCGTGGCGGCGGAACAACCTCCAACACTACTGCACCTTGTCCTGCATCCTTCCCAGCTGCCAAAAGAGTGACCCAATGGACCATGAAAGAAAGGTAACGTCCCTGTCCATGCCTGCTGAACCATGAGTCAGCGGTAATACGCACCTTACCGCTGACCGCCCTGTCCAGCGAGGCATGGACATTGCCTTCCACATGCCGGTAGAGAGCCGGAATCGCCTTCCGTGAGAAAAAGTGGCGTTTGGGAAACTGCCACTGAGGAACCGCACATTGCATAAACTCACGAAAGGGGGCCGAGTCTACCAACTGAAAAGGCAACAGTTGAATTGCTAGCAATTTAGCCAAGCTAGCATTCAACCGCTGGGCATGTGGATGGCTGGGAGTGAACATCTTATGACGGTCCAGCAGCTGGGGCAGGGAAATTTGCCTGCTACAATCGGACGTCGGTGTACTGCTAGCAGAGTGCCCGCAAGTACTTGGCTGTGACACACCTAATTGTACACCTTCATTCCTCTCAGTGCAGGTTTCAGAGAGGACTGAAGGTATAGTGGGGTTGGAGATCCCAGCTGATGAGGAGCAAGGAGAGGTCCGCTTTGTTCTTTGGTGTGGGTCTTTAAGGTACGCTTGCCAACGAGCTGCATGGCAGGTCAACATATGTCTAGTCAAGCAAGTGGTGCCCAAGCGGCTGATGTTTTGGCCACGAGAGATACGCTTGAGACATATGTTGCAAATAGCAGCGGTGCGATCTGATGCACTCGACTCAAAAAAGGCCCACACCAAAGAACTTTTGGAATAACGGGCAGAGGCAGCGCCCTGCACAGGCGTAGCTCTGCGGTGTGATTCAGTCGGTGTGCTGCCCTTACGCTGGCCCCCGGAGGGCATCCTGCCTCGTTGGAGATGTGCCTCCTCCTCATCCTCCTCCTCCTCTCTCCTATCAGGCACCCATGTGGAGTCAGTGACCTCATCATCCCCTCCTTCCTCATTACTGGAGCCAATCTGGCAGTTTGCTGCAGCTGCTGGAACATGACTGCCAGATTGCTGTCCTTCTTGAGCATCCCCTCTCTCTGCGCTCACGCTACTGCCTTCCTCTAGCTGGGTATCATCATCAGACCCTTCGAAATGCTGGGCATCCTCCTGGAGCATGTACCCAACACTGTGCTCAAACAGTTCGGGGGACTCCTCAGGAGGACATGGTGGGTCTAGGGAAGGAGTGACTGATGATGACATTGATACAAGGGAAGAGGACGCTTTGGCAGCTCCTTTGCCAGTACCCTGAGCCTGGGTGAGAGAGGATCAGGAGGATGAGGAGGGCTTGGTAATCCACTCTACCAAGTCTTCGGCATGATGCGGCTCAACACGTCCAGCTGCCGAAAATAAGGACAAGCGTGTCCCATGGCCACCTGCTGATGACAATGAACAGCACTGTTGCCCCCAGACACAGAGCCTGCTTGCCCTCTTTTATTGGCTCGTGACTGTCTGCCTCTCTTTGTTGGCCTTATACATAGTAATGGCCGGCAGGGAGATGGGAAAACCAGCAATTGGGTAGTGTATGTTGTGCTGGAGGCACACAACACCCATTAACTCCTGCAGATGCCTGTATTAGAGAACAGTAATGACGGGTATATACAGGTGTTAGACATGGGCGCCGTCAAAAAATTTGTTTCGTTCCGTATAAAAAAAAAAAATCGTATTTCGTAATTCGTGTACGAAATGTAGTTTGGATTCGTACGAAATATGAATTTCGTACGCATCGTAAATTTTTCCCGTGCTTACAACTGTCTCTGCGCTAAATGTAATTTTTGACGGAAAAAAAGTCATTTAAAACTCACTCGCGGCTATTAATGAATTGTCGGCTTTTATCAATACATAGAAAAGTCATTGATAAAAAAAAAAAAAGCGTGGGGGTTCCCCCAAATTCAATTACCAGGCCCTTCAGGTCTGAAATGGATATTAAGGGGAACCCCGCCGCAAAAAAAAAAAAAATGGCGTGCGGTTTCCCCTAAATATCCATACCAGGCCCTTCAGATCTGGCATGGATTTTAAGGGGAACTCCACCCCAAATTTAAAAAAAAATGGCGTGAAGTCCCCCCAAAAATCCATACCAGACCCTTATCCGAGCACGCAACCTGGCCGGCCGCAGGAAAAGAGGGGGGATGAGAGAGCGGGGCCCCCCCCTCCTGAACCGTACCAGGCCACATGCCCTCAACCTTGCCCGGTGGTTGTGGGGGTCTGCGGGCAGGGGACTTATCGGAATCTGGAAGACCCCTTTAACAAAGGGGACCCTCAGATCCCGGCCCACCCATGTGAATTGGTAAGGGGTACATTGTACCCCTACCATTTTACGAAGAAAGTGTAAAAAAATGTAAATAAAAACACACAAACACCTTGGAAAAGTCCTTTTATTAAAATTTTTTAAATAAATAAAAAAAAAAAAACATTCCAACGATGAAATCCAGTGTCCCGCGGCGATCCCGATGTCCAGCGCTGTCCGTCATTGGTTGAGCCTGAGCGGACCTGATGGGGAACTTCCTCCGCCGTGTTTTAAATGTATAGACCCGCCCCTTCTAAAGTTCCCCATCAGGTCTGCTAAGCGGACCAGATGGGGAACGTGAGAAGGGGCGGGTCTATTCATGTATTACACAGTGAAGGAAGTTCCCCATCAGGTCCGCTCCCTCGTAGGTCCCCCTGATGGGGAACTTTAGAAGGGGCGGGTCTATACATTTAAAACACTGCAGAGGAAGTTCCCCATCAGGTCCGCTCAGGCTCAACCAATGACAGACAGCGCTGGACATCGGGATCGCCGCGGGACACTTGATTTCACCGCTGGAATGTTTTTTGTTTTCTGTTTTTAATAAAGGACTTTTCCAAGGTGTTTGTGTGTATTTATTTACATTTTTTTACACTTTCTTCATGAAATGGTAGGGGTACAATGTACCCCTTACCAATTCACATAGGGGGGGGGGTGGGATCTGGGGGTCCCCTTTGTTAAAGGGGTCTTCCAGATTCCGATAAGCCCACTGCCCGCAGACCCTCACAACCACTGGGCAAGGGTTGTGGGGATGAGGCCCTTGTCCCCATCAACATGGGGACATCCTCCCCATGTTGAGGGCATGTGGCCTGGTACGGTTCAGGAGGGGGGGGGCGCTCTCTCGTCCCCCCCCCCTCTTCCCCTGCGGCCGGCCAGGTTGCGTGCTCGGATAAGGGTCTGGTATGGATTTTTGGGGGGACTCCACGCCATTTTTTTTAAAATTTGGGGTGGAGTTCCCCTTAAAATCCATGCCAGATCTGAAGGGCCTGGTATGGATATTTAGGGGGAACCGCACGCCATTTTTTTTTACATTTGCGGCGGGGTTCCCCTTAGTATAAATTCCAGACCTGAAGGCCCTGGTAATTGAATTTGGGGGAACCCCCACGGGTTTTTTTTTTTTTTTTTATCAATGACTTTTCTATGTATTGATAAAAGCCGACAATTCAATAATAGCCGCGAGTGAGTTTTAAATGACTTTTTTTTTCCGTCAAAAATGACATTTTGTGCAGAGACAGTTCTAAGCACGGGAAACATGCGCCACTTTACATGCATATCATACACACCCCCCAGGTACAAAATTTAAAGGAATTTTTCACTTTTGGATCCGAAATTCGTAAAAAAAAAAAATCATATTCCGTACAGAATTCGTATGCATAAAAATTTGTATTTCGGATTCATACGAATGTACGAATTTCCGGAAATTCGTACAAATTTTAGATTTGTACGAAACTAATCGCACATGTCTAACAGGTGTACACTGTGCCACTAACTCCTGCAGATGCCTGTATTAGAGAACAGCAATGACGGGTATATACAGGTGTACACTGTGCCACTAACTCATGCAGATGCCTGTATTAGAGAACAGCAATGACGGGTATATACAGGTGTACACTGTGCCACTGAAGCCTCGTACACACGACTGAGTTTCTCGTCAAAAAACGACAAGAAACTTGCTGGCAGAGCTTTCTTGCCGAGTAAATCGGTCGTGTGTACGCGGCTATCAGGTTTCTCGTCAAGAAAACCGACAGGAATCTCGACGAGAAAAATAGAGAACCTGCTTTCTATTTTCTCGTCAGGATTCTCCATTTTCTCGTCGAGATTCTTGTCAGCATGTTTCTCGACGAGAAAAGTGTGTGTGTGTGTGTGTACACTGACCTGTCGCCGTAGAAACCCGCGCATGCTCGAAATGACTGACGCATGCGCGGTAGCTTCCTAGGCATAGGTAGGGTGTAATAAAGATAATAAAGCTGCGCAAATAGTGAAAAATGGTATATGAGCACCACCTTAAAACATAAGTGAAAGATATATATTGAATGATAAAATAATGATGATTAAATAAATTAATATAATTGGACTGGATCTTAATTGCCAATGTGACAAATAGAACTGAAGAAAGTCCCAACTGTCAATCAGACACCCACATCACATTCAGCAAAAGTCTTGTGTAGTGAAAGAATTGATGTTGAATAGTAACTGTGTGAATAGTACAGTCCAGATAGCCAAAACTGCAACGAAGTGTAGATATGAAACGCAAGTTATTATGGCGTGTAGTATATTTAGCCGGCCGGCTAAATATACTACACGCCATAATAACTTGCGTTTCATGTAAGTGCATTACTTTTTTACAATAAATTGTTTTATCGGTTTCACGCTATGGTGGCTTTCTTTCCATTTGCATATTTACTTTGCGATATGTGGAGAGGAGTGGCGTGAAATTCGGGAGTTAAACTGATACTATCTAGAGACCCTGGCTGGGGAGTAGCCATCTGCTTGTATCGATCTCTGTGGAGATCACCATTTCTGGTAAGCGGCAGTGTGAACTGATGGTGGTGGAATCTACATCTATCCAGTGTTTGGCACTTTTCATTGGGTGTTGTGTGTTTGAAGTCACCAATTAGCCTAACGAGAAGATCCATATCTACACTTCGTTGCAGTTTTGGCTATCTGGACTGTACTATTCACACAGTTACTATTCAACATCAATTCTTTCACTACACAAGACTTTTGCTGAATGTGATGTGGGTGTCTGATTGACAGTTGGGACTTTCTTCAGTTCTATTTGTCACATTGGCAATTAAGATCCAGTCCAATTATATTAATTTATTTAATCATCATTATTTTATCATTCAATATATATCTTTCACTTATGTTTTAAGGTGGTGCTCATATACCATTTTTCACTATTTGCGCAGCTTTATTATCTTTATTATATTTTTTTGTGTGTGTCTCACATAGAAGTTGCAGCAACAATTTATGGAGAGATAGATTCACTAATTCAGTGTTTTATGTCTCACCCAATGGACAGCGCAGTATAATTTACACAGTTTATAGGTAGGGTGTAGCAAGATGGCGGCGACGACATCGAATGTGACGAGCGCACGCTGGTCGAAGTCGATTACGTCACCGCGTTCGCTCCATTCAAAGAACCGCGGGTTCTTTGAATCGAGCGTGTGTACACTCGGCCGGGACAAGTTTCTTGTCCAAGAATCTCGTCAAGAAAAACTGCAAGTTTTTTTCATGACGAGATTCTTGGCCGTGTGTACGAGGCTTGACTCCTGCAGATGCCTGTATTAGAGAACAGTAATGACGGGTATATACAGGTGTACACTGTGCCACTAACTCCTGCAGATGCCTGTATTAGAGAACAGCAATGACGGATATATACAGGTGTATATTGTGCTGGGGGCACACAACACCCACTAACTCCTGCAGATGCCTGAGAAAAGAATAGAACACACTGTCCCTGCCTATGTATCTCTTTCCCTGCCTGCCTATCTAGCTAAGAGAACAGCAATAAAGTGTAGATCCAGGTGTATACTGTGCTGGAGGCACACAACACCCACTAACTCCTGCAGATGCCTGAGAAAAAATTGAACACAGAACACACTGTCCCTGCCTAGCTATCTATTTCCCTGCACGCCGGAACACACTGCACGAGGCCGCCGCGCTGGCGGCCTTTTATAGTGTGGGGCGTGTACTAAACCCCCTTGAGCTATAATTGGCCACAGGCATCCTGCCTGTGGCCAATTATGGCTCTCCTCGCTGCCGGTGCTGTGATTGGCCAAGCATGCGGGGTCACAGTGCATGCTTGGCCAATCACAGCGCCGGGATTGCACTGCGATGGCGCAGTGTATTGTGGGCCGTTCGCGTCACTCGAATTTGGCACGAACGGCCCATAACGTTCGATCTTCGTCGAACGATCGAACAGCCGATGTTCGAGTCGAACGTGTGTTTGACTCGAACACCGAGCTCATCCCTATACATGACGCAATTTGCAGGAAATAGCTAATCATAAAGACAATGATGGCTGTATATAGAAGGTTTAGATCATATTTTCTTGCCAACTGAGTGCACCAGCCGGACTCATAAAGTAGTCCGCAAAAGCATCACAAATTGTGAATCCTACTCTGGGTCCATGCACATGAAGGAAATCGGCAGGTTCAATATTGTGTGACAGTGTATCCTCAAAATTAACTCCATCCCTCTCTCTCACCAAATTGTGTAATATACAGGCGGCCTTGATTACCTTGCATGCGTTTTCGATATTGAGGTTAATTGGCTTTAGAAAAATTTGCCACTTGTTGGCCAGTATTCCAAAAGCGCATTCGACAAGTCTACGTGCCCGACACAGCCTGTAGTTGAAAATCCTCTTTTGGGTATCCAGATTTCTTAGCGAATACGGCTTCATCAGATGTTCCTGAATCGCAAAAGCATCGTCCGCTACAAACACAAACGGCATTTCGGGTCCTTCTGTTCTGGGCAGTGGTCGGTTATCGGGTAAATCCAACTCGTTGTAGATAAGTCGTTTTCCAAATTTACTTTGCTGGAAAACAGCGGAGTCTGCACTGCTCCCAAATGATCCAATATCTACAAAAACAAATTTGTAGTCAGCATCCACCACAGCCATTAAAACTACAGAGAATTTTTTTTTGTAATTGTAGTATTGGCTTCCACTATGGCATGGTTTTATAAGCCGAATATGTTTCTCGTCTATAGCTCCTAAACAGTTTGGAAAATTTGTTTTATTCAAAAAACGCTGGGCAACATCTTCCCATTTATCCTTATTTGGGACAGGCATAAAGGTACTTTTGAGGTTCCAGATGGCATCGCATGTTTCCTGCACAATTCCGCTTATGGTTGCTATACCGACCCTAAATTCATATTGCAGTGATGTGTAGGTAGTTCCTGTTGCAAGATATCTGAAAAAAAAAAATTCTTTCAGTTAAACTGATAAAACAACGTTTCAAAAGAGAATTACTGAGACAGCAACAAGTCCGAAGTAGATCCGGCGCCAAAAAAGGGCGGATATATTGCCATTACTATGAATTAGAGTTTTTAAAACCGGTGATGCAAGAGAGACAGTAAGTATAAAAATGTTATACATTGTTAAAATTATTTTTATGTATATAAATAACAGCCATACTGATGTTGCACTGTCCAATCATTTTTATTTTATTCAGAACAGACAACAATTTCAGTAGTTGTGAGGAAGAGGACCTTATTCGGGAAACCCAGGAAACCGACCCAACTAATGAAACACAGCCAGAAGAGGTGAATGATGAGGACAGAGATATACCAGAGCCTCCAAGAAGGTCAACTCCAAGAGCCAAACAAAATAAAAATCGAGATAATCAACAATTCATTGATGTTGTCAGACAGCTAATTTGATTCTCAAAAAAGTGAACATCCCGAAATCGCTACATTCACAAACAGTTTAATTCCTCAGATAGCAGGAATAAAAAAGGAATATCAATGTGATCTGCGAATTGACTTATTGAAAGTTATCAAATCCTATGAGCTTAAATGTAATCCCCCCCCAGTTTACGCGCCCAACCCTCAGAAATCCCCACCCAACCACCAAATATTCGCTACGGGAATCAATGGGAAGAATCCAGTTATCGTACACCATCTTACACTCCATGTGGCCCAAACATTATTGCTCCCCAATTCAATCAAAGATTCAGTGCAGTACAATATGACATGCCCCCAAATTATTATCCCCAAACTCTAGCTCTTCCTCCTCCTCCTCCTCCTACTCCACAGTCAAACACCGCTAGAGAGGATTTACACCCTCACCCTTCACATTATCAAGAACTTTAAATTTACTTTGCTGATTGAATTTTAATCACAATAGTAAACATTCAAGGTACGTTTTGATTCACTTTTGAATCGAAATTTTGACCAATATTTATATATATATATATATATTTTTTTTTTCAAAAAGTTTTTATAATCATATTTTATTTAGAAATTAAAGATTCATATATTAAAAATGATAAGAATATATTTGCTTGTTTACATTTTGGATTTTTTTTTTTATTCCAAAAAATTCAGTTTCTGCATATGTTGTGCAAATTTAAAAAATAAATGTTATTTTTTTTTTAAAAAAATTGTAGTATGTTTTTGGATTGCGAATGATAATATAAATGCATGTAATTATAACATCACCTACCTCAGCGTTATAAGTAAGCGTTCACATGGTGGTATTGCATCCCTACAATTAGTATCTTGTCTCAGCAACGCAGGTGTCAGCAGGTCAAGAAGAAGGTCATAGCTATGTAAATGAAGAGATTTGTTGTTAAAAACCACATGGAGTAGTAATAGGAATGAAGGGATTAGGGTTAAGAGTGAGTGGGAGGGGAGGGATTAGGGTTAGGAGTGAGTGGGAGGGGAGGGATTAGGGTTAGGAGTGAGTGGGAGAGGAGGGATTAGGGTTAGGAGTGAGTGGGAGGGGAGGGATTAGGGGTTTGGGAGTGGGAGGGGAGGGATTAGGAGTGAGTGGGAGGGGAGGGATTAGGGTTAGGAGTTTGGGCGTGGGAGGGGAGGGGTTAGGAGTGGGAGGGGAGGGATTAGGGTTAGGAGTGAGTGGGAGGGGAGGGATTAGGAGTGAGTGGGAGGGATTAGGGTTATGAGTTTGGGAGTGGGAGGGGAGGGATTAGGAGTGAGTGGGAGGGGAGGGATTAGGGTTAGGAGTTTGGGCGTGGGAGGGGAGGGATTAGGGTTAGGAGTGAGTGGGAGGGGAGGGATTAGGGTTAGGAGTGAGTGGGAGGGGAGGGATTAGGGGTTTGGGAGTGGGAGGGGAGGGATTAGGAGTAAGTGGGAGGGGAGGGATTAGGGTTATGAGTTTGGGCCTGGGAGGGGAGGGATTAGGGTTAGGAGTGAGTGGGAGGGGAGGGATTAGGGTTAGGGGTTTGGGAGTGGGAGGGCAGGGATTAGGTTTAGGATTTGGAGTGGGAGGGGAGGGATTGGGCTAGGAGTTTGGGACTAGGATGTGTTTAGGTTAGGGACTGCCGGGACTTGGGACTATTGGGAGTGGGTTTAGAGAACTGGCATATATTTACGTTGCAATGCTCATCCGAGTGTAATTTCTGAACTTGTCAGGGTGCTCTCTCAGGTCATGATAGAGAAGCACGAATTGTCCTCTATCGGAGTGCCTTTGTTGGATTGGATGCACCCAAAAGCGACGTTGTGATCTCTGTTGTTGTAGAATATGTTCCCAAACATGGAGCACAAACAACAACAGCTCATGAAACTCCATCTTCTCCACGTTCTCTCTTCTCTACGAAAAACCAGGAAGTGCACAGGATGTGATGTAAGGGGGTTGGGTGATTAGCTCACGCTAACGCGGTAAAAACGCATAGGCGTTAGCGCTATTTTTAACGCTAACGCGGTAAAAACGCGTTGAAAACGCGGTAATAACGCTAATCGTTTTTAGCGCAGTAACGCAACACCTCAGTGTGAAAGGGGCCTTAGAGCCCTTTCACACTGAGGCGCCCATAGCGTCGGCGTCAAAACTTGCTATTTTTACCGCCGACGCTATGGGCGGATTTGCGGCGCATTTCGGCCGCTAGCGGGGCGGTTTTACCCCCCGCTAGCGGCCGCGAAAGGGTTAATATTTCGCTTTTTCTGACATTTTTTTATGTTGCTTTTTCTGCCTTTTTTTTATGTTGCTTTTTCTGACATTTGTTTATGTTGCTTTTTCTGACATTTGTTTATGTCGCATTTTCTGACATTTTTTTACTGTCGCATTTTCTGACATTTTTTCTTGTCGCTTTTTCTGACATTTTTTTTTAAGTGTCTTTTTCTGACATTTTTTGCTGTCCCTTTTTCTGCTGCTAGTGTGCATGGACCCAAGTACTTTACTGAATAATTGTCCCTTAGCTGAAGAGGAGCAGACAGCTGCAGTCGCTGTGCTTGTCCAGTGGGTGTCGCTGCTGTGACTTGTTGCCGGTGAGAGTACATGTATAGACTAGGACGGGATACAGAGCGCACACACCCTCCGTACTACTCATCGTGCCCATTGATTAGACGAGGCTGCCCCTTGTCTATGAGGAGTGTGCGCTCTGCTAGCCCGGGGTGTGTTCCCATGAATGACTTGCTCAGCTTGTTCCTCTAGTTGGGAAGAGGTGAAAGTTTTCTCTGCTCGGATTATAGTGATGATGAGTCCAGGCGATCGCTGCGATCTGTCCTTGCTAGCTTGGGATGAACTTTGTAGATGATTCAACAGGAGCTGACATCTCATGATCTCCTCCAGGTAAAACCGATCACTGACATTTCACCCGACTCCTCCATACACATCATGTCACACATCATGTCGCCTTATCTGTCAGTGTATGGGGATGGTGTGCGATCTGGAGGTCCTGACAGCTCTATAGACCTGATCCTCTGCACCGATCATGTATGACTTGGATCTGTCTGCTTGTTTACATAAGAAGTTGTAGCCTGTCTCACTTATGGTGGTCATACACGTTACAATGTGACCATGCAATCTCTGGTCAATCATCTTTATGTTGGCCATACCCATAAAGACCTTGATCCACCCTTTCTCCTCAGAAATGGATAATATGATCAAAACTTTGATATCTACTTCACTTAATTTTTTGACCAATTAGGAAAAATTGATCTGTAGTCGATAATCTGATCGGTTGTGTGAATGATCAAAAAATTGGTATCCATGCGCACTTTGATTTCTTCTCCAGTAAATTTTGGACCAATTAGGAAAAATGAATCTGTAGTGGATAATATGATCAGTTCTGTTAATGACCAAAAATGGTGGCCATGCACACTGCGATCTCTTCTGCACTAAATCTTGGACTAAATAGGAAAAATGAATCTGTAATGGATAATATATTTTGGTTGTGTGAATGATCAAAAATGGTGGCCATGCACGCTTTGATCAATCTCTTCTTCAGTTCGTTTTGGACCAATTAGGAAAAATGTATCTATAGTGGATATAATACGGATAATACGATCAGTTGTGTGAATGATCAAACATGGTATCCATCCACGCTTTGATATCTCCTCCAGTCGATTTTTGGACCAATTAGGAAAAATTGATCTGTAGTGGATAATATTTTTGGTTGTGTGAATGACCACAAATGGTACCCCCTTCCTGCCCAGGGCAATTTTCAGCTTTCAGTGCTCTCACGATTTGAATGACAATTGCGCGGTCATGCAACACTATACCCATATAACATTTTTATCACATTTTTTTTCACACAAATAGAGCTTTCTTTTGGTGGTATTTAATCAATGCTGTTTTTTTTATTTTTTGCTAAAAGACCGAAAGTTTTAACTTTAGAAATTTTTTCTTCTTCATTGATGTGCGCTGATAAGGCGGCACTGATAGGCACTGTTACGCGGCACTGATGGGCACTGTTAGGCTGCACTGATGGGCACTGTTAGGCTGCACTGATGGGCACCGTTAGGCTGCACTGATGGGCACGTTAGGCTGCCCTGATGGGCACTGTTAGGCTGCACTGATGGGCACTGTTAGGCGGCACTGATGGGCACTGTTAGGCTGCACTGATGGGCACTGATAAGGCTGCACTGATGGGCACTGATAAGGCTGCACTGATGGGCACTGATAAGGCTGCACTAATGGGCACTGATGGGCACTGATAGGCACCACTGATGATAATAAAATCAAAGTGTGTGTGGCCACCAAGAGATTACATGGTCACATTGTAGTGTGTGTGGCCAGTAAAAGGCACATGCTGTGTCATTGACTGATTTTAAACAAAACCAGTTGATTTAGTAAGAATTATTCTTGTTGGTCTGGAAAGTAGTTGACTGAACATGACTGTTAAAGCGGTTGTATGGTCTTTTTTTTAACTTTTACCTACAGGTAAGCCTATACTAAGGCTGTCCCTTAGTGACGAATCGCGGCTCCAGCCACTTACAGCGCTGGAGCCGTGATACCCGGAAGACGCGCCGAGGCATAATGTCAGCTGCCTCGGCGTGGACCGGGAGGGACACCGACGCCTCGTTCTAAGGTAAGTATTTCATAATGAGCTAGTATGCTGTGCATACAAGCTCATTATGCCTTTTCCTTTACAGGTGTTAAAGCGGTTGTATACCTGAATTTTTTTTTTTTTTTAAGTGTATGGAGCATCAAACAAACTTTTTGATCTTCTGATTTTTTTTTTTTCCATTACACTGTGAATCGATCAATATAAAATCGTTCCATGTATGGCCACCATTAGATTTACCAAGACTATGTAATATGAGAACCTATATAAACTATCCGATGAATATGTATCTAGGTGGGCACGACATAGTTGTTGGCCGCTCTAAAGGAGGTTGTACTATCTATCAGTTTTTAATGTATTTGGTGAACTTAGAAATAGCTTATTCATTAGATGCATCCTTCTTTTTTTTTTTTTCCAGCGTGTTTATTTAAATTTTCCAATAAGAAAAGGTTACAGGGTTTACTTTTACAATGGTACAAAGTTTACGTAACAACAATACAGAGGAACAATGAGAATTAGTAGAAGCCCTTGTTCACACCAATGCGATTTGTCATGTGATTTTGAGCGTTTTGAAAGTTGCACCCTATTTTCGATAATGGAACTGTTCAAATAGTTGCGACTCTAGTCCCAGCGACTTTAAAAAAGGTTCCTGCTCGACTTTTCTGCGATTTCATTGCGATTTACATTGACTTGTTTAAAGCGGAGGTGCAGCCGAAAAAAAAAAAAAAAAAGTCAGCAGCTACTAACAGTGTAGCTGCTGACTTCTAATAAGGACACTTACCTGTCCTACTCGCCCGCGATGTCGGTCCCGCCACGGCGATCGATCGCTGCTGGCAGGTCCCGGCTCCTCCATCCTGAGTAAGGGAAACAGGCAGTGAAGCCGTAAGGCTTCACTGCCCGTTTCCTACTGCGCATGCGCCACTCGCACGGCGCTTTGTGAATGGGCGGCTTGCCTCCTGGGATACACACAGTTCCCAGAAGGCAGCGCGGCCCATTCACAAGAAGAGTAAACGGAAGGAGACCCACCGCGGACGAGAAGAGGAACATTAGAGGCAGATTAGCGGACTTCCGCATAGCAACAGGCATTTAGGGTGAGTATACATTTATTTTTATTTTTTCTATAAATTTTTTTTTTTTTTAGGATTTTTAATGTTAACATTTTTTCAGGGTGGACCTCCGCTTTAATGAAGTCGCAAGTTACGATGAAAATGGAGATCCAAATTGCACTGATCTGCGGCTTTGAAATGGCGCTAACAGTGCGATTTCAAAGCCGCACTGGTGTGAACCAATGCTAAATATCGTTTAAGGCCCCAGTTCACACTTGAGTGATGCTACAGCACTCTTTTTTTCCTTTTTTTTTTTTTTGTGCATTTTTGAAGCAGCACCATTCATTTGAATGGGCCTCCCTCCTCTCCAAAAACACACTTAGCCCAGGTTCACACTGAGCTGCGAGAATGAAGCCGTGCGAGTTCAGCTGATTTCACTCCCGCATGTCAGTCCCGATTTCGGCCGCGATTTCAGAGACATCTGTGCAGGTTTCTGCACAGATGTCAATGTAAATCGCAGCCTGATATTGCAAAAAGTAGTACAGAAACTAGTTTTTAAAATCGGTGCAGCGCCGCACCGATTAGGACGGTGCCATTGCTGGCATTTGACATGTCAAATCGTGCCAATGTGAACCAGGGCTAAAGCTCATGTACTAAATTTTGGACACGAGCCAATCGAATTTTGCACGATATTGCATTTTGTCGACTGTCATCTACATTTGGAGTGCCATTAAGGAATAATAGCACTGCAAGTGCATTGCGCATTTTAGCGAGTTTTTCGTTTCAGTGGCAAAAAATTAAAGCTATATTAAACCCAAAAACAAAAATGTCATTTATTGCATCTTACCAGTCCTTAAGGTTCCAAAATCACAGTATTTCTGCCGCAATCTCAAAATGCCCAGAAGTAATTGGAGCTTTAAAGAGGAAGTAAACCCTGATGGGTTTTACTTTCTCTTTTGTTCCCTGCAAAGTAAAATCCATAATGGGCTAGTATGCATTGCATACATTATGTTGCACTTACCTGCAAACTAATCTTGTGATGTCCGCGATGTCCCCGCTGGTGGCCGCGTCCATGTTCACCCCTCTTCCTTTCGGGGGCCGTAGACTCCGGTTCTGTGACTGGCCGGAGTCGTGTGACGACATGGGCCCTATACAAAGTGCCCTTTCTTTAGTGCGCATGCACCGATGACGTCGGCTCAAGCGTATATGGTAAATATCTCCTACACAGTGCAGGTTTAGGAGATATTTCCAGTACCTACAGGTAAGCCCTATTATAGTGGTACAAGTGGTGTGTAAGGGTTTACAATCACTTTAAAGACTGGTAAGATGCAATAAATTACATTTTTGTTTTTGGATTTAATATAGCTTTCATTTTTTCCCCTTAGGTCCAACCTTAGGTCCCACCATTGGTTGATTTGTGTGATACAAACATTCTGCGGCTCTGCCGTGATCTCAAAATGCTCTAGAACGGCAATATTTTCAATGGCCCCTAAAACGCGGTGCTGTTTTGCCGCGATTGTCGCACAATTTATCATGTGGCAATCGCATTGCATGAAGCCTGTCGCCCAAAAAGGAGCAGGAGCTTCTTTTGGGTGACCAGCTCCACGTGATGCCTTTAGATAAATCGTGCGACAATTGTGGCAAAACCGCACCGTGTTTTAGGTGCCATTGGAAACAATAGCACCTGAAGCTGCGTTTTGCTATTATAGAGCATTTTAAGATCATGGCAGAGTCACGGCGATTCTGCCCACAAACGATAACGCCCACGTGTGAATGGGGCCTTAATATGGTGGTTGCATTCGTTTTCTTTTTCTTTCTTTTTTATTTTAACTGGGTAATCCGGTCAGTAACACACTTCTTGTCTTATGCCACGTACACATGCTCGGAATTTCTGAAAAACAAATGTTCGATGGGAGCTTTTGGTCGGAAATTCCGACCGTGTGTGGGCTCCATCGGACATTTGCTGTCGGAATTTCCAACAACAAAAATTTGAGAGCTGGTTCTCAGATTTTCCGACAACATATCGTTTTCCCTATAATGCATATGTTCACAAGGTCATGAAGCCATTCATGCAGCATGGGCTTTCATATATTACAGCAATTTTTATGGCAGGATCTGGTGTGATACAGAAATAGATTTGGAATGTGTATGTATTTTTTCTTTTTTTGCTACCAGATGACCCCTTGGCCAGGGATGAAAATCTGGGGGAACAATTGAATGGGGCTCTGGGGTTGAATATGTCCAGACACTACAGTCGGCATTCAATGTTATGTGGCACAGTTTAACAGGAAGCATATGCCTAGCCACGTGGTTGTGTGTATAGACCCATTCTACTTCCTAACACTTCTCCTCTCCGGGGCTCAAACGGCTGCAGCCAGGCAGTTAGACTTCATTACCAGACCTTTCATCGTCCAGTGAAAATACTGTAAGGGTCTTTTTGACATGCATCAAAGCAGGGATCTTAGTGTAGTTTCTGTACACTCCCCGAAGCCCCCCCCCCCCCCCTAGGGCTCATTTACACCAGATGCTGTCAACTAGGCTTGTGCAATACGTTTCGTAACGAATCGAAATTCGTCCGAATTCAGCAACTTTCGGACATTCGGAAGCATTCAAATTTCCGAACAAAGCAATTACGAATAAAACCGAATCCAAAATAAATTATATCGCAAATAGCGAATGCCCGAATGTCTTCGGCATAATTTGTTATGAAAAAAGTTACAAATGTACGAATCCATTCAAAGCACAATAACACTCTGCTCTGCTCTCTGCTTCTCCCTCACCGTGCTGAACTCCCTCTCAAAATGGTGTACAGGGGCGGAGGCTATAGCCGCATGTAAAAAACGAAAGTAAAATATGAGATTTCTAATCCATTCGAAGCACAATAACACTCTGCTCTGCTCTCTGCTTCTCCCTCACCGTGCTGAACTCCCTCTCAAAAGGGTGTACAGGGGCGGAGGCTATAGCCGCATGTAAAAAACGAACGTAAAATACGAGATTTCGAATCGTTACAAATAACCGCTATGTATTTAGAAAAGTACAAATCCATTCGAAGCACATTAGGCATAATAGGCAGCGTCGTTGTGAGAGAGACACGGAAAATTACGAATCAACGAACCCAAAAAAAGTTACGAAAGTAGGAGTTGTGTCCAGAATCAACGAAAAACAATGTACTCTACCGAAAGTACGAATTATAAATCAACTAAAAATAAGGCTTACATTAATACGAATCATTCCGATTCAACGAAAAATGACGCTTGCGAAAATACGAATTAGTCCGAACACGAAAAATCCCGTCTAGCAAAATTACGAGCGATTGCGAATCAACAGGACCGAAAAGAAACGAACCGAAACGAAACACATTTTTCCGTTGTGCACAAGTCTACTGTCAACCCCATTTTTAACACATACAAAACACATATTCAACAAAAATACATTTCTTTCAATGTGCCTAATTTACACCACTGCAGTGCTTTGAAGTGTGTTTAAACAAAAAGTACAGCATTCTGCATTTTTTTACACCTAAACATACTGGAACACATGTAAATGCACTCTTTAAAAACAAAAAAACACAAACAATGCCTGAAAACACAACAAAAATACATCACAAATGCATTACTAATGCACGTAAACGCACATGCAGAACTGCACCTTAAACGCAGGAATTCTGGTGTAAATGAGCCCTTAAAGAGTGTGTTGGGCTAAGACTACTTTCACACTGAAGCGCTGGATGCGCTGGCGGTATAGCGGCGCTATTTTTAGCGCCACTATACCGTATTTTTTGCCGCGATTTGCGGGCGCTAGCGGGGGGATTTTAACCCCCGCTAGCAGCCGAAAAAGGGTTAAAAACGCCCGCAATAACGCCTCTTTGCAGCGTTTTGCGGGCGTTTTGGAGGTGCTACCCCATTGATTTCAATGGGCAGGGGCGCCATAGGAGCGGTATTTTTACCGCTCCTATCGCGCATCAAAGATGCGGCTTGCAGGAGTTTTTTGACCCTCCTGCAAGCGCAATGCTCCAGTGTGAAAGCCCTCGGGCTTTCACACTGGATACAATTGAGCGTTTTTTTTGGGGCGCATTGCAGGCGCTATTTTTAGCGCAATAGCGCCTGCAAAGCGCCTCAGTGTGAAAGGGGCCTAAATGTTTCAGTACACACTGAAGCTCTGTGCAGATCTTAAGCTGACTATACACTTGAAGAATTTCCTACAAAAACGTTTGTTTCAGAAACGTTCAATTTTCAATTATTTAGGCTATGTTTATACATGCGACTGTGATTGCCAAGCCTCTGAAAAGCAGTCTATGGTCGGATTGCTTGTCAGAGGCATTTGCCCGGCAGTGAGGAAGCAATAATGATTCCTCACCACCTGTTTTAACCCTGTAAATGGCACACACCACGTGACACTTGAATGAATAACAATCGGCAAGCGGTACGGCACGCCAAGTGTGACGGGAATCATTTTGGCTTGCCATAGAACCCTACTAATAATTTTTCTTTTTTTTGCAATAAAAGTTTTTATTAAGAAAAAAAAAATGGTTTACAAAGTTCAAAAAGTACATGAGTACAGCATAACAGCACACAGAACCCCTACTAATAATTGACGATATCTACATCGCATGGTACATTAGCATGATGTGATGGTCAGAGGGACTATTGATACTTACATTTGTGGACGATGGAACCCCTCACCCTCACCCTACAGATAGCTAAATACGTCAAATGTGCCAGTGGTTACTTATCAGATAGGTAGGCATTTTTGATTGCTCAAGGAAGCTTTTACAACCTCTTGAGGATCCCTAGGGTCCCATGGAGCCCTGGTTAAGAATGGCTGGACTATGCTCTGCAATAAAATCTTGCCTTATTGTTCACAAACTTCTTAAGCCCTGGTTCACACTGGTGCGTTTTGACATGCGATTTGGCATGTCAAATCGCATGTCAAAACGGCGATATTTGCCTCAAATTGCCGGCAATGGCACCGTCCTAATCGGTGCGACGCCGCATCTGCGGCGCTGCACCGATTTCAAAAAGTCGTTTCTGTACTACTTTTTGTGATTTCGGCCGCGATTTACATTGACATCTGTGCAGAAACCAACACAGATGTCTTTGTAATCGCGGCTGAAATCGGGACTGCCAGGGAGAGTGAAATAGTGCGAGTTCAGCTGAACTCGCACGGCTTCACTCCCGCAGCCCAGTGTGAACCTGGGCTTAGAATTTACACTGAGCTGTATATTCTCAGCAAGCCTTGGTGGCGGGATGAATTAACTTCTGTGTACATGCGTGATAGTTATATCATTCCAGACTGGCCAATCAACACGGCTGAAGATGCTGAACCTTGAAGAAGACCAGGCGAAGATGGGTGAAGATATCCGCACCTGCAAGGTGCAAATTTATGGAATTTAGTTCCCCCTTAACTGTCAAATGCCAAAGCCTATACTGCCTACTAAGAAACTGTCATAACCGTAATTTCAGGGTTAGGGGCTTATGCCGCATACACACGGTCGGAATTTCCGATGGAAAAAGTCCGATGGGAGCTTTTCATTGGATATTCCGACCGTGTGTATGCCCCATCGGACTTTTTTCCCGTCGGAATTTCCGACGGACTTAGATCGAGAACAGGTTCTCTATTTTTCTAGTTTTGCCCGTGGCAAAGTCCGGCCGTGTGTACGCGGCATAAGTCTTGGAAGGGCAGGATTTGGAGAAAAGTGAAGGCCCTGTGTTCAGCCTGGACCTAGCAGAATCCATAGGGATCATTTTGAGACATACTCAGGTGTCCAGGTAGCACAAGGTATGTGTACGTCATCTCAGTTGTTACTTTAGGCACATTTAAAGATTAGCTCCACTTGACCTTAGCGGATTAGTGAGATGATCTAAACCAAGGTGTCAGTGATCTTCTCTGGTAGCTGCGGTGGATGTCCATGCAAGCCTGTCCATTCCAGGCAATAGGCATTTTGAGTCAATTTCTGCCCCACGTTTGATCATTTGGTTGAGGTTTTTCAACGAGGGTTCCTCCCAGAGGTTGCTAGGGTTTCCTTAAGCAATAAGCAATTTCTGCTTCTGAAGACGGTTAGAACCAGCAAGAAAATGGCTGGCGGAGCTTTCTTGTCGAGTAAACCAGCCATGTGTACGAGGCTTTCAGGTTTCTCGTCAAGAAAACTGTGCAGAATCTCGACGAGAAAAATAGAGAACCTGCTCTCTATTTTCTCGTCGGGATTCTTGTCGGCCTGTTTCCCGACGAGAAACCCGAGAGTGTGTACGCTTACCTGTCGCTGTGGAAACCCGCGCATGCTCGAAATGACTTTGACGCATGCGCGGTAGCTTCCTAGGCATAGGTAAGGTGTAGCAAGATGGCGGCGACGGCATCGAATGTGACGAGCGCACGCTCGTCGTAGTCGATGACGTCACTGCGTTCGTTCCATTCAAAAGAACGGTGGTTCTTTTGAATCGAGCGTGTGTACACTCGGCCGGGACAAGATTCTTATCAAGAATCTCGTATGGGAAAAACAACGGGTTTTTTCCTGACGAGATTCTCGGTTGTGTGTATGAGGCTTTACTGACAGCTCTTTATAACTATCTGTAGGGGAGGGGGATTCTTCCAATGACCATAGATGTAAGAAGCATTCTTCCCACTGACCATCACACTAATGTACGGTGAGCTGCAAATATAATAATTATGAGCAGGTGTTACCCGAAACCAAAAGGTTTTATCAAGGGTTCCTCCATGTTACAAAGGTTGAGAGAGGCTGCTTTAAAATTGTGCAACAACATAACCATGGGAAGCAGGATGTGCTGGACCCCTCAGTTCCATGCAATTGCATTTTCAATAGGAATCGTCCAAACTTGCTATACAGTTGCCACAGACATGTCCGACAATAAAGCATATAACCTTAAAGTGGTTGTAAACTTCATACATGAACTATGAACAAAGCATATCCCTCAATAGTGTGTGTGTGTATATAATATCTATCTCAATTAAGAGCACTAATACCGCGTACACACGATCGGAATTTCCGACAACAAATGTTCAATGAACAAAGAAGAAAAGGGTGGGACGTTATATGAGCCATGCATCCAAGGAGATAGCACAATTAAAATGAAATATGATGATAACCTAATATAATGAACCTATGAGCATTACATGAAGGCATTGCGTAACAACAATTGGCAGTCAGTAATTTATTGGTATATAAAATACAACAATAATGATAATAACATAATAATATAATGATAAATCATACTATAAACATTATACAGGACCAAATTCATTAAAGCGTGTCTCCAAAGTAAATAGCTGTATCCCTAGTTAGTTGGTGCAATCCAATTGGTATATAAGGTAGTTGATGCTAGTAGTATAAAATATATACAGGGGGCATCTATTGGCTCGACGCGTTTCGTGGCGACTGACACTCTTCAGGAGCAGGTATGAACTAGGTGTCTCTAAATTTAAAACAACATAATTAATTTGTAGAGAAATAAAATGATAGTCCTTTCCCCCTCCTCTCCTTTTAGAAAGACCTATGTCCCAGAATTACTTACAGAGATGCCAATGAAACTGGGCACAGGCGTGGAGGGCAACAAATGTTCGATGTGAGCTTTTGGTTGGATATTCCGAACGTGTTTAGGCTCCATTGGACAATTGCTGTCGGAATTTCCGACAACAAATGATTGAGAGCTGGTTTTCAATTTTTCCGACAACAAAAGTTCTTGGCGGAAATTCCGACCGCGTGTATCCAATTCCGACGCACAAAAATCCTATGCATGCTCGGAATCAATTTGACGCATGCTCGGAATCATAAAACTTAATTTTTTTCGGCTCGTTGTATTCTTGTACGTCACCTCGTTCTTGGTGATCGGAATTTCCAAGCAACATTTGTGTAACCGTGTGTATACAAGACAAGTTTGACCGAAAAGCCGTCGGAAAAAAAATCCACGGTTTTGTTGTCGGAATGTCCGATCGTGTGTACGCGGCAAAAGTTTTATTTCTGTCTGGTGCTTTCTTCCTCTGCTATCAGCATGAATCACTTCTGACAAGCTTTCCTGACACCAAGTGAAAAATGGTGACAGGGGACAGAGATCCAGCTGATTGACAGCCTAAGCTCTGTTCCTGTGTGCTGCCTGAAGGGGGGTATGTCTCTTCCCTCCAATCAACTCTCAGAGCTTTCCTCACTAAGCCCGGCTGAGTGTGACCTCAGCTCTCCACCCCCTTTTTTCTGAACTCTTTAGACAAGCTTTAAAAAACCTCCTACTTTGAATGGATGTAGAGAAGAGAAGACTGCAGATAAACAGGTACAAGTTATGTAGGAGGATTTGTTTCATTTCTGTGCATCACCTGAGGCCAGTCACTTCACTGGGTATATGTAAGCGTTTACAACCAGTAATGTGCTTGGGAGTAAATCAAATTATAGCGAGTGCTGTATTTGACAGCCTTTTTATTGCACTGATAGCGCTAACTATCTGATATTAACAGATGTCTTCTGTGATAACAGCTATTCTACTAATGCCAGATTTCACAAAGTCAGCTCTCTGCTGTCTTTTGTACTGTGCTGCTGTCCGCCATCCTGACACATGGACAAAACCGCACAGATGTTAAAACTGTCAGCGTGTCAGGAGGAGAACTATGAAGTGACTTCATTCCAGCTGCCTCAGAGCCAGAAAACCACTGCGGATTAATAATACATTATTTTTTGTGATTTTTACCAACTATTTTTTTATTGTAGCCTATGTATAGTTTATAATTTACAGAAATGATTTATTTGACTTTTTAGTAACATTTTGCAGGGTTTTCCCAAGAATGTTGCAATTATTTGTTGTATCAGATAGAAGGATAGGGTTATTGTATCGAAACTCAAGAAGCAAATATTTACCAGTTTATCAGTCCTTAGATGTGGCGGCTGCATTAGGTTTCTTTTTCTTAGGATTTTTTCCTTTTATGTTCCCCAGGTTGATCCTGCCAGTAACACATTTCTTGTCCTATGGTGACAATGTCCTGTATTGCATCTGTGAAGGAACAGCAATGTCACTCTAAGGGCTTGTTTACACTAGCAGTGCCCACGTGAAAAGTGATCCACACCACCTGTTTTCACAGCTAAAAACATGCAGAACCATGTGCATTGCACGCGATTTGCACGCCGCCCTATTTAGTTGAACGGGTCGTATTCAACTATCTGCTTTCTGAATGTAACAGTGGCGGTTATTTTTGTTGTGCTGCAATGCAAAGCATTGTGGGTGTGGCATGTGTACCCCCCTTTACAGGTTAATAGGAAGCAGTTGGGAGGAACGGTGAAAACGTGGCTCAACTGTGTGTTTTACCGCCCTCCCCCTCCCAATTGCAAGTATAAACCTAGCCTAGGACAGAAAGTATTTAAAGTACAACTCCATGAAAATGAGACAAATCCACCCTCTCAGTGCCCTCCCTCCTGCACCGCAAAGGATAATGCCCATTGTGTCTAAGAGATTGTAGAACAAGCTTACCTGTCTCCCTACTCCAGCACTGTCCGAAGTTCTGGTCTATCATAATGTACCTTAAACCTGTATTGCACATGTAGGAGGCTGTACAGAGGCTAGTGAACAGAGGGGCAAGACAAGTATTTTCTCCCCAATTTTCTGGTCCTAGACCAGTGGTCTCCAAACTGCGGCCGGATGTGGCCCTTTGCTTACCTTTATCTAGCTCTTGGGGCAGTGATTCCTCCCACAGACACCAATGATGGTCGACTGATCCTCCCACAGACACCAATGATGGTCGACTGATCCTCCCACAGACACCAATGATGGTCGACTGATCCTCCCACAGACACCAATGATGGTCGACTGATCCTCCCACAGACACCAATGATGGTCGACTGATCCTCCCACAGACACCAATGATGGTCGACTGATCCTCCCACAGACACCAATGATGGTCGACTGATCCTCCCACAGACACCAATGATGGTCGACTGATCCTCCCACAGACACCAATGATGGTCGACTGATCCCCCCACAGACACCAATGATGGTCGACTGATCCCCCCACAGACACCAATGATGGTCGACTGATCCTCCCACAGACACCAATGATGGTCGACTGATCCTCCCACAGACACCAATGATGGTCGACTGATCCTCCCACAGACACCAATGATGGTCGACTGATCCTCCCACAGACACCAATGATGGTCGACTGATCCTCCCACAGACACCAATGATGGTCGACTGATCCTCCCACAGACACCAATGATGGTCGACTGATCCTCCCACAGACACCAATGATGGTCGACTGATCCCCCCACAGACACCAATGATGGTCGACTGATCCCCCCACAGACACCAATGATGGTCGACTGATCCTCCCACAGACACCAATGATGGTCGACTGATCCTCCCACAGACACCAATGATGGTCGACTGATCCTCCCACAGACACCAATGATGGTCGACTGATCCTCCCACAGACACCAATGATGGTCGACTGATCCTCCCACAGACACCAATGATGGTCGACTGATCCTCCCACAGACACCAATGATGGTCGACTGATCCTCCCACAGACACCAATGATGGTCGACTGATCCTCCCACAGACACCAATGATGGTCGACTGATCCTCCCACAGACACCAATGATGGTCGACTGATCCTCCCACAGACACCAATGATGGTCGACTGATCCTCCCACAGACACCAATGATGGTCGACTGATCCTCCCACAGACACCAATGATGGTCGACTGATCCTCCCACAGACACCAATGATGGTCGACTGATCCTCCCACAGACACCAATGATGGTCGACTGATCCTCCCACAGACACCAATGATGGTCGACTGATCCTCCCACAGACACCAATGATGGTCGACTGATCCTCCCACAGACACCAATGATGGTCGACTGATCCTCCCACAGACACCAATGATGGTCGACTGATCCTCCCACAGACACCAATGATGGTCGACTGATCCTCCCACAGACACCAATGATGGTCGACTGATCCTCCCACAGACACCAATGATGGTCGACTGATCCTCCCACAGACACCAATGATGGTCGACTGATCCTCCCACAGACACCAATGATGGTCGACTGATCCTCCCACAGACACCAATGATGGTCGACTGATCCTCCCACAGACACCAATGATGGTCGACTGATCCTCCCACAGACACCAATGATGGTCGACTGATCCTCCCACAGACACCAATGATGGTCGACTGATCCTCCCACAGACACCAATGATGGTCGACTGATCCTCCCACAGACACCAATGATGGTCGACTGATCCTCCCACAGACACCAATGATGGTCGACTGATCCTCCCACAGACACCAATGATGGTCGACTGATCCTCCCACAGACACCAATGATGGTCGACTGATCCTCCCACAGACACCAATGATGGTCGACTGATCCTCCCACAGACACCAATGATGGTCGACTGATCCTCCCACAGACACCAATGATGGTCGACTGATCCTCCCACAGACACCAATGATGGTCGACTGATCCTCCCACAGACACCAATGATGGTCGACTGATCCTCCCACAGACACCAATGATGGTCGACTGATCCTCCCACAGACACCAATGATGGTCGACTGATCCTCCCACAGACACCAATGATGGTCTACTGATCTTCCCACAGACACCAATGATGGTCGACTGATCCTCCCACAGACACCAATGATGGTCGACTGATCCTCCCACAGACACCAATGATGGTCGACTGATCCTCCCACAGACACCAATGATGGTCGACTGATCCTCCCACAGACACCAATGATGGTCGACTGATCCTCCCACAGACACCAATGATGGTCGACTGATCCTCCCACAGACACCAATGATGGTCGACTGATCCTCCCACAGACACCAATGATGGTCGACTGATCCTCCCACAGACACCAATGATGGTCGACTGATCCTCCCACAGACACCAATGATGGTCGACTGATCCCCCCACAGACACCAATGATGGTCGACTGATCCCCCCACAGACACCAATGATGGTCGACTGATCCCCCCACAGACACCAATGATGGTCGACTGATCCTCCCACAGACACCAATGATGGTCGACTGATCCTCCCACAGACACCAATGATGGTCGACTGATCCTCCCACAGACACCAATGATGGTCGACTGATCCTCCCACAGACACCAATGATGGTCGACTGATCCTCCCACAGACACCAATGATGGTCGACTGATCCTCCCACAGACACCAATGATGGTCGACTGATCCTCCCACAGACACCAATGATGGTCGACTGATCCTCCCACAGACACCAATGATGGTCGACTGATCCTCCCACAGACACCAATGATGGTCGACTGATCCTCCCACAGACACCAATGATGGTCGACTGATCCTCCCACAGACACCAATGATGGTCGACTGATCCTCCCACAGACACCAATGATGGTCGACTGATCCTCCCACAGACACCAATGATGGTCGACTGATCCTCCCACAGACACCAATGATGGTCGACTGATCTTCCCACAGACACCAATGATGGTCGACTGATCTTCCCACAGACACCAATGATGGTCGACTGATCCTCCCACAGACACCAATGATGGTCGACTGATCCTCCCACAGACACCAATGATGGTCGACTGATCCTCCCACAGACACCAATGATGGTCGACTGATCCTCCCACAGACACCAATGATGGTCGACTGATCCTCCCACAGACACCAATGATGGTCGACTGATCCTCCCACAGACACCAATGATGGTCGACTGATCCTCCCACAGACACCAATGATGGTCGACTGATCTTCCCACAGACACCAATGATGGTCGACTGATCTTCCCACAGACACCAATGATGGTCGACTGATCCCCCCACAGACACCAATGATGGTCGACTGATCCTCCCACAGACACCAATGATGGTCGACTGATCCTCCCACAGACACCAATGATGGTCGACTGATCCTCCCACAGACACCAATGATGGTCGACTGATCCTCCCACAGACACCAATGATGGTCGACTGATCCTCCCACAGACACCAATGATGGTCGACTGATCCTCCCACAGACACCAATGATGGTCGACTGATCCTCCCACAGACACCAATGATGGTCGACTGATCCTCCCACAGACACCAATGATGGTCGACTGATCCTCCCACAGACACCAATGATGGTCGACTGATCCTCCCACAGACACCAATGATGGTCGACTGATCCTCCCACAGACACCAATGATGGTCGACTGATCCTCCCACAGACACCAATGATGGTCGACTGATCCTCCCACAGACACCAATGATGGTCGACTGATCCTCCCACAGACACCAATGATGGTCGACTGATCCTCCCACAGACACCAATGATGGTCGACTGATCCTCCCACAGACACCAATGATGGTCGACTGATCCTCCCACAGACACCAATGATGGTCGACTGATCCTCCCACAGACACCAATGATGGTCGACTGATCCTCCCACAGACACCAATGATGGTCGACTGATCCTCCCACAGACACCAATGATGGTCGACTGATCCTCCCACAGACACCAATGATGGTCGACTGATCCTCCCACAGACACCAATGATGGTCGACTGATCCTCCCACAGACACCAATGATGGTCGACTGATCCTCCCACAGACACCAATGATGGTCGACTGATCCTCCCACAGACACCAATGATGGTCGACTGATCCTCCCACAGACACCAATGATGGTCGACTGATCCTCCCACAGACACCAATGATGGTCGACTGATCCTCCCACAGACACCAATGATGGTCGACTGATCCTCCCACAGACACCAATGATGGTCGACTGATCCTCCCACAGACACCAATGATGGTCGACTGATCCTCCCACAGACACCAATGATGGGCCACTGATCCTCCCACAGACACCAAAGATGCGGCTACGATCCTCCAACAGACACCAATAATGGGGCACCATTCTTCCCACAGACACCAATAGTGGGGCACCGATCCTCCCACAGACACCAATGATGGGGCACCGATCCTCCCACAGACACCAATGATGGGGCACCATTCTTCCCACAGACACCAATGATGGGCACTATTCCACACACGGACACCAATTATGGGGCACTGTGTACTCTCAATAACACCAGGGCGTTTTCTAAACCTACTGACCACAGTTTTTCCCCCTTAAAGCCTTTAAGAACAGTAAACAGGCCCTTTGCTCAGAAAGTTTGCAGACCCCTGCCCTAGACTAAATGTGCAATTAAACCTTTCAGTGTGGGGGAGGAGGGGGGGCACTGCAAGGTTGGAGTTGGGCTGTAAAGCCTACAGAACACTTCCCCTGCTCACCAGAACATAAGGGAGGTGTTCTGTAGATCACGTTACTACATTGTGCACAGGACACAGAACAGCATTGGATTTTCTGGCAGGATCAGCAATTATTTCATGGTACTTATCGAACAGATACAGTAAAAGAAAACACTTTAAATGGTATATTTAACAAACCATAAGGGAGCAAATAAGAGACGCTCATGGTTAGGGTTTCATACACTGTTAGGTGTGAATTCTGTTTTATTGAGAAACAAATCTTGTGACTCATATATTGTGGAAGGCTTTTATCAGATTTAGCATAGCACTGCAGTCATACCATCCTCGGGTTGTGAAGAAGTCACCATTTCTTTAGAGCTTGTCCTTTATAATACTGGTTTTTGAACAGGAGAGAATGCCTTTTTTATAACCACCTGAACAATCTCATTGCTGTAATAAAAAAAGTTGCAATGTCTGCATTCTTTTGGAATTTGGACGAGCCTTAGAGAGTATCTCAGCGAAAATGAAACTTCGATCGCATTGATATCTGAAATTTGTCTCAGCGCAGACTTCTGGAAAAAGTAGGAAATCGGATTTCTAGAAAGGTTCTATCCCCATATCGCACAGAACACTCCAGGACAGTCAGAATGAAAAGAAGCGACATCTGAATTTTTTGACACTTAAAAAAAAACAGTAAATTGAAATGGAGATGTCATTTTTAATAGCAATACATTACAAAGTGGTTTGTATGGAAATTGTACACCAATGATTTGCAGTATACTAGATCATTTTTATTACACATGGAGTTTCTTTCTCTTTTAAAGTCTAAGTTTAGCTAGGGAGCGGAAGTCCTGTCCCCAGAGTTACATCGCTTGCGCCATTTGGAGCACATGCTGGCTTCAATGTGGTACGGGGCAGCGGAGCTTTGATAGGGGATTAGTCAGCAGGTCATTCCTGGTGCCAGAGGGGCACCATACTTTAGCAGCCCATAGATGACTTGATTTTCTGTTGATTGGTGTCTGTGGGAAGAATGGTGCCCCATCATTGGTGTCTGTGGAAGGATCGGTGCCCCATCATTGGTGTCTGTGGAAGGATCGGTGCCCCATCATTGGTGTCTGTGGGAAGAATGGTGCCCCATCATTGGTGTCTGTGGGAGGATCAGTGGCCCATCATTGGTGTCTGTGGGAAGAATGGTGCCCCATCATTGGTGTCTGTGGGAGGATCTGTGCCCCATCATTGGTGTCTGTGGGAGGATCGGTGCCCCATCATTGGTGTCTGTGGGAGGATCGGTGCCCCATCATTGGTGTCTGTGGGAGGATCGGTGCCCCATCATTGGTGTCTGTGGGAGGATCGGTGGCCCATCATTGGTGTCTGTGGGAGGATCAGTGGCCCATCATTGGTGTCTGGGATGATCAGTGGCCCATCATCGGTGTCTGTGGGAGGAATAGTGCCCCATCGGTGTCTGTGGGAGGAATAGTGCCCCATCGGTGTCTGTGGGAGGAATAGTGCCCCATCGGTGTCTGTGGGAGGAATAGTGCCCCATCGGTGTCTGTGGGAGGATCAGTGGCCCATCATTAGTGTCTGAGGGGGGAATAGTGCCCCATCATTGGTGTCTGTGAGAGGATCGATGGCCCATCATCGGTGTCTGTGGGAGGAATGGTTCCCATCATCGGTGTCTGTGGGAGGAATAGTGCTCCCATTATTGGTATCAGTGGGTGGAATGGTGCCCATCATCAGTGTGGAAGGATGGGTGGAAGGAAAGAAAATCACGCAATTTCCCTATCAACACAGGTGGGTAAATGCCTCCCTCAGCACTATTGTGTTCTGCTGGTGGAGAGGCACAGGGAGTCTTCCTGGCAGGGGAGGGCTGGGCCAGGGGGCAGGGTGGCAATTGCCTCCCAGGCCGCCCTAACTTATGTTCAAAATGGCCGGCAGCCGCTGCCAGCTACCATTTTCTTTTTTAATCTGGTCTAGGAAGTCGGGCCGGGGGCATGGCCATGGCGGCCGACCACTAGCTGTTGCATTCCCGGAGTTGTAGTCCGCACTCAAGCTTCTGGTGGGTGGAAAACACAGCAGCGCAGAGGAAACTACAACTCCCTGGGACCGGATTCTTGGAAGCAGGCAGAGGCAGGGCGTGCCAGGGAGTCGGGATGCAGGGCTGGGCGGTGGCTGCCACTTGGCCCCCAGGATCAGGAGCGTTACCCCCCCAGGAAACCGTGGCGTGCAAGGACCTGCTGAGCTGAGATCGCTGAGGTGAGAGACTTTGACACCCCTAGCTGACCCCCCATCTCCCCCCCCATACACCCCATGTAACCTGCCCCAGTGATCAGGCTGCATTGATGGGCACTGGAGTTGGCTACACTGATGGGCACTGGTGAGGCTGCATTGAAAAACCAGGTGGGCCATGGATGGTGAGCTGTTTCGGCGGTTCAATGGGCCACTTGACTAGACTTGCCCCCCAGGCCTAAGGCCGCCAGCCCTCCCCTGCTTCCTGGCCAGCAGAACACAATGATTGCTACTAGTGGCTATAGCCGCCAGCAGTATTCGAATATATACTATCCAACAGACTCGTTGTACACAAATCAGTTGATGGATTGACTTGGGTACAATTAGCCTACCCCATACATGGATCCAATCTCAGGCGGTCCCTGCTGAATCGGCCAAATTTCGATCCATGTATGGTTGGCTGTGAGTGCATTGTTTCAATGTCATTGGGGGACGAGGGCATCCTTGGTTTCTCTTTTATATTTTTTTATGGGAATACCAATTCTGGGATAGTGGTAAAGATACATCAGATCAGCAACGGAGGTTGTGAAGCAATTCTGAGAACAGTGTGACCTTTCTTATTCTCATACAAGGGGTCAATAATTACCGGTGAGTGCCGTCTCTTTATAGGGGGAAGGTGGCGGTGCAGTTGGTGGATTGACTGTTTGATAAATTTGCACAGAGCACCATTCACTTTAATGAAGATTGTTTGTGGTCACGATTGTAGCACTCATGCGCTTTATGGACTATTGCATGAGGATCAATTGATTTGTAACATATAACAGTTTTTGTGGACTATTTATTATTTGATAAAAAAAATGTTTTATATGATTTTTTTTTTAAACTATATCACAGGGGTGTCATTCATTTTCCTGGTGTGCCACATTAGCATTATGGTTGCCCTCAAAGAGCCAGTTGCAACTGTAATGCCGCGTACACACGACCATTTTTCTCGTCTGGAAAAATAAAAAATTTTCTCTTTGACGAGAAAAACGACCGTGTGTGGGCTTTTGGTAATTTTTCCCGACGAGAAAAACGGCATTAATCACGACGAGAAAAATTAGAACATGCTCTAATTTTTCTCGTCGTGATTCACGCCATTTTTTTCAGCGGCAGTTTTCCCATAGGGAAACACTGCCGGGGAGCCTACACACGGTCGTTTTTCTCGACCAAGAGAAAAAATGTCGGGAAAAACGTCCGTGTGTGGGGGAACAAGCCGTTCCTCGTTTTTCCCGTCTATTTTCTCGACGGTGTTTTCACCGTCGAGAAAATCGATCGTGTGTACGCGGCATTAGGCTGGATTCACACCTATGCAGTTTTAGTGCTTTTTGCATTTTGCAGTTTTACACTACAGTCCATTTAACATGGATTCCTATGGAACACGTTCTGTAGTGCAAATCTGCAAAATGCAAAAAGCACTAAAATGCATAGGTGTGAATCCAGCCTTAAGCCTCGTACACACGGTCGGACTTCCATCGGACTTTTCCGTGGTTTTTTGTCCGATCGGAGTTGGTTGGGAACACCCATAGCATACACACGCTCGGACTTTTCTGCAAACTTTCTTAAAACTTCTTACAACATCGCGTGTTTTTTCTGCTCTTTTCTGCTCTTTACTGCCACCCTTTGGTCAACTTCTGCTATTGTTGGTTGATTTTAACATTGGTTGTTTTGTCCATCGGACTAAAGTCCGATGGTTATCTGTACACACGGTCGGACTTTGCTCCATCTGACTTTTGTTGGGCAAAAGTTTGTCCGTTTGCAGACCCAACTTTTGTCCGATGAAATCCAAAACCAAACAAAAAAAGTTTGTCCGATGGAGCGTACACACGGTCGGATTGTTGGTCCAATTTGCTTAAAACGAAGTTTGTTGGGCAAAAGTCCGACCGTGTGTACGAGGCTTTAGACTAGATGTAAAGAGCACCACCCCCCATCAGAAGTCGAGTCTCCCATCCTCCCTTACATCACAGTGCACCCCCCCTTACCTTGTGCTGCTGCCGGGAAGAAGCTGGGGGCAGAGCTGTGAAGCAGAAAGTGCAGGGTCTGGAGGAGGACCAGAGGGGGGCTAGAGTCAGCTGAATGCTGAGACCAGGGGAGGTGGAGATGAAGGGGTGCTGCAGCTGCACAGAGAGGCGCAGGATCTGTAAGAGGTGTTCTCTCCTCCTCTCGCCTGCCGACTGCTGAAACAAAGTGGAGGCGGAGACAAGGGGGCGCCAGAGCTGCAGGAGAGGTGCGAGGGCCATATAAAATGGCCTGGAGGACCGGATTTGGGCCCGCGGGCCTTGTGTTTGACACATGTACCTAGGGCTGCTGATAGGGGGGGGGGCACCAGTCCTCCTGTAGGGGGCCCGTGCACACAGGGGGGCCCAAACAGCAGGAGGAATTAGTGCAGTCGGGCGGAGGGGCAGTTACAGACAGATGCCCTGTGCGGCTCTCTGCAGCAGCTGAAAGACAGTTTCTCCCCCCCTGCTGGCTTTCAGCTGCTGCAGGGAGAGATACAGACACATGGCATCGTTCTTGTAATTTCTTCCCCGACACCGATTCCCCTCCCTGAGGTGGGACTTTGAATGAAGCACGTAGGTATAAAAAGATCAAATGTATTGCATAATTATAGTACATAATGGTATGTGTATGTGTATATATATAATATATATATATAAAGAAAAAAGGGCCAAGGGGGTACCACATCCATATAGACTATTAACAAAAATTATAGGAGTTAGGAGTGGACTGTATGGGTACCAGAAAAGGAATACAAATTTAATAGAAAAAATATAAATTTTAATGTATACAATTATAAAATTGGACAATGTAACATTTAAAAACAAGATATTAGACTCTCAGTAGAAGAGCCACACGTGGTATGTGCGAATCCCTGTTAGTGCTTGGACAAAGCTGGTCAACATTTCGCTTTCGCTTCCTCAGGACCTATTTGCCAGTACATAATGGTAATCATGAATAAATATACAGTATCCAATACAATTCATATATATACATGTATATACAATAAAGGCAAATTGCCACAGTTAATATCACATAATGCACATAAATGAATATCAATTAAAACACGTGATGAATAGAAACAAGGCATATAGTAGCTCTATGCATTTCATGGATTAATCCACTCTTCAGGAGCATGCGCGTGAATTAGATGAGTATAGTAATGTGATAGAAAGAATTTCTATATGGTCTGACCTTGTTGAGGAAAAAATATAATATATAGCACATTATGTAACATATTGGTACTTTTTATACAGAATTGCTTTTATTGATAATTGGGTAGGGCACCTCTATTCATTGAGTCCACTAAGATTTCCTCTTACTTCCTGTTGTGTCTATAAGGCAGGAAGTGAAAAGAAATCTCTCCATTAGCACATGGATGGCAAATAAAAATTCTAAAAGAGGATTTACCATTTCCTATCCCGTCAAAACCAAAAAAAGTCCTGGCTTTCGGTATACTTTAAAAAATGTTTTTCACCTGCCACTGCTTTGTAAAAATGTAAGCTGTAATGTCAAGAAGAGCTAAGCCTTCTGGGAACAGGTTTATCCTTGTAACTTTCTTTGTACTTGTATGCGTCATTACTGTGGTTAAGCACTTCAGAGACTTTTTCATTTTCACTTATGCTTCATCAACAGCTTCTCCTTTGCAATCAGGTAATGCATATTTTAATCAGCGCACAGCAAAAATATTGATTATCTTGGCAGGAAATGTAAATGAACCAATACTCCTCTCGCACATAAACCAAGTAAATGTTTCTCTAATGTAAATAGTAATCACTGCAGAGGCATAAGCTATCATTATTACTGTGGATTATGCAGAGTGAGTCGTTGGAGGTGACTTTTAACTAGCGCAGGAGATCCAGCTGAGACTGGACTCCTTTGAGGATAATATTAACAGTCTTAAAGCAGTTTAAATTCAGTAATGAGGAATTTAATTATGATGGGACGAAACTTCAAAATAATAAGACAGATGTACACTTTATTTTCCCATGTGAAAAATTCTGTAACAGTGAGATAGTTCCAACAACCAAAAAACTTCCACTTTGCAAAGACCTATCTACCATATCATTATATATATATATATATATATATATATATATATATATATAGCAGGGCTTTTAAATTTAGGGGAATGTTTGAGTGGTAGTTGTGCTCAAACACACTATTTGATAGGGTTCAGCAAACCCAATTTTAGCTGCGGGCGGGATACTGGTGTGTAGTTCCCCGTGGCCTGTTGGTGGCGCTGCCATCAGAGGCCAGGGTTGAACCGCTGGTACAGTGCTATGCCTTGGATGTCCCTTGGCGGCGGTGGTGGTGGCCACCCCAGGCACCTTTTAGCTCTGGGGTGGAGTTCCTGGTTCGGTACACTGGTGGACCAGTCCCAGGCACCTTTTAGCTCTGGGGTGGAGTTCCTGGTTCGGTACACTGGTGGACCAGTCCCAGGCACCTTTTAGCCCTGGGGTGGAGTTCCTGGTTCGGTACACTGGTGGACCAGTCCCAGGCACCTTTTAGCCCTGGGGTGGAGTTCCTGGTTCGGTACACTGGCGGACCAGTCCCAGGCACCTTTTAGCTCTGGGGTGGAGTTCCTGGTTCGGTACACTGGTGGACCAGTCCCAGGCACCTTTTAGCCCTGGGGTGGAGTTCCTGGTTCAGTACACTGGTGGACCAGTCCCAGGCACCTTTTAGCCCTGGGGTGGAGTTCCTGGTTCGGTACACTGGCGGACCAGTCCCAGGCACCTTTTAGCTCTGGGGTGGAGTTCCTGGTTCGGTACACTGGTGGACCAGTCCCAGGCACCTTTTAGCGCTGGGGTGGAGTTCCTGGTTCGGTACACTGGTGGACCAGTCCCAGGCACCTTTTAGCCCTGGGGTGGAGTTCCTGGTTCGGTACACTGGTGGACCAGTCCCAGGCACCTTTTAGCCCTGGGGTGGAGTTCCTGGTTCGGTACACTGGTGGACCAGTCCCAGGCACCTTTTAGCCCTGGGGTGGAGTTCCTAGTTCGGTACACTGGCGGACCAGTCCCAGGCACCTTTTAGCTCTGGGGTGGAGTTCCTGGTTCGGTACACTGGTGGACCAGTCCCAGGCACCTTTTAGCGCTGGGGTGGAGTTCCTGGTTCGGTACACTGGTGGACCAGTCCCAGGCACCTTTTAGCCCTGGGGTGGAGTTCCTGGTTCGGTACACTGGTGGACCAGTCCCAGGCACCTTTTAGCCCTGGGGTGGAGTTCCTGGTTCGGTACACTGGTGGACCAGTCCCAGGCACCTTTTAGCCCTGGGGTCGAGTTCCTGGTTCGGTACACTGGCGGACCAGTCCCAGGCACCTTTAGCCCTGGGGCTGCAACTGGAGGCCTTGGGCTCAGCACCTTTGGCTGAGGCCCACAGAGGATCGAGGAATCCCAGGGTGCTGCCTTGCGAGGAGACCGGTATCTTAGATGAGGAGGCCGGGGGAGGACCGTTCCGAGGGACTGGTGAGGAACTCACAGTGAAGGAAGGGGCCCGGTAACTCTCTGGAGGAATGTCATCTCCCTGAAAGAGGCTTAACGTTGCAACTAAGTTCACCAGGTCTGTGGCAGAGACCCAAGTGTATCTAGTTCGAGCATCATTCCGGCTGCTAGGGCCCATTCCGTGGGAAACTATCCGGATGAGCTGAGTCTACCTAAAGATATGGGTAGTGAATAGAAATTTGTTTGTGCCTGGACCTATTCCCACACCTTTTGCTGTCCTGCTCTTCTTCCAACCTTCTCCTGAAATAAACTCTAAGTTGGAGTTGCGATCAGTGTGGACTTTGAAGTTATTGGGGAATAGAGACTTGTCTTTGTTACAGTGAAGATGGGAGACATTTCTCTGAGGGAACCTGATCACAGAGACCGAGGTACATTACACCACTCAACCTCTTTCTACAGGAGGGTACAGGCATGTAGCACGATGGGCCCTTTTTTCCTTTGCTCGAGAGCCAAAGGCAGGAAAAAGGGGTTGTGTCGCTACATATATATATATATATATATATATATATATATCCAAATAACATGCCCAAGTTCATCTCTTCACCACACACAGCCACAAAGGCAAGAGAATTCTTGTTGGGCAGTGTATTAGTGCCCGGAAGAACACACTTAAGCCTTGTACACACGATCGGATTTTCCGCAGACAAAGCGTCAGACTTTTGTCCGAAGGGCGAGTGCCTGGATTTTGTCTTGCATACAAACGGCACACAATTGTCGGCCAACAAACACGAACGTAGTGACGTCGTAGACGTACTACGTTGTTTTTCAGCTCTTGAGCGCCACCCTTTGGGCACCTTCTGCTAATGTCGTGTTTGGTGAGCATTGCTTCCGAGCATGCGTGTTTGTACTTTGGACTTTTGTCTGACGGACTTGTGTACACACGATCGGAAAATCCGACAACAGACCGTTGTCCACGTGAAATTTTAAGGCCTGCCATCCAACATTTGTCCGCGGGAAATCCGACAACAATTGTCCGATGGAGCGTGCAAACGGTCGGATTTTCGGCCAACAAGCTGTCATCACACAATTCCCGTCGGAAAATCCGATTGTGTGTACGAGGCTTAAGGGAAGAGAAAGAAATGAATGTAAGCAGCTAATGGGACTTCGATTAAAGTGAACCCATTCATTTGCAATGCCTAAAGACTTTTGGCACCATGTTACATGGTACACCTAGTCAGGAAAAACCTGACAGACTGGTTGTACAGAAGTCGATTGGTAGATTGACTTCTGTACAGCCAGGGTGCCCAAATGTGGATCTAAATTCATCCCATCCTTTCTTGTTTTTTCTTAATATCATGCGACTTTTGTTTATTTTTTCTATAGTAAAAAATTTGAATTACAATAAATAAAGAAAGGTTGTGTCAAACTTTAACAAGCTGCCTGTATCTGGATCTACAGAGAATTGTAACATACGGCTTTTAGGCTACATTCACATTTGGCGTTTCGGGATCTCGGGCAGAATCGCTGCAAATCTGCACGCGATCTCAAATTGCACTGCAATCGCAAAACACAAGTTCGAGAGCCATTCATTTTCAATGGCACCCAAACCACTGTGCGGTTTTGCTGCAATTATCACGTGATAAATCGTGTGGCAATTGCAGCAAAGCGCAACACGCAAAGCTTGTAATCCAGAAAGGAGCAGGAACTTCTTTTGAGCGACAAGCTTCGCTCGTTATGGTTTGCCAGGATTGCCATGTGATTTTTGGTGGCAAAACCGTACCGTGTTTAAGTGCCATTGAAAATAATTGACCTGCGAAAATGCGTTTTGTGATTTGCAGTGCGATTTCAGATCGTTGGTAGAATCACAGCGATTCAGCCCGAGATCCCAAAACGCCAAATGTAAATAGAGCCTTAAAGAGGTTGTAAAGGTTCGTGTTTTTTTTTCTTCTAAATAGGTTCCTTTAAACTAGTGCATTGTTGGTTCACTTACCCTTTCCTTTGATTTACCTTCTAAATGTTTTTTTTCTTTGTCTGAATTCCTCACTTCCTGTTTCTCCTCAGTAAGCTTTCCCCCATCATCCGAGTGGTGTTTAGTCAGCCATAACAGCTTACTGAGGAGAAACAGGAAGTGAGAAATTCACACAATGAAAACAAAGAAAAAAAACATTTTAGAAGGGAAATGGAAGGAAAAGGTAAGTGAACCAACAATGCACTAGCTTAAAGGAACCTATTTAGAAAATAAAAAATGAACCTTTACAACCCCTTTAATGAAGATAAATGCAATGGGTTTTTCTTTTTTTGTTTAGTTTTTTAGCATATTTTGAGTTTGACTTGCCCAGGGTCATGACAGGTTTACTTTGAAATGCTGCTACTTTTATATTCAGCGGAACAATGTATATCAGTTGAAGGACCCAATCCATCTATGTATACTAGCCATTCTTTTTTAAATAAGTGGTCCCTTTGGAGGCTTATATAATGTTGTACTGCTTATTGAGTGCAAGTACAATGAATAATTGAGGACAGAGTTAAAGTTAGTTACGTATTAATAGCATACATTCTGCCAGAGGTTAATGGGGAGTTCACTTAAGATCTAAATGGCAGCAGGCAGAAAACCAGTAAAGCTTTTCAGACATGTGGGCTTGTGTCATTGTGACAGGCAGGAGATATACACCCCGTGGCCCAGGCAGGTCATTCCGTTTCCTTGCAGCTGCAGGGCAACTGGAAATGCTATAATAAGTGACAAAACAATAACAATCCCTGGTGCGGAGACGTCAAACAGCATTCCTCACACAATGGTCATTTTTACGGATGTGCATACTTTCGTGCTACAAGTCTGGAGAGAGGTTTACCATGGGTGACACCTTAACAAGTGTTTGAAATATTCTCTATAGTTGCGACTCTTTATGAATGTAGTTTGGCAAGCAGGAGTTACCGATTTGACCTTTTAACGCAGAAAACCTCACTTTTCTTTTCTAAATAATTACATATAGCAGGATTTTCATCTGAAGTAGTGCTGAGTTATGAATGTGTGGATTGATCAGTGTAGCTCTATAGTTATTTTGTTCAGGAACTACTGCTTCTATTGCAGTGTTCAACCAGAGGAAACTTCGTTTATGTAGAACTTTATGGAATAAATTAGTATTTTGGAAATACATCTATCCCCTTCTCTCCTAAGTGCCGGTTCACACAGGGGCGGCACGACTTGCCGCGCGACTCTGCAAGGCGATCTGCACACGACTTCAGAGGCGACTTGCAAAATGACTTCTGTATTGAAGTCAATGCAAGTCGCCCTGAAGTCGTCCCAAAGTCGTACAGGAACCCTTTTCTAATTTGGAGCGACTTGAGCCTCTCCTATTAGAACGGTTCCATTGTACAGAGCGGAGCGCGACTTGTCAGGTGGCTAAGTCGCCTGACAAGTCACCCCTGTGTGAACCGGCACTGAGGCCCCTTTAACACCAGCAGACCGATGTCCGTTGTTCAGGCGGACCCGATCGGACCACTCATTGTTTTCTACAGAGCAGCAGGTGTCCGCTGACATCCGCTAAAGACATACAGATGGGGATACATTCCCCATTCATCTGGCGGATCGGATGACATTCAGATAGAAATAGATGGGCAGTCCGTTTACATCTGACCGCCCCATAGAGAACAGCGGCCTGTGTCCATGTCCACTCTGCATGGAGGAGCGGACACGGACCTGTCATCCGCCTGCTCAGCGGGGATCAATGGATAGATTCCCTGCTGTGCAGGCGGATTTGCTTGATGGAGTCCACCCTGTCTGAAAGGCGCCCTATTAGTGAAACTGTTCTTCCTCCAACACACATTCCTCTATCTGTTTTGCTACAAGTTTGAAAGGCCAGTGTAACCCCCCCCCCCCCCAAAGGCAGGATACCACCTCCAAAGGCCAGAGGCGGACTAGCATTTCACCCCAAGGCTGAGCCCATGGCAAAAAACAAGAAAGGATATTGGGTGCCAGTCACTTTTTGTCTTTTTAAACATAACGTTTAAGGAGGTGAGGGTTAGGGGTCCCAGATACCATAGCAGATCCGTATAGACTCTCCAGATCAATGTCCAGCTTCACAGCGTAAGAACCTTTTAAGCCAGGGATCTCAAACTGGCAGCCCTCCAGCTGTTGCAAAACTACAAGTCCCATGAGGCATTGCAAGGCTGAAAGTTACAAGCATGACTCCCACAGGCCTGATGGGGCTTGAAGTTCAGCAACAGCTGGAGGGCCACCAGTTTGAGTGCCCTGCTTTAAAGCGGAGCTCCGCCGTAAAAAAAATATTAAAAGCCAGCAGCTAAACATACTGCAGCTGCTGACTTTTAATATTAGGACACTTACCTGTCCTGGAGTCCAGCGACGTCGGCAGCAGAAGACGAGCGATTGCTCGTCTCTCGGCTGCCCCCACCGCCATCATGGGTGAGGGAATCAGGAAGTGAAGCGTTGCGGCTTCACTTCCCGGTTCCCTACTGCGCATGCGCGAGTAGCGCTGCGCGTCTTTCACTGGTCCCCGCTGTGTTCTGGGAGCCGTGTGTTTCCCAGAACACAACGGGGGGGGGGGGACCGGGTATCTGCACCCCCTTCCCCCCCCAAAAGGTGCCAATTGTGGCACCGGAGGGGGGGAGGATTTCGATGAGCGGAAGTTCCACTTTAGGGTGGAGCTCCGCTTTAAGCCAACTAAGCGACACTGTAAGCACGTTCTTCAGTGCATCCTTCAAGTGAGTCTCTTCTGAGACACCAGCCTTCTTCCTGGCTCTCTCCAACAAGCCTCAAACGCGTCTGTCCACACTCCATTGAACAAATGACACTAAGAAAATGTTGTTCGACATTCGGCCCGTGATATATACAGGCCCTGTCTGACTTTTTTCCAACTGTCAATCAGAATACCTGTGTTTTCCAAGAAATATACAGCCCTTGCAGGTTGTAGGGGGCCCCTAGGTGCCACCACAACCAGTACTTCTGCCACTCCAAATTGTCTACCATCAATTCTCCCAGTTGCATCATCCTCTTGTTGCCTGTACTGTCGCTGCCTCCTGAGATGGGCTGTTTCTGGGAACCTTGGATGTGTGTCAAAATGTTTGCAACGTACAAAAATCACAGCAGGCTAACATTTCATTGAGTATCTCAACCTACTGACTTCAATGCCCATAGATGAATCGAAAGGTGTTGATAGCAAAGGTGGTTAGAAAAAAAAGGGGAGTCAGTGGTCTTCTTCCCCGCAAAAGTAGAATGCCAGCTTAGACAGTTCACTGTTATGCGTTCTGAGGATGATGTGTCCGTCACACTTTAAGTTTTTTTTTTTTAACAGAAAAGTTTTAGGAAGTTTTCTTTACTTGAGAGGAAATGTGCCTATTATTTTTGTGTGTACTCTAGATATTAACATATAGAAATATAGTTATAGAATATGGTATAGTTGTCAGCTGTTATTTCCTATACTGTAGTACAGGACCCTGTTGGTGCACATTACCTGCACTTTATTTGAAATCTGTATGCCAGCAACTGAAACTTACTATTTAAAGAGAAAGACAATAGCAGTCCATTTTTTTATGACATTTTGTAACTGTTTTAGGGATGTGAACTGGTAACCATACTATACACTGATTTTCCAATGGTTGCCATTTAATTACTCTGAATAGTTGAGCTGGTGCTGTGAGTGGTATCGCAGTACATAACTCTTTAGAGTTCCAGTGACACTGACACAGCAGAGACCCCTGTGGTATAGCATCAAAGGCTGATCATATCTTTGATTTGCTGGTTGGGAACAACTTGATCGCGCTTTGAAGTTGTTCTCTGGATGCTTGCAATGCCTATGGCCTTTTATCATTAACATCAATTAAGGGGCAGAGGGATGTTTACAGTTTCAAAATAAAGCAAGTAAATTCTCTTGAGTAATTAGTAATTGGTTACATATGGGGCTCATTATTTAATTAACTTGCTCACTCCCAAACTGTGGCATTTTCTTTATACACGCTATTACCTGTAGAGTTGTTTAGCTCGCCATTTCATACATAATTTAAATGCGTGCCCATCCCTTGGTAAATAAAAGGGTACACAGCAGTGTTGTTCTTCACAGAATTCTGATTCCTGCTGAAAAAAATCAGTATGGTAGCAAAGTGTCCAAAAGTACAGAAACCCAGAGCAGCCATGTGAGGTAAGGCACTGCGAGTAGTAGAGAGATGTGAGGCATTGTGAGCTGCTGACGTACCTGACGTTCCCTGCGGCCTGGTCTCCCGGAAGTGGGGACAGGCCAGTACCTGTAAAAAACAGGTACCCCCCTTCGAAAGGTGCCAAATGTGGCACCAGGGGGAATCAGATAAGCGGAAGTTCCACTTTTCTTCAGTCAGATGTGCCAAAATTAAAAGTTAGCAGCTAAAGAAACTGTAGCTGCTGACTTTTTATGAACAGACACTCACCTGTCCCAGGATCCAGTAAAATCCTCACCCAGACTGATTATTCTCTGGTCCTCAGCCCCAAAGGGTGGCATGTAACAGAGATGTGTGAGGCTCTGGGGTTGATTTACTAAAGGAAAATAGACTGTACACTTTGCAAAGTGCAGTTGCTCCAAAGCTTAGTAAGTGAGGTAAAGCTTTAGCCAATCTTGTGCAAGGAAAAAAAAAAAACGGTATTTTTGCTTGCATATGATTGGATGATGGATGTCAGCAGAGCTTCTGCTCATTTACTAAGCTCTGGAGCAACTGCCCTTACAGAGTGCAACTGCTCTTTGCAAAGTGCACAGTCTATTTTCCTTTATTAAATCAACACCCTCTGTGTATATTATAGAGGTGTGGTTGATATGTAGGGCCCAAGACCAGCCATAGACGGAACAAAATTTGGCCAGTTCAGCAGGAACCAGTCGAATTTCGATCCATCTATGGGCAGGCTGGTTGTACTGAAGTCGATCCATCGATCTACTTCAGTACAACCAGCTTGCCGGGTTTTTCTTGTGCGATCACTGCCGGCAGCTATAGCCGCCAGCAGTGATCATTGTATTCCAATGACTTGGAAACCTCCTACTGTCAGAATACAATTGTGCAGCAGGTGGGGTTCACCCATCAACACTGACTGTGTTGATAGGCTAATCGAGCAATTTTCTTTCCTTCTGTAGTGAATGAAAGAAAATTGCATAATCTAGGGCTTGCTTAAAGAAGAACTATAGGCAAAACTTTTTTTTTATTCATTTTAGATAGAGTAAAGGAGGGTTATAACCCCTGTCAGATAATTTTTTTTTGCCATCTATGTCTGATTACAGAGATTTCCCTTCACTTTCTGTCCCATCGCCAAACAGATGAGAGGAAATTCCTGCAAATTAAGGGAATTTCTTGGGGATCCCCAGGTCACCAGAGCTAATGTCCCCATTGGAGGATTTCCCCTCAATTACTTTTCTGGGGACAACCCAGAATTGGGAATGTTCTTTTACTTTCACCTTCAATGATAATGGTAAACAGGACAAATAGAGAGGGGGAATCTTCTTAATGGGGGCACAGGCAATAAAAACTGACCAGCGTTCTATCCCTCTGCACTGTACCCAAAAGTAAAAAAATAAATGTTGCCCATAGTTATACTTTAAGGCTCTGCATAAAGCAAGCTGTGCAATAGAGGTATAAGTTACTGGGGTGTATTTACTAAAGACAAATAGGCTGTTCACTTTGTAAGGGAAGGGAATTTTAACCAGAGCTTATTAAATTGAAACTAAGAGGTTGGGACTTTTAGGTGAGGCCAGCTAAATGTACCTCCATCCCCGATAGGTTGATAAGAAAGAACTAAACTCTACCACCAGACAGCATTATAGTACCATGCAATGCTATTTTCCTGGCTGCACGCTTCAATTCAAAATTAGCCAGAGCTTAGTCGATGAGGTGAAGCTCTGCTGGCTTCTATCACCCAATCAGGTGCAAGCAAAAAATGTAGTCTATTTAGTTTCCATGCATGTGGTTGGGTACTCTTTGCAAAATTAAATTTCACCACATCCACCAAGTTCTGAAAAAATTCCCTTGAAAAGTGCAACTTCTCTTGCAAAGTGAACAGACTATTTGTCTTTAGGCGCTTTACAGGCGCTAAAAATAGCACCTGCAAAGTGCCTCTCCTGTCACACTGGAGCGGTGCGCTGGCGGGTTGCTAAAAAAAGTCCTGCAAGCAGCATCTTGGAGGCGCTTTAGGAGCGGTGTATACACCGCTCCTAAAGCGCCCCTGCCCATTAAAAACGATGGGAAATGCTGCTGCAGCCGCACTTTGCAAGCGCTTTGCTGGCGCTTTTAACCCTTTTTCGGGCAATAGCGGGGGTTAAAAGCCCCCCGCTAGCGGCCGAAAAAACAACGGTAAAGCGCCGCTAAAAATTGCGGCTCTTAACCGTCGATGCCCGGGCCGCCCCAGTGTGAAAGTGCCCTTAGTAAGTTAAACCCAAGTGTATCCTATCTCTGTATTGTACGGCATGCCTCATACTTCTACATTCAGAGCCTTAGGCCCCTCTGCTACACGTATCAGCCACACCTCTATATTATATATGGTGCCTCACACTTCTCTGTTACATGCAACACCTTAGGCGTCTCTTTTACAGACAACATGTCACACTTCTACATAACTTGAAGTTCCTCAAAACTCCCTATTACATCACCTACACCTCTGCTGCGCACCATGGGTCTGATTTATTGAACACAAATAGACTGTTAAATTTGCAAGGAAAGTTGCAATTTGCAAGGGAATTTGCCCTAGAGCTTAGTGAATGTGTTGACGCTCTGCTGACTTCCATCATCCAACCATGTACAAGTGTAGCGCTCTTCTCCCAATGAGTGGGCGCTATATTTGAAATTTAGTTGTCTGGGCATTCGTTTAGCCCAGAGAGATTGTTCATTTAAATTATGGCACTGTTTCAGTTTGGTTGGTTGCATGATTTTCCTCCTGACAGTGGGTGCCGCTGTCACCACTGGTCAGGATAGGAAAGGCAGCAGGCTGAACGTATTGGGTATCTCTTTCCCAGCAGCAGCCCAGAGGGCGTGGTGAACCCGCTGTGCATGCTGGGAGAGGGTACTTAAGTGACAGGCGCCCTTAGGGTGGAGGCGTTTTGGTGTGGGCCCTCTTTCCCGACCTGAGGGCCCTCATGGCCTCAGGGAAGTGCTGGCAGTTTTTCGCCTCTGGGCCACGTTGGCCTGAGGCTCCTTTACTGAAATGTAGGCCCAGAAGTTACTGGGGGCCTACTGATCCGGGGATGATCCTGTGTTGCCTTGCCTGCTGGAAGGGACCAAGCAATTGAAGACTCAATTGGAGGATGCATCCGGATCATAATCTACCTCACAGTGCTGCCGGAATGGCTGGAAGATCCTGGCACTGAGAGCTGTGTTCTTTATTCAGAAGGTAACCCAGAGAAGGGTTACGCTAAGTCTGTGGCAGAGACTGTTCTATTTTCATCAAGTCTGTGGCAGAAACTATATGTGATCGAGCTACGGTTGCTAGGCCAGTGAGATTGGGCCTATCCAGTGTTTGCTGAGTCCAGCGTGGAGACAGTTGTTCCTCTGGACCTAGGAAAATTCCTGTGATCTGCAACTAAGGTACCTAAATCCTCCCCATCCCTTCAACCCCCTCTGTTAGAAACTTTTTTCAATAAAACCCTTGAAAGAGACTTTGTGTTGGTGCAAACTTCTTCTGGACAACTCTTCAAGGAAAACCCCTGAGACGAGCATATGGAACAGTAAAGTAACGGCAGGCCCAAATTTAAACCAGCAGCTCCTACGGGGGTATTATTTTCCCTGCACGTGATTGGGTATTGTTTGCAAAGCCAGAAATAGAAAGCCATAATCCACTAGAGACCTAGAAACGTAGTAAAAGGGAACAGAAGAAAAGTGACACAGTGACAAAAGGAAGGCAAGGAGATACTGAGCTAGGAAAGGACACAAGTATGCTCCATGGCCAGTCACTACCCTCCATGTGTAGTAATGCATTGCAGAGAAAGAAATGAGCGGAGGTGAACAATTTGTTGCTGTAAATGTGGGATTTCCCTGTGGTCAGGACACAATTGCACGTATCCCCCAGAATGTTTAATTCTCTAGGAAAGAAGGAAGTGGCATCAGATTGACATCTTTTTCCCCTTACTTTAGTAGAATATCTGTTAGGTCCTCATGGTTCTCTGTGTAAAGGTGGCACAAGAACCCTTTTATTTCATGCTCTGGTTTTACTGGGTGATGGTCATAGGCGTGCGCACAGGGTGTGCCAGGTGTGCCCAGGCACACCCTAATCACACTGCAGCAGAGATTCTCCCTACTGCCCTGGCTCCCCCCTCCTTCCCCTCGCAGCGCTTCCAGCTTCCCTACTCTCCTCTCCCACCAGCTGTTGCTGCTGGGGATGTTTTAGGATGAGTGGGTGAAGGAGCAGGTAAATATGTAACTTACCGGCCCCTTCCCTTTCATCGTGAGTGATCAGTAGTATATGTTGAGCTTTGGGGTGCACACCCTAATGCAATAGGCTGCGCACGCCTATGGTGATGGTAATTCTCTTCGATGAGGACATAGATAGCAATATAGACTCAACAAAATTTCTAAATCTTAACCTCTGGGCACCAACAGCACACAAATATGCGGCCTCTCGGCGGGTGGGCCTTGGCGGCGAGCGGCCGCATATTTGCATGCAATATTGTAAAAACAGCTGTGCCAAGAGCGGTCCTGGCACAGTTCCCAGCCACTGATTAAAAGCTCCCAATCGCTGCTTGCCTGATCATGTGACAGCCAATCATGGTGGTCACATGATCATAAGCCCTGCCCCCCCTCCCGACACCTGAAACACTTATAAAGGCCGGCAGGCGCCTGCACCAAGGGGTTAGTTCACCTGTACACAAAATGAAAAAGTGACTACACCCTCCCCACACCTCCATGCCCTGCTGCACAAATTTCCTTCCTTAATTATCTTTTTCTACCCATGCAGCCGGTGCAGTGGTCTGAATAATGCAGTACACAGCCAAGCTGTGTGGCACCATGTTGGTGAGTGGGCATTGGTCAGTGTTGGCACATGACCACACTGACCAATGAGAATCACTCTGAGGAGGGTGCAGAAGAGCATTACTTTCAAAGACCCAAACTGCTACTTCAGCTAGCATGGGCAGTGAAAGATAATCATCCAAGGAGGTGCAAGTGCAGCGGATACTGGTCGGTGTGGGGAGGGTGTTGTGAGTTAAGTTCACCTTTTCATGTTTTGTAAAAAAAAAACTTTTACCTGCACTATCATATAAGACACACTATTCACTGTACACCTCAAAGTCACTGCACACCATGGCCTGCATCTTACAGCTCATTTATAAAATGGATGCAGTGTGGAGCCTGTGGTGTGTCAAGGAGTTCTCTCAGCTTAACACTGTGGAGAGTGGTCACATGACTTTTACAGGTCAGGTGACTGGGTTCTCCTATTATATTACTGTGCTCGCTTAGGTGCCCCAAAGACAGTGGAGTGCTAAGCACATTTGTTATAAAGTTGCTTTTACTTGGCACCCTAAGAGCCCATTCACACATGGACAACTTTGGATCCGACTTCAAGTCGCCCCTAGTCGCCACAAGTCGCGCTGCATGAGAAAATCAATGTAAGTGAATAGAGCCGTCTTAATGCACACTACTGCAGTCGCTCCGACTTCAGAAAAGGTTCCTGTACTACTTCAATCCGACTTCTAGGCGACTTGTAGGCAATTTGTACCCATTGATTTCAATGGTAGTCACCTCAGAAGTCGGATCACTGTCTTAACAGAAGCAACAATACAGGAAGAGAACATACATTTCTCAGGAAAACCCCTCCCTCCCACAGAGCTGATTCTTGTTTGATTGGCCACTGGAAAGCCTCCTGTCCTGGAGGCAACTTGAAGTTGCTTTGTAAGTTGCCTCATGTCACGCTGTGATTCATACTCAAGTCGTGTTCAAGTTGCCTCCCAAAGTCGCGCTGGAAGTCGTGTTGCCCCTGTGTGAATGGAGTCTTAGTATAATTCTATGTTGCAATATATAGCACATGATTTCTTTTACAAACAATACCTTATTCCCAGTGTCTGACAGCTCTCTGGGTTTTTTTCTCCCAGCAAAAACCTAGAGACAAAACAAACAGGAACATCATTTTACTTTCCGCGTAGACAGTTTGTTTCTTGTGGGTATGTCTAAAAGAAAATGCCTCCTTCACACAGATATGCTGTTTAACCCCTAATTTCACACCTTCCACATACCACACTGCAGGTAACGTAGTTTTGATGATAGCTTTTGCCTCCCTGAAGCGCATTCTTCAAACAAACATTTATATTGTATAGCAGCAAAATCTTGAGGGAGTTCGAGCTATGTATAAAGCATGCTGTAACTGAAAGTTTCCTCAGAAATCATAAAATATAGACTATTGGTAGAATGTTTGCTGAATGACTGATTGTTACTTGTCTGAGAAATGCAAGGATTGCTTTCTGTTCAGGGATGGCCATTTATATGTTTGTCGGCAAAATATTTGGAGACAGTACGGCCTTGCTCATACCGACGTACATAGCTACACCTCTGTGGAGGGCTGTGTTTACCCACACCGGGATGCACAGGTGTTCTGTACCTCCCTGTGCAGGCAGTCCCATTGCTGTCAATTAGGACACATAGGCTGCATAGACACAGCCGCTGCTCCCAATCCGACATCCGCGTGGGTGCTGGTGCTTGGCCCCGAACACACCCAGTGTGCACTGCTCTATGCACACTACAAAACCAATAGTGAATAGTCCATCTTGGAAAAGAGCATGAGAGGGTGGATATGTTCTTACAAACAGTGGGACCATGGAGAACAAATGTAGCCACCCTTTAACAGGAAGTCGGGTCACAAAAAAAAAAGGTATTTGGAGGCTGATGGCAATAGAATGTGCTTTTTTGAGTTAAGAATACAAATTTACAAAGTTGTTTTTTTCTTTTTTTCAAAACCACTTTACTGCATATGAAAACATGTCCTAAACCCTCTAGTTCCCCCAAATGGGTTCAATTAGGTCCCAGGGTCTGGCCACTGTATAGGTCCCAGGGTCTGGCCACTGTATAGGTCCCAGGGTCTGGCCACTGTATAGGTCCCGGGTCTGGCCACTGTATAGGTCCCAGGGTCTGGCCACTGTATAGGTCCCAGGGTCTGGCCACTGTATAGGTCCCAGGGTCTGGCCACTGTATAGGTCCCAGGGTCTGGCCACTGTATAGGTCCCAGGGTCTGGCCACTGTATAGGTCCCAGGGTCTGGCCACTGTATAGGTCCCAGGGTCTGGTCACTGTATAGGTCCCAGGGTCTAGCCACTGTATAGGTCCCGTCCCAGGGTCTGGTCACTGTATAGGTCCCAGGGTCTTGGCAAAAGCTCCCCTAAGTATGTAGATCAACCCTCCTGGCCTCCGCTTTCCAGCTTCTAGAAATTTCTCCAAACTTACAGAACCAAGGGGAGGCATCAGAGACCTACCTGTATGCGTCATCCAGCCTGACCTGCAGTAAACCCATGACCCATTTAAGACTAACAAGTTAACTATGACCCAAAACATAAATTTGCCTACACTCACACTAGTAGCACACTAGAGGGTGCTACACCCCCACAATCCTTTTTTGGGAGTCAGGAAGTAGGGAATAATCCCTGGTCCCCACAGCATCCTTGCAAGGGAGGTGGCTTTGCTGCCACCACTTGAAAGTCACCCTGCCAATATTGAAAAGCATGTGGCTTGGTATGGTTTTGGAGGGTCGAGCCACCCAGGCTGCATGCCTGAATAAGGGTCTGGTATGAATTTTTTGAAGAACCCCATGACTTTTTTTTTATTTTATTTTTATTTTTTTTACATGTACAGTTCTCTAACTCCTCTTACAACTGTAAAGCAACCCCCCAGACATGTTATTTAAAGGATTCCTATATTTTTCAATGCTGCTGCCTTTTTTAACAAAAACTTGAAAATTAGCCAGAAGAAAATTGCAAGATTTAGCTCCCATGGACTTCAAAAGAGTTTGGCGCTGTTTTCTGGATTTACTGCTGGGTTTGCTCCTCTTTACTGTTCAAGTGTTCTTGCCACCTACAGCGTGATATTTTTGCAAGCAGGGCTGCCATGTGTTTCTTTGTTACTAGCGCCACCACACTGTTCATTACCCTGTTTATTCCATCAGCCCCTATTTCATGTATGGCATACAGTAATAAGGAATGATTTAGTGGGAATATGCCTAATGCTTATAAAAAAATGTATTGCTGAAATCATTAATTCTTAAGAATTTGAACACAGAAAAAAAAAGTTTTATTATAAAAGTGGGAGCTGACTGCTCTATTTCAAGGAATAATATTCTGAATAGATAAGGATATTTTTTCTGTTTCACATTGTACATCGCACTGCTTTATCTTATCTTATCTTGATTTCCCATCATGTATTAGCTAGCTGACACATAGCATTTTTTAAACTTCAGATAGCTATGTCAGTGATATTTATCACATGTCATAATAAGTCTAGCCTTTCTCTACGGTTATTATTGCATAAAGCCATTACTTAAAAAAAATATAAAGACCTTATTCATAGTTTGTTTGTTCCCAATACTGACATACTGTAGCATTGACATTACTTGGGGCTTTACAAATTACATAAAAAACTATTCACATGAGTGCTTGGCCCTGAAGGCGATTACAGTCTAATGTCTCTAGTGCACTCATACAAATAATCATATACAGTACAGGGGTTGGACAAAAATATAGAAAAAATACATGATTTGCAGATGTGATTGATTGATATGTAAATTTATATCGCGCCATATACTGTCTTGGAGGACTGCAACTAAGCGCGCTGCACCATAAATTCACCAATCAGCCTTGGGAAAAGAAAAAAAAAACTACTTGAGAAAAAGGGAGGAGAGAAAAAAGAAGGAAAGGCTCACGAGAGGAGTAGAAAAACAAAGTCAACGTTAATTATTAGTGATTTATGTGAAAGCGATGACATGTTTTGCATTGAAAGCGGAAGCGATGTAACATTCTTTTGCTTCCGCTGTGTGATGAGGCACCTAGCTAACAGGTGGGAAGCCTCGCTTTCGCCATTCGCCGCGTGTGCTGCTAGTAATACGGAGTTATGTCAGAGCTTACTGAGTTTGAGGCTGCATTCACACCTGAGCGTTTTCAGTTCGAAAAACGCCCAACAAGATAAATGGCATCTGTTCACATCTGAGTGTTTTGTCACCTGAAGCAAAACGCCTGAAAAATGCTTTAAGCTCCAAAAAAGAACATGAGCTTCTTTGGAGCAGATTACAGGCGTTTTTTCTGCTTTTTATATTGGTGACCTGTACAGAATCGCATTAAAACGCTGTAAAAATCACAGTAAAACGTGCAACTTTGAAACGCTCAGGTGTGAATGCAGCTTCAAAGAGGGCAAATTGTTGGTGCTGCTTAGATGGTGCCTTTGTGACTGAAGTTGCCAATTTATTTGCGATGTCATGAGGTACAGTATCAAAGGTTATGACGGCATATACAGTTTCAGAGGAAAATTCCTTCTAATAAGCATAAGCGACATGGTCAACTGACCAAAAGAAGCAAAAGGACAGCAGTGTGACTCGGATTTTTGCATGAAGAGTGGTATCAGATTCCATTATCCACTATCCAAGACTTTTATTTGTCAATTCCAGGGAGAATTTAAGCCGTTTGGATCCCAAAGGCGGTCTAACACCATATTAGGTAACACTTTCGTTCCTTTACCATACTTTGTTTCCATAATTTTGTCCAACCCCTTTACACACTCAGCAGTAAGTTTTGTCAGACACAAGTTAACTTACCTGTATGCTTTACCTATTTTTTTCCGTTTCCCCTTATAATGCCTAGTACACACGACCGGTTTTCCCGGCGGGAAAACTGCCATGACAGTTTTTCGCCAGGAAAAACGGCCGTGTGTATGCTAAATTGCAGTTTTCCCGGCAGGAAAACTGCTGGCGAATCGCAGCAGGTAAAAAAAGAACATGTTCTCTATTTTCCTGCCACGATTCACGGCGGTTTTTGTTCTCGGCAGTTTTCAATGTGAAACACTGCGTGGCAGTGCCGATGGAGCATACAAACGGCCGGGATTCCCGACCAAAGCTCTCAATGGCAGTTTTCCTGTCAGGAAACCCGGCCGTGTGTAGGGGGAAAAAGCGACCGAGCAGGTTCTTGGTGTTCCCCTCCGTTTTCCCGGCTGACTTTTTACCGCTGGGAAAACCGATCGTGTGTACTAGGCATAAGCTGTATGCACCGACCTAGTGCATAACCAGTGGCTAGGTTTATTAAAAATATATAAAAAGATTACAAATACTCACAAAGCAAGTATGAAAATAGGCACGTATAACATTCCATCAATGGGAATTGCCTCCTGCTGGAACCAGACACCAGAGAGTCCAGATGACAGGTGTAACAGCTACGGCTGACGCGTTGCGAAGGCGAACCCTCTTCCTCAGAGCCAAAAAGTGATAGTATCTGGACCCCTCTCTGGACTCTTAAAGCCATGTGTAAGTGGGTGTGAGTGGTCATCTATCTACAGCTCCACCCACCACAGGTCACTCCTCCTCTCACCCAAAAGGCATGCCCATATGAAGTTAACCCCTCACTGCCCACACTGATGTACCCATCAATACATCAGATAGTATATGCATACACCATGTGATAATGTGTATATGTGCTTCAGCTGGCGGAGGATGTATGGCATATATACATATATGGTGGGACTTACCCCTATCGCACAGGCCGTCAAGGACAGTCAATCAATGCTGCCACCCATCTGAATATCGCCACAATTGCTTCCCGTGGTGCTGAGCTATGGTCCCACCACTCGATGGGACGTGCATTGGCCGAAGACCCGGAAGTGGCGGTGGATGTGCGTTCCACCCGCCACTTCCGGTAACTGAATGCGTCACGTCCGCCCTCAGATGGGCTGGACAGGCTTCAGAGGTTGTCCCGGATACGGAGGCGGACTTCACACTCCGCATCCGGTATCAACAAACCTCCCTATACAAACGCCAGTACCAGCCAGAAACAATGTCCCCGAGTAATAGATCCGCGCGCAGCACAACGTGCACCGCGCAGACCAAAAAACCGGAAGACATACACAGCCACCAACACAGCCTCCAATCCATATGGGGTCCTACAGCCACCATAGTAGCAGTAAGCCTCCGCCCCTCTATGGATAAGGAAGTCAGGGTGTGCACAAGGGGGCCAATATACATATCAAAAACGGGGAGGGGGGGGACTGGGGAAGATGGAAGGGGGGGGGGCCCCAGGAGCCAATTGATGACCAACGCTAATTGGTGACACCCCACATCCTCCAACCCATGGCAACTCAAACCATAAGAGGGAACCAAAAATAATTGAAGAAGGACAATACTATTTTAGGTGACCTGTGAGGGCTGTCGCTCCAGCGTGTGACCCCTCTCCTATACATAGACAGGGCAAACACACACCAATTTGATAGTGTATGCGCCCGTAGTTTCATAATTAATACTTGCCCAAATACACATGGAATCCAGATGCCAGATACACTGGGTAAAAGGAACACACAGTTCCTTGATTGCTCCAGGAGAAGTCCAATCCCACACTTTGGTCCATACATATATCATAATATGGCACCAAATATTACAAACCAAAGCAATTTAAATAACATGTATGTGTTCGCATGCCACCCACTCGGGACACACACCCGCCCCACCGCTTCCCCATAACATTTGAGCCAGCGGCAGGCGCATATGTGCACCGAGTCAGCCGACCCTCTGGGTACATATGCATGCGCCCACACACATGTAAAAACTCTCGAACAGTGTACCCAATCTATGCAGGAGCATTAAAAACATCTAAAATAACCCACCCACAGTCTAAATCCAAAATTAATGAAAGACCATTAATTAGGTAACCATACAATAGGTTCTATATAGATTTACATTGTGGTAGTGGGGCTCGTGGTGGGCCAGCCATATAGTCCAGAGTTAATTGTTAGGCCATCATATTTTAGAGTATATTCCCACTAATTGTAATGGTCTTTCATTAATTTTGGATTTAGACTGTGGGTGGGTTATTTTAGATGTTTTTAATGCTCCTGCATAGATTGGGTACACTGTTCGAGAGTTTGTACATGTGTGTGGGCGCATGCATATGTACCCAGAGGGTCGGCTGACTCGGTGCACATATGCGCCTGCCGCTGGCTCAAATGTTATGGGGAAGCGGTGGGGCGGGTGTGTGTCCCGAGTGGGTGGCATGCGAACACATACATGTTATTTAAATTGCTTTGGTTTGTAATATTTGGTGCCATATTATGATATATGTATGGACCAAAGTGTGGGATTGGACTTCTCCTGGAGCAATCAAGGAACTGTGTGTTCCTTTTACCCAGTGTATCTGGCATCTGGATTCCATGTGTATTTGGGCAAGTATTAATTATGAAACTACGGGCGCATACACTATCAAATTGGTGTGTGTTTGCCCTGTCTATGTATAGGAGAGGGGTCACACGCTGGAGCGACAGCCCTCACAGGTCACCTAAAATAGTATTGTCCTTCTTCAATTATTTTTGGTTCCCTCTTATGGTTTGAGTTGCCATGGGTTGGAGGATGTGGGGTGTCACCAATTAGCGTTGGTCATCAATTGGCTCCTGGGGACCCCCCCCCTTCCATCTTCCCCAGTCCCCCCCCTCCCCGTTTTTGATATGTATATTGGCCCCCTTGTGCACACCCTGACTTCCTTATCCATAGAGGGGCGGAGGCTTACTGCTACTATGGTGGCTGTAGGACCCCATATGGATTGGAGGCTGTGTTGGTGGCTGTGTATGTCTTCCGGTTTTTTGGTCTGCGCGGTGCACGTTGTGCTGCGCGCGGATCTATTACTCGGGGACATTGTTTCTGGCTGGTACTGGCGTTTGTATAGGGAGGTTTGTTGATACCGGATGCGGAGTGTGAAGTCCGCCTCCGTATCCGGGACAACCTCTGAAGCCTGTCCAGCCCATCTGAGGGCGGACGTGACGCATTCAGTTACCGGAAGTGGCGGGTGGAACGCACATCCACCGCCACTTCCGGGTCTTCGGCCAATGCACGTCCCATCGAGTGGTGGGACCATAGCTCAGCACCACGGGAAGCAATTGTGGCGATATTCAGATGGGTGGCAGCATTGATTAACTGTCCTTGATGGCCTGTGCGATAGGGGTAAGTCCCACCATATATGTATATATGCCATACATCCTCCGCCAGCTGAAGCACATATACACATTATCACATGGTGTATGCATATACTATCTGATGTATTGATGGGTACATCAGTGTGGGCAGTGAGGGGTTAACTTCATATGGGCATGCCTTTTGGGTGAGAGGAGGAGTGACCTGTGGTGGGTGGAGCTGTAGATAGATGACCACTCACACCCACTTACACATGGCTTTAAGAGTCCAGAGAGGGGTCCAGATACTATCACTTTTTGGCTCTGAGGAAGAGGGTTCGCCTTCGCAACGCGTCAGCCGTAGCTGTTACACCTGTCATCTGGACTCTCTGGTGTCTGGTTCCAGCAGGAGGCAATTCCCATTGATGGAATGTTATACGTGCCTATTTTCATACTTGCTTTGTGAGTATTTGTAATCTTTTTATATATTTTTAATAAACCTAGCCACTGGTTATGCACTAGGTCGGTGCGCCCTCTTTTTTCCTTTTACTTTTTAGTCTTAAAGAATACCATTTATTCTGAAGAGGGCAGCAAGATCCCTGGTCATTTCCTTCCCTACGGAACACTCTGGTTGTGTCACTAAGAGACCAAACTTCCAAGCGCAGGAGATTGTTTGTGCGTCTGTGAAATAAGCTGTATGCACCAGACAGTATTGCCCCTAAGGAATGGCATGCTGTGTCACTAAACATGGTGTGCAGCATTCTAGAAGCTGAGGAAAAATGTATGCATTTTAAGATACATAGAAATTTGTAATTTTCCTTCCAGTGAGAGTTGCGGTTGATTAAATCATGTTGACTGTCAGTTTTAGTTTGCGCAATAGATAATGCTGGCACAAGACTCCTGCATTCAGCACAAGACTGTATTGATTTGGCCCCAATATCTATGCCACACAAGCCTGCAACATAGCAGAAGTGGCATATATAAATAAAGCTATTATTATTGTTTAAAAGAAGAAATCCAGGTTTTTCCAGATCTGCATGTATCTGCCTTTCTAGCAAGTAGGGTAGCCACAGAATGAGTTATAGAACTAGTTCAGCAGGAACCGGCCAATATTTGAACCACGTATGGGCAGGCTGAATGTTGTACGCAAGTTGATTGATCAATCAACTTGGGTCCAACCAGCCTGATTGATTTTACATGCAATTATTGCAAGCAGTTTTTTATAGCCACTAGTAATATACACTGGGGTTTATTTACTAAAACTGGAATGTGTAAAATCATGCTCACTTCTGCATAGAAATCAACCTTCCAGCTTCCAGGTTTTATTGCCAAAGATTAATTGGAGACGGTTTCCCCTGCCTCCCCGCCGGGAGACCACAATGGCTTGTGGTTGCAGGAAAGAAATTTAGCTCAGTTTTTATGATCAGCCTAACTGAGCTAGTGCACAGTTCTTGATTGTGAATTGCTGTGCAACACATACAAGAAATTTGACTTGTCTGCTGTCATAGGAATATTGCAAATTGAAAATGAAATTATTGCTTATTTATAAATAAAATTTCCTATTCAATTTAAGAAATTATTTCTTTGCTATTTGGGGCCCTCCCACTTACAGTGGTAATCCACTGCCTATCCACCTAGCTACTTTAATGAAGGTTCAGTACCAAGTACAGTAACTTGAAACATATAACAAGGGATTTCCTAGAAGAACACTTTTGTACCCATGTATATCAATTAATATATACTCTACGTAGATAAGCCATCAGGAAGGACCCCTGTGAGCTCCTCAAAGGAAGGACCCCTTTAAAAAAACAAAACAAAGGGGTTCAAAAAGGCCCCCATGTGTCAGCATAACAGCTAGGAAACTAGAATTTTCAGAAGGAGGTAAGCAATCGCACCTCCTATAGTCTGTCCACTTAGGAAAGGTTTACTGCTTCCAACCAGTCAAATACTGTAGACCAGTGGTCTTAAAGCTGCGTCTCACTGGCAATATGTGGTATTTTCCTAGCATTTATTTGGCTCTTATGCCTCGTACACACGACCGGTTTTCCCGTTGGGAAAACTGCCATGAGAGCTTTTGGCTGGGAAAACCGACCGTGTGTATGCTCCATCGCAATTTTCCCGATGAGAAAACTGCGGGAGAAAAAAAGATAACCAGCTTTCTTTTTTCCCGTCGGGATTCCCGGCAGACTTTTTCCCGTCGAGAAAACCGGTCGTGTGTATGGTTTTCCGAGGGAAAAAAAATGTGCATGCTCAGAATCAAGTATGAGACGGGAGCGCTCGTTCTGGTAAAACTAGCGTTCGTAATGGAGATAGCACATTCGTCACGCTGTAACGGACTGCAAAGCGCGAATCGTCTCTCACCAAACTTTTACTAACACGAGGATCAGCAAAAGCAGCCCAAAGGGTGGCGCCGTTTGAATGGAACTTCCCCTTTATAGTCCCGTTGTACGTGTTGTACGTCACCGCGCTTTGGACGGGCGGTATTTAGCCTAAGCGTGTGTATGCAAGGCAGGCTTGAGAGGAATCCCTTTGGAAAAAACGTCGTTTTTTTCATGCCGAGAAAAATGGTCGTGTGTACGAGGCATAAGGGCACTGTTTTTACCACTAATACAAAGCACTATTAAGCCGACCATAGATGGTTCAAGTCATGTATGGGCAAGCTGATTGTACCCCAGTTGATCGAACACTCAATTTGGGTACAACCAGCATGTCAGATTTTTCATGTAATTATTGCCAGCGGCTATAGCCGCTAGCAATAATTACTGTGTTCTCTTGGCAGGGATGGCTTCCCATGCCCCCCCCCCCCCCAGCTGGGAGAACACATTAGCTCCGTGGGAGGGATACCCCCATCAACACTGACTGTGTTGATGGGGGAATTGAGTGATTTTTTCCCCTGCAACCCATGGTTGAAGCCGGCTTTAATCCAACTGATTCAAGGCACTATTCCTCCCACTGACGCCAACAATGAAGCACTAGCCCTTCCACTGACACAAATGATGGGGCAAAATGCCATCCTCTGATATAAACAATTGGGCACTATCTCTCCCACTGACACCAACAATGGGGCACTATCCCTCCCACTGACACCAACAATGGGGCACTATTCCTCCAACTAATACCAATGATGGGGCACTATTCCTTCTCCTACTGACCACAAGCGCTTTATAATTTTTTTTTACTCCCATTGACCAGTTAACTGCAGCCGCTGATCAGTGTATTCTGACAGCGGAAATGTCCTGGTAGGGGGAGGTTCCTTCATCCACCTCGTTTGTGGATGGTGAACTGTTGTTCTCTACAGAGGGACCCAAGATGGTACGTATAACGGTGTTGATAGCACCGTGTATCTAGTTATCCGGTGCAGAAGGGCTAAATATAACAGAACACTTTCTGACCAAAACTGGAGTCTGAAGCACAGTAGGCATCAAAAAAGGGGGGTACGCAGTAAGCCGCCACAATAGAGGTAAAACAGGGATCCTCCAGGTAGGGAGGTCCGTGGATAAAGATAGTACCTTGGCAAAAGTGGAACTCCTCCTCTCCCCCTCCCTCTCTGCAATATTTTGGGACACGTCACAGATCCTAGAAGATTGCCTGGCCACGAAAATACATAAAAAAAAAGTCTGAAAAAGTATCGTGTGCAAGAGGCCCTACTAATCTGTCTGACCCCTGGAAAGTAAGTGAGAGGAGATCTTATGTCTGTGAAGGTTCCTATTTATCTGGGTCATGGTGTAGCTAGTAGCAGTAAGTCACATTTAAACTGGACTGGTTCTGTTGAAGGACAAATGGTTAAGATGCCGGCGGGCGCTGGCATCTTAGCAACCGATGATGCATTCCTTAGCATTCCTGCTGCTGACAGCAGAGATGAGTCACTGGTTGTTAAGATAACGGTGGGTGCCAGCTCCTAACAACCAGCACAAATCCCACACAAAAATGCATAAAAAATGCATGCACAATAAATGTGATTTTAATGTGTTTCAATTGAAGTCAATGGACCACAAAATTGCACTGCATCACACCAAAGTCAAACTTTACTCTTTCCTTGACTCGCATCACAGCTGCGCTGCATTGATGTGAACGGGCACCATTGGAAGCAATGCTATTTCCATTGTCATGCGATTCAGTGTGACCCAAGTCACATCTGAAATCGCATCAGCGTGAACCAGGCTTAAATTAAGCTCTTATTCAATAAAGTTTTAATTCCAAATAAATGAATGTAAAATAAAAATAGTACCTCTTTACTTTAATTGAGCCATATTATACAGCAGACAATAAAATAATCTGAGTGATGGCTTTAGAAATTTTTCTGGCACATGAAAGTGGATTGACCAGATTGTTTTGATAAACAGTCTGAAGAGGGAAATGTATGTCTTTCCTCTTTGACATTATTTGTTACATGAATTCTGGAGAGACTTTACAGATATACAAACAGTAGAAATCAATGGATGGAATAGTATTATCCAGCTGCTGTATCCTGAAAAGATAAGGAGATGTAAACCATGCAGACAGGCTAGCAAGCAATACATGGCAGATAAACAAATATTGTCCGTTCTCTCTATGTGGGATGTCTATGTTTTTACAGAGCCTGAAACACTAATGCCGTGTACACACGATCGATTTTCTCAACGGTGAAAACACCGTCGAGAAAATCGATGGGAAAAACGAGGAACGGCTTGTTCCCCTACACCCGGATGGTTTTCCTGACATTTTTTCTCTTGGTCGAGAAAAACGACCATGTGTAAGCTCCCCGGCAGTGTTTCCCTATGGAAAAACTGCAGCGGAAAAAAATGCCGTGAATCACGTCGAGAAAAATTAGAGCATGTTCTAATTTTACTCGTCGTGATTCATGCCGTTTTTCTCGTCGGGAAAAATGATGAAAAGCCCACACACGGTCGTTTTTCTCGTCAAAGAGAAAAAAATTCATTTTTCTTGACGAGAAAAATGGTTGTGTGTACTCGGCATAAGAGATGATAAAACAAAAAAACAAAAAATATGATGTTGCAGCTTACCAATTTTTAGATATGATAGCAGAATTAGTTCTTTTTTTTTGAGAACGCTTCACACCAGTCAGTTATGGGTCATTTTTTTTTTTTTAAAGTCCTGCATGCTGCATGGTTTGGTGCATGCATAGGGTAGTAAAAAAAATGCACCCTCTCATTTAAATGACTAGAAAACACTCCCATGGTTGCGTTTTTGGTGCATTTTTTGAGTCACCTATCCCTTCTTTACAGGTGCAAAGTGCGGGGTATTTACTGCGTTTTTGCATCAGAGCAATGTGAAAGCAGTCCACGTGTGCCAAAGGGCTCAATTGCCAACACAATTTTGGAAATTTAGCCACGTGATATCTGCTGTGTTTCAAGCGGAGCTCCACCCAACCGCTTGTCTGCCTCCTCCCCTCCTTCAGTGCCACATTTGGCACCTCGTGTGGGGAGGAAGTGGGAGCGGGTACCTGGTTTTGACAGGTACGCGCACCCCCTTCTTGCTGAGTTCGCCACGGCAAACTCAGGTGGAAGTTCGGTCCTCGCCACAGCCAGCCCATTAAGAACGCTTTACTGCTGGTTTCCCTTACCCAAGATGGCGGTGCCAGCACCTGAGAGCTGATTCAAGTATCGGCTTGGGTGAGGATACAGTGGGATCCCTAGACAAGTAAGTGCCCTAGTAGTAAAAGTCAGCAGCTAAGGAATTTTGTTGCTGACGTTTAGTTTTTTGGTGTGGGGGCTGGAGCTCCGCTTTTAATATAAGCTTATATAAATTGGCTTTGCCCCATTTGAGGAATTTGTGCCCAAAACCCCAACATTCAAGGCTGTAGAATAAGTAGTTCTAAGACAGTGAAACAAATGATTTTTACGTATATTCATGGACAAGAGCATGGTAGAGTTTTTTTTCGTCGTTTGACTATTTGAATAATAATTCTTCTAATGTTGTGACTTGTCTGCCTGGGTTGCCAAATAGCTGCATATTTTTAAAATACTATCCTAGGGTTTCTCAACCAGGGTTCCATGGAACCTTAGGGTTCCTCCAGAGGTTGCTAGGGGTTCCTTGAGCAATGAGCAATTTCTTCCACTCATATAAGTTCCCACTGACACCATTGATCTTTTTAGCTATCTGTAAGGTGGGAATTCTTCCCAATAACCACAAGTGTAAGGAGCATTATTCCCATTGACCATCACACTAAAGCCTTTGAACACACGATCCAACTTTATGGAGATAATTATCTGACGGACGTGTTGTATCGGATAATCCGACCATGTGTATGCTCCATCAAACAATTATTGGCTGAATTAAAGACAAAAAAAGTTGGCTGTTCGTGCTCACCAATTGTTGGACAATAAATCTTTTACGTTGGTTTATCCGATCGTGTGTACGCAAGTCTGTCCAACTAAAATCCAAAGTACAAAGACGCATGCTCAGGACCAATGCTAAACATCAGACAAAAATAGCAGAAGTTACCCAAAGGGTGGCGGTAAAGAGCTGAAAAACCACGTGATTTGGTGAATGTTGGCTGAAAATGTTGGGCCGTGTATATGCAGAACAAGTTCACGACCAACGCCCTTCAGACCAAAATCCACGGAAAAGTTGGTTGGAAGTCCGACCGTGTGTGGCTTTAGATATCATGAGTTGTAGATATAGTCATTTTTAGCAGGGGTTCCCTTGTGACCAGAAAGTTATTTCAATGGTTCCTCTGTGTTGAAAAGGTTGAGAAAGGCGGGACTATCCTGTTATTAATGTCTGTTGTGATTAGTAAAGAAGTAGGTGGCCATGATGAGAAGTTATATGAAAATACATCACTAGCTTCAAACTGGTGATATCAGGGAGTTACAATGAGGTGTCTATTGTGGAGAGCAGCTAAATTAACTATTTGAGGTAATGATAAATTAATGCTTTATTAAAAAAAACAATGATTCATGAAATGAATGTTTCAAATTGTAAATGCCTATTTTATTTTAAACAATAATGGTGGCAATAGTTAAGTTCATAATTTGAACTTTGTTATGTGAAAATTGTTATGAATTAAATAATAACCTAGGTAAAATAATTCATCCTTCTTTTATAATGGAGTCTGTTGTATATTACCAATCCAAAGCCCTGAGTACTAGTAGTAGTAAAGTAAAATGTTTGATTGAAATGTGTAATATGTTATTTGAGTATATAGGATCTTGTTTAACTGAAGTTTTAACAATATTGTTTAGAGCTTTATTACAGCATTTTATTTTATTGAATTTTATTTTGTGAAAGGAATTTTCATTGTCTTATGCAAAGGCAGCCTATCTTGTCTGCTTGCTTATATAAACTAACATTTCTGGCAAATGCAGGCTCCTTGTGGTCTTTGTGCTTGGAGAAATAAATCTATGCGCTGTCATTCTAAGGACAAATGTCAGAGTCTCTGCAATTCTTTGTCATATGAATGTTAAATTGCAGGGACAGGTCTTATAGCTTGGAGAGCAGGACTTGATTCTGTATTTACTGTACAGTACTTAACTTATACAGCTTGGGACTAGGATCCAGAATCCTCCTTTAACCACTTCAATACCATGCACTTATACAGCTTCCTGCCCAAGCCAATTTTGAGCTTTCAGCACTGTCGCAATTTGAATGACAATTGCGCGGTCATGCTACACTGCACCCAAACAATTTTTTTATCATTTTGTTCCCACAAATAGAGCTCTTTTTCGGTGGTATTTGATTGCCTCTGCGATTTTTATTTTTTGCGCAACAAATAAAAAAAGAGCGAAAATTTAAAAAAAAACAATGTTTTTCTTTGTTTCTGTTAATTTTTTTGTAAATAAGTACCTTTTCTACTTCACTGACGGGCACTGATAAGGCGGCACTGAAGGGCACTGATAAGGCGACACTGATGGGCACCGATGAGGTGGCACCAATGAGGTGGCACTGATGAGGTGGCACTGATGGGCACTGATGGGCACTGATAGGCGGCACTGATGGGCACTGATATGTGGCACTGGTATGCGGCACTGATGGGCACTCATAGGTGGCACTGATTGGCACTCATAGGCGGCACTGATTGGCACTCATAGGCGGCACTGATGGGCACTCATAGGCGGCACTAATGGGCACTTTTAGGTGGCACTGATGGGCACTTTTAGGTGGCACTGATGGGCACTTATGGGTGGCACTGATAGGTGGCACGGACGGGCACTGATAGGTGGGCACTTATGGGCACTGATAGGTGGCACTGATGGACACTAGTAGGTGGCACTGGTGACACTGCTGCCTAGCAATGCCAGCCACCACACAATATTTTCTTGCCATGATCGTGCCAGTCAGTGCCCATGTGTGGGCACTGATTGGCATATTTTTTTATGTTTTTTTTTATATATTTTTTTTCTACTACATGTGGATGGCCATGGGGGCCATCCACATGCTTAGGGCTTCCCTGGTGGTCCTTGGGGGCTTCCCTGGTGGTCCAGTGTGGGTATCCGAGGGGGGCTGCGCCGATAAACAATCAGCGTGAACCCCCCCTGTCAGGAGAGCCGCCGATCGGCTCTCCTCTACTCGTGTCTGTCAGACGCGAGTGAGGAAGAGCCGATCAACGGCTCTTCCTGTTTACTTCCTGATCAGCCGTGATTCGACACGGCTGATCACATGGTAAAAAGCCTCCGACGGAGGCTTTTTACCGAGATCAGTGTAGCGGTGGGTCAGACTGACCCACCGCTCCACCGAACGCCGCGATGCGCGCCCCCCCGGGCGCGCGGCGGCTGTTATCCCGCAGGACGTCATATGACGTCCAGTGTGGATAACAGAACCACTTCCCGGACGTCAATTTGCTATTGACTGGGCGGGAAGTGGTTAAACACAAAGAATCTGCTTTAATGCCGCGTACACACGACCGTTTTTAATGTCAATGAATAAAACGGCATTTTTCTCGACATGATTCTTCTCAAGCCTGCCTTGCCTACACACTATCGTTGAAAAAAATGCTCGAGTAAAGCGCGGTGACGTACAACACGTACGACGGCACTATAAGGGGGAAGTTCCATTTGGATGGCGCCACCCTTCATGTTAGTAAAGTTTGTTGAGAGACGATTTGCGCTTTTCAGCCTTGTGCTTTTCAGTTCGTTACAGCGTGACGAATGTGCTATCTCTATTCTGAGCATGCACATTTTTTTTCACGTCGTTAAAGCCCACACACGGCCGTTTTTCATGAGAAAAACGACGAGGTGAAAAACGATGAGAAAAATTAGAGCATGTTCCAATTTTTTCATGCCCATTTTTCACGTCGTGAAAAATGCTCTGAAGCCCCCACACGATCATTTTTAATGACCATTTAAAAAAATTGAATTTTTCTCGTCATTAAAAACGGTCGTGTGTACGCGGCATAACTCTTTTACTGCCATGGACTTAAGGGTTATTTTGGAGCAGATCTGCTCACAGCAGGCCAGCTCTGTAACCTGTATGTCCAGGGCTGGGACAAGGGGTGGGCAAGAGGGGAAGCTGCCCCTGGCGCAGTGAAGCAAGAGGGCATAGAATGGATGCAGGATGGTACACCCATTCTAAAGCATGTATTACCAGATCTTTGCCCTGGGCAATGGACGACCCTGTCCTGGTTACTGTGTATGTTCTTCATTTTCTAAGGCTGTAAACATGCACCTAAGTGGTGTCTGACACTTTGCTCTCATATGAATGGATGTGATCCGAGGCTAAATAATTGCAGATCACGTCCACAAAATCTGTAAATGTGGCTGCTCCTGTACACAAATGGCTGCTAAACACATCCACAGGTCTGCACCCTGGGCCAGTCCTCATTGGTTTCAGCAAATACAGTCACTGGCTGCTTTACTTACTATCCTCCAAGTCCGCTGATTTGCTTTAGATGTGATTCAGAAGAAATACAAAGTAACATTATTACTTTATATTCACTTACATGAAAATCAAACAATTTACCTTTCATCTGCATATATTGTCAGTTAAAGCAACCTTACAAGCAAAAAATATCGTTTTTATATAGTTGTTTCCTATTAAACTCCCTATACCCTAATCAGTCCAAGTGAACCCCTCCTCCCCTTCTTCCCTTAGCTATAATTTTTTGTCTTAATTATTCTAAGGCATTACTATGTGGTTCTAAAGCCTAAACTTTTTTTTTTTTTTTTTTTTTTTTTTCAAACCTTAAAGTGGTATTAAAGGTTCAGCTTTTTTTTTTTTTTTTTTTTAACAAACATGTTATACTTACCTGCTCTGTGCAGTGGTTTTGCACAGAGCAGCCCCGATCCTCTTCTTCTTGGGTCCCGGCCAGCGCTCCTCCCCCTTGACCGTTTCCCCAAATAGCAAGCCACTTGTTATGGAGGCAGAAAGATGTTTTACCTCCATGCATATGTAGCGGGGTCCTCAATTTAAGGGAAGTGTTTGGGAGGTAGTATGCCCAAACACCTTAATTTGTCAGGGTTTACAACCATTTTTATCCACAAGGAGAGTATTGGTGTACAGTTCCCTGTGGCCTACGGATGGCGCTGCCATAGTAGGCTAGGGTTGAACCACTAGTACATGGCTGTGCCTTTTGTGTCCCCTCTCGGCAAATGTACAGTGGGGCGGGGTTAACCTGCCGTGCATGCTGGGAGAGGAGATAAAAGGGGCAGACGCTGTCTGTTCGGAGTTAGTCGGTGGGGTCCTACCCCTTGTTCTGGTTCCAGTCTGCCCTGGGCGCCCTAGGCCCAGGGGCGGGTGTTCTCTGTTCCTGTTCCATCCTGGGCACCTTTAGTCCCAGGGTGAGGTACTACTCTGCTGTTCCTGTCCGTCCTGGATGCGAGGATTCGGGAATTGCAGCAAAGGCCTGGGCCCAGCACCTTTGGCTGGAGCCCATCATGAATCAAGGAATCTCAGGGTGCCGCCTTGCGAGGGGACCCGTATCTGAGTAGAGGAGGCCGGGGGAGGAACCGTTCTGAAGGACTGATGCGGTAGTCACGGTGAAGGAAAGGGTCCTGGTAACTCTCCGGAGGGATGTCTTCTCCCTAGGCCAAGGTCAAGTTCACCAGGTCTGTGATAGAGGCCTTGAGTAAAGCGTGAGTGTCATTTGGCTGCTAGTCTTGTCCTAAGTAGGCTATCCATTTGAGGCTAAGTCTGTTCAAGAAGCTGAACAGTGAGGTGACTGAGATTGTGCCTGGACCTTTCCCCACATCTTGTGCTATCCTTTTCTTGCTCCAACCTTTGTTTCTATCAAGAGACTGTTATTTGCTAAAAGAAGAAATAAACTCTCTGTTGGAGTTACAGCGAGTGTGGACATTCTATTCACTGGGGGAAACAAGTACTCAAATCTGTTATCCACAGAGGTGAGAAAACCATTTTCTGGCTCAACTGTGAAATGACCCACCAACAACACCGCTCAACCTCTTAATTCAGGAGGGTACAGGCTTGTGGCATGGAGTGCCCCTTCTTCCTGCGAAGAGCCGAAGAACAAGGCAGGTAAAAGGGGGTCTGTGTGCTACACATAGAATGCATGACGGTAAAAAAAACCTTCAGCCTTTACAACCACTTTACAGGCATCCCCCGCTTTAAGTACACTTACTTTACATACACTCGCGAGTAAGGACATACCCGCGAGGGTATGTAAAGTGCCTCACAAGTACTGTACAGACATTTTGCAGCTGCAGTAGAACGAGCTGAAGCTCAGAGAGCTTAGCCCGCCCTTTTCCAGTGTGCCCCTGACACCCCCACTACAGCCCCTGAGACCTCAACTACAGCTCCTGACACCCCCCACTACACCCTAGAAGTGAAAAAAGGTATTGTTTCACTTTAAGTACATTTTCGTTTTACATACATGCTCTGGTCCCATTGTGTACTTAAAAGTGGGGTATGCCTTTAATGCATTCTTTGCATTAAGGTAGAATACCTTCTGTGTCACAGAATCCCCCCTCACCCCCCTTATACATACTTGAGCCCAAATTCGATCCAGTGATGTGCATGAAATCTGCGGCTCTCTCTGATCATTCTCTCCTCACAGGGCAGATTGATAGCAGCAGGAGCTGTCAATCAAACTCTATAAATACGAAGAGGGGGGGATCGTGGTTTGAGCCACACTGCCCTTGTCAATAGACACAGAAACAGACAGGGCGGCTTGGGAGGAGCCAGGAGCACCAATGGGAGACCCCAGAAGAAGAGGATCGGGGCTGCTCTGTGCAAAAGCATTACACAGAGCAGGTAATCATGACAGGTTTGTTATTTTCTAAAAAAAAAATAAGCTTTACAATCACTTTTAAGCTTTTTTTTAGTATTATTTTTTTTTTTACAATGCCACATCAAAAAATGCTCTATCCTTTACAAATTAACCCCTTGTTGCACAACACACATTACACATTTGAAATTCAGCTGATATTTTAAATTTATACTTTTGCACTGTGTTGGCTTCCCTGTCCTGTTAAAAAAATAATTGTTAATTTTTTTAAAAAAATTAAACTTTTTTTTAACCACCTCCCTACTGTGCACGGAAACCCCCTTCCTGCCCAAGCCATTTTTCAGCTTTCAGCGCTGTCACACTTTGAATGACAATTGCGCGGTCGTGCGACGTGGCTCCCAAACAAAATTTGTGTCCTTTTTTTCCCACAAATAGAGCTTTCTTTTGGTGGTATTTAATCACCTCTGCGGTTTTTATTTTTTGCGCTATAAACAAAAGAAGAGCGTCCAGTTTGGAAAAAAAAACACTATTTTTTACTTTTTGCTATAATAAATACCCATTTTTTTTTTTTTTAAATAAAATTTTCCTCAGTTCAGGCCGATACGTATTCTTCTACATATTTTTGGTAAAAAAAAAAAAAAAATCGCAATAAGCGCGTATTGATTGGTTTGCGCAAAAGTTATAGCGTGTACAAAATAGGGGATAGATTTATAGCATTTTTATTTTTTTATTAGTAATGGCGGCGATCTGCGATTTTTTATTGTGACTGCGATATTGCGGCGGACACATCGGACACTTTTGACACATTTTTGGGAACATTCACGTTTATACAGCGATCCCTGCTATAAAAATGCATTGATTACTGTATAAATGTGATTGGCAGGGAAGGGGTTAACCACTAGGGGGCGGGAAGGGGTTAAATATGTTCCCTCAATGTGTTCTTACTGTGGGGGGAGGGGACTGACTGGGGGAGGTGACTGATGGTTGTCCCTATGTACAAGGGACACACCATCAGCCTCCTCTCCCTCACAGGACGTGGATCTCTGTGTTTACACACAGAGACCCACTTTCCTGCTCGTTTCCCGGGCAATCGCGGGTGCCCGGCGGCAATCGCGGCCGCCGGGCACGCGCACCGGGGCCTTGTGAAGGCGGCGAGCGCGCGCCTTCTAGCTCGTTTTAAAGGGAGGACGTCATATGACGTCCTCCCAGAACGAGAGTATCCTCCGCCCGCCGTCAATTGACAGTGGGCGGTGGACAAGTGGTTAATTAAAAAAAACGATAAAAAAAGGGTTAATTCACACAGGCTCTGTATTATGTTTGTGTCCGCTAATAATGATTTTTGTGTATTTTTAGTGAAAATCTTGTTTTGATATATTGGTGGGGGCCCGGCCAGGTAGCCTGTACGGGGCCCCGTGATTTCTAGCAGCAGCCCTGGGTTTAGTAGCCTGTCATCAGGACCAAGCACTCTCACGTGATAAAGACATCCCCTCTAGACCCTGGCTATAACTGCAACAGCAGTGGGGGATCACTGGGAAGATATCAGTGGGACAGGGAGGGGCCTGTATTGCACAGGCATGACTAGGACAGTGAGACTTATGGCACTGGATGTAAACAAACACCGTTGTCCATGGAATCAATTTAAATCTGTATTAAACCAAAAAGCAAACGTTTATAATATTGCAGCTTACCAATTCTTAGAGGTGATGGCTGTATTAGTTTTCATTTTTAGGATTTCTTTCCTTTAGTTTCACCTGGCGATCCAGCCAGTAAGCCTGTTGTTGTTCAACAGAACAAGCTCTCCTGCAATTGTAGCACTTAGAGTGTTGAGACAAACCATTTACCACTGACAGCAGGACTTAAAATGCCAAATCACCAGGTGAAAACTGAGGGAAAAAAGTCTACAAAAAAAGAAAACTAATGAAGCCACCACATCTAAGGATTGGTAAGTTTAATACCACTGTAAGTATGCACCTATAGAGACAGAGGATGGGTAAAGTTAGGTCAAGGCAAAGGGGCAAAAAGGATTAGTGAACAATAGGGTTGATTTACTAAAGGCAAAAAAACCTTGTAGTCTCTCCGGAGCTTTGTAAATGAGGGGGTGCTCTGCAGATGTCCATAATTCAATCATGTGTAAGCAAATTATTATTTATTTTTTCTTCTTTCCATGCATGTGATTGGGTATTCCTTGTAAAGTGAAGCTTTACCTCATTTACTAAGCTCTGCAGAAACTGTACTTGCAAAGTCTATTTGCCTTATCCTTTGAGAATATAGGTCGTTGTCTGCATTGTACAGTAAACAAGTGCGGTTTATTTACCTGCTGGCAAATCAGACATGCTACAGCTTTTTTTCGTTTTTTGTTATCAAAATGCTATAGCAATATCTTTCTTTTTAAACAGGGTTGAAATTTATATTTATGCGTTTTCTCACTTTGTCAGTCATATAAAATTTATGTTAATTTAATAGTCTCTTAATTGAGTTACAAGTTTTATCTATTTCATATTCTCAGCTTAGCATCTGTTGTCATGTGGAGACGCTACAATAAATGGCGCAAAATTGTTGCTTGAGCAGAGGGATCAAACCATGATTTAACACAACTAGATTGAATCTTGTGCCTCCAGCTAGTTAGAGTGCCTTCACTAGATCTGTGGGTTAGTTAAGGTCATCTTTTTATGTTCTGGACAGCCAACCATACAATTAAAAAATAAAAATTAAAGGAAATTAACCCGGTCATAAAAATTCTTTTAAAAGTGGTCCCTAGGAGCTTTTTGCCACTATATGCACAGCATATTAGCACATTATACCAGACAGGGGCGTATGTACAGGGGTCGAAGGGGTCGCAATTGTGACTCAGCCCCATGCTTCTGGGGGCCCATGCGGCCCTCTGTACACCTGGATAGGAGGGGCAGCAGTGAAGACATATAGAGGAACCGATCCCCTCCATTTTCCTCTTGCAGCCTTTCAACAGCTGCAGGGGGGAAAACAGAGGGGATCGTTACCTCTACATGCCGCCCCTTGTATCCACCTTCTGCTGTGATTGGGCTCCTGTGCTCTCCTGTGGCACCCCTCATTCCTTGCCGTTCTATGTGGTTCCCTTTCCCCTCTTCCGCCGGCTGCTGCGGGGGATGCTTTCGGGGTGGAAAACAGAGAAGGGGACAGTAAATGTGTAATTTACTGGCCCCTTCCTTGTCTTAATGAATAGAGTCAGTGATCCGTATCAATCACTGACTCTGTTCATTCATGATTGAGGCACAGCGAACTGTGTTTACTATACCACAGTTTGTGAATGAACAGGAAGCTCTGTACAGAGCTTTTCCTGTCTATTCATTCTGTGCTGCTGAGGCTGCAGAGATGGAGATTGGGGGCTGTGTCTGTCTCAAAGGTGGAACATCAGAGGTCTGTTTAGACCCCTGAAATTTCACCAAAGCCTCCCAACGGGGTTCCTGAAATTTTTTTAAAAATAAGAAAAAATAAAGTTGTAAAATAAATAAATTAATAAAATTATAAAAAAAAATAATAACAAAAATAGAAACTACTGACATCAGTGGCAGGACTACCAGGGTCTCAAAGGTCACATTTGTGACCGGGCCCTGTGGTTCCACCATCGTGGAGGGGCCTTGGTCGGGGTCAGGGGGGCCCTTTATGATTTCTTGCACTTGGGGCCCTAAAGGTTCTATTTATCACCTCCAGATGGCAAACTGACCTGCGAAGTGATCCCCTCCGGCGCTACCATGTCAGTGCTCTTGGCTGTCCCGGGTGCTTCTATCTTCCCACAGTTTTCCTTCCGGGTCTGGAATCTTTGGCCACTTGATTGGCCAGGAAGACATCACTTCTGCACATGTGCATTTGAGTCACATTATCACGGCAAAAATCAGTGCCATAAATGTATTCTGAGCCGTGTATGCGCAGCTTTGTGTACATTAACACTGACAAGCAGGGAGAAGCAGTTATGACTGAAGAGACCAATAGGGTTTCTTCTGTCATAAAAATCTTACCAGTGAGCAAAACTGTTGACTTTACAGCTGCCACTATTCCATTTGGTGGAGTTGGTCCTCTTCCACGAGTTTATGGCTTGTGCTGCACCACAGTGTTAGGTAAATAGCTGCTATTTTTTGCCCACATCGTAACGCCTGCCCATGCCGCCTGTTCGCTTTACAGGAAAAAAAAAACATACATTGTAGTTCTATTACTAAAAAAAAGCTCCCAAATTATTGTAGTGAGTACATGCACAGTCTTTAAACACTTTACTAAACGCTAAACAGTCACTGTGCAATTATCTCTAGTTTTGTTATTAACAAACTGGAGACAATTCTTTTTGAATTTATTACAGCCACAGTGCCACTGTGTAAAAGTGGCACTATTAAGAACTGCCTGAATCAGCAATAACCATCATCATCTAAGAGCCCATTCACACAGGGGCAACACGACTTCCAGCACGATTTTATGAGGCAACTCAGACACGACTTGAGAATGAATCACAGCGCGACCTGGAGCTATTTACAAGGCAACTCCAAGTTGCCTGCAGGACAGGAGACATTCCAGTGGCCAATCAAACAAGAATCAGCTCTGTGGGAGGGAGGGGGAGGGAGAGATTTGCCTGATAAATGTATGTTTTCTTCCTGGAGAGTTGCTCCTATTAAGACAGTGAGAGGCGACTCCCATTGAAATGAATGGGTACAGGTCGCCTAGGAGTCGGATTGAAGTAGTACAGGGACCTTTTTTGAAGTCGGAGCGACTGCAGTAGTGTGCATAAGGACGGCTCCATTAACTTACATTGATTTCTTCAGGCAGCGCGACCTGAGGCGACTAGGGGCGACCTGGGGCGATTTGGAGTCGGATCCAAAGACGCCCCTGTGTGAATGGGCTCTAACTGTCCATGAACACACTCTGTAATCTCTCCCTAATCTGCTATAGGACTGTACAACACACTGTTAGTATGTCTGTGACTCAATAGATAGACATTTTCATCAATCAGCACCTAGCTTTTATACGAAGAGGACTGGTACATAAGAAAACCACCATGATTGTCTTTTTAAAGCCACCAGGCCAAAGTTCAGATGCCAGGAAGTACATTGTTGGCATTCAATGTTTGCTATGGGTGCAAAAGGCTGTATTTGTCAGATGACTGATGACTTGGGTTTGGATTGACCTCATGGTTGATGCAAACCTGAAGCTCATCCCTACTGAAAGCTAAACTGATGCTTAGTTTGCCGTGTTTTATTGACATGATCCCTTTATTTAATATAGACTACAGTTCAGTAACAGGCTGACAAACTTGCCCCCATCAATTACAGGCAAGGGAATACCTGCGTTTACTTAAAATATATGTGTCAAGTGTTGGGACAGCACTCTTGATATTTTTGAAGTCAGTACCAACTTTAGGCACACAGGTTTCTAGCAAGCAGGTAATGAGTAGAGATCAGCTGTTGATCAGAGATGTAAATAAATAATGATCAGCGCGACTTCCTGAGTTTCCTAAAACTCTAATGCCGCGTAAACACGACCGTTTTTCCCGTCGAGAAAAATAAAAAAATTTCCTTTGGACGAGAAAAACGATCGTCTGTGGGCTTTTTGTCGCTTTTCTCGACGGGAAAAACGGCATTAATCACGACGAGAAAAATTAGAACATGCTCTAATTTTTCTCGTCGTGATTCCCGTCGTTTTTTTCCGCGGCAGTTTTCCCATAGGGAAACACTGCCGCGGAGCCCACACACGGTCGTTTTTTTCGACCAAAGAAAAAATTTCATTTAAAACGGCCGTGTGTGGGGGGGGGGGGGTACAAGCTGTTCCTCGTTTTTCACGTCGATTTTCTCGACGGTGTTTTCACCGTCGAAAAAATCGATCGTGTGTATGCGGCATAACAATAATTAAATACTGTGTGATAATCAAGTGTAAATCAAACAAAGATAAACGTCCACACTTTTCAAAATCCCAAAAACACCGTGATTCTTCTGAGCAGTGAAAAAAACAACACAAATCTTCAAATTGTGACAAACTTCTTCTATACAGTCCGTCAAAAATTCTTCTGTGTGCAATCTTCTTGATTGTCTTAATACCTAATGCTCCCAGAGCGCTTACCTCAAAGAGGAATATAGTAAACCTTCACGATCTCCTGAAACCAGGGCAAACGCCAACTTCCAATCTCCAAAAGTCTCAGGCCTCGTACACACGGCCGAGATTCTCGTAGAAAAAAACATGTTGTTTTTTTCGACGAGATTCTTGGACAAGAAAATTGTCCCGGCCGAGTGTACACACGCTCGATTCAAAGAACCCGCTGTTCTTTGAATGGAGCATACGCGGTGACGTCATCGACTACGACGAGCATGCGCTCGTCACATTCGATGCCGTCGCCGCCATCTTGGTATACCCTACGTATGCCTAGGAAGCTACCGCGCATGCGTCAAATTCATTTCGAACATGCGCGGGCTTCCCGGCGGACAGGTAAGTGTACACACACTCACTTTTCTCGTCGAGAAACAGGCTGATGAGAATCTCGACGAGAAAATAGAGAGCAGGTTCTCTATTTTCTCGTTGAGGTTACTTGTCGGTTTTCTCGACGAGAAACCCGATAGCCGCGTACACACGACCGATTTACTCGGCAAGACATCTCTGCCAGCAAGTTTCTTGCTGGTTCTTGCTGAGAAAATCGGTCGTGTGTACGAGGCCTCATACTCGCGGTGATGCAGGTGCCAGCTGGGGCTCTTCAATGGTAGCGATAGTTTTCTAGACTTCCAACTATATGTGGATCTCCCGGTTTCAAGTTAAATAAAAGATAAAGAAAGAGCCTCCCATAGCGTAAAAACTTAAGACATAACAATTTATTTAAACTGCTAAATGGGCTCTTACATTTAAAAGCAGTATAAAAGGCAAATAAAGTGCAAACCGAGCATTGTGGACACCTCCAACGTCACTTCCAGTTCCAATGGTATATCCGGCCACGCCCTGCACGTTACGTCACGACACGTGACGTCATCAGGGGACATTTTATCTCAAGGAGGTTAATTTGGGGGCTCTGCCACACTATCTCTATACTCTGTGAAGGTTATAGAGGTTCCTAGTGTCCCAAGGGAGTCCATGTTGCAGAAAAAAGTCTGCACCCTTACAGGGCTGGTACCCAGTGCTCGTAGGCAAGAGCTGTTCTTCCTTAGGGTGTATTCACATTGGGGCTGTAAGAGGGATCTTGGCAGGTTATACTGACAACTGCCAAGTGATGGAGCTAAATTTCAGCACAAAGTCAAGGGTTCATATTGACTGTTGGCAAGCAGTGGTTGTGGCATGGAACACCACATGCTATGAACAGGGTGCATACCATGCCCTCCTGTCTTTTTCTATTGCTTTGCCTACTGGGGGACTTACGATAAATTGCTGGCTAAAATACCTGCTGCTTGGGAGGATCTTCCACATCCAGCACAATGTGAATACATCCTTATTGCAAGTAGTTTTGCTATCAAAGAACTTGCTACCTGTACGCCTTTGAAGTGTTCAGTAAACCTGCATCAATGTGTTCTGCTGAGTGTGTATTGCACCCTACAGTAGCAAGTATCAGTTCATTAAATTGTGCTGGGGATGAAAGAAGTAATCACATAAGACTTTCATACACATTCTGCTGCTGCCCTTACTTCTGTCTCCCATCCCAGTCATTCAAGATTTATACAGATAGCTGTCAGACTCGAATGTTTGGTGCAGGCCCACAGGCAAATTAGCAGCAGAAAAGGGCTATAAGCAGCTTTCTCTGCCAACAATCGGCCTATTTTAACTGTGCGCTGTCACACCCATCTGATGTGAGTACAAAGGATTCATTCAATTAACTTACTTTATACAATGCTATGGTCTGATGACTTTTTTTTTTGTTCAATATTTTTGATTTGTTTTGTTTAAGCCACTTGAAGACAAAGCTTTTTCTGTCTTTTTACAAAGTTAAATCAGTATTTCTCTTATCGTCCATGGACTGACACAGCTTCTAATACTGAAACACGTGGGTATATGTCCCTGCTTGCAGGAGAAGATCTAGGCAGAATGTTAGATGTTAGAAACATACATTCTAAAAAAAACAGAGCTGAACAGCCCCGCCCAGGGGGCGGTCCTTCCGGACATAACCCTCCTACCTGCAGTCAGCAGCCTCAGATTTTTTCTGCCTAGCAGAAGGAGAAGACGTGGCTCTCTCAGCAAACAGTCTCCTGGAAGATTTTTTATTCCTTGAGAATTTTTATTGTTTTATTTTTGAGATCTTCAATCAACTGTCGGCTGGGCAACAGGTTGGGTACAAGGTATCCTCGTAGTCTTCCCTGTCCGACCATCGAGCGTGCTGATCCTCGCCTTGTGTGGGTGAGACTCAGTTCACGACATGCCCCACGACTCCGGGGGTGGCCGGTGGGCTTTTATGCCCCGTGGTCCTCACAAGATTGAACAGTACCTGCTGTATCTTTTGCGGTGGACCAGGCCGACAGCTACTCAGTACTACTCTGTGATAGGTCTGTCTGAAACACACCAGTGGGTCCCTCTGGGATGGGTAAGTAGTCTCTCCTGAAAACAGGTGAGTACATGCTGGCTGTGTTTCTTTGTGTGGGGGATTTTCCCTGTCTCCCCCCTGTTATGCTGCTCTCTGCATCCTAATCTGGCGCTGTGCTGTGTGGGGGTGCCTGGGTGTCACTCTGGCCTGGCGGGGGGGGCGCCCATGACTGTCTGCATGGTGCTGGGGAAACTTGGTGTGTTTGGGCCTGGATGCCATTAGGCGCCTTGTCTGTACTGCGCTCTCGGCGGCCATCTTGCCGCGGATCGATGGCGCAGTCCCAGTGCGTGGCGGCCATTTTCTTAAATCCGCGTGCACTTTCACTTTCGTTTTGGTCTCTATCGCTGCTGCTGCGGCGCAAATCTCCTCCACACTCTCCTCACGGTTCACTTGCGCTGGCAGTGCGGTGCAGACAGCGGAGCTTAGCGGCCCTCTAAAGGGTTGGTGAGTCCTCTGGGTATCCCCTCCTCAGTCAGCGCAGCCAGTGGGTGGACTCTTTATTCACTTTATTGTGCATAAGGTCTCAGAGGGTGGCGAGTATGGAGTCTGGTTCACCTGCTTCCCCACTCTTGTCAGAGGCAACAGGCAGTGCTCCTTCACCTGCGGTTCCTAAGGACCAGTTGTCGGCAGTCCTGGAATCATTCCTTGTCAGGATGGAAGCGGTGTGCGAGCGCAAGGGAGCTATAAAGCGCCCTCTCCCCACACATTCTCCAGTAGGGGAGTGCTCTGATTCAGATATGGGCCTAGCTGCTGCTGCTTAGGACCCTAGCTCTGAAGATTTTAATGTTTTTGAACAGGACATTCCTGGTGAGGAAGACTCCAGTTCTGAGTCAGTAGGGTGCTTGTAAGTGAACTCATTGATGCTGTGAGGGACACTCTCAAGCTGAATGCTGCTGCTGCGGAACCTCAGGTGGAGGCTGTCTCCTTTGGTTCCTTTAAGGCCATATCTTCAAAAAAGGTCTTTGCATATGTGCCTTTTTTTTTATAAGTTCATTGATCAGGTCTAGGATAAGCCACAGAAGACTTTGACGGTCCCGCTGCGTCTATCCATAAGATACCCCTTTGAGGAGGCCCTGGTTAAAAAATGGGCTCTCCCCCCCGGTGGTCGACCCCCCCCCGGTCGCCCGTTTGACTAAGGCTACCACTCTCCCGATGGAGGGGACTCCTGCATTTAAGGACCTCACTGACAGGAGGTCAGAAGTGGTGAGTAGAACTATGTTTGCCTTGTTGGGGTCCGCCTTACGCCCTATCGTAGCGGCGACCCTTGTGTCTCAGACACTCACGGAATGGGCAAAGATTTTGCACCAGACTGTGCAGGAGCATAATCTCCCTCCAGATACCATTGCCCTGGCCCACCAACTGGTGCAGGGTTTGGTGTATCTGTGCGATGCCACTTTGGACGCGGCCCCTTTAATATCTGGGGCCTCTATCTCTGCGATGGTGTTGCGTCGTCTTATCTGGTTGAAATGCTGGTAGGCTGACCTAGCTTCCAAGAAGCTCCTGGCTGATTTGCCCTTTAAGGGCGGTAGACTGTTTGGGGCCACCCTGGATGACATCGTTAAGGATGTCACCGGGGGTAAGAGCACATTCCTTCCTCAGTCTGCTAAGGGAAAAGGAGTCCCACTGTAAGCCTGGCCCCTCCTTTCCAGCAAAGAAGACGTGTTTTCGTCAGTCAGAATCCGTGGGTAAGCCCTCCCAGACTGACAACAGGGCGGCGGATGGACAGAAGCGTCCCTGGTTGCGTAAAGCCGACCAAGCCGGCTCCCAAGCCCACCACCGCATGAAGTTTTGCCCCTGCCCGACTCTGGGGTGGGGGGGGGACTTTGCTGGTTCACGGTTCAGTGGACCTCCCGGATCTCCGACCGGTGGGTGTGCAAGGTGGTCACCTCGGGGTACAGGATAGAGTTCCGTTCGTGGCCCCCAAACAGATTCTTTCCCTCAAATATAACTCTCCTTCCTGCCCATCGGGCGGCCCTCTTGGGGGCTGTACAGGATTTGCTCAGGTGCGGAGTAATTGTGGCGATACCGTCACAGGAGAGGTTTCAGGGGTTCTACTCGAATCTGTTTGTCGTTCCAAAGAAGGACGGGGTCCGGCCAATCCTGGACCTCAAGGCCTTGAATGCCTTTGTAAAGGTGCAAAAATTCAGTATGGAATCCATTCGCACGGTGATCGCTACACTCCATCAAGGGGATTTTCTGGCATCCTTGGACATCAAGGACGCCTACTTGCATGTCCCGATCTGCGCCAGTCACCAGAAGCTACTGCGCTTTGCCATAGACGAAGTCCACTATCAGTTTGTGGCTCTTCCCTTTGGCCTAGCATCGGCACCACGGGTTTTCACCAAGGTGCTTGCCCCGGTTCTAGCTTTGCTGAGACAGCGAGGAATTGTTATCGTGGGCTATCTGGACGATCTTCTTCTAAGAGCAGAAAATGGCTCAGAGTTGGAGGAAAATGTGACAATAGTCAGTCAGACCCTCCGGGACTTCGGGTGGCTCCTGAACATTCAGAAGTCGGTCCTGGTCCCGACTCAGCATTTGGAGTATCTGGGTCTGATCCTGGACACTTTGGCAGCGAAGGTGTTTCTACCCCCGGAGAAGTTGCAGACATTTCAGTCGGCAGTACGGGTCCTGACGTCCCGAAAATGGTCGTCAATCCATTTCTGCATGAGAGTACTGGGACTCATGGTGGCCTCCTTCGAGGCTGTTCCGTATGCCCAATCACACACTCGGGCATTGCAGAAGGAGATCCTGTCCACTTGGGACAAGTCCCCATTGTCATTAGATCTTCAGATCCAGGTGAGTCACTCTGTCAAGGCTTCCCTGACGTGGTGGCTGAGATCCCCGGCTCTTCGGTCTGGGTGGTCGTTCCTTCCCATCCAGTGGATGGTGGTCATGACGGATGCCAGCCTGACGGGCTGGGGCGGAGTTTGGGGAGTCCTGTCAGCTCAGGGGCTCTGGACTCTGGACGAATCCCGTCTACCGATCAACGTCCTGGAATTGCGAATGATCAGACTGTGTCTCTCCGCATGTTCGAAGAGGCTACAGGGCCGGTCGGTCAGAATCCAGTCGGACAACGCCACGGCTGTGGCGTATGTCAACAATCAGGGGGGCAATCGGAGCTCGGCTGCAGCATCCGAGGTCGCCCGCATCCTTAGGTGGGTGGAAAGAAGCGTGCCGGCTCTGTCGGCCGTCTACATTCAGGGTGTAGAAAACTGGCAGGCGGACTATCTGAGTCACCAGTCGTTGGACCAGGGAGAGTGGTCCTTGCATCCGGAGGTGTTTCAACTCCTTTGCCGGAGGTGGGGCACGCCTTTGTGGACCTGATGGCCTCTCGACTCAATCACAAGGTGTCGAGGTTTGTGGCCAGGTCCAGGGACCCCTGGGCGGACTCCTTGGACACGTTAGTTGCCCCGTGGGGTCAGTATCGCCTGATATATGCTTACCCTCCGCTGCAGTTGCTTCCTCATCTGCTGCGCAGGGTAGCGGCCGAGGGCATTCCGGTGATCCTCATTGCTCCGGATCGGCCTCGGCGTCATTGGTACGCCGATCTGGTACGTCTTATCGCGGACGTTACTTGGCGACTGCCTATGAGGGAGGACCTTCTGTCTCAAGGTCCTATCTTTCATCCTGCTTTACAGTCTCTGGTTTTAACGGCATGGCTATTGAGAGCCAGGTGCTGAAGGACCGAGGCCTTTCGGATTCGGTAATTTCGACCATGCTGAGGGCACGGAAGTCTTCCTCCAGAAAGATCTATCACCGTACCTGGAAAGATTACATCGCTATGTGCTAAGAGCTAGACTGGCGTCCTAGGACGTACTCCATCCCCAGAATCCTGCGGTTCTTGCAGCATGGTGTGACCCAAAGGCTGGCTTTGAGCACAATTAAGGGTCAGATTTCGGCCTTGGCCGTTTTCTTTCAACAACCACTAGCAGGTCATTCCTTGGTTAGCACATTTGTGCAGGGGGTTCGCCATGTGATTCCCCCTGCCAAGCCTCCACTCCCTCCTTGGGATTTGAATTTGGTGCTCTCGGTTCTCCAGGAACCTCCCTTTGAAAATATCAAGGATAATTCTCTCTTAACTTTGTCTCAGAAGGTGGCTTTCTTAGTGACCATTACTTCTGTTATACGGGTGTCTGAGTTGGCGGCCCTGTCATGCAAGTCGCCTTACTTGGTCCTCCATAAGGATAACGCGGTGTTGCGCCCGCGACCGTCTTTCCGTCCAAAGGTGGTCTCGGCTTTTCAACTTAATGAGGACATTGTCCTTCCGTCCTTGTGCCATCACCCATCGCGTCCCAGAGAGTTTGCGCTTCACACATTGGATGTGGTACGAGCCTTACGGGTGTACCTGTCTGCTACTGCTTCCATTCGGAAGTCTGACTCACTGTTTGTGTCTGTCTCTGGTCCGAAACAGGGCCAAGCGGTGTTGTCTGCCACTAGTGATGAGCCGAACACCCCCGGGTTCGGTTCGCACCAGAACCCGCGAACGGACCGAAAGTTTGCACGAACTTTAGAACCCTATTAAATACAATGGATGCAAACGTTCGAAATCTAAAGTGCTAATTATAACGACTATTATGCATGTTATTGTCCTAAAAAGGGTTTGGGAACCCGGGTTCTGCACCAGGGGACATGTATCAATGCAAAAATAAGTTTTAAAAACGGCCGTTTTTCAGGAGCAGTCATTTTAATGATGCATAAAGTGAAAAAAAAAAAGTCAAATATTCCTTTAAATATCGTACCTGGGGGGTGTCTAAAGTATGCCTGTGAAGTGCCACGTGTTTCCCGTGTTTAGAACTGTCCCTGCACAAAATTACATTTCTAAAGGAAAAAAAGCCATTTAAAACTGCTTGCGGCTTTAATGTAATGTCTGGTCCCGGTAATATGGATGAAAATCTTTAAGAAAAATGGCATAGCTACCCCATCACCCCCCCCCCCCCTACCCCAGCCCATTACCAGCCCCTTTGGGTCTTGTATGGATATTAAGGGGAACCCCGCACACAAAATAAAAAAGGCCCTATATACTCTGAACAGCCGTATACAGGCGGTGCATACAAGACAGGGACTGTAGGTTTGTTCTTATGTAGAATCTGTTTGTAATTTTGAACAGGTACATTGTTTAAGTGTAGCTCCAGCCAAAAAAATCTATTTTTAAGCTTTTTGGAAAACATAGGGAAGGGTTATCACCCCTGTAACATTTGTTTTGCTGTCTGTGCAGTGTGCACCTGTTCAGAACAGTTCACCTCACTTTCCGTCCTAATGACAATGAAACAAGAATTGGTGATAAAGCATCAGTGGAGAGGAGACACTTTTTTTCCCATATTAACTCTTACAGGAGAGAATTTGCCTTCCTAGGGGTAGATTTTCTCTCACTTCCTGTTGTATTCTTCCGTTTGCAAGGAGGAGTCGTTTGTAAGTTGGATGTTTGAAAGTAGGGGCCTGCCGTATATACTCAGCTGAAATTTGCCCCTTACATGTTGGTGTTGCCACAACACTGTGAGCCCTCACAGTTACTCTTGGTGGGCGCATGAATGGGCCCTGCTGTGAATTATTAGATCAAGAATTGTAATTGCATGCCCCTGTTGAACAGGGGCTGAAAAATTGGGCCTTTGGTGGTGGTGGTGGTGTTGACACAACACTGTAAGGCCTCACAGTTACTCTTGGTGGGCGCAGAAAAGGGCCCTGCTGTGAATTATTAGATCAAGAATTGTAATTACATGCCCCTGTTAAACAGGGGCAGAAAAATTGGGCCTTAGGCACTGGTGCCACAACACTGCAACCCCTCACAGATACTGTACTTGGAGCACAGCAATGAGCCCTGTTGCAAAGTATTGCATCAAAAATTGTAATTACACGCCCCTGTTAAACAGGGGCTGAAAAATTGGGCCTTAGGCACTGGTGCTGGTGCCACGACACTGCAACCTCTCCCAGATACTCTAGTTGGAGTGCAGGAATGAGCCCTGCTGCAAAGCATTGCATAAAAAATTGTAATTACTTGCCCCTGTTAAACAGGGGCTGAAAAATTGGGCCTTAGCCACTGGTGGCGGCACCCAGAAACAAAAATGTTCTTCCAAGCTATCATCATCAATCGGATCATTGAGGAGGAGGAGGATAGTCAGTCAACATAACAGGACAGTCTCTCAGCATCAGCATCAGTCTTGAAGGGATGTGACATTTGAAAATAAATTAGTCTGTTATATCAGCTTCAGGTGTTTGGTAGCTGGTGGTGATCCAAGACTGGTTCATCTTTTTGAAGGTCAGTCGATCAACAGAGTCGGTGGACAGGCGCACCCTGTGATCCGTGACAAATCCTCCAGCAGCACTGAATGTGCGTTCTGAAAGAACGCTGGATGCAGGACAGGCCAGTAGCTTAATTGCATACTGTGCAAGCTCTGGCCAGTGATCCATTCTCAAGACCCAGTAAGCCAGAGGATTTTCGGTGGGGAAGGTGTCCAAGTCTGACCTTGCCCCTAGGTATTCCTGCACCATGTATATCAGACGCTGGCGATGGTTGCTGGAACCGATCATACCTTGGGGCTGCGAACTAAAGAATTGTCTGAACGCATCGGTCAGACGGCCACCTTCCCCACTGCTCCTTCTTTGACTGACCGAAGCCTCAGCAACTCGTTGTCCAGGACCAGGAGTTTGTAACCTCCCAGTCTCTGGGAACGCGTTGCACAGACCTTTCTGCAAGGCCTCCCGGAGTTGTCTCATCCTCTGCTCCCTCTGCGACGGTGAGATAAGGTCCGCAACCTTACCCTTGTACCGTGGATCAAGGAGAGTGGCCAGCCAGTAATGGTCCCTCTCCTTGATCCGAAGAATACAAGGATCCTTCCCCAGACTTTGCAGGATCAGGGAGGCCATGCAGCGTAGGTTAGCTGAGGCATTCGGTCCGGAGTCCTCTGGGTCACTAAGGACGACATGATCCGCAGCCACCTCCTCCCAGCCACGTACAAGTCCACTGGTTTCTTGGGACTGTAAATCATCCCTAAAAGACTGCTGCTGATGATACTGAGTGCTAGGCTCCACCTCCATGCTGACACAATCCTCCTCCTCCTCCTCTTCCTGTGCGATGGGTGGGACAGAAGGAACACTGTCTAGGTAAAGGGGGCCTTGAGAGGCAAGGAAGTCCTCCTCTTCCTGCCTCTGTTCTGCCTCAAGTGCCCTGTCCATTATTCCAGGCAGCGTATGTTCCAACATGTGGAGAAGAGGTACAGTGTCACTGATGCATGCACTGTCACTGCTCACCATCCTCGTGGCCTCCTCAAATGGTGCCAGGACAGTGCATGCATCCCTGATCATGCCCCACTGGCGTGGTGAAAAAAAAACAAGCTCCCCTGACCCTGTCCTGGTGCCGTAGTCGCACAGGTACTCATTGATGGCCCTCTGCTGCGTGTGCAGCCGCTGCAGCATGGCCAACGTTGAGTTCCACCTGGTGGGCATGTCACATATAAGGCGGTTCTTGGGCAGGTTCAACTCCTTTTGCAGCTCAACCAGGCGAGCACTGGCATTATAAGATCTGCGGAAATGCACACAGACTTTCCTGGCCTGCCTCAGGACATCCTGTAAGCCCGGGTACCTGCCCAAGAACCGCTGCACCACCAGGTTAAGGACGTGAGCCACACAGGGCACATGGGTCAGTTGTCCCTGTCTGAGGGCGGAGAGGAGGTTGGTGCCATTGTCGCAAATCACCATTCCTGGCTTAAGCTGGTGTAGCGTCAACCACCTCTCGGCCTGCCCCTGCAGAGCAGACAGAACATCTGCCCCAGTGTGGCTCCTGTCCCCCAAACACACCAGCGCAAGCACGGCATGGCATCTTTTTGCCTGCGTACTTGCGTAGCCCCTTGAACGCCTACGGAGCACCGCTGGTTCCGAGGACAAAGCACAGGAAGAGGCCATGGAGGAAGAAGAAGAGGAGGGGGTGGAGGAGAGAGGTGTGTCACAACCAGTAGTAGCATTTTGGAGGCGTGGCGGCGGAACAACCTCCAACACTACTGCACTTGTCCTGCATCCTTCCCAGCTGCCAAAAGAGTGACCCAATGGGCCGTGAAAGAAAGGTAACGTCCATGCCTGCTGGACCATGAGCACCATGAGCACCTTACCGCTGACCGCCCTGTCCAGCGAGGCCAAGACATTGCCTTCCACATGCCGGTAGAGAGGCAGAATCGCCTTCCGTGAGAAAAAGTGGCGTTTGGGAACCTGCCACTGAGGAACCGCACATTGCACAAACTCATGGAAGGGGGCCGAGTCTACCAACTGAAAAGGCAGCAGTTGAAGCGTAGCAATTTAGCCAAGCTAGCATTCAACCGCTGGGCATGAGGATGGCTGGGAGTGAACTTCTTTCGACGGTCCAGCAGCTAGGGCAGGGAAATTTGCCTGCTAGAATCGGACGTCGGTGTACTGCTAGCAGAGTGCCCGCAAGTACTTGGCTGTGACACACCTAATTCTACACCTTCATTCCTCTCAGTGCAGGTTTCAGAGAGGACTGAAGGTATAGTGGGGTTGGAGATCCCAGCTGATGCGGTGCAAGGAGAGGTCCGCTTTGTTCTTTGGTGTGGGTCTTTAAGGTGGGCTTGCCAACGAGCTGCATGGCAGGTCAACATATGTCTGGTCAAGCATGTGTTGCCCAAGCGGGTGATGTTTTGGCCACGCGATATACGCTTGAGACATATGTTGCAAACAGCAGCTGTGCAATCTGATGCACTCGACTCAAAAAAGGCCCACACCAAAGAACTTTTTGAATAACGGGCAGAGGCAGCGCCCTGCACAGGCGGAGCTCTGCGGTGTGATTCCGTCTGTGTGCTGCCCTTACGCTGGCCCCCCGAGGGCATCCTGCCTCGTTGGAGATGTGCCTCCTCCTCATCCTCCTCCTCCTCTCTCCTATTAGGCACCCACGTGGAGTCAGTGACCTCATCATCCCCTCCCTCCTCATCACTGGAGCCAATCTGGCAGTATGCTGCAGCTGCTGGAACATGACTGCCAGATTGGTGTCCTTCTTGAGCATCCCCTCTCTCTGCTCTCACGCTACTGCCTTCCTCTAGCTGGGTATCATCATCAGACCCTTCGAAACGCTGGGCATCCTCCTGGAGCATGTACCCAACACTGTGCTCAAACAGTTCAGGGGACTCCTCAGGAGGACATGGTTGGTCTAGGGAAGGAGTGACTGATGATGACATTGATACCAGGGAAGAGGACGCTTTGGCAGCTGCTTTGCCAGTACCCTGAGCCTGGGTGAGAGAGGATGAGGAGGATGAGGAGGGCTTGGTCATCCACTCTACCAAGTCTTCGGCATGATGCGGCTCAACACGTCCAGCTGCCGAAAAGAAGGACAAGCGTGTCCCATGGCCACGTGCTGATGGTGATACACCGCGTCCACGACCAGCACTGTTGTCTCTAGACACAGAGCCTGCTTGCCCTCTTTTATTGGCTCCTGACTGTCTGCCTCTCCTTGTTTGCCTTCCAGACATTCTAATGGCCTGCAGGGAGATGGGAAAACCAGCAATAAGGCCTAGCTTCAGGAGTATATTTTGCAGGAATCACACTACGCCTGCTGTAAGTGCTGCAAATGCCTGTTGGTGTAACACACCAGGAAAACACAGCAATACGGGCTAACTTCAGGTGTAATATGATCAGGAGGCGCACTCCGCCCGCTGTGAGTGCTGCAAATGCCTGTTGGTGTAACACACCAGGAAAACACAGCAATACAGGCTAACTTCAGGTGTATAATGTGCAGGAGGCACACTCCGCCCGCTGTAAGTGCTGCAAATGCCTGTTGGTGTAACACACCAGGAAAACACAGCAATACAGGCTAACTTCAGGTGTATAATGTGCAGGAGGCACACTCCGCCCGCTGTAAGTGCTGCAAATGCCTGTTGGTGTAACACACCAGGAAAACACAGCAATACGGGCTAACTTCAGGTGTAAAATGTGCAGGAGGCACACTCCGCCCGCTGTAAGTGCTGCAAATGCCTGTTGGTGTAGCACACCAGGAAAACGCAGCAATACGGGCTAACTTCAGGTGTATAATGTGCAGGAGGCACACTCCGCCCGCTGTAAGTGCTGCAAATGCCTGTTGGTGTAACACACCAGGAAAACACAGCAATACGGGCTAACTTCAGGTGTAATATGATCAGGAGGCACACTCCGCCCGCTGTAAGTGCTGCAAATGCCTGTTGGTGTAACACACCAGGAAAACACAGCAATACAGGCTAACTTCAGGTGTATAATGTGCAGGAGGCACACTCCGCCCGCTGTAAGTGCTGCAAATGCCTGTTGGTGTAACACACCAGGAAAACACAGCAATACGGGCTAACTTCAGGTGTATAATGTGCAGGAGGCACAATCCGCCCGCTGTAAGTGCTGCAAATGCCTGTTGGTGTAACACACCAGGAAAACACAGCAATACGGGCTAACTTCAGGTGTATAATGTGCAGGAGGTTTAGCAACAATGACACTGACACTGTCCCCTGCCTATCCTTCTCTCTCCCTGCACACAAGGTTTATCAAAGAATATGACACTGACACTCTCCCTGCCTATCCTTCTCTCTCCCTGCACACAAGGTTTAGTAAAGAATATGACACTGACACTGTCCCCTGCCTATCCTTCTCTCTCCCTGCACACAAGGTTTAGCAAAGAATATGACACTGACACTGTCCCCTGCCTATCCTTCTCTCTCCCTGCACACAAGGTTTAGCAAAGAATATGACACTGACACTCTCCCTGCCTATCCTTCTCTCTCCCTGCACACAAGAATAGCACAAAGAATATCAACACTGTCCCTGCCTATCCTTCTCTTTCCCTGCGCCGGAACACACTACACAAGGCCGCCGCGCTGGCGGCCTTTTATAGTGTGGGGCGTGTGCTAAACCCCCTGAGCTATAATTGGCCACAGGCAACCTGCCTGTGGCCAATTATGGCTCTCCTAGCTGCCGGCGCTGTGATTGGCCAAGCATGCGGGGTCACAGTGCATGCTTGGCCAATCACAGCGCCGGGATTGCACTGCGATGGCGCAGTGTATTGTGGGCCGTTCGCGTCACTCGAATTTGGCGCGAACGACCCAAATCGTTCGATGTTCGCCGAACGGTCGAACAGCCGATGTTCGAGTGAAACGTATGTCCGACTCGAACACCAAGCTCATCCCTATCTGCCACCATTTCTAGGTGGATCAGACAGACCGTTATACAGGCCTATGCCCTTAAGGGGCGGGCGCCTCCCTTTCCGGTTACGGCGCATTTCACCAGGGCAATTGGTGCGTGCTGGGCTTTCCGACGTCAAGCGTCGGTTGCATAAGTGTGCAAGGCGGCGACCTGGTCGTTTGTTCATACCTTTTTTCTAAGTTCTGTAAGGTTGATGTGGCTGCATCTTCGGATGCTTCCTTCGGCCGCAAGGTGTTGCAGGCCGCTGTTTAATGTTGCAACTCCTCCGTTGAGGAGCTCTGCTTGTTTGGAGTGAAGTTTGGTTTTTTCCTTTACTACTGCTCCCACCCTTTTTCTGATACTGCTTTGGGACGTCCCACGTGTTTCAGTATTAGAAGCTGTGTCAGTCCATTGTCGATAAGAGAAAATAGAATTTTTGTACTCACCGTAAAATCCGTTTCTCTGATGTCCATGGACTGACACAGCAACCACCCTTCTTTTAAGGTTTGTACTGCTTTGTTACGAACTGAGGCTGCTGTGTGCAGGTAGGAGGGTTAGGTCCAGAGGGACTGCCCCCTGGGCGGGGCTGTTCAGCTCTGTTTTTTTAGAATGTATGTTTCTAACATCTAAAATTCTGCCTAGATCTTCTCCTGCGAGCAGGGACATATACCCACGTGTTTCAGTATTAGAAGCTGTATCAGTCCATGGACGTCAGAGAAACTGATTTTACGGTGAGTACAAGAATCCTATTTTTTTGTTAGAAAATTAGTTATAACCACCAAACATTATACATTTATTTTTTAGCAAAGACCTTAGGGAATATAATGGTGACCGTTGCAATTTTTTATGTGGCACAGTATTTGCACAGCAGTTTTGCAAACACAATTTATTTTGAAAAAAATACACTTTAATGAATAAAAAAAACACAATATATACCCCATTTTTTTTATTAAATGTGAAAGATGATGTTGCGCCAAGTAAATAGATACCTAACATGTCACGCTGTAAAATTTACATTTACCTGTTTAGAGTTACATAGGAGGTATAGCACTAGTATTGTTGCTCTCGCTAACATTCGCAGTGATACCTCACATGTGTGGTGCGAATACCATTTACATATGCGCGTGCGACTTAAGTATGCGTTTGCTTGTGCAAGGAGGGATGGGTGCGATTTCCCTTTCTTATTTATTTTACTTCTTATTTTACTTCTTCTTTTTGATTTTTACACTGTCCGTTTAGTTTTTAAGCACAATTTTTTGTGCTGAAAATGCCCCCCTCGGCTTATACTCGAGTCACCTTTTTGCGCCTAAACTCCCGGAATTTGGGGAGCCGATACCAGCCGGCCGTAGATCCCCTGGACCTCAAATTTGGCACACATGTAGCCCCACTCTTCCTCTATAAGTGTGCAAAGTTTTGTGTCTGGGGGACCTACGGCCGGGGAGCACCGATTTTTCAAAACCGGGCACCCCTTCCATAGACTCCCATGTTAAACGCTAATTTCTCTGGTGAATTTGGGGACCCTATACCGGCCGGTCGTAGGTCCTATGGACCCCAAACTTGGCACACATATAGCCCCACTCTTCCTCTACAGGTTTGCAAAGTTTTTTGTCCGGGGGACCTACGGCCGGGGAGCACCGATTTTTCAAAGCCGGGCACCCCTTCCATAGACTCCCATGTTAAACGTCAGTCTAGTCATGGACACAGTGAGGCATGGACACAGTGAGGCATGGACACAGTGAGGCACAGCCTAGGCTTATACTCGAGTCAATACGTTTTCCCAGTTTTTGTGGTAAAATTAGGTGCCTCGGCTTATATTCGGGTCGGCTTATACTCAAGTATATACGGTAGTTTCTTTTGATCACTTTTATCATTTTAATAGAAAAAAGGATGACGGGTCCTCTTTAGAAGACCCTAAATCTCTCCTTTACCTTTAAAAGCAAAAGATTAAAAAAATAATTACTTCCACCCTGGACCGGAAGTGACTTCATGAGGCCGCTCCCATACCTCCCAACGCGCATTCTGTGGGACTTTCCCACAAACACACTGTTTTCCTGCAGTCCCGCGATAGGATAAAATTTCCCGCAAACGAAGATCAGCGGAGGAGGTAGGAAGATATCACCCTGTGCCCCCCCCCCCGCTCCCACTTATACTCTAATGTCGGACGGTAGGCGGTAGCTCCCCTTGTAAACTTTGTCGGCCCATCGCCCCGCCGCAGTAGCGCCCCTCCCCCCCCGCTCAACAACTCTGATGGCAGGAACAAAAAGTGAATGAACGTCCCACAGTGGAATTGTGAAAAGTTGGGAGGTATGCGCCCCGGTCCTCCAAGGCCATAGAGGCGATCAAAGAGGATCTACTCTTTGATGGCCTCTGCGACCAGCCGGCCGCACCGTCAGATCGTTGCTTGGGCAAACTGGCGGAAACGGTAAAGACGCTGCTGAAAGCGCTTCTGAAAGCTTTTCAGTGGCTCATGAGCCGCTCGGAGCGCTTGTATGAAAAAGCCAGCTGCCGGCTGTAAAAAAAAATGATACCAGGGTTATAGCTGATATCTTTAGCCATAACAACTGGTGAACCACTTCAAAGCCGCAATGTATATATACGTATTGCGGTCTTGAAGTGGTTAAAGACAACATATGCATATTTATTTAGAAGGACAAGTTTGATTGGGTTTATGCAGCAAATCCCAATATTCGGTTTTATATTTGTAGCGATACCCCCAGTTAAGAGGGCTGCTGATATTGATTTGGGCCCTGTAGTGCACTGCTGTCAACCCCTGGCAATCGGCTCTAACCTCCCGTGGCACAGCTAGTGATAGTGGGATAGGACCGCATGACCGTAACTGTTGGTGACGCAGTCCTATAACAAACATACACAGAATATACTTTAAAACTCCTATTAAAGTAAGCGGAACTGACACCAAATGTACTTTACCCAGATACTTTACTGATGCTAATTGGCAAGTAATTAAATAACAGTATAACAAGTTGCAGATCCCTGCAATAAACAGTAATAAAGATAAACAGAGTAATCAGCATAATGAAGTATTGCTATGCAACTCTAGTGCTGCCCTTTTGCAGCTACTTCCCCTCATGGGCAGACTAACACTCAGCAATGTCTACCTATGCAGTCAGGCCTGACTGATCTAAATGGAAGTTCAGTGAAACAATATTCACTAGCAATCTTTCGGTGGTGCACTTGAAGAACAACTTAGTAATCCAAACGAATAGTAAAGATAAAAGTATCTGTCTTTAAACAGCTCTCACCACCCGGACAAGTCCAAGTCCGTTTCCTCCGCCGATTCGTCTGGGAACAGGAATCCACCAACATCCGAGTCTTTAGTCCTCCTGGTGTAGTGCAACAAGGATGAGAAGATGTCTCGAAGGTTCAGCTAGGCTGGCAGAGGGCTCTTTGGAAAAGAGCACAAGGCCCAGGCTTCAGGCCTTGTGCACACGGCAGTTCCGCACAGAGATCCTCTTGCTAGGAGAGGGGTGTCCAAAGAGAGCGACCAAAACTCCGCCTCCCCTTTATAAAGTCTGCCCCAGCAGTCTCTGTTCTGGAGCAATGCACCCTGGGTGCTGCAAGATGTACTGGGAGATGTAGTCTCTCTGTATTAAAGGGGAATACCCCGCTACATATTATTATGGCTGGGTTCACACTGATACTACATGACAGTCATACGACTTTCATCCTACTTTTCTCTGCGACATCAGTCCTACATCGGTCCTACATCCATCCAACTTGAATGAGCAGGATACTACTTTGATACAACTTTGTGATAGTCTGACTTTGACTTGTACTTTGACCAATCAAAACAATCCCAGTGTGAGATAAATTCCTTTTACTGCTGCTATAATCACCATGTTGGATGTCAAAAGTCGGATGGTTAGGACAAGGATCCTACTTTGATCCGACTTCAATGATATTTAACCACTTCAATACCATGCACTTATACAGCTTCCTGCCCAAGCCAATTTTGAGCTTTCAGCGCTGTCGCAATTTGAATGACAATTGCGCGGTCATGCTACACTGTACCCAAACAAATTTTTTATCATTTTGTTCCCACAAATAGAGCTTTCTTTCGGTGGTATTTGATCGCCTCTGCGATTTTTTTTATTTTTTGCGCAACAAATAAAAAAAGAGCGAAAATTTAAAAAAAAAACTATGTTTTTCTTTGTTTCTGTTAACTTTTTTTGTAAATAAGTACCTTTTCTACTTCAATGACGGGCACTGATAAGGCGGCACTGAAGGGCACTGATAAGGCGACACTGATGGGCACCGATGAGGTGGCACCAATGAGGTGGCACTGATAAGGTGGCACTGATGGGCACTGATATGTGGCACTGGTATGCGGCACTGATGGGCACTCATAGGTGGCACTGATTGGCACTCATAGGCGGCACTGATTAGCACTCATAGGTGGCACTGATTGGCACTCATAGGCGGCACTGATGGGCACTCATAGGCGGCACTAATGGGCACTTTTAGGCGGCACTGATGGGCACTTATGGGTGGCACTGATAGGTGGCACGGACGGGCACTGATAGGTGGGCACTTATGGGCACAGATGGGCACGGATGGGCACTGATAGGTGGCACTGATGGACACTAGTAGGTGACACTGGTGACACTGCTGCCTAGCAATGCCAGCCACCACACATTTGTTTCTTGGTATGATCGTGCCAGTCAATGCCCATGTGTGGGCACTGATTGGCATATTTTTTTTATATATATATTTTTTTACTACATGTGGATGGCCATGGGGGGCCATCCACATGCTTAGGGCTTCCCTGGTGGTCCTTGGGGGCTTCCCTGGTGGTCCAGTGTGGGTATCCGAGGGGGGGCTGCGCTGATAAACAATCAGTGCGAACCCCCCCTGTCAGGAGAGCCGCCGATCGGCTCTCCTCTACTCGCGTCTGTCAGACGCGAGTGAGGAAGAGCCGATCAACGGCTCTTCCTGTTTACTTCCTGATCAGCCGTGATTCGACACGGCTGATCACATGATAAAAAGCCTCCGACGGAGGCTTTTTACCGAGATCAGTGTAGCGGTGGGTCAGACTGACCCACCGCTCCACCGATCGCCGCGATGCGCGCCCCCCCGGGCGCGCGGCGGCTGTTATCCCACAGGACGTCATTTGACGTCCAGTGTGGATAACAGAACCACTTCCCGGACGTCAATTTGCTATTGACTGGGCGGGAAGTGGTTAAAGGGCTGAAGTAGGATCAAAGTCGGACCAAAGTAGTTCAGGGAGCATTTTCAAAGTCGGACCGACATGTTTCGGACCACTTAAGACGGCTCTCATAGGGAAACATTGATTTTCACACGTCATGTGACATGAGCTCCCAATGTCGAAGCGTTTGTCATACAAGTGTGAACCCAGCCTATAACTGAATTTCTAAGTCAATTATATCAAGAACTGATTTGAAGGCGAATATACCTAAATTCAGCTACCCCGCAGAACATGTGAGGTTGTATTTTTTTGCTCAGCAGCCATGGGCTCCTTCAGACAGGATTTGGAAAAAAAAAGTTATTTATTTTTTACTAAGCAAGAAAAGGCTATTTAAAGATATCTAAGTGCTTCCTGCTTGAAATGTCTACTATCCAGAAAGCCACTAAAAAGTGGAAATTAAAGTAGTACTAAAGGCTCTGTCATTCTTTTTTTTTTAAATTACATCTGTTTTGAGAAATACAGAATAACACATTAGATCATGTCAAGAAAAACATGTCAAGAAACACTTATTTTTAAAGTTAGTACAGCCGTAGCCACAGCGGCCAGCACTGGAGGGATTGGCTGAAGCAGCAGGAAAAAATAAATTCTCAACAAAAGGAAGCATGTCATGGTTATTGTTCTAAACTTGTTCTAAGCAGGTGAAATTCATTGACAAAAATATCCTTCTAATGTCACTTTGGCAGCAGAAATGTCAACGAAATCTGAAAGACCCACAAACCTTCCCAACAAAGCTGCTTGTAGAAAGAATAAGTATTTAAATCAAAACCCCTGTATCGCTGCAGGTAACCTGTAGGAAGGTTTAAAGTAGAACTATAGGCAAAGCTTTTTCATTTTGGATAGAGCAAGGGAGAGTTACAACCCCTGTCAGAATTTTTTTTATCATCTGTGTCCCATTTCGTAGATTTCCCTTTACTTCCTGGGCAATAGCAAAACAGGAAGTTAGAGGAAATCCATGCAAATTACCGTATTTATCGGCGTATAACACGCACTTTTTTCCCCTTAAAATTAGGGGAAAATCGTGGGTGCGTGTTATACGCCGATCCCCCGCTGAAGCGAGCGCGAGGAGCCGAGAGACACAAAGCCGAAGTACACTCGGCTTTACTCGGCTCCTCTCGCAGTCCCGCCCACCTCCACTGATTGCGCCGCTGACATACAGATAGGCCGAGTGTACTTCGGCTAGTCTCGGCTCCTCTGGCAGTCCCGCCCCTGACTGTGAGCAGAGCCGAGTCTAGCCGAAGTACACTCGGCTTTCTGTATGTCAGCGGCGCAATCAGTGGAGATGGGCGGGACTGCGAGAGGAGCCGAGTCTAGCCGAAGTACACTCGGCTCCGCTCGCTCCTCTCCACAGCGGAAATCGGCGCCAAATTTAAACATTGCAGAGACTGGCACTGGGCAAGGCAAGGCTGCAAAGGCACTGGGCAAGGCAAGGCTGCAAAGGCACTGGGCAAGGCTGCAGATGCGCACTGGGCAAGGCTGCAATGATGGACACTGGGCAAGGCTGCAATGATGGACACTGGGCAAGGCTGCAGATGGACACTGGGCAAGGCTGCAATGATGGACAAGGCTGCATTTAAATGTAAGTTTTTTTCCTTGAACTTCCCTCCTAAAAGTTTTTTTCCTTAAAATTCCCTCCTAAACTTGGGGTGTGTGTTATAAGCCGGCGCGTGTTATACGCCGATAAATACGGTAAGTGAATTCCTTGGGGACCCCCAGCTCACCAGAACTAGAGCCCCATTGGAAGATTTTCCCTCTATTGCTTTTATGGGGACAACCCAACATTTTAGATTTTCTTTTACTTATTATAATGATAAATAGAGAGGATGATACTCTCTAACAGGGGAACAGAAAGCAATAAAGCATAACAGGGGTTCTAATCCCTCTCCACTCTATCCAAAACAAAAAAAAAAAAAAGTTTTGCCTTTAGTTATACTTTTAGATGCCTTTCTCCTGGCAGCAGAAATATGCTGGACGCTGGTAAACGTATGTACCAGGTTTAGTCATGTTTTACCTGCATTTAGCAGTGTCCAGCACTTTGGCGTTTATTTATTCTGGCCACTAAAATGAATTAAAGCTCAAGCACTAAGCGCGCCTAGCGTTAACGTGCATTAAGACGCATTTACACGCAATTATGCACATTTTTGCCACGTCCAGCATTTTTCTGCAAAACTGTCCTCTCCTGAATGTGATTCTTCTGAGTTTAGGAGAGGAGCATTTACTGACTCTAAACGCAGCCGCTCCTATACTCTATATGGGGTTGATTTACTAAAGGCAAATAGACTGTGCACTTTGCAAAGTGGAGTTGCTCCAGAGCTTAGTAAATGAGGTAAAGCTTCACTGTGCAAAGAGTACCCAATCACGTGTAAGGAAAATGAAAAAAAAAAGCATTGTTGCTTGCACATGATTGGATGATGGAAGTTAACAGAGCTTCTGCTCATTTACAAAGCTCTGGAGCAACTGCACTTTATAGTGCAAGTGCACTTTCCAAAGTACACAGTCTATTTGCCTTTGCTAAATCAACCCCTATGTGTGCATGGACACATAGGGCTTGATTTACTAAAACTGGAGAGTGCAAAATCTCGTGCAGCTCTGCAAAGAAACCATCAGCTTCCATTTTTTTTTTTTGTCAAAGTTTAATTTAACCACTTAAGCCCCGGACCATTTTGTAGCTAAAGGACCAGAGGTGAATTCAGAATTTTGCACTGCGCTGCTTTAACTGTAAATTGTGCGGACATGCAATGTTGTACCCAAACGAAATTTGCGTCCTTTTCTTCTCACAAATAGAGCTTTCTTTTAATGGTATTTGATTGCCTCTGCGATTTAAATTTTTTGCGATATAAACGGAAAAAGACCGAAAATTTTGAAAAAAAATGATATTTTCTACTTTTTGTTATAAGAAAAATCGAATAAACTCAATTGTAGTCATACATTTAGGCCAAAATGTATTCAGCCACATGTTTTTAGTAAAAAAAATGTCAATAAGCGTATATTAATTGGTTTGCGCAAAAGTTATAGAGTTTACAAACTAGGGTACATTTTCTGAAATTTACACAGCTTTAAATTTATGACTGCCTATCTCATTTCTTGAGGTGCTAAAATGACAGGGCAGTACAAAACCCCCCCAAATGACCCCATTTTGGAAAGTAGACACCCCAAGGAAATTGCTTAGAGGCATGTTGAGCCCATTGAATTTTTTTTTTTTGTCCCAAGTGATTGAATAATGACAAAAAAAAAAAAAAAAAATTACAATAAGTTGTCATTAAATGATATATTGCTCACACATGCCATGGTTATATGTGGAATTTCACCCCAAAATACATTTTGCTGCTTCTCCTGAGTACGGGAATACCACATGTGTGGGACTTTTTGGGAGCCTAGCCGCGTACGGGACCCCGGAAACCAAGCACCGCCTTCAGGATTTCTAAGGGCGCAAATTTTTGATTTCACTCCTCACTACCTATCACAGTTTCGAAGGCCATAAAATGCCAAAATAGCACAAAACCCCCCCAAATGACCCCATTTTAGAAAGTAGACACCCCAAGGAAATTGCTGAGAGGCCTGTTGAGCCCATTGAATTTTTTTTTTTTGTCCCAAGTGATTGAATAATGACAAAAAAAAAAAATTACAAAAAGTTGTCACTAAATGATATATTGCTCACACATGCCATGGTTATATGTGGAATTACACCCCAAAATAAATTTTTCTGCTTCTCCTGAGTACGGGGATACCACATGTGTGGGACTTTTTAGGAGCCTAGCCGCGTACGGGACCCTGAAAACCAAGCACCGCCTTCAGGATTTCTAGGCACAAATTTTTGATTTCACTCCTCACTACCTATCACAGTTTCGAAGGCCATAAAATGCCAAAATCGCACAAAACCCCCCCAAATGACCCCATTTTGGAATATAGACACCCAAGCTATTTGCTGAGAGGAATGGCGAGTATTTTACAGCTCTCATTTGTTTTTGAAAATGAAGAAAGAAAATATATATATATTTTTTCTCAATTTTCAAAACTTTGTGACAAAAAGCGAGATCTGCAAAATACTCACAATACCTCTCAGCAAATAGCTTGGGGTGTCTACTTTCCAAAATGGGGTCATTTGGGGGGGTTTTGTGCTATCTGGGCATTCCATGGCCTCCGAAACTGTGATAGGCAGTGAGAAGTGAAATCAAAAATTTACACCCTTAGAAAGCCTGAAGGCGGTGATTGGTTTTGGGGTCCCGTACGCGGCTAGGCTCCCAAAAAGTCTCACACATGTGGTATCCCCGTACTCAGGAGAAGCAACAGAATGTATTTTGGGGTGTAATTCCACATATGCCCATGGCATGTTTGAGCAATATATCATTTAGTGACAACTTTGTGCAAAAAAAAAAAAATTTTTGTTTTTCCGCAACTTGTGTCAACATATAAAATGTTCCATGGACTCGACATGCCTCTCAGTATATAGCTTGGGGTGTCTACTTTCCAAAATGGGGTCATTTGGGGGGGTTTTGAACTGTTCTGGCATTTTATACACAACATTAGGAAGCTTACATCCACTCTTCTAACCACTTGAAGACAAAGCCCTTTTTGACACTTTTTGTTTACATGAAAACATTTTTTTTTGCAAGAAAATTATGTTGAACCCCCAAACATTATATATATTTTTAAAGCAAAGGCCCTACAGATTAAAATGGTGGGTGTTGCATTTTTTTTTTCTACACAGTATTTGCGCAGCGATTTTTCAAACGCATTTTTTGGGTTAAAAAATACACTTTTTTTAATTTTAATGCACTAAAACACACTATATTGCCCAAATGTTTGATGAAATAAAAAAGATGATCTTGGGCCGAGTACATAGATACCAAACACGACATGCTTTAAAATTTCGCACAAACGCGCATTGGCGACAAACTACATACATTTTTAAAAGCCTTTAAAAGCCTTTACAGGTTACCCCAGTAGATTTACAGAGGAGGTCTACTGCTAAAATGATTGCCCTCGATCTGACCTTCGCGGTGATACCTCACATGCATGGTGCAATTGCTGTTTACATATGACACCAGACCGACGCTTGCGTTCGCCATTGGGCAAGAGCAGGGCAGGACAGGGGTGCTTTTTTTTTTATTTTTTTTTTATTATTAATTTTGCTTTTTTATTTTATTTTTAAATTGTTCCTTCCAAGTATTTTTTTTTTTTTATCATTTTTATTGTTATCTCAGGGAATGTAAATATCCCCTATGATAGCAATAGGTAGAGACAGGTACTCTTTTTTTGAAAAAACTGGGGTCTTCTAGACCCTAGATTTTTCCTCTGCCCTCAAAGCATCTGACCACACCAAGATCGGTGTGATAAAATGCTTTCCCAATTTCCCAATGGCGCTTTTTATATCCGGGGGGGGGGCATTCCCTCCCACTGCTTGTAAAAGCAGTCCAGAGGCTAATTAGCCGCTAGGATTGCTTTTACATGAAAGCCGGCCGCAGGCTGAAAAGAATGATACCAAGATGATACCTAAACCCGCAGGCATCATTCTGGTATAAACATTCAAAGTCCAGCAACATACCAGTACGTTGCTGGTCCTTGTTGGACATGTATTGTAATCTTTTTTTTTCATGCAGCCAGTTGGCTGAACGAAAAAAGAGATTGATCGGTGGGTATACACGCACCATTTATATATGCCGAAGCATGGGGGAATCCTCCCGCAAAAAAGTTATGCCGCACACACATGGTCGGACTTTTCCACGGGCAATCCTCCGTCGGAATTTCGACCGTATGTACGCGGCATTAGGAGCAAAATCGCTCCTCCGCCCCTGCTGCCCCAATGCTTCGGCATATTTGCTTTTTTTTTTTTAACTGTGGTGGTGAAATCACCTCCTACAGCACTGGAGTCGCAGGGATCAGGCCTGTCTCTGCGAACGCTGCAGTTATGTGTGTTTTTGTTTTGTAAGTGACAGTGATCGATCGATACTGCACTTGGGTGGCCTGGGCTGGACGGAGGGGCAAAACGCAGGTGCCAGCAGGTATCTGGGCTGATCCCGCTAACACTGCGTTTTTGGGAACCCTAAACTGTTGGGGACGCTAGTATAGATCTGATCAGATCAGATATTGATCTGTTCAGATACTATACCACTAAGGGGGGTGTATGCTTCACGCGTGGGTGTTAGCGTTACTGGCACTAACCTGACGCTGCCTGGGGTGTGACGCAGACCCTCTCTGACGCTAAAACCTAATTGATATCACCCGCCGGGCGATCGGGGGTTAAACCTTTATTGGGTTATATACACGGCGGGTGCCCTGACACTATAAAAAGCAAACTAACTAACCAGCGTCACCCGTAACACTTATATGGTGATCACTGGTGAAAGGGTTAACTAGGACAATCAGGGGGTTAAAACCTTTATTAGATAATATATGGGGGTACCTGACGCTATAAAAACCTGCGGCGAACCTAAAAAAAATTACCAGCTACCGATCTGCATCACCGACACTAAGACAGCGTTTAGAAAAACGATCGCTTAGCGACAGTGGTGATGGGGGTGAAAGGGTTACCTGGGGGGCGATCAAGGGGGTTAAACCTTTATTAGATAATATATTGGGGTACCTGACGCTATAAAAACATGCGGCGAACCTAAAAAAAATTACTGGCTACCGATCTGCATCACTGACACTAAGACAGCGTTTAGAAAAACGATCGCTTAGCGACAGTGGTGATAGGGGGTGAAATGGTTACCTGGGGGGCGATCAAGGGGGTTAAACCTTTATTAGATAATATATTGGGGTACCTGACGCTATAAAAACATGCGGCGAACCTAAAAAAAATTACTGGCTGCCGATCGGCATCACTGACGCTAAGACAGCGATCAGAAAAATGATCGCTTAGCGACAGTGGTGATAGGGGGTGAAAGGGTTATCTGGGGGGTGATCAGGGGGTTAAACCTTTATTAGGGGGGGTTAGGGGGCTACACTGGACCTAAGACTAAACTTTGGTGACACTTTTACAGTCACAAATGTCACTGATTGGAGTGATCACTAAATAAATGGTCACTGCAATCAGTGACACTGTGACTGGGGGCTGGGGGGTGATCTGGGGGGGCGATTTATGTCCCTATGTGTCCTGGTGTCAGTGTAGTGTTGTGTGCACTGACCTGATGTCTTCTCTTGTACGGCGCTCGGTATATGTGAGCGCTGCACCAGAGATGACATCACTTCCTCCTGCTCCCTCTGTCTGACACAGACAGAGGGGGCATTTCCATTCGCCGGGAGCGATCGCGAGGGGGTGGCCAGAAACGAATGGCTGCCCCCTCATCCCGGAACGCTCCCGGACACTTAGCCACCGCTCACTGTATAGGAGGGGGGTCCGATTGGACCCCCCAACTATACAAAGGCAATCACGTATGCTCTACGTGATTGTGCCTGTCGGTGCCATTCTGCCGACGTATATATACAGTGAGCGGTCGTTAAGTGGTTAATTAGCTGACGTTAGAAGCTGATTGGCTACCATGCACAGCTGCACCAGATTTTGCACTCTCCAGTTATACTACATGTAGCGCCCTGCTCCCAATGACTGGGGCGCTATGTTCAATTTAGAGGGTATCTGAGCCAATAGTTAGGCTCAGATGTACATAATTAATGTTAAATTCGACTCTGTTCTGGCTATGGCTGTGTTGGGCAGGCTTCCCATTGTTTGCCTGTAGGTGGCCTTACCATCTCAGGTCAATGTGGAAGACTGACAGGCCAGAGCGTATTGGGTCCCTTTCCTCGGGAACAGTTCAGTGGGTGTGGTCTACCCGCTGAGCATGCTGGGGAAGGGAACTTAAGGGGCAGACGCCATCTTTTGGGGTCCGTCGCCCCCTCATGGCCCTCCAGGCGTAAGGGGTGTATTGTGTGATTTTTGGCCTCGGAACCATGCTGGTCCGAGGCTGCAACTCCAACAGGCAGGCCCAGTTATGCTGACTGGGTCTGCACCTTGAAGGTGATCCTGTGCTGTCCGTCCTGAGGGAGGAAGCCACTCAATGGAGGAAACCAGGGGAGGACCTGTCCTGAAAAAGACCAAGCGGAAGGCTGGTGTCTTGAGGAGGGCCTGGTAAATCTATTGGAGGATGCACCACAACTAATGTTCACCTTGCAGTCTGCCGGGTCGGCTTAAAGGCTCTTGACTGTTTGGCTGGAAGTTTGGGTGTTAAGTCCTGTGGCAGAGGATCCCGGATTATCCAATTCTGTGCACCGCCAGTCTGTGGCAGAGACTGGTCCTGGTATTGTTCGTGCATCATACCGGCTGCTAGGCCAGGTGAGATGGGCCTATCCGGGTGAGCAATACCCACTCAAGGAGGAGGGGTGAGTGACTGTATTTTTGAGGAGTTCTTCCCCAGTGATCTGTACTGTGTGCCTGAACCTACCCCTTCCCTTCACCCTTCTACTACTCTTGATATGTTTATGCAAAAAATTAAATAAAACCTAGCTGCTTAAGGTTTTACATCTTGTGTGGACATTGGAGTTTCTACAGACTTTCTTCCCCTAGACAACGAATACCGAGGTAACGTGCAGGCCCAAAATTAAACCAGCAGCTCCTGCGGGGGTGTTCTTCATACAAAAAACTCTATGTTGGACTTATTGGACTGAGATAGTGAAATGCAGGCGTAGAGGTGCTTTAAGCCTCGTACACACAATCGGATTATGCAATGGGAATTGTGTGATGACAGGCTGTTGTCGGAAAATCCGACCGCTTGTACGCTCCATTGGACAATTATTGTCAGATTTCCTGCAGACAAATGTGGGATACCATGCTTTAAAATTGTCCGCCAACAAATTTGTGTTGTCGGATTATTTGAGCATGTGTACACAACTCCAAAGTACAAACACGTATGCTCCGAAGCAATGCTCACCATAACACAACATTAGCAGAAGTTGCCCAAAGGGTGGCGCTAAAGATCTGAAAAACCACGTAGTTTCGTGTTTGTTGAACGACAATTCTTTGCCGTTTGTATGCAAGACAAGTTCATGGCCAACGCCGTTCGGACAAAAGTCCTACGCTTTGTCCGCAGAAAATCTGATTGTGTGTATGAGGCTTTAGATGATTTGGCATTGGCATGGTCTGATTTAATAGACATATTAAGGAATATAATAGGAATTCTCACCTATTCTACTAGGATTGGATGGGGGACTGCTCTGATTGCAGGTTTATACTATTGCTGGTTCTGATGGAAGATAAATATTTCAGTACATGATTTGGTGCTGCCTCCGATCTATATGGATTGGATTCCATTTGTGACCCATTGGGAAGTTTGATTATTACCCTCATCACCAAGTATTACAAATTTTTTAAATACTGCCTTCTAAACCATGCAGACCTACCGCTGACACCCAACACCTCTCCAAAACGTACCTCACCAGGAGGTACGTTTAGGAGCATTCTAATTTGTTGGTGCCATCACATGGGTGGCGCCAACCAATCAGAACCCGCGTAGCCTGTCCCGTCATCGCACCAGTACAGCGGCTATACGATCTGTCAGTGCAGGGGGGGGGGGGGCGGCGGCGATTTTCTGTATAGGTGAACTTACACTTTAAGATTTGCAGAGGTAGGCACTTTTTTATTTGTTCCCTGCAAAAGTTAGTGCACTTCTCTTCATTTAGTAAAAAAAGAAACATACTGTATATTGTATTATAACCAAGGTTATAGAACTTTCTTCTTATAAGTGTGTATCTTACAGGATGTTGCTGGTCTTTATCCGGGTATCCACTTTTCACATATGGGTTTGCCCCTGAGGCGGTCAAAGCATATACCTTTACATTGGTTGGTTTAGAAGACTCTAGACAATAATAGCAGGCCTTCCTGCCAGCCTCAGTGGAAGATGTCTAGGGGTATAGGGTGATCTATGTTTTTTCTTTAGGTAAATCATTTTTTTTTTCCAATGCAAAATGTATTCAATATTAAAATTTCATGAGCCTCTGCTAGATTTATTAAATGCTATGCAGAACATGACGGGTCTGCTTTTTCATTGTCACTTTGGACTTTTTTTGTATTGTAAAGCATAAACATGTGTTCCTGTTCCTCTCCTCATTGGAGATGGAGATTGCTGGATTGAGATGGGGCGCATTAGAGGGGATGCTGCACAGAATGCATGAAGGTAAAAAACCTTGAACCTTTACAACCACTTTAAGCTCTTTCTACGAAAAGTTATGGGTCAGTCACTTGGGTGTCTAACAATATGCTATTTACAACAAAGGAGCAAAGCGGACAAAGGAAAACGTGAAAAGAAGCCCAAAGCTCCACCTGTTGGCTGGACGGAAGACTAAATGATATTCAGTTGCAAAATTTCATATTTACCTAACACAAACCAAATATGTTTTTAGCTCTGAAGATACACAATAAAGGAAAAAAAGGATATATATATATATATATATATATATATATATATATATATATATATATAACCAGTTCACCAGTTCACATTCCCCTAAACTGCATTATCTAATTAAAAGCAGGTCACCACCCTCAACTATGCTGGAGATTAGACAGAAGAAGTGTATTGTTTTATTCATTTCTAGCACTGTCTGTGACCCTGATATAGATGAGTATAATGTATAATTAATGTACTCTTGTAGTTTAGATATAGTATAGATGATGTACAGGGAACAGATGCCCAGTTTATAGCTGTTTCTGATTTCTAGGAATACCCTGTGATTTTCCATGGATGAAACTTCTACCATTAATCCCTGAACTTTTTTAATCAGTGACCAGCTATGTATTATTTCTATGTTTTCATTTGTGTGACTAAGGTAAAACGCGTACACGCTAATTTTGGGGTTGTGCCGTGCAATGAATTGTTAAAACACATCTGTTTACTTTTTTCTTCTTTATTTAACATTGTCACAAAATGACATTTTATTCCATGTCTATCCTAATGCCGCGTACACACGACCGTTTTTAATGTCATTGAAAAAAACAACGTTTTTCTCGACGTGATTCTTCTCAAGCCTGCCTTGCCTACACACTATCGTTGAAAAAAATGCTTGAGTAAAGCGCGGTGACGTACAACGCGTACCACGGCACTATAAAGGGGAAGTTCCATTTGGATGGCGCCACCTGTCAGGTTAGTAAAGTTTGTTGAGAGACGATTCACGCTTTTCAGCCTCGTGCTTTTCAGTCCGTTACAGCGTGACGAATGTGCTATCTCCATCACGAACGCTAGTTTTACCAGAACAAGCGCTCCTGTCTCATACTTGATTCTGAGCATGCGCATTTTTTTCCACGTCGTTAAAGCCTACACACGGCCGTTTTTCATGACGAGAAAAACGACTAGGTGAAAAACGACGAGAAAAATTAGAGCATGTTCCAATTTTTTCATGGCCATTTTTCACGTTGTAAAAAATGCTATGAAGCCCACACACAATCATTTTAATGACCATTTTAAAAAATGGCATTTTACTTGTCATTAAAAACGGTCGTGTGTACGCGGCATTAGTCTATGCATCGCAGTCTGTTTAAGCATGCTGCAGTGTAGTGAAATGCAGTGCTGTGACATGCTGTATTTTTATGCAGCGTGCTGTATCAGACCTCAGTGCGGTGTATCATGTTTTACATGCTCCCCTGCAATAACCTATGCAGATCGACTCAGCTCGAAGGATTTGGTGTGAATGAGTCCTAAACAGGGGCAATAAGTCAAATTCTGTTTTTCAGTTGATGTGTGTATATTTAATGTAATAGATAAAAGAAAAAAAAATCCATTCTGATTGCCAGAGGTAGAGTCATCGCTTTTGAGCCAAATAGTATTTGCTGCAGTGCAAGGGAAACATGTTGACAGTAGAGAAGAGCACAGTGAACAAAAGGTATGACATTATTACTGTAGCTATGCTCTTTTATTGTCCACTCATTAAAGTGTATGGATTAATCTGTGTCCCATTTCTGAGGTTTCTCTTCACTTCCTGTCCCAAAGCCAAACAGAAATTAAGAGGAAATTCCTGCAAATGGGGGTAATCCATAGGGGACCCCCTGTCAGGAACCATAAACTAGATGGAGATGGAAAGTGCAGTTAAAATCACACCTTAAATAATAACACAATTCTGGGACATAATCAAAAAAAAGAAGCTAGGGTTTGGATGCCAGAGCAGGTAATCAGCCGAGCCTTGGTCAGGAAACCAGAAGTCAGTCTAGTCAGGAGCAAAAATCTGAAAAAGGAATCATAAGGAAAGTCGACCAGGCATAGCCAGCAGGTCACACACAGGAGCACAGGATAGAATGCACCTAGAGATCATAGACCACACAAGGGCAAGGAGGAAATGAGCTAAGCTGCTTAAATAGCAAAAAAGGGCTGGCTGTAGGCTGGACTAATGAGACAGGTTAATGCTAACCAGGTGAGTCACTGTGGTAATGAGTAGCTGGTAATTAACCGACAGCTGAGCAGCTTCTGAGCACTGAAAGAAAATAGCTAGAGCCCAGTCCTGACACCCCGAGGTTACCAGAACTAGTGTCACCAAAGGAAAATTTCCCCTCCTATTAATTTTCTGGGGGACAACTCAAAATCTAGGATTTTCTTTTACTTTCACTTTCAATGATAATGTTAAACAGGACAAATAGCGAGAGTGAATCTCGTAAACCTAGGCACAGACAGGAATGAAAACCGACACATGTTCTAATCACTCTCCACAATATTCAAAACTAAAAAAAAGTTTTGCCTTAAGTTTAGTGGGCATTGAATAACTGTTTGGGAGGGCTTCCTGGATTACAAAGGTGGCTAAACAGAATTACATATCATTTGACATGTAAAAGTTTCCATATATATGTATTTACCTGCTTGCAATAATTTAAGTTTGACTGCTCGCTGACCGCCTACTGTACTAGTATGGTGGCAAAGCGGCATCCCTGCGCTGGATCATGTACCTAGAATGTGATCTGCGTGCCTATACCCTCCGATCTGCAGATCTCGGCCAATCATTGGCCCAGTGATTCATGGAACAGAGCTCTGAGATTGTAACTATACAGAGCTCTGTTCACTGACAGGGGATCTTGCTGTATTTTTCCCCTGCTAAGAAGGTAAAAATAAATCTAAGATCCTTAGTAAAAGCAGCATATATCACACATATTACACAATGTAATATTAGGCACACAGTTAAGCCTTTGATCACCCTAGATGTTAACCCCTTCCTACCAAGTGTCATTAATACGGTGAGAGTGCTCATTATTAGTACTGATCACTGTATTAATGTCACAGGTAATGCCAGTGGCAGTTAGTCGGTTTCCTCCAAGGTCAGTTAGACCCCTTTCACACTGAGGAGTTTTTCAGGTGGTTTAGCGCTAAAAATAGCGCCTAAATACCGCCTGAAAACTCCTGCCCCTGCAGTCTCAATGTGAAAGTCCGAGGACCGCTCCAGTCCTGCTAGCAGCATCTGTGTGTTTACCCCTCCTTCCCATTGAAAGTAATGGGAAACCGCGGTAATACCGCCGGCAATGCGCCTCTGCAGAGGCGCATTGCCGGTAGTATTAACCCTTTTTCGGCCGCTAGCGGGGGTTAATACCGCACCGCTAGCGGCCGAATACCGCCGCAATTCCACGGCAATTCCGACGGTATATAATGCCACCGCCCCAGTGTGAAAGGGGCCTTGGTGTCAGATTTCCCACTGCACCATTGCAGTCCCGTTATAAGCCATTAGTAGTATTAAAAAAAAAAAAGTATATATCCCATAGTTTGTAGACACTTTAACTGTCAAACAAACCAGTCAAATATATACTTATTGGGATTTTTTTATGTAGCAGAATACATTTTGGCCAAAATCTATGAAGACTTTTTTTTACATTTTTTTTTTTTTTTATTGCATGTGTGTTGTAGCAGAAAGTAAAAAATTTTCGGTCATTTATTTAATATTATTTATTTATTCATAACGCAAAATATAAAAAACTCAGTGGTGGTCAACACCACCAAAAGAAAGCTCTATTTGTGTGAAAAAAATGATATAAATTTTGTTTGTGTACAGTGTTTCATGGCCACACAATTGTTAAAGCCACGTTAAAGTAGCACAGTGCTGAATAACGAAAAATTCAAGTGCTTAAAAAAATAAATAAAAAATGAGCATAATGTCATGGAGCAGAAGTCTTCCATTTAATAGTTCAGTCCCTTTTTGTGGAAGGACTTGGGCTAACCTTTGAAGACATTCTATTGAAATACGCTCTTCTACTGTAGTATATTGAAGAGTATCATGCTCTGTGCCTTGAGTATGCACAAACTCCAGTAGCTAAATGCTTCTGGATGTTCTAGTCAAATGTCAGCAGTTATTCCTCTGTCATCATTTATCATGTCATACAGATGCTGGCAGTGAATATTTAATGGAACCACATTACTGAGATATGTAAGAAAAATAACACATATGCAGATGGGGATGTAAACAAGCAAATGTGGTGGCTGGAGATTCAATTATAATAAATGCCAATGCTTTGATTCAGATGCATTGTTAAAAAAGATAAATAGCCAGGCTATATAAGGCACATAACAACTGATGTGAAAAAAAAAAAAAAAAATAGAAAGCATGTTAGAAATGTACTGACCTTTATTTATAAGTAGTAAAAGCTGGCATTTTGGGCTTTGGTCTTTGTAAAGGTGGAATTCAAGTAGTTCTGGCATCAAAAATATTTGCTGAGAGGTTTTAATATCATAAAAGAACAGATATTTCAGATAGCAATGTGTAGCTTTGTGCAGCTAATCATGGAGTTATCAGTCATTTCCAGCTAGGAAGTATGGCTGCAATCTATTCAACAGGATTTGCTATGGGGGTAAAGGGGGCTAAGGTCCTATGTACACCACAATCCCCACATTGAGGCCGGGTTCACATATGCTGCGGTCGTGGCTCACAGCAGGGGTCCCGTGCGTCCCTGTCCCAGGTGTGAAATAAGTCAGAATTTTTGCCTGAATCGGAACCAAAGACACTTTTTAAATCCGGACCGCAGCTGCTCTGGAACTGTGAGAACTGGCTCCATTCAGAGACGGTTACACTCTCCTGTCATGCGAATTGGATGAGGAAAAACCTGCATCCAATTCACACATGTGTGAACCTCGCCTCAATGTGCAGTTCTACATGCACATTTAAAGTGTTACTAAACCGAGAACAGTAAAATCAGTCTGTATATGCAGTAAAGCATGCTTGTCCTACTCCTAATACTTATACTTCTGGAACCTAAGGGGTTAATCCTCTGCATTGTGTATTGTTCCTTCTATTTCTATGTATGGATAATGGCACTGTAATTTATTTTAACCAGTTGCCGACCGCATAATGCCGTTATACGGCGACAAAGTGGCTCTCCTGCACCGAATCACGTACCTAGTACGTACACACGCGCGTGCCGGCTCTGCTGTGAATAGACACAGCACAAGCTGATCAGCGGGTGCCGACCAATGGATGACCGCCAGCACCTGCTGATTAGCGAGGAGGAAGACAGGACAGAGCTCTGTCAATGTAAACAGTTGGGATGTGGCGGTTTTTGTTTCCCTGCAAAGCAGGGAATAAAAACTGCTACATCCCTTAGTAAAAGCAGCACACAATACACATGTAAACACTAATTAGGCACATATATAACCCTTTGACTTAAATTTGTTATATTTTTTTATTTTTTTATTGAATATGTTTTAAAGCAGAAAGTAAAAAATATTGTTTGTTTTTCAACATTTTCAGTCTTTTTTCGTTTATAGCACCAAAAATAAAAAACCCAGTAGTGATCAAATACCACCAAAAGAAAGCTCTATTTGTGGGAAAAATTATCAAACTTTGATTGTATACAGTGTTGCATGACTTCGCCATTGTCAGTTAAAGTAATGGAAAAAAAATAAAATGTCCTGGTCATGAAGGGGGTAAATCTTCCAGAGGGCAAGTGGTTAATTTAAAAAAAAAAATCTAAGTACCTTTTTCCTAATCGATATACAGATATCACATGACACAGATTTTTTCCCAGTCTGTCTGCAGGGAAACATAAGCAGGAGGAGCTTCTATTTCTCTGCTCCTGGTCACATGTTCAAAATAAATAAAACAGCCTTTGCAATACAGAGTAAAAATAAATAATTCATATCAATAAACTGTTTTAAGTTGCTATACAAATATATATTTGAAATCAAATCTTTATTATTTATGGCAATAAAATGGTGTGGGCAGATCTCTGCCAGTCACAGTCTGAATAGGAAGAGAATTAGAGAGGGGGAGGGGCCTCCATGAATCTACATGTAATATCCCACCCCCATTGTGTTTAGCTGGTTAGTGGGCGTGGAGAAGGAGAGAGGGAGTGGTCTGTCATTTACCACTGTGTATACACCCACATGTGTGACTCTATAGTCACATGGGCTGCTCAGATGTTATAGGGAGGAAATGTTTAGCATAGAAAACTGAGCATGTGCAGAGCTGCCAACACTGCTCTGCAAAATCCCTAGCTGAATTGGAGACATGCACAGAAGGTGGAAATAGAGAGCAGCAGGATCAACCAGTTTTTTTGCCAGAATACAGAAAATGAATCGCATAGTGATTGAGTATGAACACCGTGTTATACAGACAGTCCCCCGGTTACAAACAAGATAGGATCTGTAGGTTTGTTCTTAAAGTGGAGGTCCGCCAAATTTTTTTATTTTAAAAGTCAGCAGCTACAAATACTGCAGCTGCTGACTTTTAAAATAAGGACCTGTCCAGGGTGCCCACGATGTCGGCACCCGAAGCCGACCCGTCCCTCGGCCCTCGGATGCTGCCACCGCCATCTTCGCTAAGGGAATCAGGAAGTGAAGCCTTGCGTCTTCACTTCCTGGTTTCCTACTGCACATGCACGAGTCGCGCTGCGCAATCCAAATAGTCCCTGCTGTCTTCTGGGACCTGTGTTTCTCCCAAAAGACAGCGGGGGGGATGGGAATTGGCGTAGATGCCCGCAGATAATGCGGCTATCTATGCCCGGAAGTGGTTGAAAATACCTGTATTATACAGGTATCTGCACCCCCTCCCCCTGAAAGGTGGCAAATGTGACACCGGAGGGGGGGAGGAATCCGAAAAGCAGAAGTTCAATTTTTGGGTGGAACTCCGCTTTAAGCTGAATTTGTATGTAAGCTGGAACAGGTAACAGCGTAACAGCGTAACTCCAGCCCAAATTTTTTTTCTTCTACGTTTTTTGGATAGCATAGGGAAGGGGTTTTTTTTTTTAATTATATAATCTTTATTTATTTTCTGCATACTTTAAAAAATACATACATATAGATATATATAAAATAAAACAGAAACAAGACATTTTCTTACAGCTTTCTATTCTCTTTTATACCCCTATCTCTTTTCTTTCTTACCCCCCCCCCTTCTCCCCATTTTTTATCCTAGTATATGTTTTGGTCCTCGCTCTTCCTAGTTTAATTTATTTCTTTAGGGCCTTCCTTATTACTCCTTTTCTGTGCATTACATAGGGTATCCCTGCCTCTCCAACCACGGTTTCCACATTTTTTAGAATTCCTTGAAATTTCTTCTCTTTGTATAAACTACTTTTTCCCTCCATATCGTTTCTGTAACTATTCTATCCCACTCTCTTACCGAGGGGGGCTTCTCTGCTCACCATCTCTGCGCTATAAATTTTCTTGCCTGGAAAAGACACCTCATCACTACTTTAGTTATACTAGCTGTTCCACCTATTTCATCCCCCAGACCCAGGATACAAAGTCTGGGGTCCATTTCCAGCCTAGTTTCATATATCATGTTTATGATATCGAGGATCTCTGACCAATATCAGAATAATTTCGGACACCTCCATACCATGTGTAACAGGTCCCCCGTCTCCTGACACCTGGGGCACTTGGCATCTGTTCTCCATCCGAACTTGAACAGTCTCTTAGGTGTATAATATGTCCTGTGTATCAACATCAAATGTGAGACCTTCTGTGTGGGTGAAACCGATACCAAGTGTCCCCTCTCTAATATCCTCCTCCATTGCCCATCTGATATTGTCCCTAGGTCTTCTTCCCATTTTTCCCTACCTTTAAGTAGTTACGGACCCTCAATACTTCCTCCGCATATATATGGGTATATTTCTGATATACATCCCCCTCTCCTACTCAGACTACCTATTCTTTGGTAAATAGGGGTATTACTCCAAACTGGGCCTTGTTTCTCAAACTGAGCATTTAATGCATGTCTGATTTGTAGGTATTTTATAAAAGGAGTGTTTGGGAATGCCATATTCCTCTCTCAGAGTTGTAAATGTTTTTAAAGTATTTCCCTCATACAGCTGGACCAACCTGTCTATCCCCTTTATTTCCCATTCTTTGATCTTTCCTATCGTCTCCAGCTCCCGAAGGCTCCTAATATTCCCGAGGGGGGTATATTCTGTCACAACCGCCTTGTCCCTTTAATGACTTTATTGCTTTCCATACCTTTATGGCCAGCCTTACTGTGGGGGTTCTGTTGACAAAAGAGTTTGCCTCCAATACCTCCATTACTGTCTTATGGGGCGCCCCTATTATCATTAATCCCCCATTTATACCTCCTCCTGAATCTTTACTAACTCCTAAGTGTTGCAGTTGGGCTGCCAAAAAGTAGCTCCGAGGATGTGGCACTGCCATACCCCCCTCCCTTGTTGATAACTGTAAAGTTTGTAAGCTTATGCTAGACTGGCCTCCTTTCCATATTAGTTCTCTAAACAATGTATCAATTTTTTTAAACCATTTCTTATGTATCCAAATCGGGAAGTTATGCAATAAGTATAGTAATTGTGGCATCCACAGCATTTTAATCAAGTTACATCTCCCTGCTACCGATAATGGGAGCCGCCGCCAGATTTCGATTTTACTTTTCAATTCAACCAGAAGGGGAATTGTTTATATATTTATTTGGGTCTCTTGTTATATGTACACCTAGGTATTTCATTGTCTCAACTACTTCCAATTGGGGTATTTCTGACAGTATTTGGTTCCCAATGGGGTCCACCGGCATAAGTGCTGATTTCTCCCAGTTTATGACCAGTCCAGAGAGTCTTCCAAATTCTCTAAAGATGCTCATCGCCTGCCTGAGGGATTGCTCTGTGTCTCCCAGGAAGAGGAGAATATCATCCGCATATAATGCGATTCTCTCCTCACCTGTCGCTCTCAAGAACCCTTCCATATTTTTATTTGATCTTATTGCAATAGCCAGTGGCTCCATTGCAAGCGCAAAGAGCAGGGGTGACAATGGACACCCCTGTCTTGTCCCCCTTTCCAATTGAATCTTACCTGAATAATCATTGTTAACTCTAATTCTAGCACTAGGCTCATTATACAATATTTTTATCCACCTAATGAACGAGGGACCAAAACGGAATTCTCCCAATACTCGCCAGATATACTCCCACTCTAGGCTATCAAAGGCCTTAACCACATCTAAGGACATGACCGCCCTTGTACCCATGTTCTCTGTTGGTGTCTGCAAATTAAGAAATACCCTCCTGATATTCATGCTGGTTGATCTGCTAGGGATAAACCCTGTTTGATCTGGATGTATGAGTTTAAAGATAATTTTATTCAACCTGGCTGCCATTACTTTAGCCAATATTTTAGCATCCAAGCAAAGTAGCGAAATTGGTCTGTAGGACGTGGTCTCTAGCGGGTCTTTCCCCTCTTTATGCAGCACTATTATTGTTGCCTCTGTCATTGAAGTGGGCAGTTTCCCCTCCACCTCCGCCCAGTTCAACACTTTAAGAAGCTCCGGGAGCAGTACTTTCCCATAGTATTTATAGGTCTCTGCTGGGAGACTGTCTGGCCCAGGGGATTTCTGATTAGCCATCACTGCAACTGCTAGCTGTATTTCCTTCAGAGTTATCAGGGCCTCTATTCCCTCTTTATCCACTTCTGTAAGGACCGGTATCTCTATATTCCTAAAAAATGTATCCAATTCCTCCCCTCCTGCAGCCCCCTGCGATCTATACAAATTAGCATAATATTCTCTAAATGTGTCTGTAATCTCGGACACCTGAGGTGAAATTTCTCCCTTTACTGTCCAAATCGCGGGGACTGCCGAGGGGGAGGAGTTGGTTCTCACTAGGTGAGCTAGCATCCGTCCCTCATTTTACCCCTCCCCAAATGCGACTTGCTTCTGGAATAGTCGCTTATTCTCTGATTTCCTAGTCACTACAACTTTATATTCCTTTTGTTTATTCAACCATACTCTTTTTCTCTGGGGATGAGTCTTCCACATATTCCTTTTCTACATTCACTAGCTCCTTCCTAATCCTGTTCTCCAACTCCCTTGATGCCTTTTTCATTTTTGCCACCTGTTGAATGAGTATACCCCAGAGGAAGGCTTTCAGTGCGTCCCACATCACTCCCCTCGTCACTGTACCTTCATTAAACGCTACAAACTCTTTTAACTTAAATAGTACCTCATCTGAATTCTCCATTAATTCAAACCAAAATGGACTCATCTTCCATACCCTGAGAGGTCTTTTCCCTTCCAAGTTCACCGAAACCGTCATCAGTGAATGATCCGACACCCCCCTAGGTTGGTATACTATATCCTTTATTATTAAATATTTGCAAGGACATACTCCCTATTTTCTATTGCACAATTAAGACAAACATATCGCCCTGCCTCGTCTAAACTGATCTGCCTGCAGGTGAACGCCACTTCTCTTCTTACCGACAGAGTCCCTCCCCTTGAATAAGAGGTGTACACCGAGTGATATTGATATTGGAACTTCTTTTTTAATAATTTGTTCTTTTTTAGAGTTTCAAAGATACATACATGTTATAGCCATAACATCAATACGAACAGTAACAGATGTTCCAACTAGAGACAAGCTCTTTTGATAAGCATTATCTTATTACAGTAAACAATGAAATGCTAATGAGGGTGAGTAAACTTGAATAGCCGATTGAAAAGAGGTCCTAGATGGAGAAAGGGCAGGAAGGAGGGGGTAAGGGGTAGGGGTAGAAGGAAGGATGACAAAGAGGGCACCAGCGAGCCTGAGATAGGGAGCAAGGTGAGCAATTAACATTTCAGTATAGTTATACTTGAACAGTGCATTTTGGGTGGTGTAACCATGTTGACCACATAACCATAAATTTCTCTAAGTGCAGGTTTTTCTTAGCTACAATTCGTTCCATTTCACACTGGATATTGAGATCAGCGACAGTGCTTGAAATGGAGGGGATTGTAGTAGTTTTCCATAATCTAGTAATGTTCAATTTGTCAGCATAGAGTAAGTGAAGGACTGCATATCTAGATTGGGGTGGAATTTTTTCTATGCCAATATGTAGCAGGGCCAATGCAGGATTCGGGGACCATGGCGCCCCAGCAATAGATGAGATCAGAGCGAATACTTGTTTCCAGAAGGAAGTCAAGGATTTGCAGTACCAAAGGGTATGTGCGATGGAGCCAATACTGCCGCAGCTTCTCCAGCAGGATGGTGAGTGACCCGGGTACATTTTAGATAAGCGATAGGGTGTTAAGTACCATCTATGGATAGTCTTTTGGTAGGATTCCCAGTGGTTGGAGCAGTGAGAAGCTTTAAAGGTTTCCGTAAATGCCCGTTGCCATTGGGTTTGGGTGAAGGGAACATTCAATTCTTCAGCCCACTTAGCTAAGGAGTGTACTTGGGAGCAGGGTCGAGTGTCGCTAAGGCATGCGTACATCAGAGAGATACCCCTATTAGGGTAGGGGGTAGAGGAGTAGTATTGGTATAACGGTACAGGGATTTTTACTCTGGAGGGCAGTGTAGATGCTCTGAAGAAGTGGGAGATTCTCGTGTAAGTGAAGATCTCTGAACATGGAAGTTTAAACTTATTTTGGAGATATTTAAATGTGTGCATCTGGTCTTGGTTCTTCATGTCATCAAAGGTTAAGATACCTGCGGAGTGCCATTGAGAGAGGTTCAAATCAGGAATGCAGGATGATAGAGCTCTCAGAGGTATCGGTATCGACCTACTAGGTGAGTTTTGGGGATATAAACTTAGATTGAGGCTGAGATCATGGGGTTATGCTTTGGCAGGGATGGAGAGCCTCCTGCAGTTGTTAGTAAGAGGTGGTCCAGTAGGGTGGCAGGCTGTGGGTATGAGGCTTCTATGGTGGACCATATTTTTTCCTGTGTAGGGTGCCACCAAAAGTAAAGTTGGTCTAAAATTGAGGCGTAGTAGTAGTTGCCTATATGGGGCAATCCTACTCCGCCGTGTCTGTGGGGCCTAGTGAGTATGTAGCTAGCACATCTAGGTGGTTTAGAGTTCCAAATATAGTTAGTTATTTGTCTCTGAATAGAGGTAAGGAGGGACCGAGGGAGGGGCAGGATAAGTGTCCGAAACAGGTATAGGAGCTTAGGTAGTACTATCATTTTGACGGTAGCAATACGGCCAAGAGTAGAGAGGCTTGTGCTGCGTAGAGATTTCAGTAGGGTGGGTAAATTTCGGGAGAAGGTTAGGTAATTCAAGTCAATCAGTCGTTTTGTGTTGGGGGTAATCTGAACTCCCAAGTAAGGGATAGATGTATTCGCCCACATGTAGGGTATTTCGAATTTCAGCTGAGCTGCCATTTTTGGGGGGAGATGTATGGGAAGGATTGTGGATTTTGTGGTATTCAGTTTATAGTAAGATACAGAGCTAAATTGGTGTAGGGTATCCTGAATGGCTTGCAGGGATTGGGCGGGGTTGGTGACCATCAGAACCACGTCGTCAGCAAATAGGCTAATTATGTGGTCTACACCATTGCAGGGAATGTCTGATATGCATGGGTCTGATCTGATTTTAGAGGCCAAAGGTTCCATCAAGAGGGCAAAGATGAGCGGGGATAGGGGGCATCCCTGTCGAGTACCGTTAGAGATCTTGAAAGGGGTGGAAATGGTCCCTACCGAGAGTACCTTAGCTGATGGGTTGGAGTATAAGGAGAGAATTACATCTTGGAACCACCCCGTAATACCAAATTTAGTCAGCACTTCTTGAAGAAATGACCAGTGAACTCTATCAAACGCCTTCTCTGCGTCAAGGGATAGTAGCAGAGAAGGCGTTTGAGAGCGCGCAGCATGGTGGATGAGGTTGAGTACTCTTCTGGTTGCGTCTGGGGCTTGTCTACCTGGGACAAATCCAACCTGGTCCGGGTGTATTAACTCAGGTAAAAACATCATCAATCTGTTAGCAATAACTTTGGCAAGTAGCTTGATGTCAGTGTTCAAGAGAGAGATTGGCCTGTAGTTAGAGGCAACAAAGGCATCCTTTCCAGGTTTTGGGATGGTAGTTATGATGGAGCGTAACATATCTGTAGGCAAGGAGCCCGAGGAGCCAGCAGCATTGAAGAGGTCCGTCAGTCTAGGGGCTAAAATATCAGCAAATTTTTTGTAAAACCCATTAGAGAAGCCATCTTCTCCTGGGGACTTATGCAGTGGGAGAGCTTTAATTGCTCTGAGGATTTCTTCCTTTGTGAATGGTTTAGATATACAGTCAAATTGGATCTCTGAGATTTTGGGCAGGTTAATTGGGGTAAGAAAGCTATGTATCTGCTCTGCTGTAGGCTGGGGAGTGAGAGGGTTGCGTTTGAGGTTATAAAGGGATGCATAGTAATCACTAAATGCATTAGCAATTTCTTGAGGGTTGGTTAAGAGTTGTTGTGAAATCGGGTGGTGGAGAGATAGAATTTTTGTTTTTGTGCGTTGGGCTTTGACTTGTTTTGCTAAAAGTGACCCGGCTCTGTTGCCCAACGCATAAAAAGAGGCCTTGGAGAATTTAAAGTTACGTTCGAATTTGTGGAGCAGGAGGGTACGTAATTTCTGTCTCAGCTCTAGGAGTTGGATGGTTTGTGCAGGAGAGGGAGAGGATTTGTTTAGTTGTTCTAAGGAGGATATTTGGGACATAACCTCATCAATCTGCTGGGTCCTCTGGCGCCTCGCTCTTTTACTCAGCTTTATGAAAATTCCTCTTAGGTAAGCTTTGTAAGTAGACCAGAGTGTAAATTTATTAGTATCAGGCAGTTCATTATTATCAAAGAAGGATTGGTGCTCAGTTTAAATTTCCCTTTGGACTTTGGGGTCATCCAACAAGGAGGAGTCTAGTCTCCATAGTCTCGGAGGGCCAGGTCGTAAGTCTCCCAGGGTTATGGAGATTGGGGCGTGGTCTGACCACGAGATGAGACCAATGTCAGATTGCACGACGTTTTGAAGGGTCCATTTATCCACCAGGAAGGAATCAATGCGTGAATAGGATAGCTGTGAGTGTGAGAAGTATGTGTAGTCTCGTTCCGAGCCATGTTGTGCTCTCCATACGTCAAAGAGATCTATGTCATGGAGTAGTGGGTTCAGAGCCTGTCGGTGTTGACTTTTATTAGTGGAGGTGTCCATGTGTGGATCGCCAACAATATTAAGGTCGCCACCCAGGACCACATTTCCTTGACGCAGGCTTTCAACCTTCTTGTAGAGGCGTCGAAAAAAGCGGAGTTGCCTGGAGTTTGGGCCATAGGTATTCACCAGGGTGTATGTGGTGCGCGCGATGGTGCAAATGGTTATAAGGTATCTGCCCTGTGGATCAGCATAGGTGTGGAGATGTTGGAACTGAAGGGTATCACGAATGGCCGTCAATATTCCATTCTTCTTCTGTGGGCCGGATGCGAGATATACGGTGCTATACCCTTTGATTTTGAACTTAGGGGTTTTTGATTCTGCAAAGTGTGTCTCCTGTATGAATACAATGTCCGCTTTCTGTTTGGATATTTCCCTTTGTAAGTTAGCACGTTTGTGCGGGCTGTTCAGGCCCTTCACGTTTAAGGAGGTAAGCTTTATAGGCATGTCAAGGCAGTTGGATTGACTTTGAATGACAAGTCAGTGGTGGTGAGCGTGGGAAGACTCCTGCTGGGAGTGGCAAAGAACAGAAGATTTTGGACGTAGGTGATCAGATCAGACTGTTCAGTAGAGAAGTGAGCTGAGGAGACGGGATCTGGTTCAGTTGGAGGCTGGTGGAGGGCAGGGAGGGGGAAGTAAAAAGAGTGATCCCGTGAACAATACGGGTTCAATGTGCAGAGTTACTGCTGACAATTTCCAAACAGGGGGGATTTCCTCCAGTGCTGTCCAGGAACTTGGAACCAGTGGATCGAAAGGAAGGCTTGGAATAGGCTGTGATCCGCTATAGTCCGGCTATGAGTAGATTGGGGTCATGTGCGAGGACAGGGTATATCAGGCATCTTGAAGTGACCAGTCAGCTTCCATTTGGGAAGGAGGAGATGGAGGTGGTCGTGGACTTTCCTCAGGAATTATGCACCATAGCCTCAGTAGTTGGAGGCCAGCCTGGAGAGTGCGCACAGTATGGGTTTTACTCTGGAACGTAATCATCAACTTTGTGGGAAACCCCCACTTGTAGGGTATGTGGTGGTTCTGGAGTGCTTTTGTGATCGTGGATAGTTGCCGACGATTCTCCATCGTGGTTTTGGAGAGGTCGGTGTATAGCGCAATAGCAGTGAAAGGATCAGGGAGGTTTGAGGCTCGCTTTGCGGCGAACATCACTCTTTCTTTAGCATTGTAGAAATGAATGCGCGCTAACACATCTCTAGGTTTTTCTGCTGGGAGATGAGACGGTTTTGGCAGCCTATGGGCCCTATCTATTTCTAGATCTCTGTCGGTCAGCTCAGGTACCAGCGCTCGCATTAGGGATTGCAGGAATCGCACCAGTTCAGGTTGTTGAACCGATTCAGGTATGTTGCGGAATTTAATATTGTTCCTGCGAGAACGATCTTCGAGATCTGCGAGTTTAAGGTTGATCATCTGCATCTCATCTTTATGTACAGTGCATACTTCCACTATATCATTATGGGCAGTGAGGAGATCAGTCATTTTGTTTTCAACGTGGTGGAGACGCTGATCCTGATGGTGCACTACAGTAGCCAGCGAGGACACTGCAGCTGATAGGTCAGAATACAGTGTCTGTTTAAGGGAGATTAGCATGTTCTTCATTGATTGCTCAGAAATGGGCTGGTCTGAGGCAGGGAAATTATCTATGGCTGATGGGTGCTGTGTATTAGGAGGAGGCAAGGTGAAGGGTATACTGGGGCTTTGTCCTGGGATGTCATATTCTCGTCTGGGCTTAGACTTGACTGGAGAGGCTGAGGAAGGTGAGCGGGGTGGAGAGTACTCACAGTTTGTCAGTGTGGGTAGTCCTGGGCGTTGTGGTCCGCCGCCGCCAGCGTGAGGAGAGAGCTGATCTGCAGGGCTGTGTGTGTAGCCAGCGCCATCTTGCTCGCGGCCCGCTCCGGCCAGCTGAAAAAAGTCTGTCAGCTTTTGTGGCATGTTCAGCTGCTTTCTCCTCTTCAGCATCATTCCTGGGCGTAACGAGACTCACTGTGGGGATGATCGGGTGTGTTTTAACCCGTTCCTCGCGCTGTGGAGTTGCTAATAGCCGGGTTTAGTGCGGAGCATACAGATCAGGCAGCCATCCGTGCTGCTGGCAAGCCACGCCCCCTCGATATTGGAACTTCTTACTTCAAAATTGTAACTTAGTGACTTTGTTTAGGTGTGTCTCCTGCAGGCAGACCAGTCCTACCTTATGTGTTTCCAATGCATCAAACACTACAGGTAGCAAAAATGAAACACTGCGGCTCTCTTGGCTGGGGTACCCATCCCTCGGATGTTCCAGGAACCTATACTCAGTACTCTAGACTGCATAAAAGATTAAGAAACAGAAAAAGAGGGCAAAAAGAATCCTGAGAGAAACCAGCAAAAACCCTGTAATCAAAAATCATCCTAGATATAATCATCCCCCTATGTAACACAGTGCCCAAGTATTCTTGTTTTCTGTTTTGTGTTAAAAATGTGAATTTTTCTCCTACATATATTTTAAGTGTTTGTTTTATCATAAATTTTATCCTTTTCCTATAATTTCCCCCTACTATCGTGTGAGTTACATCTTTATTCTGACCTTTCTTCATCCTCTGTGCCAACCCTCTTTTGTGTCTTGCCACCCCCCCTGCACCCCCATCTCAAATGTCCTCAATCCTCCCTCCCCCCTCCCTCCCTACACCTTTCTAGGTTATCCCTAGGGGCTTTTTTTTGTGACCAGTACATACATCCCCGCACTCTCCTCATCCTCTCTTGTATCACTCCTCGCCCCCTCCCTCCCCTCCCTGTGATCATCAAGCAAATTTGTTTTTTATACATTTCCCACACATTTATTAAACTTCTCTTATACTGTGTCTCCCGCCACCCTCCAATCAATATGCATTTTGTTCTTTTCAGTGAACCCCGGGGTGTCCCATCTTCAATCCAAATGTCCCCTCATTTTATTAATAGCTGTTCCTTTTTGTCCTCCAACCATGCTATCACTCCCACAGAGGAGTCGAAGAACTGAGTCCCTCCCAGCGCTACCACTCGTAGCCGGGCTGGGTAAAGCAGTGTGTATGTAACGTTACATTTTTTGAAGTCTGCGTTTAATTTCCATAAACTCTGCCCTGTGCTTCTGCAGGTCGAGCGAGAAATCGGGGTACATTGAGATCTTAACTCCGTTGTAAGGGATATTCCCCAACTCTCTGGCCTTACGCAACAAAGTTACTTTATCTTTATAATTTAAAAATTTCAGTAACATTGATCTAGGGCAGGGATATGCAATTAGCGGACCTCCAGATGTTGCAGAACTACAAATCCCATGAGGCATAGCAAGACTCTGACAGCCACAAGCATGACACCCAGAAGCAGAAGCATGATGGGACTTGTAGTTTTGCAACAGCTGGAGGTCCGCTAATTGCATAACCCCGATCTAGGGTATCCTCCTGGGGGTGGGGGCCTAAAAGGGATTCTATGCGCTCTTTCTATTGAAAACTGTTGTGAAAAAAGTCTCTCTTCCAAATAACTCAATAAACCAATTTTCAAAAAATTCAATTGGATTAGACCCCTCGCTCTTTTCAGGTAGTCCCACCAGCCTCACATTATCCCTGTGGAGTCTGTTTTCCATTTCATCCATTTTTTCAGCAAGCTTGCCCATTTGAGTTTTAACCTCCTGTTTTACTGGATGTAGGTCATCCTCTATTTGACTTATCCTCCCTTCCGCAGCCGTTGTTCTTTCAACTGTTTTTTGCAGCTCATGGCGTACCAAAGACAGTTCCTCTTTAATACCCTTCATTTGATCACACAATTCCCCTAGCGACTGTTTACATTAATTGACCGCCAGCAATACATCATTTAAAGTCGGTGCTCCCTCTACTGTGGTGGCAGATGCTGGATTTATCTCAGGGTCTTTTTCCGCCACTCCCGTAGTTTTATTACCAACGTTTTTTACTACTGCGGCTACTGTTTGACCTTGGCTCTTCCTGTCCGTCAACATTTTTACCTGAGACTGTTGCCCCCCTTTAGTAGGAGTGTGGTCTGGGGTATGAGCGCACTTCTCCAATTTAGCTGCTGTTGCTGCCGACTGGCTCCCCTTATCCTTTTCCTTTGCAGACCATAATGATTGTGGCCCCACATTCTCCTGGCTGGCATGCTCATCCCCTCTCCTCCTTGCTGACATTTCTACTCTCCAACAACATTTTTAAAAACATTTTTTAGCCAAATTAGGGGGACTCGGAGGATCTAATGGGACTTTACCCAGCGCCAGGCACAGGTCAGAGGCAATCGGGGGGAAGGGATAGAAGCTAGACAGGCAGGTCAAATTATGTCCGGGATATTCAATGTATCTGTATGCAGTTTTACAACTCTTCTATATGCATATAATTCAGACCAAAACACATCCGTTTCACCTCCCGATGTACCTTTCCCTGTAAACACTGTCTCTATTTCATCGTTGCCTCTTTCCCCCCTTACTCACGTGACCTTCAGGCACAAAGGAGGGGTCCATCCAATCCGGGATACAGGGCTCAGGGGTTTAATCAAGGCTCCAGTACTCGGGTGCTTACTGCATCCTACTCGGCCGTCAGCTTCTGGTGTTCCCTGGGGACTTCCCGGCTCGGCTCAGCACGCTCACTTGACTCCGCTTAACTCCACGCTGCCGCTGTCCCTGCACATCCAATCCCCAAGATCTCGCGGGATTCCTGCAGTGTTTTCGATGTCTCACCGCGTCACTCACATCACTGTCAGCAAACACAGGATAGCAGAGAAACAGTGCGCTGCACGGCCGTCAATACCGCCGCCTATTTCCTTTACTAGGAGCCGCTGGGGAACAGCTTGCAAGGTGCATAGGGCCGAGAGGAGACACACACACCCTCGCTCTCACTCCTTACTCCACACCACTATTACCATCCGGTCAGGGAAGGGTTAACACCCCTGTAATGTTTGTTCTGCTGTCTTTCACCTCACGTTCTATCCTGTGACAATTGGATTTCGAAAATTTTGGTTTGTTGTAGAAACAATGATTGGTGATAAAGCTTCAATGGAGACACCTTTTTCCCATAATAACTCTTACAGGAGAGAATTTCCCTTTCTAGGGGTAGATTTCCTCTCACTTCCTGTTGTCTCCCTCCGTTCGAAGGAATGAGTCGTATGTTAGTCGGATGTTTGTAACTCGGGGACCGCCTGTGCAGCATTTATTGATATGATGTGGGTTTGTGACACTTTAAAAGAGATCATCTGTGTTTGGAAAAATGTTTTTCAATGGAACCTGTTAAGATAGATATATGGAAGCTGTGTGTGCTGAATACATTTTACAAGCTGCACATGTTACCCTTTTCATTTTTTAAATGAGCCGCTGTCCAGGAACAACTTTACTAAATTAGGAGTTCAGCCTTTGACTTCATAACTGTCAGTAGCAGAGCTGGAGGATGAGAAATACAACCTGAGAACTTGTAATGCTTTTTGTTTAAATTCTTATCTGCTACAGACTGTATGTATTTATGTGTGTATAGATATAGAGATTATATATATAATCTCTATATCTATACACACACACACACACATGCTATATTACCAAAAGTATTAGGACACCTGCCTTTACTCGCACATGAACTTTAATGGCATCCCAGTCTTGAGTCAATATTGAGTTGAGCTTCAACTCTTGGATTGGATGAATGGGGTGGAGGAACTTGACTGACCTGCACAGAGTCCTCACCTAAACCCAATAGAACATCTTTGGGATGACCTAGAGCAGAGACTGCGAGCCAGGCCTTCTTGTTCAACAATCAGTGCCTGACCTAGTGGTGTATTTTGGTTTAGTGCTGCCCTAGGCAAGACTAAAATCGGGCACCCCATCTAAATTTGTCCCACCTCTTTCTGTTTAAGATCCACCCTTTCTCTTAAGGCTCCACCTCTTCAGAGGTGGGGGGGAGAGAGAGAGAGAGGGGGAATGAGACAGGGGCGGATCCAGGGGGGGCAACAGGGCAATTGCCCCCCCCCCGAGACCATCTGTCACACACTCACTTGCTTCCTCAGTTTTTTTTCTTTTGCGCATGATCTCCCGGAATTTGGGGACCCGGTACCGGCCGACCATAGGTCCTCTAGTCCCCAAGCTTGGCACACATGTAGCCCCATGTCTCCTCTACAAGTGTACAAAGTTTGGTGTCTAGGAGACCTACGGCCGGGGAGAACTGATTTTTCAAGTCCGGGCACTTCTTCTATAGACTCCAATGTTAAATGGTCATTTCTCCGGTGACTTTGCGGACCCGGTACCGGCCTCTCGTAGGTCCCCTGGATGCCAACCTTGGCACACATGTAGCCCCATGTCTCCTCTACAAGTGTGCAAAGTTTGGTGTCTGGGAGACCTACGGCCGGGGAGAACCGATTTTTCAAACCCGGGCACTCCTTCCATAGACTCTCATGTTAAACATCAGTCTAGTCATGGGCACAGTGAAGCATGGGCACAGTGAGGCACAGTGAGGCATGCAGATGGACACCCTAGGCTTATACTCGAGTCAATACATTTTCCCAGTTTTTTGGGGTAAAATTATGTGCCTCAGCTTATATTCGGTTCGGCTTATACTCGAATATATATAGTACTTGTTCTGCGGCTGCCGCTGCCTCTCTGAGTCTCTCTCTAAGTTTCTCACATCAGCCGATCAGCGGCGTTGAGAGAGAGACTCGTCTAATGTAGTTACGCGGCGCACTGACACGATACCAGGAGCGGAGGAGGAGGTGGGTGGAGCCTCTTCCCTGCACTCGTTGCTAACGCCTGGGCCGCTTGGCGTCTAGCAACGAGTGACGTCAGTGAGTCACGTCGGGCTGCTCTGCAGGCAGGTGCGATAGCGTGCGGCTCCACAGACGGGTAAGAAAGCGGGCGGCTCCAGTTCGTGGGCGGGCGGCGCGGTTCGTGGGCAGACCGTGCTGCTCAGTGTGTTGACAGCGCAGGTGAGAGTGAGAGAGCAGGCTCATCTCTCACCACCCGTGCCTGCCCTGCATTCCTGCAGTGACTTCCGCCCTCACTGTGTAGGCAGCAGAGAGATTACATTATCTCTCTGCTGCCTGACTCTGGGAGTCTGGGACACAGCAAGAGACAACCAAAACTACACCTTAGCAGGCAAGTTAGTGACAATCCGCAAATTGTGTCAGGTGACGTGGCAAATGACAATCTGCATCTGGTGGCAGGCAAGTGACAATCAGCAAAGTGTGGCAGGTGAGTGGCAAGTGACAATCCGCAAGGTGTGGCAGGTGATGTGGCAAGTGACAATCCACAAGGTGTGGCAAGTGACAATCCACAAGATGTGGCAAGTGATGTGGCAAGTGACAATCCGCAACGTGTGGCAAGTGACATGCTCAGGGCTCCCACTAATTGCAGGCGATGGTGCCAAGTGACACACTCGGGGTTCCCACTGATTCTGCATTGAACTATTTAATTTTATATTACAATGTAATAATATAAATAATGCGCTTCAATCATCCTGATACCACAACAACCATGGTGCCGGGATGATTGAAGCGCCGACACCAGCCAGGATCTGTGGCACTTACCCGACCAGGAGCAATTGCTGTGGTGCCGCCCCCCTGAAAAGTGCCGCTCAAGGCAAATGCCTTTTTTGCCTTGCGGTAAATAGGCCCCTGGCCTAACCTCATAAATGTGCTTCTGGAAGAATGGTCAAACATTCCCATAGACACACTCCTAAATGTGGACAGCCTTCCCAGGAGAGTTGAAGCTGTTATAGCTGCAAAGGGTGGGCCAACTCATTATCGATCCCTACGGACCAAGACTGGGATGCCAATAAAATTCATGTGCGTGTAAAGACATGTGTCCCAATACTTTTGGTAATATAGGGTGTATATATATATATATATATATATATATATATATATATATATATATATAGTATATCTGCATATTCCATTTGTTCATTTGTTATAGCTCTTTTATGTAAATAAACTTTTTTGTCATGTTTATTGGTCATTTAAAGAGTCTGTCCTCCTAAAACTGATGCATTTCTTTCCTGGATAGAAGCAGGTATCCTGTATCTGTCAAGGACTACTGCAGCTACGGACAGGTTGATCTGTGTGAGCCTCCACCTCTCACTGCTGCTTCTTTCAGCAGGGGAAATCTGACAGCTTCTTCTGCATTTTTGCACCGTATAAAATAAATAGAAAATCCCAGAGAGAGGATAAGAACGCATCTTAATAGCCGCTAAACTGCCAGGCTGATTCAATGCATCAGCATTTATCCCAAACTCAAACCTCATTTACCTCCTTTAATGTATTTGCCATGAATTTTTATTTTCCAAGTGACATTTCCTTTTTTTATACTTTTTTTTTTTTTTCCACATATCTTCTAGCCTTAGTAACTTCTTTACATTTTTCTGGTTGTCATTGGCTATCTGCACACAGATGCATACTGAGAAAACTGTTGCTGGAATTACCCCAAGTTGATTACATTTGTCAATCATCTCTACTGTAGTCGAGGGCAGCCTGCAGAAATCAGGATAGGATGCGCACAAAGAAGCCTGACTGCATGTAGACAGATTTAAGAAACTGTAACTACTGAACCCTACAGTTTATTTAAAAAATGTAAAAGGAAGCAAAAGTGAATTTACATTTTAACTATAAAAATATATATATTTTTTTTAGTTTTGGATTGTGACCGGGAGCATTAGGCACTCTAAAGCCCAATAAAGAGAAATCTAAAAATTCTCAGTTTGCAGTGTGGCTGTGCCTGCATTGCATGGGTTAATTGCTATCCTAGGTCTGGTTGACAGTAAAAGTACTCGCTTATTCAGCGCTCCTCTGGCAGATGATTCCTTCTGCAGTGGACTGTCTTATGATGTCCTCACGTCCAATGCAGAGCTGCTTAAAGCCTCGTACACACGATTGGATTTTCCGACGGGAATTGTGTGATGACAGACTGGTGGCCTAAAATCCGAACTTTTTGTACGCTCCATCAGACAATTGTTGTCCAACTTTCCGCCAACAAATGTTGGATGACAGGCTAATAAATTTTCTGCGGACAACGGTCTCTTGTCAAATTTTCCTATCGTGTGTACACAAGTTCGTCAGACAAAAGCCCAAAGTGCAAACACGCATGCTCGGATGCAATGCTCACCAAACACGACTTTAGCAGAAGGTGCCCAAAGGGTGGCGCTAAAGAGCTAAAAAAAACACGTAGTACGTCAATACGTTCGTGTGTGTTGGCCGACAATTGTGTGCCGTTTGTATGCAAGACAAGTTCCTGGTCAACGCCCTTCGGACAAAAGTCTGACGCTTTGTCTGCGGAAGATCCGATCGTGTGTAAGACGCTTTAGGGTTGCACCGATACAGTTTTTTTGCTGACGAGTACCGATACTTTTGGTCAAGTACTCACTGATGCTGAGTAACGATAACTTTAGAAAGACAGGGAAGTGTCATCTAAGAAGTGCAGCAATAGGCAAACAAATAGTTTATTAAAAGTGTTATCACAACATGTTAAAAGTACATAATGTATCTTGCACATCAAATCCAAAACCACGGCTGCTTGCGGTGCTCACAAGGGCTGGAGGAGATGTAGGAAGTTCCATACCCCTGTAGGTATAGGGCGGAAGTGATGTCAGCTTGGAGGCCGCCTATCTATCTCCTCCAACCCTGAGAGAATCGCAAATGGCTGTGCTTTTGGGTTTGACATGCAAGATATTTATGTACTTTTAACATGTGAGATGTGGTAATAAACTGTTTGTTTGCCCATTGCTGCACTTCTAATGCCGCATACACACGACCGTTTTTCATGACGAGAAAAATTGCATTTTTTAAATTGGTCGTAAAAAACGGTTGTGTGTGGGCTCCAGAGCATTTTTCTCGACGAGAAAAATGCCCATTAAAAATTTAGAACCTGCTCTATTTTTTTCTCGTCGTTTTTCACATCGTCGTTTTTCTCGTCGTGTAAAACGGTCGTGTGTACGCTTTGACGGGAAAAAAAACGTGCATGCTCAGAAGCAAGTTATAAGATGGGAGCGCTCGTTCTGGGAAAACTAGCATTCGTCATGCTGTAATGGACTGAAAAGCACAGAGACTGAAAAGCGCGAATCGGCTAACACCAAACTTTTACTAACACGCAGTAATGCGAAATCCGCGAAAGCAGCCCAAAAGGTGGCGCCATCCGAATGGAACTTCCCCTTTATAGTGCCGTCGTACGTGTTGTACGTCACCGCGCTTTGCAAGTACCCAGTATAAGCACCAATACCGGTATCAGTGCAACCCTCCCCTTCTTCATTCTTGAGGATTTTAACATTAGACCAGTGAATCATGGGGAAGAAGACTTAACAGCGCGGAGGATGGGGTAAGTAAATCAACTTTTCCACGCCCCCCTAGACCTAAATGAGACGCTAAGGCTGGCATACACAGTTAAAATCTCTGCCAGTTCAGCAGGAGCTAGCTGAGATTCAAACTGTTAATGGGCAGACTGAATGTACCAAGTTGATCGATCAACTTGGGTACAACCAGCCTGCTGGATTCTCTTGCTTTTATCGCTAGCGGCTGCTATACCTGCTAGCGATAATCACTGGCTTCTCCCAGCGGAGACGGCTTGCTCTGCCTGCAACCCGTGGTTGCAGGAAATAAATTTGCTCCGTGTTTGGCTGGCCTTATGCCGCATACACACGATTGGAAATTCCGACAAGAAATGTTCAATGTAAAATTTTGGTCGGAAATTCCGACCGTGTGTAGGCTCCATCGGACATTTGCTGTCGGAATTTCCGCCAACAAAAAATTGAGAGCTGGTTCTCTATTTTTCCGATCGTCTGTATGCAATTCCAATGAGCAAAAAACACGCATGCTCAGAATCAAGCAGAAGAGCCGAACTGCCTATTGAACTTCATTGATCTCGGCTCATCGTATGTCTTGTATGTCACAGCGTTCTTGACGGTCGGAATTTCCGACAAGATTTGTGTGATCGTGTGTATGCAACACAAGTTTGAGCCAACATTCCGTCAGAAAAAAACTCCACGGTTTTGTTGTCGGAATTTCCGATCGTGTGTACGCGGCATTAGTCTTGCAATGCAGGCACTGTGACGCCCCATACGCAGATTTTCTGCTGATTTTTGTCATCAGATTTACCAAAACCATGTACTATGAGGTCAAACCCTAATGCCGTGTACACACGATCGGTTTTACCGATGAAAACAGTCCGATGGACTTTTCTCATCAGACAAACCGATCGTGTATGGGCCCCATCGGTCTTTTTTCCATTGGTGAGAAAAAATAGAACATGTTTTAAATTTATCCAATGGGAAAAAAAAACATGGCAAATTCCGATTGTCTGTGGGGAACTCCATTGGACAAAAAACCCACGCATGCTCAGAATCAAGTCGACTTCATTTTTCTCGTCTTGTCGGAGTGTTTTACGTCACAGCGTTTGGGACGGTCGGATTTTTGACTGATGGTGTGTAGGCAAGACTGATGGAAGTCAGCTTCATCGGATTTTCGATGGAAAAATCCATCGGATTAGAATCCATAGGAAATCCGATCGTGTGTATGGGGCTTAAGCATTTCAATTTGTATGCAATCAGGCAGGCCCTTGTACTACATGGTTTTGGTAAATCTGATGACAAAAATCAGCAGAAAATGTGATAGTGTGTATGGGGCTTAAGGAAGAATTTTCTGGGGGTTTTTTTTAAGTCTGTTTCCCTGCTTGGCAGATTCTTCCTCACCAATATCCTGTTGACCACTGACGCTAAGATCCAAAATAATGGGGAATTCAAAATTGTAGAATTGTCACCAAAAGAGGGAGTAATAGTATATATTAATTTAGTTATAAAAATACATCAAGATAAGTGAATTTCCTTATCTGATTCCCCAATGAATGCAGTGATGGTAAAAACAGGGCTGCAGAGATAGGAACTCCAGTGGAAAGAGTTGAACATTCGATACAATATTGATTCATTCTATTACTGTCCATTAATTTGGGTGAGCCAACCTCTTTAGTATTTATTTATCATAATTATTCAATCATAATTATTTAATCATATTATTATTATTACATTATTTAATCATAATTTTTCAAACTATAATGATTTCTACACACTTTTTCAATGATATGTATCCCAGTGAAAGGGGTTCTTCTTTATTAGGTAGTACATAGGATGCATATCTGTCATCATCTGCTTTGGGGCAAACTGACTCTCATCATTACAGGCTACTGCACACGCTTCAAGTGATACTGGCCATAGATGAGTACTGTATTTATTGGCGTATAACACTCACTTTTTTACCCTGAAAATAGAGAGTAAACTGTGCCTGTGTGTTATACGCAGGGGGCTATGGAAAGTTTTTTTCCTGAAACTTCCCTCTTAAAGTTAGGGTGCGCGTTATACGCCTGTGCGTGTTATACGCCGTGTGGTAGTGTGGTACCCCCACCAGTGTATAAATACAGGATTCTCAACCAGGCAGGTTGAGGGGCTCCAGGGTATTTGCTTGTTTTGGAGGAAACTGGCTTTTCAATTTCCTCATGTTTTACTAAAGTCCACTTTGGGACCTGGAGCCTGGGGATTTCTTAGAGATCCGGGTGGGATGAATTCCCCAGTCCTGGATCCGGGTTTTGAGACTCAACTGCACACTGATTGTTCAGGTGTGTGTGGGCCATATAGTAGAGTCAGGACCAGCATTCTGGGCTCCACCCTCCCGACGAGTGCAGGTGTGCACTGGGAAAGCCATAGAGTGCAGGTGTGCGCTGGAGAAGTCAGAGAGTGCTTGTGTGCACAGTGGAAGCCAGAGACCCAGGTCTGAGGGTCAGAGCAGTGGACCCAAGTCTGAGGATCAGAGCAGTGAGGGGCTGCTATCTAAATGGACGGTGTTGCCAAGGGAAAAGTCTGTAAGAGACAGATGAAAGCCTGAAGTGGAAGGCCTGAGCAGCACTGCTGTATGTATAAGCCAGGAGGCTGAATTACATTTTGTTAATGAATAGGAGTGCTGAAACCCCTACGAGGGAAACCTTTCATTTTGTTTTGAACTTCTTTTAATAAAAATGGGCAAACAAAGCCCTTAAAAAGAAGAACCAGCGAGTGGCGGTGTCCTTCAAGTTCTACATTTGATGCTAGTCCTTTACAGCCGATAAATACGGTAATTATTTTGTTTAACCAGCAGGTTGAACAAAAGAAAATTACTTGATTCTCCAATCCATATACTCAATGTGGATAGGGAAATCGCTTCCGTTGAACTATTTTTTTCTGGCAGCGGGGAGACTTCCCTGCCATCAGAATACACTGATCAGCACTGCTGGTTGTAGCCAGCGGTGCTGATCAAGAGACATTTTTCAACAAGTCGATAGATAATACAACTTGTGTACAACCAGCCTGTCCCTACATAGTTTAAAATGTGTCCAGTCCCTGCCAAACTGGCCGAATTTCTATCCATGTATGGCCGGCTTGGCACAGACTAATAGAACCCTTTCTGAGCCAGCAGACCTATCACCTTTCTGCCTAAATGTGGTAAACCTCTCTTCCAACGTTTTGTATGAAAACCTACTCTTGTCTGCCGATACTCCACTCTTTTTCTATTGTCAGCATATCTCTGTAAATGTCCTTCATGGTCCACATGTCACTTGAAATTTTTCCATTTCTTGTTCCACCACCAAAACCTGTTTACGTTTTTCTTGCTATTTTTACAAAAATGTGACTGTTATTTAAACATGAGATAGATACCGGAATGGATGATTGAAAGCCAGGACTCCAGATAGAAACCTTTTTTTGGAACTTCAGAACTCCACCCAAAAGTGGAAGCTTTGCTTGTTTGCACCCTCCACTGCCACATTTGGCACTTTTTGGTGGCACCGGGCACCTGGTTTTGACCGGTACCTGCTCCCATTTCCAAGTAAGATCGTCGCGGCGATCTCCAAGTATTTCCAGCCCCTCCTCTTTCCCCCCGCTGCCTTCTGGGACACACACCGATCGGGCCCATTCAGAAAGCGCAGCGAGACTTGTGCATGCGCAGTAGGATACCGGCTGTGAAGGCTTCTCTGACGGTTTCCCTTAGTGAAAATGCTGGCGCCTTCACCCAAAGCCGATGGAAGAACCAGCTCAGGGGGCCGACATCCCTGGATTCCAAGACAGGTAAGTGTTCTTATATTAAAAGTCAGCAGCTACAGTATTTGTAGCTGCTGACTTTAGATTTTTTTGCCCAGACTGGAGCTCCTCTTTAACATACCCTTTAAAGAGGGACTGCAGTCTGCTCACATAATTTGTAATAGAAACATCTTTGGCATTCTGAAGCTTCCCTCCAAACACTTTCCATATTATTTTATATATACTGTGATTCTATACTTGCAAAATATGCTGCAGAAATCTCCTTCCACTAAGTCTGGCTGCAACTATTTTAACTGTGGACAGCTGAAACTGCTGCCTGTTCACTTCCTGGATTTACACAGACACATAGATGCACACCTCCAGCTCTGCAGCTCTCATTGGGCCGCTTATGACTTATCCCCCCTCCCTTCCTGGCAAACTCTCACAAGAGTTAGAAAGAGAGCTGTACATGATGTCATAAGCCTAGGCTTTTTTCCAGACAAGAAACAGGAAGTGGGCTGTATAAGGTATTTACTTGCAGAATTTTTTTTTTTACTATCCAAAGTTAAAACAACAAGGGCAGAAGATTTAATAGATGGAAAGATGAAAACATTACTGAAGTTTCACTTTAAAACAAGCCTCTAATAATGCAGTTCAGCTATCTAATAATTTATTTGCTGCTATTCAGGGGCAGGTACTGTAATGGATTTATCTCCTGTTCAATACCGGAATAAATTTTCTATTCTGCCTCTGACCCAAATTCAAGGTGATGTGAATATTATTGGTTCATCTGTATATGGTCCTTTTCCTGTCGACATCTGTTTTCCATGAGGCATACATTCCAAAGCTCAGCAGCCATCTTTTAATAGACGATGGGAGGGGCAGAAAGGAGGGGGTAAGGAGTAAGGAGTGAATACACTCTGCCTGTCATACTTTAGTCAAGGAAAATACTGCTGGCTTGTTACGTCATTACTAGGATATATATATATATATATATATATATATATATATATATATAAAATGTGTAGCAATACCCCCAGTTAAGAGGGCTGCCTGTATGATTTTGGGCCCTGTAATGCACCGCTGTCAACCCCTGGCAATCGGCTCTAACCTCCCTTGGCACAGTTAGTAAGGGATGATAGGATTGTGAGGCCTGTAACTTGCAGCGGCACAATCCTATGGCAAGAACACACAGTGATATTTTAATACTTCCTTTACCTATCTCTTCTGTAAAGTAAAAAACACAGACACCAATATACTTAACCCTTGTATGTTTACTTAGATTAATGGGTAAGCAGTAAAACAGGTGGGTACATGTCATATGCAGAGCCCTGCAATAAACAGTGTTAAACAAGCAGACAAATATACCATGCTATGCAACTCTAGCAGTCCCCTTTGCAGCTATTTCCCCTCGTGGACATTATGGCACCCAGGAATGTCTACGCTACCCAGTCAGGCCTGACTGAACTAAGTGGAAGTTCTGTAGGGAAATCTTCGCTAACAACGGTGGTGCACTTGAAGAACAGAATTTGTAATCCACCAGGGTAACAAAGGTACTGTGTCTGTCTATGAGCAGGTGCTCTCTCACCCAACAGGACCAGTCCGCGTCCGTTTCTTCCGCTGTGGTGTCTAAGTACACCGATCCATCGACATCCGGGTCTTCGGTCCTCCTGGCAGAGGTGCAGTATCAAGGAGAGACGTCCCTCAGGTTCCTCGGTGCGCGCAGAAGGCTCTTTGGAGAAAAGGGCCAGGCTTCTGGCCTAAAGTCACAGGAACTCAAGCAGTAGTTCAACTTGCTGGGAGGGCGGTGTCCAAAGAGAGAGAACTGGGCTCCGCCTCTCCCTTATAAAGTCCACCCCAGCAGTCCTTGCGCGGGGCAATGCACCCTGGGTGCCTAAAAGTGTACTGGGTAATGTAGTCTCTGAGGGATTTAAAAGGCAATACCCCGCCCGCTACACATTTATTTATTTATATATTTATAATCGCAACAAGAAAGGAAAGAAACAATAAAAATAATAAAGAAGAAAAGAAAATAATAATAATTGAGTGGTTAGAAGAGACATAACATAGTCAATTTAATAGTTCCATCACAGTACAGTCAACTCATTAGCAGAGAGGGACAATCTTGTCATTATTTATTTCAGATATTTATATAGAGTTGTCAGTTTACACAGCACTTTACACATATATTGTACACCCACCGGCCACTTTGTTAGGTAGACCTGTTACATTGCTTGGTAACACAAATCGCTAATCAGCCAATCCCATGGCAGCAACTCAATGCATTTAGGCATCTAGATGTGGTGAAGATGACTTGCTGAAGTTCAAAAGGAGCATCAGAATGGGAAAGAAAGGGGATTTAAGTGATGTGGCATGGTTGTTGGTGCCAGACGGGCTGGTCCAAGTATTTCAAAAACTGCTGATTTACTGTGATTTTCACACACACAACCATCTCTAAGGTTTACAGAGAATGGTCCAAAAAAGAGAAAATATCCAGTGAGTGGCAGTTGTGTGAATGAAAATGCCTTGTTGATGTCACAGGTCTGAGGGGAATGGACAGACTGGTTTGAGATGATAGAAAGGCACCAGTAACCCAAATAGCCACTCGTTACAACTGAGGTATGCAGAATACGAAGCTGATGGGCTACAGCAGCAGAAGACCACACCGGGTTCCACTCCTGTCAGCTAAAAACAGGAGGCTACAATTCGCAACGGGCTCATCAAAATTGGACAATGGAAGATTGGAAAAACGTTGCTTGGTCCGATGAGTCTCGATTTCAGCTGTGACATTCAGATGGTTGGGTCAGAATTTGGCATAAACAACAAGTAGTTTTGCAATAGCTGGAGGGCCGCCAGTTTGAGACACCTGCCTTGAATCCATGGCCCAAGGATACACAAGACCTCCAATTTTCCCCTAGTCAAATGCCCTGCCCCATCTGTTAAGTGCCGGTGTTTCGTCAGATTAGGCGACCCATCAGATTTTGTAACTGAAATGATGTTCCGTCGCCGCCAACCCCACACTCATCCACAGTAAGGATACAATGAAAAGGCGGCAGCGGACATCTTGTTACACCCATCGGAGTCATGCATTTCACACTTATTTTTAACAGCTTATATAGTGAAATTCAGTATTTTGAAATCCATATGACTGTTTTGATGTTGATTTTTGAAAGCAGCGGTGTTCTGTCAGATTAGCAAACCTGTGAGATCAGCAGGCCTGCCTCTACTTTAAAAAAATCAACATCTAAACAGTCAGACAGATTTTTAATACTGGATTTCACTATATAAGCTCAGTTTACTGTTAAAAGTAAGTGTGAAATGTATGACTCTGGTGGGTATAACAAGATGTCCGCTTGCCACGTTCTCACTGTATCCTTACTGTGGACAAGTGCGGGGTGTAGCAAGATGGCGGCAACGGAACATAATTTCCGTTACAAAATCTGACGAGCCGCCTAATCTGATGAAACACCGGAGCCTTAAAGGAGATCCATAGTCGCAGCATAAACTTTAATTTTATAACATCAGCATTGTAATGGCAATGCAAACATTGTGACAATCCAATATAAGCTAACTATCCTTGATTCCCAGCATGATTTGCAGCTCCCCTCTACTGTTCACTTTCAATTTCTAAGGACTATATATCCCATGGTACCTTGCTGCCTGCAAGCAGTGATTCCTGTACTGTCACCACCTCTTAAAACTCCTCCCATCAGCATCTCTGTAATTCAAAAGGCAGACTCTGTGAAATGTGGGACACAGCAGTGCCTTTTCATAGAGTATAGCATAGTAAATACGTGCCACTGAATTCAGGGAAGTAAACGTGTGGGATTATTGAAAAAATATGTTTCTAAACTTCAAGATTGCTCAGATTAATAGGAGTAGGCTAGAAATAATTTCCATTTTGACCATAGATACGCTTTGATGAGCATAACGGTTTTGACAGTTGAATGCCGACCTAGTCCTTTGTACAGCTTGAGCCTAGGATAAAGGGGTTTCATATGAAAAACTATGATCCACCTAAAAACTAAACAGATATTTGCATGCGCCACAAGAATGTAAGATTAAATAGTAGCACACAGATTGTGAATCGTTTGTTCAGTAGGTGTATAAATTGGTAAAACAAATCTAATTTTTCTGCTTTTATTATTTCTGATTAGAACTATGATGTGATTAAAGCACAGTAGCTCCTATTTCTGCTTTGATGTATTTACCAAATAAATCTGTCTATAATTCAAGTTTAAATTGGATATTACTACATATGTATGTATTTTAGCACTCCTGTCTCTGTGGGTATTTCCTAATTTTATTTATTTGGATTTATTTAGATAGTGCAGCCTTCCTAAATTTGAAAGGTTGTAATTGAAAGCAAATATTTACGGACTGCATTTATTCAACTACTGTATTTATCGGCGTATAACACGCACTTTTAGGAGGGAAGTGTAAGGAAAAAAACTTACATTTAAATGCCCATCAATGCAGCCTTATCAGTGTCCATCTGCAGCCTTGTCCATCATTGCAGCCTTGCCCAGTGTCCATCTGCAGCCTTGCCCAGTGCCTTTGCAGCCTTGCCCAGTGTCCATCTGTAGCCTTGCCCAGTGTCCATCTGCAGCCTTGCCCAGTGTCCATCTGCAGCCTTGCCCAGTGCCTTTGCATTTGCAGCCTTGCCCTGGCCTGATTTAAATTTGGCGCCGATTTCCGCCTACTGTGAGTGGAGCCGAGATACAGAAAGCTGAGTGTACTTCGGCTAGACTCGGCTCTGCTCACAGTCCCGCCCATCTCCGCTGATTGCAAGAGGAGCCGAGATACACAAAGCCAAAGTACACTCGGCTTTACTCGGCTCCTCTCGCAGTCACGCCCACCTACACTGATTGCGAGCGCCGCTGACATACAGAAAGCTGAGTGTACTTCAGCTAGACTCAGCTCTGCTCACAGTCAGGGGCGGGACTGCGAGAGGAGCCGAGACTAGCCGAAGTACACTCGGCTTTCTGTATGTCAGTGGCGCTCGCAATCAGTGTAGGTGGGCGTGACTGCGAGAGGAGCCGAGTAAAGCCGAGTGTACTTTGGCTTTGTCTATCTCTGCTCCGCTCGCTCACAATCAGCGGGGGATCGGCGGGGATTGGCGTATAACACGCACCCACAATTTTCCCCTGATTTTAAGGGGAAAAAAGTGCGTGTTATACGCCGATAAATACGGTAATTTTTATTATGCATGGCTGCACCATCAGTAGAAGTTAATAACTTGTATTAACATGTGAAGAAATAATTCCAGACGGCTGCACTTCCAAAAATCCTTTTATTGCATATGACAGGTGTTTGACAGATGGAGCAGGGGACAAAAAGGTAGACGCGTTTCGCGCAAAGATCAGCGCTTAGTCATTTTCCAACTTGTATTAACAGTTCTGTGATAAAATTAGAAACTGTTTCTTTATTGTAATTTTATGTGAAGTTACATTACACCTACGTCTGACACCTATTTTATTTTATTTTTTATTCCAGATCATAGACATCTCATATCTTTTGATTGTAAGGCTTTTTAAAGCTGTCATGGAAAGTGTAAAGAGGTACTCTCAAACTTTTATACTCTCAAACTTTTATACTCTCAAACTTTTATACTCTCAAACTTTTTTTGCTTCCTTGCTTTTTCTTATCTCAAATGTGAGTTTTACATTTATTGTGGTGCTTTTTAATGCATTTTGCTGGCAGTGTCAATAATCTCTATGGAACGTGTACATATGAAGGAGGATGCACCAAAAATGCAGTAGCAGGAAATCTTTTAAACTATTCACATTGAAATGCAGAGATATAAATTGTGCATAATCCTGTACTGGTAAACTGTAGGTTATAAAAATTAAATCATTATGACTCTATATATGGAAAAAAAAAATCATCAATAACTAATATAGTTGACCACTGAAATACACAAGTATTGCTGAATTAAAACAGCCCTAGGCTTGTATTCACAAACATCTTAAAGGATATTTGTGCTGTGAAAGTATTGAGGCTGCCCCTGCTTGCCTCTCCTTTTAAAAAAGATCCAGTGCTCTAACTGTCATGGTGAGCCCTTGACTTCAATACTTTTGAAAACATGAAATTGTAAGTACTGTATATACTTGAGTATAAGCCGACCCGAATATGAGCAGAGGCACCTAATTTTACCACAAAAAACTGGGAAAACTTATTGACTCGAGTATAAGCCTAGGGTGTCCATCTGCATGCCTCACTGTGCCTCACTTTGCCTTACTGTGTCCATGTGCATGCCTCACTGTGCCCATGCCTCACTGTGTCCATGCCACATTGTGCCCATGCCTCACTGTGCCTCACTGTGTCCATGCCTCACTGTGTCCATGCCTCACTGTGCCTCACTGTGTCCATGCCTCACTGTGCCTTACTGTGCCCAATGCTTCACTGTGCCCATGCCTCACTGTCACTGTGCCCATGCCTCACTGTGCCCAATCTCCCTACCTGATCTCCGGCGCTGTGTGACTAGACTGGGAGTCTATGGAAGGAGTGCCCGGCTTTGAAAAATCGGTGCTCTCCGGCCGTAGGTCCCCTGGACAACAATTGTAGGTGAAGAGTGGCGCTACATGTGTGCCAAGTTTGGGGTCCAGGGGACCTAGGGCCGGTCGGTACCTGGTCCCCAAAATCACCTGAGAAATTACCGTTTAACATAGGAGTCTATGGAAGGAGTGCCCAGCTTTGAAAAAATCGGTGCTCCCCGGCAATAGGTCCCCCGGACATAAAACTTTGCACTCTTGTAGGGAAAGAGTGGGGCTACATGTGTGCCAGGTTTGGGGTCCAGTGGACCTATGGCTGACCAGGAACAGGCGCATAAAGTTGAAGATGGACACAGACTCGAGTATAAGCCGAGTATGTGCTGAAAAACTCGGCTTATACTCGAGTATATACGGTAAGAAAATTAGTTGTGAGCCTGAGTTTCCTGATCTCCTTGCTTTTTCTGTTTTAGTATCTCAATGGGGTTTATTCACTGAAGGCAAATAGACTGTGCACTTTGCAAATGTGGTTTCACCTTTGCAAGTGCAGTTGCTCCAGAGCTTAGTAAAGCTTAGGGAGTGCTGCTGACTTCCATCATCCAAGCACGCGCAAGAAAAAATGCTTTTTTTAAATTTTCCTTGCCTTTGATTAGGTATTCTTTGTAAACTGAAGCTTTACCTTATTAAAGCAGAGGTCCACCCTAAAAAAAAAAAAATTGCCAAAAAGGCTAAAAAAAAATAAAAAAATTATACTTACCGGAAATGGCTGTTACTAGGCAGATTGTCCTAATCTGCCTCTTTCTCGTCCGCGGTGAGGTTCTGTGTTCTCCTCCTCGTGTTGCCTCCTGGGAAATCGAGGCGCGCTGCCTTCTGGGACACACAGGACGGTGTGCCCATTCACAAAGAGCCGCGTGACTCGCTCATGCGCAGTAGGAAACGGGCAGTGAAGCCGCAAGGCTTCACTGCCTGTTTCCCTTAGTGAGGATGGCGGCGCCGGGACCCGGTCTAAGGGACGGATCGGCCTCGGGCGGCCGACATTGCGGGCAACCTGGACATGTAAGTGTGCTTATTAAAAGTCAGCAGGTACAGTGTTTGTAGCTGCTGACTTTTAATTTATTTATTTTTTACCGCCGGACCTCCGCTTTAACTGAGCTCTGAAGCAAAAGCACTTGCAGTGTGTGACTACACTTGCAAAAGTCTATTTGCCTTTAGTAAATCTACCCCAAAATGTGTTGAAACCAAAGAAAGCCAGACAGCAAGCTTCTTCCATAGAAGGCCACACAGCAAGATGGTGGACAACAGCAGCAGGCTCTGTATTTCTCTCAGTACAGTGGAACCTTGGAATACGAGCATAATCCGTTCCAGGAGAATGCTCGTAATCCAAAGCACTCGCATATCAAAGCGAGTTTCCCCATAGAAGTCAATGGAAACTAAAATAATTTGTTCCGCACTGACTTCTATGGCATGCAATACCACATGTGGCCAGAGGTGGGTGGGGCTGGAGATCCTCGGAAATACTCGGAAAGGCTCGGGGACAGCTCGGCTGAACTCGGAAAACCCCCGGAAAGGCTCGGGAACTGAGTATTTTTGCGTTTTTCTGAGTATTTCCGGCTCAGATCAGCTCTGCTCGGCTCCGGCGCCCCCGCACCCCTGGCCAAATGCGGTATTGCACACCGCTGTGGCTTGAATCCTGCTCGTTTTGCGAGACAACACTCGCAAACTGAGTCAGGATTTAAAAAATAAAATGCTTGTATTGCGAAACGCTCGTTAACCGCATTACTCGCAATCCGAGGTTTCACTGTATAGGCTTTCTTTACCATTGCTCCATGGGCCATCAGGAAGTCTTTTGCATTGGAAAAGCATAACTTCACTTTAAAGGATCAACAAGGTAGACAGTTCTGTATAGGAAGGAGGTGTCAGTGTTCATGGACTTTCCACTGAGGACTGAAACCAACGTAAAGTGAACTCATACCAATGTAAGGCTTGCCAAAGTAACACAGCTGTGGCAATGCTGGCACCATTAGGTGTCTACTGCTACCTTGAGGTCATTGTCCACCACTCAATTTCTGTAATGGAACTCTGGTAAAAGATTTGAACCTTTTGGATATGTGACACGTGGGGGTTGATTTACTAAAGGAAAATCCACTTTGCACTTGAAAGTGCTCATGGAAGTGCAGATGCTGTAGCTCTGAGGGGGGCATGCAAGGAAAATAAAAAACAGCATTTTAGCTTGCACATGATTGGATGATAAAATCAGCAAAGCTTCCCCTAATTTCAGAGCTTCCCCTCAGATTTACAGCGATCTACAGCGACTGCACTTCCATGTGCACTTTCAAGTGCAAAGTGGATTTTCCTTTAGTAAATCAACCCCATGGAATGCTCCTGCCTGCCTAACACAATGCAGTTCTTGATGTTAGAGTGGTCAGTTGCCAGACCTGAATACTGTCCCATCAGAAGCAGGGGTTGTGCCAAGCCTTATGTAAATGCTAACCTTAAAGTCTTCATTTGCACAGGATTCTTAGGTTCCAGCAGGATTAAGGTAGGAGCAGTCTCCTTAGGCTGTCAATTATGGTTTTGATACTTTGGATAGTTTTACATCAGTACAGCAGCATTATTTTTGTTGACGAAAATATTTTTGTTGACTGAATTAACACTATTTTAGTCAACTAAAATACGATTAAAACAATTCCGTTTTAATCGCAATCCCATCCGATCCGACGGATGGTGAAAGTATCGCCATCCGTCTGCTTTTAGCGGAACTTGTCAGATCGGATGGCAGGCGGATGTCAGCGGACACATAGAAGTCAACAGTGTTGTTCATCTTGCTCTAAAAAAGTAATTAGTTACAGTTACAAATTACTTCTCCCAAAAAGTAAGTGAGTTAGTAACTCAGTTACTACATAGGAAAAGTAACTAGTTACTCAGCAAAGTAACTATATTGGTTATATTATATATACGCGGGGGCGGGGCGGTAGAAGGATGATATATATGTAATTTTTTCAGTGTATAAAAATAATAGGAGGGATAACAAATAATATTGGTACTGTGCCCATGCCTCACTGTGCCCATGCCTCACTGTGCCCATGCTTCACTGTGCCCAATGCCTCACTGTGCCCGTGCCTCACTGTCCCCGAGCCTCACTGTGCCCAATGCCTCACTGTGCCCGTGCTGCAGCCTCACTGTGCCCAATGCCTTACTGTGCCCATGCCGCAGCCTCACTGTGCCCAATGCCTCACTGTGCCTGTGCCTCACTATGCCCGTGCCTCACTGTGCCTGTGCCCCATGCCTCACTGTGCCTCATGCCTCACTGTGCCTCATGCCTCACTGTGCCCCATGCCTCACTGTGCCCCATGCCTCACTGTGCCTGTGCCCGATGCCTCACTGTGCCCGTGCCTCACTGTGCCCGTGCCCCATGCCTCACTGTGCTCCATGCCTCACTGTGCTCCATGCCTCACTGTGCCCGTGCCTCACTGTGCCCGTGCCCCATGCCTCACTGTGCCCCATGCCTCACTGTGCCCCATGCCTTACTGTGCCCCATGCCTCACTGTGCCCCATGCCTCACTGTGCATGTGCCCCATGCCTCACTGTGTACCATGCCTCACTGTGCCCGTGCCCCATGCCTCACTGTGCCCCATGCCTCACTGTGCCTGTGTGTTACGGTACCTCAGATCGGCGGCGTCCCGAGACTCCCGACGGCCATTCTATTATTCAAAAGCTGCGCCTCCTCCAGTCCTCCTCGTTTGTGATAGGCGGAACACTCAATTTCCCAGCAGGCAGTGTTCCGCCTATCACGGACATCCTCTCATCCCCATAACACAGACGGGGATGAGAGGATGTCCGTGATAGGCGGAACACTGCCTGCTGGGAAATTGAGTGTTCCGCCTATCACAGGCGACGAGGACTCGGGAGGCGCGGCTTTTGAAGACTGCAATGGCCGCCGTCTGTCTGCATGACACGCTGCTCAGGTAGGCAGACGGCGGCTTGCAGTTAGACTACATTACATCTACTCGCGGCGGCTGCGGCGAGTAGATGTAATTGGGGTAACGCCGCCCAAGTAATGGGAATGGCGGTGCCACGAGGGTAAGAGTAATCAGTTAGATTACTCGTTACCCCAAAAAGTGGCTACGTTACCTAACTCCGTTTATTTAAACGGCGTTAGTTACAACACTGGAAGTCAATGGGTGGCCCACTGGGATCCGCCTGAAAAGGTGGATCAGATCAGGCCGATTGTGTGAAAGGGGCCAAAGTTGCATTTGTGTTTGTCAAAATGCAATATTTTTGTTTGTTTATGACACTGGGTTTTATTTATAAAGACGTTATATATTACAACAGCTACATCTGTGTCTGTAGTGCATGTTCAAACCTTAAAGCGTTTGTTAAGCCCAAAAAAAAATGGATCCTGCTCCTTTAAAGCATATTCTATGACACAGTGCTTGTCCTGTGTCATTTGGCCCCCTGTAACCCCTAAAAAACCATGCTGATCCTGCCAGTTTCTCCCCACCCCTCTGTAAACTGACCACGGTGTATCATGGCTGCTGAGACCAGACTATGTTGTCAGTTTACGTGCCTCTGTCATCAGCAGCCTGCTATCTGCTCTCCTCTCTGCTCCTGTGTCCTCCTCCCCGCTCCCCTCTCTGTCTGTGTGTGAGCCGCCCCACCCCCTCCTGCTGCTCTCATAACACTAACCTGTATACACCATCAGCACTGCCTCCTATTCCAGTGTCCCCCTCTGTGAATGATTTATAAGTATAAATGCTGTAAATACCTAATTTAAGAGCCGAGATTGCGATCACATGACCAGCCAGCTCTTTCCTCCTCCTCCCCTCCAGACTGACATCAACAGGTAAATCTCAGCCCCGCCCTCTGCATCTCTCCTAGAAGAAAAGGAGAGCGCTGGCCAGTCATGTGATCTCAATCTCAGCAGTGAAATGGACAGAGGGGGATACTACAATAGGAGGCAGTGCTGATGGTGTATACAGGTTAGAGTGGCTTAACAACCACTTTAATACCATAAATATTAACATGTTATTTGATTTTTACTCCAGGAGTATATAAGAAGTTAGGCAATTCTAGAGGGATGCTTAAAGTGGTTGTAAAGGAAGAAGTTTTTTTTATCTTAATGCATTCTATGCATTAAGATAAAAAGCCTTCTGTGCGCAGCAGCCCCCCTCATACTTACCTGAGCCCCATCTCTGTCCAGCGATGTCCACGACTGTCTCAGCCATCCGAGATTCTCCCTCCTGATTGGCTAAGACACAGCAGCAGTGCCATTGACTGTCGCTGCTCTCAATCAAAGTCAGCTAGCCAATCAGGGGAGAGAATTGATGGGGTCGGGTTGGGGCTCCATGCCTGAATAGACATATGGACCTGTGACTCGGCTCGGGTTCCCCCATAGCAAGCTACTTGCTGTGGGGGCACTGAACAAGAGGGAGGGGCCAGGATCACAGAAGAGGGACCCAGGAAGAGGAGGATCTCTGTGCAAATCCACTGCAACAGATCAGGCAAGTATAACATGTTTGTTATTTTTATAGGAAAAAAACGAGACTATACAATCACTTTAAATAATGCATTACATTTTAACTAAACCCATTAGATTTTAGTCTACTAAAATGTACTGGTGATTTTAGTCGACTAAAATAAAACTAAAACAATTCAGATGACTAAAATACGACTAAAACTAAAACGACATTTTAGCCAAAAGACTATGACTAAAACGAAATCAAAATTTGAGGTCAAAATTAACACTGCAGCACTTTAAAGTGAGTAAGACTGTATTCACAACTTATTATATAGCTTTTCTATAGTCTTGCTGAGATGGATAAATAATAAGTTTAAGGACTGACCCTTGCTGTAAAAATGCTGCTCCATTCCCTTCAGTGCTATTTCCATACAAAAAAATCAGGCATTTGGTCATGTGATCCCTGTTAAAACAAAGGGGTAGAATTCAGGTTGGCTAATCCTCCTATTGAACAGAGATCATATAACAAATAGCTCAGGCTTCTGGTTATGTGAGCAGCAATGGAGCAGCATTTTCTTTATGAAAGATAAGTAGCTTCAGCTGAGATACACATTGAAGTTGTGGTTTTCCAAGTCCACCCTCGGTTCCAAAGGGCACAGGTCCTAGGAGATTTTATCAGTTTATTAGACCCCTTTCACACTGGGGGCGTATTGCTGGCGCTACAGTGTTAAAAATAGCACCTGCAATCTGCCCTCAAACAGCTGCTCCATTGTCTCCAGTGTGAAAGCCCGAGGGCTTTCACACTGGAGTGGTGCGCTAGCAGGACGGTAAAAAAAGTCCTGCTAGCCACATCTTTGGAGCGGTGTGTTTACCGCTCATCCACCGCTCCTGCCCATTGAAATCAATGGAACAGTGCGGCTATACCGCCCGCAATGTGCTGCATCAGCAGTGCATTGCGGGCGGTTTTAACCCTTTCTCGGCCGCTAGCGGGGGTTAAATGCGCCCCACTAGCGCCCGAAATGCGCCGCAAATCCGCCCATAGTTTAAAGTTTTACCACCGACGCTATGGGCGGCTCAGTGTGAAAGGGGTCTTAGTGAGCAAGAGCAGGAGGTGCTGGAGTCTTCCATTGTATTGTAAACAGCGGGAAAGCCCTTTTACTGTATTATTCCAGGTTTTTGTGTTGAGTTGTATTTAGAATATTTTTTGGTTTCATAAATGCTTAAAACTAGAAACAAAATAATTACACTCCTGAGGCATTTTAACATTTTAGTGAATTTGGCAATAATTTTGTTATTAGTGAGGCATATATTGTTTTCATGGGGCAAATAAGATTTTCTTTTAGTGATATTTTCTTCATAAAGTGATTTAAATGTTTATATATTTTAACCACCTCAATACAGGGCACTTTTACCCCCTTCCTGCCCAGGCCAATTTTTAGCTTTCAGTGCTGTCACGCTTTGAATGACAATTGCGCCGTAATGCAACACTGCACCCAAAATAAATTTTTACAATTTTTTTCACAAAATAGAGCTTTCTTTTGGTGGCATTTAATCACTGCTAGGTTTTAAATTTTTTGCTAAGAAATTAAAAAAAGCCCCAAATTTTTGAAAAAAAAAAAGTTTTTGCTAGATTCTGTCAGAAAATGTTGTGAATAAGTAATTTTTCTCCTTCACTGATGTGCACTGATGAGGCTGCACTGATGAGGCGACACTAATGGGCACTGGTGAGGCAGCACTGAGGGGCACTGATGAGGCAGCACTGAGGGGCAATGATATGCAGCACTGATGAGCACTGAACTGATAGGTGGCACTAATGTAAAGTGGATGTAAACCCAATTCATGAAATTTGAGCTGGGCACATATATCTCTAGTGTTTTCTTATCTCTCTCCAAAGCAGAGGCGTTGCTATGGCGGTGTGGGGGGTGCGGTCCGCACCCGGGTGACACCCGTCAGAGGGGTGACACCACAGCTCTTTTTTGGCTGGCGACCACCTCCGGCGATAGACCCTTACACGTGCTCACTGCTTTCACTTTCACACAGAACAGGTGACAGCGCCCCGGCGGTGTGCACAGTCCTCCCTGCCCAGCAGTATCTCTATGAAAGGGACAGGGGGCGGGGAGATGATGTGCACTGCAGCTCTACCATCCCTGCAGCGGCTCCACTATCCTGGCCAGCGGCGGCTCCACTATCCCGGCTTGGCAGCTTCTTCTACAGCCCATGTGAAGACTACACACCATCATTAAGTTGAAGCTGCTCTTTGTGAAGCACGCAGTACTTTTCACCTTATGCATAAATAACTTTTGACCCTTGCATCTTGTACATAGCGACTCTTGCACCCTGTACATAGCCACCCTCACACCCTGTACACAGCGACCCTTGCACCCTGTACATAGCGACCCTTGCACCCTGTACTTAGCGACCCTTGCACCCTGTACTTAGCGACCCTTGCACCCTGTACTTAGCGACCCTTGCACCCTGTACTTAGCGACCCTTGCACCCTGTACTTAGCGACCCTTGCACCCTGTACATAGCGACCCTTGCACCCTGTACATAGCGACCCTTGCACCCTGTATTTAGCGACCCTTGCACCCTGTACTTAGCGACCCTTGCACCCTGTACTTAGCGACCCTTGCACCCTGTACTTAGCGACCCTTGCACCCTGTACTTAGCGACCCTTGCACCCTGTACTTAGCGACCCTTGCACCCTGTACATAGCCACCCTTGCACCCTGTACATAGCCACCCTTGCACCCTGTACATAGCCACCCTTGCACCCTGTACATAGTAACCCTTGCACCCTGGCTGTACATATAATGACCCTTGCACCCTGGCTGTACATATAGCGACCCTTGCACCCTGGCTGTACATATAGCGATCCTTGCACCCTGGTTGTACATAGCGATCCTTGCACCCTGGCTGTACATAGCGATCCTTGCACCCTGTGCAAACTTCTGAGCCCTGCACCCTGTACATGGCAAACTTCTGAGCCCTGCACCCTGTACATGGCAAACTTCTGAGCCCTGCACCCTGTACATGGCAAACTTATGCACCTGTTTGTATCACATTCCCGAATGCTGCACTCTGTATGTAGTGTACTTCTGAACCCTGTGCATAATGCACTCATGGTATTTAACAATGCCTTTGTATGGTCCTCCCATTGTTTGTGCAATTCGGCCACACCTACCCTTTAATGCAGTGTGCTCTCCCCCCGTGGGGGGGTTGTGGTGGGGGCGTGGTTGAGCCTTGGGTCACACCATCAAGTGCATTGTGGCAGGCTAGACAGGAGAGAGCCTTATGCGCTAGCTGGCCAAGTGTCTACTGCTCTGTCCTGCTTCTGCTGTCACTCCACAGTGACAGGACAGGGCACTGTGACAGGCTAGGAAGTGAGAGCCGCGGTGGTGCGGTAAAACATGGTATTTCCCTCCCCGCCGGAGCGGGGGGTGACACCATGTCTTACCGCACCAGGTGACACCAACCCTAGTGACGGCACTGCTCCAAAGCCCTAAATCTCGTGGATTTCTCCTGCTCCATTCTTCTGTTATCAGCATGAAAACTTCTGACAAGTTCTCTGACAACTGTGATAAAACCGGGCAGAATTTTGTATTGTGGAAGGTTGCTATAAATAGATTAGCAGAGAGCTGGTCTATTCACAAAACAGCTCTGCCTATGTGAAGTGGGGGTGTGTGCCTTTCCTCCAATCATGTCTTGGCTGTATGCCCAGACTTCACTTCCAGTGCTGAACAGGAAGAGAAAATCTCTAACACAATGTGCATTTTCTAAAGAATATATAAATCTGAAGACAACAGATATACATGTAAAAATTATGTAAGGAGATTTGTTTCATCTCTGTGTATCATGTGAGGCTGTTCACTTCACTGGGTATATGTGAGGGTTTACATCCACTTTAAGGATACAAAGGGGCTAAATCAGAAGTCAAAAAAAAAAAAGCAACTCCAATGTAAAATATAAATTAGGCCCAATTTACAAAGCTTCAAAGCCAGCCTAATGGCCCGTACACATGATCTGAAAATCGGACGACAGATCAACCGACTTTTTTTGCTTAATAGTCGCAAGTAGAAATTGAATAGGTTACTAAAGTCACAAAAATTCTCGTACAACAGGAAAAAAAAATCGGAAGTGATGTCATGTGCTGTAATGTATTTGTATTGTATTTTCGGACTACAACTATACTGATTAAACAAAAATCGTACGATCTGGTATCGTGCAACGAAAATTTCCGTGCTTGTCCGATCTAATAATATCAAATTAATTGTCATGATCGGCTCTCGAAAGCTCTGTACTAACGATCCGATTATCGTACGATTCTTCCTCGGACGACAGTTTTTGTATGATATTCGGATCGTGTGTACAGGCCATAAGTAACTCTAATTTCAGCCATGTGACTGCATTTTTCAAATTTAATTAGACTCAACTCAGAATATCTGTCACTTAAAAAAATAAAAATGCAAATTATGTGATTGTCTGATCTAACAGCAGCAGCTATGCATTAATGTTTGTTTACACTTTAACAAGTTCTGATGCTAATAACAAGTACACATGGGCCGAATGTCGGGAGACAACAGCCAGGTCAGAAAAAAAAGCATCCGACATTCAGCCCATGTGTGTGTGTGTGTCAGTCTGTCCAACAGTTTGGACGTGCATTCTGGAAAACCAGCAGCTGACCGACTCCCGATCAGCACTCAGCCAATGGCAGAGAGCACTGATCAGAGTGTTCTGGTGGGGGGCATCCCCCTGTCAGAACACAACAGCTCAGCAGGGGAGATCGCTGGACTAAGCTCGTATAGTCAGTACAGTGGCTCCAACCGCAGCTGTCAGTTTTATTTCCGTGCAACCTGCAGGGTTGCATGAGAAAAAAAACTGTTAGTGTGTACCTGGCTTAAAACACGTGTTTCTGGGAATCAGTGCTGAGAGAGCTGTCATATCAGGACCATGGCTGTCAAAGTGACAGCAGATCCTGGCAGCTGTACACATGTGTCAATTGTGGAAGGAATTCTAGGCCGTACAAGATATATTCTAGGTTCTTACCTGGTTATTGTACAGTGTACACTGTATAGAAGAAGATTTACTTGTAATCTTTACTAGAAACAATTATAGTACATATAAACTTGTTTAATGGTAGGTTGTTGTTGTCCTCTGTATTCCTTATTGTGTTATTTCCTACTTATTATTGCCTTAATGAATATTTAGTAGCTATAGTAAACCAGAATTTGACAGGTTAAAAAAAAAGAATGTATATACAGGTGATACTCAAAAAATTTGAATATCGTGCAAAAGTTCATTTTCTTTCACTAATGCAAATTAAAAGGTGAAACTAATTTATGAGATAGACTCATTACTTGCAAAGCAAGATAGTTCAAGCCGTGATTTGTCATAAATGTGATGATTATGGCTTACAGCACATGAAAACCCCAAATCCACAATCTCAGAAAATTAGAATATTGTGAAAAGGTGCAATATTCTAGACTCAAAGTGTCCCACTCTAATCAGCAAATTAAGCCATAACACCTGCAAAGGGTTCCTGGGCCTTTAAATGGTCTCTCAGTCTGGTTCAGTAGGAATCACAATCATGAGAAAGACTGATGACCTGACAGTTGTGCAGAAAACCATCATTGACACCCTCCATAAGGAGGGAAAGCCTCAAAAGGTAATTGCAAAAGAAGTTGGATGTTCCCAAAGTGCTGTATCAAAGCACATTAATAGAAAGTTATGAGGAAGGGAAAAGTGTGGAAGAAAAAGATGCACAAGCAGCAGGGATGACCGCAGCCTGCAGAGGATTGTCAGGAAAAGGCCATTCAAAAGTGTTGGGGACTTTCACAAGGAGTGGACTGAGGCTGGAGTCAGTGCATCAAGAGCCACCACACACAGACGGATCCTGGACATGGGCTTCAAATGTCATATTCCTCTTGTCAAGTCACTCCTGAACAACAAACAATGTCAGAAGCGTCTTACCTGGGCTAAAGAAAAACACACCTGGTCTGTTACTCAGTGGTCCAAAGTCCTCTTTTCTGATGATCTCATTTGGAAACCAAGGAGCCGGAGTATGAAGGAAGAATGGAGAGGCACACACTGCAAGATGCTTGAAGTCCAGTGTGAAGTTTCCACAGTCTGTGTTGATTTGGGGAGCCATGTCATCTGCTGGTGTTGGTCCACTGTGCTTCATTATGTCCAGGGTCAATGCAGCTGTCTACCAGGAGATTTTGGAGCACTTCATGCTTCCTTCCACAGACAAGCTCTATGGGGATGCTGACTTCTTTTTCCAGCAGGACTTGGCACCTGCCCACCCTGCCAAAAGCACCAAAACCTGTGACTGTGGGATTACTGTGCTTGATTGGCCAGCAGACTCGCCTGACCTGAACCCCATAGAGAATCTATGGGGCATTGCCAAGAGAAAGATGAGAGACATGAGACCGAACAATGCAGAAGAGCTGAAGGCCGTTATTGAAGCAACCTGGTCTTCCATAACACCTCAGAAGTGCCACAGGCTGATCACTTCCATGCCACACTGCATTGAGGGGCCCAAACCAAGTACTGAGTACAAATGCATGTTTCTACTTTTCAGAGGTCCGATATTGTTCTATGTACAATCCTTGTTTTATTGATTGCGTGTAATATTCTAATTTTCTGAGACTGGATTTGGGGTTTTCATGAGCTGTAAGCCATAATCATCACAATTATGACAAATCATGACATGAACTATCTTGCTTTGCATGTAATGAGTCTATCTCATATATTAGTTTCACCTTTTAAGTTGCATTAGTGAAATAAATTAACTTTTGCACGATATTCAAATTTTTCGAGTATCACCTGTGTATCTCTATCTCTATCTCTATCTCTATCTCTAGATATATATCATTACATTGCTTGCTCTTTAAAATCTGCATTGTTTTGTGGCTCAAGCAAGATTCCCCGTATTTACCAAAGAAATACCCCGTAGTTATAGCTGAACAGGTACTTGAAGGGTCTTGGGTCCATCAGATTCCAGCTGCCATATATACTGTATATATATTTATATAGCTACCTATAATACATACAGAAAACCCATGGTAACTATTTGTTCTGGATAGTTTAATATATTATTTGACATTTATATCACAGAAATTGAAAGGAAAATCAAAGACAAATAATGGGGAGATTAAAGTAATTTCCCTTTTCACGTTAAAAATTTACTTGTTTGTCAAAGGCCAAAGACAAAATAAACCTATAGCATTTTGTGTGTGACGTCATTTTACTAATATATGCCACTATTTAAAAGTTTGACTTGCTTAAAGAAAAGAATAATGTATTTTAGTAACTTAGCAACCGCTGATCATCCTTATACCAAATTATTCATCGAGTGTAAAAGGGATTAATTCACATCTTGCAAGACTTTATTGCATTTGATTTTCAGATGAATTTATAACAACTACAACAACTATAAATTTAGGGATAATTACTGCTCAATGGTTTTCTGTAATGGGATTCATAGTTCAAATCAACACAAGTGCAGCCAGCTGTTACCTGACAAGTTGCAGAGATAGCTGTGAACATCTTTGTCCTATGGTACTTCTAAATTATTACCTTTAATGGGAAATGGGTATCAGTTTGGGAAAACACGTATCATGGTTGTAGTCAACCTGAAGTTTAGTTAAAAATGTTTTTCTGATATATAGGTATATAAATAACAATACTTATTTCTATTGAAGTGTATCTCATGTTCTGCTGTTCGCTCTTTAGTGTAGAAATGTCCCCCAACAGTGATAACAGGTCTTCTTTACAACACTGCAATAATAAAAAAAAAGCAGGAGGCACCACCATCTAAGTGTATCAGTTTATTAAAAATTGTAAAATACACTCACAAGAGTAGAGGAAAGACAGGCTCATCATCAGTCTTTAGTCACTAGCAGGGCTCGATGGAAAGCAACCAAAATACTGGCAGATGGATCCATAGAGCAACTGTTTTGTGTATGAGACATCCAGCTGAGGTGGGATGCAAGGCTTGAATGGTGTCCGCCAGTGAGAGCCTAATAATGCTGAAAAGCAAGCCAGCGGCGGGGTCGGAACCGGAAGTGACGTCGGACTTTATGGCGTCAGTAGGATGTGAGTGGTAACATGTTTCAGAGCTCTACCACGCTTATTTGTCAAACCATAAATCCCTTTATGGTTTGACAAAGGAACATGGTAGAGCTCCAAAACATGTTACCATCCACATCCTACTGACTAGTGGCGGCTGGTGCTAAACATTTTTGGGGGGGCGGCAAACAAACCCCCCCCCAGGTCCGCACTTACCCCCACAGCCGGAGCCCTCTAGTGGTCATGGCGCAGCGGCTTCCACGGCTTCCACCCTGCTAGCCCGGTCTTCTTTAGATCCCTCTCCAGTCATGATTGGCCAGGAAAAGAAGCCAGAAAACTATGGCGAATATTGATTCGCTAGTATCACAAGTGGGAGGGTTCGGGGCGCATTGGCTCCCACTGCTGTCAGCCACAGCCAGTGAGGAGGGATGTCAAAGGACACAGAGAGCTGGCTCGGGATCGAGCATGTACAAATGCCCCCCTAGCAAGAGGCTTGCTATAAGGGCTCTTGGGGGAAGAGAGAGGAGCCAGGAGGACCGGCAGGGGACCCCAGAAGGGGAGGATTGGGGCTGCTCTGTGCAAAACCTTTGTTGCTGTCCAAAGAATCTCTGTTTCTCCTCCATACAGAGTGGAGACACCCTATAGCTGGCCATACACTGCTGGCTCATCAGGGACCAGTCAAATTTTGGCCAGTGTGTGGCCATCCGTACTCAACAGAAGTCAATTGTTTGATCGACTTCTGATGAAGAGACGTATAGAGCTGGATAGGAAATGCAAATACAAATTTTAGGTGAGCGGTTTATGGAAATAGCATTCCACTTTCTCTTACCATGCTGAAGTCAGAGTTAGGGCAATTTCAGTTTAAATGACACCAATGATAGTCATAGGTAAAAAGAACACTCTTCGTATATATCTGTATGGCAACATGTACAAGCCAATGTTAATGGTTTTCTATACACGATAGGATCTGCTAGCACAGGCACCTGCACTGCAACATTTGCTAGGGATTAAATAACTGTTTACCCAAGGTCACAAAGAGCTCACACTGGCACACACACAGATTATTTGCTTCAAAGGCTGTGACGTTACCAACCGCTAACTTTAGTACCATTACTTCTGTTGCTATTATTATCCAGGGTTCATCTGTTTCTGCCCACATTCTGATAACTATTTTTTTCTAAACAGAAGTTTGACAATGACCTGTGCCAGGAAGGGTCAACCGGCTATTTAATTCCAAGGTGATTCTTGTGTACCTTCTGTCCTCATTGGTTGCCTGCTGAGAAACTGGCTAATTATGGTAATTAGGAGATTAATGGCCAGGTGATGAACATTCAGCTACACTTCCGCAAACTTTAATTGCCTCTGGTGATTATACATTTGTGCAAAGACGGCACGGTCAGCAGTAAAGTCATTTTACTGTGAAAGGTTATACCCTCTATTCTCAAAATTTGCCTGGCTAATGCAAGTATCTGAACGTCATAACGCCTGCTGCTGAATGCAGAGACCTAAACTACACACAAAGTCTTCATTCAGGCTGTGCTGCTCAATTTCCATCTGATCTGAAGAGCATTTCTTGTTTTCGTTTCATTGGTGCTGCTCCAGATGTTAGAAGGGGTGCTGGCAGTTGTATAATATGCAGAGAAAAACCATTTGCCACAGCAATAGTAGAAGGATGCATGCAGAGTTCTGTTTTTGCTCTCCTACTAATGTCAAGCCTGTCAAATATAGACACGTTGTTTGGCATCAGAATAAGAAATATACTTATTTAAAGCTGAGCTTTAGGCAGATGTATGAAAATGACATTTATAATTAGGTGTCCCTTGCAATATCATTTTTAAATATAGCCAGTCAAGGTACCTTAATCTGCCTAGTTTAGATGAATATACTGTATTTCCTTATACAGCAACATTCAGACTGGGGGAAGAAGGGTCAACACTATGAGCCAATAAAGCTTTATGACTTTGTGTAACAGTGTCTGTGAACATGCCTACAGGAGGGAAAGAGATGTGCAGTTACTCCTTTATATTTCAACCATGGTTTTATATTGCCTAAAGTGGAACTTTACCCATAACAACTTGATAAAAAATATCGTTCTTGAGCAGGGAACACATATTCCACATGCATAATTATGCTACCAAAAATTAGTGTGTGCTGTAAATTGCCACCAGCATTGCTCCAGTTTCTTTTTGCTGGAGGCTGCCATTTTGCTGAAGCCCAGAGCCCCTGAGCAGAAGTAAATCATAAAGCGAAACTAAACCCATCCATTTAACAGTTTCAAAAAAGTTATTTCTTTCTCGTACATCACGGGACACAGAGCGACATAGTCATTACTAATGGGTTATATAGTTACCGTCAGGTGCTGGCACTGGCAACTTCCAAAACCGGAAGTACCCTCCCCTATATAAGCCCCTCCCATCCGGGAGCACCTCAGTTTTTTGCCAGTGTCTAAGGTGTTGGCCAAGAAGAAACATGTGTTTTTCACTGAGCTTGCGTACAGGTTCTTTTGGGCCTCAGTAAGCTATTCCGGATCCGACCAAAAAAGCTTCATAGCTAAACGGTCGGTACCCGGGCCTTGCAGAGAAGAGCAAGGTTCTGCCTGTAATGCTTCTCTTAGGAGAGCTGGACCCTGGGATCCAGAGCTCTGGTCATACCCACGACCAAGATGTTTTCTGTGCAGGGTGCTATACAGGTCCAGGGGAGTGGAATCCTTGGGAACCCGGTCCCTGAAGGTTTGATTACAATGCCTGCCGTGATAGGTGAAGTTTGGGCTTTTGTGGACCAAACAAAGTCCTGCGGCGGGGAACAGGTAAGTGGGGGCCCCCAGGAACTTGGTTCTATTGGGGGACCCCCAAGCCTAATTTGTCTTTCTGTCTGTTACCTAACGGTATTCCCGCTAATATCTGTGCATGCCTGTAACTACTAAAAAAATGTAATAATTTTTAATGGTGGTCAAGAAAAAAAAAAAAAAAAAAAAAAGAATGTTTTTTTATATATGTTTAGTATATTAAACTGCGGTACCTGTGTTTGTCCACTAGAGGCCGCTGTGGAATGTTTTTCTTGTCATATGGACTAGTTTCTTCTCAGAGAGCAAAGTCCAGGCAGCTGGTGAGTTCTCCTACAGGAAACTGTTTCCTCTGCCATGTTGCAGTGTTCGTCTATCCCCCGGCCTGCGGCAAAGGGGGCCCTGGCTCCTGTCCCTGGTTTCCATGTTTGAAAATTAGCGCCGAGGCGCACGTGGCCGCGCGCGTGCGCGTGCACGCGCCTCTATATATAGAGGTGGCCGGAAAAAGGGGCGGGGCCTGGGGGATGACGCTCTGTGCGCGCCGCAGTGCTTCTGCGCATGTGCGGGCGTCCCAGCAGGTTTTTAAAAAGCCACATTATTGCAGTAAGCTGGCTATGAAGTACAGAGACAGAGCTGGCAACATTTAAAGGCATACAGCAAGCGGTTGATACAGGCATCCCCTAGAAAGGCACATTAGTAGACACCAACTGTGATATAGCAGCAATTGTGCTAGACTATTCTCAGTAAAAGAGGTGTATTACGGCTGGAATACCTCAGCTTTAGGCTTAGGAATATGCCGTCCAGTAGCTCCGGAACTGAATCTTCCAGGAAGCGAAGGGGGTCTCATCGGGCTCTGAGGATCTTGGGCATACTCCTGCTGCACCAGTCTCCCCTGAAGTTCAGAGGTAAGTGACCGTAGAGACCCCGCAGGGGGACTTGGTACTGTGGCTGTCCTCAGTCACCTGCTCCTGTGTATGTAACAGAGGAGGTTTTTTCCTCAGCTCTGGGAGGATTAGAGAGAGATTGTCAAAATTTATCGCTGCCTCCCTGTCAGGGAAAGCACGCCCGATCTCCGTCTCCTCCTTCAGAGTGCCTGTTAGCAGAGCAACAGTCCCATACAGGGATCGACCTGCCTGAAGGGGATCAGGATAAGGTTGATTCTGTTATAGAGGAATCAACAGTGGGGGAACCCTTTCTCAGCATCTCAAGCTGAAAGATTATGGGTTCAGTCTCTGACTAACATGGTCCGATCAGCATTTAAAAATGCACCTTGCGGAACCATCAACCACTACTGTATCCTCGTTGGGGTCGCTAGAAGCCCCCAGACTGTTTGTTCTTTTCCACTTCACCCTTTACTGAAAGGGCTCATTTACCAGGATTGGGAACGTCCTGAGAAAATATTTATTCCCCCAAGAGATTTCCGGTGGTCTATCCCATGGAGGATAAGTTCATCAAAAAAAAAAAAAAAAAAAAAAATGGAAGGTCCCTACAGTGGACGCAGCCATCTCTTGTATGTATAAATCACTGACATGTCCAGTGGATAATGTCCAAATGTTCAAGAACCCAATAGATAAAAGATTGGAGTCCTTATGAAAATCTGCTTGGTGACACAACCAGCAGTAGCAGCTATTGGGGTCTGCTAAGCAGTGAAGGATCAGTTGAAACAGGTCTTGAGGGACTTGACAGATCAGCAGGCTTTGCCCTAGCTGATCTACCTAGAGCCTTAGGCTTTGCGGTTGACGCCATAGAGGATTCAGTCCATCAGGCCTCCCGCCTTACGCTGTCTATAGTACATATGCGTAGGCTCCTATGGCTCAAAAACTGGTCTGCTGAAGCTCCCTGTAAAGAATGGCTGGTTAGCGTCCCATTTCATGGTGAACGCTTATTCAGGGAAAACCTGGACAAATATCCAGAAAATTTCCAGCGGTAAAAATACGCTCTTGCCGGTTAAAAGCAGAGTTAGAGGTCCCTCTTTAAGAGGCCTGCTTCTCCAGTCCCTGGGGCATCGGCTGTGTAACAGTTCCGACGGCCTCCTCGGTCAAATCCCGGGGGTAAAAAACAGGGACAGTAGCAGGGTAATGAGAAACCCTGGGTCAGGGGAGGTACAAAACCTCCCCCAAAGTTAAATTCATGAAGCCCCCACTCAGTCGGGTGGGGGGAGGACTCCAGTTGTTCGCAAGAGACCTGGCGGGACACGATCAAGACAGATAGGTGCTCTCCGCAGTAGGTTTGGGATACAGTTTGGAGTTAAAAGACTCTCCTCCTTCCCATTTTTGAGGTCAAACGTGCCAAGGGATCCCCGGAAGAGAGAGTCCCTCCTGTTGGCACTAGAACAACTATTGCTCCAAGGAGTAATTATGGAGGTTCCCCTGGAAGAATGAGGGTTCGGGTTTTACTCAAACCTCTTTACAGTCCCGAAGCAAACGCGGACGGGAGGCCCATATTAATTCTAAAAGGGCTATACAAATTCCTGTATATCAGGACTTTCCGATGGAGTCGATCCGATCGGTGGCCACTGCCCTACAAGGGGAGGATTGGTTAGCCACGATCGACATCAAAGATGCTTATTTGCACATTCCCATCTTTCCAGTCCACCAAAAATTTCTACGCTTTGCAGTAGAAGGGCGCCATTTTCAGTTCAGAGCCTTACCCTTCGGTTTGGCCACAGCACCACGAGTGTTTACAAAAATTCTGGCCCTTTATTGGCCAATCTAAGAACACAAGGTGTAATGATAATGGCATATCTGGATGACTTGTTGCTGATAGACCACTCAGTGAAAAAACTAGACGTGGTCGTTCACAAGACGATCAAGTATCTGGAATCTCACGGTTGGATTATCAACCGAGACAAGTCAGCCCTAAAAACCAGTCAAAAGTCTGGAATACTTGGGGCTAAGGTTGGATTCAGGCCAGAGAAAAATATTCTTGCCTCGAGGAAAGGTGTTGTCTTTGAAAGATTTGATCCACTTAGTGGGTACAAAAAAGACAGCCGTCCATACGCCTGTATATGAGGCTGCTGGGAAAAATGGTGGCATCATTCGAAGCAGTACCCTACGGTCAATTCCATTCAAGGAATTTGCAAGGGGCCATACTGTCAGCCTGGAACAAAAAAGTTCAGGCCCTAGACTTACAATGTCCTTGTCCCCTTCCGTTCGCAAGAGCCTCCGTTGGTGGTTGGTTTCCCAGAATCTGGAAAAAAGGAAATCCTTCAGTCCGATTTCTTGGAAGGTGGTCACTACAGATGCCAGCCTTATAGGCTGGGGAGCAGTACTGGAGCAATAGTCTCTACAGGGCAGATGGTCGGATGCAGAAAAGGCCCTGCCCATCAATCTCTTAGAGATACGAGCAGCCCGGTATGCCCTAGTAGCATGGACATCCAAACTCCAAGGGTCCCCTGTCAGAATGCAATCAGACAATGCCACAGCAGTGGCATATATCAATCATCAGGGGGGCACCAGGAGTCGTGCAGCCCAGAGGGAAGTAAATTACATCCTGAAATGGGCAGAAAAATATGTCCCAGCCATATCTGCGGTATTCATTCCAGGAGTGGAGAATTGGAAGGCGGACTTTCTAAGTCGCCAGCAATTAGGCCCAGAGGAAGGGTCCCTTCACCCCGAGGTTTTCTGGACAATATGTCAGCGGTGGGGAACACCGGATGTAGATCTTCTAGCATCCAGATTCAACGCAAAGGGGGACAGGTTTGTCTCTCGGACAAGGGATCCCCTAGCTTGCAGCTCGGATGCCCTAGTGTTCCCTTGGGATCAGTTCAAGCTGATATATGCATTCACACCGCCACAATGGTTACCTCGATTACTCCGCAGAATAAGGGTAGAAAAGAAACCGGTGATTCCGGTGGCTCCAGCGTGGCCCCGAAGAGCGTGGTACGCAGAGATTGTAAAATTTCAGTGGGGAGTCCTTGGACTCTCCCACGTCGTCCGGCTTTCGCAAGGACCGATATACCACCCTTCCTTACCAGCCCTAGGTTTGACGGCCTGGCTATTGAAGCCCACATTCTAAAAAAGAGAGGGCTCTCTAATGCTGTGGTATCTACCATGATCAATGCCAGGAAGCCGGTATCCAGGCAGATCTACTATAGAATCTGGAAGGCGTACATCGCGTGGTGTGAGGCCAAGAAATGGCATCCACATAAGTACGTAATAGGTAGGATTCTGGACTTCCTACAGTGGGCTGTAGATAGGAAGCTTGCCTTGAGTACTATCAAGGGTCAGATTTCGGCCTTGTCAATATTTTTTCAAAGGCCCTTGGCTTCGCATTCACTAGTCAAAGCCTTTATACAAGGAGTGATGCGTATTAGTCCTCCGGTTAATATTCCCATATGTCCATGGGATCTAAACTTGGTTCTGTCGGTTCTACAGAAACAACCATTTGAACCATTACAGCATATTTCCTTGGTGCTTCTCACCAGGAAATTGATTTTTCTAGTAGCCATTTGTTCGGCTAAAAGAGTATCGGAATTAGCAGCTATGTCCTGTAAGGAGCCATATCTGGTTATCCATAAGGACAGAGTAGTGTTACGTCCTCATCCAGCCTTTCTTCCTAAGGTGGTATCGAGTTTTCATTTGAACCAAGATGTGGTTCTTCCTTCTTTTTTCCCCAAGCCTACTTCGGTAGAGGAAAAGTTATTGCATTCTTTGGATGTAGTAAGAGCAGTTAAAGCTTATCTAAAAGCCACTGCTCAGATTCGCAGAACGGATACTTTGTTTATTCTGCCGGAAGGCCCCAGAAAGGGTCAGGCAGCGTCAAAATCTACTTTAGCCAAGTGGATTCGACAGGTCATAATACAAGCCTATAGCTTGAGAAGTAGACCGCCTCCGTTCAAAGTTAGGGCGCACTCCACGAGAGCAGTTGGAACTTCATGGGCAGTGCATCACCAGGCCTCCCTGGCTCAAGTCTGTAAGGCCGCAACATGGTCTTCAGTACACACGTTTACTAGGTTCTACCAGGTGGACGTTAGAAGTCAGGAGGATGTCGCCTTTGGGCGCAGTGTGTTGCAGGCCGCAAAAGATCCTCATGTCTGATAGCGCTCAGCTTATATATGGTGTATCCCCCCCCTCATTTGGCATTGCTTTAGGACATCCCATTAGTAATGACTATGTCGCTCTGTGTCCCGTGATGTACGAGAAAGAAAATAGGATTTTTATAACAGCTTACCTGTAAAATCCTTTTCTTGGAGTACATCACGGGACACAGAGCTCCCGCCCCTCTTTAGGGACACTTATTGCTTTGCTACAAAACTGAGGTGCTCCCGGATGGGAGGGGCTTATATAGGGGAGGGTACTTCCGGTTTTGGAAGTTGCCAGTGCCAGCACCTGACGGTAACTATATAACCCATTAGTAATGACTATGTCGCTCTGTGTCCCGTGATGTACTCCAAGAAAAGGATTTTACAGGTAAGCTGTTATAAAAATCCTATTATTCCTGGAATACCTGGATTGCGAACGGTCATATTTGCTTATTTGTTCAACCAAACTGTCAAACCATTCAATGGCTGGTCTCATAACTGATCACATGTTCAGCACCATGGCAGTTACAATTAAAACATAAGCAATTTCCTTGACTGTAAAGGGTAGGAGGGTTTAATTCCGCTTTAAGGCTGTCAGCAGATCGGCCTTTACAAACTCAGCAGTGCCTAAAAATGCCTAAAAATTAAGATAAACTGTGCATGTGCAGAACAGGGTGAGACAGTGTATTATTGGATTTTGAACAGTATAGGGACTTTTTTTAATGTTTTACATAGCTATACCTGCAAAAGTTACATTCCAAACATGGCGAGAATTGCTTGTGCTCCCAACCAAACTGTCAAATCGTCAAATGGCTGGTGTCATAACTGTGCAGCACCATGGCAGTTACAGATCCAATGGAGGCTAAGATGGCAGCTTCCTTGGCTGAAAAGGAAAGGAGGGTTTAGTTCCTCTTTAACAGGTTAATGGCTGTTGGAGAGTGAAGGTAAGGGCTCATTCACGCATATATGTCCATTTTGACGGACTCCACTTGCTCGGCGGGGGGTTGATACCCGCTGATGCGGCAGATGACCAGTCGCTCACTGTGCAGGGACGGACCTGTCAGAGCCCTGCTCTCCTCCTTGGGGGATCGGATGAAATTGGACCGCTTGTCTGTTTTCATCCAGTCCACCAGACAGATAGAAAATAGGGTTTCCATTCGTCTGCATTTAGCGGATTGGAGCAGATCAGATGTCAGTGGACATGTCACCGCCGACATCCGTCGCTCCATACAGGTAAATGGAGCATCCGTATGTGTGAAAGGGGCCGAAGAGTGGGTGTGATTTGTAAACCTTCCTGATTAAATATTTTACCCATTGAATTCATCAGAGTTCTTCCTGTAGATACTATGGTGAGAGCAAAAACAAGCCATTTTGTGACTTCCGGTGGTATCACTTTATTTTTTCTGTCTAGCAGGGCTGTCTTTATTTCAAGACTGAATGAACAGAATAACCGATCTATTGGCAGATAAAACACTTTACATGAATGTTTAGCTTTGTGTATAGCTTTCTGTGACAAGTTGTTGAAATAAGAAAAGGCCAGCGAAAGAGCCTAAATAACAAAAACAGTACCATTTAACATTCCGTATGTATATAATACAAGAGGAGGGTAATTTCTTAACTTTTTCTAGTTTTGGTTTAGAGCAGTGATCTCCAAACTATGGCCTGCAGGTAAGATATGGCCCTTTGCTTAACTTTATCTGGCCCTTGGAGTACTGCGGACCCAACTGATATGAGGCACTATTCCTCCAACTAACACCAACAATGGGGGAGTATTCCTTCCATTGACACCAACAATAGTGCATTATTCCTCTGACTAATAACAATGATCGGGACTCATTCCTCCCACTGACACCAATGATGAGGGACTATTCCTTATCCTATTAACCGCAGGTTCTATGTCATTTTTTACTCCCACTGACCACCAAGCCCATTTTCTACTCCCACTGTCCACAGTCTAGCCCCCTAAATTCTGAAGAAAATAGAAAATGAAAGGACGTGTGCTCATAAAATCTCATAATATAAACACAAACATATATATATATATATATATATATATATATATATATATATATATATATATATTTAAAAAAATCTCCATCCAGTAAATGTTTTCAGATTTGTGCTGGAATGTTATACCAGTTGGTCACAGTATCACTAGTTTAGCTTCCCCCGTTGTAAAGATCCAGTACTACAATCCACTGACATGTTATTTTATTAATACATTACTGGTGCTTGGCAGCATTTAATTTTGGCACATATTATGTCATTGGGGAATCCTCAGACACCAAGAGAAGCAAGAGCCACCCTGAGAGAATACTGCATGGCATTGTACATTAACAACATGGTCTTAAAATAGAAATTCATATTCAGTGAGCTACTAATGCTATTTAATAAAATATTGAGCAAGTGACAGATAATTCATTTCATGTATGCTAATAATGTGTAACCTCAGTCTCTATAGAGCATTAGTACAGTGACAGTAGAAATATACTTTATGAATTCTGTGTTGTCTAATTTCCTCTCTGCTAATCACCTAAAATGTCTATGAATCTGATTGGTGGTTGTGAGTAGCTTTTTAGTACTATTTTTTGTTTTTTTGTATGTGCGAGGGAACAAGAAAAATGCTCTAGCATCATAAGCAAGCAAGTTTATGGACTTCAGGATTAGGTATACAATAAGTTGGATGGGCTGGCACAGCAATCCCTACGTGAACGTCTAACCAATTCGGGGGGGGGGGAGGGGAGTGCTACCTTAGTTATCTTACAGTTTTCAGTTTTGTCTGGAGTGTACATTTAATAGATATGTATAATTCTGCACAGTATTTTATCTCTCACCATTCAAACCTAAATTAAAGTGGTTGTAAAGGCACAAGGCTTTTTACCTTCATGCATTCTATGTATGAATGTAAAGAATCTTCTGTGTGCAGCAACCCTCCCAGCCCACCCTAATACTTACCTGAGCCCCCTTTCTATCCAGCAATGTCCACGAGAGCCTTGCCTCTCCAGGGACTCACACTCCTGATTGGCTTTTGGCAGCAGCGGGAGCCAGTGAGCCAATCAGAAGACAGAAGGGCAGGGCCGAGCCACTGCTCCATGTGTTAAAGGACACAGAGCCGTGGTCGGGTGTGCGCCTGTTTGGGTGCCCCCATAGCAAGCTGCTTGCTGTAGGGGCACCTGGCAGGAAGGAGGGGCGTGGGATCCGAGAAGAGGAGGATCCGGGCTGCTCTATGCAAAATCATTGCACAGAGCAGGTAAGTATAGACATTTTTTTTTTTTAAACAAGACTTTAATATCGCTTAAATAATACCTATTGAAGCATGTGTTCTTTAAAAGGAAAGCACATACTATTTTGAATAAATGCAATATTGTTCCAATGTAGGAATGAAGCCTTTCAGCTATTGTGAAAAGCTTCCATTGGCAGAGTGCTGTGACTTGAACTTCCAGCTACCGTAGGTTGCATGCCCCTGTACTAGTTCTTTGATTTGGGTACTGGTAGTAGGGTATATGTCATATTTGTAGTGTGTGCAATGTATTTGTAGTATGTATAGTAAGCATTTTAGAATGTGAGTAGTTTAGACTGTGAGGCTTAGTAGAAATGATATCATATAGCTGTGTCGCTTCATGTTACAATCATGGGCTATAAATTACAGGCTGTATAAACAGTACTACAACCATGTCTTTGTTCTTGAAAAGAAGAAAATAAATATACGTGTAAACTTTTATCAGCTTGGCCTCATACACACCACACATTTTAGTATACTCCAGCAGCTCAGAAGTTTCTTTGCCAGGAAAAGCAGGGGACACTGGTAGGTTTCCTACATCAACGAGCCTTTCCTGTATGAGATCCCAGCTGTGATCTCCTACTATATAGCCATGACAGCATGAGAAGAGGACTCATTCAGACAAAATATTAGTTATTCGGAAATTTGGATGTATCCGATATTCCGAATACAACAGTAACGAATTTCAGCTAATTTGAAGTAAACAGTAACAAAATAAACAAAATGTATTTGTTTCATTTGGATGTTTGAAGCATCTGAATCAAACAAATGATTAAAATTACCGGTAATTTCATAATAGCTGCTTGCTAAGGAGCAGGGCGGCCGCCGCATCCTTTACAAACTTAGTTAATCTGCTGTCAGCGTGATTCCCTGCTGACAGCAGAATATAAACAAACCAGTTCCGGAATTAAAAAACAGCCTTCGGGTCTGGTATGGGAATCCCGCTAACAGCGGCCTCTCTCCTAAACAACCAGCTATTCTTTACACAGAATTCGGATTGTATTGATATTTTCAATTTGATTTGAGTTTATAATCAAAACTTAAGTAAAAAGAACTAAATGAATTCCAAAACGGATCAACAAAACAAAATTAGTAACATAACAAATCTATCTGAGACTAAGGCCCGGTTCACACTAGTGCGATGCCAGACATCACATGTGATTCACACCGCATTGCTGTGCAGATAACATGCGATGTCTGTGGGATGCGATTTCAGCCATACAAAATGTATGGCTGAAATCGCATTGCATCGCATTCGCACAAAAATAGTGCAGGACCCTTTTTTCGGTCCGCACTGGAATCGGATCGCATGGGCGTTCACACCTATGCGATCCGATTCCTGCACCATTTCACAGTTCGCACTGCAATCTGCAAACCGATCTGGGGGTGTTGTTAACTTTACATGGACACCAGCAGCGTTTTGCAGATGTCAGTGTGAACCACTGTGCAATTCAGGTGTGATGGGGGAACCCGCACTGGATTCGCAGGGTTCTCGCATCGCACTAGTGTGAACCGGCTCTAAACGAAACAAATAAAAAAAAAATAAAAAAATTCTGCACATGTCTATTAAGCAACCAAAAATATATTATTTTTTAGGGTCCTTAAACCCCTCCAGAGTGCATCAATCTGTTAGTTCAACTGTTTTAAATACCCCGCTGTTATTTCCCATGTAAAGATCAATCTTATGCCGCGTACACACGATCATTTTTTCCGATAAAAAAAGACCGATGGACTTTTTCAACGGAAAAAACAATTGTGTGTGGGCCCTATCGGTCTTTTTTCCATCGGTGTAAAAAAATACAACATGTTTGAAATTTTTTCAATGGAAAAAAAAACGATAGGAAATTCCGATCGTCTGTGTGGAACTCCAACGGAGAAAAAACCCACGCATGCTCAAAATCAAGTCGACGCATGCTCAGAAGCATTGAACTTCATTTTTCTCTGCTCGTTGGAGTGTTTTACATCACAGCGTTTTGGACGGTCGGAATTTTGTTTGATGGTGTGTAGGCAAGACTGATGAAAGTCAGCTTCATCGGAATTCCGAAGGAAAAATCCATCGGATTTTATTCCATCGGAAACCAGATCATGTGTACAGGGCATTACAGTATAAGTATACATCAGATTTTTTTTTTTGTTTTAAATGTACAGATTATTCAAGCCACATAACAAAATAGCTTTTGCAATAAAGTTGCATTAGGCATATACATTCAATTATACAATAGGTACAAATATCCAAGTACAGTATGTCATATAACATCATGCTTAAAGTTTGATTTGTTACCCCATCTTTTCACATTCCTTATATGTGCCTGCTGCTCCATGTACTTGTATGAAAAAGTATCCTGTTCTCTTTGTATTGCTTCGTTTGTGTGAAATCCCTGGTGTTCCTGCTTTCCTATTTCAAACTGACCGCACTAGGAGCACATCCTTCCTAGCGTGGTCAGTTCTCTAGCTATGCTGAGAACTCAGCCTGCTCTCTTCCAAAGATCAGACTTGTCCTGACACACCCCCACTGCACAGCAATTCATTGGTAAGCTCAGTGTGCTGCTGCTTCTCCCCCTCCCAGCTCTTTTGCAGCTGAGAAAAGAGGGGAAGTGATCACTTATAAAAAAGGGAAAAAAAGGGATTTATAATTTTTTTTATATCTATACACACATGTTTTGCCTTTCATTTCTATTTTAAACCGAATGGGTTGTTTCACATGGTGAGAGTTTACAATTGCTTTAATACAGCATAGGTATTTGCTCCACTGTTAATACAACTAACAAAAACACATGCATGTATATGGGTATAGTGAGAACCACTAAAATCATATATCAGCTGATGTACAGAATTACATACAGGAATTCAGTACCTACAATGAAATAATGAGAAGGATAGCTGAGCCAGAACCTGGTGAAAAGAGAGAAGGAGGAAAAACCTAATGTGTAAAGGGTGTGAGGACCCTTTCTCAAGCAGGAGCTTCATCTCGCCATCGTTCTTTACTCTGCCATATTGAGTAAGCCCATCAATATGGCTCCTCAACAGTATTTTAGATGTGTCTCAGAGAAGTTTTAAGACTGGGATCCCCTGCTGTATGGTGTCAAACAATGTTTTTTGCCTACATTTCCTAGAAAACCTTTCTGTCCTCCACTGCTTAGGCTCAGTTGGAGATGAGCCATGATGCGCAGTTCTTCGAAATACACAGCCTTTGTCTGATGCTCCACTGTTAATACAACTAACAAAAACACATGCATGTATAGTGAGAACCACTAAAATCACATAGCAGCTGATGTACAGAATTACATACAAGAATTGAGTACCTGCAATAAAATAATGAGAAGGATAGCTGAGCCAGAACCTGGTGAAAAGAGAGAAGGAGGAGGAAAAACCTAATGTGTGTAAAGGGTGTGAGGACCCTTTCCCAAGCAGGAGGTTCATCTCGCCATCGTTCTTTACTCTGCCATATTGAGTAAGCCCATCAATATGGCTCCTCGACAGTTTTTTAGATGTGTCTCAGAGGAGTTTAAAGACCGGGTTCCCCTGCTGTATGGTGTCAAACAATGTTTTTTGTCTACATTTCCTAGAAAACCTTTCTATCTTCCACTGCTTAGGCTCAGTTGGAGATGAGCCATGATGCATATTTCTCTGAAATACACAGCATTTGTCGGATAGAAAAAATACTCTATGTATAATGTATAAGAAAAATCCAAAGCCCAATCTCTAAAACTCAAAAGCCCATACATTTTATTGACCTCCCTCTAGGTATTCAAAGTAAGTTAAAATAACAACCCATAAAAGATCAATAAAAAGTCTTTCGGTTCTCAAAGCACTTTATTTCTCTGTGGCTGTTTAGTGTGGTAACTAGTAAAGTGGAGACGTTGCCTAATAACCAGTATCTACATTATGAACAAAAGATGTAGATGAAGAAATGACTCTATATCTTAAGAGGCATGAACATTATTTCATTTTAGTTCCTCCAGCATACATTAGGATACATTATTAAATAGTACCTATCCCCCTTAATAAAACATCACATTTGCAAGAAGCCCTTGAAAAAGCAGTATATGCTGCATAAAACATGAATCCTTAAGCAATGAATTAACAAGCCATCTTTATGAGCCCTACCACTGCACGGTTAGCCTGAATGAATAGGACTCTATGCAGGCTTTGAATAAATCATAGTTTGCAGGAAGGGTTCTCTAGGTTAGTGTGAAGCTTATAGTGTTGGCTGTGTAATGCCGGGCTGATCATTAAAACACTGCTTGTTTCATGATTGTATCTCTTTCCTGTAATGACAAATTTGCTAGCTTTTTAAAAAGTCTAACGACTTGACCTTTACACATAGGTATTTCCTCGTATACAACGTTAATTACCAAGATGAATACTTCTTGGAAATCAAAGTGTTTCTGAAAAAAAAAAAAAAACTGATTAGCATAATGATCCTGAGTTAATTTCATTATTTTGTCTATATGTAATTATAGTTATATGAATATTAAATAACAAAAATTATACAGGAGTACCACAACTTCATAACAGTTTAATAGTTGTACTACTGTACTTTATAAACACCTAATATATACCTATATATAAAAAAAAAGGAACAATCCTATAGAAATATACTATATGTTTTAGAAGATCCTTTTTAAAAGTATTAACCACTTGACCTCCAGAAGATTAACCCCTCTTCATGACCAGGCCATTTTTTTGCGATACGGCACTGCGTTACTTTAAATTTAACTGACAATTGCATGGTCCTGTGACACTGTACTCAAATAAATTTTATGATTTTTTTTTCCCCGCAAACGGTGGTATTTGATCACCTCTGCATTTGAAATTTTTTGCACTATAAACATAAAAAGACCGACAATTTTGAAAAAAATAAAAAATAAAAAATGTTTTACTTTCTGCTATAAAATATATCCAATACATTTTTTTTAAATAAATAAAATTAAATTTCTTCATCTATTTAGCCCAATATGTATTCTGCTACATATTTGTGGTAAAAAAAATCCCAATAAGCGTATATTGATTGATTTGCTCAAAAAGTTATAGTGTCTATAAACTATGGGATATTTTTATTTATTTTTATTTATTTTTTATTAGTAATGACGGTGATCAGTGAAATATAATTGGACTGCGATATTGCGGCAGACATTCTGACACAAACTGACACTTTTTGGGAACCAGTGACACTAATACAGTGATCAGTGCTAAAAAATGCACTGTCACTGTACTAGTGTCACTGGCTGGGAGTTAACATCAGGAGCGATCAAAGGGTTAACTGTGTGCCAAACCAGTGTTTGTGAACTGTGTGAGGCGCTTTTACTAGGGGGAAGAGATGGAATTTATTGCCTGCTTTGCAGGGACACAAACTCCCTCCCTCGCTGTCAGAACGGCGATCAGATGGCATTTCTCCGTTCCAGAAGGCAGGGGACGGGAAAGAGATGTCACACACTGCACAGCAGAGAGCTGAGTGTAATCTGACACCCGAGTGTAGGAAAATGAACACACCCCTTCTACACAGCCATACTGGGAAACATGCACATCTAAGGCTTCAATCACTTGCCTTGTGCTGGTGGGGGGCGGAGCCAACTTCAGGATTTCCTAGTGTCAGGGAAAACTGTCAGAAGTGACTCGTGCAGATAGCAGAGGATGTAGAAAAAAAACAGGATCCACACTATGTGCTATAGACTGAGGAAAGTACACACTATATGGAGATATGACTTGTTAATTTTTTTATTTCTGAGGTTTACAACCACTTTAAAACTGAACTCCAGGCAAACAACTGAATACAGATAAAATAAATATAAAAGGGCTGTTTACCTGTCAAAAGGACTTGGATTACTGTCCATCCAGTTCAGAGTTACACAGCCGTGTCAGAGAGCATAGTCAAGTGGATGACACCACTTATTATTTTATAGTTGTAAACTGTAGAAGTACGATGTCCTCTCACCACCCTATCCTGTTGATTGGACAGTGAAGTATTAGACTGATGAAATAATCTAAAAAAAAACTGGTGACGACCCCAATTTATGACTAGCCTCTAGAGCAAGGTTGTGCAACCCATGGCCATGGGCCACATGTGGCCCTCTGAGCCCTTTGATGTGGCCCTTGACCTCATACCAGGGAAGCGCATTCCCATGCTCTGGGATGGCGGGTGGTGAAGCCCAGGTCATGATTAACGGGCTGCTGACCCACCATCCCAGAGTATCAGAGTTCATGGAGCCAGAGCTGGCAGTGGAGGAAGAAGGTGGCTGTAGAGGGAGCAGGAGCCGCATACGCTGATGCTTCCTCTGTAGCGCTGCCTCCTGTCCCAGGCGGAATCCCAGGCGGAATGATACCAAGTGCACTTTATCTGGGGCCTTTCTAGCAGCCTGGAGGGTGATGCCAGTAGCAGCTGGAAGAGGAAAAGGTCAGTGTATTAAACATCAGATACACTGAACTTTTGCAATGGGCATATTAGCACAACAAAAAAAGTTATTAGGCTGCTTTCACACTGTCAAAGTCTATGGCAAAGCACAACTGGCCCACAGGAAAGCCGCAGGTGCACTGCGCTGAACCGGCGGTGAGGGTAAACCGCAGTGCATCAGTGTGAAAGCAGCATTATAGGGGGCTCAGGGCAGTAAGGGGTTATTTATATATGTGGTTTGGGGGGCGGTAAAACTCCATAGTTCATTGCGGCCTGTGACCAGTTACCAAATCACTTAAAGCGGAGCTCCACCCTGAAGTGGAACTTCCACTCATCGGAACCCCCCCCCCTCCCGTGTCACAATTGACACCTTTCAGGGGGGAGGGGGTGTACCTGTCTAAGACAGGTATTTGCACCCACTTCCGGGAGTCCTCTCTGCGGGAAATCTGCGGGTAGTACGTCACTTCCCGCAGAATACCCATCGTGTTCTGGGAGACACTCGGCTCCCAGAACACACGGGGACCAGTCAGAACGGCGCAGTGCGACTCGCGCATGTGCCGTAGGGAACCGGGCAGTGAAGCTGCAAGGCTTCACTTCCTGGTTCCCTCACCGAGGATGGCGGTGGGGGCAGCAGAGTGACGAGCGATTGCTCGTCCTCTGCTGCGGACGTCGCTGGACTCCAGGACAGGTAAGTGTCCTAATATTAAAAGTCAGCAGCTGCTGTAGCTGTAGCTGCTGGCTTTTAATATTTTTTTTTCGGCGGAGCTCCGCTTTAAGTGACCCCTGCTCTTCAAAAGGTTGAGCACTCCCGCTCTAGAGCAAGGTACACAGGTAAGTACACAGAAGACTTAAAAAAAACATGCTCTGTATTTTTTTCCTGTGTTCCCGATGTGGAGACCCGCCCACATCAGTCCTGGTGACCACTGCACCAGGACGGAAAATGATATAAAATCCAGAATTTTGGTTATCACCAGGAAAGGAATAAAATGGAAAATCTTCAGTGAGCGCACATGCTTAAATGACAGTTCTACCAAAGAAGATTTATCAATACTTTGGAGAGATTTTCCCTCAATTCCTGTTGTGTCTCTGAGAAAGAAAGTGAAAGGAAATTTGTACAATGGGAAACAGACTAAAAAAAAAAAAAAAAAAAAACATGACAGTGGTTTTAACAATTCAATAGTGCAGTATGTCTTGTCCTAGGGTGGCAACTCTCACTCACTCTACTGTATCTCTGGATTAGCAGGATTGGAAGTGTATTGGGACTACAGACCACCTTTCCTTTTCCTCAACTCTATAACAAAGGGGAGGTACTCTGTTGTTCACGAAGTTGAGATCGGCAAGGCTGATATGGCTGAAATCCACTCAGTGTGAATATTGGAATCCTCCCCACTGTGTCATTGTATTCAGGGCCGCCATCAGGAATTTTGGGGCCCCTTACACAGCTTCAGACATGGGGCCCCCCTGGAGCAAATTGAGAAGCGGGGGGGGGGAGGGTGCCACGAATTGAGAAGCAGGGGGTTTGGGTGCTGACGAACACAAAAAAAACAAAAAATAGGGGGGTTGCCATCCAGGGCCCTGGGGACCTCCTGGGCCCCTTACAAAAAAAAGGTGGAGGTTTCCATCCGGGGCCCCTTACAAAAAAATAAAAATAAAAAAATAAAAAAATTAAAAAAAATTAAAAATTAATAAAAAAATATATAATAATTTATTTTTATAAAAAATAAATAAAAAAGGGAGGTTTCCATCTGGGGCCCTGGGGGCTTCCGGGCCTCTGGGGACCTCTGGGCTCCTTACAAAAAATAAATAAAAAAAATTGAAATAAATAAATAAATAAAAAAATTAATAATAAAAACAATTATAAAAAAAAATGCAAAAAAGGGAGGTTGACATTCGGGGCCCTGGGGAACTCCGGGCCCCTGAAGACCTCTGGGCCCCTTCCAAAAAAAAAAAAAAAAGGGGGGGGCCATCCGGGTCCCTGGGGACCTCCGGGCCCCTTACAGGTGTACTGCCTGTACCCCCCTGATGGCGGCCCTGATTGTATTCTGACAACGGAGGGACTCCCCTGTTGTAGGAATACACAGATCAGCGCTGCAGTCTGTAACCTGCAGCACTGATCGATCAAGAAAAATACCAACCGGGCGGTTGAACAGAAGCTGATAAGTATATCAAATTCTTCTCTACTACAGTGACCACACATGATTATAAAAATTTCAGTCTCTGCTGAACAAGCAGCATTTAAATCAATGTATTGCCAGTTTCAGGTTCATTTTTAGGGTTTATATACGTACACTTTAGGGAAATCTCTGCTAACTTGCTGGATGGAAAGGTTCACTTTGAGCTGCTTTGCCTTTCACATGAGTATAGAGGTTAGTATCTACAGTACATCATCAGCAGCAACACATTGGTTTATTGTTGAACACTGGCTCTGACTTGCAGCGTTAGATCCATTTCACACTGGTGTGCTGTCAGAGATCGGATGTGATTTGCACCGCACTGCAGTGAAAATCACATGCAATCTCTATGCGATGCGATTTCAGCCTTAAAGATCGTATGGCTGAATTTGCATCAAACTCGCACAGGATCCTTTTTTTTTTTCTGCAGCAGAATCGGATCGCATGGGTGTGAACACCCATGCGATCCGATTCCTGTCCGAGTTTGCAGATCGCACTGCGATATGTGAACTGATTTGGGGGTGTCATTAACTTTCAACTGACACTCCCAGCAGTTCGCATAGGGCAGTGTGAACTGCCGATGGGAAACATGCGATGCAGGAACCCGCAGTGGTTTCGCAGGGTTCCCGCATCGCACCAGTGTTAACCGGCCCTTAGCCCTGGTTCACACTGGTGCGATTTGACATGCGATTTTAAAAGGTCAAATCGCATGTCAAATCGGCGATATTTGCCGCAAATTGCGGGCAATGGCACCGTCCTAATCGGTGCGACGCCGCATCTGCGGCGCTGCACCGATTTCAAAAAGTAGTTTCTGTACTACTTTTTGCGATTTCGGCCGCGATTTACATTGACATCTGTGTCAGATGTTTTTGTAATCGCGGCTGAAATCGGGACTGCCAGCGAGAGTGAAATCGTGCGAGTTCAGCTGAACTCGCACGGCTTCACTCCCGCAGCCCCAGTGTAAACCTGGGCTAAATGTGATATGCTGATGACAGAAGCATGGAAACTTGATTCATGCTGATTTATGAAGACAGACATCATTTAGATATACATACATTTTTTTAGGGTTTTCAAAGTACTTTCAGACTTCTAGATTGTTTTTGGGTTGTTTTTAATGGCAACTGTAAGAGTATTGTGGAAAATAAAGATGTTTTGCTCTCAAGTAGAGGAATTTCAGATATCCAATATACCATCTACTGATAAAATAAAATTCTATTCAAGTATGTATTCTTAAGGCCTCATGCCCACGGACGTTTTTACAGCCGCGTTTTTGAGCGTTTTTTACAGCTTAAAAACGCCTGTCCATGTTAGTCTATAGCTTCATGCCCACCTAGGCATTTTTGAGCTGCAAATAGCATAGGCGTTTTTAAGCTGTAAAAAAAAAAACAGGACCAGTGCGTTCCCCGGCGTTGGCGTTGGGCATAAAAAAACGCGAAGCGTTAAAAAAAACGTGCAAAAACGCTGCGATTGCGTTTTTGAGCTCCGACGTTTTTTGTTTTGTTTTTTAAAAAAAAAAAGGTCAAAAAATGTATACAATAACATGGACAGGCGTTTTTAGGCTGTAAAAAACGCGGCTGTAAAAACGTCCGTGGGCATGAGGCGTAACTCCAAAATGTGCCTTCTATTTCTCTCATCCTTCTTTTTGTTTTTGTGTAATAATCTTTTATTGGGTTTTCTCATCACAGGACAAAGACATAAAAATTATAATAGATATTTAAATAGACATATTATTAATAATAAAAGATATAACATTTTGAAGATACTGTATATAACAAATAATGATAAAATACTCATTAATATGATCGAAGATTAGTAATATCCCTATAAATTGTAGGGACATAACCATTGTCAAAGAGACCAATGCAAATAAAAAAGTGATAATAAAAACAAACAATTGATACAAATTAACAAATGAAACTAATATCTTGTTTGGCTAAAATTGTAAAATTATACAAAAATCAGGGTTTCTTCAGGTGATCACAAAGTAAATGTTGATTTTTTTTTCTCTCTTTTTTTTTTTTAATTCCTTTTTTAATTTCGGCTATGTTTGTTTTCCATTGTCTCACTGTATATAGGAATGTAGCCACTTTCTCTTGCTTGCTCCCAAAAAGGAAAATGGACCATGGGAATTGTAGTGTAGTGTGAATTGAGCAGTATATAAAATTTGTACAAAAAGTTATACGAAAATTCTCAGAACATTTGATGACTTGACAAAAAACATTCAAAAGTACTTACAATTTTCATTTTCTTTTAACGTTCGATTTTGGAATGACAACCACATTCGCTGTTAGAAATTTGCTTGTTTGAGCAAAAATTTCCACCCTACTCCTTTGAATTTCCTAAACATTGTGGTTGCTGTAATTCCAGGGACAAATGTCTAAAGCCCTGTACACACGATCGGATTTCCTATGGATTCAAATCCGATGGATTTTTCCATCAGAATTCCAATGAAGCTGACTTCCATCAGTCTTGCCTACACACCATCAGTAAAAAATCCGACCGTCCCAAACGCCGTGACGTAAAACACTCCGACGAGCCGAGAAAAATTAAGTTCAATTTGCTATCGTTTTTTTTTCCATTGGATAAATTTAAAACATGTTCTATTTTTTCTCACCGATGGAAAAAAGACCGATGGGGCCCATACACGATCGGTTTGTCCGATGAAAATAGTCCATCTGACTGTTTTCACCGGTAAAACCAATCGTGTGTACAGGGCATTAGAGGCAATTTACCTCCCTTTGGAAAGATTCCCAGTTACATTCTATGGAATAGGTGCTCAACCTGTGGCCCTCCAGCTGTTGCGGAACTGCAAGTCCCACGAGGCATTGCAAAGCTGACAGTTACAAGCATGACTCCCAAAGGCAGAGGCATGATGGGAATTGTAGTTCCACAACAGCTGGAGGGCCACAGGTTGAGCACACAAGTCCTATAATATCTACAGAACAGTGAATGGAAATCGCTCAAATGGGATAGGGGTGAAATGAAAAGACGACTACTCTGTCCAAAGTGGAAAAAAGTTTTGGCTAAAGATAAATAGATATCAAAATATACTGTAGGTAATACCTAAATACTTTTTACCAAGTGTACTGTTTTACTGTCCTGCTTTACTATATCAAATATGTCACAAAGTTTCTACTATACTTTTAGTTTTATATGGTTGATACTTGTTAAAAACAAAATCTTAAATTCTTTACGCTTTCGCCTCCTGGAAGTACATTGTAGCGCCTTACTAGTATACAATAATGTAATGTAACATCTACAGGTGATACAGTTATCAATGGTATGCAATGTGGCCACTATAGCCCCAGATACATGGGACAGCACAAAGTACTTATTACTAATTTAAATAAATAAAACACACACCAAGCTTTATTTTGGCTAATAATTGGCCACGACGTTTATTAAGGGGTTACCCAAATATAAACAATCACCAGTAACATAAAATATAATCTTAAAATTTATAACCAATAAATTATTTAATTTATTAATAACACGTAGTCCATCCAGAACTGAACTGGATGACAAACCCCACTAACAAACGTCATGACAGTACAAAACATTTTATTCATAAGGGAGGGAGGGTGGGAGCAGCACGGTTCCTGCTTCTGCGGCGTCCCCTCAGGCTGTGACACAAAGCGGGAAAGCTGCCGGCTTTTAAAACCACTGCCCAGCTCAATCCCGCCCGAATCAGCCAATCAGGAGCCGTTGCTATGCCGCTCCGAATCCTGCCATCACCCGGAGCAACCCAATTCACCATAAACGGGGGGGGGGGGGAGCCCGGAAGACGGCAGGAACCACAGCAGCACTCTGTACTGTCCCATGTAGCCCCGCATGAACGCTAGGGGCTTGTTCATGGGACAGCACAAAGTACTTATTACTAATTTAAATAAATAAAACACACACCAAGCTTTATTTTGGCTAATAATTGGCCACAACGTTTATGAAGGGGTTACCCAAATATAAACAATCACCAGTAACATAAAATATAATCTTAAAATTTATAACCAATAAATTATTTAATTTATTAATAACAGGTAGTCCATCCAGAACTGAACTGGATGACAAACCCCACCAGCTGAAAGCCGCTCAGCAACTGAGCGGCTGAAGCCCCCCAAATGCCGTGGCCTGCTCAATCATATTTTGTAGACCCAGGATGAAAATGTCTAAACCAACATCCGAAAGGTGTACAAAATCCACTCTATAAAAACCAGGAAGAAAACCTTCCAAATCTGAGTGGCGGTAAGCAAAACCACCTTGTGAAATCACTAAATTACGTATGGTTCTGTTTACCCGTTTCCTAATTTTATCTAAATAATGCAGATTACTGGACCCTGACCAAAGGAGTCTCTGTATCATCTCCGAGAAAACTATCACCGTAAAAGGAAACAATAACTTGAAAGAAGATAAATCTCTCTTCATTTCACAAATCAAATCCCAAGTTTTAACCCTGCCCAGGTCATTAGCCCCGGCATGAATGATAAGAACATCCGGCGAAGGCCATTGTCCTGTCAACAAAATCAACTGCTCCTTTAAATTCCCCCATCTCAAACCTCTTACACCCCACCATAAAACCTGAAAACGTCCTTTATCCAAACCAAGATTGGTTTCGAAATTCTTGATGGAAGTTCTCCTTTTGGCCCAAAAAATAAAGGAATGTCCTATTATCCAAACGACATGCTTGGAAAGACCTAGAAAAATCAAATAATAATACGATCAGGGCGGACATACAACTTAAATCTATCACTATCCCAACGCCCCAATTGTTTAAGACCTTCATTAGAAAAACCAAGAAGACTGGCCTCAGTAGCCGCACCTATCCTAAAGGAATGTGAGGAAAAGTGAAAACCAGAAAGATTAAGTTTTTTAAGGCAAGAAGACAGGACAGATGAAAACTGGAATCTTGTCAGAGGAGACAAATTATTGTGAACAAAAAACGAACCTGGATAAACGGGGCGAATGGAAAGATATTGCGAGACTCTGAAAACTGGACAAATGCTCTGAACAGGAGCTCTATGAAGGGTTATCCAGCGACCCTTCCCTAATTGGTCCATCTTAGATCTACGGAGAAAAATCTTAATCGAACCTTTGTTAACAGAAATATCCGAAAACTCTAAAAAAGATGATGAAAGCTTATTAGGTGCAGTAAGCTCACCCACTCTAAAAGCACCAAAGAATGCTATAACAAAAACCGCTCTGAACAAAGAAATCTCATATGGAGAAAAACACACTAATTCCAACGTGGACATCAGTTTAAGCAATAATTCAGAAGAAATGGGCCGTCTATTGTCAACAGCTGGCACAGACCTTCTGAAACCCTTCATTGCTTGCCTAACTGGAAAAAGGTAAGAGAGAGCAGGCAAACAAGACATTTTTAGAAAAAATGAAACACCGGCTAAAATCTTATGCACTGTAGCCGGGCTAAGATTATCCTTAATTAAGGAAGAAACAAAGCATAGAGCAGTATATGCATCCACCGAACCAACTGAACAATCAGCTTTTGTACAGAAGTTACACCACCTAGACCATGATTGAGAATATTCTTCCCAAGTTTAAGGGGCAACAGAATTCCTTACGTTCACCTCAATTAATTCCAGATCAGGTCCCAGAGAAAAACTGGGCATGACAATCCTTCTTGATCCGCATCTGGAGCGAGTAACCAAAATCTCTGGAACTGCGAACGAGATAAAGAATCGGCAATCTCATTAGTAAGACCAGGAATATGTTTTGCCTTTAGCCAGATATTAAAAATCATGCATTGCAACACCAAAAAACAAAGTAACTTTATAACTAATTCGGATTTTGATGAAAGGCAATTAATAGCAAAAAACACACCTTTATTATCCGTGTGAAGGATTACCCGCCTATTCTCCAAATGTTTATGCCAAAAAGTAATAGCCACCACCACCGGGAATAATTCCAGCAAGACTAGGTTATGGATAATATCTGGCGACCTCCAGGATTCCGGCCATTTATCAGCGCACCAATGACCGTCCAAAAAAACGCCAAAACCAACCGAACCTGATGCATCAGTAAACAAGCGGATATCTAGGTCTTCCACAAAATCACTCTGCCAAACCATACTACCATTAAAATGTAACAGAAATTGGTCCCAGACCTTCAAATCCTCCTTAATAGGACGTGTAATAGAAACATGTGAAAGAGGATTTTTTAACTCTTTAGTGGCCAGAGCGAATCTGCGAGAAAAAACTCTGGCCACTGGGATTACCCTAGACGCAAAAGCGAAAAGTCCCAGTAAAGACTGAACCTCGCGCAAAAGCACTTTTCTCCTAGTCAAAAAAATTAGCAATGAGTACTCTCATTCTCAAAATTTTTGACATTGGAAGACGGAATTCCATAGCAACTGAATCAATTGTTATGCCCAGGAATTCAATCACTGTCACCGGACCCATTGTTTTTTCATGGGCTATAGGGATCCCGAATGATCTGCAGATGTTGAAAAAACAAACCATCATTTCAGAACAAACTTGAACTCCAGGTGGGCCAATAAACAAAAAATCGTCCAAATAGTGGATGACTCCACCATGAGGGGAATTTGGTGATAAAACCCACTGTATAAATGTTGAAAAAGCCTCAAAATAACTACATGACTTGGAAAACCCCAATGGGCAAACACTTATCAAAATAAAAGTGATCTTCAAAATAAAAGCCCAGAGAGTTAAATCCTGTTGGATGGACCGGTAAAAGACGAAATGCAGATTTTATGTCTGCCTTTGCCATAAGAGATGCTTTGCCAAATTGTTTTAACAAAGCTAAAGCTTCATCAAAAGATGAATAAGACACAGAAGACTCCAAATCTGATATTTCGTCGTTCAAGGAATTACCATGAGGAAAGGATAAATGGTGGATTAAACGAAAAGAGCCTAACGGAGATAAACGAAAATTCAAAAATGGGGGGGATGAAAAAGGACCGGCTATTCTATCTTCATGCAGCTCCTTCAAAAATTTTTCCCTCACTATATCTGGGTTTAACAGAACTGAACGAAGATTTCTAACCGGGGTGCAACCTTGACCTAAAAAAGGAAGGGACCAAAAAACCAAATTTGAACCCTTCATATAGAAGGACCGCCATCTTGCGGTCTGGGTATTGATCTAGCCAAAACTGCATTTCTGACAGTCTCACTGGCGTCCATGCCCTTTGCATTAGTGTCCCTTGACTGGACTGCAGAAGCTGATTTTTTGAAACAACGAGATGCTGAGTGTGCACCCGCGCAGAATGAGCATTCATGCTTATACCTGCAATTGGATAAGAATCTACATTGAGAGTCATTAAATGCGAAACGTACTCCTTTACGAAAATTAGCCTGAGAACTATTTGTAGTTTGAGGCCTCTGAGTGTATTGCTGCCTTTGTGGCAGCATCAAATTTAGCCACAAACCTACATCTTTGACCCCCCAACGGAGGGAAGGATGGACTGAAAGCTTCTGCCTGAAGCTCTCATCATAGCTGAACCAGGAGATGCCTCCAAAATGACGGTAAGCCTCCGCCACTATATCTAGATGTTGGAATAATCCTGAGCACTTGTCAGGGAAACGCTCACCAATTACTGAGGAAAAAATACAAAAGGCTTGAAGCCAATTCTGAAAAGTCCTAGGAATTGCCCTTCTCCTATCTTCCTCAGACCTATCATCTAATCTTTTATCAGATTTCAATAAGAATTCTTTAGAGGAAGGAAGCAATGATAGTATATCTATAAAATCCCCCCGCCAAATTTTTTCCTTCACAGCCACAGTCAAATGAAAACCCAGGGGGGACAGTTCACAAGGAAGGGCCTCTTTAATGCATGTTTCAGACACTAAAGATTTTACAGGTAAAGAGTTCAGTGAAGAAGAAGAAGGCAAAGAAAAAACTGTATTAAAGTCATTCACAGGTAATTTCTCAATCATAGAGACCCTTGTATTCAAAGGGTTAACACTTACTGGAATTGCGGGGTTACCCTGTGAAAAAACAGTATTATCAGACATATGCATACCGCTAGAGCCACCGCTATTCCATACAGTACCAATATTGGATTCATTTATCTTAGCAAGTACATTGGCTAAAGAACCAACTACTTTACCTAATTCAGTTAAATTTAAATCATTTCTCTCACCATGGCTGCGGTCCACGCTGACAGGCTGCCCAGACACTGTCACCTCACTAGAACAGCCCGCACCTGCTGGCTGAGGTGATCCAATTCTGGCTCTGTTACAGGAGCGTGACCTTGCCTGCTTCACATTCACCTTTTCAGGAGAAGAGGGAGAATCTTCACTTCTCAACCTCTTTCCCCTGTTACCTTTCTGAACTCTTTTTTGAACAGCAGGGGGAGCAGCTTCCGGCTCAGACTGAGCCTGCTCTACCCCGCAGACACCGCCAATGGAGGGACAGCTTCATCCTCCAAACACCTCCGCAGCCACTCCGCCCCTCCATGGCTCTCAGCTTTAGCAATGAGGCGACGCAGCAGTTCTTCCATACTGGCAGGTAACTTCAGCAGCACGGTTCCTGCTTCTGCGGCGTCCCCTCAGGCTGTGATACAAAGCGGGAAAGCTGTCGGCTTTTAAAACCACTGCCCAGCTCAATCCCGCCCGAATCAGCCAATCAGGAGCCGTTGCTATGCCGCTCCGAATCCTGCCATCACCCGGAGCAACCCAATTCACCATAAACAGGGGGGGGGGGAGCCCGGAAGACGGCAGAAACCACAGCAGCACTCTGTACTGTCCCATCTAGCCCCGAATGAACGCTAGGGGCTTGTTCATTCTCCTGTATTAATGTGCATAGCTGCCAGAGCCACATAGCTCTCCATTCAGCTGCTTGTGTGGATGTGTAATATTTGAGCAAACTGCGGACGTACTGTGATGGCTGGAATTACTGGAAAAAGATCATCCACACTTTGTAAATATTTTCCACCAAATATATGACATCTAAATATTTGCCAGCCACATTCTGAATGGTGAGTTTCTTAATTGATAGCTCACCAAACTGTGTGCATTAATAACACTATCTGTAAATCTCCAATCAGCTCATAAAGCTTACCAGTGCCATAAATAATTAATAGGAAACTGTTTCCACTGGATCAAGAGCAACCTGGCACAGATATACAAATAAACAGTGTTTTATTAAAAATCATAAGTGTCCAAAGATGTAATAAATATGAGGATAGAGCTGATATATGACAATTTCCATGTGCTTAAAGTGATACTTAACACACACTTTTTAATATACATTGTCCCTTCTATTTCTGTATGTGGATGATGGCACTGTAATTATTTTAATTTAAAAAAAAAAAACATCTAAGTACCTTTTTTCCTAATCGATATACAGCTGTCACATGACCCATATCTTTCCCAGCCTGTCTGCAGGGAAACATAGGCAGGAGGAGCTTCTAGTCCTCTAGAGTAAAAATAAAGAATTAATATCAATAAATATATCTGTATTAAAGTCAAATCTTTATTTTTTTTCCAATAAAACGGTGTGGGCAGATTTCTGCTAGTCGCAAGTTGTGTCACGCCCTTCAGCCTGTGTCTTAGAATAAGAGGGAAGTGAAGCCTCCATTAATCTACATGTAATATTCCACCCCTATTGTGTTTAGCTGGTTAGTGGGCTTGGAGGAGGAGGGTGGGCGTGGGGTGACACTTACCACATTGTATATGCCAACATGTATGACTCTCTTTAGTCACATGGGCTGCTCATATGTGATGGGGAGGAAAAGCTCAGCATGGAAACTCACTGAAAACCAAGCATGTGCAGAGCTGACACTTTTATATACAGTTTACAGCTAACTACTGGTACTGCCTGCCAAAAGCGACATGCTGTATTATATTTGCTGCAACCGTGGCAATGTGTACAGAAATATCTATCAGCCATGTCAAAAACCTCTCCTCTCCTTAAGGCCTTTAAGGTTGCCTTGCCCCTTGCACCTCGAACACATTCCTTTTGGCCAATAAGGCACTTTCAGTATTTTGTAAATAACTGACCCAGAAATCATGACTACTGAACTACATGCTCATGCAGGAAAAGGACACCAAAAAAAAAAAGGTTTTTGGACTAGCATAACAGCCATGCAATTGGCATTTTCAGAATGTGAGGTAAGAAATTGCAACCTCCACATTCTTTCTATTACAGCTTCCCTTTAAAATAAGCCACTTTCTAGATCAGACTCAGTATTTTTCCACTGTAGCCATTACACTGCAACAGCCATGTTTTTACAGATGCTGCTGTAGAAGGTGTCCAAATCCAGAAAGCTTGTGTTTCGTTCAGAGGCTGCCAAGAACAGCAGCTGTGTGCAGCTTTATGCGCAGAGTCCTAGCAGCCTCCTCCTCTACAGCTGGATTATTACGCTCATAAAATCCAGCTACTCCACCATGGTGTCTACTCATCAGGTTACGATGCTTTGTGAAAGAAAATCCCTGCTTCTATATAAGCTTTAGATGGCTCTGTGCAGTCTCTAACGTTATCCACGAAGAAAGAATCTGTGAGTTGACCACTGTTTATAAGAGTGGGTTCCCAGACTTTGCTGTGATATATGAGACATTATAATAAAACTGACATATTTGGCAATAAACACAAAACGAACCTGAGAACAGTGGTAAAATTAAACACTCAAGTATTGTATGGATTTGTCACAGATGGAAAATCGTATGGATTTACCAAGAATATTAGATGTCTCTTTGTTTTGGAATGTGGTGTCACCAATATGGTGGATTGTGGTTGGCTTGTATCCATTTTTTGACACAGTGATATGGGTGTTATTACTTGCTGTGTAATATACTGTGTCTTTAACCTCTTAAGCTAAGCCCCAGACCATTTGGCTGGCCAAAGACCAGAGCACCTTTTGCGATTCGGCACTGCGTCGCTTTAACTGACAATTGCGCGGTCGTACGACGTTGCTCCCAAACAAAATGGATGTGCTTTTTTTCCCCACAAATAGAGCTTTCTTTTGGTGGTATTTGATCACCTCTGCGGTTTTTATTTTTTGCGCTATAAACAAAAAAAGAGCAACAATTTTGAAAAAAAAGCAATATTTTTTACTTTTTGCTATAATAAATATCCCCCAAAAATCTATAAAACATTTTGTTTCCTCAGTTTAGGCCGATACGTATTCTTCTACATATTTTTGGTAAAATAAATCGCAATAAGCGTTTATTGATTGGTTTGCGCAAAAGTTATAGCGTCTACAAAATAGGGGATAGTTTTAGGGCATTTTTATTAATATTTTTTTTACTAGTAATGGCGGCGATCAGCAATTTTTTTTTGTGACTGTGACATTATGGCGGACACATCGGACACCTTTGACGCCATTTTGGGACCATTGTAATTTTTACAGCGATCAGTGCTATAAAAATGCACTGATTACTGTAAAAATGACACTGGCAATGAAGGGGTTAACCAGTAGGGAGCGCTGAAGGGGTTAAGTGTGTCCTAGGGATGTGTTCTAACTGTAGGGGGGATGGGCTACGTGTGACATGACACTGATCACTGCTCCCGATTACAGGGAGCTGTGATCAGTGTCCTGTCACTAGGAAGAATGGGGAAATGCTTGTTTACATTAGCATTTCCCCGTTCTTCCTCTCCGTGAGACGATCACGGGTATACCCGCGGACATCGAGTCCGTGGGACCCACGGTCACACTCACGGAGCATGCGGCGGGCGCGCGTCCACATTCCCGCGACTTAAAGGGCAACGTATATATAAGTTAAGCTGCCCAGCCGTGCGATTCTGCCGACGTATATCGGCGTGACACGGTCCTTAACGGGTTAAAAGCATAGAAAAGTGATGGCAGAAAAAGACCCAGTAGTCCATCAAGTCTACCTTTTTTTTGTTTTTTTGGGTTTGTTTTTATTTGTTAACTTCTTTGTTTGAGTATAGGTGTTTGTCCCCAGCATGTTTGAAGCCATGTACTGTTGACTGTCTCACTACCTCTACTGGAAGTTTATTCCAAGCATCAACTACCCTTTCCGTAAAATAATACTTTCTAAAATTAGTTCTGAACTTCCCTCCAGTTAGTTTGAGGTCATGTCCCTTTCAAAAGTAAAAATTTTGATAGTATAACCATGGGAGGTAATTAATATATATAATATATATATAAACACTGAAATACATATTGTATGTGATCTATATTATAGGCCAAAGGATTTTGTCCATCTATGTTTGTGACCCATGCATCTCTTTCAGACAGCACATTGATGAGGGTGGCGCCACTTTCTCTGGTAAAGTTGCACTCCAGGTATGGATTTTGTTGCATAGCAGTATTGGTTCAGCAATAGACCAATGTACAGTAAGTAGGCATATGCCATATCTGTGGGATCACTGTGGAAGTGGAGAGCCACTGTAGTACTCTTCACTGCTACAGCAATCACTGCTGTCTTCCCAGGTCCCATGCCAAGTGGCTGTCCTGCTGCCTAGGTAACACAGGGGATTGCTTATTCAGCACGGGCACCACCCCACCTCTCCACCTAGTTCAGTTAGAGAACACTTTGAATTCATAGAAGAAAATGTGAACTGGTGAGCGAGTGACTACCTGTAGTTAATATGAAGCAGGGCAGCACAGGATCAAGGGGACAGTGGCAACTACAACAGTGATTCTCCGGTTCCATATTGGTCCCACAGGTATGGTATATGCATACTTATATTGTCATTGATTCAAGCTGGACCAATGTAGTTATGGCATAAATTCCATAACTGGAGTTCACCCAAAAGGGAAGTTCCACTTGTTTGCATCCCCCCCCCCCCCACTTCACTGCCACATTTTGCACTTTTTGGGAGAAGGGGGGAGCAGATACCTGGTTTTGACAGGTACCCGCTCCCACCTCTGGTCAGATGCGCCACGCAAGTTTGGCCCCCCTCCTTCCCCTGCAGTCTTTTGGGACACATCACAGGTCCCAGAAGACTACAGGACCATTCACATGGCGCAGGGCGGCTCATACATGCGCAGTAGGAAACCAGCTGTGAAGCCACAAGGCTTCATTGCCTGTTTCTTTTACTTGAGATGTCAGCGCCTGCACCCGAACCTGATTGAAGAATTGGCTCGGGTGAGAACATCGCTGCATCCCTGGACAGGTAAGTGTCCTTATGTTAAAAGTCAGCAGCTACAGTATTTGTAGCTGCTGACTTTTAATTTTTTGGGGAAGCTCCTCTTCAAAGAGTTATGGAATGTGGTGTTGCCATTGTGTCGGTAGCCTGTTAATTGAACAATGAAAGAGCAAAAGAACATGAAGTGATATATTTATGAAGCAATAAATGTTACATTCACCAAACATCTACGGCAGGTGAATCTTCCTAGTGTACATGTTTTAAATGACAGTACTGATTCACCTGCAGTGAATCTTTGGTGAACATCAACTCAGTTTTCTCTGTTCTCTTTCATGTTCATGCAGCAATGCCTGATTGGCTGTTAGCGCTGCTGTTGCTACTCCCAGTCTGTGTGCTGCTGTGTAAGGGAGAAAGATGCTGATATCAAGACAAATTCAAGGGCTTTCACTCGTCGTGTGTACTAGTACATTATTATATTAAAAGAAATACACCACATCATTATTATTATTTTTTTTTTACATTGCTAGTTGGATCTCTTAGCACCTGTTTTCTCAGCAGCTTTAGATTAACTCCAGTTCCTTCTCTCTTATATTAAAAGACAAGAAGGCTACCAAGTCATTGCTTGAAAAAGGAGCAGGGTGAGCTTAAGGGCCCTTTCACACAGGCCGATCCCGTGATGACCCGTTCCTTTCATATCTGCTTGCTCAGCGGGGATCGCTTCGTTGATCCCCGCTGAGCTGGCGGATGACAGGGTGGTCCCTGCACACTGTGCAAGGAACGGCCCTGTCAGATCTCCACTCTCCTCTATGGGGGGATCGGATGAACACTGACCGTCTGTCCGTGTTCACCCGATCCGATCCGCAGACGGATGGAAAAATATGATCTTCCTCTGTCTGCAGAAACGGAGCATAGCAGCGACCGATGAGATCGGGTGTCAGCGGATGTTCATCCGCTGACACCCGCTATCCCATAGGGATACATGTATGTCCCTTTTTCATCCGTAAACGGATGGATGAAAAAATGGACATATGGTCCGCATGTGTGAAAGGGCCCTTACTGTTGCAAAAAGTGACAAGAATTCACCTTCCTCTACTACCTCTCTTTTATGACCTTTGACAATGAAATACTCCACAATGCCAGCAGCTACAGAGGTCAGTAAATGCTGGTTTTAAAGTTTATTTACTGTTTGTTTGAATATGGGTTACTCAAATGTCTATAGCCTATTTATAGATTCACTTTGTTGTATCAGTGATCAGATTCAAACATCCAAGGTACATCTAGATCTGGTTGGTGGTTGTGAGGAACTTCTTTTATGCATCATGCTTTCTGTATGTGAGAAAGTAGGATCCTAAAATAGGTGTGTTTGAGCATTGGCTCACTTGTATTACAAACAGGTAAGCAAAATGCTTTACTAGATTACCAGGACACTGACTAAATGTAATAGGGCTGCTTTGTGCACCACATCAATGCTTGAATGAAAAATTTCAAGTTGATCTTTCCCCACTTTTTCTAAAATTCACATCCACATACAGCTATGCATGCTTAGATGAAATCACCTTGCATTCAGTAGTTAAAGAAACATAAATTTTTTTGCTTTTGCTTCCAATTACTGTTTTTCCACTTCCTGGTTTCTTAAAGGAAGAGTAGGGAGGGACAAAGCTCTTTTGGTCCTACTTCTCCTGTGGATCACAGAAGTGAACTTTGACCCAATGGGCTAAAGCCTGCTGTCAGTTGATGTTGTCCTGGCTCTGGAGAGATCCCGACTTTAATGTCGGGATTCACACAGATTCCAGAGCAGCAGCTGGCTCAGCCCCTCAGCGCACCACCGAGAGCATGAGCCACACGTTCCCACTCCCCTTCCCAGCCCAGCTCTCCAGTGATAACTGCTCACTGAAGAACTAAAACTGTGCATTCAGCGGTCTTTAATCACGCAGTTAATAGAGCCAGCAGGGGACAGCACCTAGCTAAATATGTATGTTTGTTTCTTTTTTATTAATCCCACACTTCTCTTTTTAACCACTTCAATACTGGGCACTTTCACCCCCTTCCTGCCCAGGCCAATTTTCAGCTTTCAGCGCTGTCGCACTTTGAATGACAATTGCGTGGTCATGCAACGCTGTGCCCAAACTGAATTTTTATATATTTTTAAAACAGATAGAGCTTTCTTTGGGTGGACTTTAGTCACCACTGAGTTTTTGATTTTTTGCTAAACAAATGGAAAAGGACAGAAAATTGTGAAAAAAAAAAAAAAGTTTTTCTTAGTTTCTGTTACAAAAATGTGTAAATAAGTAATTTTTCTCCTTTACTGATGTGCACTGATGATGCCGTACTAATGAGGAGGCACTAATATGCAGCACTGATAGGCGGCACTGATGGGCAGCCTTTATGGGCACTGATGGGCATGGGTAGGACTAGGCAGCAATAATGGGCACTGATAAGCGGCACTGACAGATGGCACTGATGAGGAGGCACTGAAAGGCATCACTGATGGGCACTGATTGGCATCACCAGTGGGTATTACGGGACGGCACAAATGGGCATTACTGGTGGGCACTGTCAGGCATCGCTGATAATCGGTTCATTGATTATCAGTGCAGATCCCCCATGTCAGGAAAGCCTCTTATCGGCTCTCTTCTACGCACCAGCTGTCAGTGTGAGTAGAGGAATGCTGATAACCGGCACTTCCTATTTACACTGTGATAAGCTGTGATTGGACACAGCTGTTCACATGGTAAAGAAACTACTTCATAGGCTCTTTATTGTGCCCGGAGATTCAGTGTTTCCGAGCAACACACCGTACTACTGGTCACCGCGCTGCATGCCCCCGGGAGCACGCAGGAGCGGCTTGTTCTGAAGGATGTCATATGACTCCCAGTCAGAATAATGACAAAGCAAAATGATGGCCTGGCGGGAAGGTGTTGATGCAACCCTGGCCTCACAACTGCATCCTAGGAACTTCCTGTCACATATACCAGGAGGTATACCCACAGTTCTAGACAGGTTTCTAGGAAGTAAAGCGAGATGGATTCATCTCTCCTTAGTAAAAAAGGTTAGAGTGAGATGAATAGGGAAACAAAGGTAATTAAGGGTTGCAAAGAATAAAAAAAAGTATGTGTTAGATTAGATTGCAGCTACTAAACATGGGGAACTTCAGTCTTTAAAAAAAAAAAAAAGTCAGCAGCTATAAATACTGCGGCTGCTGACTTTCAGAAAATGAGGGCGTGGAGTTCAGTGCTGTTTTCCAGCAGCCGGTTCTTATTGCTGCATGTCATCTTTGATATGGGAGCTGGCTGTGACTTGTTGATGATTCACAACTGGCTCCCCACTGTGCAAGCATAAGATTGTGTGATGCTGTGGGACTGGTGCAGCCTCCAAAGACAAACAAGGTGTGTCCCAGGAGGCTGCGGGTGGGGAATGTGGGCAGGGGAGTGTCCCTTAGGGCACATCATTCTCACCTAGGTGAGAATTAAGGAAGTGAGTGCCATGTCATTAAAGGCAACTGCCCCCCATAATAATAATATATATATATATATATATATATATATATATATATATCTAAAGGGTTGGGGGGTGAAAGTCTGCTTTAAGTCCAAAACAGGTTGACTGTACTCCCTGTATGCATTTCTAGACTTAATTTTCAATTTTGCCTGGAGTGTACATTTAATTATGTTTTCCACTGGTTACTGACCTGCAACAAAGCTGTAATTTGCAACATCTGTTGTTCGAACTTAACCAATAAATACTTTCATCACTCATTGTGGCAGTTTCCACTGATGTTAATGCAAAACTGAGAGTGCTGCTAAGTTTTCTAATTAATTTGAACTAGTCACAAACACATCTATTTTTATCTATATAGCTGACTGCCTAGGTGCACAGCAGTAATTGATTGTCCAAATGTAATATATTTTATGTTTATAACTTTGCCAAATTGCTGTGATATATAAAATTATATATACACTGACCGGTCACTTTATTAGGTACACCTGTTCACTTGCTTGGTACCACAAATTGCTAATCAGCCAATCACATGGCAGCAACTCAATGCATTTAGGCACCTAGTCGTGGTGAAGACAACATGCTGAAGTTCAAACTGAGCATCAGAAAGGGGATTTAAAGTGGAGTTTCCACCAAAAATACAAAATAGCATTATTGTGCATATAATAGGCTAAAAAAAAAACATTTGAAAAAAATTATTTTTTACTCACTTGGAAGTACCTGTTGCTATGCGGTCCCACGAAATCTGCCTTCTGAATCACCTTGGATTCTGACATCATCTCCCTCAGCTCCTCAGCTCCCTACTGCTCCTGGGAAATGTGTGTCATCATTTCCCAGGATGCAGTGCGCTTCCCCTATGGCTAGAATCACTCGTCAATACAATCCAGGAAGTAAATACTTGTGGGCTTCACATGCCCACAAGCAAAATAAAAACTTCAGCAAAGATTTTTTTAAAGTCTCTTTATGCAGTAACTCGGCAGATCGGCGGCGGTTTTTAAAATAGTAATTCATCTTATATGTACCACTGTATTGAATGCTGAAATAACATGCTTTTAAAAAATGAAAATTGTGATTGGAACCCTACTTTAAGTGACTTTGAACGTGGCATGGGTGTTGGAGTCTGGATTTCAGTGGTGCCATTCAAATGGTAGGGTCATGCCGCGTACACACGCTCGGAATTTACAACAACAAATGTTCGATGGGAGCTTGTTGTCAGAAATTCCGACCGTGTGTAGGCTCCATTGGACATTTCGTGTCGGAATTTCCGATAACAAAAATTTGAGAGCTGGTTCTCAAATTTTCCAACAACAAAATCCATTCTTGTAAATTCAGAGCGTGTGTAGACAATTTCAACGCACAAAATTCCACACATGCTTTGAATCAAGTACGAGATGGAAGCGCTCGGTCTGGTAAAACTAGCGTTTGTAATGGAGATAGCACATTCGTCACGCTGCAAAGAGCAGTAACGGACTGAAAAGCATGAGGCTGAAAAGTGTGAATCGTCTCTCACCAAACTTCTACTAACACGAGATTAGCAGAAGGAGCCCAAAGGGTGGTGCACTTGGTATTGAACTTCCCTTTTATAGTGCCGTCGTACGTGTTGTACGTGACCACGTTCTTAGCGATCGGAATTTCCGACAACATTTGTGCGACCGTGTGTATGCAAGAGAAGTTTGAGCCAACACCCGTCTGAAAAAAATCCACGGTTTTGTTGTCGGAATGTCCAATCGTGTGTACGCGGCATTAGAATTTGGCGTAAACAACATGAAAGCATGGATTTATCCTACCTTGGTTCAGGCTGGTGGTGTAATGGTGTGGGGGAAATTTTCTTGGCACACTCTGGGCCCTTAATTCCCAATTGAGCACCGTTTAAACTCCACGGCCTACCTGAGTATTGTTGCTGACCATGTCCATCCCTTTATGACTACAATGTACCCATCTTCTGATGGCTCCTTCCAGCAGGATAATACACCATGTCACAAAACTCAAATCATCTCACCACTGGTTTCATGAACATGACAATGAGGTCACTGTACTCCAATGGCCTTCACAGTCATCAGATCTCAATCCAATATAGCATCTTTGGGATGTGGTGGAATGGAAGATTCCCATCATGGATGTGCAGCCGACAAATATGCAGCAACTGTGTGATGCTATCATGTCAATATGGACCAAATGAGGAATGTTTCCAACACCTTGTTGAATCTATGCCACAAAGAATAAAGGCAGTTCTGAAAGCAAAAGAGGGTCCAACCCGGTACTAGCAAAGTTTACCTAATAAAGTGGCCCGTAAGTGTGTGTGTGTATATATATATAGCGCACCAACCCCAGACTTTACCTGCTTTTCTTCTGCTTGGCTCCTCCGCAGGAAAAGAATGAGGCACACCGCACCACAAGCCCGTACCCTCCTGGATGGGAGGTTGAGCGGTGTTAGTTTCTCGGGCCTGCTTGCGACTGGTGTAAAAGGCCTCCAGTGCTGACCTTGTTTCTGCGGTAGTCAGAAACAAGTCTTTAATTCTCCCCAGTAAGCAACTGTCCACACCAACTGAAAGGTCCAACACTTATTTATTCCTTCTTGCACAATAAACAGTCTCTTTAAGAGCAGACGGGTTGAGACAAACACGGGTCAGATAAGGTGGGAGGAGGTCCAGGCACAAACTTAAATTTGTGTTTCTCCTGTTCTGAATAGCACGAACAGGCTTGGCGCACGTTCTCTGCCACCGACCATGAAGGGGTCTCTGCCACAGACCAGGTGAATAAGGGCCTCTGCCACAGGCCCGGTTGTTGGGTTTCTGCCACCGACCTGATTCACGATAAATTACCTTCTAGAAGTAATGACCCCTGTCAGGGAAAGGACATCCATCCGGAGAGTTACCAGAGGCCCCACCGTCACCAGCAATACTGTACTGGGTCTTCGGGAAGGGTCACCTCCCTGGCCTCCTCGTCCTAGATTCAGGCACCCACTCCAGGGGGCACCCTAGGAGTCCTCGATCCCTTGTGGGACCCAGTCGAAGGTACTGGGCCCCGGACCTCTCTCAAAGTACCTCACCCCAGACTAAAGGTGTCTGAGATGGAACAGCAGCTCCGTCTCTGGGCCTTGGGCACCCAGAGACCACCCAACCAGGCCTCCGGGCCTAGGGCACCTGGAGGTGACACACACGCACCCAGGCTTAAGGTGCCTGAGTGCGGAACCAACGACCTCTCTGGAAGATGGCCGCCCCCTTTTTATATCCTCTCCCGACAGGCACAGCAGGTTCCCCGCCCCGCCGTACTGCTGCCGAGAGGAGACAAAAAGGACACTGCAGTTCAACCCGGGCCCAAGGCAACAGCGCCACCTACAGGCCCCAGTGAACTTACACACCAGTACTATCTCTCAGGGATAGAAATGGTCCATGAGACCTAACAATTAGTGCATCTGAGCCTGGTTACCACTCAGATGCTTCCCGCTAAATGTAACCACCCGCTACATATATATATATATGTCTTTCTGTGTTGGAAAATAAAACTTCAAATGTATAAATATCTTATTTTTCTAATGCCCCGTGAAAATGCACATACTTTATCAGTATACAGTGTGATTTATTAAAGTGGAATTGTTTCCATAAAGCTAAATACATAGTTAAAATATGCAAATTCTCTTAACTGTCAAAATACATACCACATACCAGGAAGTGCACTGCTATTTTTCATAGTAATGCTTTGGCATAATTTGACATTTCATGATGTTCCCTACGACATAGAAAATCTTTAATTTTTGAGTTCAGATCCACTTGATTTTATGAATGTTTTATGAATATATCATTAGATGTGTGCATTTTATATCTGCCCACTGTTCTGTTTTCAAATAAATATATAGCGATTATGTATATATTTATCATTATTAGTCTAAAATGTTGATTAAGAGGCTCATTAACTAATAGTTAGGTGTGGGAGGCCAAGAATAAGGCTGGAGCTGAAGCTAACATTTGCCTAATAGAGCTTCCTGGGTTTTGGGGCTGACATTGCATTCATATCTTAGGCTGCATTCACACCTGAGCGTTTTGTAGCCTGAAGCCTGAAGCTACAAAATGCTAGAGGGGAAAAAATACATTATTCTCTATGGAGATGGTTCACATCTCCACTCCAAAACGCCTGAAGCCGAACGCCTGAAGCTCAAACAAGTTCCGGACCCTTTTTTGTCATGCGAATCGGGCAGATTTGGGTGTTTTTCTGCTTTTTACATTGGTGACCCTTGGACCTGTACAAAATCGCGGTAAAAAATGCGGAAAATAACGCCACAAAAAACACCGTAAAATCGCGGTAAAATTGCGCGACTTTCTGCCTGAAAACACTTAGTTCAGGTGTGAATGGGGCCTTACAGTGGTATTATTCTCAAAACCTACTATGTAATATAATGCAGCTTACCAATCATTAACTAGATGTGGTTGCTGCATTTGTTTTCTTTTTTTTTTTTTCCTCTGTTTTTACCTGGTGATCTGGCCAGTAAGACACCTCCTGTACTCAGGTGCCTACACTCTGGATGAATGAGTACAGGGGGCACCTTTAGACAGTAGCTTTGTCAGTCTTGGAGGAGGATAGTGTTAAATGAGAAGTTTGGGAATCCGTTTCTTTTTTAATCATATATACCTAGCTGGATGCAGCATCAGTCCAATGCTGCATCTGTCCCCCGCCGGCTCTAACACTGAGAACCGAGCAATCTAACACCGCCAGTCACCAGCTCTCTGCTCTGCCCCCCACGCTTACTATAGCGCTGGGCTGTGGATTGTTGTCACAGTCTTACCCAAGCCTGGACCGGCTCTGTGACGGCAGCAGACAGCGGACTTTAGCACACTGTCTGTTGAAAACTGATCACAGGAGTGCAAAACGGTCTGCACTCATGTGATCCACAAGAGAACTACAGCCAAATGAGCTTTGGCTGTACTTCTCCTTTAAATATACAAGCAGATTTAGATACACTAACAAATTAAAGCCAAACTCCAGCTAACATTTTTAAAGCAGTTATAGTTTTTCCCTTTTTGAAATAAATTATTTACATAAATAAATAAAAGTTGATCACTGTAAGCACCCTTGTCAGTGGTAAATGGTTTGTCTGAATCCTGTGCTACACCTGCAGAACAGCTTGTTTTGAAAGACAACAGACTTTCTGGCAGGATGACTAGGTGAAAACAAGGGAAGCCTAAAAAAGAAAACAAATGCAGTCATCACACCTAAGATTTGGTAAGCTGCGATATAACATATGCTTTCTTTTGGGATTAATAATGCTTTACTGCAATATGTGTAAGGCACCTCCATTTCTTTCCTTTCTTTTAATTTTATGTAAGCTTATGTGAGGGGGTTAGCTCGGCAGCGGGTGTGTGTGACCCCCGGGATGGGCTCCCCACACAAAACAGGCCCAGCAAACGGAGGTTGTGGTTTTCAAAATCAAAAAGGTGCGGTTTATTTTCTATTTACAGTGACAAAACACAGCAAAGCAAAAGAAACATAACCAAAATAAATCCTGGTCAAGTTGACCTCTGACTAAACATACAGGTTTCCTAACTAACAACTGGGATCAGCCTAGTGCTGTCCTAGTCCCTAAGTCCCTGGTTTAGTAAAAGTCCAAACAAATAGCCACACAGGCTTTGCCTCACCGCACAGGGGTTCACTCTCCCTAGACAGTCCACACAGGTCTGGTTCCAGGCATGAGCTAACATCTAATGAAGCTGGGAGTTCTTATAGAGGCCTAAATGAGCTGACAAGGTTCAGCTGGTCTCCTCATCTCTGTCTGCACGACGCCCCACACTCTCCCTAGAGGTATGAGTCATCCATGAGCCCACTAGCCTTAGCTGGGCTTATACAACTCTCCACCTAGTTGTATAAGTCAGCGTAAAGCCTGAATCTGGGCGAAATATATCTACCCCCCTGGATGCAACCAGGTGACTTTACCTTCCTGCTGTCACATACCCCCCCCTCTTGTTTTAACCTCGGGGTTGGAACACCAGCAATCAGGCATTCATGTACTCGAGACAAAGCATCCACATTCCCCATTTGAACGCCAGGGCAATGCTTTACTGTGAAGTTGAATTCCTGGAGGGCCAGGAACCACCTATTCACTCTTCTATTTGTTTCCTTGTTTTGAGCCATCCACTTTAACGGAGCGTGATCCGTAACCATGTCAAAGTGCCTACCTAGCAGGTAGTACCGAAGGGAATCTAGAGCCCACTTCACCGCTAAACACTCCTTTTCAACGGTGGCGTAATTTACCTCATGGGACTTCAATTTTCTGCTGAGGTAAATGACTGGGTGCTCTTCCCCGTTCCAGACCTGGGACAATACTGCTCCTAACCCCACATCTGACGCATCACTTTGTACGACAAAGTCTTTAGAGAAGTCGGGTGAGTACAACACTGGCTGGCTACATAAGGCTTGTTTCAAGAATTGGAATGCTGCCTCAGCCTCGGGGGTCCATTTAATCATGACCGACCCTTTCCCCTTCGTCAGGTTGGTTAGGGGCACAGCCTTAGAAGCAAAGTGGGGAATGAATCGCCGATAATACCCAGCGATTCCCAGAAAGGCTCGTACCTGCTTCTTGCTGTTGGGACGTGGCCAACTCTGGATGGCCTCGACTTTGTTGAGTTGGGGTTTTATTACTCCCCTCCCAATGGTGTACCCAAGATATTTGGCCTCCTCCTGCCCAATGGTACACTTCTTGGGGTTAGCCGTAAACCCCGCTTCCCGAACAGAGTCCAGGACTGCTTGCACTTTTGGCAGATGTGAGGCCCAATCTGTGCTATGGACAATTACGTCATCCAGGTAAGCCGCAGCATACTTCCGATGGGGCCTCAGCATCTGGTCCATTTTCCGCTGGAATGTGGCCGGCGCATTCTGTAACCCGAACGGCATTCTTTTATATTGGAACGCCCCGTCTGGGGTTACAAATGCGGTTTTCTCTTTGGCCGACTTGGCCAGGGGGATTTGCCAATACCCTTTTGTGAGGTCAAGAGTCGTCATGTATCGGGCTGTTCCCAGCCGGTCGATCAACTCATCTATACGTGGCATGGGGTAGGTGTCAAATTTTGTAACTTTGTTCAACTGACGAAAATCGTTACAAAATCGCCAGCTCCCATCCGGTTTAGGCACCAACACGATGGGACTAGACCAATCACTTTGGGACTCCTCTATCACCCCTAAGTTCAGCATTTTCTGTACTTCCTCCCGTATTGCCTCCCGTCGAGCCTCTGGGATCCGATAGGGTTTTAACTTCACCCTTTCACCGGGCGGGGTAATGATGTCATGCTCTACCCCAGATGTTTGTCCCGGCAGCTCAGAGAATACCTCCTTGTTGCGAAGCACAAACTCCTTAACCTCCTGTTGTTGGGGTTGTGACAAGGTGGCTGCTATTCCAACCTCAGGAATCACGCAACCAGTTTGAGCTGGTGACCAAGTGTCTGCGACTAGGGACTCTCTATCCCTCCAGGCTTTCAACAGATTAACGTGATAGATCTGTTCGGGCTTTCGCCTTCCTGGTTGTCTGACCTTGTAATTCACTTCGCTCACTTTTTCCATTATCTCGTAGGGGCCTTGCCATTTGGCAAGGAATTTACTTTCAACCGTAGGGACAAGTACCAATATCCTATCCCCCGGGGAAAAGGTACGGGTCTTGGCTCCACGGTTGTACACTCTCTGCTGTGCCAACTGCGCTTGGGCCAAATGTTCCTTCACGATGGGCATTACCTGTGCAATTCGATCTTGCATCAGGGCGACATGCTCAATCACACTCCTGTGGGGAGAACTCTCACTTTCCCAAGTTTCCTTGGCAATATCCAACAGCCCTCTTGGGTGTCTCCCATACAGTAACTCAAAGGGGGAGAATCCCGTAGAGGATTGGGGCACCTCCCTAATAGCAAACATCAAATAAGGAAGTAAACAGTCCCAATCCTTTCCATCTCTATCCACCACTTTCTTCAACATTTGTTTTAGGGTTTTGTTGAATCTTTCAACCAGCCCATCGGTTTGGGGGTGATACACAGACGTACGCAATTGCGTCACTTTGAACAATTTACACAGCTCTTTCATAACCCGGGACATAAAGGGTGTACCTTGGTCCGTGAGCAGTTCTTTACAAATACCCACCCGGCTAAAAACAAGAGATAGCTCTTTGGCTATGGTTTTGGCCGAGGTATTTCGGAGAGGGATCGCTTCTGGATAACGGGTGGCATAGTCCATTATAACTAATATGTACTGGTGCCCCCTAGCGGACTTGATTAAAGGACCTACCAAATCCATGGCGATCCTCTCAAACGGGACCTCAATGATGGGTAGAGGGACCAGCGGGCTACGGAAATGTGGCATCGGGGCCAACCTCTGACACACAGGGCAGGAGGAACAATAATTTTCTACGTCCTTCATCACCCCCGGCCAATAGAATCTCTGTAATACCCTCTCTCGGGTTTTCTCTGTCCCCAGATGACCTCCAAGAATGTGCCCATGGGCCAACTCCAACACCAACTTCCTGTAAGGTTTGGGCACCACAAGCTGCTCAACGGTTTCTTCTGCCCTTTTTGCCACCCGATACAGTAGGTCCTTCTCTACGCTGAAGTATGGGTAAGTGCAGGTATTATCTGGGTTCACTAACTCGCCATCTATTTTCACTACGTTTTCCCGTGCCTTTATTAGGGCGGGGTCTTTCAACTGTTCTGTGGCAAAGTTTTCCCTGTGAACCTCAAGATCAGAAAACTCCACAGACGGTAGGTTTTCGTCTGAGGAGGTGGGCTCCTCTCCAGTTTCTTGAGTCTCCCCTGCCAATACTGATAAGGGAAATTCCGGAGAGTCCTCACCACTCTCAGGGGAGTTCTGGCTATCACATTCCTGGTACATAGGGGCACCAGTGAGGGGCTCAGGATCATCCCACAGTTCCCAGAACTTCGGAAAATCCCTTCCCACAATGGCGTCATGCGGTAACTGAGATACTAAGCCCACTGGATGAGAGAGGGTACCTTTGGGGGTCTCGAAACACACTGTAGTCACTGGATACTCTCGGGTGTCCCCATGCACACAAATAACAGCTACCTTGCTATTCCCAGAGACCTCTGTTTTAACTAACTCAGCCTTTATCAGGGTCACAAGGCTACCTGAATCCAGCAATACCACAACATTTCTACCATTAACACACATTTTGCATAAATGTTTCTCAGTTCCTCGAATGGCAGTGCATGCGACTGTCGCACACAGCGACTGACGTCTGCCCGTCAGAAAGTCACACTGCATGGGTTCCTCCACAACCGGGCAATTGGCTGCAATATGTCCCGCTTGCCGGCAGCGGTAGCAAACGATCCTTCTTGCCGCCTCTTGAGCCGCTGATTTCCCAGGCTGTTCTCGCCAAACTTGGGGTAGAGCTCCCACCCTCTCACTCTCTCCACCCTCACCCCTTGGAATCCTCTTATCCGCCCCTGGGGATGGTCTGGTCTTAGGGTGGAAAGTCCGAGTGTCTCTGGAAGAGGCCGTCAGGTTCTCTGTAGCCAAGTATTTCTCCACACGATCCACAAGACCATCGGCCGTCTCTGGGTCTCCATGGCTTACCCACTTTTGGATGGCAGTAGGAAGAGCTCTCAAAAACCGATCCATTACAACACGTTCCACAATCTTTGGTGCGGACAAAGTCTCTGGCTGTAGCCACTTTCTGCTCAGGTGAATGAGATCATACATTTGAGACCTGGGGGGTTTTCCAAGCTGGAAAGTCCAGTTATGCACACGCTGAGCCCGGACAGCCTGGGTGACACCCAGCCTTGCCAATATTTCAGCTTTTAGCATCACATAGTCTTTTGCTTGGTTAGGCTCTAGGTCATAGTAAGCTTTCTGCGATTCACCAGTTAACAGAGGAGCCACCAGTCCAGCCCACTGCTCCTCAGGCCACTTTTCCCTTTCAGCGGTCCTTTCAAATGTGGTCAAAAATACCTCTGGATCATCCTCTCCAGTCATTTTTGTCAATAAACGATTCACCCCAAAGGACGCGGTATTAGTGGGACGGCTTTCCTCACTGGTCTGCGGACGTTGCTGCATTACTGCTTCCATCTGTTGTTGTAGTCTCTGCTCTTGCTTCTGCAACAGGTCTATGAAGCGGGCCTCAGATTGCTGCTGGGCTCGTTGCTGAGCCTCCAGACTCTGTTGCAAAGTTGCGTTTGTCTGCTGCTGGGCTGCAAGGCTCTGTTGTTGAGCTGCAAGGCTCTTTTGCAAACCTGCATTTGTCTGCTGTTGATTGGCATTTGCTAGAGCCAGCTGCTTCAGTATCTCCTCCATGCTGGCTTAAAAAAAAACTGCCACTGGTTCTCCACCAACTGTGAGGGGGTTAGCTCGGCAGCGGGTGTGTGTGACCCCCGGGATGGGCTCCCCACACAAAACAGGCCCAGCAAACGGAGGTTGTGGTTTTCAAAATCAAAAAGGTGCGGTTTATTTTCTATTTACAGTGACAAAACACAGCAAAGCAAAAGAAACATAACCAAAATAAATCCTGGTCAAGTTGACCTCTGACTAAACATACAGGTTTCCTAACTAACAACTGGGATCAGCCTAGTGCTGTCCTAGTCCCTAAGTCCCTGGTTTAGTAAAAGTCCAAACAAATAGCCACACAGGCTTTGCCTCACCGCACAGGGGTTCACTCTCCCTAGACAGTCCACACAGGTCTGGTTCCAGGCATGAGCTAACATCTAATGAAGCTGGGAGTTCTTATAGAGGCCTAAATGAGCTGACAAGGTTTAGCTGGTCTCCTCATCTCTGTCTGCACGACGCCCCACACTCTCCCTAGAGGTATGAGTCATCCATGAGCCCACTAGCCTTAGCTGGGCTTATACAACTCTCCACCTAGTTGTATAAGTCAGCGTAAAGCCTGAATCTGGGCGAAATATATCTACCCCCCCCTGGATGCAACCAGGTGACTTTACCTTCCTGCTGTCACACTTAGTACAGACTTTTGTTACAATTTATTACTTTCAAGCTAAAATACCGTACTGTATTCATATTAGTAGTTCCAAAACGACACTGTTACATTATGTTAAACTTTCAGTAAACATGTGGTGCAATTTGTAATCCAGGACATTGTTACCGTTTGAAATGGTTACTACAATAAAGCCCTGTACACACGGCCGGAAATCCCGTCAGGAAAAAACGTTGGTTTTCCTGACGGGATTCCTGGCAAGCTTTTCTTGCTCGCCGAGTGTACACATGGCACATTCAAAAGAACCGCCGTTCTTTTGAATGGCAAGAACGCGGTGATGTCATCGACTACGACGAGCATGCGCTCGTCACATTCCATGCCGTTGCTGCCATCTTGCTTCACCCTACACTACCCTTGTAAGCTACCGCGCATGCGTTGAAGTCTCATCGAGCATGCACGAGCTTACCTGGGACAGATAAGCGTACACTCTCACGGTTTTCTCGGCAGAAAACACTTGCCGAGAATCCCGGCGGTGAAAAATAGAGAGCAGGTTCTCTATTTTTCTCGTCAAGATTCCCGGCAGTTTTCCCGACGAGAAACCATATACACGGCCGGTTTTCTCGGCAAGAAGCTCTCCCAGCAGTTTTCTTGCCGAGAAAACCGGTCGTGTGTACGAGGCTTTACACATTTAGCAGCAGCTAAAAGCAAAGTACAAATTCACACTTCTCAGCTTTATAGAGAAAGCATAGTATACTAAATCTCTTTTGATAACGTAAAGAAATAAACAAAATAAATCTGCCCAAAACACAGTTGCGGTATTCAAGTAAACCCAACATTGGTAGCCAGTAATAACTTGACTACAGGTACGTATCAGATCTGGATGATGTCCTAAAATCTCACTTTTAGAGCATTCACCGTAGAAGTAGTCTATTTAAAGGTGTTTATTTATAATTTTGTGTACAATTTAAGTAATTATACAGAGTTAGGCCCCTTTCACACTGAGGCGTTTTTACCGCGTTTTCGCGGTAAAAATAGCGCTGTAATAACGCCTGAAATAATCCTGCCCCAGCATTCTCAATGTGAAAGCCCTGAGGGCTTTCACATTGAGGCGTTTTGCTGGCTGGGCATTGAAAAAAATCCTGCAAACAGCTTTTTTAGAGCAACTTTAGGGCGCATAAAATAGCGCTGTAAAAACGCCTATCCCCATTGAAATGAATGGGATTCGCGGTAAAAACGCGGTAAAAACGCATAGGCATAAGCGTTATGTTAAAAAATAACGCTAACGCCTATGCGTTTTTTACCGCGTTTTTACCGCGTTCGCGCTAATTTTAGCGCGAACGCGGTAAAATCGCGGTAAAAACGCATAGGCGTTAGCGCTATTTTTACCGCGATCGCGGTAAAAACGCGGTAAAATCGCGGTAAAATAGAGGTACAAAATCCCATAATTTTTGAGCGTTTTTTCAACGCCTCAGTGTGAAAGGGGCCTAAGGTACCTACATAAAATAAATAATATGTTATCAGGAAGTGGGAAGTCATCCTGAACACACACTTCGCAGCAAAACATTAAAGAAAACAGAAAGCAAACATAACTACAGCAACACAGATCCATTTACACTCACCCCCATCCTCCGGGTTCACAACATTTTGAACTCTTGCACAGAACCACATTACTAATAAAATTATAGCAAGAGAGGCACATTAATACTTAATATCAGAAACACATTTATTAATATTTATAAAGTTAGGGTCACTGGGTATCAAAACAGAACTAAGATCATATGGCCTTTTTTTCCCACGTTCTTCAGTTTGCTAAGAAAACCAGTGTGTGGCATTTCAATTGGCCATAGAAGATAGTTTTTTTCTTTTGTTTTACAATGCATGTCATTAGACAGACAGCTCTGATTTGATCTGTCTCAAGAAAATAACAACAACGAGATAGGAAGTTTCAATGCCAAAGCTGAACTCCATGCAAACAGCTGAATTCCACCAAATAAAATACATATGGGAGTTGTTTACCTGTCAAAGGATTTGTATTTTTGTTCCTCCAGTCCTGAGATTTATACAACTCTGGCACACAGCACAGAACTGTCTAGCAGGGAAGGGGAGCAGATCTTTCTCTGCTGCAGTCTCACTTTCACTTACAGAACCCTCCCCCTCCCCAGCCTTTGACTGGACAATCATACCTCCAACTTTTCGAGATGGGAACAAGGGAAAACTACTAGCAAAACTATGTCGGCATAGGACACGCCACGTCCCCTTAAATGAGAATTACCGTATTTATTGGCGTATAACACGCGCCGGCGTATAACACGCACCTCAAGTTTAGGAGGGAATTCTAAGGAAAAAAACTTTTAGGAGGGAAGTGTAAGGAAAAAAACTTACATTTAAATGCCCATCAATGCAGCCTTATCAGTGTCCATCTGCAGCCTTGTCCATCATTGCAGCCTTGCCCAGTGCCTTTGCAGCCTTGCCCAGTGTCCATCTGCAGCCTTGCCCAGTGTCCATCTGCAGCCTTGCCCAGTGCCTTTGCATTTGCAGCCTTGCCCTGGCCTGATTAAAATTTGACGCCGATTTCCGCCTACTGTGAGGGCAGCCGAGATACAGAAAGCCGAGTGTACTTCGGCTAGACTCGGCTCTGCTCACAGTCCCGCCCATCTCCACTGATTGCGAGAGGAGCTGAGATACACAAAGCCAAAGTACACTTGGCTTTACTCGGCTCCTCTCGCAGTCACGCCCACCTCCATTGATTGCGAGCGCCGCTGACATACAGAAAGCCGAGTGTACTTCGGCTAGACTCGGCTCTGCTCACAGTCAGGGGCGGGACTGCGAGAGGAGCCGAGACTAGCCGAAGTACACTCGGCTTTCTGTATGTCAGCGGCGCTCGCAATCAGTGGAGGTGGGCGTGACTGCGAGAGGAGCAGAGTAAAGCCAAGTGTACTTTGGCTTTGTGTATCTTGGCTCCGCTCGCTCACAATCAGCGGAGGATCGACGGGGATTGGCGTATAACACGTGCAATAGGTTTGGAGAATGAAGCAGTTTGAACCAGTCGGTAATGGGCAAATTACCACTAATTCCAATCACATCCCGGTTAATTTGAAAAATTAAGAGAAAAATTGCCCCTGGGATAGTGTGGATTGAAAAAATGACGTGGATTGCCACCAAGAGATATATAAAAGTAAAAAAGTTTTATTTGTACATATTGTCACATGATTTAGCAAAAAATAAAGAGGTTTAAAAACAAGAATTGACATGCATTTATGTTGAGACCAAATACATACAGTCGCCCTATGCTTGTGACATATCAGTCAATTTGTACATAGCGGCGAAAAGCAATTGGCATATAACACGCACCCACCATTTTCCCCTGATTTTAAGGGCAAAAAAGTGCATGTTATACGCCGATAAATACAGTATATAAAAAAAATAAAAAATTAAACCCACACGTGCATTTTTTACCACTACTATTCCTTTATCCTGGCTTTTGACATTTATAAATGCAGCAATTTAGAAAGGTTTAGTGCTGAGAAACACTGTTTAAAAGATAAATAGTGCATTTTATATGCAAATATATAGACCAGACAAAAATGAGGGACAAATGAGGAGGAAAGCGGGACAGAGGGACATTGCTCCAAATCAGGGACAGTCCCTCGAAATCAAGGTCAGTCCCTCGAAATCAGGGACAGTTGGGAGCCATGGACAATAAAAGGCGGGGAAGCATATCAATAAGTTCATCTCCTTGTCACTTTGCACACTGAAATATTTTGTTTCGGAATTTTGTTTTCTTCCAAAAAATGAATTTATTTCGTTACTCCCGAAATTCGTTTTTATTTATTTAGTTTTTCGTTAAAAAATGCATTCGTCCGAAAATCCGAATTAATTAAAGTAAAAGTCCAGCCTGAGCTTTTTAGGCTGGGCTTCTCCTCTGGGTCACAGGAGTGCAATTAGTTTTGCACTCCTGTGACCCGTTTTCAGCGGAGAGCGGTCTGAAGTCCACTCTCCGCTGACATCACTGCCATCAGTCGGGGCAGCGCGTCATCACGACTTCCAAGACGGGATCCGCCAGCTGCCCTGATTGATGACAGTCTCGGCGTATCAGCGAGCCCCTGAGACAGCCTCTCCCTGCCCCTCCACAGCTCAGCTCTGCAATGAGGGTAGATAAGCAGAGAGGAAAGCTGCTGACTGTCAGTCAGCAGCTTTCCTCTCGGGAATCTGTGAGAACCGAGCCAATGGCGATGTTCAGTGGCTCGGTTCTCAGTGCAGAGACACCGGGGGACAGATGGAGCATCGGTCTGATGCTCCATCCACCGAGGTAAGTATGAATCAAGAAAAAAAAGAAAACCCATACTTCTCTTTTAAGGTAGAATCTGTCATTGAAGGCTTATGGTGTCTGTCGAATGTTCTAAGAAGATTAGACGGAGCAGCTAAACTGTACGACGCCGCAATCGTACATTTCCGGTTGAATGTTCTGCCTACAAGCTATAGTAGAATTCTAATGTTGTATAACTAGTAATAATTATATTTCGTAATTATTATTACTAGTCAACCAACATTAGAATTCTTCTATAGCCTATGGGCGGAGCATTTCACCATAAATGTCCGCCCGCTGCGATCGTATGTTTTTAGCTGCTTCGTTAAATCTTCGTATCTCTATAATGTCGAATCTTTTCTCTCTATGTAGAATAATCTTGGACTAATAGAGTTAAGGTTAGGCACATTCGACCACAGGTTCGATAGACACAGATTGTTATTGTCAGCGTCATGTCGAATCTCCTATCTATATCGAACTGTTGGCGCTACGAAAATGAAAATAAAGCATTGGTTTATGTCGGATCTTTCGGATTTCGGATGCTGCGCTTTCGTTATCGTTTGTTAAAACGATAACGAAAATACCCAAAATTCGGACAAAAATGCATTCGGACGAAAACAAATGCACATGTCTACCTATTAGCATACTCCCTGCATTACGGCCAAGGTCGGATCTAGGCTGTCTGATCTGGGTGTGCAGTAAAAGTAAAAGGACCTGCTTTCCAAATTAAAAAAAATTATATAAAACAAACAGCTAATGTAATTTGACAAAGACAATGACCTAGGTTATTCGAGTGAGGTGCACAGGCATGTATGCTCCCTGCACTGCACAGACTTTGCTGTGCTACACCCCACACTAGGGATGAGCCGAACACCCCCCCGGTTCGGTTCGCACCAGAACCTGCGAACGGACCGAAAGTTTGCGCAAACTTTAGAACCCTATTAAAATCTATGGGACTCGAACGTTCAAAATCAAAAGTGCTAATTTTAAAGGCTAATATGCAAGTTATTGTCCTAAAAAGGGTTTGGGGACCCGGGTCCTACCCCAGGGGACATGTATCAATGCAAAAATACGTTTTAAAAACTGACGTTTTTTTGGGAGCAGTGATTTTAATAATGCTTAAAGTGAAACTATAAATGTTGAAATATACCCTTAAATTTCGTACCTGGGGGGGGGGGTGTATAGTATGCCTGTAAAGCAGCTTGTTTCCCGTGCTTAGAACTGTCCCTGCACAAAGTGTCTTTCTGAAGGAAAAAAAGTCATTTAAAAGCACTCGCGGCTATATAATGAATTGTCGGCTCCCGGCAATGCAGAGAAAAGTAATTGATAAAAATAAAAAAATGCGTGGGGGGTCCCCTCAAATTCCACTACCAGGCCCTTTAGGTCTGGTATGGATATTAAGGGGAACCCTGTGTCAAATAAAAAAAAAATTACATGGGGTTCCCCCCAAATATCCATACCAGACCCTTCAGGTCTGGTATGGATTTTAAGGGGAACTCCCACACCAAATTTAAAAAAAAAATGGCGTGGAGACCCCCCAAAAATCCATACCAGATCTTTTATCCGAGCACGCAACCTGGCAGGCCGCAGGAAAAGAGGGGGGGACGAGAGAGCGCCCCCCCTCCTGAACCGTACCAGGCCACATGCCCTCAACATGGGAAGGATGCTTTGGGGGTCTGTGACCCCTCAAAGCACCATGTCCCCATGTTGATGGGGACAAGGGCCTCATCCCCACAACCCTTGCCTGGTGGTTGTGGGGGTCTGCGGGCGGGGGGCTTATCAGAATCTGGAAGACCCCTTTAACAAAGGGGACCCCCAGATCCCACCCCCCCTATGTGAATTGGTAAGGGGTACATTGTACCCCTACCATTTCACAAAGAAAGTGTAAAAAAAATTTGTACCCCATCTCTTTACACTAGACTTTGTATTATATACTCCTGACCATTGTACTCTGTACATACGTCTACCTGTGGAACTCTGTATACTGTAGTGTCATTTGCACACACCCGATTGCTGCACTTTGAGCATACAGAGTAGTGAGGATTATGCAATGTATAGCCTCACATTAACCATCCTCTGATAACCTCAGCACCCCTCTTTTTACAGCTCACCTATATGCCCTCTGTCCTCGCCTCATCTCATTCCGCCACCTCAGCTAACCTGTGCACACTCCCTCTCCCAATCCATAGCTCTCCTCTGTGCCCCCTTCGACAGATCCTCTCTGCGTTCCTAGTCCACAGCTCACCTTTGCATCCCCTATCCACAGCTCACACATGTGTTACCCATCCACAGCTTACCTCTGTACTCCTTCTTCATAGCTCGTCTCTGCCACCCCACCCACAGCTCACCTCTGAGCTCTCTGTCCACAGCTCACCTCTGCGTCCCCATCCACAGCTCACCTTTGAGCTCCCTGTCTACAGCTCACAGCTCACACCTGCATCCCTATCCACAGCTCACCTCTGAGCACCCTGTTCACAACTCACCTCTGAGCTCCCTGTTCTCAGCTCACCTCTGAGCTCCCTGTTCACAGCTCACATCTGTGTCCCCATCCACAACTCACCTCTGAGCTCGCTGTCCACATCTCACCTCTGCGTCCCCATCCACAACTCACCTCTGAGCTCCCTGTCCACAGCTCACCTCTGCGTCCCCATCCACAACTCACCTCTGAGATCCCTGTTCACAGCTCACCTCTGAACGCCCTGTCCACAGCTCACATCTGCATCCCCATCCACAGCCCACCTCTGAGATCCCTGTTCACAGATGTCCTCATCCACATCTCACCTCTGTACTCCTCCTTCATAGCTCATTGTCTGTGTCCCTGTCCACAGCTCACCTCTGAGCACCCTGTCCCCAGCTCACCTCTGAGCACCCTGTCCCCAGCTCACCTCTGAGCTCCCTGTTCACAGCTCACCCCTGAGCTCCCTGTTCACAGCTCACCCCTGAGCTCCCTGTTCACAGCTCACCCCTGAGCTCCCTGTTCACAGCTCACCCCTGAGCTCCCTGTTCACAGCTCACCCCTGAGCTCCCTGTTCACAGCTCACCTCTGAGCTCCCTGTTCACAACTCACCTCTGTGTCCCCATCCACAACTCACCTCTCCATTTGTGTCCAGAGCTCACCTCTGTGTCCCTGTCTACAGCTCATCTGTACGTCCCCCCCCCATCCACAAATCACCTTTGCACCTCTTCCTCATCTCATGTCTGCCCCCTTTCGCATCTAATTTCTGCACCCACTGTCCACAGCTCACCTCTGGAGACCCAAAACACAACTCATCTCTGTGCCCCCTGCTCAGAGCAACACTTCTGCATCCCCCTTGAACAGCTTATTTCTGCCCCTCTTCCACATCTCATTCCTGCCCTCCTCCACATCCTACTTCTGAATCCCCTGTTGACAGCTTTCACATTTGCACCTTGCTTCATCCAAAGCTCTCACCTCAACAACCCCACCCATCCACAGCTCTCACCTCTGCACCCAGCACCCCCTCCCTTTCATCCACAGCTCTCAACTCTGAACTCAGTTACCTAAAGCAAGTGTACACTAAAGAAGAATATGCTTTGTTAATTTTTAATTTCTGCGGTTTACAACCACTTTAACTGTTGCTGCTGCACATAGCAACTACAAAAAAGAGCAGTATGTGTATTACTGTATATGCAACCTGACTTGTGTTACAATAATAAATACAGAAGGTTTAGTTGTGTTTAAGTCCGCTTTAAATTTGAATAGTTATGTAAGTATTTTCTATTTTTTCATCTGCAGAAAAAAAGTTCTCCCAAGTTCAGATTAAAATTTAGCAAGCGTCTTAAATTTAGCCTTTGTTGTGTCATGTTCACTACACTTCTTGATCTGATTAATAAGCATGCCTCTTTTAACTGATCTCATTATATTTAGTAGAGTGTAAGCAGGGGTTGCTGTAGACCAGGGGTGCCCAAGTTTTTGAAGAACGAGGGCCACTTAAGCGACTTAGTAACCGGTCGCGGGCCACAATGAGCGGAGCGGGTGGATGGCATATGCGTGTCTGCTCTGCATATGCAGAGCGGACAAGGACACAGCCCACTATACTTTTTAGCGGATCGGATTGGAGGTAGGACACAAGTTGGTTTGTCTGACTCTGCCACTATTTAGAGGTGAATAGAGGGTCCAAGTGGTCGGACTGTCGGTGTCAAAGGGGCCCCAAGGCTGCTTTCACACTGATGAGCTGCGGTTTACCCACACCGAGGGTGCAACGCAGTGTACCTTTGGCTTTCCTGCACTTTGCAATAGACTTTTAATATATTCTGTAGGTTTGGTGCACTTTCAGAAAGCTCACCAAACTCACCAGTATTAAGAGAAGTCTATGACTCAGTGCACGTAACCTGCAGGTAAACTGCTCTGCATCTGCGGATCAGTTTGAAAGCAGCCCAGTAACCACTGCAGAACAGATATGCCCAAATACACACTGTGATTTTAGTAATAAACTGACCTTTAATAACAGTATTCTATTCTACTCCATTCCAGAGCAGGAGGTAGCGGGCCACATCAGAGGGCTCCGCGGGCCACATGTGGCCCCCGGGCCACTGGTTGGGCACCCCTGCTGTAGCCCATGCCTCACAGAATAAGTGGATGGCATAGCTTCTGCTTGTAGTTGAGCCAGAACTAATGATTTTTTATTGCTACAGGGTCACAAAACCTTAGAGCTCAGCAGCGGCCTGAACGCTCCTTGTACTAGGCTGTACATGGCTTGATATAAACTAGCTGTGATGGCTATTTACCACTACTGATTGCCACAACCATAACTGTTAAGCCCTATACACACGATCGGATTTCCGATGGAATCAAATCCGATGGATTTTTCCATCGTAATTCCGATGAAGCTGACTTCCATCAGACCAAATTCCGACCGTCCCAAACGCGGTGACGTAAAACACGTACGACGGCACTATAAACGGGAAGTTCAAATCCAAAGGCGCCACCCTTTGGGCTGCTTTTGTTGATTTCGTGTTACCGCGTGTTAGTAAAAGTTTGGTGTTAGCTGATTCGCGCTTTTCAGTCTCCGTGCTTTTCAGTCTGTCACAGCATGACGAATGTGCTATCTCCATTATGAACGCTAGTTTTACCAGAACGAGCGCTCCCATCTCCCAATTCAGTCTGAGCATGCGTGGGTTTTTTTCTCCAATGGAGTTCCACACAGATGATCGGAATTTGCTATCGTTTTTTTTTCCATCGGAAAAATTTAAAACATGTTCTATTTTTTTTCACCAATGGAAAAAAGTCCGATGGGGCCCACACACAATCGGTTCGTCCTGTTTTCATCGGTAAAACCGATCGTGTGTACAGGGCTTAATAGGGGACTATTAGAATTTTGGTGGTTTATACTTCTATGAACAACATAATACATGCTAATGAACTATGTGATGGTGCCGCCAGAACTGTTATTTCACCTTTTCATATTTAGTCAGTTTTCAGCTAAGGGTGTGAAATTGCATAGCTGGCAGATTTTAATTAGAAAAATAAATGTGCCACATGCCATGTTGGCAGGTTGTTAATACAGTTTCATAAAATTTCTGTTTATCCTCTGCACTTGTTTTCATGTGCCTAATGTACTAAATAATATTCTGTATAATGGGTGAAGTATTATAACTGCCTCTATTTTCCAGTGTACCAGTTATTACTGAAAAAGTATTAGAATAGGAAGGACAGCATAAAAAGTATTTCATACACTTTTGAGGTGAATTATAAAGTACTATTATGTTGATATATGGTACCCACAAGAGTTGCCTCATATGTCTTGGGGGGCCTATCCCCTATTTTAGGAGGTACGGACAAGAGGGGATCGCATTTGATGGATGTGTCCGAAAGTTAGAAGATTTTGTATAAAGCCCTGTACACACGATCGGATTTCCTATGGATTCTAGTCCGATGGATTTGTCCATCGGATATCCGATGAAACTGTTTTCCATCAGTCTTGCCCACACACCATCAGTCAAAAAACCGACTGTTCCAAACGCGGTGACGTAAAACACTCCGATGAGCTGAGAAAAATTAAGTTTAATGCTTCTGAGCATGCGTCGACTTGATTCTGAGCATGCGTGGGTTTTTTATCCGATGGACTTGCCCATAGACGATCGGAATTTGCTATCGGTTTTGGATCCATCGGAAAATTTAAAACATGTTCTATTTTTTAAAACCGATGGGAAAAAAGACCGATGGGGCCCATACACAATCGGTTTGTCCGATGAAAAAAATCCATCGGACGGTTTTCATCGGTAAAACCGATCGTGTGTACAGGGCTTTAGAGTTTACAACATTCTTTATTCTATGACACACATTAATATTAAAAGATCCCCTTGGCAAGCCCTTCTTGGTCAATATATCGAGGAGACATATCAAAAGGCTGATCCTATTTATTTTCTTAGCAGCTAGGTTAGCCATACTGTAGCTAGATCCTAGAAATCGATCGCCATCTCCTTTGATCTGACCAAAACAAATCTGTCCTGGATTATGGTAAATGAGAAACGTACAGCACTTTTAAATGACAAAATAAATTTATTTAAAAAAATATGGGATCCATGGATACATTATCTTTCTGGAAATTAAGATGAGGTCCAGCATTTTGGGTTCTGATGCACCTTCTGTCTCCGATATTCCTTTCTTTCTCAACTCTCCCCTTCCCTGATTATTCTCCTTCATTTACCCTTCTGTGAGTTGCTTCTTGGACTTGATTGTTGCTTGGTTAAGTCAGATGTTGAGAAACGCCTGTTCACTTACAGTATACGAAAGACAAGACCTTATCCACTACCTTTACAATTTTACAATTTGTTGCATTGCTCTGCGTAATCAGTTTTGGTCAACTACTTATTTGAACATGTAACATTCATTATGTTGACTCTCATCTTCCAAACCATTCATGAGTAATCGTTCATGTCTAACTGTACAAATGTCCTCTTTTGTACCTTGTTTACAAAAATTCATAAAAATTATTGGAAAAGAGTAAAGCCTTGTACACACGGTCGGACTTCAAACAAACTTTTCCGTGGATTTTTGTCCGAAGGGAGTTGGCCGGGCACACCCATAGCATACACACAGCAGGACTTTTCTGCAAACTTTCCAAAAACTTTCCCAACATCACATGTTTTTTCTGCTCTTTTCTGCTCTTTACCGCCACCCTTTGGTCAACTTCTGCTATTGTTGGTTGATTTTAACACTGGTTCTGGGCATGCGTATTTGTACCTCAGACAAAAGTCCGATGGATTTCTGTACACACGATAGGACTTTGCACCGTAGGACTTTTGTTGCCGAAAAGTTTTTCCATTTGCAGAGCGAACTTTTGTCAGAAGAAGTTTGTCCGGGGGGCGTGGCCTGGACGGCATGGTGTGAGGAGTGCTGAACGGGAGCTCCGCTCGCCGACAATCCTGCACCGAAGATCCTGGGGCTAATACCGCCTGAAAAATACCTGCTATCAGCTATGATTCTCCTCCTATCTACGGGGATCATGTCGCCTTCGAAAAAGGGGTCAGACGCAGCCGAGAAGCTGGCTAAATTCAAACGCCTTGAGAAGGCGGCTGAGGAGGAAAATGGCGCCGGCGCTTCTGCGGACATATCCACAGCTAACATGGTGCGGGTGCTGGAGGCTATATCGGACTGTAAGAGCTCCCTGACATGCAAAATCGAGGAGGTGAAGGTGGATGTCTCCCTCATCCGCCAGGACATGCAGAAGCTGAGGGACCGAGTCACTGAGGCGGAGACCCGCATCAGCCGCGTGGAGGACGAGGTGCCGCCACTACAAGTCACCACTGAGCGTCTGCAGCATCAGCTTGCTATGGTACTCGCCAAGCAGGATGATGTAGAGAACCGCCTCAGAAGGTGCAACCTGCGGTTTGTGGGACTGCCTGAGGGTGCAGAGGGCTCTGATCCCCCCACCTTTCTGGAGAACCTGCTCACTGCTACCTTTGGCCGAGCGGAGTTCTCAGCATCCTTTGTAGTCGAGAGGGCACACAGACTAGCTGCTAAACCCCCTCCGCAGGGGGGACCGCCGCGGACATTTATTGCCAAACTGCTTAATTTCCGCGACCGGGACGCGGTTCTTCGCCTCACCAGACTGAAAGGAAACATCCCCTTCAGGAACGTCGAGATCAAGGTGTTCCCGGACTTCTCAGCGGAGGTCCAAAAGAAGCGTGCCCAATTCAATGAAGCCAAGCATCAGCTGCGGATCCGCCATTACACCTACGCCATGCTCTATCCGGCCAGACTCCGGGTCGTTGGCGGGGACAGAGCACATTTCTTTGATACACCCGAAGAGGTCTTCTCCTGGCTGGAACATGCGGCTGCCCCAGCTAGAGAGCCTGCGTAGATGCGCACGTGGAGCCGGCTAGGAGCTGCCTGACGGTCCTCCGGGATGGGAGAGTCCACTAACCGTCTATCCGCAGAGTCTGATCTCTCTCCATCCTAAGGTACTGTACTTTACACACCCTGCTGGAGGCCCCCCCTTTTTTGCAACTACAATGCCCATCCCTGAGGAGGATTCGCTCACCCTGCTCTGGCCAAGTTTTATTTCCTCCTCTCCCTACCCGTCCCTCCTATGGACTCCCCCCCCTTGTTCCTACACCTCCCCCGGCCAGATCTCCGTCTGTTTCTCTCCTATGCCCCCACATACACCCTGAGCTGGATTGTTTGAACTGTAGCCCTGATCTTCCTCTTTAAGGCGAGCTACCGCCCGTTATGACACCCGGAATACGGTCTCATGTTTCCACATCCTGTTGTTCCCATTATGTCTACCATCCTAGAGGGCCAGGACCGGGGGTCTCATTCCCCGCACTGCTGCTTGCTCTGCAGCGAACAATCGTCCCCTTAGTGGCGGGTGTCCTCATGGGCCCCGCTGTTTTCATTACTAACTGTAACGTTGTTATTTTTCTGCAAGTTTTGTTTCCCTGGCCTGTCCGGGCTTGGCAGGCTGCGCCTGTCGGTTACTTGGCGGGCTGCCTGCCCGGGCATCCCAGTGTCTTAGTTCATGTTCATTATAGGACTTATTGTTGGTTCATTGTTCAGGTGTTGTGTGACGCACAGGAAACTATAGAGTACTACTGTTTAATGGGTGTAATGAGGGAAATACAATGTATTGGGACACTATGTGCTGACTTATTGCTGATTTTGTGCTGGATTATTTTGTGGCCTCCTCTCCTTGATGTTCTGGACTCTGGGTGCGGTGTCTATGGTCATCCCGGTATTGGGGTGGTCCTGGACGACTGCGTGCGGATTCTGGTCATTAGGGACAGAGATATACGCTCTGGATTATTATGCCAACCGTGAAATTTATTACGTGGAATGTGCGGGGTCTGAGAGCTAGGCCAAAACGCAATGCGGTCCTATCAGTTCTTAAAGCGCAGAGAGCGGAGATTATGGTGTTGGTGGAAACTCACCTGACGGGCCAACTAATGATGACCCTTAAAAAACCCTGGGTGGGGTGGGTGTATCAAGCTCCACACACTGCTAATTCCAGGGGGGTTGCTGTACTGGTGGCCAAAAATGTACAATTTGTGCTCCTTATGCTCAGGTCTGACCCCCAGGGCAGGTTTTTGTTCTTACACGCTAAAATTAATGGGTTGGAATTGCTGATAATGGCTATTTACATACCTCCCCCCTTCCAATTTACTGTTCTGACCGAAGGCTTGGCATTTATGGCCCAATTCCCTACTGTTCCTGCAGTCTGGCTAGGGGACTTTAATAATGTTGCGAATAGAGACCTAGACAGACTGTCCCTGCAGCCTCTGGACAGCCCCTCCCATGTCCTCACTAGATCTGGGAAACTCCTATTAGACCTTGCTCTTGTAGACACCTGGAGGCACAGTCACCCCCTTGACAAAACATTTTCCTGCTTCTCGACAACGCACAATGCTATGTCGCGAATAGACCTCATATTGCTGTCCCCTACCCTACTTCCCATCCTGGGCAATGTGGGTTTCAATCCACGGGTCCTATCCGACCATGCCTCCTACTGGATTGAGCTTCGGGTTGAGTCCCCCCCCACTTCCTATGCTTGGAAGCTGAACCCCTTCTGGTTGTCGGTCGTCCCCGATTTGGCGGAGGCCGGCGGCGAGTGGGACTTCTTCTTTCAGACCAACAAGGATACTGCGCCATTCGAGGTAGTCTGGGATTCTTTTAAATCTCACGCTCGCATGGTACTATCACAACACATCTCTAGGTATCGGAGGACCTCGTCACAGGTGGTTGCACAGGCGGAACAAACCTTGGCGGAGAGGGCGTTCACTGACAATCCTTCCCCATCCACAGCAGATTCGCTGAAGCTACAGGCACGGGTAGTGAATAGTCTGCTCTTTGAAAAAGCAGAACGAAAAATATTCTATAACAAGCAGAGGACGTATGAGTGTGGAGAACGGGCGGGTAGACTCCTGGCCTATTTGGCCCATTTGGACCACAGACCCCCCACGGTGGTTTCCTTCCGCAATTCCGACGGGGTATTGCTTACTGACCCGGAGGAGGTGGCTGGGGAGTTCCGTTCCTTCTTCACATCGCTGTACTCCTCTTCCTCTGTTAAATCTAGAGAGGACTTAGTCACGTTGCTAGCTGGTATAGAGTTACCTACACTTACTGACTCCCAGATGGAGGAGCTGGAGGCCCCTATTACTGTAGAAGATATATCAGAGGCTTTGTCATTGCTTAACCCATCCAAGGCGCCTGGCTCTGATGGCCTTCCCCTAGAATTTTACACTACCTAGGCTGAGACCCTGGTCCCCAGGCTTCATGAACTTTTCTCTTATATATTTAGCTCTGGCTCCCTACCCGCTTCCATGACCGAAGCCTACATTGTACTCATACCTAAACCTGGCAAAAACTTAGAACTCCCCGAATCCTATCGCCCAATTTCGCTCCTTCAGCTTGACATGAAAATATTGGCCAAGATCCTGGCGACGCGCCTAAACGGAGTGATCCATACGTTGATCCATCCGGACCAAACCGGGTTCATGCCTGCCAAAAACACGGCATACAATTTGCGCAGACTGCATATGAATTTACAAGCTGGGCATGATCGGATGGGATCTAGAGTTGTGGTATCACTCGATGCCGCTAAGGCGATTGACTCGGTCGAGTGGGGCTATCTTTGGGAATGCCTTCATCGATTTGGCTTTGGGCCCAACTTTGTCACGTGGATCCGCCTTTTATACCAGGGCCCGATCGCTAGGATCTTGGTCAATGGACGGGTCTCCGCCCCTTTTCCCCTCTCTAGAGGGACTAGACAGGGTTGCCCCTTGTCCCCGCTTCTATATGCCCTTGCGGTGGAGCCCCTTGCCTCCTCACTCAGGACTGACCCGGGGATCCGTGGGCTCCGCTGTGGGGGGCTGGAGGAAAAGATCAGTCTGTACGCAGACGACATGCTTCTGTACTTGTCCGATGCTGGCCAATCACTACAGGTTGCCCTCGAGACCATTATTTGGTCAATACTCTGGGCTAAAAATTAACTGGGATAAATCCCAGATCCTTCCCATTGACGTGAGCTTGCCCACAGAGCTACAAGCCTCATCCCCCCTCCTTAGGGTTAGCTCCATGAAATACCTCGGAATTCAAATTACGCGCTCGCCTGAGGACTATGTTAGGACTAACATAGAACCTCTGATAACTTTTTTGAAGTCTAAAACGCAAACGTGGGCCAAACTACCCCTGGGGGTGATGGGCCGAGTAAACTTGATTAAAATGGTTCTCCTCCCCAAGTTCTTATACGTCTTTTGGCATGCCCCTGTTTATTTACCCCTTCGGATTTTTAAGTCCATTGAAGCCATCCTCAACTCGTTTGTGTGGGGCTCGGCGCGACACAAATTGAACTGGCAAACGTTGAAGAATCCCACCGAGCTGGGAGGCGCGGCGTTGCCGGACTTCAATTTCTATTACTTGGCGGCACAACTGTCCCATTTCTTCTATCTGGACAAACACGACAGAGACCGATACCTAGCACTGATCTGCTCCCCTCATGCTCCTGGGCTCACTCACCCGTTCCAGATCCTATTTAAGGATGTGACGGGTGCCTGGACAATGGGAAGCCGTAGGGGGTTGCTATTTCATCATTGCAAGATTTGGGAAGTAGTGAGACGCAAACTGAAATTATTGCCCACTCACTCTCACACTCCCCTCTGGGGCAACCCTGGCCTAAACGAATTGCTGACTGTTCCAGACCAGGTTCTTTGGACCAATCATGGGGTGAGATACTTGTCAGACGTATATAGTGGCACCGCTCTGAAATCGTTTCAACAACTTAAAGATGAATTTAGTATACCTAACACGATGCTCTTTCGATACCTACAGCTGCGCCATGCCCTCCAGGCCCAATTTGGGGGGGTCTCCCCTACCACTGAACGGTTGGATATCATGGGTACCATTATAGGCCAGGACTCCCGAAAGCTCATTTCAATATTCTATAACTCTCTTCTTCGCCCCCCTGCAGCAATATTAGCATATAGACTCAAAGATCGTTGGTCTGAAGATGTGGGGGAGTTGGACAACGATGAATGGGAGGATGCCTTAGACGCCTGTAAAAAGGTCTCGACTAAGCTGTCAGACCGCCTTACGCACCTCTATATTCTTCATAGATCGTACCTGACCCCTACCCGACTTGCTAAATATAACCCCGACCGTAACCCGCTGTGCCCCAGATGCAATAGTCCAACCAGTACTTTTTTCCACCTTCTCTGGTCATGCCCAGTGATACAGGTTTACTGGCTCCAGATAGTGAAGTTCATACACGATAATATGGGATCTCCCTTGACGTTGTGCCCCAAGCAATGCATACTGGGAGTGTTCCCGGATCCGGACTCAGATAAATTTCATAAAATATTCCTTCAGGAATCACTCTTCATTGCTAGGCTGCTTATAGCGCGAGGGTGGCTTCAGGCGACGCCACCGTCTCTCAGAGGGTGGATCGCCGCAGTTAGCAATGTTATACCTTATAAGAAATAGATCTACACCCATAGGGGCTGCCCTGCTAAGTACGGCAAAGTATGGGACGCCTGGTTAGGTAGTGCTGCCACATGCAATGAGTTTTCTGACTAATCAAACTTGCAATGCCCCCCCCCACTTCCCCCTTCATCGTTTCTATATCTGTGGCCTCTATGGTGTTATGCTCCCTAATGTAACGGGTTGTATGCATGTGTGTCTGTGATAGATGGGGCCCTGACCCCCCATGTTCCCGTAACCGCTTATTTAACCCATTGGATTTGTCAATGTAGTGAATTGGCTATAAATACTGTCCGCATGGATCCTTATGTTATAGTTGCACCATGTGTACTGACTGTGCTATCGTTTATATTATGTATGGTTATATTTTTCAAATAAAACACCATGTTTTTGTAAAAAAAATAAATAAGAAGTTTGTCCGATGGAGCGTACACACGGTAGGATTTTTTTGAAAACTTGCTCATTTTGAAGTTTGTTGTCAAAAAGTCCTACCATGTGTATGGGGCTAAAGAATGACAGTTCATACATTGTTCAGCTTTTTTTTTCAGTCTTCTATACTACAGGTGGGATTACTGGGTAATGGACAGGGCATTATGGTACATTACCATGGCTCACCACAAGTCCTTGAATAATTTGTAAAGTTCCATTTATTTATTTTTTAGTGTTAAAATTATATCAATTTATCGATACAAAAAGTAAAACATGTTCACATAGATACCAATACAGCATTAAAAACATATCCTGCACAGAAATGTGTCAGCAAGAATATAAGACTCCCTCTGACAGCTTGGCGCCAGATAATACAGCATACCTTTAGAGATCTAGTGGAATCCAACGGATTATGGTGGATGGTTATAATGTTATGGCTGATCAGTGTATAAATATTGTGCATTTACATCAAGGGGATGGCAACTCTAAATGAATGCCCATGGTCTTGGTATGGGATGTCCAGCCAGCTGATATAGGTTTGATGGTCAGTTATTTACACACTTTTACAATGTATTGTATTTAAAAAAGTAAAAATGTCAGTTTCTTTCTAGCTATTCTATGGGAATATTACAAGATAGGAAAAGACTGAGTAGATTCAGTTCAGGAAGCAATCTAATGTACATAGTGTGACAGCAGGAAGGTAAAGTCACCTGGTTGCATCCAGGGGGGTAGATATATTTCGCCCAGATTCAGGCTTTACGCCGACTTATACAACTAGGGAGTTGATGAAGCCCAGCTGAGGCTAGTGGGCTCATGGATGACTCATACCTCTAGGGAGAGGGCTGGGCGTCGTGCAGACAGGGAGTTGATGAGACCAGCTGAAGCTTGTCAGCTCATTTAAAGGCCTCTATAAAAACTCCCAGCTTCATTAGATGTTAGCTCATGCCTGGAACCAGACCTGTGTGGACTGTCTAGGGAGAGTGAACCCCTGTGCGGTGAGGCAAAGCCTGTGTGGCTATTTGTTTGGACTTTTACTAAACCAGGGACTTAGGGACTAGGACAGCACCAGGCTGATCCCAGTTGTTAGTTTAGGAAACCTGCATGTTTAGTCAGAGGTCAAACTGACCAGGATTTATTTTGTTTATGTTTCTTTTTGGCTTTGCTGTGTTTTTGTCACTGTACATAGAGAAATAAACCGCACCTTTTGATTTTGAAAACCACAACCTCCGTCTGCTGGCCCTGTTTTTGTGTGGGGAGCCCAACCAGGGGGTCACACACACCCGCTACCGAGTTAACCCCCTCACAGTTGGTGGAGAACCAGTGGCAGTTTTTTTTTAAGCCAGCATGGAGGAGATACTGAAACAGCTGGCTCTAGCAAATGCCAATCAACAGCAGACAAATGCAGGTTTGCAAAGGAGCCTTGCAGCCCAGCAGCAAGCTCATCAACAAGCCCAGCAGCAATCTGAGGCCCGCTTCATAGACCTGTTACAGAAGCAAGAGCAGAGACTACAACAAATGGAAGCAGTAATGCAGCAACGTCCGCAGACCAGTGAGGATAGCCGTCCCACTAATACCGCGTCCTTTGGGGTGAGTCGTTTATTGACAAAAATGACTGGAGAGGATGATCCAGAGGTATTTTTGACCACATTTGAAAGGACTGCTGAAAGAGAAAAGTGGCCTGAGGAGCAGTGGGCTGGACTGGTGGCTCCTCTGTTAACTGGTGAATCGCAGAAGGCTTACTATGACCTAGAGCCTGACCAAGCAAAAGACTATGTGAGGCTAAAAGCTGAAATATTGGCAAGGCTGGGTGTCACCCTGGCTGTCCGGGCTCAGCGTGTGCATAACTGGACTTTCCAGCTTGGAAAACCCCCCAGGTCTCAAATGTATGATCTCATTCACCTGAGCAGGAAGTGGCTACAGCCAGAGACTTTGTCCGCACCAGAGATTGTGGAACGTGTTGTAATGGATCGGTTTTTGAGAGCTCTTCCTACTGCCATCCAAAAGTGGGTAAGCCATGGAGACCCAGAGACGGCCGGTGGTCTTGTGGATCGTGTAGAGAAATACTTGGCTACAGAGAACCTGACGGCCTCTTCCAGAGACTCTCGGACTTTCCACCCTAAGACCAGACCATCCCCAGGGGCGGATAAGAGGATTCCAAGGGGTGAGGGTGGAGAGAGTGAGAGGGTGGGAGCTCTACCCAAAGTTTGGCGAGAACAGCCTGGGAAGTCAGGGGCTCAAGAGGCAGCCAAATGGATTGTTTGCTACCGCTGCCGGCAAGCGGGACATATTGCAGCAAATTGCCCGGTTGTGGAGGAACCCATGCAATGTGACTTTCTGATGGACAGACGTCAGTCGCTGTGTGCGACAGTCGCATGCACTGCCATTCGGGGAACTGAGAAACATTTATGCAAAATGTGTATTAATGGTAGAAATGTTGTGGTATTACTGGATTCAGGTAGCCTTGTGACCCTGATAAAGGCTGAATTAGTTAAAACAGAGGTCTCTGGGAATAGCAAGGTAGCTGTTATTTGTGTGCATGGGGACACCCGAGAGTATCCAGTGACTACAGTGTGTTTCGAGACCCCCAAAGGTACCCTCTCTCATCCAGTGGGGTTAGTATCTCAATTACCGCATGATGCCATTGTGGGAAGGGATTTTCCGAAGTTCTGGGAACTGTGGGATGATCCTGAGCCCCCCACTGGTGCCCCTATGTACCAGGAATGTGATAGCCAGAACTCCTCTGAGAGTGGTGAGGACTCTCCAGAATTTCCCTTGTCAGTATTGGCAGGGGAGACTCAAGAAACTGGAGAGGAGCCCACCTCCTCAGACGAAAACCTACCGTCTGTGGAGTTTTCTGATCTGGAGGTTCACAGGGAAAATTTTGCCACAGAACAGTTAAAAGACCCCGCCCTAATAAAGGCACGGGAAAACGTAGTGGAAATAGATGGCGAGTTAGTGAACCCAGATAATACCTGCACTTACCCATACTTCAGCGTAGAGAAGGACCTACTGTATCGGGTGGCAAAAAGGGCAGAAGAAACCGTTGAGCAGCTTGTGGTGCCCAAACCTTACAGGAAGTTGGTGTTGGAGTTGGCCCATGGGCACATTCTTGGAGGTCATCTGGGGACAGAGAAAACCCGAGAGAGGGTATTACAGAGATTCTATTGGCCTGGGGTGATGAAGGACATAGAAAATTATTGTTCCTCCTGCCCTGTGTGTCAGAGGTCGGCCCCGATGCCACATTTCCGTAGCCCGCTGGTCCCTCTACCCATCATTGAGGTCCCGTTTGAGAGAATCGCAATGGATTTGGTAGGTCCTATAATCAAGTCCGCTAGGGGGCACCAGTACATATTGGTTATAATGGACTATGCCACCCGTTATCCAGAAGCGATCCCTCTCAGAAATACCTCGGCCAAAACCATAGCCAAAGAGCTATCTCTTGTTTTTAGCCGGGTGGGTATTTGTAAAGAACTGCTTACGGACCAAGGTACACCCTTTATGTCCCGGGTTATGAAAGAGCTGTGTAAATTGCTCAAAGTGACGCAATTGCGTACATCTGTGTATCACCCCCAAACCGATGGGCTGGTTGAAAGATTCAACAAAACCCTAAAACAAATGTTGAAGAAAGTGGTGGAAAGAGATGGAAAGGATTGGGACTGTCTACTTCCTTATTTGATGTTTGCTATTAGGGAGGTGCCCCAATCCTCTACGGGATTCTCCCCCTTTGAGTTACTGTATGGGAGACACCCAAGAGGGCTGTTGGATATTGCCAAGGAAACTTGGGAAAGTGAGAGTTCTCCCCACAGGAGTGTGATTGAGCATGTCGCCCTGATGCAAGATCGAATTGCACAGGTAATGCCCATCGTGAAGGAACATTTGGCCCAAGCGCAGTTGGCACAGCAGAGAGTGTACAACCGTGGAGCAAAGACCCGTACCTTTTCCCCGGGGGATAGGATATTGGTACTTGTCCCTACGGTTGAAAGTAAATTCCTTGCCAAATGGCAAGGCCCCTACGAGATAATGGAAAAAGTGAGCGAAGTGAATTACAAGGTCAGACAACCAGGAAGGCGAAAGCCCGAACAGATATATCACGTTAATCTGTTGAAAGCCTGGAGGGATAGAGAGTCCCTAGTCGCAGAAACTTGGTCACCAGCTCAAACTGGTTGCGTGATTCCGGAGGTTGGAATAGCAGCCACCTTGTCACAACCCCAACAACAGGAGGTTAAGGAGTTTGTGCTTCGCAACAAGGAGGTGTTCTCTGAGCTGCCGGGACAAACATCTGGGGTAGAGCATGATATTATTACCCCGCCCGGTGAAAGGGTGAAGTTAAAACCCTATCGGATCCCAGAGGCCCGACGGGAGGCAATACGGGAGGAAGTACAGAAAATGCTGAACTTAGGGGTGATAGAGGAGTCCCAAAGTGATTGGTCTAGTCCCATTGTGTTGGTGCCTAAACTGGATGGGAGCTGGCGATTTTGTAACGATTTTCGTCAGTTGAACAAAGTTACAAAATTTGACACCTACCCCATGCCACGTATAGATGAGTTGATCGACCGGCTGGGAACAGCCCGATACATGACGACTCTTGACCTCACAAAAGGGTATTGGCAAATTCCCCTGGCCAAGTCGGCCAAAGAGAAAACCGCATTTGTAACCCCAGACGGGGCGTTCCAATATAAGAGAATGCCGTTCGGGTTACAGAATGCGCCGGCCACATTCCAGCGGAAAATGGACCAGATACTGAGGCCCCATCGGAAGTATGCTGCGGCTTACCTGGATGACGTAATTGTCCATAGCACAGATTGGGCCTCACATCTGCCAAAAGTGCAAGCAGTCCTAGACTCTATCCGGGAAGCGGGGTTTACGGCTAACCCCAAGAAGTGTACCATTGGGCAGGAGGAGGCCAAATATCTTGGGTACACCATTGGCAGGGGAGTGATAAAACCCCAACTCAACAAAGTCGAGGCCATCCAGAGTTGGCCACGTCCCAACAGCAAGAAGCAGGTACGGGCCTTTCTGGGAATCGCGGGTTATTATCGGCGCTTCATTCCCCACTTTGCTTCTAAGGCTGTGCCCCTAACCAACCTGACGAAAGGGAAAGGGTCGGTCATGATTAAATGGACCCCCGAGGCTGAGGCAGCATTCCAATTCTTGAAACAAGCCTTATGTAGCCAGCCAGTGTTGTACTCACCCGACTTCTCTAAAGACTTTGTCGTACAAAGTGATGCGTCAGATGTGGGGTTAGGAGCAGTATTGTCCCAGGTCTGGAACGGGGAAGAGCACCCAGTCATTTACCTCAGCAGGAAGTTGAAGTCCCATGAGGTAAATTACGCCACGGTTGAAAAGGAGTGTTTAGCGGTGAAGTGGGCTCTAGATTCCCTTCGGTACTATCTGCTAGGTAGGCACTTTGACATGGTTACGGATCACGCTCCGTTAAAGTGGATGGCTCAAAACAAGGAAACAAATAGAAGAGTGAATAGGTGGTTCCTGGCCCTCCAGGAATTCAACTTCACAGTAAAGCATCGCCCTGGCGTTCAAATGGGGAATGTGGATGCTTTGTCTCGAGTACATGAATGCCTGATTGCTGGTGTTCCAACCCCGAGGTTAAAACAAGAGGGGGGGGGGGGTATGTGACAGCAGGAAGGTAAAGTCACCTGGTTGCATCCAGGGGGGTAGATATATTTCGCCCAGATTCAGGCTTTACGCCGACTTATACAACTAGGGAGTTGATGAAGCCCAGCTGAGGCTAGTGGGCTCATGGATGACTCATACCTCTAGGGAGAGGGCTGGGCGTCGTGCAGACAGGGAGTTGATGAGACCAGCTGAAGCTTGTCAGCTCATTTAAAGGCCTCTATAAAAACTCCCAGCTTCATTAGATGTTAGCTCATGCCTGGAACCAGACCTGTGTGGACTGTCTAGGGAGAGTGAACCCCTGTGCGGTGAGGCAAAGCCTGTGTGGCTATTTGTTTGGACTTTTACTAAACCAGGGACTTAGGGACTAGGACAGCACCAGGCTGATCCCAGTTGTTAGTTTAGGAAACCTGCATGTTTAGTCAGAGGTCAAACTGACCAGGATTTATTTTGTTTATGTTTCTTTTTGGCTTTGCTGTGTTTTTGTCACTGTACATAGAGAAATAAACCGCACCTTTTGATTTTGAAAACCACAACCTCCGTCTGCTGGCCCTGTTTTTGTGTGGGGAGCCCAACCAGGGGGTCACACACACCCGCTACCGAGTTAACCCCCTCACAATAGTTAATCTTTTACTTCTTGACCCATGCTCCTTGCGTGGTTTTTAAGCATTGCATAATTAATTGACTGCAATATCTGTATTGTATTGTGCACATTATACGTCGCAGGTTAACACTGTATATTGATATATAAGATAGATATCGTTCAGTGGAAAAACACTGGAGGGTGAGTACTTTAATACAGGAAAAAAGCTTGATATAATTAAATTATGATCAATATGCTGACATTTCTGTTTTGTGTTTCTACTTTATTTCTCTTTGTTTTTATTTTTAATTAAACTTTGATAAAATACTAGAGAACTGCATATATGGATAGAAAGAAATCTGCAACCCTGGTCATATTCATAGCTTTACTTTGGTTGGTTATTAGATGTATTTGTACCTTCGCGCGCCGCCACTGTTCACGCGATGATCAGCTTTTATTGGTCACAGCTGATCACGTGGTAAGAAGCCTCTGTCAGAGGCTTCATACCACGATCGGAGTTACATAGTAGGTGAAGGTGAAAAAATACACAAGTCCATCAAGTCCAACCTATGTGTGTGATTATATGTCAGTATTACCTTGTATACCCCTGTATGTTGTGGTCGTTCAGGTGCTCATCTAATAGTTTCTTGAAACCATCGATGCCCCCGCTGAGACCACCGATTGTGGAAGGGAATTCCACACCCTTGCTGCTTTTACAGTAAAGAACCCTCTACGTAGTTTAAGGTTAAACCTCTTTTCTTCTAATTTTAATGAGTGGCCACTTGTCTTGTTAAACTCCCTTCCGCTAAAAAGTTTTATCCCTATTGTGGGGTCACCAATATGGTATTTGTAAATTAAATTATATCATTTCCCCTCTCAAGCGTCTTTTCTCCAGAGAGAATAAGTTCACTGCTCGCAACTTTTCCTCATAACTAATATCCTCCAGACCCTTTATTAGCTTTGTTGCCCTTCTCTGTACTCGCTCCATTTCCAGTACTTCCTTTCTGAGGACTGGTGCCCAGAACTGGACAGCATACACTAGGTGCGGCCGGACCAGAGTCTTGTAGAGTGGAAGAATTATCGTTTTATCTCTGGAGTTAATCCCCTTTTTAATGCATGCCAATATTCTGTTTAGACTGACACACAGCACCTCTGATTGCCGCGCTGCGTGCCCCCGCGGGTTCGCGCCGGCTGTGTTATCCTAATCACGTCATATGATGTCCGGTCAGGATAACACAACCACTTTGCAGCCATCATTCTGCTATATGGCGGGCGGCAAGTGGTTAAAGTAGGCACAGTTTAACTCAATCTTGATTGATGAAAATTACTTTTTTGGCAAATTAAACACTTTATCTTCCGCAGCAAAATGCAGGCCAGTATTTACATCATTGGAGCCTGGAGGCTTACAACCCTTGGTGTCATAAGTAGCACCTCTCTGCTAGTTTAATGTATTTTAACAATGTCCTTTACTTGTTTTTCTGGTCCTAACCTGGCTTGGAATATAGTGATAATGTATAAATAACCATAAGAAATTACTATTACTACAGTTAGGAGAACAAGTATTTGATACACTGCCAATTTTGCAGGTTTTCCTACTTACAAAGCATGTAGAGGTCTGTAATTTTTATCATAGGTACTCTTCAACTGTGAGAGACAGAATTTAAAACAAAAATCCAGAAAATCACATTGTATGATTTTTAAATAATTAATTTGCATTTTATTGCATGACATAAGTAATTGATCACCTACCAACCAGTAAAAATTCCGGCTCTTACAGACCTGTTATTTTTTCTGTAAGAAGCCCTCCTGTTCTTCACTCATTAGCTGTATTAACTGCACCTGTTTGAACTCGTTACATGTATAAAAAACACATGTCCACACACTCAATCAAACAGACTTCAACCTCTCCACAATGGCCAAGACCAGAGAGCTGTGTAAGGACATCAGGGATACAATTGTAGACCTGCACAAGGCTGGGATGGGCTACAGGACAATAGGCAAGAAGCTTGGTGAGAAGGCAACAACTGTTGGCGCAATTATTAGAAAATGGAAGAAGTTCAAGCTGACGGTCAATCTCCCTTGGTCTGGGGCTCCATGCAAGATCTCACCTCATGGGGCATCAATGATCATGAGGAAGGTGAGGGATCATCCCAGAACTACACGGCAGGACCTGGTCAATGACCTGACGAGAGCTGGGACCACAGTCTCAAAGAAAACCATTAGTAACACACTACGCAGTCATGGATTAAAATCCTGCAGCGCACGCAAGGTCCCTCTGCTCAAGCCAGCGCATGTCCAGGCCCGTCTGAAGTTTGCCAATGACCATCTGGATGATCCAGAGGAGAAATGGGAGAAGGTCATGTTGTCTGATGAGACAAAAATAGAGCTTTTTGGTCTAAACTCTACTCGCCGTGTTTGGAGAAAGAAGAAGGATGAGTACAACCCCAAGAACACCATCCCAACCGTGAAGCATGGAGGTGGAATCATCATTCTTTGCGGATGCTTTTCTGCAAAGGGGACAGGACGACTGAACCGTATTGAGGGAAGGATGGATGGGGCCATGTATCGCGAGATCTTGGCCAACAACCTCCTTCCCTCAGTAAGAGCATTGAAGATGTGTCGTGGTTGGGTCTTCCAGCATGACAACGACCTGAAACACACAGGCAGGGCAACTAAGGAGTGGCTCCGTAAGAAGCATCTCTAAGTCCTGGAGTTGCCCAGCCAGTCTCCAGACCTGAACCCAATAGAAAATCTTTGGAGGGAGCTGTAAGTCCGTATTGCCCAGCGACAGCGCTGAAACCTGAAGGATCTGGAGAAGCTCTGTATGGAGGAGTGGGCCAAAATCCCTGCTGCAGTGTGTGCAAACCTGGTCAAGAACTACAGGAAATGTATGATCTCTGTAATTGCAAACAAAGGTTTCTGTACCAAATATTAAGTTCTGCTTTTCTGATGTATCAAATACTTATGTTACGCAATAAAATGCAAATTAATTACTTAAAAATCATACCATGTGATTTTCTGGATTTTTGTTTTAGATTCCATCTCTCACAGTTGAAGAGTACCTATGATAAAAATTACAGACCTCTATATGCTTTGTAAGTAGGAAAACCTGCAAAACCAGCAGTGTATCAAATACTTGTTCTCCCCACTGTATGTACTAGCAATAAAACAAAAAAATGTGGTACAAAACTATACAGAGAAAAAATTGCCTCTTTTCCTCCACCACCTGTAGGCACGTACCTACTGGTAAATCTGGCACTGGCAAAAGTTTTGAGCCATATCGCTACATATATCACATACTAGAGTTATTAGTCCCATCGAATGGCTCATGTATCCACAACAGGTACCTTGTATTGTGCCAGGGGGCACCTCAGGGGACTCCATAGAATGTGGTCAACGCTCAAACAGTCCTCTGAATTTTCAGATCATGTTGGATTTGAAATCTAAGGACCCCATTATTAGTTTACATCTTTTTTTAGCCTGTCATTATATATGTAAACCAAGGTTGCTAAAACTATCTGATGTATGGAGAAAACTTAACAAAAACAGAAATTGTTGCTATGTACAGTATATATCTAGCGTTTATCTAAGCACCTACCAGATGCTTGGAGAGGTACCTTGGCCAGAAAGGTTTGGAGACCACTGATTTGTATCACACATTATGTTCTTGTATATTAGCTTGCTCGTCAACCCAATATTTTGACTGAATTAAATAAGGTTTAGTTTTCCCAAGCCTATTTATTTATTGTCTTTAGGGGAAACGGAAAAATCACTTTTGACAGTAATTCTTGAACTTGTACTTTCCTATTTATAACTCTTGCTTTCTTGAAATTATACATAATTATGATAATCTCACTGAAACCTTTTCATCCCACATTTAAGATTAGTGAAAGAATGAAACAACCTTAAAAATTTGGCTGAAATTGAATTTTTTGTGATTTTGTGATTTTTCAAGTGTGTTCATTTTGCACCTGCTGTAAACTACAGTACATTATGAATTCTTGCTAATGCTATTTTTATGTTGATCTCTTTTCCGTAATTTTTTCCTACCTGATAAACTAAAATTGCCTTACTGTTGAAACGACAATGAAAACCACATTTATAATGTGCTTAACTGTTGGTCATTATCATGTAAGTTTACATATTGCTTGTGTACTAGTATGCCAATACCAGACTCATTTTATTATTTTTAATGTTTAATTTCATGCTCACTGTTTATCTGGTTTGGAGAAAGCTGTGATTCAGGCTTTTATAATAAGTAATCAAATATTAAGCAGATTTGCTATATAGTGGAATAAACGAACATCATGTGGCCATAGCTGTAAAAAATTAATGCGCTGCAAAGTTTGCAGCAATTTTCTACATATTAAAAACAAATGTTCTGACATATTAGTATATGTAATATTTTCTCTGCTTTGAGTTATAAACACCTGGGCATAAGATATCTGCCTGATAGAGAAAAGAATAGATCACTTTGGGGTGTCTACTTTACTGGAAGGGGGCATGCTGGGAATTTGTGTGCTGGCCTGGATTTTATATTTGATATGTTCTATAACAAAAAGACAGGGAAACCTTTTTTTTCGCCCCAAAGTTGTTGACCTGTTTTTTATATAGTAAAAAAATAAAAAATTTTTTTTTTTTTAATTACCACCAAAAAGGAAAGCTCTGTCTCAAAGAAAGTATGCGTATTTGGGTACAGTGTTTCATGACTGATACATTTTAATTAAACATTCACAAGTGGTAATAAAGATACCAAAACAGGTGGGTGTTTTTATGTAAATGGCCTGTCACCCCTACCTAGTAAACTGCTAAAGGTCTTTCAGATTTATTAACAGTTCCCAAATAAATCAGTATAAGCAAGGCTTTTTTCAGCCAGAACCTGTTGGACCTCCATTCCACTAGCTACGGCACTGGCCTCTTGGTCGCAGCTCACTACTGTCACTTGTAAACATAGAAGCCTGACTAGAGAGTGCAAAATAAAGTGCAGCTGTGCATTGTAGCCAATCAGCTTCTATCTTGCATGTTCAATTAAGCTTTGACAAAAAAAAAAAAAAAACTGGAAGCTGATTGGTTTCTATGAAGAACTTCTGCAAATTTTGCACTCTCCAGTTTTAGTAAATCAATCCCATTATGTACTAATTTAATAGTACCAGGCAAAGTGCAGTGATTAGCCATCTTATGCTGGCATATGTGCAAAAATAAATATGTCCATGAAATGTACAGGGACAATGACAATCACCGTGTGAAAATAGAGCAAACAGCTATATAAATGTAGCTTTTTTGACCTAACGACATTATTGCTGAAATAATTATTTTCCACAGATGATGGATTGTATTGCTATGCACAGAAACATTATACCGCAAAAAAATAAAAAATCAGAAAGTATATTTTTAGATCTGTATACAGTGCCTTGAAAAGGTATTCAAACCCCTTGAAATTTTCCACATTTTGCCATGTTACAATCAAAAACGTAAATGTATTTTATTGGGATTTTGTGTGATAGACAAACACAAAGTGGCACATAATTGTGAAGTGGAAGGAAAATGATAAATGGTTTTCAATTGTTTTTTACAAATAAATACCTGAACAGTGTGGTGTGCATTTGTATTCAGCCCCCTTTACTCTGATACCCCTAACTAAAATCTAATGGAACCAGTTGACTTGAGGCTGGGTTTCCCTGCATCAAATTTTTATGACAGGAGATTGTGACTGGCTCTCTATAGAGCCGCTTCACATATCTCCATTGCTGCTGCAGAGCGGCTTGCACAAGAGTACTGTGCGCCTTTGGCTCCGCTTCAGGGCAGAATTCAGGCAAAAATTCCGTGATAGGCGGAACACTAAACACAGTGTCTGCCGAGAAACTGCGTGTTCCGCCTATCACGGAACAGAACGAGGAGGAGGCGTGACTTTTCAAGAATGGCCGCCCGCCGTTTGATTCTGCAGTGCACCATAATCAGATAAACAGAACAAGGAGGAGGCGCGACTTTTCCACAATGGCCGCCCGCCGGCTGACTCTGCACCATGATCAGGTACACAGTCAGGAGTATAGACTCGAGTATAAGCTGAGGGGGGCATTTTCAGCCTAAAAAAAAGGGCTGAAAATCTTGCGTATATACGGTATATGTATGTATGTATATATATATATATATATATATATATATATATATATATATATATTTTTTTACATAGAGTTTTGTAATAACCGTAAATTGTGAGAGAATGTTATTTTTGAAGATGAGAAACTCTCACATTTCACAGATTCTAGCACTTCTATAATGACATCTTTATAGAAAGAGAATGATTAAACACTACCCTTAAATTGCCAATCTCCAAAATGATACAGAAGAGGCTGTTTGTCAGGGAATAAAGCCAGTTACAGATTTAAGAGAGGATATCATTAGGTTTAAAAACTCTGTGTACTATAATTTGAGCTGCAAAGAAATGTTTGGATAGCCTCTTGAAAATGTATCCCAGGTTTCAAATTATTAGTGTTCACTGTGAACTACTGAAGTTCCCCAAAGTATCCTTTGTAGTGCTTGAGTACACAGCACAGTAGTAGAAAAGCTAAAAATTACTTTTAAGATGTATCATGTTCTTTACGTAGGTAAGAGCCGATTACAAGAGCCTGTAATCTCTGTTGCTTAGAGCTCCGCCCATCAACAATTGCAGAGTTCTAAATCTAAAAAAGCAACATACAGTTCAGTGTTTTGACAGATGGCTCTCTACTTGTAAGCTATAAGGAACAGGATATTTATGGTTATATTTCCATATTATTTAAAGGTCTACAGAGCCATTTATGACTTCTTAAAATTATATTCGCTGCACAGCCTAGATGCATTGCCCACACTTTGTAAAGAATGGCCAATAACGTGCAAGGAAAAAAAAACCACAATATTTGCTTGCACATGAATGGATGATGGAATTTAGCAGAGCTTCCCCTTATTCACCCAGATCAGGGGAAAATTCCATTGCAAAGTGAAACTTCACTTTCAATTTGAACAGCTTATTTTTCTTAAATCAACACGTTTGAGTTGTTGAACTGGTGCAAGTATACAGGTAAGGACTTCTGACTTTACTTTTACTTCCCAGATCTGCACACTTGATCCAGATAAGGAACTCATAAAGTGTATAAAGTCAGTGAGTCAAAGTAATAGCCAGGCAACTATTACATACAGAATTAGAACACAGAAAAAGCAACACAAAAAGTGGAATTTTAAAGATGGCAACTATGAAACATTACATAAATATAGACAAAAAAAAGGAAATGTTCTGTACATACAATCATATTAAAACCATGACATGCTATTAAAGTGGTTGTAAACCCACTTTTTCAACTTGCACCTATAGGTAGGCCTAGATTAAGGCTTACCCGTAGGTGCAAGAAATATCTCCTAAACCTACACGGTTTAGGAGATATTTAGTAAAATGACGGGCGCCGCTGTCTACGGCGCATGCGCGCTGTAGACAACGGCGCATTCATGGGGTTAATCCCATTCACAAATTCGGCTACTTCCCAGCAATCGCTGGGCGTAGCCGAATGTGACGGCTCCCGCGCGCATGCGCAGAGTGACGTCTCCGCCGCTCCAGCCAATCACAGCGCCGGAGCGGCGCTGTGATTGGCTGGAGCAGCGATACCCGGAAGTAACCTTCCGGCTATCGCCGCAGCGATGGCTGCGGCTGAAGAGGGAGACGAGGACGGCTTCGGGGGCCCCGATCTAAGGTAAGTGATGCATAATGAGCTATTATGCTAGTCATATTAGCTCATTATGCCTTTCTCTTACAGGTAGATAGAAAAAAATATATATATATTTTTTGGGGTTTACAACCACTTTAAAACCAGTATTAAAATCATACAAGTAGGGACAAGCCCAATGTTTGAGTCGAACGTAAGTTCGACTCTAACATCGGCTGTTCGCCCATTCGCCGAATTTGGAACATTATGGGGCGTTCGCTGGAAATTTGAGCGCCCGCGGAATGCCCCATATTGCACTGCAATATTGCAGTGCATTGACAGCTGCTGATTGGCCAAAGCATGCACCTGACCTGCAGGCTGTGGCCAATCACAGCGCACTCTGCTGTGAGAGCCATGATTGGCTAAAGGCAGGGTGCCGCGATGTCCATCCATCTTCAAACACGGCGCAGACAGTCCCGAGGAAAAAAAACTGAAAAACTCTGCCTCCATGGGAGACGTCCCAGCGACTGCAGCCTTTTCGCGATGACAGCTGTTATATAGCTTAGTGCAGGGCCACCCGGTGATTTAAACGGGTGACCCTGCCCCCCTCTGACGTCACAGGACCTCAGAAGGGGGCGTGGTCAGCCGCCCTCAGCTATATAACAGCTGTCATCGTGAAAAGGCTGCAGTCGCTTGGACGCCTCCCATCGAGGCAGAGTTTTTAATTTTTTTTTTTCAGTCGTCGACGCTGTGATTAAAGATGGATAGACATCATGGGACACTTTTTTTTAAATAAAGGAATTGTCAAAAACGTTCTCCTGTCATTTTTACGTTTTTTGACACTTTTTTTGATGAATGAGTAGGGGTACAATGTACCCGATACCCATTCACATAGGTGGGGGGCGGGATCTGGGGGCCCCCGTGTTAAAGAGGGGCTTCCATATTCCGGTAAGCCCCCTGCCCACAGACCCCCACAACCACTGGGCAAGGATTTAGGTGTAATGTTTGTTAATATGTGCCACTAAATCTTAACAGACACATCTAAAGTGCCTTTTGACATTTGATGATGATTAGTAGAAACAAATAAATTTTAAAGTATTAACTAAAGTTAAAACTTTTTTTTAGCACTGGATAGAGTGGGGAGGGACAAGAACAACTGTCAGTTTTTTTTTTATTGCTGCCAGTGCCCCCATTAGGGAGATTTAACCTCTCCATTTATGGGTTACCATTTACCAAGGATGAAAGTGAAAGAAAAGGTCAAATTTTGGGTTGTCACCAAAACAGGGGACACTAGTCCTGATGACATCCGGAGATTCCCTCACTTTGGGGTGATTTCCTCTCACTTCCTGTTTTTGCTTATGAGATGTGAAAGGAAATCTCCCAAATGGGATTCAGATGGAAAAAAACTGACAAGGGGTTATACCTTACTCTATCCAAAATGTAAAAAAATTAAAAAGTTTTGCCTTAGTGACATTTTCTGTCACAATAACAAACTTTCAAGATGATGAAAGTTGACCAGTATCTGCCAAAAAGTTGATCAGCAGAATTGGATTTTTTCATCTGGAAGCCTCACATATTGACACTAGACACCAGATAATGATGCAAAGTCTCTGGTGGGGACTGTTTAAGCATGCCATTTTTCAGGAAAGAACATTTCTGCATTTGAACAACTCCTAATGATATACAGTATGTCTCTAAGGCCCCTTTCACACTGGGGTGTTTTTCATGCGGTTTAGCGCTAATAATAGCGCTGTTATACCGCATGAAAAAATCCTGCCCTGTGCCTTCAATGTGAAAGCCCGAAGGCTTTCACACTGAAGCGGTGCGCTAGCAGGACCGCTCCAAAAGTCCTGCTAGCCGCTTCTTTACAGCGGTAAAGGAGCGGTGTGTTCACCGCTCCTTTACCGCGGTCTCCCATTGAAATCAATGGGACAGCGCGGTAATACCGCCCGCAAACCGCGGCAATAGCCGCGGTTTGCGGGCGGTATTAACCCTTTTTCGGCCGCTAGCGGGGGTTAAATTAACCCCCCTAGCGATCGCATACCGCGGTAAGAACGACGGTATAGCAGCGCTGAAAATCGCTCTGCTATACCGCCACCGCTCCTGCCCGCCCCAGTGTGAAAGGGGCCTAAAGGTCTAAAGTGTGTAGAAGATGAAACCTGACACAAAGCTTATATATTTTCTGATGTGTCCACACAGCATACAGGAAACATCATGAAAAGGCCTTTCTGGAATTTGACAGATTTTCATTTTATGATTCTGGGTATCTTTAGTTCACTGAGAAAATGTAAACAGCAGTATACTGAGAATCCTTCTAATCCATCTAGCCCCCTGGGCTTGTGGAAGGTATGAATATATTATTATAAATTATTATACGTCTTTATTTCAAATACACCCCATGTCTTCATTGTATCTTTATACTGTTCTTTATACTGTTCACTCTTGTATTTTCCTCGATTTTATCGTTCTTTCAATAAAAGTCATTGAACAAATAAATAAATACGTAAATAAATGAATGTGCTTTATATTACCCCACAGTTATGAAGAATAAGGACCAAAATACATCGCACAGATGATTACACATACTTAGACCTGTAGGACCTAGTGTATGGCCCTTGGGCACAGTGATTTTGTTTGTGCTTGCTCATGTTATCAAAGGAAAAATATTATTTAGATTATCGTCTAGTAGTTAAAGCCAGCCATAGACAGTTTGAATCTCAGCCAGTTCAGAAGGAAACCAGCCAAGATTCGAATCATGTATGGGCAGGCTGATTGTACCCAAGTTGATTGTGTGTGTGTGGTCAATTTGGGTCTAACCAACCTGGTGGAATCTATATGCAATTGTTGACAGCGGCTGTTATAGCTGCTAGAAGTAATCACTGTGTTCTCCCTGTGGGGATGGCTTCCCTTGCCCCCCCCCCCCACAATTGCTCCGCAGGAGTGGTTCTCCTGTCAACATGTTCTGGCCTTAAAGCGGAGCTCCACCCTATTTCAAGACATGAGCTCAATCATACTGCAGCCTGTAATGCAAGTGAAAACTGAAGTTTTTTTTTTTTTTTTCTGTACAGTACCTTTGTTTTCCGATAGCTTCCTGTCTCTCTGAAGTGCGGGTAGTCTGCGGGTAGTGCGTCACTTCCTGTAACCGCAGTGTGTCCTGGGAGTTTTTGTCATTGTTCCCAGGAGTCATTGCGGAGCCTTGCTACTAGCTATCGCGGGATTTCGTAAGCCATAAGCCTTAAGCCACAAGCAGGATTTCGTAAGCTGGGAGATCAGCATTCATTGCAACAAGGAAATTACTGCTTGTGGGCTTCTCATGCCCACAAGCAAAATGGAAACCGCGTTACTAGGAGAATATAAGTTATTATTCAAGACGAAATCGGAAAGCGGAGGACTTAAAACAGCAAAACAGTGAGTACTCTTTAGCCCTGTACACACGGCCGAGATTCTCGTCAGGAAAAAAACGTTGTTTTTCCTGACGAGAATCTTGACAAGAAACTTGTCCCGGACGAGTGTACACACGTACAATTCAAAAGAACCGCCGTTCTTTTGAATGGCGCGCACGCGGTGATGTCATCAACTATGACGAGCGTGCGCTCGTCACATTCGTTGCCGTCGCCGCCATCTTCATACACCATATGCCAGGGATATGCAATTAGCGGACCTCCAGCTGTTGCCAAACTACAAGTCTCATGAGGCATAGCGAGACTCTGACAGCAGCAAGCATGACACCCAGAGGCAGAGGCATGATGGGACTTGTAGTTTTGCAACAGCTGGAGGTCCGCTAATTGCATATCCGTCGAGAAACAGGCCGACGAGATTCTCGACGAGATAAAAGACCGCAGGTCGTCTTTTTTCTCGTCTGGGAATCTGGCCAGTTTTCTCGATGAGAAAACTGAAACCCACGTACATACAGCCGGTTTTCTCAGCAAGAAAACTCTCCCGGCAGTTTTCTTGTCGTTTTTTGCAGAGAAAACCGGTCGTGTGTATGCGACCTTTAAGTAGTCCATAAATAAATTAATGACCGAAAAAACAAACAAAAAAAAAAATGTATGGCCGTGGGAGAGACGATTTAAAGGGGTTGTAAAGGTTCGTTTTTTATTTTCTAAATAGGTTCCTTTAAGCTAGTGTATTGTTGGTTCACTTACCTTTTCCTTTGATTTACCTTCTAAATGTTTTTTTCTTTGTCTGAATTTCTCACTTTCTGTTTCTCCTCACTAAACTTCACACTATCATCCGAGCGGTGTTTAGTCAGCCAGAACAGCTTACTGAACAGCTTACTGAGGAGGAACAGGAAGTGAGAAATTCAGACAAAGAAAAAAAACATTTAGAAGGGAAATCTAAGGAAAAGGTAAGTGAACCAACAATGCACTAGCTTAAAGGAACCTATTTAGAAAATAAAAAACGAACCTTTACAACCCCTTTAAGTGATTTGGTTAATTTTGTTAATTTTTTTTTTTTTACTCTTTTTTTTTTTTTTTGTTTATCCAATGCAGCTCAAGTAAGGGCTGTACAGAGCACAAATGTGGAAGCATTGATTTGCAAAGGGGCTGTAAAAGCGATGACCTCTTCCATTTTTATGTGATGTGTCCCCAGTTTATGACTCTCTTACAGCTTGTCTCCAGCAAGTCCTATACAATTTTTGCAGTCTCTGGCAACACTTTGACAGCCAATCACAGTGGTCATGTGATCAGGCAGTCCTTCCCGTTAGCTGGGGGTAAAGGCCCAATTAAAGGGACGCTGGGGTTGGGTAGGAAGGGGTTGAATACAATTGCATTTTAACACATCATGTGTTAATGTGCACAACAGACACCAGCATGTGGGCTAAAACAGCCTATTTATATGTATTTCAATTGTGTATTCAGCTGCTTGTCTCGAGTTCAAAATATCTGACAGCTCTATGTAAAAGGATGCAACATTAATAGTTAAAGCAGGTATCACATAAAAAATGCTATAATTAAAAGCTTATAAATGTAGCGGGGTCTTCAAAGTTAGTGGGATACACCTGGGGGTAGGTGTGTAATTATGTCAGGGATTAGACCCCTTTTTGTTATTCGTGGAGGATTGGGTGGTGCAATATTCTCCTTGGCCTGTGGGTGGCGACGTACCTACAGGCTCGAGGTAGAATCACTACCACAGTGCTACCCTTTTTTTGTCCCTTCCTGGAGATGGTACGGCTGGGGCGGGGAACCCGCCGTGGTGTCGATGGGAGGAGATAAAAGGGGGAGACGCCCTCGCCACGAGGTCTTTGGGGGATCATCTCTTCACGCACCCAGGCACCTTAGGCCTGGGTGCGGGCGGTTCAAGGTTCCGGCCTAGGCGCCCTAGGCCTGGCCGGAATGAAGATGGAGTCCATCCCAGGCACCTTCAGCCTGGGGTGAGGTACTATTGAGGAGGCCTGGGACCCGGTGACTCCGACTGGGTCCCGCGAGGGTGAAGTTGCTCCAGGGCGCCCCTTGCGAGGGGACCCGCATCTGAGGTGAGGAGGCTGGGGAGGTCACCCGTCCGAAGACCCGGTGCAGTGTCAACCCGGTGACGGATGGGCCTTTGGTAACTCCCTTGGAGGACATCTTCCCCTGATAGGGGCTACAGCGCAGCGGAGGAGCTTTCATCAAGACTCCTGCAACCCCTGGTCATAGCACAGGGAGTGTAGGGACTAGGAACCTGTACAGTGCCTCGACCTGCTTCCCCATCGTATCATGCCGTTGCATTTGACTGTATGTGGAGATATGCAATAAACCTGAGTTTGGACTTTGATGGGTGTATGGACTCTGTTGATGGGAACAAAGGGAGATTCTGGCACGGAAGGACTGACCCTCATAACCAACACACATTTGGCCCGAGGAAAAGATTGGTACTGGCCTTCACCTCACCCACAGCCATGGGGAGGACATGGGCCGTAGCGCACCTCACTCTGTCGCTCGACATACCCCTAGCTAAAGAGGTCGGGGTGAGGCCGCTACACGTGGGGGCTCGTGAGTCCGGGATGAAATGTGTGTTGACCCTGAGGTTTGGAACGGCTGTGTTTGAACTTTGCTGCCCGGAGGAGGTCTGAGCAGGTCGGCCATGTGATTGGCCAAAGTGCGTCCCTGTGCTCGAAGTCGTGGAAATTTCTCTGAAAAACCGGGAGAGGCCCATGCAGAAAGAGCTGGAAGAGGGAGGAGTCCAGCCGTGTGACGAACTACATGTGGGGACTTTTGCTGCACTGCGCCACGAGGCACCCCATGACTGCGCAATTCGTGGGAGGAGACTGAAGGAAGCCCGCGAAAACGTGCAAGTCGTGGGAGGAGTCTGGCCACGTGTGAAGATACACGTGGAGACTCCGGCGCGAGGTCAGCGCGTGATGGAGCAGCAAGTGGTCGGAGTGAACTCCCCGTGGATGCCGGTACCTTATCCTTTCAAGATGACTGCATTTGCTGCGCCCATTACAGACACGGGGCAAAGGCTCAGGCCCCGAGGACAGTTGGCTCTGTATTCATGCAGAGACACGGAGGCCCTCGGTGTGATCTTTCCCGGATGCTCGGGACTGGTGGTCCAACTAAAGCCATTCGGGCGATGTGAGGCATGTAAGGAGTTCCTTTTTGAGGTTGAACCACACACGGAAAGGCCCCGGGCCCTACGCCTCAACTGCATCACAGGAACCGCCACTCCGGAGGGAGAGATCCAGGCCTCTGCGGAGGTTCCCTTGCGCGCTGACCAGGGCGAAGTGACTGCCCAACCAGAGACTGAGAGAGAAAAATCCGAGGACACTGCTTCGGTCACTACAGACTCCCTGCTCCCACCTCCGAAGAGGAAAGTCGGCCTGGTACAGGCATCCTATGGTCGTGGTCGAGCTTCACCCCGCCGCTTGCCTGGCCTGGATGGCGCCGGTAGAGAAGAGAGTCCCGGACATCCCAGTTCTTCAGAAGGTCCAGGTGAGCCAGGGGCTGGGACTGTGGTGTTGGTTGGAGGTGTCGGGGGTCCACAGTCGGTGGAGCCCGCAAGGGAGGGTAGCCTTCCGTCTACTAGAGACTACCTTCCCGCCGAGATGTATGACACCTCCGACCTAGAGTCATTGTCAGAAGACAGTACGCTCCGGGCCCAGGCCCTGGAGTTCCCGAGGAAATCTAGTCCTCGGGCCAACTTTCCTCATTCAACTACATCACCCGCTCTGATGGTGGGGATGCAGCGTGCTTCATTGCGGGCACCAAAGACAAAGCAACCCGAGATGGTGAAGGTACCTCGACACCCGGAGGCCATCGTGCAGCCAGGAGAAGGTGAGCGAGATGTGATGCCGCCTCTAGCCAGGTTGCAGAGACTTTTCTCCCAGAGAGTCGCCCGTGAATATGGGTGGGAGTACCCCTACTTGCCTCGGGACTTATTGTATGAAGTCGAGGTCCTGCGACCAAGGTGGTATGACGAGTTTGTATGGGAAAAGCTTAAAGTGCCCCATGCCAGGCGATACCTGTCATGTTCGCCGCCTGTGTCTAAAAAGTTCAAGGACTGCAGAGCTGATTGGAGACTTGGGCGCCATATTCATGCCGATAAGGTGCTCATCTGCAGGAAAGAAGGAGAGGATGTCGAGTATTCGGTGGAAGTGTTTGACGGGCACCTGAAGCCCCTGTTTCTGCCGGATCCAAGGTTCTACTTATAGGAGAAGTGAGCTCCTATCTTGTTGCTGTTGAAACTTTCTGGAAGAGACATTCCCAGACGCCTAGAACTGTGCCCTACTTTTGTTTTGATTTGGGCTTTTCTTTTCCTCACTGGAGACTTGGGAGCTGTTGTTTTTTTCTCCCTTTTCTTCATGTGCCAAAGGCAGAGACTTTTGGGGTAGAGTCAGAGTAGGAAAGCAGGAAGAATGAAGATCTCACCAAGTGTCATTACCGCAGCGCTGTCACCAGGTGGCAGTGTTGTGCAACGGTTGTTTGAAATGTTACACATGCATTACTTACTTATTGGAGTGAGTGGGTCTCTCGGCTGACGGACCCACTCATGCCAAGTTAACACAGAGTGTTAGGATGTGTTTTTTGTTTCCCTTCTGCAGGAGATTCGTCGGTCAAGACTACTGAGTATGGGGTGGTTCTTAGACAGTGACGGGAGGGATTGTATATGTGTACATGACTGATGTTTTATACAAAAGTTTTAATGTTTTATAGTTCCCTTTCCCTGGCAGGTCTTGGCACACACAGTATCAAAAATTTGAGGGATAGCCTCTGGGGCCCACTTCATGTCACCACTCCTTGGGAGACATGGGTGTGCACCTGACGCTGGGGACCAGCGTCAAATCACAAGGGGGAGTGTGTAGCGGGGTCTTCAAAGTTAGTGGGATACACCTGGGGTAGAGAGACCCAGGTGTGTAATTATGTCAGGGATTAGACCCCTTTTTGTTATTCGTGGAGGATTGGGTGGTGCAATATTCTCCTTGGCCTGTGGGTGGCGACGTACCTACAGGCTCGAGGTAGAATCACTACCACAGTGCTACCCTTTTTTTGTCCCTTCCTGGAGATGGTACGGCTGGGGCGGGGAACCTGCCGTGGTGTCGATGGGAGGAGATAAAAGGGGGAGACGCCCTCGCCACGAGGTCTTTGGGGGATCATCTCTTCACGCACCCAGGCACCTTAGGCCTGGGTGCGGGCGGTTCAAGGTTCCGGCCTAGGCGCCCTAGGCCTGGCCGGAATGAAGATGGAGTCCATCCCAGGCACCTTCAGCCTGGGGTGAGGTACTATTGAGGAGGCCTGGGACCCGGTGACTCCGACTGGGTCCCGCGAGGGTGAAGTTGCTCCAGGGCGCCCCTTGCGAGGGGACCCGCATCTGAGGTGAGGAGGCTGGGGAGGTCACCCGTCCGAAGACCCGGTGCAGTGTCAACCCGGTGACGGATGGGGGATGGGCCTTCGGTAACTCCCTTGGAGGACATTTTCCCCTGATAGGGGCTACAGCGCAGCGGAGGAGCTTTCATCAAGACTCCTGCAACCCCTGGTCATAGCACAGGGAGTGTAGGGACTAGGAACCTGTACAGTGCCTCGACCTGCTTCCCCATCGTATCATGCCGTTGCATTTGACTGTATGTGGAGATACGCAATAAACCTGAGTTTGGACTTTGATGGGTGTATGGACTCTGTTGATGGGAACAAAGGGAGATTCTGGCACGGAAGGACTGACCCTCATAACCAACACACATTTGGCCCGAGGAAAAGATTGGTACTGGCCTTCACCTCACCCACAGCCATGGGGAGGACATGGGCCGTAGCGCACCTCACTCTGTCGCTCGACATACCCCTAGCTAAAGAGGTCGGGGTGAGGCCGCTACATAAAGAATAGAGAAGTTATTATTGAACTTTATACAAATTGTATGACTTCATGCATTTCAGGGTGACTTTCTATTGTTGTGTTTATTCAGAATAGTCTTTTTATTGAAATGCTGTCTCATCCTCCCCATGTTGAGGGCATGTGGCCTGGTACGGTTAAGGAGGGAGGGGGGGCGCTCTCGTCCCCCCCTTTTCCCCTGCGGCCGGCCAGGTTGCGTGCTCGGATAAGGGTCTGGTATGGATTTTTGGGGGGACTCCACGCCATTTTTTTTTATTTGGGGTGGAGTTCCCCTTAAAATCCATTGCAGATCTCAAGGGCCTGGTTTGGATATTTAGGGGGAACCCCACGCCATTTTTTTTTTAAATTTGCGGTGGGGTTCCCCTTAATATCCATTCCAGACCTAAAGGGCCTGGTAATTGAATTTGGGGGAACCCCCACGCTTTTTTTTTTTATCAATGACTTTTGTATGTATTGATAAAAGCCGACAATTCATTAATAGCCGCGAGTGAGTTTTAAATGACTTTTTTTACCTTAAAAAATGGCACTTTGTGCAGGGACAGTTCTAAGCACGGGACACATGCGCCACTTTACATGCATATCATACACACCCCCCAGGTACGAAATTTAAAGGAATATTTCACTTTTTATTTTTTCATTTTAAGCATTATTAAAATCACTGCTCCCGAAAAAACGGCCGTTTTTAAAACTTCTTTTTGCATTGATACATGTCCCCTGGGGCAGGACCCGGGTCCCCAAACACTTTTTAGGACAATAACTTGCATATAAGCCTTTATAATTAGCACTTTAGATTTCGAACGTTCGAGTCCATTGTATTTAATAGGGTTCTAAAGTTCACATGAACATTTTGTCTGTTCGCAGGTTCTGGTGCGAACCGAACAGGGGGGTGTTCGGCTCATCCCTGGTGGTAACTGCAAATCTGAGCCTTTATGGATGTTCTCCCTTGGACTGCTTGTGTCCATGGGCATACATTAATCCCTGTACCCTAGTATATTGTGATCTTTGGTCACTTGAATCAACCCTTATATAAAACAAGGTTCTACACATTTTAATATGGTTCCAGATGGATATAGATTTCTGCAATTCATAGCTAAAATGTGATTACACTATGTTTTTGTATTTGCTGCACAAAATGAATGATTTTTTGCTATTGAGAATGTCTTCACTCTAAGTAGTGTACATGCAGTTTGTGTTCTATGTACATACCTGAATGTTTCGCAAGAGAGAGGGCTTACAGACTTACAGCTAAGTCAGCTTAATTCTGTTGTGACAAAACTGTGACGGACTCCGGACACCCTGTTGGGTATCTCCGCCAAGAAGCTCCTTCCCAAGTTCTAGAACACGAGACCCCGCAAGTCTGGCTATAGTTACCCCAAGAACCAGGCAACACCAGTTTTGAAATACACCAGAATAATAACTGTTTATTTGAACAAAGGCACACAGAGATAATAGATATGCACTCAGAGGACAAACCCCCCTTCTTTGCATAATGACAAGGGGCAGGGTAAACTTGACCTCCACCAGTAGCTTGACACAGCATGACACAAGACTATTCAACTTTCCAATAGTAGACCCTCTATGGGAGGGGCTGCTGGAGAAATCCCCCCCCCTCCCCTCTCACATTTAATCCACATAGACATATACATCCCATAATAGGTTGCTCCCAAGGAACACACAAACAATAGAACTATGGGATACAGGCACTTAACAAACACATAGCAACCCCCACCTCAAACTATCGACCAATGGTCTCTGACGAGAGGCGGACTTTATCTTCATATATTCTTGAGGGAGAAATATTAATGTCCCAAGTGAAAGAGCCCCTTCATTCCTTCAAAACAAACCACACATATAAAACCCTGGATAATGGGTAAAAGGAAAGGAGTCCAGTGTGGTTGTATGGTGAGTCTGATTAGTGCAGATTAGACTGGGGTTCTCGGTCACCCTGTGCCCCCAATAGACACAGGGTGACTGTCAAGTCTCTGGTGTGAGGCTGGGTTGCTGAGAGGGCGCCCCTTGCGGCTAAGTGCAACAGACCCATGGGAGTGATACAGGGAGTGCGATGCCCAAAGAAGCACAGATTGCTGGTACTGCTGCTGAATGAGCTGGTTAGCAGAGGGCAGCTGGGGTGCGCTGGATGAACTGTGTTGGCAGCCGTGCAAGGAATAATCCCCAGTATAGAACAGCAGGGTAAACCAAGAACAGAGTCAGTAGCCAGGCCAGGGGTCATATACAGAGAATCAGTCCGAGATGGATACAGGAACAAGCCAGGTCATACACAGTGGGCCGGAGATCGCAGAGTAGTCAGCCAAGCCAGGGTCAAACACGATGAGATAGACAGAATCACAGGTCAGGACGTAAGCCGGGGGTCAAGCCAGAGGTTCAGGATAAATGGGAAAAGCAAGCCGGGTCGGTAGCGGGAAGTCCAAGGGTCAGGATACACAAGGCACAGGAGACACAGGAAGCTGACGATAATCCAGCAACTTGTATGTGTCAGTGGCAGGTTTAAATAGGCCAGGGGGCGCCAACATCTGTCACTGTGTGTGCGGGCGTCTGCACAGGGATTTGTCTGGCGCAACCATGATGGGTACTGGCAGGATTGCTCATTCTTCCGCCATTTCCCTGACAGTGACTTACACATATGAGGGGGTGGGGAAGCTTGACAATGAGTTTCTAGAGCTCTCTAAGGTAAGCTGGGTTCCACAAGCCCCCCACCCAAAGTGACTCCCATCACAAAAACCCCCCCCTGCTTATGTGAAAAATTGGTAAACTAATGTAAAACCTTTGTTTCCAGCTATGTTTTCCTCCGAAAACTGGTAACAATATCAGCCGCTTGGAACTAACCTGTGTGACAGCAGGAAGGTAAAGTCACCTGGTTGCATCCAGGGGGGTAGATATATTTCGCCCAGATTCAGGCTTTACGCCGATTTGTACAACTAGGTGGAGAGTTGTATAAGGCTAGTGTGCTCATGGATGACTCATACCTCTAGGGAGAGGGCTGGGCGTCGTGCAGACAGGGAGTTGATGAGACCAGCTGAACCTTGTCAGCTCATTTAGGCCTCTATAAGAAACTCCCAGATTCATTAGATGTTAGCTCATGCCTGGAAGCAGACCTGTGTGGACTGTCTAGGGAGAGTGAACCCCTGTGCGGTGAGAGAAAGCCTGTGTGGCTATATTTTGCTTGGACATTTAAAACCAGGGACTAGGACAGCACTAGGCTGATCCCAGTCGTTAGTTAGGAAACCTGTAAGTTTAGTCAGAGGTCAAGTTGACCAGGATTTATTTTGTGTTTTTTTTTTTTGCCTTGCTGTGTTTTTGTCACTGTAAATAGAAAATAAACCGCACCTTTTTTGATTTTGAAAACCACAACCTCCGTCTGCTGGGCCTGTTTTTGGGTGGGGAGCCCATCCCGGGGGTCACACATACCCGCTGCCGAGCTAGCCCCCTCACAGTTGGTGGAGAACCAGTGGCAGTTTTTTTTTAAGCCAGCATGGAGGAGATACTGAAACAGCTGGCTCTAGCAAATGCCAATCAACAGCAGACAAATGCAGGTTTGCAAAGGAGCCTTGCAGCCCAGCAGCAAGCTCATCAACAGAGCCTTGCAACTTTACAACAGAGTCTGGAGGCTCAGCAACAAGCCCAACAGCAATCTGAGGCCCGCTTCATAGACCTGTTGCAGAAGCAAGAGCAGAGACTACAACAACAGATGGAAGCAGTAATGCAGCAACGTCCGCAGACCGGTGAGGAAAGCCGTCCCACTAATACCGCGTCCTTTGGGGTGAGTCGTTTATTGACAAAAATGACTGGAGAGGATGATCCAGAGGTATTTTTGACCACATTTGAAAGGACCGCTGAAAGAGAAAAGTGGCCTGAGGAGCAGTGGGCTGGACTGGTGGCTCCTCTGTTAACGGGTGAATCGCAGAAAGCTTACTATGACCTAGAGCCTGACCAAGCAAAAGACTATGTGATGCTAAAAGCTGAAATATTGGCAAGGCTGGGTGTCACCCTGGCTGTCCGGGCTCAGCGTGTGCATAACTGGACTTTCCAGCTTGGAAAACCCCCCAGGTCTCAAATGTATGATCTCATTCACCTGAGCAGAAAGTGGCTACAGCCAGAGACTTTGTCCGCACCAAAGATTGTGGAACGTGTTGTAATGGATCGGTTTTTGAGAGCTCTTCCTACTGCCATCCAAAAGTGGGTAAGCCATGGAGACCCAGAGACGGCCGATGGTCTTGTGGATCGTGTGGAGAAATACTTGGCTACAGAGAACCTGACGGCCTCTTCCAGAGACACTCGGACTTTCCACCCTAAGACCAGACCATCCCCAGGGGCGGATAAGATGATTCCAAGGGGTAAGGGTGGAGAGAGTGAGAGGGTGGGAGCTCTACCCCAAGTTTGGCGAGAACAGCCTGGGAAATCAGCGGCTCAAGAGGCGGCAAGAAGGATCATTTGCTACCGCTGCCGGCAAGCGGGACATATTGCAGCAAATTGCCCGGTTTTGGAGGAACCCATGCAGTGTGACTTTCTGACGGGCAGACGTCAGTCGCTGTGTGCGACAGTCGCATGCACTGCCATTCGGGGAACTGAGAAACATTTATGCAAAATGTGTATTAATGGTAGAAATGTTGTGGTATTGCTGGATTCAGGTAGCCTTGTGACCCTGATAAAGGCTGAGTTAGTTAAAACAGAGGTCTCTGGGAATAGCAAGGTAGCCGTTATTTGTGTGCATGGGGACACCCGAGAGTATCCAGTGACTACAGTGTGTTTCGAGACCCCCAAAGGTACCCTTTCTCATCCAGTGGGCTTAGTGTCTCAGTTACCGCATGACGCCATTGTGGGAAGGGATTTTCCGAAGTTCTGGGAACTGTGGGATGATCATGAGCCCCCCACTGGTGCCCCTATGTACCAGGAATATGATAGCCAGAACTCCTCTGAGAGTGGTGAGGACTCTCCCGAATTTCCCTTGTCAGTATTGGCAGGGGAGACTCAAGAAACTGGAGAGGAGCCCACCTCCTCAGACGAAAACCTACCGTCTGTGGAGTTTTCTGATCTTGAGGTTCACAGGGAAAACTTTGCCACAGAACAGTTGAAAGACCCCGCCCTAATAAAGGCACGGGAAAACGTAGTGAAAATAGATGGCGAGTTAGTGAACCCAGATAATACCTGCACTTACCCATACTTCAGCGTAGAGAAGGACCTACTGTATCGGGTGGCAAAAAGGGCAGAAGAAACCGTTGAGCAGCTGGTGGTGCCCAAACCTTACAGGAAGTTGGTGTTGGAGTTGGCCCATGGGCACATTCTTGGAGGTCATCTGGGGACAGAGAAAACCCGAGAGAGGGTATTACAGAGATTCTATTGGCCTGGGGTGATGAAGGACATAGAAAATTATTGTTCCTCCTGCCCTGTGTGTCAGAGGTCGGCCCCGATGCCACACTTCCGTAGCCCGCTGGTCCCTCTACCCATCATTGAGGTCCCGTTTGAGAGAATCGCAATGGATTTGGTAGGTCCTATAATCAAGTCCGCTAGGGGGCACCAGTACATATTGGTTATAATGGACTATGCCACCCGTTATCCAGAAGCGATCCCTCTCAGAAATACCTCGGCCAAAACCATAGCCAAAGAGCTATCTCTTGTTTTTAGCCGGGTGGGTATTTGTAAAGAACTGCTTACGGACCAAGGTACACCCTTTATGTCCCGGGTTATGAAGGAGCTGTGTAAATTGTTCAAAGTGACGCAATTACGTACATCTGTGTATCACCCCCAAACCGATGGGCTGGTTGAAAGATTCAACAAAACCCTAAAACAAATGTTGAAGAAAGTGGTGGATAGGGATGGAAAGGATTGGGACTGTCTACTTCCTTATTTGATGTTTGCTATTAGGGAGGTGCCCCAATCCTCTACGGGATTCTCCCCCTTTGAGTTACTGTATGGGAGACACCCAAGAGGGCTGTTGGATATTGCCAAGGAAACTTGGGAAAGTGAGAGTTCTCCCCACAGGAGTGTGATTGAGCATGTCGCCCTGATGCAAGATCGAATTGCACAGGTAATGCCCATCGTGAAGGAACATTTGGCCCAAGCGCAGTTGGCACAGCAGAGAGTGTACAACCGTGGAGCCAAGACCCGTACCTTTTCCCCGGGGGATAGGATATTGGTACTTGTCCCTACGGTTGAAAGTAAATTCCTTGCCAAATGGCAAGGCCCCTACGAGATAATGGAAAAAGTGAGCGAAGTGAATTACAAGGTCAGACAACCAGGAAGGCGAAAGCCCGAACAGATCTATCACGTTAATCTGTTGAAAGCCTGGAGGGATAGAGAGTCCCTAGTCGCAGACACTTGGTCACCAGCCCAAACTGGTTGCGTGATTCCTGAGGTTGGAATCGCAGCCACCTTGTCACAACCCCAACAACAGGAGGTTAAGGAGTTTGTGCTTCGCAACAAGGAGGTATTCTCTGAGCTGCCGGGACAAACATCTGGGGTAGAGCATGACATTATTACCCCGCCCGGTGAAAGGGTGAAGTTAAAACCCTATCGGATCCCAGAGGCCCGACGGGAGGCAATACGGGAGGAAGTACAGAAAATGCTGAACTTAGGGGTGATAGAGGAGTCCCAAAGTGATTGGTCTAGTCCCATTGTGTTGGTGCCTAAACCGGATGGGAGCTGGCGATTTTGTAACGATTTTCGTCAGTTGAACAAAGTTACAAAATTTGACACCTACCCCATGCCACGTATAGATGAGTTGATCGACCGGCTGGGAACAGCCCGATACATGACGACTCTTGACCTCACAAAAGGGTATTGGCAAATCCCCCTGGCCAAGTCAGCCAAAGAGAAAACCGCATTTGTAACCCCAGACGGGGCGTTCCAATATAAAAGAATGCCGTTCGGGTTACAGAATGCGCCGGCCACATTCCAGCGGAAAATGGACCAGATGCTGAGGCCCCATCGGAAGTATGCTGCGGCTTACCTGGATGACGTAATTGTCCATAGCACAGATTGGGCCTCACATCTGCCAAAAGTGCAAGCAGTCCTGGACTCTGTTCGGGAAGCAGGGTTTACGGCTAACCCCAAGAAGTGTACCATTGGGCAGGAGGAGGCCAAATATCTTGGGTACACCATTGGGAGGGGAGTAATAAAACCCCAACTCAACAAAGTCGAGGCCATCCAGAGTTGGCCACGTCCCAACAGCAAGAAGCAGGTACGAGCCTTTCTGGGAATCGCTGGGTATTATCGGCGATTCATTCCCCACTTTGCTTCTAAGGCTGTGCCCCTAACCAACCTGACGAAGGGGAAAGGGTCGGTCATGATTAAATGGACCCCCGAGGCTGAGGCAGCATTCCAATTCTTGAAACAAGCCTTATGTAGCCAGCCAGTGTTGTACTCACCCGACTTCTCTAAAGACTTTGTCGTACAAAGTGATGCGTCAGATGTGGGGTTAGGAGCAGTATTGTCCCAGGTCTGGAACGGGGAAGAGCACCCAGTCATTTACCTCAGCAGGAAGTTGAAGTCCCATGAGGTAAATTACGCCACCGTTGAAAAGGAGTGTTTAGCGGTGAAGTGGGCTCTAGATTCCCTTCGGTACTACCTGCTAGGTAGGCACTTTGACATGGTTACGGATCACGCTCCGTTAAAGTGGATGGCTCAAAACAAGGAAACAAATAGAAGAGTGAATAGGTGGTTCCTGGCCCTCCAGGAATTCAACTTCACAGTAAAGCATCGCCCTGGCGTTCAAATGGGGAATGTGGATGCTTTGTCTCGAGTACATGAATGCCTGATTGCTGGTGTTCCAACCCCGAGGTTAAAACAAGAGGGGGGGGTATGTGACAGCAGGAAGGTAAAGTCACCTGGTTGCATCCAGGGGGGTAGATATATTTCGCCCAGATTCAGGCTTTACGCCGATTTGTACAACTAGGTGGAGAGTTGTATAAGGCTAGTGTGCTCATGGATGACTCATACCTCTAGGGAGAGGGCTGGGCGTCGTGCAGACAGGGAGTTGATGAGACCAGCTGAACCTTGTCAGCTCATTTAGGCCTCTATAAGAAACTCCCAGATTCATTAGATGTTAGCTCATGCCTGGAAGCAGACCTGTGTGGACTGTCTAGGGAGAGTGAACCCCTGTGCGGTGAGAGAAAGCCTGTGTGGCTATATTTTGCTTGGACATTTAAAACCAGGGACTAGGACAGCACTAGGCTGATCCCAGTCGTTAGTTAGGAAACCTGTAAGTTTAGTCAGAGGTCAAGTTGACCAGGATTTATTTTGTGTTTGTTTTTTTTGCCTTGCTGTGTTTTTGTCACTGTAAATAGAAAATAAACCGCACCTTTTTTGATTTTGAAAACCACAACCTCCGTCTGCTGGGCCTGTTTTTGGGTGGGGAGCCCATCCCGGGGGTCACACATACCCGCTGCCGAGCTAGCCCCCTCACACCTGTTTTTCTTCCTTTTTTTATTATTATAAGTAATCCATTCAATAAAAACAGTGTAGCGGGTATTTAAATTGGGGGGGGGGGACATCTGGGTTATTTAACCCAGATGTACTAATTGTTAGGGAAACTGAGAATCTCTTTTGTGGTTCTTGGAGGACTCTGGTGGTGCAAGGTTCCCTGTGACCTGCAGGTGGCGTTGTCGCCCTGGGTCGGAGTTGAACCTGCACCGCAAGACTGTACCTTTTTTGTCCTTTCCTGGCGCCGGTACGGTGGGGCGGGGAACCCGCTGTGACCCATAGGGAGTGGAGATAAAAGGGGCGGACGCCCTGACCTCGGGGTTCAGAGTTGGAAGACGCGGCCGTGCCCAGGCACCTTCAGCCTGGGTGCTGGCGTTCCGGAGATCCAGGCCCAGGTGCCCTTGACCTGGCCGGAGCAAGGGATGGAGTCCATCCCAGGCACCTTAAGCCTGGGGTGAGGTACTATGGCCAAGGCCTGGGACCCAGTAACTTAGACTGGGTTCCGTGAGGGTGGAGGAGTCCGAGGGGCCCTAAGGTGTTGGGACCTGTATCTGAGGTGAGGAGGCCGGGGAGTGCAACCCTTCCGGATAGTCCGGTACAGCATTAATCCGGTGACGGCTGGGCCTCTGGTAACTCCCTTGGAGGGATGTCTTCCCCCTGACAGGGGCTGCAGCGTAGCAAAAGTAACTCCAGTTCCTGTTCACTAGAGTTGCTGGAAGAGACTCTGTACCAGAAGTCCATTTAACAGCCACTGTGCTTAGCAACCGTTGGTGAAACCTCAACGGTTTAGTTTCTTTGAGGCTTGTGCCTTGACCTTCTCCCCACCAATACTGGACTGTTCTATGGGTCTCAAACTGTCTGCTCGCAAAGGACTATTTGTTTGCCGTTATGGAATAAATAAGTGTTGGACCTTTTCAGTGTGTGGTACTCCAATTACTGGGAGCAAAGGGGGTTATCAGCAGAACAGACTTGGCTCTGAGCGTATACACAGCCAGGGTGTAATCTGATTCTGGCCTTCACCTCTACACGCAGTAATCTAGAGGACATGGGCCGTGGTGCACCTCGCTCTACCCTTCAAGGTACCCCTAGACCGAAGCCAAAGCAATCGTTAAAGAAGAGAGAGAGGGTGAGGCCGCTACAACAGTATTAAACTGAAAACCAAAAATTTTATATATTGCAGCTTACCAATCATTAGAAGTGCTGGCTGCATTAGGTTTCTTTTTTTTTTTTGGCTCTTTCCTCTGTTTTCACCTGGTGATCTGGCCTGTAATACACCTCCTGTATTAAAGTGCCCCCACACTGGATAAAAGAGCACAGGGGACACCTTTGGAAAGCAGTGTTGCCAGTCTGGGGTAAGGTGAGTGTTAGATGTATTAGCAGATTTACATTTTGTAATAAGACAAAATCCTGCACCTATCCTGAAAAATAGGAAAAAAAAGTGTCAAAAATCACATAAAGTATAAAATAAATAATTCAAACTGGTGTGTATATATGAGTAACTTCGAAGTTCAGAAAGTCGCTACCCAGTAAAGTCGGAATAGAAGACTTAAATAGCTAAATAGAAAAGTGACCAGGTGTGCTTCTCAAACAGATAACTAGTGAAACCATACAACAAAAGCTTAGAATATATGACAATTTTCAATGTGATAAACACATATACTCCAAAAGATGACAGCCCATTTAAATAAAGAAATCCCAGTGTTTGGATATGCAAAAACACACGGTAAAATAAACAGTGGCAAGGTGCTTGTGCAAAACCGCCCCCACATCTACTCACGCCTCTTACCAAAGATTTTGGATCTCAAATTCTAGAGATCAAATTAGATTTTTATTTTCACTCATCCCTGTGGCTCTCATAAGGGATAGGATCTCATCCATGGAGGGTTCAGACTTGCCAACATTCAAACAAATGTCCGATACATGTAAATAATTCTGTTGATGTATGAAGAGACTGATGCAAATGCTGTTGCAACTGAAGGACAAACTGTAGCACGTTACAGTGATCTCTGAAGAAAACCTTTGTTGCTTTGGCCTGCATAACTTTGGTTTCTTGGCTTAAGCTCCTTAAAGTGGATGTAAACTAGGGTTGTCCCAATACCGATACTAGTATCGGTATCGGTACGTATCGATACCAAGCATTTCCCCGAATACTTGTACTCAGAGAAAATGCTCCGATGCTTCACCCGATACTTGGGCAGTCAGGGATGATCGGTGTGGCGGGGGGAGTTACAAGCACCGATCACCGCTGTATAGATTTCAATACAGCCTGACAGCTTCTCCCCCGGCCCTCCCCCCTCTTTTCAGCTGTTTTAGTGAAATCATTATAGCGGTGATCGGTGCTTGTAACTCCCCCCAAAGCCGCACCGATCACCGCTGACTGTCCCTGTATCCTCCTTCAGTTCCCCCATCAGTTCTGCTCTCCCCCCTGCGCTCCGTGTCCCCCCTCCATGCTGCTGCTGTCCTCCGTTATTCTGCTCTCCCCCCGCGCTCCGTGTACCTCCATAATGCTGCTGTCCTCCGTTATTCTGTTCTCCCCCCCGTGCGCTCCGTGTCCCCCCTCCATGCTGCTGCTGTCCTCCGTTATTCTGCTCTCGCCCCGCGCTCCGTGTCCCCCCTCCATGCTGCTGCTGTCCTTCGTTATTCTGCTCTCCCCCCCGAGCTCCATGTCCCCCCTCCATGCTGCTGCTGTCCTCCGTTATTCTGCTCTCCCCCCCCGCGCTCCGTGTCCCCCCTCCATGCTGCTGCTGTCCTCCGTTATTCTGTTCTCCCCCCGCGCGCTCCGTGTCCCCCCTCCATGCTGCTGCTATCCTCCGTTATTCTGCTCTCCCCCCGCGCTCCGTGTCCCCCCTCCATGCTGCTGCTGTCCATCGTTATTCTGCTCTCCCCCCCGAGCTCCATGTCCCCCCTCCATGCTGCTGCTGTCCTCCGTTATTCTGCTCTCCCCCGCGCGCTCCGTGTCCCCCCTCCATGCTGCTGCTGTCCTCCATTATTCTGCTCTCCCCCTCCGCGCTGCTGCTGTCCTCCGCTCCGTGTCACTCTCTGTAATGGCACCCCAATCTCAAGGGGTATTAACGCCGTTTACGATGTTCCCTCTCCTAGACACACATCCACTCGCTACCAATATCCACAGCTAAACGACCCTTTCCTATAGGAGCCGGCCCCTCTGGAAGAAGACGAGACGCACTCTGTCTCTTCTGTAGTAGGAATGAATTTATTATTGACAAACATTGTAACTTTATACACAATTCAGGGCACATGATTTAACATGAGCAAGGGCCCAGCTCCACCCACACATCCCAAAACTCAACACCTCATCCTGACGTCTGCTAGGCTTCAAAAGATCCCAACACAATAGAATATACGATCTCCAATACACATCTTCCCACAAAGGGTTGGCAGCCAGTCTGTCTGGCGACAACAGGTTCTAAACCCTTTACATCTTAAATCCCTTTGTATTGTAAATCCCAGTCTGCCTTTACAATACACACAAGTATAGGGTTAATTACTTCTATTCACACCAGACCTTCCCAAGTCATACTGAACAATAGAATGCAAATTACCTTAATTCCTCACAGCCATGATTACACAAAGTCAGGGCTGTCGGTGATGATATTAGCATCTAAGAGTATGTGTCTAAACATCATGAAGGCGTCACTTTCCAATTAACCTGTTGAGGTCATAATCAAACAGTAGAGAGTTCTTTGCAGGTATCCTGGGGAATATGGTGGATGAATATTACAGACCCAATCTAGATAAAATGTATGTACAGCATTGAATATGGCCATCATAGACCATATTGGGGTTTTCATTCACCCTGTGCCCCTAATAGAGACACAGGGTGATTGACACATAAGAGCCATTGGGGAAGCTGGCGCAAGGGTATTTCATACTTCCTAAGCGATTCTGAGTTCCCCGGGCCTTCCCGTTACATCTCTCCCCTTTCGGCAGGAGACTAACAGAGGGGGGAACCCCAGACGGGTTGACTCCGAAGTTAGTCCATAGGTACCTTCTTCTAATGCCGGTATCCACACAGTACCCCAAATAAATTTCTCCAAACAGAGAATCGCTTACCCAGCCAACCTCTGCCTCTCTCAGAGAACACACCCACCGCTGGGGAGAGGCCTGGACTGGCCCTTCTCCCTGGAGTCCTTTCTGCCGCTGGAGAGAAGACAGGGTGACTGGGCTCAGTTCATCATGCTGTTGGGGATCTGGGTCGACTGCCCGGCATCCCTGTGGTATACAAGTGGAGACTGAAGTCCCATCCACTTGTGGTAGGTGAAAATCTCCCAGTGCTTGCAAAGCAAGGCTGACATCCTCCTGTCTCAGTGTCACACCATTTTCTGGGGTTGTGTCAGTGAGGACTGAAGTCCCATCCAATACCACAGGAACTCCCTCTTCTGTTAGTTGGGAGTCGAGGCCCGTGGCACTCGGCTCTGTTGCCAGCTCTTCTGCTGGGTTGCTGTGAGTGGAGACCGCAGTCCCATCCACCGATATCCGCTCAAGTGGCAGTTGTGTGCAGCGGCCAGTAGCATTCTGCCCTGCTGCCAGTGATTCAGCTGGGGGTAAAAGCTTTACCACCCCAGCTTGTTGCTGGAGAGAGGGGCCAACTGCCCCGGCTCCCTGAAACTCCACAGTTGTTTCCGGTGCTGGGCAGCACAGGTTGCTATCACTCTGCCCTGTTGCCAGTACTCCTGCTGGGGACTCCACACCATCTGCTCTGGCTACCTGTTGGGGAGGGAAAATGGCTGCTTCTCCTCCCTGCATCTCTGAAATCCACTCAGAAAGAGGAACCATCACCTTCTCAACTCGGGCCTCCAACACTGCCACGGGTGTAGAGCAGGGGTCTGCAGTACTTTGTCCTGCTGCCAGTACTTGAGCGGGCGATGCATAATTCATAACATCCTCTGCACAGTCCATTAAGTCCATACCTTCTGTAATCTGTGGCTGGGGAGATGAGCCAACTGCCCTAGCTCCCTGGAACTCCATATCATCCACTTCGGCTTTAAGGGTGGCAATCTTCAGATTTTCCACTGCTGATTCTTCAGCCAGGCTAGCTCCCTGGAACTCTGTATCATTCACTTCGGCTTTAGGGAGGGAAATCTTCAGATTTTCCACTGCTGATTCTTCAGCCAGGATTTCATAGTTGTCAACTGGTAATTCCTGATAGTCCCAGGCAAAGGTAGCCCCACCCTGCTGCTGAGCAGAGTCTAGCAGCTGTTTGTAGGCAATCTCCAGCTCCCATTCCTGAACGGCCAGAAACTCCAAATCTTCCTGTGCCCGGTGCCCTTCCGAGACATTCAGTCTTTGTTCTCTGTGCTCCATTATTTCCTCCAAACGCCACTCCCGATCACTCCCAAAGTCAGGGTCCTCGGACAGCCTCCAATACAACAATCCCAGGCCATTATAGTCAAAGCCTTCCGTGGGGCTGTCATCCGCTGACCATGGGCACTCTTGGGCTACATACCACCGGAGGGCTCTGTAGCTCTCGTCCAACTGCATCTCTGCCCGGATCAGCCTGCTTAACTCAGCTGTCCACTCCTGCTTCGGTTGTTCCCCCAATAATAGCATTCGTACTTCATACTGCGACCAGTACCTTACATGGATGGAGGGGAGAACTTTTCCCTGGTGTTGCTGCTCGAGAGCTAGCACTTTCTTCCAGAGTTCGCAGCGGATTGAATCAGACCATCCCAGCAGGACCTCCTCTGATACTGGTCCTCTATGCTGTATCTGCATCTCTCGCAACCTCCTTCTGAATTCCTTTTCCATGTCGGCTGGTATCTGTATCTCTCCTCTCCTTTCAGTTGGTGCTGCTTTTTTTAGGTGTTGTCTCTGATTGCCGTATTTCCGCCATTCTCTGCTCATGTTGTCGCTCATCCTGCCGCTCGATTTCTCTAATGGCTTCCTGTATGGCGGTCTCTGATGGGTTAGCACCATATAATGCCAAGCGCTCTCGAACTCGTTGCTGAAACAAATCTTCAACTGACCGGGGTCCTGCATCACCATTCCTCTGGTTCATCTCGGCTCTCAAGTAAGTCTTTCAGCGTGACTTTCCTGCAGGCTGCATAGCTGGTCATTCACTGTGGTGGCTTGGAGTGTCCCAGGAACTGGAGGGAAAATCCCACTGCTGCCACCAATGTAACGGCACCCCAATCTCAAGGGGTATTAACGCCGTTTACGATGTTCCCTCTCCTAGACACACATCCACTCGCTACCAATATCCACAGCTAAACGACCCTTTCCTATAGGAGCCGACCCCTCTGGAAGAAGACGAGACGCACTCTGTCTCTTCTGTAGTAGGAATGAATTTATTATTGACAAACATTGTAACTTTATACACAATTCAGGGCACATGATTTAACATGAACAAGGGCCCAGCTCCACCCACACATCCCAAAACTCAACACCTCATCCTGACGTCTGCTAGGCTTCAAAAGATCCCAACACAATAGAATATACGATCTCCAATACACATCTTCCCACAAAGGGTTGGCAGCCAGTCTGTCTGGCGACAACAGGTTCTAAATCCTTTACATCTTAAATCCCTTTGTATTGTAAATCCCAGTCTGCCTTTACAATACACACAAGTATAGGGTTAATTACTTCTATTCACACCAGACCTTCCCAAGTCATACTGAACAATAGAATGCAAATTACCTTAATTCCTCACAGCCATGATTACACAAAGTCAGGGCTGTCAGTGATGATATTAGCATCTAAGAGTATGTGTCTAAACATCATGAAGGCGTCACTTTCCAATTAACCTGTTGAGGTCATAATCAAACAGTAGAGAGTTCTTTGCAGGTATCCTGGGGAATATGGTGGATGAATATTACAGACCCAATCTAGATAAAATGTATGTACAGCATTGAATATGGCCATCATAGACCATATTGGGGTTTTCATTCACCCTGTGCCCCTAATAGAGACACAGGGTGATTGACACATAAGAGCCATTGGGGAAGCTGGCGCAAGGGTATTTCATACTTCCTAAGCGATTCTGAGTTCCCCGGGCCTTCCCGTTACACTCTCCATGTCCCCCTCTGCGCTCCGTGCCACCCTCCATATCCTCCTCCGCTCCCCTCTGTCAGGATGGAGAGCGGAGGTAGGAGCCGCTAAACCTGGCTCCTACCTTTTCCGAATGAACAGAGTGAGTGATCATTGACTCTGTCCATTCATATAACTGAAACATTGTAACCTCTGTTTACGATGCTTCAGTCTATGAATGGAGAGGAGCCGTTGTCTCCTCTCCATTCATTTTCAGTGCAGCTGAGAAAGGGACTGGGGAATCTGTGTCCTTAGTCCCTTTCTCTGTCTCAAAGGGGAGATGTCAAATATAAATTGCAATAAATAATAAAACAAAAATAATTGTAAAAAATAATAAAAAAATAAATAAAAAATACACTGACACCATCCACTCCCCCCACCCCCAAGAAAGCATTGTAAAAAAAACATAACAAAAAATAGTAAAAAAAAAATAAAAAATACTGACACGTGCCACTGTCACATGACATAAAAAAAAAGTATCAGTATTCGGTATCGGCGAGTACTTGAAAAAAAGTATCGGTACTTGTACTCGGTCTTAATAAAGTGGTATCGGGACAACCCTTATGTAAACCCACTCTCATCCTTTCTAAACCACTGCCATAGTGCTGATCTATAAGGCTATAGATGCCTCCTGCATGTATCCTTATCTGTCAAATGTCTCCCCTCTGTCTGTTATGAGAACTGAAAAACTGCAGATTCTGTGGGTGGATCTGTTGTATGGAGCTCGGTGGGTGGAGTCGTGATGTCAGTAGACTCCCCGCCCACCTCTACACTCCCCTTGTCAACATGCATTTTCTCCTGTGTATTCCTTCTGCTATGATCACTAACATCCAGTCAAAATCCAGAAAAGTAACCACATGACTTCAGAAAAGGAGTGGGAGTGGGAATTAAAAAATAATGCCTGTCTCAGGCTTAGTGCATGAGACATGTAAATAACCTGTCACTCACAGCAAGGGGGCGGAACGGACAAAAGTTCTCCTGTTTGTCCGTTTATCTCACTGAAAAAATAAAAGAGGATTGCTCAGAGCTGGATTAACTCTTTGTGGCAAGACTGGGCACATAGGATAGGAAATCTTATACACTACATTGTGACAGCAAAAAAAATTCGGGTTTACGTCCACTTTAAGAACCTGCTCATCAACACCTTCTTCAGCAAAAAGTTTACTTACGCCTTCAATAACATCTTCGATAATAGACTTGTAGAGTTCTGGCACAGGGTTGGAATTGCTGAGTTTTTGCACATACAGACACTGGGATTTCTTTATTTAAATGGACTGTCATCTTTTGGAGTATATGTGTTTATAACATTGATGGACTTATTTGAAAATTGTTATATATTCTAAAGTTTTTTTTTGTATGGTTTCACTGATTATCTGTTTAAGAAGCAGATTTAAATGCAGTAAAAAATTTAATCCGAACTCTGACACTTAATAAGCAGTTACCTCAAACAGTTTTTTTCCTTTTGAGATAAGGGTTTTACCTAAATAAAAGCTGATCACTGAAAGCACCCCTGCTAATTTTAAATGGTTTTGCTCCTAAGGGGGCGTATTCGGCGCAGTACAAATCCTATATCATCATCATCATCATCATCATGTCTGTAACTGATAGATTCTGTTGGAAAGCGTGTTCTTTTGAAAAAAAACAGACTTACTGGCTGGATCACCAGATAAAAATAGAAGAAAGCAAGCTTAAAAAGGAAGATGAATGCAGCCATAACATTTCAAATGGATGTAAACCCTCACATAGAAACAGTGAAGTGAACAGACTCAGATGATACACAAAGGTGAAACAAATCTCCCGACATAAGTTTTGCACGCATATCTGCTGTCTTCAGCTTGCTATACTCTTATAAAGTGCACATCAAGTTATAAATTGTCTTTTCCTGTTCAGCACTGGGTGTGGAGTCTTGGCATACACTGTGTGACAGCAGATTGGAGGAAAAGGCACACACCCCCTCTCCACATAGGCAGAGGAAGGAAGGAATGTGCAGAGCTGGGCTTTGAATAGACCCGCTCCCCAACCCCGACACAAATTTCAGGCTGGTTTTATCTCAATTGTCAGAGAACTTTTCAGAAGTTATGCTGATAACAGAAGAACGGAGCAGCAGAAAGACACATGACTCAGTGCTTTGGAGAGAGATAAGAAAACACTGCAGATATACTGCATGTGCCTAGGTCAAATTTCCTGAATCAGATTTACATCCACTTTAAATGGTAGGAAAAAGACACGGTAAGCTGCAATATAATAAATGATTGCTTTAGGGTTTATAACCACTTATTGTAATCAATGCTAGGTAATCAGGTGATTTCTGTTCAGCAGTAAACCCCAGCTAGAACACATTGGGGGAGATTTACTAAAACCGGAGAGTACAAAATCTGGTGCAGTTCTGCCTAGAAACCAATCAGCTTCCATTTTTTTTTTTGTCAAAGCTTAATTGAGCAAGCTGAATTTAGAATCTGATTGGCTACCATGCATGGCTGCACCAGATTTTACACTCTCCAGTTTTAGTAAATCAACCCCTGTAGTGCTAAGATGTGGATTGGACCCAGGAAGGTTTAGGAGACTTCACGTTGATGAATCAGGGATGGGAAGAGTGCTACTTTCAGCCTACGTGCTAGTTTGACTCAAGAATGAAGACACAGGGACTTTCCAGAGACACTATGGTGAAAATCTAAGAATGAGGGGGTGGATGTATACAAAAAAGGTGCTGCTTCTAATTAATGAGGTGATACTTGAATTTCCAGGCTCTGTATGCTGCTGCGCTAGATATGAATATATAGGGACTGTTCTAAGGTCACTGTGATGCCAAACATAAAATATACAAGAAAAATAAGGTGTGCAGTAAAGTGTGTAGGGGTTTATTTTAGTTCAAAAGCATGTTTTCTATTGTACCTATTTTTAATATTTAGAGAATGGACATCAAAAACAACTAACTACTGCTAGCAGAAAAAAAATAGTTTTTTTCTGTTCCCAATGTTCTCGGAGCTCACTCTACCTTGATAACTGTTTCCTTGCCAAAATTTACTAACCTATAAAGTAAATCCACTTTATTTTGGCAACAAACCTTGCAAATCCTGTTGTTGAGTCTTATTGCCAAGTTTGTAGAACTATAGCCATTTTACACAGAAGGTTCCACAAAAACATGACGGTATACCTTTGTTGGCTAGTCACTGACCAGCACATCCTAGGATGTCATATTCCTATTTACAGTATCTCACAAAAGTGAGTACACCCCTTACATTTCTTTTCATGTGACAACACTGAAGAAATTGCACTTTTTACAAGTAGTGAGTGTACAGCTTGTATAACAGTGTAAATTTGCTGTCCCCTCAAAATAACTCAACACACAGCCATTAATGTCTAAACCGCTGGCAACAAAAGTGAGAACACTCCTAAGTGAAAATGTCAAAATTGGGCCCAATTAGCCATTTTCCCTCCCAGGTGTCATGTGACTCGTTAGTGTTACAAGGTCTCAGGTGTGAATGGGGAGCAGGTGTGTTAAATTTGGTGTTATCGCTCTCATTCTCTCATACTGGTCACTGAAAGTTTAACATGGCACCTCATGGCAAAGAACACTCTGAGGATCTGAAAAAAAACTGTTGCTCTATATAAAGATGGCCTAGGCTATAAGATGACCCTGAAACTGAGCTGCAGCAAGGTGGCCAAGACCCTACAGTGGTTTAACAGGAAAGGTCTCGCCATGGTCGACCAAGGAAGTTGAGTGCATGTGCTCAACGTCATATACAGAGGTTGTCTTTGGGAAATAGACGTATGAGTGCTACCAGCATTGCTGCAGAGGTTGAAGGTGTGGGGGGTCAACGTGTCTGCATGGCTGTCGTCCCAGACGGAAGCCTCTTCTAAAGATGATGCACACGAAAACACCCTTAAACAGTTTGCTGAAGACAAGCAGACTAAGGACATGGATTACTGGAACCATGTTCTGTGGTCTGAGGAGACCAGGATAAGCATATTTGGTTCAGATGGTGTCAAGCGTGTGTGGCGGCAACCAGGTGAGGAGTACAAAGACAAGTGTGTCTTGCCTACAGTCAAGCATGGTGGTGGGAGTGTCATGGTCTGGGGCTGCATGAGTGCTGCCGACACTGGGGAGCTACAGTTCATTGAGGGAACCATGAATGCCAACATGTACTGTGACATACTGAAGCAGATCCCCTCACTTCAGAGACTGGGCTGCAGGGCAGCATTCCAACATAACGACCCCAAACACACCTCCAAGAAGACCACTGCCTTGCTAAAGAAGCTGAGGGTAGAGGTGGTGGACTCCAGACCTAAACCCTATTGAGCATCTGTGGGGCATCCTCAAAACAGAAAGTGGAGGAGCGCAAGGTCTCTAACATCAACCAGCTCCATTAAATCGTCATGGAGGAGTGGAAGAGGACTCCAAATGGCAATCTGTGAAACTCTGAACTCCATGCCCAAGAGGGTTAACCTCCCTGGCGGTATGATTATTTCTGATTTTAGGTGCTGAAAGCGGTACCATTATTTTGCATGGAAATTTGGCGTTTTATATTGTAGGCCTGTAATTCTTACAAATACCTCCCTTAAATCTGTCCAAACAAGAGTCTAGTAGACATCCCGGGTATGATAAAGTTAAAAAAAAACAGAATCATAAATTATAATATAATAAATAACTATAAATAATTATAACAAATAATAATGTCATGATAATAAAAATTATTCAATAATGTAATCAAATTAAAAACACTGAAATTTGCTCAGTTGCAGAATTGTCGCTGTCATGACTTTCAGTATTTTAGGACAAATTTCCCCACAAATCACTATCGCTCAATTCTGCAAGTGATTCTAATTTATTATCGCTGTTTTCTAGCTGGTCTAAAACCACTTTTGATATAAAGGGACACTTTTTGGTTGCTATGGACAATCTCCAGTTTCCCGGCATAAAGATCAGTTTTTATTATATAAAAGTGCACGCAGGGCACTGGACAGACCACTAGGGGCAAAGGGGATGTGTAATTATTTTATACAGTACTGTAATCTGTAAGATTACAGTATACTGTAGGTATTGTGTGTTTTTACTTTTTTGAATTTGGCGCCGATCTCCGCCCCCATGCATCACAATGCTCGCAGGGAACGGAGCTCGGCACTGTGTGAATCGAGCGAGACACAGCGGGGAGACATTGCAGGATCCAGGGGACAAGGTAAGTAACTTTCCCTGTATCCTGCGATGCAGCCCCGAGTCTGGCTTGAGGTTACCGCTTTTGGTATGAAAAATTCACCCCGAGCATGACTCAGGAATACCGCCAGGGAGGTTAAGGCAGTGCTGGAAAATAATGGTGGCCACACAAAATATTGACACTTTGATCCCAATTTGGACATTTTCACTTAGGGGTGTACTCACTTTTGTTGCCAGCGGTTTTGACATTTATGGCTGTGTGTTGGGTTATTTTAAGGGGACAGCAAATTTACACTACTCTACAAGCTGTACACTCACTACTTTACATTGTAGCAAAGTGTTATTTCTTCAGTGTTGTCACATGAAAAGATATAATAAAATATTTACAAAAATGTGAGGGGTGTACTCACTTCCGTGAAATACTGTATCTTATTTTTTCTCTTGGACTAGTCTAGATGACTGAACATCAGCTAAATAGAAAAACATTAATGACCAGCCTGCACTCAAAGTCATCATTAAAACAAAATCATTATTAGTTATAAGATAATCAATGTTTGTAACGTTAGGCATTAAAGCTAATGATTAAGCAACACAGAGTAAAATTTTGAAAATTAAAGTGATAGATGCTTGTTGCTTGCCTATTTTTTGTTTTAGTTTCTCTGACTTTGCATAGTTTGCATTTTTATTTGTAGTTAAAAAGTAAGGCAATAAAAGTTGTAGCCCCAAAGGGTACATTAAAGTAGATTCAAGTTGGGAGCAATCGGTTCATTGATGATTCTAGCTGTGACCAGCTTGCTAATTCGGTCATTGAAACGAAGTGTCCTACTTCCAAAAGTGCAGTGAATGTCTGCTCTTTTCTGACAAATCTGATATTGTATTGGCGAGTTAGTCCTATAATCAAAGTTATAAATAAAAAATAAATAGTAAGATGGTGTGACACAATACAGCAGCAGTGGTATACGGGAATTGGAATTTGGCACACACAGCAGAGTTGGGGTTGTTCAGTTTATTAAAAAAAATACAGGTCATCTATCTTATTCCCTGATGCATGTAGATTTAAAAGAGAACTACGGTCAAAGATTTTTTTGGTCATTCTTCTCTTCTGGGTCACAGGAGTGCACTTACCTTTGCTTTCCTGGGACCCGGAGTCAGCTTAACTGCTTTAAGTCTGCCCTATAGCTGTTTTACTGCTACAAGGTGGCACCTGTGCGCTGGATCACGTATATATACCTGATCCGACACTTCCTGGTAGGGAGCACGCATGTGCGCCGCTATATTTACACACAGCGAAAGCCGATCGACGGGTGCAGGGTACTCGATGTCCTCCGGCACCCGCCAATCGTCAGGTAGAGACACAGAACTGTGACCTACCTATGTAAACAAGGCAGATTAACGTTCTAACAGGGGGAAAGGGATAAAGTTTGTGTCTCTGCAAAGCAGGGAGTAAATTCTGTCTTTTCCCCTAGTAAAAGCACCTCACACAGTTTAGTAAAATACTGGCTAGGCACACAGTTAACCCTTTGATCACCCCTCATGTTAACCCATTCCCAGCCAGTGTCATTAGTACAGTGCATATTATTAGCACTGATCACTGTATTAGTGTCACTGGTCCCCAAAAAGTGTCAAACATGTCAGTGTCAGAATGTCTTCTGCAATATCGCAGTCCCTCTATAATTGATTGCCGCCATTACTATCAAAAAATAAATAAAAATGAAAATATCTCATAGTTTGTAGTCACGATAACTTTTGCGCAAACCAATCAATATACGCTTATTGGGATTTTTTTGACCAAACATATGTAACAGAATATATATTGGCCTAAATTTAAGAAGACATTTTATTTTTTTCACATTTTTTTTGTTATAGCAGAAAACTAAAAATATCGTTTTTTTTTTTAATTGTCGGTCTTTTTTTGTATATAGCGCAAAAAATAAAAAAAGGACATACATTTTATTTGGGTACAACATTGCATGACTGTGCAATTGTGAGTTAAAGTAACACAGTACCGTATCGCAGAGAATGGCCTGGTTATGAAGGGGGGTAAATCTTTTGGAGGTTGAGTGGTTAAAGCAGGCTGTCGGCTGACATCAGAGAGCAACTCCAGGCTCTGGAAGGATCCCAACCATATTTTTGGCATCCACCTAGATGCCTGATTGACAGTAGGCTTCAGCTCTCAGCGCATGGCTGAGAGCGAAAGCCAGTAGCGCCTGCACTGGAGGGGGCAAAGGAGAGAGCAGTAATTCATAATCACTGCTTCTCACTTCGAGATGACCAAGAGCAGAGTGATCAGCGGCCAGTGATGAAAGTAGCAGTGAGATCATCACTATGCTGTACATAACTTGTGCAGAGGGCAGAGCTGTGGGAGGGGCCCAGCAGGCTCCACCCACTACAGGCTGCATGCAGAAAACTACAGAAGAGGGTGGATACCAAACCAGTTATCCTGCACAAGAAGAGAGCAGCAGGGAGCAGTCTTTTTTACAGGAAGCTCCTACACAAAGGCAAAGTTTCAAACTAGATTACTGCAGATCTGAAAGAAATACACAAAGCACACCAGGATTTAAAGCGGAAGTAAACCCATCGATTTAACAGTTTCAAAAAGCAACTGTCACATTGGTTGTGCTCTCAACCAAACTGTCAAATCATCCAATGGCTGGTGTCATAACTGATCACATGTGCAGCATCATGGCAGTTGAAGATTAAACAGAGGCCAAGATGGCAGCTTCCTTGGCTGAAAATGATAGGAGGGTTTACTTCCACTTTAAGTACACATGACTTTTGTATGCAGACAATACCTGATTGCCCTAGAGTTAAACTTTAAAGGAAATCTGTGCTCCAAAAAATATGCAGGTTGCGTTCTTGAACTACTTCTGAAAATACTATTTGCCTGGTCACTACTGGCTTCAATACTTTGAGATAGTGACCTGAAACAAGCATGCAGATCAGGTAAGTGATAATAAAGTCAGAGCTTCTAATCTGAAAAACAATTTGCAGCTGGGCCTTCAACCTACTGCTCAAGAGTGCTGTGGCCTTATTCATTCCAGTCTGTACTGCTATGGCTGGTCTACCATGAGCCAGACTTGACAATGCACGAGGCAGCAATATGCAGTCCCAACCAGGGACATTTTTCTTGCTAAGGATGGGCAAGACTGCACAGCTAAGCTCTCTGGGGCAGGACTAAAGGTATTTTGTTAGGTGGGTTTTTATTAAGGGTTGAAAGTTCGGAAGCTGTAAAAGGACAACTTCACCAATATTGAAGGTCCTTTAAGCTGCAAGGTGCCCCAAAAACTTAAAGCATGAGGAGCTCCAACTTCATCCCACTTCACTATTAGTCATTGTGGGTTTTGTTCACATTGTGGGGGGTCTGGAGAGATAGGTACAAGTTCTTTGGGCAGTTTGAACTCAGGATTGCTTTACTTCTAGACTTTAGTGACAAGAACATATAGCCATGCATTTGAAGGATGAAGCCTAGAGCCGCGTACACACGATCGGAATTTCCGACAACAAAACCGTGTTTTTTTTTCCCGACGGATGTTGGCTCAAACTTGTCTTGCATACACACGGTCGCACAAATGTTGCTCGGAAATTCCGATGGTCAAGAACGCGGAGACGTACAACACTTTGACGAGCCGAGAAAAATGAAGTACAATGATTCCTAGCATGCGTCAAATTGATTTCCGAGCATGCGCAGCACTTTTGTGCGTCGGAAATGGCTACATGCGGTCGGAATTTCCGACAAGAACTTTTGTTTGTCGGAAAAATTGAGAACCAGCTCTCAATCATTTGTTGTCTGAAATTCCGACCGCAAATGTCCGATGGAGCCTACACACGGTCGGAATATCCGACCAAAAACTCACATCGAACATTTGTTGTCAGAAATTCCGACCGCGTGTACGCGGCATAAGGCCTCATGCCCACGGACGTTTTTACAGCCGCGTTTTTGAGAGTTTTTTACAGCTTAAAAACGCCTGTCCATGTTAGTCTATAGCTTCATGCCCACCTAGGCGTTTTTGAGCTGAAAATAGCATAGGCGTTTTTAAGCTGTAAAAAAAAAACAGGACCAGTGCGTTCCTCGGCGTCAGCGTTAGGCATAAAAAAACACGAAGCATTAAAAAAAGCGAAATACGGTCAAAAAATGTATACAATAACATGGGCAGGCGTTTTTAAGCTGTAAAAAGCACTCAAAAACGTGGCTGTAAAAACGTAAAAACGTCCGTGGGCATGAGGCCTAAGTGTTTTTCTATTGGCTAGAGCTTCACCTTTTCTGCAGTGTTCTTTGCTCCTGTATTACTAAATCATGCCTAGAGAGAGGGGTGAGAATCACCTGTGTAGCTGTAAAGTTATTATCTTGCTATGCCTGGGACTCCTCCTTTTCCTGTTGCCATAGCAACATTACCGTATGACATCACCTTGACTCATGCACATAAAAAGTGCATTAGGTGTAATTGTTCTGCTCACTTCTCAAGTGTCATCCAGCCGGGTAAGTTTCACAGAGCTGTCTTGTGGCTGAGTTGTGCATTTGGATGGATGACTTTTCGGTTAATCTGTAATGAGTTTCATGTGATTTCTGCAAAGCAATTAATAGCAATTTACTGTAACTGCAGTTCAAGCAACAGTACACTGAAAAAGACAAAGATATAAAGGAGAACAATTTTTATAGTTGGATCGAGGCAATGGTCAGGTTCCCACAGTGCTGAACACTTTCTAAGCACAATTAATGACAATGTAAGATAACCATGGATCTATTTGTAATAGGCGTGTTCAAGTCTTTCATCAGGATTTTCGTTGACATTTTACATAGGTTAGAGAATTATAGTAATTTATCAATGACGTGTTTGTTAAAATCGCACTGCAGCGTTATGTTTGAGTTCTTTGCTGCTTGCTGGGTTGCTGTTTGCATTAGCTGAAGCACAAAATTTGTTACGCAGTGTAATGTTTAGACAATGCAGTCTACATATGTAACAAAAGTATGTGTGACGGCAATCTCGTGGGGTATATCACATACATGTATTAACAGTTACAGTCAAGTTTTTAAATGTGTCTTAGAGCCACAGATTTCCTTAAAACCATACTCTAAAGTTGGAATGATTGATTTGCCAGATTTATAAAGCACAATAGTTTCCTCATCCATCTGCATGTTCTCCTGATTCTCTTACATTTGCCCAGCATCTGGATTCTCTATATTTCATTGAGAAATTCAGGTTTCCAAAACATTTGGTATATTCAGAATTTGGTAGGTTTACATACTGTATGTGGGAACCAATTGCTTTGAAACATTTTTTTTTTTTTTTGTGATAACATTTGATTCCTGTACATACCAGCTTTGCTCAGTCTTGCTTATACATCTGTAGTGCCCTCCTCTAGTTAGGTTGTAAGTCTTAAAGGAGTTGTAAAGGTACATTTTTTATTTTCTAAATAGGTTCCTTTAAGCTAGTGCATTGTTGCTTCACTTACCTTTTCCTTAGATTTCCCTTCTAAATATTTTTTTTCTTTGTTTTCTTTGTCTGAATTTCTCACTTCCTGTTTATCCTCAGTAAGCTGTTCAGTAAGCTGTTCTGGATGACTCCACACCACTCGGATGATGGTGTGGAGTTCAGTGAGGAGAAACAGGAAGTGAGAAATTCTGACAAAGAAAACAAACCTTTAGAAGGTAAATCAAAGGAAAAGGTAAGTGAAGCAACAATGCACTAGCTTAAAGGAACCTATTTAGAAAATAAAAAATGTACCTTTACAACTCCTTTAATTTCGTTTTTGAAGCACAATAGAAAGGGAAGTGCAACCTGGCGCAATAAATCTTTAATTGAGTAAACATAACCGCCTACAATAGGATTGCACTCACATGGTTAAAAGGAAAAAATGCATCCAGAAAAACTTGTCTTCCCCAACCGCTAGAGACACAGCAGCAGTTTTGGATTCAGATTGTTTGGAAGCCCTTGTTGGACAGTTTAAGGCATAGTGGCATACACCCTGGCACATGGGCGTCCGTTGAACTTTGTTCAGGGGGGGGGGGCATCATTTTAAGGTCATCCATGCTCAGTCCCTTTTTGACAATGTCATGAAGGGGAGGGGCTTAGTCATTATAACATAAAGCGCAGGCATGCAAAGGTTTGAGAAACCTGATGCAAAAGCTTAATAGAAGGATCAAGCTGCCATTGTCTGATACCTGTAGTTCTTCAGCGATAGGGCAGGCACTGGCAGCGTATTCAGTCTCTTGTCTTGGCCACTGCACGCCACGCACCTGTGGGAGGAGCCGGCGTCGTGCCGGCTGGATCGGCATAGGCTCATTTACACAGGCAAAGGCAGGCTGAGGCAGCAGCCAATCACGGAACAGCCGGGTCAGGGTCATAGTGATGTTAAGCAGAGGCCCGAGCGGCAGAGCCATTCCGATGCTTGGGCCGGGGGTGAGAAGGGAGGAACGGATAGTCGGAAAAGACTGAGAGCAGCCCCAGCCCCCAGGCCAGCAGCAGTCTGCAGACTTAGGGAAAAAAGTCCCACGGCTGCCGCAGAGGCGGTTATTGCAACACAGGGGGCAAGTGGGTGTCTTCACTCTGACTTCCAGGGGGGGGCAATTGACCCCCCCTGCCCTATGGAACGGACGCCCATGCCCTGGCACATCCTTATTGTTTCCTTTTTGGAGTGTATGCTGTAAACTGGCTATACCTCAATGTGCATGAGGGATATGTTGAAATTAAAATTTAGTTTTTGGCCTCACTGTAGTCAGTGGAACAGTAATCTATTGTTTCTCTCTGGTCAGGGCTTCCTGGACTGGGTGTTTGACTTCTTCTACTTGCTTCTGGGAGAAGCATCCAGAATATAGAGCAGGGAGGATCAAATATAACCACTCCATACCGGGCCTATTCTGGCACTTCTCTCCTACATGTAAAAATCATAATTTTTTTGGGTAGAAAATGACTCAGAACCCCCAAACACTATATATATGTTTTTTTTAGCAGAGACCCTGGGGAATAAAATGGCAGTTGTTGCAACTTTTTATGTCACACGTTATTTGCGCAACAATTTTTCAAACGTGTTTTTTTGGGAATTAAAAAATAACAAAACAGTAAACTTATCCCATTTTTTTTTATATAATGTAAAAGATGATGTTACACTGAGTAAATAGATACTGAACATGTCACGCTTTAAAATCGCGCACACTTGTGGAATGGCGGCAAACTTTGGAACTTAAAAATCTCCATAGGCGAGGCTTTCAATTTTTTTTACAGGTTACCAGTTTAGAGTTACAGAGGAGGTCTAGTGCTAGAATTGTTGCTCTAACTCTAACGCACACGGAGATACCTCACATGTGTGATTTGAACGCAGTTTACATATGCGGGCGCAACTTACGTGTGCGTTCACTTCTGTGCGCGAGAACGCGGGGACAGGGGTGCTTTTAAAAAAATATATATTTATTGTTTATTTTACTTACTTTTTTTATTTTTACACTTTTTCTCTTTACATTTTTTTTGATCACTTTTATGTAAACATCCCTTGTAATAGGAATGGTGCGTGACAGGTCCTCTTTATGGAGAGATCTGGGGTTTATAAGACCCCAGATCTCTCCTCCAGGCTGGAAAGATTGAGATAAAAAAAAAAAGAATGATCTCTTTCTTTCCAGCCGAGCTCTCGGCTTTGTTTACTTCAGCTGGCCAGACGTGAGGTCATACCGGCGCGCCCGGGCCTCCGAAGGTCATAGAGATGACTGGGGACCATCTGGTCACCGTAAATCTCTATGATCAACATCCGGCGGCGTCGGATTCTTTCTCCGGGTTTCCGATTGTATGGGCGAGCACGAAGAAGCACCGCAGGGCGGTGGGAGGGGGGATGTCCCCTCCCGCCACCTGTAAGAACGATCAAGCGGCTGAACTGCCACTATGATTGTTCTTACGCTGCACAGAATTGATGGCAGAAAATAATGATATCTGAATAATGCCTGCAGCTGCAGGCATCATTCAGATATCCCTACTCAAATTCAATGACGTCATATGATGTGATTGGGCTGGAAGTGATTAATGAATATTTTTCATTCCTCAGCCAAACCCTGGAAGGGGGCATCCAGAAGGTGGTGGGGGGGTGATAAATGTTTGGGAGGCCTTTGCAGTGATCTTGCCTCTTCAGGGGATTTCCAGTCAGGGAGGATTTGATTTAAATGAAGTCTATTCAAATCACTAGTAAAAAGGCTCGATTTAAGTCAACTTGTCAAGTCAGAGCACCTGTCCTCTCTGTCCAGCAGCTGCTCCTCCTCTGACCCGCTGTTAACCCGCCGACAGTCCCATTCACATTAATGGGACGGCTGGTGATGCGGCAGTGACACAACAAGGTGAGGGATGTGGCGGCAGCAGGTGAGTGGATGCCCGCTAGCAGATGCTGCCATGAAGGTGCTCTGTAAATGTAAGGACTCATTCTTGCTGGTACAGTAGTTAGAATCTTTAATATTTGCAAACAAAATGAAGGTTTCCTATTTACACTGAGCAAAATTATAAACGCAACACTTTTGTGTTTGCTCCTATTTATCATGAGCTGAACGCAAAGATCTATGACTTTTTCTATGTACACAAAAGGCCTATTTCTCTCAAATATTGTTCACAAATCTGTCTAAGCCCAGGTTCACACTGGGCTGTGGGAATGAAGCCGTGCAAGTTCAGCTCAACTCGCACAATTTCACTCCCGCTTGTCAGTCCCGATTTTGGTCGCGATTACAGAGACATCTGTGCGGGTTTCAGAAACTACTTTTTGAAATCGGTGCAGTCATATGACGTCCTCGGCTTCCCGGCGGTATAGGGGGCACGTGGAGCCTGGCGGCCGCGATTTCTGCCAGGAACCAGCGATTGCTAGTGACAGAGAAGGAGCGTGAATCTGTGTGTGTAAACACACAGATCCACGTCCTGTCAGGGGAGAGGAGACATATTGTGTGTTCCCTGTATATAGGAACACCGATCGGTCTCCTCCCCTAGTCAGTCCGATCCCCCCACAGTTAGAATCACTCCCTAGGGAACACATTTAACCCCTTGATCCCCCCTAGTGTTAACTCCTTCCCTGCCAGTGACATTTACACAGTAATCAGTGCATATTTATAGCACTGATCGCTGTATAAATGTCGATAGTCCCAAAATATTGTCAAAAGTGTCCGATCTGTCTGCCGCAATGTCACAGTCAAGATAAAAATTGCAGATCACCGCCATTACTAGTAAAAAAACAAAAAATGCCAAAAAATCAATAACCTGTTTTGTAGGCACTATAACTTTTGCGCAAACCAATCAATATACGCTTATTGTGATTTTTTTTTTTTTTTTTTACCAAAAATATGTAGAAGAATACAGATCGTCCTGAACTGAGGAAAAAAATTGTCTTTTAAAAAAAAAAAAAAAAAAAAATGGGATATTTATTATAGCAAAAAGTAGAAAATATTGTGTTTTTTTTTTTTTTTTTTTTTCAAAATTGTCGCAGAGGTGATAAAATACCACCAAAAGAAAGGTCTATTTGTGGGGGGTGAATTATAAAAATTTGGGTACAGTGTTGGGTACAGTGTGGGTAAAATGTTACAGCACTGAAAGCTGAAAATTGGCCTGGGCAGGAAGGGGGTGAAAATGCCCGATATTGAAGTGGTTAAACATGTGTGCAAAAAATGCAAAACACCTGCGACAGCAAAAGGGTCAATGAGCTATTCAATTAATGAATTATTCATTTTTCTATTATCTGGAGTGCTCATTTAACAAAAAATACACTATATAAAGTAGTCATTTTGACACTTTTCCATATTTGAAAAACAACATGAAAAAAGCTGGAATTCTACTCCAGTTCCTAAGGATTCTTAAGTTCTCTTTTGTATGTATGTATAAATAATAAAAATAAAGTAGAGTCTGGTGTTCAAAAGCATTTTTACATATTGCAGTTCTACTCTATAATGTGCTAACATCTTTGTAGAGATGGCAACAGAATTCAGCCTTTATATTCATGAAGTACCAGAGTGAGTAATGAAGACACTGACAGGTCTTTTTTTCAAATATGAAAATAGTAGGGATGAAAATAATGCCGAAAGGAACCAGATATAAGTGAGGCTTCATTATAGTTACAGACCTGTCGTCAGAAGGATGCTTTGTTCTTTTTTTTAACGGAAATCTACATTTTGGTCTTCTAATCTAATCTGCAAAAAGGACTCCCAATACTTACCTGACAGCAGCTTAAAGTGGTTGTAAACCCAATTTTATTTTATGTTTTTAAATAATAACCTGCAAGAGAAAGGCATAATGAGCTAGTATGACTAGCATACTAGCTCATTTTGCATTACTTACCATAGATTGAAGCCTCCAAAGCCATCCTCGTCTCCCCCTCTGGCCGCAGACATCTCTCCGGAAGGTTACTTCCGGGTATCGCCTCTCCGGCGCTCTGATTGGCCGGAGCGGCGATGATGTCACCACGCATGCGCGCGGGAGCCGTCAAAGCCGGCATTATCCATTGATAAAACCGGCGTTGACAGTGCGGCAGCGCCGTTGTCTATGGGGCGCATGCGCCATAGACAACGGTGCGTTCTTTTTTGGAAAATATCTCCTAAACCGTGTAGGTTTAGGAGATATTGCAAACACCTACAGGTAAGCCTTAATCTAGGCTTACCTGTAGGTGCAAGTTGCATAAGTGGGTGTACAACCACTTTAAAGCTGCCCCTATATGATATTTTATTTTTAATTTTTAATTCAAGCAAGGTGGATGGAGGAATTCCCCCACTGGGACATTGAATTCTAACAGAGGGACCTTCTGTGGAGCGGGAATGGCCACACACTAATCAAAATTAGTCTGGTCCCTGCTGAACCCACCAGCTTTAAGCTTCCTCTGGGAACTGGTGCTGGGACAAATTTATAGCATTGGGTGGCATCTGTGTGCAGCTTTGTCCCAAAACCAGTGCCTGTATGGAGCTTGGATATATTGCCAGAGAAGTACTGAAATAATATTTTTTGTAGGTTAGAACAGTGGTTCTCTTTTTCAATTTTAGTTTTTTTATTGAAATTTTTCATGTATACAAAAACAGATTCAAAAGATTGTCAGAATGTAAAATAGAGCATACAGCATATAATAAAAGTGTATCAATCAATTCACAGTACTGCCAGCATACAATTATCATGGGATATTAGCCGTACAAAAGGAATTGAGCAAATGAGTAAATAGCCAGCGAATGGGCAAAACAAAACAATATACCATATAAGGCATGTAAGCAAAATTGTATTCACTGGGTCTGATAACAGTGAGACACCCAGGGCGCCCCCCCAGAAATCGAGGGCACCACGCAGGTATCGCACCTAGTGAGAGGACAAAAAAAAAAAAAGGAACGGGGGAAAGCACCATGGAATCTTCAAAGGGAGTAGTGAACAAAACCTCTACATTCTAACTTTGGGATAAAAGGTCAAGATAAAGTCTCCTCGCTGGAAGATAAGGAAGTGCCACTAGGGTTGAAATCTGAATGTTCCCAAATATCCCACACTTTCGAAAATTGAGGAAGAGTGTCGTGCACCATTGCAGTGAGGCGTTCCATTTTACAGATCAGTCCCAATATTTGAAGAACTTGTGGAAGTGTAGGCGGGGAAGGGGACAACCATCATGAGGGTATAGCCCGTTTTGCTGCTAAAATGATATAGGTAGCCAATTTTTGGGTATGTTTGGAGACACCAGGGATCGGCAGGCCTAGAAGGAAATAAATCGGGTCCAATGGGGGAGTGACGTCCAACAACTGCTGTAGAAAGGTCTGGACAGAAGACCAAAATGGGCGAATCAAAGGACATTCCCAAAAAATGTGGAAATGAGAGCCAACGTCTCCCCGGCATCTCCAACATACGCGAGGGGTTAGAACAGTGGTTCTCAAACCTGTCCTCAAGTACCCCCAACAGGCCATGTTTTGGGAATTTCTCTTTGATAAAATTGCTGTCCAAAATACCAAGCCATTGACTCTGATTTAAAGCACCTGTGCAAGATAAAGGAAAACCTGCAAACATGGCCTGTTGGGGGTCCTTGAGGACAGGATTGGGAACCACTGGGTTAGAGGACTGCATTGGATAGAACATATATGATAGTACAGAGTTTAGTTTTGCTAGCTTTGCAGCATGGCTCGGCTGGGTGAAACGACGATATGCTACGTCGCTTCGCCCTGTGGCCACTAGGGGCGCGCACCTGCCGCTCGCCCCCGGAGCCGATGCGAGTGCCCGGTGGGCGCAATGACCGCCGGGCACCCCCGATCGCTCGTGACACAGTGAGAACCGGGATCTGTGTGTGTAAACACTCAGATCTCGGTTCTTTCATGGGAGAAATGACTGATCGTGGGTAATACAAAGTATGAACAGCGATCTGTCATTTCCCCTAGTAAGTCCCACCCCCCCTTCAGTTAGAACAAAGAGAGGGAACACAGTTAACCCCTTGATTGCCCATAGTGTTAACCCCTTCCATGCCAGTGACATTTTTACAATAATCAGTGCATTTTTATAGCACTGATCGCTGTAAAATTGTCAATGGTCCCAAAAACTGTGTCAAAAGTGTCCGATCTGTCCGCCATAATGTCGCAGTCCCGATAAAAATCAGATCACCGCCATTACTAGTAAAAAAATGTATAATAATAAAAATGCAATAAATCTATCCCCTATTTTGTAGACTATAACTTTTGCACAAACCAATCAATATACGCTTATTGCGATTTATTTTTTTTACCAAAAATATGTAGAAGAATATATATCAGACTAAACTGAGGAAAACATTTTTTTTTTCTTTTTTAAATTGGGATATTTATTATAGCAAAAAGTAAAAAAAATATTGTGTTTTTTTTTTTTTTTTAATTGTTGCTGTTCTTTTGTTTATAGCGTAAAAAAAACAAACACGCAGAGGTGATCAAATACCACCAAAAGAAAGCTCTATTTGTGGGAAAAAAGGGACACAAATTTTGTTTGGGAGCCACACCATTGTCAGTTAAAGCGATGCAGTGCCAAATTGTAAAATGTGCTCTGGTCAGGCAGGGGGTAAAATCTTCCGGGGCTGGAAAAATAGTGGTTTCTTATATAGGTTTTCCAGGCGGTAGAAACTTTATGTACAGCTCAATGGAGTTAACTCACCGTATACATCCTCTAAATCTGTAGGCAGTCAGTAAGGGTAGGGTGCAGGGTGGGTAGATATATCAGGATGAAGGTGAAGCAGGCAGATTGGGCATTATTCATGACTCAAAAATAGTTTTTAGATAAATGTTCAAATAAAGTTATAATAATTCCAACTGAATTTGTTAGGTCATAACCATCAACCTGTCTGCCAATCTGATGTGAGATTTACCTTTTACATGATTAGTGGGGCTCTGCTGATGTATAGCTTAGCTTTTGGACATATTATTGATCTCTATGAACTTTATATCCCTGGGATTCACACATTTACATTTGTAATGTATGTAATGACAGGTAAGGTACAGATACAATTCTTTATAATACATAGTAATGTAATACACGTATATATCATGCAGAAATGCAGTATGTTATTTCTCCATGTTATTTTGGGAGACCGCACACTCCCTTCGTCCATACCTCCCAACATTTTGCGATAGGAATGAGGGACACCTACTAACAAACGTATGTAGACATAAGACATGCCCCCTGCCACACCCCTTTAAAGGAGAATTAACCCCCCCAAAAAAAAGGTTAATTAAATCCACAAGGGTTTTTTTTTTTACCACTACTATTCCTTTATATTGGCTTTTAAATGTACAAATGCAGCTATTTAGAAATTGCATGAAAGGTTTAGCACTGGGAAACACTTTTTGAAAGATAAAAAGTGCATTTTATATACAACTATATAGATGAGACCAAAATGAGAGACAAATGAGGAGGAATGAGGGACAGAGGGACATTGCTCCAAATCAGGGACAGTCCCTCCAAATCAGGGACAGTTGGGAGCTATGCCTTCGTCAGCTTGCATAACTAAATATAGACCACAAAATGGCTAAAAAAGGCTGCCTCCTTAAGCACAGGCATTTCGGGAGACAGCACACTCCTGTATGCTGATGAAGGGAGCGTACTGTCTCAGAAATGCGTTCCCAGCATTCCTAGTGTGCACACAGAGTCTACGGTGGTGGTGTTGTACATGGTGACTCCTCCACCAGCAATCGCAGCAGTCCCAGTAGCTTCTGTTTCAGCAGCCCCTGGCAGCCTGGTGGCATCAAAGGCTCTCCTTGCAGGGGAGTTTGGCTCACCCATCTCATTATGCCAAACCATACATTTATGCTTTGGATGCTGTCATTCACAGATATGTCCTAACATGCATACCCTTGTGAGTACAACAATTTTTGTAATTTCAATGAACTAACTGCACTATATGGCCACTTGGCGCCATTTTTCTCTTTTGTTTTAGCTACTACAGATACAGTATCTGTTCCCCAAGCTTAGAGTGTTACTCAACCCAGGACCCTGCATTCACTATATCTGGTCTCCCACAGTACAAAGAACATGGAAATGCAATTATTTTAGTAAATATAAACTGCTAAATACCTTTTCTTATCAGCAGTATATAGCAGTCTTGTGACTTCTATCAGTGTCTGGTTAAAGCTTGTCTGAGGAGTTTTCATACTGCACTGGCTGTCCTATGAGGATTCAGGAACCCTGACCCTCTGTCTGAACAGTGCTGATTGGCCCTGTGCTGATCGCATCTCTCCCAAGAAAAAAAAAAAACTAGCAATATACACCAAACTGAGCATGCGCAGCCTGACTCCAATAACTCTGTTTTATTCAGACCTGTTCTGAACTCATTGGAAGAAGAAGAGGATCTGTGCATACAGGATCAAACAACCTTTTTTACACAATGCAGAGGATTAACCCCTTAGGTTCCACAGTGAGTATAACAGGCATACTTTACTGCATATACAGACTGATTTTACTGTTGTGGGTTTAGTAACATTTTAGGGAGGCAGCTTTTTTTCAGCCATTTTTTTTAGCCATTTGTTTAAAGTTTAGTTATCAGCTACATCAGGGGTGCCCAACCTTTTGAAGAGCGAGGGCCACTTAAGCGACTTGGTAACCGGGCGAGGGCCACAATGAGCGTAGCGGGCGGATATGACAGGTCCGTGTCCACTCTGCATATGCAGATCAGACATAGCCCATTCTACTCTATGGGGCCACCAATCCTCCTAGATGGAAGGGGATGGATCCCCTTCTGTTTTTTTTAGCAGGTAGGGGGGTGTAATCAGACACAAGTCCGTTTACATCTGCAGCTCCATAGAGGTGACTGGAGGGTCCGAATGGGTTGGACCGATCGCGTGAAAGGGGCCTGAGGCTGCTTTCACACTGATGTGCTGCGGTTTACCCACACCGCGGATGCAGCACAGTGCACCTGTGGCTTTCCTGTGGGTTAGCTGCACTTTGCCATAGACCTCTATTATATCCTGCAAGTGTGGTGTACTTTTTGAAAGTGCACCAAATCCGTAGGTAATAATAACAGAAGTCTATGATTAAGCCAAGGTTCACATTGGAGTGATTTGTCATGCGATTCGAGAGATCAAATCGCATAACAAGTCGCAGCCTATTGGAGGCAATGGCACTGTTCCAATCGGTGCGACACCGATTTTGCAGCACCGCACTGATTTGCAAAAGTAGTTCCTGCACTACTTTTGCAGATTTCAGGTGCGACTTCAATAGACATCTATGCATGAAGCCACACAGATGTCTATCAAGTAGCACCTGAAATCGTGCTGACCTTGCTACTTTAAAATCGCGCTACTTCAAGTGAAGTAGCGTGATTTCAAAGTAGCATCAATGTGAACCAGGGCTCAATGAAGGTAACCCACATTTGCACTGCTCTGCACCTGCGCATTAGTTTGAAAGCAGCCCAGTAATCACTGCAGAACAGATATGTCCATATATACACTGTGATTTTAGTAATAAGCTTACCTTTAATAACAGTCTTCCAATTCAGTATATCACCGGCTGTTGCTGTCCCAGGCAGAGTGCATTTGGTATCACTCCGCATATGACAGGAGCCAGCGCTATCCAGGAAGCATAGACTTATGCAGCTCTGCAGCCACTTGCTTCCTCTACCACTGGCTTCATTCACAAAACTGGTGCTCTGGAATGGGGGGTCAGCAACCGGCAATCTGGCCTGGAATCCGCCATCCCAGAGCAGGAGGCCGTGGGCCACATCAGAGGGCTCCGCGGGCCACATGTGGCCCCTGGGCCACTGGTTGGGCACCCCTGAGCTACACCTTCAAGAATGTGTTTGTGTGTTTGCTATTTGCTACCCTATTGTTACAGTATATAATCAGTGAATGAAGACCTGATACACTAGCCATGTATAGTATTCTACATGGTTTACTTCTCCTCTATGTTCAGTGTACTGTATACCTTTTAACAACTGATATTGCTGGGTTGTGGTTGTGCGCCATTGGCAGTTTTTCTTGTTTCCTGTTTACTAAAAAACTGTGTATGTTTAATGCTTTCAGGAGTTTGCATTCTGCTATAAAGCACAATAAGAAAATGTCTGTGCTTTGGCATTTGGACGCAATACCTTTTTATATGTGCATACTGAAATATTTTTAGAGCACAACTTCTGTATGTAGCATTGAGTATAAGCAGGATTTCTGATGAGGCATTTTATTTATGCAGTATTATCATGAACGTTGTGTAACTTAGGCTCCTTTCACACCAGCAGTATCATTTACCACCCCCCATGAAAAGTGATTTGTGGTGGTTCGCCCTATAGGAGGCGGTGAAAGGAGGTTAGCCGTGTTTAGGGGGCAATACCACTGCTTCCTGATGTTTGTTTGTTTTTGTTTTTTTACCTTTTTTTTATTACTGAATGGCATTGGCAACCTTACATTGCTGGACTGTGGCTCTACTGTGAACAAGCATTTGACTTTTGGTTTCGACACAGCCTCATTCACTTACATAGGAGTGTTTGACAGGGATGTGAAAGGTGTCCAAAAGAATCATCTTCTCCCTCTGCATTCCTCTTGCCAGTGCTTGCCTTGGGCATAGCAAAGCAGCCTTCTCCTTGCCAGCTCGGGTGTTGGACAACGATGTGCCTTATCCAACATCACAGCTAGCACCTAGGAAGATGGGACACAACACAGCATGTACTTTGTCCCATCAGGAACTAAATACTGTTAAAAAAAGAATACTTCTTTAAAGAAGCATGAAACAAGCCAAACCCCAAACAAAACTCATCTGCCTTCTATTTCTTCATGTGGTATATAGTTAAACATTAGTATAAATAGCATAGCATAGTGGTTAAGAGGATACCACTATTGCAGCTGTGGGTCAAGAATTTAATTTCTGGTGGGACTCTCTGGAGTTTGTATGTTCTGTGTTTGCATATGGTTTCTCCTGGGTGCTTCATCTTCCTCCCACAATGCAAAACATAAGGGTAGGACAAGTGGTTTCCTCCGCTAATTGTTTCTAATGTGTATTAGTGTAGCAGGGATATTGTACTGTGAGATTTTTCAGGTATCAGGAAACCAGTGTGAGTAGTTCTGTGTATTTTGTTATGTCAGTGCTATATAAATAGAGAAATATAATAGAGGTAAAACAAAAAAGGATTACATTATATAGATATACTGTATATATCTATATCTATATATATATTTATATATAGATCTAGATCTATATCTAGATCTATATCTATATATCTATATCTATATAGCTATATATATATCTATATATATCTATATATATATATATATATATTCTATGATATACTGTATATACAGTGGATAAAATAAGGATTGAACACATCACCATTTTTCTAGGTAAATATATTTCTAAAGGTGCTATTGACATACAATTTTCACCACATGTCGGTAACCACCCATGCAATCCATAAATACAAAGAAACCAGCGCAAATAAGTTCATAAATTAAGTTATGTGTAATAAAATATAATGACATAGGGAAAAAGAATTGTACACATAATGAAAGGGAGGTGGAAAAGTCAAGACACCAGCTGAAATCTATCAGTAATTAGAAAGCAATCCTGCCCCTTGTCAATGCAAATAATACCAGCTGGTTCAGTCTCAACTGATGGCCTATAAAAAGGTGTCTCAATACCAAGATGTCACACAAGAAACATCTCATGATGGGTAAAAGCAAAACTCTCTCAAAATCTTCGCAACCTTATTGTTGAAAAACATACGGTACTGATAGCATTACACTCTTTGTTATATTGCAGCCATTTGCTAAAATCATTTAAGTTCATTTTTTTTCCTCATTAATGTACACACAGCACTCCATATTGACAAAAAAATACAGAATTGTTGATGTTTAGGACATTAGGATTTCTAAACTTTTGAATGTTCCAATAAACACTGTTGGAGCCATAATACGGAAGTGGAAAGAACATAATTTCACCATAAACCGGCCACAGCCAAGTGCTCCTCGCAAGATTTCTGACAGAGGAGTGAAAAGAATTATCAGTTAATTAAAGTTGTCCAAGAGCCAAGGACCATTTGTGGAAAGCTTCAGATAGACCTGGAATTAGCAGGTACAATTGTTTCAAAGAAAACAATAAGTAATGCACTCAGCCGCCATGACTGGTGTTCACACTCACCACGCAAGACTCTATTGCTGAAGAAAAAAGCATGTTAAAGCTTGTTTAAAGGTTGCCGCACAACATTTAGGTAAGGCTGTGAAATACTGTGAAATTATAGTCTGGTCAAAAATTGAACTCTTTGGATGTCATAATAAACACCATGTTTGGAGGTCAAATGGCACTGCACATAACCCCAAAAATACCCCCATACCAACAGTGAAGTTTGGAGGTGGGAACATCATGGTGTGGGGCTGTTTTTCTGTATACAGCATACAGTACTGGCAAACTTCATGTCACTGAAGGAAGAATGAATGGAAAAATGTACCAAGACATTCTTGATAAAAATCTGCTACCAGCAACCATCGGTCGCTGGTTGGTTGAAAAAAGTGGCAGACATTTATGCAATGGAGGACTTGGTGGCCACAGAAAAGGGTCTTCGTGAGAAATGTCTCACAAAATGGTTCTATTGGCGCAAATTTTTCTATTCCGAGGAGTACACGGAGCTGGTGGCTTAGTTCCCTGGTTATTGGCCGTCTCATGAGGTTTCCCCACACATGGTTGGGTGAATGGATGGTGGCACTCCCCTCCTTCCTTATACCCACCATCCCCCCCTTTTTTCTCCTCTCTCTCTCCCTTTATTCTTCCTCTTCTCCCCTCCCCCTTCCCCCTTCTTTCTACGCTTATTCTTCAATGTTTACCAATAGCAGTAGAGGTCCTTTGGGCCACCTCTACCTTACTTTTCTACCTCTCATTTATAAATACAGCAACAGCCGTGGAATTTATTTTTTTAATGCGGGTTGCAGAGACTTCCTAGGCCCGGAAGTCCAGGGATGGATTACCTAGGACTGAAGTTCATTGACTACTGTAATGTGGCATCTTGATACTTGGTCTTGTATTTGGACTGTTTCTTTGTATGCACACCTGATGTAAGGGTCTCTGTATTTCCGCATGTTTCACACAAACAAAGAATTGAAAAAAAATTAAATCTGCTACCATCTACCAGAATGATGAAGATGAAAAGAGGGTGGACATTGCAGCAAGACAATGATTCCAAACACAAAGCCAGGGAAACTCACAATTGGTTTCAAAAAAGGAAAATAAAGCTGCTAGAATGGCCCAGCCAATCCCCTGACTTGAATCCAATAGAAAATCTATGGAAAGAACTAAAGATCAGCGTTCATAGAAGAGGCCCACGGAACCTTCAAGATTTAAAGACTGTGTGTAGGAATTGGGCCAAAAGCACACCTGAGCAATGCATGCGACTAGTTTCTCCATACAGGAGGCGTCTTGAAGCTGTCATTACCAACATAGGATTTTTTTATGAAGTATTAAAGCGGAGGTTCACACAAAAAGGGAACCTCTGCTTTTTGGAACCCTCCCCCCCTCCGGTGTAACATTTGGCACCTTTCAGGGGGAGGGAGGTGCAGATACCTGTATAAAACAGGTATTTGCACCACTTCTGGGTTCTGACTCCCGCGGGAGTCCCCCGCCCCTTTGCGGCACCCCCGCTGTCTTCTGGGAAACACACTGTTCCCAGGAGAGAGCGGGGACCAGTGATGGCGTGCCGCGATACTCGCGCATGTGAAGCCGGGCGCAGTGAAGCCGCAAGGCTTGACTTCCTGATTCCCTCACCGAGGATGGCGGCGGAAGCATCCGAAGACCGAGCGATTGCTCAGCCTCGTCTACTGACATGGCAGGCGCGCTGGACAGGTAAGTGTCCATTTTTTAAAAGTTAGCAGCTGCCGTATTTGTAGCTGCTGGCTTAAAAAAAAAAAAATTGGGTAAACCTTTAAATACATTTCAGTTGGGACTCGTCAGGGGTGTCCTCTTTCTCCCCTGATCTTCAATATGATCATGGAGCCCTTGGCGAGTCACATCCGCAACCACTCTCACATAGAGGGATTCAAATTTCGAAATTCGTCCCATGTCATCAGCCTATTTGCGGACGACGTCATCCTGATGCTCACGGATATAAAAACTTCCTTGGCTTCGGTTCATGGAGTACTGCAGAGATTTAATAGCCTTTCATACTATAAAGTTAACGAAGATAAATCATTTATACTGGGTCTTAATGTGCCGCAGGCTACAATGCGTGAGTTAGCAGATAAATACCCTTATAAATAAACAGCATCAGGGTTGAAGTATCTTGGTATTCAACTGACTTCTACTACAAAAGAACTGGTCAAGGCAAACTACTTAAAATTTTTAGATAGCCTGCATAAGAAGCTCCAAAACATATCCAAAACAGAGCTGTCATGGTCAGGGAGACTGGCAGCGTTCAAGATGTTGATACTTCCCCAACTACTGTATTTATTCAGGACCCTGCCAATCCCAGTACCCAACAGCTTCTTCGCAAGGGCCCAAACTTTAATTAACAAATACCTTTGGATGGGAAAGAGAGCAAGATGTGCTTTTTCCAAATTAACGTCTTCCAGGAAGGCGGGAGGGGTAGGCCTAACAGTCCTAAAAGACTACTACATAGCAGCCATATTGACACAACTTAGGACATGGTTTCCTCAACATAAAAGTAGTAGATGGGTAGAAATTGAGAAAACTCAGGTCTATAAGGGTAACTTACACCATTTTCTTTTAGCTAGCCCACAAGCCACCGCTAAGTCGGATGAATGGTCACCTACCATTAAAGCGTCATTATCAGCTTGGACGGCACTACTAAACACCAAGTTTCATAATGTCAATCTTACAACCATCCAAATACCGTTGATGAGTATATCTCACATTATCCCGAATATAGACGTCAGTGCATGGGAAAGACTGGGGATTACACAAATCAATCATCTACTTATAGGCCCAGCCCCTAAGACTTTCCGAGTCCTTCAAATAGAATACGGGCTCTCAGATAGGGAATATTACACTTATCTGAGACTGTTGAACTATCTGCACACTTCACCCCCTGCCGCGATTACTCTCCCATGGCAAGTGTCCCAATACTTTACTACCCTAACCTCTAAAACCAAAGGAATAGCCTTATTTTACAACACTTTGGGTAGTAAATACACCTTTAACAGGAATAACAGTATAATGGCCTGGGAGAGGGATCTCGGCAACGGGTACTCAGAGGAGCAGTGGCAATATGCCTTGCTAGCTAATTACTCAGTGACTAGGAGTGCAGGTTTATGGGAACTAACACAAAAAATTCTACTGAGATGGTACTTGACGCCTCACAGAATTGCCAAATTCTCCCCTCAGACATCGAACAAGTGTTGGCGGAATTGTGGATTGACGGGTTCACTGTACCACATTCTCTGGACTTGTCCAGTGATAACAGCTTTCTGGAAAAAGGTTTTTCACCTGATCAGAAGGGTACTGCATTGGTCGGTGCCTATCTCCTCGGGTCTTGCATTACTAACATTGACGATAGAATCCATACCTCATGAGCACAAAACTATTCTAGTGCACATACTTCTCAGCGCTCGTTTGACTATTACGAGACATTGGAAAAACCAGATACTTCCAAGCATTGGCGAGGTCATTAGGACTACTAATACCCACTCTACATATGAAAGAATGCTGGCCAGGGCTCAAAATAACCACTTAAAAGTCGATGCTCAATGGAAAAGATGGATAGTTTGGTATGATACAAGCAAACTCCTTACATAAATTTTAGTAAATTTTAGTATATAAATCATAATTTACAGTCTCAATCTATTACCATAGTTGGATAGGTCACAAATCACCTATGACTCTAAGCGATGGAACATGACTCAGCAACAATACTCTAACTTTTATATCTGCTGCATTTTTGTTCAAGTTTCTGTTTTTTTTTTTTTTTTTTTGTTTGTTTAAATGTTCTACTAGCACTTATTCATTCCACCGACAATCTTCTGTGGTCAGGGTTCAACTGCCTCCTATGTTAATGTGCTCATACATACCTATGTTAAACCTATGCTGAAATGCACTGAGGTGTGGTTCCCTCTTACTTACCTTGTGGGTGTTCGGCGGGGTTGGGGCGCTACTCTCTGCCGGACGGCACAGCATGTTCCCTATCGGGGTGCTGGGGGCAGAGAGGGGCGGCCTGCGAGGGCTGAGCGCCACGGGATGATACGAGTTACCAAGTGTGGGACTGCACCAGATGGCATAGAACTAGACTACTTTCTTATCCCAAATTGTTCTGCAATTAATTATAGTTAACTAGGAAATTGTCTTACGTATAGCACCATTGTTAACATGTATACTTTACATTGCTTTGTATGTGAAAATTTAATAAAAAACTATTGAAATTAAATACTTTTTCCCTGTGTCATTCCACTATTACACATAACTTATTTTCTGAACTAAATTGTTTTGGTTTCTTTGTATGTATGGATCACTTCTATGTATGGATTGCATAGGTTGTTCCTGAGATGTGGTAAACATTTCATGTCAATAGCACCTTTAGAGCCCATTCACACAGGGGCGGCACGACTTGTCCCGCGACTGTGCACGGTGTCTTCAAGACGACTTCAAAGGTGACTTCTTCAAAAATGACTTCTGTATTGAAGTCAATGGAAGTCGCCCTGAAGTCGTCTTGAAGTAGTACAGGAACCTTTTTCTAAGTCGGAGCGACTTCAGTCGCTCCGATTAGAACGGTTCCATTGTACAGAATGGGACGTGACTTGTCAGGCGGCTGAGACACCTGACGAGTCGCCCCTGTTTGAATGGGGTCTTAGAAACATATTTACCTAGAAAAATTGAGACGTTTTCAATATTTATTTTACCCGCTGTATATAAACTAATAAATCTTTCCTTTATTTAGAGGGCCAAAGAAACCATAATTTCTTTTGTTGACAAACCATGTACCCCAGATCTTTTCAAAGTACAATTATGTATGTTGCTACAGAGCAGCAAATCCCTTATTTCTACCAACATACCAGTGTTTTGAGGATAGGAGCTCTTCTTGTGTTTTAAAGCTAAAGCTGTTATATTTCTGTAGCAGTTTCTAAAATACCAAAAATCACCATTGTGGATGGCAGCATCAACACCGCTGCTTTATCTTTGCATTACTTTTTTTAAATGACCCCAATATTCCTGATAAAAGTGTCATAATTCAGATTTAAATGAGGATACTGTGCAAGCTCGTATATTTCTGACTTCAACATTTTAAGTTTTGTCTGTTTCTTCAACTAAAGCACAAAAAAAAAAGGGATAAAACATAGAAAAGAAATCTGTCATTGCTGGATAGGGCAAAAAACCTTAATAACCTGCCAACTTTTATGGCTGAAATTCCTCAACAAGAGATAATGTCAGGTTTAGCCTTTCAACAGCTTCTGTTTGTTTACCTAGCCAAAGACATCCATTTTATAGGAATTATATAACAGATAATGGCCCTATAAATTCACTGCAAGAATAAAATTGCAAGATAACTCGTGTTCGCTACCCCATTTCAGATTACATATATTAAAGCCTGAAAAAATGTATAATTTAGGGCTTTCAGCACATTAAATAAGGACTTCAAAATGATTTTGTACTGAATTATACAGAAGATATACCAACTGTTTCACAGTTCACACATGGCCTACTGTAATGTGGGTGTCAGGAAAGTTAAATATTTGGATTTTTAATTTGGGGCCACAGTGTTGTTGCTTCTATCAATGGTAACGTGTAGCGGCCTCCTCACCCCGTCCTCTTTAGCTAGGGGTATGTCACACGACAGAGTGAGGTGCGCTACGGCCCATGTCCTCCCCATAACTGTGGGTGAGGTGAAGGCCAATATCTGATGTTTCCTCGGGTCGGTGTGTCTTGGGCATGTACCGAGTCTGTTGTGCAGAAACCACCCTTTGCTCCCATTAACAGAGTCCATACACCGATCACAGTCCAACTGTTGGTTTTATTTCGTATCTCCACATACAGGCAATGCGATGACAGGATACGGTGGGATGAGCAGGTCGAGGCACTATACTGATCTGGGTCCCTACACCCCCTGTGATTTGACCAAGGGTTGCAGGAGTCTTAATTCGAATACCTCCGCTGCGTTGCAGCCCCTATCAGGGGAAGATGTCCTCCAAGAGAGTTACCGGAGGCCCATCCGTCACCGGGTTGACGCTGCACCGGAATCTTCGGACGGGTGACCTCCCCAGCCTCCTCACCTCAGATGCGGGTCCCCTCGCAAGGGGCGCCCTGGACTCACTTCACCCTTGCGGGACCCAGTCGGAGTCACTGGGTCCCAGGCCTCCTCAATAGTACCTCATCCCAGGCTGAAGGTGCCTGGGATGGAATCCCAGCTTCATTCCGGCCAGGTCTAGGGCGCCTAGGCCGGAACCTTGAACCGCCCGCACCCAGGCCGAAGGTGCCTGGGTGCGTGAAGAGATGATCCCCGAAGACCTCGTGGCGAGGGCGTCTCCCCCTTTTATCTCCTCCCATCAACACCACGGCAGGTTCCCCGCCCCAGCCGTACCATCTCCAGGAAGGGACAAAGAAGGGTAGCACTGTGGTGGCGATTCTACCTGAAGCCTGTAGGTACTCCGCCACCCACAGGCAAAGGAGAATATTACATCCCCCAATCCTCCACAAATAACAAAAAGGGGTCTAAACCCTGACATAATTACACACCTGGGTCACACTACCCCCAGGTGTATCCCACTAAATCTGAAGACCCCGCTACACACTCCCCCCTGTGATTTGACGCTGGTCCCCAGCGTCAGGTGCACACCCATGTCTCCCAAGAAGTGGTGACATGGAGCAAGCCCCAGAGGCTGTCCCCAAATTTGTGAATACTAAGTGTGCCAAGACCTGCTCAAAAGGGAAAGGGAAAATATAAAAAGATAAACTTTTGCATAAAACATCTATTCTGTACACATGTACAATCCCTCCCATCACTGTCTAAGAACCACCCCATACTCAGTAGTCTTGACCGATGAATCTCCTGCAGAAGGGAAACAAAAACAACATCCTAACAATCTGTGTTAACTTGGAATGAATAGGTCTGTCAGCCGAGAGACCCACTCACTCCAATAAGCAAAGTGATGCATGTGTAAAATTTTCAAACAGTCATTGCACAACACTGCCACCTGGTGACAGCGCCGCGGTCATGACACTTGCCGAGATCTTCCTTCTTCCTGCTTTTCTACGCTAACTTTTACCCCCAGAGTCTCTGCCTTTGGCACATGAAGAAGAGGGAGAAAAACAACAGCTCCCAAGTCTCCAGTGAATGAAAGAAAAGCCCAAATCAAAACAAAAGTAGGGCGCAGTTCTGAGCGTCTGGGAATGTTCCTTCCAGAAAGTTCAACAGCAAACAAAATAGGAGCTCACTTCTCCTACAAGTAAAACCTTGGAGCCGGCAAAAACAGGGGCTTCAGGTGCTTGTCAAGCACTTCCATCGAATATTCGACATCCTCTCCTTCTTTCCTGCAGATGAGCACCTTATCGGCATGAATATGGCGCCCCAGTCTCCAATCAGCTCTGCAGTCTCTAAACTTTTTAGATACAGGCGGCGAACACGACAGGTATCGCCGGGCATGAGGCACTTTGAGCTTTTCCCATACAAACTCGTCGTACCACCTTTGTCGCAAAACTTTGACTTCATACAATAAGTCCCGAGGCAAGTAGGGGTACTCCCACCCATATTCACGGGCGACTCTTTGGGAGAAAAGTCTCTGCAATCTGGCTAGAGGTGGCATCACATCTCGCTCGCCTTCTCCTGGCTGTACGATGGCCTCCGGGTGCCGAGGTACCTTCACCATCTCGAGTTGCTTTGCCTTTGGTGCCTGCAACGAAGCACGCTGCGTCCCCACTATCAGAGCGGGTGATGTGGTTGAAAGTGGAAGGTCGGTCGGAGGACTAGATTTCCTCGGGAACTCCGGGGCCTGTGCCCGGAGCGTACTGTCTTCTATGGACATGGGGGAATCCTGCGGTTTACACAGCACAGGTAGTGGGCGTCTGTCCCAGCCCTTCCGGTGAAACAGTTCGTCTATTTCTCCGTCATCACCACAGTCTGACAACGACTCTAGGTCGGAGGTGTCATACATCTCGGCGGGAAGGTAGTCTCTAGTAGACGGAAGGCTACCCTCCCTTGCGGGCTCCACCGGCTGTGGACTCCCGACACCTCCAACCAACACCACAGTCCCAGCCCCTAGCTCACCTGGACCTTCTGAAGAACTGGGATGTCCGGGACTCTCTTCTCTACCGGCGCCATCTAGGCCAGGCAAGCGGCGGGGTGAAGCTCGACCACGACCATAGGATGCCTGTACCAGGCCGACTTTCCTCTTCGGAGGTGGCAGCAGGGAATCTGTGGTGACCGAAGCAGTGTCCTCGGATTTCTCTCTTTCCGTCTCTGGTTGGGCAGTCACGTCGCCCTGGTCAGCGCGTACGGGGACCTCCGCAAAGGCCTGGATCTCTCCCTCCGGAGTGGCGGTTCCTGTGATGCAGTTGAGGCGAAGGGCCCGGGGCCTTACTGTGGATGATTCGACCTCAAAAAGAAACTCTTTGCACGCTTCACATCGCCCGAACGGCTTTAGTTGGACCACCAGTCCCGAGCATCCGGGACAGATCACACCGAGGGCCTCCGTGTCTCTGCATGAATACAGAGCCAACTGTCCTCGGGGCCTAAGTCTTACCCCCGTGTCTGTAAGGGGAGCAGCAAATGCAGTCATCTTCATAGGGTAAGATACCGGCATCCACGGAGAGCTTGAATTCATTCCGACCACTCGCTGCTCCATCACGCGCTGACCACGCGCCGGAGTCTCCACGTGTATCTCCACACGTGGCCAGACTCCTCCCACGACTTGCACGTTTTCGCGGGCTTCCGCCAGCCTCCGCCCACAAATTGCGCAGTCATGGGGTGCCTCGTGGCGCAGTGCATTAACAGTCCCCACATGTAGTACTTCACACGGCTGGACCTCTCGCAACTCCTCCACGCAGCAAAGTTCAAACACAGACGTTCTCAGTTCCATCGTTAAGACACATACACATCCCGGACGAGCCCCCACGTGTAGCGGCCTCCTCACCCCGTCCTCTTTAGCTAGGGGTATGTCACGCGACAGAGTGAGGTGCGCTACGGCCCATGTCCTCCCCATAACTGTGGGTGAGGTGAAGGCCAATATCTGATGTTTCCTCGGGTCGGTGTGTCTTGGGCATGTACCGAGTCTGTTGTGCAGAAACCACCCTTTGCTCCCATTAACAGAGTCCATACACCGATCACAGTCCAACTGTTGGTTTTATTTCGTATCTCCACATACAGGCAATGCGATGACAGGATACGGTGGGATGAGCAGGTCGAGGCACTATACTGATCTGGGTCCCTACACCCCCTGTGATTTGACCAAGGGTTGCAGGAGTCTTAATTCGAATACCTCCGCTGCGTTGCAGCCCCTATCAGGGGAAGATGTCCTCCAAGAGAGTTACCGGAGGCCCATCCGTCACCGGGTTGACGCTGCACCGGAATCTTCGGATGGGTGACCTCCCCAGCCTCCTCACCTCAGATGCGGGTCCCCTCGCAAGGGGCGCCCTGGACTCACTTCACCCTTGCGGGACCCAGTCGGAGTCACTGGGTCCCAGGCCTCCTCAATAGTACCTCATCCCAGGCTGAAGGTGCCTGGGATGGAATCCCAGCTTCATTCCGGCCAGGCCTAGGGCGTCTAGGCTGGAACCTTGAACCGCCCGCACCCAGGCCGAAGGTGCCTGGGTGCGTGAAGAGATGATCCCCGAAGACCTCGTGGCATCAACACCATGGCAGGTTCCCCACCCCAGCCGTACCATCTCCAGGAAGGGACAAAGAAGGGTAGCACTGTGGTGGCGATTCTACCTGAAGCCTGTAGGTACTCCGCCACCCACAGGCAAAGGAGAATATTACATCCCCCAATCCTCCACGAATAACAAAAAGGGGTCTAAACCCTGACATAATTACACACCTGGGTCACACTACCCCCAGGTGTATCCCACTAAATCTGAAGACCCCGCTACATTACTATTAAGAAAAAACTTTACTGTGGCAAGCTGTTTTCTTAATCCCCCCAATTTTTTTTTATAGCCTGTGAACCGGTTGTAGTTGACACATTTCAGAACCTCAGCGATATTTTGCATCCTATATTTTGCGTATATTTTGAATACTTTACTTTGTGCTGTTTCATTTATTTAACTTTGTCATGGCTTGATGCTAGATGTCCTTTTCTACTTACCGTATATACTCGAGTATAAGCCGTCCCAAATATAAGCCGAGGCACCTAATTTTACCACAAAAAACTGGGAAAACGTATTGACTCGAGTATAAGCCTAGGGTGTCCATCTGCATGCCTCACTGTGCCTCAGTTTGCCTCACTGTGTCCATGTGCATGCCTCAATGTGTCCATGCATCACTGTGTCCATGTGCATGCCTCACTGTGTCCATGTGCATGCCTCACTGTGTCCATGCCTCACTGTGTCCATGTGCATGCCTCACTGTGTCCATGTGCATGCCTCACTGTGTCCATGTGCATGCCTCACTGTGTCCATGCCTCACTGTGTCCATGTCCATGCCTCACTGTGTCCATGTGCATGCCTCACTGTGTCCATGTGCATGCCTCACTGTGTCCATGTGCATGCCTCACTGTGTCCATGCCTCACTGTGTCCATGCCTCACTGTGTCCATGCCTCATTGCGTCCATGTGCATGCCTCACTGTGTCCATGTGCATGCCTCACTGTGTCCATGTGCATGCCTCACTGTGTCCATGCCTCACTGTGTCCATGCCTCACTGTGTCCATGCCTCACTGTGTCCATGCCTCACTGTGTCCATGCCTCACTGTGCCCATGCCTCACTGTGTCCATGCCTCACTGTGTCCATGCCTCACTGTGCCCATGCCTCACTGTGTCCATGCCTCACTGTGCCCATGCCTCACTGTGTCCATGACTAGACTGACGTTTAACATGGAAGTCTATGGAAGTGGTGCCCGGCTTTGAAAAATCGGTGCTCCCCGGCCGTAGGTCCCCCGGATAACAAATTTTGCACACTTGTAGAGGAAGAGTGGGACTACATGTGTGCCAAGATTGGGGTCCAGGGGACCTACAGATGGCTGGTACCGGTTCCCCAAATCCAGGAGAACAGGCGCAAAAAGGTGACTCGAGTATAAGCCAAGGGGGGCACTTTCAGCACAAAAAAATGTGCTGAAAAACTCGGCTTATACTCGAGTATATACTGTAGTTTGATCTAGTGGTTGGTCTCTCCATCATGCTCTATGAAGGTACATTTTTCCACCTGCTGTCGTTTTGTCGCCAACAGGAAGCTTACAGTGTTACTAAACTCAGGGCCCTGCATTCATTCACTATATCTGGTCTCCCACAGTACACAGAACATGGAAATTAAATTATTTTTGTAAATATAAACTGCTAAATACTTTTTCTCATCAGCAGTATATAGCAGTCTTGTGACTTCTGTCAGTGTCAGGCCCAGCGATGGTTAAAGCTTGTAGGACGAGTTTTCATTCACCTCTCTAGCAAAACCTCTATAGCATTACACACCAAACTGAGCATGTGCAGAGTGCCTCCTTGGGCTCTGTTCTATCAGAAGATGGATTGGGGACAGTAAAAAAAAAAGGGGAGGATCAGAGAAGACAGTGACAACCAGCTTTTTACACAATGCAGAGGATTAACCCCTTAGGTTCCACAGTGAGTATAACAAGCATGCTTTACTGCATATACAGACTGATTTTACTGTTGTGGGTTTAGTAGCACTTTAAGGGAATTGGTTGGTATATGTGATTTTGCCACAAGGATGGCTGTCCCTGACATCTAGCTGCAGTGTGGCAGAGTGAGACCTCCCCAAACAAATCCTAGGTTGTTTGCTTCAACGGTGCACCTCTGACGGCGTCAACAGGCCATTGTGTACACTAATTATGTTTGTGATAATATTTGTTCTCTCTCTCCCCTTTCCTCTTTATTTTTCTTTAAAATGTCTCGGATCAACCCCATATGTTGTTATACTCTTGTCTCTCCAATGCACAGGGTGTTTGCTCCCTTTAAACGAGAGATGGGGCATAGGAAGCTTTATAGATGTTGTGATATTAAAACGGAGCTCCACCCAAAAGGGGAAGCTTTGCTTGTTTGTACTCCCCCCCCCCCTCATGCCACATTTGGCACTTTTTGGGGGGGAGGGGAAAGCGGGTGTCTGGTTTTGACAGGTACCCGCTCCTACTTCCAGGTAAGATCGCTGTGGCGGTTTCCGAGTATGCCCAGTCCCTCCTCCATCCCCCCACTGCCTTCTGGGACACACACAGGTCCCAGAAGACAATAGGACTATTCAGAAAGCGCAGCTCGACTTGCACATGCACAGCAAGAAACCAGCTGCGAAGCTTGAAGGCTTCACTGCCGGTTTCCCCTAGTAAAGATGGCGGTGCCTGCACCCAAAGCCGAACAAAGAATTTGCTCAGGGTGCCGACAAGTTCCCCTATATTAAAAGTCAGCAGCTACAGTATTTCTTGCTGCTGACTTTTAATTTTTTTTTGCCCAGACTGGAGCTCCTCTTTAATGTTTGCACTTGTACAAAACAGATGAGACTTGTTTTTCTGGGACCCCAGTCATCTGGTGCACAGTTTAACTATTGTTTTTGTTTTCTAATAGATTGGGGTAGGGTTAGAACCTTTTGTCAGTCTTTTATTTCTGTCTTTGGCACCTTTGAGAAGATTGCCCATCACTTTCTGTCTCCAGGACCACACAAAATTTAATGCAGCTCTCCTTAAAGATGACCTTCAGACATTTTTTAATCTATTAAATCTTCTGCCCTTGTTGTTTTAACTTTGGATAGTAAAATATAATTTTATTTTTCCGCCAGTAAATACCTTATACAGCCTACTTCCTCTTTCTTGTCTGGTAATTAGCCTAGGCTAATGACATCATGCACATCTCTCATTCTCACTTTTGTGAGAGTTTGCCAGCAAGGGAGGAGGGAGGAGTCATAAGACAGCCTGTATATATATGTGTGTGTGTGTGTCTGTGTACCTCTGTGTGTCTGTGTAAATCCAGGAAGTGAACAGGCAGCAGCTTCAGCTGCCCACAGTTGAAATGGCTACAACCAGACTCAGTGGAGGGTTTTTTTTTGCAGCATATTTGGCAAGTACAGAATCACAGTATATATACAATTATATGCAAAGTGGTTGGAAGGAAGCTTCAGAATGGCAAAAATGTTTTTATTACAAACTATGTGAGCAGACTGTAGTTCCTCTTTAGAACATGCAGCAGCTTTGACTGTAGTCACACTTTAAAGAATATCTTTGGTGTAAACTAAAACATTTTCTATGGCTGATTGTAGCAGTTCCGTGTAGGTCTATATGTATTACATATGTAATACTTCCCCCGCAGGAGCTGCTTGATAGATTTGGTTCTCTGTTCTTTCGCCTCAACCCTAAAAACAACCTCAGAACCAATAAAACACCAGCTTAAGCAAATGAATAATGAGTAAATAGAATTATGCACATAAATGAGTAGGTAAAGGATTAGGTCAATCATAGTTCACTAGACAATATTTTCACCAGGCTATAGCAGCATAAAATGGAGTTCTTTGCAGCTAAATTACAGTAAATCTGGTAATCCACAAATTTAGCAATATGTAATGGCATTAGAAAACAGTAACAACAATAATACTTAATACTGCGATAACTCCTCTGTACATAGTAGGCTGTAACCACTTTAGTGTTCACTCTATATGAATGGCAGCAATGAAATGTAAAACTCCCTAAAGAGGTACCTCCTACTATGGCCAATAGGTAAAGCTATTGTGCAGCTATCTGAGTGAGCAGTATTTAGTCCTAGTTCTTCAGCCAGATAGCATTGGGGCCCAGTCTTTACGATGATGCACATGAGTACAATTCCAGTAAAGTCTGCATGCAGTAAATAATGCTGCCAGTTAGATTGCCAGTCCCTATGTGCTCATTCTCTCCTAGCAGCAACAGGTTAGGCTCTAGGCTTGTGGCAGGTTGATGTACAAACAGGAGCAGGGATGTGCACACCTTGGTCTCCTCACAGCAAAGAGAGAGTCTCTTGGTATTCAGCTTGTAAAAAATATAACTCTCTCTCTTTATACCCAGCTTGCCATGGGAATTGTAGTCTGATTCTCCATTAGCTAGCATAGTAATGTTTCTTTCCTGAACTTCATCCCCCATGATTCAATGTTGCCAACCATGAAGTCTCTTAAAGGGGTTGTAAAGGTTTGTGTTCTTTCACCTTAATGCATCCTATGCACGGGGGCGGGGCCGAGTCATACACTCGGTGGCTATGGCGCCGACTGTATTACACGGGAGCGTGCCCGCAAGGTAACCCCCTCGGGAGAGAGCTTCCCACAGGGGGTTAGCCCTTGCGGGGAGGAGCCACGAGACCCGCCGTGGCACCCCAGAAGAGGACATTCGGGGCCACTCTGTGCAAAACGAACTGCACAGTGGAGGTAAGTATGATATGTTTGTTTAAAAAACAAACAAAAAAAAAAACTGAACCTTTACTATCACTTTAAGCTCCTTCTGCTTGTCAGCTCCCCCTTGTGGATGGAGGCAAGGTGGTGTTAACAATATATTAATATATAGTGTCAACATATTAACAATTTTACCCCCCTTTCTGCAGCTGGGAGGCCTTTTGCAAACACATTGGGGCAGTTTTACTAAAACTGGAGAGTGCAAAATCTGCTGCAGTTGTGAATGGTAGCCAATCAGCTTCTAACTTGTTCAATTCTAAGCTTGTTTAAGTAAGCTTTGACAAAAAACTGGAAGCTGCTTGGTTTCCATTAATAGCACCGGATTTTGCACTGTTCAGTTTTAGTAAATCAACCCCATTGTTCTTAAAAAAAAAAAAAAAACTGATTTTTTGCTATAAATAGATCCCTTAAAGTTAAGTGAGAACCCCCAAAACTCTGACGCAAAAAAAAAAAAACATATCAAAGCCGTGGCAGACATATAAAAAGCTACTGAAAGACTTAGCCCACCAGACTTCACCTATAACAGAATTATCAAATTTGGGTGAACCTAACATTGAGAACTAGAGGGAGCTATGTTGTGTGCATTTATCCCCACTATTTACAGCTTTAATATGCTGGGGAGTGGGGGGTAGGAATGGATTACATTAAAAAAAAAAATCTTCTACATATGTGAGTGTAAAGGCTGCCATACATGGCTCAGATTTCAGCTGAAGCCTGCTCGATCTGCCAGAGGTTGAGCTGCAGCAACCCCTGTCAGCCCCACCTGGCTTGGCAAAAGTTGATTGACCAACTAACTTTTGTCAAAGGAACTGGGTGGAAAATTGTTGGTGAATCAGATGGAGTCACTGTTCCAGGTATTCATAAATACAATGGTCCAGCAAGGGGATTCATCTATCCTCACTGTTTAGCATAGATAGAGGAACCTGTTAGATTTTTTTTTCATTGAGCCTACTGAATTAAAGAAATGTATGTTTGTATGGCCAACTTTAGTTGTGCGTGGACATCACAAAAATGATGTGTGTTTTTACAAAAGTTATTTTTCAGAAATTGTAGTAGGGTTGTGATGTGTGATCAGTTGAGATACAAATAGAGATGAGTGAGGTGTTTCTTTAAATGCCCTGTACACACGATCGGTTTTACCGATGAAAACAGTCCGATGGACTTTTTTCATCGGACAAACCGATCGTGTATGGCCCCATCGGTCTTTTTATCAACAGTGAGAAAAAATAGAACATGTTTTAAATTTATCCAATGGAAAAAAAAAATTATAGCAAATTCCAATCGTTTGTGTGGAACTCCATTGGAGAAAAAACCCACGCATGCTCAGAATCAAGTCGACGCATGCTCAGAAGCTTTGAACTTAATTTTTCTCGTCTCATCGGAGTGTTTTACGTCACGGCGTTTGGGACGGTCGGATTTCTGACTGATGGTGTGTAGGCAAGACTGATGGAAATCCATCGGATTTGAATCCATAGGAAATCCGATCGTCTGTACAGGGCTTAAGTCTATAATGAATTTCTTAGTTATTTACATTTGGAGTACACATGCTCACTGGGTATGTCATAACTACACTTGGTATTACTGAGCCCATGGAAATCATGAAAGGTGTTCCAGTGCTGCATTGTATTACTTGGTATAATTATATGGTGACAAGTTATAATAAATCTTCTTTATCATGTTTTATTTAGCTTTAGTGCTTATAAACAGCCTTTGCAGAACATATTTTGTTCATTTTTTTGAGAGTCTGTTAAAAAAGGTTGTAGAATGGGAATTAATGTTAAATTACAATTGAATGATTTGGAGCTATTAGTTACATGTGAATGACCACTAAAATTAAAGCAGTTTGTTTTCCGGCTGAGCACCGAAATAACTTGTTCATCTGATCCTCATAGTCTCTTGTGACTTGTAAATATGCCATCTATGATAGCATAATAACGTGCAAAAATTAAGTTGTGTTTAATTGCGAGTTGTGTGGTCTCTCTTGACACTGTTCTTAACGATATGCATACTTATCATCCAATGAATATTATAAAAACAGAGCTGGAAGATAAAGCTATTGCCTATTCTTTAAGATCTAACTTTAATACACTACGGTATATAAAATTGAGAATAGTATTGTAGTTTTCTTTTCCTTACTTCCAACAAACCTGCATGTTAAAAACAGTAAAAATGTATTAAAACGCGTATTGTCATAGGGATATTAGTATGTTATAATGATGATGAATTGAAAATAAAGTAAAGTGTGGAGCATTATTTTAAACAGAAAAGGCAGCTGCTATTTTGAAAAATAAAAATGAATTTAAAAAATGAAAGCATCTCAATGTAACAAATAATGTAAGAATAAACATAAGACACCAGCGCTTGTCATGAATTATATTATGTTGCCACCGTCACCTGGATAATAATAATCTTGTAATTATAAGAAAATGAAAGGCTCCAAGCATATCACTTTTCAACATAGGATAGCTGTATGCAGACTCCTGGTCAAAGGCTGTTTATCCTAGTGGAAGGATCTGTGTAATCCTTTTTTAATTGCTCCAGAATAATTCTGGTATAACTCTCTCTACTACCACAGTGCTGAGAACTGGATGTGTAGATTGTTGAGACACCACTTACTCGTGGTCAGTAAGTTTGTTGGTTAAGGCGAAAGTCTGCACATGCGTGTAAGCATCAGAACTGCTTCTTTGTAGCTGTTGGTCAATACATTTCAGAGAGAGACCTCTCTACTTCATCAAAACTATGCATGTGAGGGTTCCAATCTTCGTCAAGAGCAAGCTTCACTTATTAACCATTAGTGGCCCTAATAAATGTGCTTAACCCTAAGCGGTCCTGGTGAATGTTTAGTGGTCCAGATAAATGTTCCTCTTGATCCATTTTGTAGTCAGTGCAGAATTCCTGTACATTAATGGGAAACGTACAACTGGTTAAAAAAAAAACAAAAAAAAACGGAAAGACAAAATTTTATTAAAAAAATAATTAAAACATAAAAATTTCTGTCATCATTAAAAGAAAATAATTCTATCAATGCTAAGATTTTAAAGCCTAGGACCTAAATGAATTCATGTTATACACGTCCCTCTTTGCTGCTCTGGACATAGTTTTACTAAAGTTGCTTCCTCTTAAATCCTTATTGATTTTCTCAATGATCAAGACATCTGTGTATTGTATACTACTGCTATGTACTGTAATTGTTGATAGTATTCATAGAGGAGGTGCTTTTCTTTATCGTACACCACGGGACACAGAGCTAGTCATTACATAATGGGTTAAGGGTCACCAGCGGTGATTGGACACTGGCACAACCAATGGAAGACAGTTCCCCTCCATATAACCCCTCCCACCAGGGAAGTACCTCAGTTTTTTCGCCAGTGTCGAAAGGTGTTGGACGCGTTAGGAGGTGCTAAAGGAAAGCTCTACCAAAGAGACCCTCTGGGGGTAAAAGAGCTATGCTTTCGGATCCATCCAAGACGCCTACAAATGAGCTGAATCTGGATGGGATCCGGGCCTCATCCATGAGGCGTCGCCTGTAATGTCTCTCTTCGGAGGACTGGGCTCTAAGATCCAGCACTTTCGCTATTTCGCTATAAAGTCCTGGTAAGAGTCTTGTACAAGGCCCAGGGGAGAGGTATCCTTTAAATAGGAACCCATATCCCTGAAGGTTGGCACACATAGCCCACCGTGAAGGGTGAAGTTTGGTATCTGTCTGAAATCTTTCAGCAGAAAAACCTGCGGCGTGGATAAGGTGAGATTAGAAGGTCCATAACTAGGTTGGGACCTTTTTCAAAAAGTGGATGTCTTCTTTTTTTCCACCACTGGGGGGAGTAAAGAGCTGAATATACTCACCTCACTCTGTTCAGTGTCGGCTTCGGCGAAGTACACTGCTCGTCACCTCCGCTGCTGAGCTTGCTGGGGCACCCCGATCCTCCTTTCGGTGGCCGACCAGACACCTGCAGATGCAGGTAAGTGGGAACAAGGGCTGATGAGAGTCCTCTCTCACTATGGCCACCGCCATAGCGCTAAGGGCCGCGTGCGCGCGGGAGCGCGCTTTATCGGAGGGGGGGCGAAGGCGTGCGCGGGCACGTGGCGCGCGCAGGCACAGAAACGGCGCCAAATTTAAAAGACTGTCAGTGTGAGAAGCACTGCAGCAGCAAGCAAGCTCGTTAGTTCTCTTATTCCTGGCAGAGAAACACAGCAGCTATACAGGGACGTAAGACTCCATGTGGTTGGATTGGGTACTTCCTAGAAGACATCCATGTTATGCATAGTTATGTGTTAAAAGTTGCATACTTAATGTATTTGCTAAACTAAACACGGTAGTATATGCATTTAGGTACCTTGTATTTTGTCTAAACAGTAAGCCTTCCAGGGGAAGTAATACGGACAAAAAGAGATAAGAAAGCACCACCGCCTGAGAGGAGGCTCTAACTGTGCTGACTCGGTACCTTTCTCTCCTGTGTTGCTAAATGCACCTGTTCAGGATGAGCCATTACCTCTGTCAGGTATGGCGGCTTCCCCAGTGAAGCCTGGGCCTGTATATGTCACTGAGGACACTTTATCAGCTGCCCTAAATAATCTGGAGGAAAAAATTGCTACCTTAATCGCTAAGTCCTCTAAAAAGGGACAATAAGCGAAGCAGGTCTCTTCCAGTATTGGACCTCCCTTCAGAAGTACCTGAGGGAGGAGGATGAGGAGGAGGAGGCTACATCAGCAGAGGATGAGGAGCCAGATTTTAAGGTCACAGGTACAATGCTATAGGTGCATTTAAGTTAACCTCTGCGGAGGTAACGGAATTACCTGTCTCCTCCCTAGGGTCATTAAGATCCCTGCAAGGTGCATGCTCCTTCCCGGTTCATCCGTTACTAGAGGATCTAATATACGCAAACTGGCAACATCCAGATAAGCGTTTCTCACCTCCAAAAAGGTTTAACATTCTTTATCCTATGGGGGAATTTTTTTTTTTAAAGAAATGGAGCCTGCCTGCGGTAGTTGCGGCTATTTCTTGTGTAAATAAAAACCTGACATGTCCGGTGGATAATGTACAAGGGTTTAAAAGATCCTTCTGAGAGGAAGTTGAAATCCTCCTTCCTTTTGGCCGGCTCAATTACCCAACCTGCAGTAGCAGCAGTCGGTATGTGTCAGGTCATCAGCCAACAGGTAAAGCAGGGGCTGAAGGAACTGCCTTCAGAGCAGGCTAGAAATTGGGAAAATTTGCCTAAAGCCTTATGCTTCACAGTGGATGCCATGAGAGATTCTATCATACAGGCATCACGCCTTACACTCCAGCTGGTACAGATGCGCAGAGTACTTTGGCTTAAGCATTGGTCAGCGGAGACCCCATGCAAAAAGCTGTTGGCAAGTTCCCGTTCCATGGCGAACGCCTATTTGGGGAAGATTTAGAAAAATATATACAGAAGATATCAAGTGGTAAAACGACTTTTTACCTGAGAGAAAGAAAAACAAGAGATCTTGTTTTAAACGCTCTCTCTCCCCAGCTCCCGGGAAATCTGACTCCAACCAGTGGCGGCGGCCTGTTTTAGCCGCCCACAAAAGCCAAGGGGCAAGCTCAGAAGAACAAGAAGCCGTGGGGTGCAAGAGCTAATAAGCAAGCCCCCAAAACCTCTCAGTGAAGGGGCGCCTCCGCTCGGCCGAGTGGGAGGAAGGCTTTGTCAGTTCTGAGCAACTTGGTGGTCAGAAATCCAGGACAATTGGGTAGTATCCACAATATCCTCAGGGTACAAACTGGAATTTCGAGAGATCCCATCTTCTCAATTCCGAGGTTCAAGACTCTCCAAGGATCCACAAAAAAGAGAATCCTTCTTCAAAGGTTTGAATCACTTAATGGCTCAAGGGGTAGTTACAGACGTACCCCAAAAAGAGCGAGGTTCAGGTTTTTACTCAAACCTCTTTGTGATTCCAAAGCCAAATGGAGATGTCAGACCCATCCTGGATCTAAAATCCCTAAATCGGTTCCTGAACGATCGCCATTTTCGAATGGAAACGATCCGATCCGTGGCCGCCACTTTAAAGGGCGGAAAATTCATGGCGCCCATAGATATCAAGGACGCACATTTACACATACCCATCCTCCCCGCTCACCAAAGATTCCTAAGGTTTGCGGTAGAAGATCGCCACTTTCAATTTGTGGCTCTGCCGTTTGGTGTAGCCACCGCGCCCATAGTATTCACAAAGGTGCTAGCTCCTCTGTTAGCAAACCTAAGAACACGGGGCATTGCGGTAACAGCCTATCTGGACGATCTACTAGTAATAGATCAGTCAAAGGACGGATTGGGTCACGCTGTACACACTACAGTAGGATACCTGGAGCATTTAGGATGGATTATAAATTTACAAAAATCCTCTCTCCAGGCCCAAAGAAGGATAGGGTACCTGGGCATGATCATAGATACAGCCCAAAACGGGGTATACCTGCCAGAACCGAAGATACAGTCTCTGAAAGACCTGATCCACAAGGTCAAAGAAAACAAGAGGCCGTCTATTCGCCTTTGCATGAGACTATTGGGAAAGATGGTAGCCTCCTTCGAGGCGGTCCCTTACGCCCAGTTTCATTCGAGACTACTTCAAGGCAATATTTTAGCTTCCTGGAACAGGAAGAGCCAAGCTCTGGATATACCCATGCGCCTGTCCTCACAAGTACGCCACAGCTTCGATTGGTGGCTAGAAGCCAGGAATTTACGGAAGGGAAAGTCCTTCCTCCCAGTGGCCTGGAAGGTGGTATCTAGGGATGCCAGCCTATCGGACTGGGGTGCAGTATTCAAGGAGGCTTCTACCCAGGGAACCTGGGCCAAGACTCAGGGGATCCTGCCCATCAATGTGCTAGAGATCCTGGCGGTATATCTAGCCCTCAAAACCTGGACATACAGGTTACAGGGCTACCCAGTTCGGGTTCAATCCGACAATGCTACTGCAGTAGCTTACATCAATCACCAAGGAGGCACCCGCAGTCGGGCAGCCCAAAGAGAGGTGAACCGGATCCTGGCATGGGCAGAAGAGCAATGTACCTTGCCTTTCTGCAATCTTCATTCCAGGGATGGAAAATTGGCAGACTACCTGAGTCGTCAGCAGCTGCTACCAGGGAGTGGTCTCTTCACCCCGAGATCTTTCAGGCCATATGTCTGAGATGGGGAAACCCAGATGTAGACCTGCTAGCTGCCAGGTTCAACAAGAAATTGGACAACTTTGTGTCCAGAACGAGAGATCCTCTAGCCTACGGGACAGACGCTCTAATAATACAGACGCTCTAATAACTCCATGGAATCAGTTCTCACTGATCTAGGCATTCCCTCCGATCCCTCTTCTACAAAGACGGCTTCGCAGGATCAAGGAGGAGGGAATACCAGTAATCCTAGTGGCCCCAAACTGGCCCAGGAGGCCTTGGTACGCCGAGATTGTAAAAACGGCGATAGGAAGGCCCTGGAAGTTTCCACTCCGACATGACTTGCTGTCACAGGGTCCAGTATTCCACCCTTCCTTACAAAGGCTAAAGTTGACGGCCTGGCTGCTGAGACCCACATTTTTAAAAAGAGAGGGGTCTCTGGTCCGGCTCTTTCTACGCTCATTAATGCTAGAAAGCCAGCCTCCAGACTCATCTATCAGAGAGTCTGGAGAGCATACGTTTCCTGGTGTGAATCCAGATGTTGGAATCCTCAGAAGTATGAAATAAGTAGGATTCTTGCTTTTTGCCAGTTAGGAGTGGATATGAATTTAGCCCTTAGCACCATCAAAGGGCAAATATCGGCTCTATCAGTCTTCTTTCAGAGACCATTGGCATCTCACTCCCTAGTTCGGACATTCATTAAGGGGGTACTGAGGATAAATCCTCCAGTTAGGACTCCCTTGTGTCCATGGGATTTGAATTTGGTATTGTCAGTGTTGCAAAAGCAACCTTTTGAACCTATTCGCCATATTCCTTTAATTATATTAAGTAGGAAGTTGGCCTTTCTGATTGCTATAGCTTCTGCTAGGAGAGTATCAGAGCTAGCAGCTCTTTCTTGTAAAGAGCCTTATCTAATTTGTCACAAGGACAAAATCGTACTACGACCCCATCCGGCTTTTCTACCTAAGGTGGTGTCGGCTTTTCACTTGAATCAAGACATTGTTCTGCCTTCCTTTTTTCCAAACCCGCGGACGGCGGGGGAAAAATTATTACACTCTCTAGATCCAGTGAGAGCGGTAAAGGTGTATCTGCAAGCAACCGCTCAGATACGTAAAACAGATGTTTTGTTTATTGTACCAGATGGGCCCAAGAAGGGCCAAGCGGTATCAAAATCCACCATTTCCAGGTGGAGTAGACAAGTAATTATTCAAGCTTATGGTTTAAAGAACAGGACTCCTCCTTTTCCTGTTAAGGCGCACTCTACCAGGGCGATAGGTGCTTCATGGGCAGTGCACCACCAGGCTTCGATGGCTCAGATCTGTAAAGCTGCAACTTGGTCTTCAGTCCATACATTTTCCAAATTCTATCAAATAGATGTGAAAGGACATGAGGATTCCGCCTTTGGGCGAAGTGTGCTGCAGGCAGCAGTATAGGGCTTCTGGTCCGCAAGCGGCCTGTTTTGATCTGTGTCTCCCCCCCTTCATATGAGCATTGCTCTGGGACGTCCCATTATGTAATGACTAGCTCTGTGTCCCGTGGTGTACGATAAAGAAAATAGGATTTTTATAACAGCTTACCTGTAAAATCCTTTTCTTGGAGTACACCACGGGACACAGAGGTCCCCCCCTTCTTATGGGAACCTTACTGCTTTGCTACAAAACTGAGGTACTTCCCTGATGGGAGGGGTTATATGGAGGGGAACTGTCTTCCATTGGTTGTGCCAGTGTCCAATCACCGCTGGTGACCCTTAACCCATTATGTAATGACTAGCTCTGTGTCCCGTGGTGTACTCCAAGAAAAGGATTTTACAGGTAAGCTGTTATAAAAATCCTATTTTTCTTTCCTTTTACAGTGCCATATAGATTTCCCCCCTTGCATATTTTTAATGCATGTCTGGTATTGTCCATATACTGTTTGTCACAGGGGCACTACAAATAGATAATGTCTATTGTACTGCACGTCAATAAATCTTTGATCTCAAATTTCTCTTTTGTACTGGTGGAAATGAAATCTCCTCCCTTTATGCTTCCTGCTGTATGTTTGACTCTACTACTGTTGGGCTATGTTCACACTAGCTTGAATGTGGATTGAAGAATTTTATTGTGTAGGCAGTTGTCTGTATGAGCTCTGGCTGAAAGCAGTGTGATGTACCGTTCAGCGCATTGCTCTGATTATTTTATCTAAAGAGTCATATTGTGGCACTTTATTCATGTTTACGCACAACATTGCTGCATTTTTCTTCACTGCGCCACACCATACATCACACCAACATTATGGTTTTGTTTACAATTGTTTTCTATGTGTCCTAACATTGACCTGAGTCATCCAGAAAACCACACATTGCATGAATGAGTCCTTATAGACCATATACTTAGAGCAGTTATTAAACTCCCTTTTAGGCTCCAAAATGTTTGCTAATTTTGTATTTCAATAGTTGGGACAATTTTTAGGGTTATATTCCTTATCCTTTAAAAGATAAAATTGAGCCTGTTTTTAAGAATGGGTCCCCCTACATGTTTTACTCCTATTCAATATACTGTAGACTAGTACCGTATATACTCGAGTATAAGCTGAGTTTTTCAGTACATTTTTTTGCGCTGAAAATGCCCCCCTCGGCTTATACTCGAGTCACCTTTTTGTGCCTGATCTCCCAGAGTTTGGGGAGCCGCTACCAGCCGACCTTAGGTTCCCTGGACCCCAAACTTGGCACACATATAGCCCCACTCGTTTTCTACAAGTTTGCAAAGGTTGTTGTCCAAGGGACCTACGGCCGGGGAGCATTGATTTTTCAAAACCGGGCACCCCTTCCATAGACTCCCATGTTAAATGGTAATTTCTCTGGTGACTTTGGGGACCCTGTACCAGCCGGTCGTAGGTCCCCTGGACCCAAAACTTGGCGCACATGTAGCCTCATTTCTCCCCTATAAGTGTGCAAAGTTTTTTGTCTGGGAGTCCTATAGCCGGGGAGCACCGATTTTTCAAAGCCGGGCACACCTTCCATAGACTCCCATGTTAAACGTCAGTCTAGTCATGGGCACAGTGAGGCATGGGCAAAGTGAGGCATGGGCACAGTGAGGCATGGACACAGTGAGGCATGCACATGGACACAGTGAGGCATGAACACAGTGAGGCAGGCACATGGACACAGTGAGACAAAGTGAGGCACAGTGAGGCATGCAGATGGAAACCCTAGGCTTATACTCGAGTCAATACGTTTTCCCATTTTTTGTGGTAAAATTAGGTGCCTCTGCTTATATTCGGGTCGGCTTATACTCGAGTATATACAGTAGTTTTCAATGATATTCTCTAACTTTATTAAATTCAATTATAATTAAAATACCATCTATATAACACAGTTAGCCTTTGCTTCTTTGTTTTTACGTTTAATTTGTAAGCATATCTAAACATACACTATATTTTCAAAAGTATTGGGACACCTGCCTTTACACGCATATGAATGTTAATGGAATCCAAATCTAATGCCCCATACACACGATCATTTTTCATGCCATTAAAAATGCCATTAAAAAAAATGGCCATTAAAAATGATCGTGTGTATGCTCCAGAGCATTTTTAACGACGTGAAAAACGGCCATTAAAAATTTCGAACATGCTCTCTTTTTTCACGTCGTTTTTCATGTCTTTTTTTTAACGACGTGAAAAACGATAGTGTGTATGCTTTAACGACGTGAAAAAAAACGTGCATGCTCAGAATCAAGTATGAGACGGGAGCGCTCGTTCTGGTAAAACTAGCGTTCGTAATGGAGATAGCACATTCGTCACGCAGTAACGGACTGAAAAGCACAAGACTGAAAAGAGCGAATCGTCTCTCAACAAACTTTACTAACATGAAGGGTGGCGCCATTCGAACGGAACTTCCCCTTTATAGTGCCGTCGTACGTGCTGTACGTCACTGCGCTTTGCTTGATCGTTTTTTAAAATGATGGTGTGTACGCAAGACAGGCTTGAGAGGAAACAAGAAAAAAAATGACAAGAAAAACGTCAGTTTTAAAAATGACATTAAAAATGATCGTGTGTATGGGGCATTAGTCTGTAAGGATCAATATTAAGTTGGCCCACCCTTTGCAGCTATAACAGCTTCAACTCTTCTGGGAAGACTGTCCACAAGGTTTAGGAGTGTGTCTATGGGAATGTTTGATCATTCTTCCAGAAGCGCTTTTGTGAGGTTAGGCACTGATGTTGGACAAGAAGGCCTGGTTCACAGTCTCAGCTCTAATTCATCCCAAAGGTGTTCTATCAGGTTGAGGTCAGGACTCTGTGCAGGCCAGTCAAGTTCCTCCACCCCAAACTCACTTATCCATGTCTTTATGGACCTTGCTTTGTGCACTGGTGTGCAGTCATTTGGAACAGGAAGGGACTATCCCAAACTGTTCCCACAAAGTTGGGAGCATGAAATTGTCCAAAATGTCTTGTTATGCTGACGCCTTAAGAGTTCCCTTCACTGGAACTAAGGGGCCAAGACCAACCCCTGAAAAACAACCCCACACGATAATCCCCCTCCACCAAATGATTTGGACCAGTGCACAAAGCAAGGTCCATAAAGACATGGATGAGCGAGTTTTGGGTGGAGGAACTTGACAGTCCTGACCTCAACCTAATAGAACACCATTGGGATAAATTATAGCGCATACTGTGAGCCAGGCTTTCTCGTCCAACATCAGTGCCCGACCTCACAAATGCGCTTCTGGAAGAATGGTCAAACATTCCCGTAGACACACTCCTAAACCTTGTGGACAGTCTTCCCAGAAGAGTTGAAGCTGTTATAGCTGCAAAGGGTGAGCCCAACTCAATATTGAACCCTACGGACTAAGGTTGGGATGCCATTAAAGTTCATATGCATATAAAGGCTGGTGTTGCAATACTTTTGACAATATAGTGTATATGCAATGAAGGATGACTTCAATCTTTCTATCATGAGAAAAGTATCGGAGGCTGCCATTGCTGAATGTTGGTTCTCTCAGCTGTCATGCTGATTCTTTAGACTCAACTCTATCTAAGCCCCTAAACAGGAACAGCAGGGCAAGCAAACAAGCAATGACTGCAGCCTATACTTTTATTTTACAGGCTCACTTTAAATATTTCTGTCTGTGCTTGTGTATTAGAGGGATCTGCTTTTTGCATAAGGATAAGAATACTTCAAAGTTTGTAAAATGCTTTCATTATGTTTTTGTGCCTGTAATGTCTGGCTGGAACTGTAAAATTACAACACATTCTATTTTTCTTTCTAACAAAGCACTGACTGAATGAATACCAACGTCTTGTGTTTATCTCTTTGGTGTGCAGTTTAATAAAGGTGTTTTCTGTATCTCCATTCTTCAAAGGGGTGTGACAGCTTTATGTTACAACTAAATGATTAATGCCCTTAAAGAAAAAACATATCTTGGGGATAGTATTTAAAAACACATTTTTCAAAACAATTTGTAAATGTGACATGTTAAGACTGTAACTGTTATTTATGTTGCCTGCACTATTGGGTGCAACTGTTTTCCCTAGTTACCATATGATAAAAGATGGCTTTAACACATTTGTGGAACTTACATGGACTCATGAATCGGTTTGTGTTATCAGTTATATGTAATATAAATTGAATTCTGATTCGTTACTAGGCGTTACTATACTGTACTCTCTGCCTTGCTCTTTTCTTGCACCATAGTTATCCAATCTACAAATCTGTTTTTAAGCCCTGGTTCACACTGGTGCGATTTTGACATGTCAAATCGCATGTCAAATCGGCGATATTTGACGTAAATTGCGGGCAATGGCACGTCCTAATCGGTGCGACGCCGCATCTGCGGCGCTGCACCGATTTCAAAAAGTAGTTTCTGTACTACTTTTTGCGATTTCGGCCGCGATTTACATTGACATCTGTGTCAGATGTCTTTGTAATCGCGGCTGAAATCGGGACTGCCAGCGAGAGTGAAATCGTGCGAGTTCAGCTGAACTCGCACGGCTTCACTCCCGCAGCCCCAGTGTGAACCTGGGCTGAAAGATTTTTTTATAAAAATGCACACCTGGTTTGCCTGCATATGTATAGCTTTGGAAGAGAGCGAGAAGACATTGCCAGCACTTGTTCATGTTAAGAAAAAAAATGAGTAATCCAAAAAAATATCCAATATCAATGATCAATTCTTCCCTAAAGATCAGAATTTGAAGAAGTTTCAGATTGCCTATAGACCGAAACCAAAACGCAGGAAACTAGCTATATACTGGCAGTTAAAATCTTGTGTCTATTGGCACCTTAAATAGGAAACTGGACAGATTGGCAGTTATAATAATGTGTCTGTAAGCATTTTAACCACTTCCCATCCAACGATATGACGTCGTTGACTTTGAGTGGGGATATCTTATGATGGGTGCAGCTACAGGCATCATTCAGATCTCTTCTTTTAGAGCTGACAAATTCCTGCACCGTAAGAACAATCATAGCAGCTGTTCAGCGGCTTGATCTTTCTTACGGGCAGTGGGAGGGGACGTCCCCTCCCGCCACCCTCCAGTGCTTCTTACAGCTCGCTTGTACAATCGGTGAGAGAGAGAAGGAATCGGTCCATGCCGGAAGTTTACCATAGAGAATCCGGCAGGCCGTATGGCCCCCGGACGTCTCTATGATCTTGCGGAGGCCGGGCACAATGTTATGATGTCCTGCCCGGCCTCTGCACTTGAAAAATGCCACCGCCTCGGCTGGGAAGCCAGGATAAAAAAAAATTCAGGCTTCCCAGCCTAGAGGCGAGATGTGGAGACTTATTGACCCCAGATCTCGCTGTAAAGAAAACCCGTCCACACACTATACCTTTTACAAGGGATGTTTACATTCCTTGTTATAGGAATAAAAGTGATTAAAAAAAAAGTAAAAAGAAAATGACAAAATAGAAAAATAAAAGTAAAATAAACAATAAAAAAGTATATAAAGTGCCCCCATCCCCGCGTGCTCGCGCATAGAAGCGAATGCATACGTAGGTTGCGCCCACATATGTACAAAACGCTCAAACCACACATGTGAGGTATCGGTGCGAACGTTAGAGCGAGAGCAATAATTCTAGTTTGAGACCGCCTCTGTAACTATGGGGATTTTTAAGTACCGAAGTTTGGCGCCATTCCACGAGTGTGCGCAATTTCAAAGCAGTTAGGTATATATTTACTTGGCATAAAATCATCTTTCGTATTATGCAAAACAATTGGGCTAACTTTACTGATTTTTTTTTTTTAATGCATGAAACTGTTTTTTTCCAAAAAAAGCACCTTTGAAAAATGATTGCGCAAATACCGTGCGAGATAAAAAGTTGCAACGACCACCATTTTATTCACTAGGGTCTCTGCTAAAAAAAACATATATAATATTTGAGGGTTCTGAGTAATTTTCTAGAAAAAAAATGATTATTTTTACATGTAGGAGCGAAGTGTCAGAATTGGCCTGGGTAGCAAATGGTTAAATAGGAAAACTGGAAACTGACCAGTTTGGCAGTTATAATCCTGTGTCTATAGGCATTTTACATAGAAAAAAATTGGAAATTGGCTAGATTGACAATTACAATCCTGTATATAAACACAGTGTAATGCGCTAACCATATTAGGTGAATAAAAAACATTGATAGATTTTACAGTCTTACTCCATGTGGATCTTTTTCCTTTGATATGATTATTGTATAACATATTGCATATATAGAATAGTGAATTATTCTATCTGAAGACATAAAGAGATCTCTTGAATGAGCCTGTGCCGGCAGGCGTTTACTTTTCCCATTGAGCTGGGAAAATGCTGCTGACCTGCTGTAGCCTAGAGGCCTGATTGTTTGGTAAGAGGCGGCTGATATATTGTATGTTGGTGGAGGATAATATCACCATTTTCATCATTTGCGGCACTATTTGATGTTGAAGTTTTATCACAGATTTTTATTCACCTTACATGGACTTTGATCATTTTTATATTTATTTATTATGCACATGTCGCTTTTGCACAAATCGTGCACAATTATATTGATAGCTTATTTTGTAAATAGCGCATTACTTTGGATCAGTGTTTAAGGTATTTATTTTGTGTCTGTGGATAGTATGTATCTGTTTGTGGATATTGTGTGTACTACTGCACGTTATAACTTACATTTTTATTCAAACCTTGTACCTAGCACAGAGATCATATGCTTTATTTATAATCCTTTGTCTATAGGCATAAGTAGGAAACCAGGAAATTGGCCAGATTGGCAGTTATAATGCCGAGTCTATGAGCATTTAAAATAGGAAACTGGCCAGATTGACAGTTATAATCATGTGTCTCTAGGCATCTTAAACAGGAAACTGGCAAGAATAGCAGGCAAAATCCTGAGTCTCTAGGAATTGTAAATGGGAAACTGGGTATTTTGGCAATTACAGTATAATCTTGTGTCTAAGGCCATTTTAAAAAATGTGAGGGGAGGTTTTGACAGTTTTTATGCACTTACCTGTGATTGGTGTAAAGGGCTAACGGTCCAGTGGCACGAGTCAAGACCTATAAAAAGAAATAAGATGCGTCACATTAGTCACTGCCGGTGGGGATCTACAATAAGAAGCACCCTCCCTCCCTCCCTTGTTGCGGCTCATATTATGTGTTTTTTGTCCTTTTCGGTTGAAAAGGGACTTTATTTTTATGTAAGTTTAGCTTGAGCTTTAATATCTAAGCTATATATATATTGTATTGTTATTTGTATTTATTAAATACCAGAATTTTGATATATATATATATATATATATACGGGTGGTAATATATAATTTATATATACCTATAATAAAGGCCGCGACCATTAACATTCACACGCATTATTATTTTATTTTAAAATTATTTTATATTGAAAGTTTAAGTAATGAGTTCTGACTAGCATTCCAATAGGAAACCTGTAAGATTGGCAGTTATACTTTCATGTCTATAGGCATTTTAAATAGGAAACTGACCAGATTGGTAGTTATAATCCCGTGTCTATTGGCATTTTAAATAGGAAACCACGAAACTGGACAGATTGGCAGTTATAATCCTGAGTCTATAGGCATTTTAAATAGGAAACTAGCTAGGTTGGCATTTACAGTATAATCTTGTTTCTAAGGCCATTTTAAATAGGAAACTGGTTACATTTACAGAGTAATAATCCTATGTCCATAGGTATTTTAAATAGAGAACCAGGAACAGTGCCCGGAAAAGATCATCCAGTGCCCAGGGCAAAGATGCCAAACTGTGCCCCCCCTTCCTATTCATTATATGTGAGCTTAGGTGATCCTCCTCCTGACTCACTTCTCACTGCTCCCAGCATTGGGCTGACTGTTACTACGCCTGTCAGCCTTGTAACAGAAGGAACTCAGCATAGGATGCCTCCATCCCGGGCAATAAATCGTTGAGCCCAGGGCAGCCGTCCCTCCTGACCACCCCTTGTCCCAGCCCTGACCAGGAAACCTGTCAGATTGGCAGTTATACTTCCATGTCTATAGGCATTTTAAATAGGAAACTGACCCGATTGGTAGTTAAATCCTGTGTCCATTGGCATTTTAAATAGGAAACTGACCAGATTGGTAGTTAAATCCTGTGTCCATTGGCATTTTAAATAGGAAACCAAGAAACTTGACAGATTGGCAGTTATAATCCTGAGTCTATAGGCATTTTAATTGGGTAACTGGCTAGATTGGCATGTACAGTATAATCTTGTGTTTAAATAGGAAACTGGTTACATTTGCAGAGTAACAATCCTGTGTCCATAGGCATTTTAAATAGGGAAACAGGAATCCTGTCGGATTGGCATTAATACTCATGTGTCTATAAGCATTTTAAATGGGAAACTGGCCAGATTGGTAGGTATAATCCCGTGTCCATTGGCATTTTAAATAGGAAACCAGGAAACTCTTAAAGAGACAGAGTCTCTTTAATCCTGATAAAGCTTTATTTTAGAGACAATTTTATGTTAGTTTACTGCAAAGAAGCCAGCTATGTGAAGAAACCTGTCTCCCCCACCATGTCACAATTATCTGATATATCTTCAGTTCTAAAAAGCTCCTAAAACTCCTACGTATTTGATTTATGAATGTTAATAAACCTCTTCTCTGTTATCCAGATTAACATTTATGTTTAGTAGCCTTTTAGTAGCATAGTGCAAAGTGCAGTAAAGTGGTATAACTAATAGCAGCCAATCTGTCATCTTTAATGAAGCCAAACCTGTAAAAACCATGCTATGGATTAGCAACATTGCAATACTTAATTAAATACAGTGCAATACTGAAGACCCAGACGTATGAAACACTTTAATATTGTTACTAATTGGATACATCATTTATATTGATGTCACCTAGGCAATCCAGGCTAAGCTTGTGATGAAAAAAACACACAAGCATGAGTTACATTTAGTAAAAAAAAAAATCAATGTCAAAATTAGAAAGCTTTATTGATCAAAATGGATGCTCAAAAATGTTGGATTCAAATTTGACTTTTACAGGAAAGATGAGGTTTCCAATAAACCTCAGCTGCCAATATCTTTGGATATACCAATAGAATTTAGATGAAGTTAAACCTTTCCCTATGCATTTTTCACCATTGGCTCAGTGTTCTAGTATGTCCGAACCACTGTCATTGTCATTTTAGTTTAACAGCTCTGTCTGCATGTAAATGTGATGTAAAATATATAGGTACATAAAAAAAAAAAATTAAGCACAAAAAATATACTAAATACTGTCATAATCTTCTTGTTAAAAAAATACTGTCATAACGGGTCCATCATATATACAGTATTTAATTCTTGAAAGTGATATGGTTAAAGGATTAAAGTATTTAAATAGTTTCTACAGTCAAATCATAATAGACCAATATATTCCATGAGAATGTTTAAACAAATCATCGTATTAATTAGGTATTGTCATGTCTATTTAAGTAAAATGGATATTCATTATTCATTTTTAAACTCGGCATTTAAAATTGACTTAGGGAAGAGCATTCCTTTAAACAGCTGTTGGCAGTAATAGCAAGTGCCTGCAAATTTTTTTTTTTAAGTTGGGTGAAATGACTTTATGATCAGCCTGCAGTGTTATATTTGCTTTATGCCATATGATTTTGTTTGCTTCATATGTATGAGGCTTAAAACTTGCTGTAAAATTAATTGGATTTTGTTATATTCCATGCATTAAATTTCCTAACGTAAGCCCATTTTCTTGTAAAATTAAGAAAATGACAAGAATGTTTTGAGAGATCATTATCACCATAGGGAAATTGATTTTGTTCATTGACTGCTTCTACTAGCATTGTTTTGTAGGCTGTATTAGTTACTTAGCCTTGTAAAAAATATATATAGTCATTCTTTGCATCTTTACATGGGGATGACGATGCCGAAGTTTGATAAGAATACCTAAACAGCCTTAACATGTCAACGTCAACTAAGACAGACATACATGATTAATTTTCTTTCGTTCAACAAATTTTAGGTGGAGGGGGAATCCCTCCCATGGAGCTATTGTATCCTGACAGCACTGAGAGTTCCTTTAGTCAGCGGTGGATAGTAGGGAATTTTTTCAACAGGCTAGTTGTACAGAAGTCGATCGAGAGATTGATTTCTGTACAACCAGCCTGCCCATAGATGGGTTGAAATTCAGCCGGTAACTGCTGAGCCAAATTAATTTAGATCCATTTATGGACATCTTAAACATTTAAAGTTTGACTCCCAGTCAAATCCTTTTTTTAGTGTTCTCTGATGATTACTTTCCCTGGGAGAGAAGGTGAGGGGGGCCTCCCAAACAGGGTTACAGAAAGTAATACAAACTGACAGAGGCAGTACTTTTACCCACACTACTAAAAAGTGTTCAAAGAAAAGAAAATAAGTTTGCCTGGACCTAAAGCGGAGCTTCACCCAAAAGGAGAAGTTCCACTTTAAACATTCCTCCCCCCCTCCAATGCCACATTTGGCATGTAATTTTTTTGGGAGGGAGCAGGTACCTAGTTTTAACAGGTACAGTCAGGTCCATAAATATTGGGACACCAACACAATTCTAATCTTTTTGGCTATATACACCACTACAATGGATTTAAAATTAAACGAACAAGATGTCCTTTAACTGTAGACTTTCAGCTTTAATTTGAGGGTATTTACATCCAAATCAGGTGAACGGTGTAGAAATTACAACAGTTTGTATAAGTGCCTCCCACTTTTTAAGCGACCAAAAGTAATGGGACAGATTAACAATCATAAGTCAAACTTTCACTTTTTAATACTTGGTTGCAAATCCTTTGCAGTCAATTACAGCCTGAAGTCTGGAACGCATAGACATCACCAGACGCTGGGTTTCATCCCTGGTGATGCTCTGCCAGGCCTCTACTGCAACTGTCTTCAGTTCCTGCTTGTTCTTGGGGCATTTTCCCTTCAGTTTTGTCTTCAGCAAGTGAAATGCATGCTCAATCGGATTCAGGTCAGGTGATTGACTTGGCCATTGCATAACATTCCACTTATTTCCCTTAAAAAACTCTTTGGCTGCTTTCGCAGTATGCTTCGGGTCATTGCCCATCTGCACTGTGAAGCGCCGCCCAATGAGTTCTGAAGCGTTTGGCTGAATATGAGCAGATAATATTGCCTGAAACACTTCAGAATTCATCCTGCTGCTTTTGTCAGCAGTCACATCATCAATAAATACAAGAGAACCAGTTCCATTGGCAGCCATACATGCCCACGCCATGACACTACCACCACCATGCTTCACTGATGAGGTGGTATGCTTTGGATCATGAGCAGTTCCTTTCCTTCTCCATACTCTTCTCTTCCCATCACTCTGGTACAAGTTGATCTTGGTCTCATCTGTCCATAGGATGTTGTTCCAGAACTGTGAAGGCTTTTTTAGATGTTGTTTGGCAAACTCTAATCTGGCCTTCCTGTTTTTGAGGCTCACCAATGGTTTACATCTTGTGGTGAACCCTCTGTATTCACTCTGGTGAAGTCTTCTCTTGATTGTTGACTTTGACACACATACACCTACCTCCTGGAGAGTGTTCTTGATCTGGCCAACTGTTGTGAAGGGTGTTTTCTTCACCAGGGAAAGAATTCTTCGGTCATCCACCACAGTTGTTTTCTGTGGTCTTCCGGGTCTTTTGGTGTTGCTGAGCTCACCGGTGCATTCTTTCTTTTTAAGGATGTTCCAAATAGTTGATTTGGTCACACCTAATGTTTTTGCTATCTCTCTGATGGGTTTGTTTTGTTTTTTCAGCCAAATGATGGCTTGCTTCCCTGATAGTGACAGCTCTTTGGATCTCATATTGAGAGTTGACAGCAACAGATTCCAAATGCAAATAGCACACTTGAAATGAACTCTGGACCTTTTATCTGCTCCTTGTAAATGGGATAATGAGGGAATAACACATACCTGGCCATGGAACAGCTGAGCAGCCAATTGTCCTATTACTTTTGTTCACCTGATTTGGATGCAAATACCCTCAAATTAAAGCTGAATGTCTGCAGTTAAAGCGCATCTTGTCTGTTTCACTTCAAATCCATTGTGGTGGTGTATAGAGCCAAAAAGATTAGAATTGTGTCGATGTCCCAATTTTTATGGACCTGACTGTACCTGCTCCCACTTCTGCTTGGACCGCCTAGGCAACTCAAGCAGACGTTTCCCTCTCCCTCTCCCTCCCTGCAATCTTCTGGGACACATCACAGGTCCTAGAAGATTGCCTGACCTTTGCGGAGACACAGCGTGACTCGCGTATGCACAGTGCGCACCCGGCTGTGAAGCCGCAAGCTGTCACAGCCAAGTGCCCACACTTGTAATGCCGGGGAGAGGCAAGGGAGAGAAGCAAGGGTCCGGGCGGCCGCATCACTGGACCATGGGACAGGTGAGTGTGTGTTTATTAAAAGTCAGCAGCTACACTTTTTGTAGCTGCTGACTTTTACTAAACACAAAAACTGCTGGAACTCTGCTTTAAGCTTTAATTATGTTAACCTAAAATAGAAGTGAAATTCAAATTGTATTATTTTGTTTTAATATAGCATCTCAATTCCCACCAACCACACATTTCAGACTATATTATAGCATTGTAACAACTTTGCCTTGCCTTGGCCCTAGAAGGGTCATATAGAAATTCTGAGCCAACCGCTTGTGCACGCACACTGGACTCCATAGACTCTAGTGGAAAATCCCATAAGTTTGTATCTTAAAATGATGCTGTCATGAGGTGCTTATGGGGCCTGCCATTACTGCCCTTCTTAGGAAAATGCTAGCTGCCTGGCTGTCTGATTTAAAAAGACTCTGTGACTTCTTATTTTAAATTACCTTACAATACAGCAAACATAAAAGGTACTTGTGGCACTAAGCTGAATACACCAAATATTTATTTAATAGGTCACATGATGTGCCAGGTTCCAAGTCTTCATGCTTCCTCACTACAGAATAAAAGAGTCCTTCTTTGTGTGCCCCTGTTACTGCCTAGCGATGTGCACACATTCAAATAATTCCATCCCTGCCCTAACAATGTCCTGAAGACTTTAGAGGTAGCTTGGTGATGTCAAAACGTGAAGTGGCAACAAAACCAGTCAGTGGCAGGCCCAGACTGCATTGGTGGATCAACAGTCTTCACTCCCATAGAAGGAGCCATGGAAGAGATGGCGGTGTCAGGTGAGTAAAATGAGCTTAGGAAGGGTTTTTTATTTTTTATTTTAAAGGCAAATGGGAGGAAGGATTACTGATTTGCGTAACTAAAATACTTTTATATTACAAACCCAGGACATGCATGCTTTCGTTCAATATATATATATATTTTTTTAATTGAAACTAAGTACAAATAAATACCACAGACAAAATGAAAAGCAGTGTCATTACAGTTCACACAGGATTTCACAAAAACCAAGATGGACTAGCTATATAGAAAACATCAAGAGTCAATGATGTACATGGAGTGAAAAACATACAGTCCACACATTATTTATGTATTTATAATATATATACTGGCAATGAAAAACAAAGTATAAGAAAAAGAGAGCAAAGAGGAGAAATAGAAAAGGAGGTAAAGAGATCGGAGGGCACTGAGGCATGGTGCGTCTCATGTGAATCTCAAAAGCTACCAGTCGAAATCTGGTGACATTAAGTTTGTGACCCAAGGGTCCCAAGCCTGGTTTAATTTGGACATTTTGTCTTTCGGTCTCGCTATTAGTTTGTCATTAATGAAGGTCATGTGCAGCCTATTTTTTTCTGCCGTTAACGAGAAGGAGTCAGATAGCCAAGCTTATGGTGTGGATCATTTGGTAGCTGTGAGGATATTAATTTGAATTGTCGTTTTAAATTAAGCAGGACCTCAATAGGCATCATTGGGACTGAAGTACCCAGCAGGACAGCCAAAAAATCATATATCTGAGTCCACAGTTGCTGTACTACTGGGCAGGTCCACCACATGTGGTGGTATTTCCTCAGGTCTGAGCACCCTCGGAAGCAGGTCTCCGTGTGTCCCGGGGTGTACTTTGCAATTCTAGTTGGGATCAGATACCAGCATTATAATAGTTTAAAGTAAGATTCCAGAGCCAAAGCACTCTGGGACATGACCTAGTGGTATCCTAGATCTGGGACCATTGCTCAGGTTCTAGATGAATGTCAAGGTCTAATGACCATTTGAACGTTTACTCATGATTGTGGTGGAGGTTCCCACCAGAAGTCAGTTAGACAGTAAGAAGACTGTACTTGGGGCATGGCGGTCATCCCTACACTTACGCTCAAAAGAAGTGAGGATTGTCAGATTGGCTCGAGGCCAGAGAAATGACAAAATATTTTGTCTGCAAGTAGTGAAATATCTTCAATTTAGGGAGTAGTATGTTGGAGAGTTTGGCTGACTTAAAAATGTTTGACGTAAGGAGGATGTATAAGCAAGTAACCTTTCATCGCAAACCATTGTTTAATCGGGCAAAGGTTCTCGAAGTCCAGGAGGAAAGATGGGTTATGTAGAAATGTCAGCAAAGGTAAATGAGGAGATTGGAGTTGCCCAGAGTATTTGAGCTCATCCCAAATTTTCGGGTAGTGTAATGTGAGGTGGTTACAGTATGTATGTTGTATACAAGTTCTGTCCCTCAGTAGGAGCCATAGTAAGTTATCTATATGCAGGGGGTCCCGGTTGGCTGCCCCTAAAGAGAGCTAAAGAGGGGTTTTAGTAGTCATATGATATTTGGTAAGGCAGGGTTCGACAAAACCCAGGTGCCAGGTCGCAAATGCGACTAGAATTAGCGACCTGGCGCCTGAGGCAGCACAGCTGAGGTTTCCTGTGCCTCCGTGCGCCCCCCCCCCCGCGATCGCGCAATCTCGTCGGGCCGCGCTGGCCGGTAATTGAGGCCGTGGCTTTGCGGCCTTCTGCAGGCCTATGATTCATTCTGTAATCTGGCGCCCTCTTGTGGTGGCCGTTGGTATGACAAGACAACCAGCAATGCTTGCCTATTTCACTGCCCGCCCATCTCCTTCCCTTTACTTAGAAGTTAACCCCCAAACATTATATATATTTTTTATTCTAACACCCTAGAGAATAAAATGGCGGTTGTTGCAATACTTTCTGTCACACCGTATTTGCGCAGCGGTCTTACAATCGCACTTTTTTGAGGAAAAATACACTTTTTTAAATTAAAAATAAGACAACAGTAAAGTTAGCCGAATTTTTTTTTATATTGTGAAAGATAATGTTACGTCGAGTAAATTGATACCCAACATGTCACGCTTCAAAATTGCGTCCGCTCGTGGAATGGCGACAAACTTTTACCCTTTAAAATCTCCATAGGCGACATTTAAAAAATTCTACAAGTTGCATGTTTTGAGTTACAGAGGATGTCTAGGGCTAGAACTATTGCTCTCGCTCTACCGATGGCGGCGATACCTCACATGTGTGGTTTGAACACCGCTTTCATATGCGGGCGCTACTTATGTATGCGTTCGCTTCTGCACGCATCGGTCGTTAAAAAAAAAACCTGGCTCCTAACTTTTTTAGCTGGCTCCTAGATTCCAAGCAAATTTGTCAAGCCCTGTGGGTAAGGGATGCCACCTGGGCAGCCTGAAAATATTTCTGGGGATGCAGAACCCCTAATCTGTCTTGGGGTCTGAAACAAAAAAAGAGTGTTGCTAGCTATTCTGGGTTTATGGTGGGGCCAAATAAATATGAACACCTGAATTTTTTTTTTGTGTAGGTAAAACATGAGAGGGATACGCGGGGTAGGACCCAGAAAAAGATATAGTAACTTCGTCAGGTAGGTCATTTTAATCAGCCTTTTATGGCCTAGCCATAGGCGTGCGCACAGGGTATGCCAGGTGTGCCTGGGCACACCCTAATCACCCCATGTGCATTAGCATTATCCAGGGACAGCACCAGGTGGGTGGTTGGGGGTGCCAGTGGCCAGTGTAAATGCCTCCATTATAATAAAGGCTAGGTTCAACAGTAGGAACATATTACACCCGTATTTAAGGCGTAACGTAATATGCTCCCAATCAACTGTCTCCCACCACCAGAGCCTCCTTTCTGTGACAGCGGGTGGCGTTCATGTGTGTTTGACATTTGGGGTGCACACCCTAATGCAATAGGCTGCGCACACCTATGGGCCTAGCCAAGATAGAGGAAAAGTGGACAAGGCAGTTAAAAAGTTATTTTGTTTATGGAGGTAATTAGCCTCATATAGTGTAGAAGTGAGAATAATTCCTAGATAGGGGAGGCGCAGAATGTGCATGCTTTGAATGAATGTCTGAAAAGTGCCACAATTGCTTATATCTATACATTTCCATGTCAGTGACTCAAATAGTCTTGGAGCCAAAGTATTTTTAGGACAGCCAGTGAACTAGCATTCTGAAAGGAAAGTTCAGCAATGACAGCTTACATAATTTTCTCATGACAGAGGCCCTTTTACGATGTTGTGTATTAGGATGGAGAGCAGTGGAGATATATTTATTATTTCAGTTCTACTTTGTTGCAAAGCATTTTTAATAAAGGCAAAGTTGGACTTTAATGGCATCCTAGTCTTAGTCCGTCGGATTCAAAATTTAGTTGGCCCACCCTTTGCAGTTATAACAGCTTCTACTCTTCTGGGAAGGCTGTCCACAACTCAATATTGAACCCTACGGACTAAGACTGGGATGCCAATAAAGTTCATGTGTGTGTAAAGGCAGGTGTCCCAATACTTTTGACAATATAGTGTATCTGCCTGAGGTTCAGCTTATGGAATAAAGTGTATGTGCATCGTTCTGCCTTTAAAATAGGACTGATTGATATGCATTTAGGCTACATCACAGCCACCCTGAATAAACCTGTGATATTACATAACACTTCCTGAAATTCCTGACTATTCATCATCAGACTTTTTCCCACGTGAGCATGGATGGTCATTTTTATATATACATTAAACTTGTGAAAAAAGTGCTAGGAAAAGGGTAGACTGGGGCATGGTATGTCACAGTTTGTATCTTGTTTAGTTTACCCTTGTTTACCTGTAAGTCTGGCTGTGTTGATAGGTATTTTACACTCTCCTTTATTCTTTCAACTTCTGTATAAATGAAGACAGGTTTGTTTTGCCCTCAAATGGCCCTGCTTGTCCAGCATATAATCAGAGCATTAGCTGGTATTGCATATTGGTTTTGGTGGGTTAGCATACTTTATCTTTGATAGAATCTTTAATTAACTTTTTCACTTGAGATTGATTTTGGGATCATGCAATTGGGACAGAATAAAAATGTGTTTTACTGAGATTGCCTCCTCTTGGAATGCCTAAGTATTATAATGCCTTAGGATACCAGTATGCTTACACAACATTAATGTATAAATGTCACATTTGCATTCTTTTTATCTTAACATATTTTAATTTGGTTTGCCTACAATATAACGCTTATTTGATATGGTAATCTCTCAAAACAAGCACAGCAAAAGCATATGCTTATTTGTACTAAGCAATGTTTTTTTAAATAGTTTTTTAATCATAATCGAAAGTGTAAATGTTGAATGGCCAGTGCTTAAAGCAGAGTTCCACCCATTTAAAAGTCAGTAGCTACAAAAAGTGTAGCTGCTGACTTTTAATAAACAGACACTCACCTGTCCCACGGTCCAGCGATGCTTGCTTCTCTCGAATGCTCGCTTCTCTCCCCCATCTCTCTGCAACGCCGGCATTGCAAGTGTGGGCGTCCGGCTGTGGCTTCACAGGCGGGTGCACACTGCGCATGCACGGGCCATGCTACGCGTTGAGTGGCCAGGCAATCTTCTGGGACCTGTGACATGTCCAAGAAGATTGGAGGGAGGGGGGGGTGAACTTCCGCTCTGCACCGCGGCGCCAGTAGAGGAAGTGGGAGCTGGATACCTGTGAAAACTAGGTACCTGCTCCCACAAAACAAATGACATGCCAAATGTGGCATGTCAGGGGGTCACAAGTACTTAATGTGGAAGTTCCATTTTTAGGTGGAACTTCGCTTTAAAGTGACTTGCCCTCACCACTATGCCTAAATGCCAAGCAAGCATGAAGTTGCCCTGTTTGCTGTCCCTTCCCAAACATTGCTGTTGGGCTGTCTTACTGGTGATCAGTAGGAATAAGGCAGAATGGAGCAGGCAAGCATTGGCACTACCTGGGCATGCAAGAGCTTTGCTTGATCAGAACAGCCTATGATACTGCTAATGCACGCAAAAAAAAATGATTTACATTAACCTTTATTGTGATTTTAAAGCTCAAGCCTCAATTGCTGCAAAATACCAAAAAGACTAGGCAGGACCTGTTTGGCCCTGTTCCAAAATAATAGCCAGTGCTCACAGAGCCCTCTTTTAAAGCAAATGGGAAACAACTGGCTGGTGAATACCAAATAACAAATTAAACAGGCATTATAAGATAACTGTGCATACATTTTTTTCCTTTTTATACTCTTGACTGGCTTGGGAGCTTGCACATGCACTCGCTTGGGAGTAATACACAGTATACACTAGAGATGTAAAATTTCAGGATACTTTAAAACCATGGAAAAAAACATCTTGATTTTTTTTTAATTTTCTGAAAAAAAAAAAAAAAAAAATCAGTGTGGCGTAGTTTTACAAATTCAAAGTAATTTTGTTACACTGGGAAGGTGAAATGCAGTGTATAGAAACGTATTACACTTGAAATAAAAGCACATTCTATTCAGTAAATAAATTAAACATGCTTTTTAAAATTGTATTATTTCATACAAATGAAATAACAAGGAATGTATACAGTAGGTGCCGCCGATATTGTGTCAATCTCGCCGCTTCTAGCGGCGAAATTGACACCCTATGAGCTCCGTCGCGAGAGCCAGCGCCGAGCTGTCTCGTCATCGGGAAAGGAAAAAATGTTCCTTTCACGATGAGCGACACGCATTGCCGATAGGCGGGGATCCGACGCGGATTCCCGCCAATACCAGGCACTGCGTTTGGTATGAATCCTGAGCGGGAACTCCACGCCAATTTTTAAAGAAAAAACCGGCGTGTGTTCCCCCTCCAGGAGCATACCGGGCCCTTGGGTCTGGTCTGGATTTGAAGGGGAGCCCTACGCCGAAAAAACGGTGTGGGGGTCCCCCTCAAGATCCAAACCAGACCCTTATCCGAGCACGCAACCTGGCAGGCCGCAGGGGAAGAGGGGAGGACGAGAGCGCCCCCCCCTCCCTCCTGAACCGTACCAGGCCACAAGCCCCCCACCCCAGAGCACCCTGCCCCCATGTTGATGAGGACAGGGCCTCTTCCCGACAACCCTGGCCGTTGGTTATCGGGGTCTGCGGGCGGGGGGCTTATCGGAATCCGGGAGCCCCCTTTAATAAGGGGGCCCCCAGATCCCGGCCCCCCCACCCTATGTGAATGAGTATGGGGTATATCGTACCCCTACCCATTCACCTGGTGGAAAATAAATGCAAATAAAAACACAACACAGTTTTTAAAAGTATTTTATTGCACCGCTCCGGAGGTCTTCTTCCGACTTCAGGGGTCTCCGGTGTCATCGCCGCGTTCTCCGGTTCTTTCTTCTGCCGGGCCTCCGCTAACTTCTTTTTAGCTCTTTTGCTAGTGGAGGCCCGGTCTTCTCCGTCGCCTTCTTCTTCTCCCGCTCTCCGGTTCTTCTCCCGCTCTCCGGTTCTTTCTTCCGCCGGGCCTCCGCTAACTTCTTTTTAGCTCTTTTGCTAACGGAGGCCCGGTCTTCTTCGTCGTCTCGTCCGGCTCTCCGTTGTCCTTCTGCCGGCCCCTCCACTAACTTCTTGGTAGCTCTTTTGCTAGTGGAGGGGCCGGTCTTCTCCGTCGTCGCCGTCGGCGTCTTCTTCCCTCTTCTCCTCCTCGATGTTGACTCATCGCTTCCTCTCGCAGTAATGATAAATCTTCGGTCCGCAGAGATTAATATAGGCTTCACATGACGTCACAGTCACATGCTCTGGGGCACATGTGCCCCGGAGCATGTGACTGTGACGTCATGGGACCATGTGACTGTGACGTCATGAGAAGCCTATATTAATCTCTGCGGACCGAAGATTCATACCAAACGCAGTGCCTGGTATTGGCGGGAATCCGCGTCGGATCCCCGCTCAATACAGTGTCGCGTCTCCTCGCTATTGCAGCGAGCGCGACACGTGTCGCCACCCTGCTGCCGAGATCTCGGCACTCCTGTCGCCGAGAATCTCGGCGATGGGAGCGCGATAGAAATACAATATCGGCGGCACCTACTGTATTTTAGGAACATTTCACCTATACCTGAGAACCATTTTAAAAGCTTCCTGCCAATATGCATTTTCAGTTATTGACAATGCTGATCCAGAATCAATATTGCTCTTGCAGGAGCTTGATGAATGTTCTCCTGATTTTCAGGTTTAATTTTATCCATAAATGAAGGGATTGTGTATTTTTCAGAGGCTGGGGTTTGTAACACTTCCTTACTTGAAGATGTCGCTGGTGAAGAAATACGTTATGATGATCGAAGAAGCCTTAAACAAATGAAACGAAATTAATTCCGTAACAAATTTTTTTTCTATTGTATTTTTAGCATTGTTTAATGCAACTTAGAAAAAAAAACAGTGTGGGGTCCCTCCCCAAATCCATACCAGGCACTTCAGATCTGGTATTGAAATAAAGGGAACCCCATGCCAAAATTAAAAAATAGAAATTGTGAGGGTCCCCCCCCCAAAAAAATCCATACTAGACCCTTAGGTCTAGTATGGATTTTAAGGGAAACCCTATGCCAAAATTAAGAAAAAAAATGGCATAGGGTCCTCCCCAAAATCCATACCCTTATGCGAGCCTGCAACCCGGCAGGCCAGGAAAATGGGATGGGATCAGCGAGCGCCCCCTCCTCCTGAACCACACCAGGCCACATGCCCTCAACATGATCGGGTGCTTTATGGCAGGGGGGCTCACCCCTAAAGCACCTTGTCCCCACAATCCTGGCCCTCTTCCCCACAACCCTGGCCCAGTGTTTGTGGGGGTCAGCGGGTGGGGGGCTTATCGGAATCTGGAAGCCCCCTTTAACAAGGGGGCCCCCCAGATCCGGACGCCCCCATGTAAATAATTATGGGGTACATATTACCCCTACACATTCAACAAAAAAGTGCTCAAAGAGTTATTAAAAACACAAAAGAACTAAAATTAGTGCAGCGCTTATGTAAACTCCCCTTATTAACTCATATAAATAGGTTAACTCCAACATATAAAAAATTCCCCGAAGTGCAAAAATACATACAATGAACACTGATATATATACATAAAGTGCAATGTGTCCGTAAACGAATTTAGTATGATAAAGTACAAATAGTCCATAATTCTGCCCCAAAGAGCCAATTATAGATCCAAACAAAAAATGATCTCATCCAAGTGTTGAGCCACCGTTATGTGAATGAAAGTAAAATGCATGTGTCAATCCTCCACCATTGAGATCTAAATGCTCACCTCACATTATGATCTCTGTTTCACCAGTAGGTCATAATCAGCTGTTCCCCTCTGGGTATAATGTCATGTCTCTGCAGCGATTGGGAACAGATAGCATATGGTGATTCCAAATGAAAAACAAAAGATCTAGTGCTCTCTGCATGAACTTTAATCCCAAAACCAAGAAAAAAGTGATAGACTCACATAGATGAGTACTGCTAGCTGGTACAGACATATCAGTAAAACACTTCTGAGATGGCCGCAGGATGATATTCATTTAAAAGGCTTAGTCCCATATACGCGTATCGTTCATGGGCATGGACTTCCTCAGTAGGGGTCCCCTACCCACTGAACTGCAACTCAATTTATAACATTTGTATCGTGTTTTTTTCTGGATTTTTGGTTGATATTCTGTCTCTATCATTTAAAATATACCTATGATAACAATTATAAACCCTTAATTTCTTTGTAAGTGGGCAAATTTACAAAATCTGCAGGGGATCAAATAATTAATTCCCCCACTGTAAGTAAATATAGACATCTTTTCTTTTACAGGGTAGTTAGAATAGGCTTAGAATGGGGGTGGGGTTTAGCCTTAGACTTTGACTGGAATTGCACTTTAACTTTTCGTCCTGGTAAAATGTTTTAATTGGGACAGAATGTTCGAGTGAATCTCCCAAAAAAAGGACACAGACAACAATAAAATCTTGTTAGAGGTTCTAACCCATCCCCACTCTACCAAAGAACTGTCTGTAGTTTGAATTTAAAGACTAATCTCGGCCCACCTGCATCCACATAGCATGGTTTTCAGGTTCATATAAGTTACAGAAGGCAAATTGTAATGTTTTAATTTAGGCAGGACTTTAAAATATTTAAAATAGTCATCAGGTTCACTTTGAACAGACTCTAACAAGAACCTAACCGCCTACAGAAGAATAATTGTTTTTCCTGGCTGAGAAATTGTTTTCTATTTGGTCATCCTAAAATTTTTGAGACATCCTAAAGTGGCCTCTAAGTCAATATGATTTTATGTCACTTTAATGTGCCTGAAGCATTATTTGTGGGCCTTTATGGTTGGAGTATAGGAACATCGTGCTAAAAAACTTCCACAGTAGCCAAATATATTTTGTCCCTGTAATTAATATTGTCTGTTTGCTATGCATATAATTCTCTATTATTGCAAGTTAATCCTGAAATTAGCTAAAAAATCCCATGGAATCTGATTTGATGGACTTTTTTCAAACTTACCAACTATGTAACCAACTCTTTGGTTGTTATGGACACTGCAGATACTTGACTTATCCTTCACTTCGTAAACCATCCTCAATGTATATTCAAGGAAGTAATTGCTCCTGAACAGCATGTATAGGGCTCGCTGCCTTCAACAGCACAGTCTGCAGGGCACGCTTAGATGAATGTAAGCAACGGTCTCACAAGTAAAACACAGTGAAGGACTTTGTGGAATGTGTTTTGAGGCTAAGGTTTTAGAGGTTAAGCAACCATGGAGCAAAGTTGTGTATTGAGCTCAATACTCTATGAAAAGTTTATTTTCTAAGGGGATTTAAAATAGTCACACAAGGGTCGTTATTGTGTGCAATGTGGATTTGAACCACCAAGGTAAAAACAATCAATGAGCCTTTCTGCTCATCTGTCTTTGCAGAAGAAGGCTTGTCTGAAATTAGTTTCCCCTCTACCCTTAGTCATTCCGTACATGAATGCACTTTTTTGTGCTTGTTTGCCTGTGAATAGCATCTGTTTAGACAAGAGGAGAAATTGCCTCTTGAAGCTGTAGAGCTCAGCTGCTATGTAAGAGATGCGGGATAGACTCCAGCTAGCCCTGAGAGATGATGCAGCCACTACACTGGAATGCTGTCTCCAGCCCATTTAATATCTCACTGTTCAGTGTTAAGTCCTCACACTGGGCTCTTTGACGCAACACAAGGCTACTTTTTTTCCCCCTTCTTCTCAGATGTGTCCAGTGATTTCAGGGTGCGAGGATTTCAGATTCCCCTCTGGGAATCGAGACAAGGTCTTTTTATGACTATTATTATTCTAAACTTAAAGCGGCCTCTATCAATTTGCTACTGCGTGCACTCGCTTGCTGTCAGAGTGCCATAGAAATGAACAGAAAGCTTTCACAGCAAATTCACGCCACTGTACCTGCAGTACAACGTCTTCATAAAGTGTTACTTTAGCAACTAGTTTTATCATCTGGACTTGACTGAAGCTAACGCTAAAAATTTTGCATTTTATTTCGTATGTAAGATACAATTCAAAATTGGATGGGCTATGCTTTTTTTTTTTATTCTACTTTTGCTGAGTGTAACAGGAAATAGCAATGCTAGTCACTCATTTTTGCTTTTTAATCTCTGAGATTATAAAACATGATTTCAAGGATTAGATTTTTATGACCATTTATTGTTTTTTTGTCAGATTTTATATGGAAAATATATCATGGATATGGAACTGAATACGTCCGTGCTTTGACTTCAGGAATACAAGGTATGTTGTACTATTCCTTGCAATTAATATAACCATGATGGGTGAATGGTGGCTTTTGTGATGTGAGCTTTTTTTTTTTTTGCTGTGCTTAACATATTTTTGCTAATATTTCTTCCTAATACCTAACGTACAGATGTCAATAGCAGAGACAAAGTTTATTTTTCCAGATGTTCTTTGCTTATTATCCATTAAAAATGTACCGTAGACATCCCTTGTATGAATGTAATGTGTGGCCTCATATTTATAAAAGTCATTCACCTTGTCAGATGTATATCCAGATGATTTTTCTTTTTTAGTTTTGTGGTATGTGAATTTACGAAATGTACATTTCACATATTAGTAGAAGGTGTTCATGATAACTAAGCTGTTTTTATAGAATTTTTTTTTTATTTACTTGATTTTTCGTTCGTGCTCCTTGGAGCCATATGGAACTATACTGTCATATTTCGCTTGCAGCACTGTGAGACTGTTTTACTAAAGTGTAAAGGAAGGTGAAAAGCATTGAGGTGTACTTGTGTTCAACCTTCCAATCATGTAGGAGAAGCTCTATGTTTTTTAACTTTTCTTGCCATATAATTGGATGCTTAAAATGAACACAGGCTCCCTTTAACTTACTGCACTTCATCTAGCATAACACTTTATTAAATCAGGCAATGTATGTGACATTTGCTATTGGAGCTAGTACACGATCTTGTGTTTCCTACTACACGATCTTGTGTTTCCTAGTACACGATCTTGTGTTTCCTAGTACACGATCTTGTGTTTCCTAATACACGATCTTGTGTTTCCTAGTACACGATCTTGTGTTTCCTAGTGCACGATCTTGTGTTTCCTAATACACGATCTTGTGTTTCCTAGTACGCGATCTTGTGTTTCCTAGTACGCGATCTTGTGTTTCCTAGTACGCGATCTTGTGTTTCCTAGTACGCGATCTTGTGTTTCCTAGTACATGATCTTGTGTTTCCTAGTACATGATCTTGTGTTTCCTAGTACATGATCTTGAGTGCTGCTTCATGAAAAGGGACAGGCTTAGTTATGCTTAGTTAGGCATGGAACTATGCATCCCACTGTTGGCTGGAGGAAGACTGCTTCATCTACGCTTAGACACATAAAGTAGGTGTTTACTTTTTATTTAAAGGGGGTCACCTCATTAACACTGGCAATGGTTTTTTTCCAGTACAAAAAAGATTATGATTTACTTAGGGGTTAATTTACTAAGGGCAAATAGGCTGTTCACTTTGCAAGGAAGTGTTCCTTGTAGTTTTGTGAATGTGTTGACTATTACCTTTGCGAAGCACACCTAATCATGTGCAAGGAAAATAAAAAACAGTGTTTTTACTTGCACATGATTGGATGATGAAAGTCAGCAGAGCTTTAACTCACTCATTAAGCTAGGGGAAAATTATCTTGCAAAGTAAAAAGTCCCCTGCAAACCTATTTGCCTTTAGTAAATTAACCCCTTGGTGTCCAACAGTCAGTTACAGGAAAACATGCAATAAATACCAAATTCTTAAAAAAAAACAGCACAACACATGTAGAGAAACACTGTATAAGCTCAGAGTATCCCAGACTATTTACATCTATGTAGAAAATAGTCAAGTGATTTCAGGCTCACAGTGATGTAATTCTCTAAACCTTTATTGTGAATGCAAAACTAGTGAGGAATCAAACAATGACTGGCTCATGCTTGAAAGATGCTGTGTTTTCCAGTGATTGCTAGATAGTCATGTTCCTTTCTGCCACGTTCAATCGGCCCCTGTGATTATTTAACATTAGAGACCTCTACTAATGGATTCTGTGTATTACATTGCATTTAACAAGATGAACAGTTTGTACATTCTAAAGAAGGTGAACAGTGCAGAGAAGGAAATGGCCAAAAAATGGGTGTTGTTTCTTTTTACATTTTCTTTCTATTGCTTCTATAAATGAAAAAACACCATTGCATTTCAAAGAAAATCGTAAAAAAAAAAAAAAAAATGAGAATACTCAAAGATGCATATTTATAAAGCAATGCATCTGACAGGTGAATCTTCAGGGGGCATGTGTTTTAAATGACAATGATCAATTCACTAGCAGTCACAAAATGTGGTGCCATAAATTATGTCTACCAGGTGTGTAAAAATATTCCTGCTTTGCTGTAGCCCCTACATTATTTTTGGGAAAATTAAGGCGTACATTTTGCAATTTGAAAAAGTACTATATATGTGTGTGACTGTAATTGGAATGTAGTTTATATGATTTTGTTGCGTTCTAAATCCGTCTCCAGACTTTGTTTCTAAAATGAGGTCTAGTTCCACTTTCTACTTTTAGGTATAGGATAGGTCTAGTAAAGTGGGAATAAAAGAGTGAAAAAAACATAAGGAGGAAATCAAACTTATTGTATGTGGGTTTTCCCAACAGGTAACAGTAAGCTTGTAAAATGCATAGGATTGCTGGAAGTTGAGTGATTTGACGGTATGTTTGAAGTTATTTTTAATCTGAAATTATGGGAGGAACTCCCTTCCAATTTTACATTCTTTCTTGAAGATAGCAAAAGATTTCACTCTTTTTGGTGGAAGAATTTGCAAAGACAAGTTACGTTTAAAGAAGAACTCCAGACACATACATTTTTATTAATTCTAAATGTGGAAAAAGTTACCTGGCTCATGTGCAGTAAAGTTCCAGCTATCTGCTCTGTACTGTAAAATCCACAGTTGGATTTATACTGGAAAGTACAGATATTACTGGATTTCCAGTGCACAGTGGGTATGAAAGCAGTGGCTGATAGTATTCCTTAGCTTCCCCTCTTCTCCTAGTCCTTAAACAGAATAGCTCATATGCTGTGAACTATTCACAAAATATAAGTGAATGAGGTTCTGTGAATGAACAAAGAGAGGAGGGGCGGATAAACAATAGTTTCTGTGTATAAAAGCTCTCATACATAGTCACAGCGCTGGAAGTATAGCGGAAGCTGTACTTTCCAGCATAAATACAAACTTAGATTTTACAGTACAAAGCAGAGAGCTGGATCTTTACTAGACATGAGCCAATGTAACTTTTCAAACAGAACAATTTCTGAAAAATGTCTGTTGCTTGAGTTCAGCTTTAAGCAAGACCGTTGATGGTAGTATTTAAGGGAGTGGAACCCTGGGAAAAGGATAGACTTTTAGGAATTGATAATTAGGGATGGACCACTCTGCCCAAGTTTGATTTGCCAAATTTTTTGCGAATCCTGCGAAATTCAGCTAAACCAAGCTTGGCAGTGAATCCAATTGAAGTTTATGGGGGCAAATTATGTTATTTTAGTTTGCTTTAGTCTGTATTGGTCTGCTTTAAAATGTTCACAGAGCTAGATGTACTGGTTAATGAGTATATCTTTTTTCTGTCTTTTATCAACAAGGCAAATTAGGCCATCTTGCCACAATTTTGATGCCCCATTTGAATGTTTGAATTAAATATTCAGATACTTAAAAAAAAATAGCGGTAAACTAGACATTTTAAGATTACAGTTTTAAGGTTTACTGTTTTGCAGTTAAATATTTGAAAGTGCTTTCCTAATTTAGTACATTAAATGGTTTATCTGCCATTACCGCTTCTAAATAAACCATTGTTTAAATGAGATAAATATTTAGGCTCTCTGATTAATGATGGGCATGGGCTTTAAAGTCAACCTTTCTCTTCTGCTACCTTATCTAGCCAACACTAGCCTTGCAAAGCAGTCACCAACCTTGGTGCATTCCGGGAATCCTTGACGTGTGCTATGAGCTGGAACTGTTTCACATACCCTCATTATGGAACACATTGTCTATTATGTTTCTTCTGGTTTTGATACCAAAAGTGATAAAATTAGGTGGCAAACCCAGCTAGGAAATAACAGGTGTTGCCCCTCCAAGTTTCCCAAGGGTAGTAAAATTTCAACTCTCAGTATTTCATCTAACTTTTGTGTAGAATATTCTAAAGTCAACAAATATTCTACTGTGCTCAATTTTTTAGATTCTTAAAACTTTAATTGTCCTGACAGTCATGGTTTTTGTTGTTATGGTCCAATGGAACCCATATCGGATATAATAGTCAGTAGATGGATGTTTAAAGGACAACTTTACACAACTTTTTCCTAAATACTAGCAGTGATTGTGGGCCTTGTTGCATAAAACATGGTAATTAGAAATATACTGGATATATATGATCTCTCACAACAATATCAGCAAAATAGATTGCCTTTTTTGCATTGCCTTGTAGCTGCTTTTACCTCTGTTTTCATGGCCACTGTTTTTATGGCATTTAGGCTGTAGGACTTTGTGGACTATGGCTGCAGTAGTAGTGTAACAGAATCTCCAGCATGCAATATTTTTTCCACATTGATCAGATCAGTGTTAATTTCGTCAAAGAAAACGTTTACGTCAAAGTTTTCATCAGCGGCATTTTTACAGTGACGAAAATTAAATGAAAAAGTACAGCACGTTTTCCTTCACTGACGAAATTCAATTACGTTTTCGTTAACAAATGAAAACGGGCCAAAAATGTGAGGCAGGGACGTTTGCCCTCGTGAGCTAACTTCCGGTTTTCATGGAGCTCCGCCTCATTCAACTCCCAGCAAGCAAGCAAATTGAATTGACTGTGTGCACCGTCCGTGACGACTGCCAGAGACCAGAGCAGAACTGTGCTTTACAGGCAGGCCTCCCTAATCCCGACTCAAGAGATGACTACCCAAGTCCAGAGCAGAGAGCAGACTGTGAGTGTGTAGTACTAGTGTACATTACAAGTACAGCAGGCCTGAGGCCTCCCCTCAGACCACCGTCCATCCAGAGCACTATGTGTGCAGAATCACAGGCCTCCTCTGACCAGTGACCACCGACATGACAGCATCCAGGGCACTGTGCATTACAGGCCATCCCTCAGACCTGAGACCACCATCCAGCACTCTGCAGCATTAAAGGCCTCCTTTAGATCACCATCCAGAGCACTCTGCAGCATTACAGGCCTCCTTGGACCACCGTCCAGAGCACTGTGTAGCATTACAGGCCTCCTCAGACCACCGTCCAGAGCACTGTGCAGCATTACTGGCCTCCTCAGACCACCGTCCAGAGCACTGTGCAGCATTACTGAGTTGGTCCTTATTAGCTCTATTTTCTATTTTCATAAGACATGAAGGGAGTTATTTACAAAGAAAACTGAGAGTGCAAAATCTGGTGCAGCTCTGCATAGAAACCAATCAGCTTCCAGGTTTTATTTCCAAAGCTTGACTGAACAAGCTGAAGTTAGAAGCTGATTGGTTATTATGAACAGTTGCATGAGATTCTGATTGCACCAGTTTTAGTAAATCCTCCCACAAAGTGTCTGTATTTTATTTTCAACTTGGCACATACATTGCACCACAATGCAAAAGTGGTGCATTTTAGAACTACCTGAGTTTGGTGCATGAGTCACTGTCAGAACCAAAAGTGTTGCAAAAGTTTAATGAACTTGGGGCAATACCTTAAAAGAGGAACTGCAGTATGCTCACATAATCTGTAATAAAAACATTCTGAAGCTTCCCTCCAACTACTTTGCATATTATTTTATATAAACTATGACTCTGTACTTGCCAAATATGCTGCAGAAATCTCCCTCCACCAAGTCTGGCTGCATCCATTTTAACTGTGGGCAGCTGAAGCTGCTGCCTGTTCACTTCCTGGATTTACACAGAGGCACACCTCCAGCTCTGCAGCTCTCATTGGCCCCCTTATGACTCACCCCCCCTCCCTTCCTTTCAAACTCTCACGAGAGTGAGAGAGAGAGCGAGCTGTGCATGATGTCATAAGCCTAGGCCTATTAGCAGAAAAGCAACAGGAAGTGGGCCGTATAAGGTATTTACTGGCAGAAGAAAAATGTTTTACTATCCGAAGTTAAAACAGCAAGGGCAGAAGATTTCATAGATGGAAAGATGAAAAAAATCACTGAAGTTCCGCTTCAACAAGAGGGAGTAACGCCAGAAAAGCATTGAGGGAGTTTACTGAATTCCCTTCTACTGTCCTCAAATTTATTTTTTTGTGGCATTTTTATCATAAGTAGTATTCCTACCTGCTACAATATGCTGGTTGTGTTGATGCTGTTGTTGGATCCTTAAAAAATTCATCATTATCATCAAAATCAAAATATTTTGAAATCTAAATATTTCATAGTTCTCATTGCCTCCTGTTGCTAAAACAACATGTTGTTTACAGATTTCAGTAGCTTAAACAGAAATCTACACTCACAAGTGAACAAGTGAGTGAAACATTGCTAAGGCCTCTTACTGTCCCCTTCCATATTGCTTTGGCTTAGATTTTAAATAGAGATTGTCTCAAAAAGAAGATTATTTCTACTGTGCCTTGTGTCATTTAAAACCCCCAAAGTACTCTGAGGATCCCTTTTCATGTATAAATATGTAAAATAAATATATAAACCATCAGAATAAAATTGTGTTTGCCCTCGATAGCAGCCTACAGACTCTGTTTTGCAACTCTATTGAAGAGGCATAGATAGCACAGGCAGTGTGTACACCAATGGGTGCAGCTTTTTACCGATTTATTTATTTTTTACTACAAAGTAGTAAGTAGTATTGTTAATGCAATGTTTTAAGTAGTATATAAAGTTTTAGTACTATAATTCTTATTTTTTTTACTCTCTACGATTATTCGATGTAGCTCACACCATTACATTTAAATACACAATTTAGATAATAGGATGCAACTCGCATCTTTACATTTTAATACATAAGTAGTTGCCATTCATACCAACATTTCCTTTTAGCTCGTATAGAATCTCTATCACACAGAGGTCCTTTTTGTTGGCAAAGATATGATAAAAGCAGCCAGAGATGATGCAAAGAGCCTTTGTTTAACTATTTTTAAAGTCAATGCAATAAGTAAAAAATGCTTTCATGTGGTGTAGTCCATATTAAGCCATTTTAAAGTAATATTGTAAAGTGTGAATATCTTTGAAGTAGGGAAAGTATTGTATTACAAAGACTCTGTTCGCTTCCTGAAACACTATTTAGACTGGGACATATTTGGAGAGCCTGTTCTCCAGAGCTGGATTAGATATCATATCAAGTGCATCAGCCTGAACTGCTCTATGATGTGCATTTGGGCAGTTATTGTTTAACAGGCTTTTCATTGCTCTACTACAGCATGAGTAATGTGTGGTGATTTCCTTTGCAATGAATAGGCAACTGAATGGCTTCTCTGTACGTTCCTGAGAACAAAAAACATTAATAGAAGGAAACAAATGTTTCACCAGGTTGACATTTATTGCCAATACAGTATGGTCTTTTTTAAAGGATAAGTTATTTGTACTGCTACAACAAACTGAAGTTGTCTTAAGATACATAGTAGGTTCAACATCTCTAATATGCCATTTGTGGAATCTGCCATCAACTGTACTGAAAGTCATCCATATTTAAAGAGAAACCTGTACTAAAGCCCTGTACAAACGGCCGAGAATCCCGTCGTAAAAAAAAACGTTGGTTTTCTCGACGAGATTCTTGTCAAGCTTGACGGGATTCTTGTCAAGCTTTCCTTGCATACACACTGTCAATTAAAAATCTCGTCACTGTAAAGCGCGGTGACGTACAACACATATGACGGCAGTATAAAGGGGAAGTTCAATTCCAATGGCGCCACCCCTTGGGCTGCTTTTGCTGATCTCGTGCTACCGCGTGTTAGTAAAAGTTTGGGGAGAGACGATTTGCGCTTTTCAGTCTTCGTGCTTTCAGATCGTTACAGCGTGGCGAATGTGCTATCTCCATTACGAACGCTAGTTTTACCAGAAGGAGCGTTCCCGTCTCATACTTGATTCTGAGCATGCACGGTTTTTTAAGACTCGGAAAAGCAAAAACACGACCGATTTTCTTGTCGGGAAACAGGCCGACGAGAATCCCAACGAGAAAAACGAGAATCCTGACGAGAAAATAGAGAGCAGGTTCTCTATTTTTCTCGTCATGATTCCCGGCAGTTTTCTCGACAAGAAACCATACACACGAACGGTTTTCTCAGCAAGAAAGCTCTCCCAGCAGTTTTCTTGTCGCTTCTTGCCGAGAAAACCGGTCGTGTGTACGAGGCTTGAGAGTGTAATAGGGTTTCTGTTGCCGACCTCTCCCTCTGAAAATGCTAGATGTCTGTTAGTCCTATTGATTTAAAGACATTCATATATTCTGAGACACTAATCTGGAATGAGTATGTACATATTGAGTTGTTATAGCAATCTCAATCCCTATTTTTTTTTAGGATGCACTGTCATTTTGCCCTGAATCAGCAGGTGACAGTAGCTCTTTGAGCTGACATTACACACCAGATGGTGTATGGACTTTAAGAAATGATCTGACTACTAAATTAACTACAGTTTCTAGAAGACAAGAAAAATGTTGCAATCTCCGTTAATCCTTCTTTCACACAACAACTATATGCTGATGATGTACACTCACCGGTCACTTTATTAGGGACACTTGTTCAATTGCTTGGTATTCGTAATACATATTGCTAATCAGCCAATCACATGGCAGCAACTCAGTGCATTTAGGCACCTAGAGGTGGTGAAGATGACCTGCCAAAGTTCAAACTGAGCATCAGAATGGGGAAGAAAGGGGAGATAAGCGACTTTGAACGTGGCATGGTTGTTGGTGCCAGGGCATGGCTGGTCTGAGTATTTGAAAAACTGCTAAACTACTGGGATTTTCACACACAACCATCTCTAGGGTTTACAGAGAATGGTCTGAAAAGGAGAAAATATCCAGTGAGCGTTAGTTGTGTGGAGGAAAATACCCTGTTGACGTCAGAGGAGAATGGGCAGACTTGTTCAAGTGAATAGGGAGGCAACAGTAACTCAAATAACCACTCATGGCAACCAAGTTATGCAGAATACCATCTCTGAATGAACAACACATTGAACCATGAAGCAGATGGGTTACAGCAGCAGAAGACCACACCGCGTGCAACTCCTGTCAGCTAAGAACAGGAAACTGAGGCTCACCAAAATTGGAGAATAGATGATTGAAAAAACGTTGCCTGGTCGGATGAATCTGGATTTCAGCTGCGACATTCAGATGGTAGGGTCAGAATTTGGCGTAAAACAACATGAAAGCATGGATCCATCCTGCCTTGTATTAACCTCCCTGGCGGTACGATTCTGTCAGATTTTAGGTGCTGAAAACGGTACCATTATTCTGCATGGAAATTTGGCGTTTTATATTGCAGGCCTGTAATTCTTAGGAATAACTCACTTAAATCTGTCTAAACCAGAGTCTAGTAGACATCCCGAGTATGATAAAGTTAAAAAAACAAAATTATACATTATAATAAAATAAATAACTATAAAATAATTATAACAAATAATATAATAATAATAATAATAAAAGTGTTTTTCAGTGTTTGATGACGAATTTCCCCACAAATCGCTTAATTCTGCGAGTGATTCTAATTTATTATCGCGGTTTTCTAGCTGGTCTAAAACCACTTATGACATAAAGGGACACTTTTTGGTTGCTATGGACAATCTCCAGTTTCTAGGCAGAAAGAACAGTTTTTATTATATAAAAGTGCATGCAGGACACTGGGCAGACCACTAGGGACAACGGGGGTGTGTAATTATTACATACAGTACTGTAATCTGTAAGATTACAGTGTACTGTATGTATACTGTGTTTTAACTTTTTTGAATTTGGTGCCGATCTCCTTCCCCGTGCGTCGTAACGTCGCAGGGAACGGAGCTCGGCGGCACTCGGCACTGTGTGAATCGAGCGAGGAGACACGGCTCGATCACACAGCGGAGAGGCATCGCAGGATCCAGGGGACAAGGTGAGTAACTCTGCCTGGATCACTGCGATGCAATCCCGAGTCTGGCTCGGGGTTACCGCTTTTGGTGCTGAAATTTAACCCCGAGCCAGACTCTGGAATACCGCCAGGGAGGTTAACAGTTCAGGCTGGTGGTGTAATGGTTTGGGGGATATTTTCTTGGCACACTTTGGGCCCCTTAGTACCAATTGAGCATCTTTAAATGCCACGGCCTACCTGAGTATTGCTGACCATGTCCATCCCTTTGACTTCAGTGTACCCATCTTCTGAAGGCTACTTTCAGCAGGATAATGCACCATGTCACAAAGCTCAAATTATCTCAAACTGGTTTCTTGAACATGACAATGAGTTCACTGAACTCTAATGGTTTCCACAGTAACCAAATCTCAATCCAATAGAGCACCTTTGGGATGTGGTGGGACAGGAGATTCGCATCATGGATATACAACTGAAAAATCTGCAGCAGTGTGATGCTATCATGTCAATATGCACCAAAATCTCTGAGGAATGTTTCCAACACCTTGTTGAATCTATGCCACAAAGAATTAAGGCAGTTCTGAAGGCAAAAGGGGGTCCAACCCGGTACTAGCAAGGTGTACTAAAGTGGCCGGTGAGTGTATAGAGTATTGTTGAGATTTGTACTATCAACTGTTATCCATATTGCAACAGTCAAGGATTCAGACAAAGGCCCTTCTATATGCTTGAGTGTCTATTAAAGGGCATTACCAACGTTGTTTTCTTTTGCACCACTTAATGGCCATAGTTTATGTCCACCGTTCTCCAGTAGATGCTAGGTCTACAGGTCTCTGAAAAACTTGACAATCGCAATTATCCTGCATATTATTATATCTGTATAGCAAGTCCACTAATACCATAGTATTTTCCATAGTAACATTGCTCCTCTGCTGGTAGGCAAATAGCCCTGCTATGTGATCTAGGGCATGAGACCACTGTTGGTTAGTTTATAGAGAAATAAGGGTTTGGCTGCCACCTTTTCCACAGATATAAAATAACAGGCATCTTTTAAATATGAAAACAGTACCTCTATTTATCCTTCAGTTAATGTGTTACTAAACCCAGGACCCTGCATTCACTATATCTGGTCTCCCACAGTACACAGAACATGGAATTGCAATTATTTTAGTAAATATAAACTGCTAAATACCTTTTCTCATTAGCAGTATAAAACAGTCTTGTGACTTCTATCTGTGTCTGGTTAAAGCTTGTAGGAGGAGTTTTCATTCTCCCCTGACTCTGTCTGGACAGTGCTGATTGGCCCAGTGCTGATCACATGCACCCACCCAAGAACAAAAAAAAAACCTCTTAAGCAAACTGAGCATGTGCAGCCTGACTCTATAGACTCTGTGTTATCAGGAAATTATTAGGGGACAGTGGGAGGATCAGATAAGACAGGATCAAACAGCCTTTCTGCACAATGTACAAGATTTTAGCCCCTTAGGTTCCACAGTGAGTATGACAAGCATGGTTTACTGCATGTACAGATTGACTTTACTGTTGTGGGTTTAGTAACACTTTAACTGTAGCAAAACTGAATGAAAGTCTAAAAACTCATATCACACAAAAGTATCAAGAGAGTTGAATTTGTGCAACATTTCTATGCAGTATTCAGGAATCAATGAACATTTAATTACACTTTGCTATGCTTCCAGAAGATTAAAGTATATCAGCATTTGTAAATAACGCATCAAAGCAAACAATGCATTTCAATGGTATTAGGCTTGTTTATCTGGCAATTTTGTGCTGGAGTAGTATAATGCACCAAATGTATTTAATTATAATTGTTCCTTTAATGGTTTGCATCAAAGACTCATTGTTACTGAACAGATGGATGGTTGATATAAAATACCAGTGCAGAGCCCCAAATTGTTGGACTGCTAATAATAGCAAAAATTTAAATGGCAAATGACAATATGAATATCAGTTCAAATGTTCTGTATATACATTGGACACTTTCCCTGTTAAAGTTTTATGGTGTGCAGCTATTTACAGTAGTACTCTAACTGTATATTCTTAATCTGCAGTGTTTTTCTCAAGGGTAAAGCTGGCCATACACTTGCAAATTTTGGAATGAACGTTGGTACGAGCATTTATAAGAATGTCAGTTCCATGACATGAGGAATGTCAATTTTTTTTATATTCGATTTTTGAGTAAACAGACTTTCCTGAATGAAAATGGAAAGAAATATGTTCATTCAAGAAAAATCTTCCATCCTGCTCCTTTATATTCCCCGTGCCTAAGAAGACCTAAGAAGAGATGTGGAGACCTCCTCCACATCTCTGTGCCTAAGAAGACCCGGCGTGGTGGTTGAACTTTCTCCCACCAGGGTGCCGTGGAATAGCATCCCTGCTGAGCTCCAGGAGGCTCCTACCATCTTGGTCTTTCGCAGGAAACTGAAGACTTGGCTCTTCACACAAGCCTTTTTCTGCATAGCTTCTCTTGTTCCATCTCTTAAGCCGCGTACACACGACCGTTTTTGATGTCATTGAAAAAAACAGCATTTTTCTCTACGTGATTTTTCGTGTTTCCTCTCAAGCCTGCCTTGCCTACACACTATCGTGGAAAAAAATGTTCGAGTAAAGCGCGGCGATGTCCAACACGTATGACGGCACTATAAAGGGGAAGTTCCATTCGGATGGCGCCACCCTTCATGCTAGTAAAGTTTGTTGAGCGATGATTTGCGCTTTTCAGCCTTGTGCTTTTCAGTCCGTTACAGCGTGACGAATGTGCTATCTCCATTACGAAACGCTAGTTTTACCAGAACGAGCGCTCCCGTGTCATACTTGATTCTGAGCATGCGCATTTTTTTCACGTCGTTAAAGCCCACACACGGCCGTTTTTCATGACGAGAAAAACGACGATGTAAAAAACGACGTGAAAAATTAGAGCATGTTCCAATTTTTTCATGCCCGTTTTTCACGTCGTGAAAAATGCTCTGAAGCCCACACACGATCATTTTTAATGACCATTTTAAAAAATCTAATTTTTCTCGTCATTAAAAACGGTCGTGTGTACGCGGCATTATGCTGCTTCCACCTGCTTCTGTTTCCTCCTAGTCCGTGAGTTGTTTTTTTCCAGGGACTCCACCAAGTGCGTCGGGATCCTACGGGGTAAATGCCCACGATATATCAAGATGCCACTCAACTCAAGATTTCACTCATCTTGTGGTTGAATACGAATGTCGATTTGGTCACACTAATGCAGGGGTCTCCAAACTGCGGCCCGGGGGCCAGATGCGGCCCTTTCTTGCCTTTATCCTGCCCTTGGGGCACTTTTCCTTCCACTGATACAAGACACCATTCCTCCCACTGATACCAACAACGGGCCACTATTTCTCCCACAACGCCAACTGTGGGGCACTATTTCTCCCACTGACTCCAACGATGCACAGTCCGGCCCCCCTAAGGTCTGGAGGACAGTAAACTGGCCCTTTGCACAACCGCTGCATGCCGATTTACATCGGCAGAATGGCACGGACAGGCAAAAGGGCGTACCCATACGTCCCTTTGAAATTCCCGCCTCTCTTCTACTGCAAGGATAGGGTCCTGGGCATCACCATATCAGAAACCATTAAAGGGGAGCCCTTGACAGTACCTAGTGGGAGCTGAGGAGCTTCTGCTGGTCTTGGCATGCCCTTATCATACATATGCCACATCTACAGCCAGCAGAATGCCCAGCTGTGGCTGTGTCACGTTATGCTGGAAGCAAAATCACAACATATAAGTGTTGTCCAGCAGTGACTGGTATTTTTTATTTTTTTTATTTCTCAGGATCACGTTACTGAAAATAACACTGTTTCGTGCAAAATGTTAAACTGTCTGGAACAGCTTGCTCATCCCTAAGTATTGTTGTCTCAAAAAAACAAAAGCATGATTGATATGTCAGGGGTAATCTAAGTAGCTCACATAAACAAAGCACACTGCAAACGTAGACTAAGTTCAGCTGAGGACTGGGACATTTTTCACGCTAAGGTATTAGATATATAGAAGTATTTTGGTTGTGGGTTTGGTTGAACAATGACACACTTGTCTTCTTGGTCTCTGCATGTAGTAAGTAATGTAAGGGTGTAATGAAGCATTGCAGCCCTAGAACTATTTCTCCAACAATATTTATGTAGACTTTTAATGTGCAGAATCTACTATAAGTCTGTAAATATTCAGTTATTTTCACCTTACTGGACTAAATTTTAATACACAATATTGATTACTGATTTATTGCCTGGCCACGTTGTATGTCTAGAGCTGGCCACATATGACTTACAGTATAGTAAGTCCAGCATTAGGGATGAGATTAGGGTTCGCCACTACATGGGTTCATGGTAAATCCTGCCTGTTCGAAATTTACAGTACTTGCGAATTTATGTGCAGATTCACCAGTATTTTTCTTTATATTCAGCTGGCTTGGAAGGACCAATCAGGGGTGGTCTGGATAATTCAGCCCTCTCACTCCACAGGGAGAGATAAACTGCTCATTGGGCATTAAAGTGGTAGTAAACTGCACAAAAAAAATTAAAAATAAAAGGGCCCCTGGGCGGTGCACTGCATACTAGCACATTATGACAGACTTCCCTAAAAAACAAAGCCCTTCAGTGGCACATTGTCTTGGGTCAGGGCGCTTCCGTCTTCATTTGAGGTTTGCTGGCTTCGACCTTGTAAATGGCCGAGCTGTTATGACGTCACTCCCGTGCATGCACGCTGGAGTCATCACCACGGCACAGAGCTCTGAAGGAACGACACAGGTATGCTATTCCTTCAGAGCCCATGCCCTGGCGAGGTCACCAGCTGCTGCTAAAGTAAATAAACATTGCACGTTTAGGAGAAATTTATTGTACCTAAAGGTAAGCCTTATTATAGGCTTATCTATAGGTAAAAATTAACCCAGTGTGTTTACTACCACTTTAAACCCCTTTGTTCCCTATTTACATATTATTAGGGTTGTTTTTTTGTTTTTTTGTTATCTTCCATTACATTTTTGGTGATTTGAGGCCAGCAGTCACTTTTGGCTATTGTCCCATTCATAGCAAACCTTATTTTTTTTCCTGCAAGGTTTTCCCTCAAAAAATGGGATTTTGTTTCAGTGGTGGTATTTTGGTGGTATATTGGTTTATATTTAATGTTGGTAATTTATTTTAGGTAAAGCTTTTTTTTTCATTTTTTTTTTTTTTGCAGCAAGGCTTTACTTAAAACAAAAAGTGGGCTTTTATTTCAGGGGCGTTCTTTTGGCGATTTCAATTTGTTTTTTTTATTTTTTATTTTTATTGATAGGGCCTTTTTTAAGTTTGAAGCATTTACTTGTTACTAACCATTCTTGAAGCTTCCTTTTTGTTTGAAAGAAAATAAAAGTGCTAGAACAGTATGCATTATATCACTCACATTTGCAGGACTTCCCCCATCCTCATAACTAAAATAAAATTTAGGCACACACCAGTTAGGCCTATCATTCCTGATTAAAACAGTCCTGCTACTGCTCATTTCTACAATGCTGTATCCTCTCTATTTCTGAAGTTATATATCCTATGCAGGAGAGATCCTTTCCTTGGGTTCAGCAAGATTTAAACAGGATTCCCTGAACCCTAGAATAAAAACCGGGCAGATTTGCCCATCCCTATTAAGCATGCATGCTTTCCAAACCAAATCCCGTCTAAATGAGGTATTAGGAAAAAGCTACTGGATGAGCTGGAAAGAAATTCTTTATAGCTAAGCAGAGTGTAATGTGCAGGTGATGGATGTGCAATATATATAATGTTGCATAGCTCCCAAATGTCCCTTGATTGGTGGAATTATTCCTGATTTGAAACCAGCTTTCTCTGCCCCTATGTCCAGCTCAGCTGTTTTTTGTTTCCTTTTTTTTGACTGATGTCTTCAATCCAATCCTATGAACTCTATGATTACTGAAGATCCTACTTTGCCCTAACTTTTCACTTCTATTTTTTTGGTATTACACCTATGCTGCTTACTTTGATCCACAGTGCAAAAAGCCACTGAAACATTTACCAACATTTTTTTTGCTACCTAGCATAAAACTTATGGACATTTTTAAGTAAACAGATATTTCAAAAGTCCCTGCAATACATTCTTGTCCAAAATGTATTGCCTCCCCTTGTGAGACCTGTAATAGTAACCAGGAGGTAAGTTTTAGGCTCAGTTAATATCATCTAACCAATACCTAGGGCTCTTGGAACAGCATTTTCTCTAATTTGTTTATCATATTTAAAATAAACGCAGGGTATGGTTGGAGTGGGAAGTTTACTGAAGCTCCTTTGGGGGTGACTTGGAAGACATCTGTGTGGCTTCATGCACAGATGTCTATGCAAGTCATACCAGAAATCGCCAAAAGTAGTGCCGGAACTTCTTTTTCAAATCGATGCCGCACCACAAAGTCTGCGCTGCACCGATTTGTACAGTGTGTTTGTTGGCAAATCGCATGAGAAGTCGCTCCAATGTGAATGAGGGCTAAGCTGTAAACTATTTAAAGTTAATGTTATATCTGCAAAAAATGTAATGAGGTACTATGAAATTATGAATAAAGGTTTTTTTAATACTTAAAAAGTGAGCAACATTTATCGTCATTTTTAGAAATTTGACAATTAGTGCCCTGAAGGGGCTTTTGGTAAGAATTTATTTGAAAATAATGGTATGATTGGATTGTCAGTGTTGATGCATTGTTTCATTATTATTTTCACTTGAATGACTGGAAGGTAGATTTTACATACTATTTTCATTTTCTAATTTGATCTCTTGTTTTCTGAAAGATAGGACCTGTCTTTTACCTCATACATTTTAATTATGCACTTTTATTAAAGCCTTGTACTTTGGTTTGTGACAATATTTTTACTCTATTTCTCTCCCTTATTATTTTTACTTAACATTATTTTGACATAGAACCTGCAAGACATATACTAGCATTGTTGGTGGCTTACTAATCTGCATCTAGATTAATAGGACACGCATGCTGGGGGTAAGGACACCGTTGTCTTTTATAAAAATATGTTTCCTCCCAAATACCTCTCCATCTATCAAAATGTGTATGTTTCCAAAACTCATACTAATGTTATAGAAACTAGCTCCTTCTTGAACATACTTACATTTCCTAGATGGACAGCACAGAATAGTGCCCTCCTGGAGTCTAGTCTCACACTTGCCCAAGTAATAATAGCCCTTACATCTCCCAGCAGGGATATATAAAACATACCCACTACATTTACTACTCAATTTTTACTCACATTGGAGATGGCATTTGTATCAGGTACCCTCCAAACATCTATGTTTGAGCCTATTATAGTGGACATCCTAAGACAGATAAGGATCCCTTAAAACTGACGGATACCGACGAATTTCACTCTCGCAGATATTAAATTACTGGCCAAAACACTTGCACTTCGACTATCAAAAGCTATTGAAGATTGACTGCAATAATCAATTGGAGACTGTTCCTTAAAAGACAATCTGACCTACAAAATACAGGACTTGGAGCAATACTCTCACTTGACATGGCTTACACTTTTGATAGCGTAAAATGTATGGGGACTAGTGATGAGCCGAACACCCCCGGGTTCGGTTCGCACCAGAACCCGCGAACGGACCGAAAGTTCGTACGAATATTAGAACCCTATTAAATACAATGGATGCGAACGTTCGAATTCTAAAGTGCTAATTATAACGACTATTATGCATGTTATTGTCCTAAAAAGGGTTTGGGAACCCGGGTTCTGCACCAGGGGACATGTATCAATGCAAAAAGAAGTTTTAAAAACGGTCGTTTTTCGGGAGCAGTCATTTTAATGATGCATAAAGTGAAAAAAAAAAAAGGTCAAATATTCCTTTAAATATCGTACCTGGGGGGTGTCTAAAGTATGCCTGTGAAGTGCCACGTGTTTCCCGTGTTTAGAACTGTCCCTGCACAAAATGACACTTCTAAAGGAAAAAAAAGCCATTTAAAACTGCTTGCGGCTTTAATGTAATGTCTGGTCCCGGTAATATGGATGAAAATCTTTAAGAAAAATGGCATAGCTACCCCATGACCCCCCCCCCTACCCCAGCCCATTACCAGCCCCTTTGGGTCTTGTATGGATATTAAGGGGAACACCGCACACAAAATAAAAAAGGCCCTATATACTCTGAACAGCCGTATACAGGCGGTGCATACAAGACAGGGACTGTAGGTTTGTTCTTATGTAGAATGTGTTTGTAATTTTGAACAGGTACATTGTTTAAGTGTAGCTCCAGCCCAAAAATCTATTTTTAAACTTTTTGGAAAACATAGGTAAGGGTTATCACCCCTGTAACATTTGTTTTGCTGTCTGTGCCCCTGTTCAGAACATTTCACCTCACTTTCCGTCCCAATGACAACTGTTTTTGAAATGTGGTGTTTTTCTTGAAACAAGGATTGGTGATAAAGCATCAGTACAGAGGAGACACCTTTCTCCCATATTAATTCTTACAGGAGAGAATTTTCCTTCCTAGGGGTAGATTTCCTCTCACTTCCTGTTGTCTTCTTGCGTTTGCAAGTAGGAGTCGTTTGTAAGTTGGATGTTTGAAAGTAGGGACCTGCCGTATATACTCTGCAGAAATAGGCCCCTTAGTTGTTGGTGTTGGCACAACACTGTAAGCACTCACAGTTACTCTTGGTTGGTGCTGGAACGCCCTGCTGTCAACTATTATATCAGGAATTGTAATTACATATAATTGTTGAACAGTGGTAGTAAAAATTGGGCCTTTGATGGTGGTGCTGGTGCCACAACACTGTAAGCCCTGACAGTTACTCTTGGTGGGTGCAGCAATGGGCCCTGCTGTGAATTATTAGATCAAGAATTGTAATTGCATGCCCCTGTTGAACAGGGGCTGAAAAATTGGGCCTTTCGTGGTGGTGGTGGTGGTGGTGGTGTTGCCACAACACTGTAAGCCCTCAGAGTTACTCTTGGTGGGTGCAGGAATGGGCCCTGCTGTGAATTATTAGATCAAGAATTGTAATTACATGCCCCTTTTGAACAGGGGCTGAAAAATTGGGCCTTTCGTGGTGGTGGTGGTGGTGGCGTTGCCACAACACTGTAAGCCCTCAGAGTTACTCTTGGTGGGTGCAGCAATGGGCCCTGCTGTGAATTATTAGATCAAGAATTGTAATTACATGCCCCTGTTGAACAGGGGCTGAAAAATTGGGCCTTAGGCACTGGTGGCACAACACTGCAACCCCTCACAGATACTGTACTTGGAGCACAGCAATGAGCCCTGTTGCAAAGTATTGCTTCAAAAATTGTAATTACATGCCCCTGTTAAACAGGGGCTGAAAAATTGGGCCTTAGGCACTGGTGGCACAACACTGCAACCCCTCACAGATACTGTACTTGGAGCACAGCAATGAGCCCTGTTGCAAAGTATTGCTTCAAAAATTGTAATTACACGCCCCTGTTAAACAGGGGCTGAAAAATTGGGCCTTAGGCACTGGTGGCGGCACCCATAAACAAAAATGATCTTCCAAGCTATCATCATCAATCGTATCATTGAGGACTCGGAGGAGGAGGATAGCCAGTCAACATAACAGTACAGGCACTCAGCATCAGCATCAGTCTTGAAGGGATGTGACATGTTAAAATCAATTAGTCTGTTATATCAGCATCAGGTGTGTGGTAGCTGGTGGTGATCCAAGACTGGTTCATCTTGATGAAAGTCAGTCGATCAACCGAGTCGGTGGACAGGCGCACCCTGTGATCCGTGACAAATCCTCCAGCAGCACTGAATGTGCGTTCCGAAAGAACGCTGGATGCAGGACAGGCCAGTAGCTCAATTGCATACTGTGCAAGCTCTGGCCAGTGATCCATCCTCAAGACCCAGTAAGCCAGAGGATTTTCGGTGGGGAAGGTGTCCAAGTCTGACCTTGCCCCTAGATATTCCTGCACCATGTTTATCAGACGCTGGCGATGGTTGCTGGAACCGATCATACTTTGGGGCTGCGGACTAAAGAATTGTCTGAACGCATCGGTCAGACGGCCACCTTCCCCACCGCTCCTTCTTTGACTGGCCGAAGCCTCAGCAACTCGTTGTCCAGGACCAGGAGTTTGTAACCTCCCAGTCTCTGGGAACGCGTTGCACAGACCTTTCTGCAAGGCCTCCCGGAGTTGTCTCATCCTCTGCTCCCTCTGCGACGGTAACATAAGGTCCGCAACCTTACCCTTGTACCGTGATCAAGGAGAGTGGCCAGCCAGTAATGGTCCCTCTCCTTGATCCGAAGAATACAAGGATCCTTCCGCAGACTTTGCAGGATCAGGGAGGCCATGCAGCGTAGGTTAGCTGAGGCATTCGGTCCGGAGTCCTCTGGGTCACTAAGGACGACATGATCCGCAGCCACCTCCTCCCAGCCACGTACAAGTCCACTGGTTTCTTGGGACTGTAAATCATCCCTAAAAGACTGCTGCTGATGATGCTGAGTGCCAGCCTCCACCTCCATGCTGACACAATCCTCCTCCTCCTCCTCCTCTTCCTGTGCGATGGGTGGGACAGAAGGAACACTGTCTGGGTAAAGGGGGCCTTGAGAGGCAAGGAAGTCCTCCTCTTCCTGCCTCTGTTCTGCCTCAAGTGCCCTGTCCATTATTCCACGCAGCGTGTGCTCCAACAGGTGGACAAGAGGTACAGTGTCACTGATGCATGCACTGTCACTGCTCACCATCCTCGTGGCCTCCTCAAATGGTGCCAGGACAGTGCATGCATCCCTGATCATGCCCCACTGGCGTGGAGAAAAAAAACCAAGCTCCCCTGACCCTGTCCTGGTGCCGTAGTCGCACAGGTACTCATTGATGGCCCTCTGCTGCGTGTGCAGCCGCTGCAGCATGGCCAACGTTGAGTTCCACCTGGTGGGCATGTCACATATAAGGCGGTTCTTGGGCAGGTTCAACTCCTTTTGCAGCTCAGCCAGGCGAGCACTGGCATTATAAGATCTGCGGAAATGCACACAGACTTTCCTGGCCTGCCTCAGGACATCCTGTAAGCCCGGGTACCTGCCCAAGAACCGCTGCACCACCAGGTTAAGGACGTGAGCCACACAGGGCACATGGGTCAGTTGTCCCTGTCGGAGGGCGGAGAGGAGGTTGGTGCCATTGTCGCAAACCACCATTCCTGGCTTAAGCTGGCGTGGCGTCAACCACCTCTCGGCCTGGCCCTGCAGAGCAGACAGGACCTCTGCCCCAGTGTGGCTTCTGTCCCCCAAACACACCAGCGCAAGCACGGCATGGCATCTTTTTGCCTGCGTACTTGCGTAGCCCCTTGAACGGCTACGGAGCACCGCTGGTTCAGAGGACAAAGCACAGGAAGAGGCCATGGAAGAAGAAGAAGAGGAGGGGGTGGAGGAGAGAGGTGTGTCACAACCAGTAGTAGCATTTTGGAGGCGTGGCGGTGGAACAACCTCCAACACTACTGCACCTTGTCCTGCATCCTTCCCAGCTGCCAAAAGAGTGACCCAATGGGCCGTGAAAGAAAGGTAACGTCCCTGTCCATGCCTGCTGGACCATGAGTCAGCGGTAATATGCACCTTACCGCTGACCGCCCTGTCCAGCGAGGCCAAGACATTGCCTTCCACATGCCGGTAGAGAGCCGGAATAGCCTTCCGTGAGAAAAAGTGGCGTTTGGGAACCTGCCACTGAGGAACCGCACATTGCACAAACTCACGGAAGGGGGCCGAGTCTACCAACTGAGAAGGCAGCAGTTGAAGCGCTAGCAATTTAGCCAAGCTAGCATTCAACCGCTGGGCATGTGGATGGCTGGGAGTGAACTTCTTTTGACGGTCCAGCAGCTGGGGCAGGGAAATTTGCCTGCTAGAATCGGACGTCGGTGTACTGCTAGCAGAGTGGCCGCAAGTACTTGGCTGTGACACACCTAATTCTACACCTTCATTCCTCTCAGTGCATGTTTCAGAGAGGACTGAAGTTATAGTGGGGTTGGAGATCCCAGCTGATGCGGTGCAAGGAGAGGTCCGCTTTGTTCTTTGGTGTGGGTCTTTGAGGTAGGCTTGCCAACGAGCTGCATGGCAGGTCAACATATGTCTGGTCAGGCATGTGGTACCCAAGCGGCTGATGTTTTGGCCACGCGATATACGCTTGAGACATATGTTGCAAACAGCAGCTGTGCGATCTGATGCACTAGCCTCAAAAAAGGCCCACACCAAAGAACTTTTTGAATGACGGGCAGAGGCAGCGCCCTGCACAGGCGGAGCTCTGCGGTGTTATTCCGTCGGTGTACTGCCCTTACGCTGGCCACCAAAGGGCATCCTGCCTCATTGGAGATGTGCCTCCTCCTCATCCTCCTCCTCCTCCTCTCTCCTATTAGGCACCCACGTGGAGTCAGTGACCTCATCATCCCCTCCCTCCTCATCACTGGAGCCAATCTGGCAGTATGCTGCAGCTGCTGGAACATGACTGCCAGATTGGTGTCCTTCTTGAGCATCCCCTCTGTCTGCTCTCACGCTACTGCCTTCCTGTAGCTGGGTTTCATCATCAGACCCTTCGAAACGCTGGGCATCCTCCTGGAGCATGTACCCAACACTGTGCTCAAACAGTTCGGGGGACTCCTCAGGAGGAGGACATGGTGGGTCTAGGGAAGGAGTGACTGATGATGAGTCTGACATTGATACCAGGGAAGAGGACGCTTTGGCAGCTGCTTTGCCAGTACCCTGAGCCTGGGTGAGAGAGGATGAGGAGGAGGAGGAGGGCTTGGTCATCCACTCTACCAAGTCTTCGGCATGATGTGGCTCAACATGTCCAGCTGCCGAAAAGAAGGACAAGCGTGTCCCATGGCCATGTGCTGATGACAATGCACCGCGTCCACGACCAGCACTGTTGCCCCCAGACACAGAGCCTGCTTGCCTACTTTTTTTGCCTCCTGACTGTCTGCCTCTCCTTGTTTGCCTTCCAGACATTCTAATGGATGGCCTGCAGGGAGATGGGAAAAAAGCAATAAGGGCTACCTTCAGGTGTCCTTCTCTGTCCCTTTACTTAAGGATTTCTAAATATGGTTGAGGATGATTGCTTTCGCACAGAATAGCACAATGACAATTTCCCTGACTGTCCAAAAAACAAGGATTTCAAAGATGGTTGATGAGGAATGCTTTAGCACAGTATAGCACAATGAGAATTTCCCTCACTGTCCTTCCCTGTCCCTACAAACAAGGTTTAGCACAGTAAAACACACTGACACTCTCCCTACCTATAGTTTTCTGTCCCTATAAAAAATGTTTTTTTAAAGATGGTTGATGATGAATGCTTTAGCACAGTATAGCACAATGAGAATTTCCCTCACTGTCCTTCCCTGTCCCTACAAACAAGGTTTAGCACAGTAAAACACACTGACACTCTCCCTACCTATAGTTTTCTGTCCCTATAAAAAATGTTTTTTTAAAGATGGTTGATGATGAATGCTTTAGCACAGTATAGCACAATGAGAATTTCCCTCACTGTCCTTCCCTGTCCCTACAAACAAGGTTTAGCACAGTAAAACAAACTGACACTCTCCCTATCTATAGTTTTCTGTCCCTATAAAAAATGTTTTTTTAAAGATGGTTGATGATGAATGCTTTAGCACAGTATAGCACAATGAGAATTTCCCTCACTGTCCTTCCCTGTCCCTACAAACAAGGTTTAGCACAGTAAAACACACTGACACTCTCCCTACCTATAGTTTTCTGTCCCTATAAAAAATGTTTTTTTAAAGATGGTTGATGATGAATGCTTTAGCACAGTATAGCACAATGAGAATTTCCCTCACTGTCCTTCCCTGTCCCTACAAACAAGGTTTAGCACAGTAAAACACACTGACACTCTCCCTACCTATAGTTTTCTGTCCCTATAAAAAATGTTTTTTTAAAGATGGTTGATGATGAATGCTTTAGCACAGTATAGCACAATGAGAATTTCCCTCACTGTCCTTCCCTGTCCCTACAAACAAGGTTTAGCACAGTAAAACACACTGACACTCTCCCTACCTATAGTTTTCTGTCCCTATAAAAATTTTTTTTTTTAAAGATGGTTGATGATGAATGCTTTAGCACAGTATAGCACAATGAGAATTTCCCTCACTGTCCTTCCCTGTCCCTACAAACAAGGTTTAGCACAGTAAAACACACTGACACTCTCCCTACCTATAGTTTTCTGTCCCTATAATTTTTTTTTTTTAAAGATGGTTGATGATGAATGCTTTAGCACAGTATAGCACAATGAGAATTTCCCTCACTGTCCTTCCCTGTCCCTACAAACAAGGTTTAGCACAGTAAAACACACTGACACTCTCCCTACCTATAGTTTTCTGTCCCTATAAAAAATGTTTTTTTAAAGATGGTTGATGATGAATGCTTTAGCACAGTATAGCACAATGAGAATTTCCCTCACTGTCCTTCCCTGTCCCTACAAACAAGGTTTAGCACAGTAAAACACACTGACACTCTCCCTACCTATCCTTCTCTTTCCCTAAACTAAAGGAATCCAGGTTAAGCAAGAAAAAAAATGTCACTGTCCCTGCCTATGCTTCTCTTTCCCTGCTCCGGAACACACTACACTAGGCCGCCGTGCTGGCGGCCTTTTATAGTGTGGGGCGTGTACTAAACACCCTCAGCAATAATTGGCCACAGGCATCCTGCCTGTGGCCAATCATTGCTCTCCTCGCTGCCGGCGCTGTGATTGGCCAAGCATGCGGGGTCACAGTGCATGCTTGGCCAATCACAGCGCCTGGATGACACTGCGATGGCGTAGTGCATTGTGGGCCGCGAATTAGGCGCGAACGGCCCAAATCGTTCGTTGTTCGGCGAACGATCGAACAGCCGATGTTCGAGTCGAACGTATGTTCGACTCGAACACCGAGCTCATCCCTAATGGGGACCCACAGAGGATGTTACAAAGAGGCAGAAATACACACTAGTTACTAACAATTTCATGAAAAATAGATTACAAGGCTATTAGGTAGTGGATGTGTATGGATTATTTTAGGAAAATAAATATATAATTTAGCGTCACTTTATTAATCTTTTGGGACAAACATTATTCCCACTTGACCCAATTTAATACGCAATTCTTGACTACGCACAGCAAATCGGGATTGTTCACTATTTCCATTATCTGGGAGTGACAATTTCTGATGACCCTTATGCCCCGTACACACGATCGTTTTTAATGTCATTTTTTAAACCGACGTTTTTCTCCTCGTTTTTTTTCATGTTTCCTCTCAAGCCTGCCTTGCATACACACCATCATTAAAAAAAACGATCAAGCAAAGCGCAGCGACGTTCAACACGTACGACGGCACTATAAAGGGGAAGTTCCGTTCGAATGGCGCCACCCTTCATGTTAGTAAAGTTTGTTGAGTGACGATTCGCGCTTTTCAGTCCGTTACTGTGTAATGAATGTGCTATCTCCATTACGAACGCTAGTTTTACCAGAACGAGCGCTCCCGTCTCATACTTGATTCTGAGCATGCGCGTTTTTTTTCACGTCGTGAAAGCATACACACTATCGTTTTTCACGTCGTTAAAAAAAACGACATGAAAAACGACGTGAAAAAAGAGAGCATGTCCGGAATTTTTAATGGCCGTTTTTCACGTCGTTAAAAATGCTCTGGAGCCTACACACGATCATTTTTAATGGCCATTTTTTAAAATGGCATTTTTAACGGCATGAAAAACGATCGTGTGTACGGGGCATTAGGGCTGTATAAAACTGACTTCCCTTGCTCAAGTAAAATCCTAAAAACTGACCTATAGTTGGAAGAGAGAATCTAGAAAAAACTTTATGGTTACTTTAAGTTCTCTACATCACTCATAATACACCTATCTTGATCCCTAAAACATGTTTTTTAAGCTCTGTTCCAAGAACTTATCTAGAAGGACAAGCCCTTAGAATTAAACTGAAAAAGTTATGCCTCCCCTGGTAGGAAGAGGGGGTTGGCTTTTCCTAAACCCTGGCTTTATTATCTGGCCACATCTACAACATTTTGGATGGATGGCACACTTTCTTATTGGATGATTCTAATAGAAATCTTACATCATCCTTTAATAATGCATGGATGGACATCTCAACCCTGGAAGTTGATACAGCTGGTACCCTTCTAAAACATACACACCTTCCTACCTTCAATTTGTGTCAACAACTTGGCTCCATATGAAACTCATTCTGAACTATCAGAGCTTTATTGCATACACACACTTACGGGATAATAAATCACTAGCTGAAGGCTTAGACTTGTGGATAAAAAGCTGGAATTACCTACCTGTTGCACTTATAATGTATCTTACTGATACACTCCGATCTTTCCAGCAACTCCAAAGTAAGTACAGTTGAACCTCGGATTACGAGCATAATCCGTTCCAGGAGTATGCTCGTAATCCAAAGTACTTGCATATCAAAGCGAGTTTTCCCATTGAAGTCAATGGAAACAAAAATAATTTGTTCCGCATTGACTTCAATGGGATGCAATACCGAATGCGGCCAGAGGTGGGGGGGGGCGCCGGAGAGCCTCGGAAACGGCCGGAAAGGCCCGAGGACACTTCGGCTGAGCTCGGCAAACATCGGAAGGGCACGAAAACTGAGTATTTCCATGTATTTCCATGTCTTTCCGAGCATTGCCGAACGGTGGCGATCAGCTGCGATCGTCGCTGTTCGGCTCTGCTCGGCTCCTGCGCCCCCGTAACTCAGGCCAAATGCGGTACTGCAGGCCTATTTAGGCTCTGCTCGGCTCCTGCGCCCCTGTACCTCAGGCCAAATGGGGTACTGCAGGCCTATTTAGCTTGAATTCTGCTAGTCTTGCGAGTCAACACTCGCAAACCGAGTTAGAATTAAAAAAAAATAATTGCTCTCAAACCAAGTTACTCTTAAACCAAGGTTCCACTGTATTCTCTTTCAAACTACATAGTTGTTTTAGGCTTTTTGATTGTTGTAAAAATATATGCATAGATATATTTAACGTATTTTCAGCCATCCACTTATTCACATTTGAATAGTGCTGGGAAACTGACCATTACAGGATTAAGGGACTGACAGCATGATGATTAACATTGACTAACCACCACTAAGCATAGGGTTGTGCCAATGAACCAATGTTACAGCCTATAAGTGAACAGGACTAGATCCATGACATTGCTATGATTGCAGCCAGGGAATTACCGCAAGTGCAGCCATAGAGTGACCTTAGTAACCAGGGACCACACAGGTATTGGTGGCCATCACTAGACACTGCAAAACACTGTACTGATCATCACTACAAAAGTGCCTACCATTAGATCAAATAACTGTCCAAGGGTAGGGTATGGCCAAGGATAAGACATAACTTTATGCAGGAAATAGTCAGAATCACTGAAGACATAGGGGAATATTATCAAGCAAATAAGTGACACAGGCACAAACTAGGTTGCTTGCCAATAAAGTCTATGCAGCAGTATTATGTGTATTTGTAACCCCTACATCTGTTACATGTGTAGCTTATTTATAAGAGATCGGACATATTTTCATTCTGAACAAATGCACAATTAAGAAGTTGTCTGGATCAGGCTTCATTCTGTTGCAGAGCTACTTTAGTGCAGCCGAGGGATGGATTTATGAATTAAACTGTAAACTTGTAGGAACTCTTAGCATGATCTACATCACTGCTCCTGTTTAGCATTGCTTTGCTGTGTAAATTGATAAATGTTCAGGTTTTCACCATGACATTGACAATGCTATAGCCAAGCAATTAGCATCACATTTAGGGCCAATGATAACAGACTTTTTGTTGCTTCAGAACTGCTTCTCACTCTATGAGAATGCAAAGCAGTTGAAGGTAAAATTGCAGGTCTGCAGCACTTGCAAAATGATCTCAAACGGCTGTCAAAAGCATGCTCCATCTGCCAACGAGCTTGTAGATGCAGGCCCTAACACTGCTACAATCAGAAAATGGCCATTATACTGCCACCAGGACAATGTGACTACCAGCACCACAATCTCTGATAGAAAGGCACTATTATCGAATTAACAATTCAATTTGCCATCAACCATAACTAATTGTTAGGCAACGCCTACAAATTTTAGGCCACCTTTGCTAAGTTCAGTGTAGCTCACTGCTTGTGCTGTAATGTTATTCACCCTTCTGTATTTCATGCTATTGAATCCTAAAATGTAAGAGATCTTATTTTTATAGAAACTTGTTACTGTGAATTATTAGCTTGATTTAATTTTCCTGGTTGTCTACAATTTCTGTTTTTAAGCTGAATTTATATCCCCTTCTGATGGTGGAAACATCTAAAGAGCCTCTAATGTCTGTTTCAGATATCATAGCTTTTTATGCTTTGTAGAGATAGTGAAAGAATCACTTTGGAATTTACTGCTATAAATGAGACTTGCGTTGTAGTAGAATAAATTAATTTTGTTCCGTAAATATGAATTCAGAGCTTAGCATATCTTAATTCATTTTATCACATCTTTCCTTCTGGATTTAAATTGGTATTTTTACTACTTAAAATTTATAGTGAAGTATTTTAACTACTTAAAATTTATAGTGAAGGAATTTATAGTGAAGAAAGCACCATTCCGTCAATGCTATGTAGTCCTGATAGCAACATATTGCAGTGACATTATCTTTACCTTTTAATGTCCAGGTTACACCTGCAAATTCCAGGTCCATTAAAACAAAAAGGTGTTCAATATCTTACAGTTCTTTTTTTTTTAAAAAGCAACCACAGCCTGAGTAGAAAAGGCAGTGCCCTGTCAGCATTCTGCAGAAAAAGGATCCTGGCTATCTGTTTGGAAGTAGTGGTCTTCAAAGTTATGACCTGTCCCCTGCTGAGTCAGAGCTAGAGCTCCATAATAAACAGGGAGCATGGCATTTATTGATTTCCTGTACAGCTAAGCACTGTGATTTACCCTCTAGTGTGCTATTAGTGGAAGTGCAGGCAGATCTATGTTTTTGGCTCATGGTAAAATGAGTCTTTGAATCAAAAGTTTGCTACAGTTCAGGGCTGGATGACTCATACAAGCAGGACTCTGATGCCTTCTCCTAGTTATGGAAAGTTGGAGAACATTCTAGAAAGTGGAGGGTGGAGGCCAGGAGGGCTGATCTGTATACTTAGGAGAGTTCAGCCAAGGCAATGTGCCTGGCAAAGTGGCTAATCCAAGTCTTAAATATGGACTGAGAATCAGGTGGAAGATGGAGTTCTGAGGAGACTGTCGAGGTGGCCCTTGAGGAGAACCCCAGCTGGGAGGGGGAGGCGGGGGAGACTCTGCCTCAGGCTGTGGCTCGGGCTGACCTGGGAGGATTTCTGGCAACATCACCACTTTAAAGGAATATTGCCTAGGAAGCAGCAAGAGCAAAGAGGACAGTGTGAGTACAGCAGCACAGTCAGGAACTTGCAAAGGGAAAGACTGTTACATGTAGGCTAATGAAGAAGCAGCCAGGTGGGCTGATAGTTCCTGCAGTCAGTGGAACTGGGATCAGTGTCTACAGTGGAGTTGCAGTCACTCCTTTATGTAACCTACAACTTTTGTGCTACTTTCTAAAAGAAACAGGAAGTTCCTAGTACTTAAAGTGTAAGTTTACCTTTAAAGAAAATCTGTAAGGTGAACTTTCTTTTTTGTTTAATATATTTTTATTGAAGGAAAAATATAGATACATCAATAAAGTAAAATACAAGAACAAAAGTTTGTTGGGTTAGCTTATCAAGAGAGTCAAACATGGTCATAGTGATGACATTTTAAGCAACCCAAGTTTAGTAAAGTAAACAACAATTTAAAAGTCGAAATAGAAAAGAGGGGGAGAAGGGGGAGAGAAAAGAAAGACAGGGAAATGAGTGGAAAGAGGTGGAGGGTTTGGGGAAAAGGGATTAGGTGGGGAGGCTGGCACATTCGGCACTATCAATGAACACATTGCTATGGCATATAAGAGAACGACTCCTTAAAGGGAGGTTAAATCCTCCCTCTACAATACAAGTAAGACAATGGGAGTAGCAGCAAAATTAACTAGGAAGCAAGGGTAGCTGTAGTGGTTGATAGAAGGATGTCTTTGTAAGATTGTGTAGAAAGAAAGGAGGACCATGGTGCCCAGGTTGAGGTATATTGTTTAGTGTTGTCTCTTGCGATGTGGGTGAGTTCTTCCATGAGACTTACTTCAGAAACCTTTTGTAGCCAGGACTTTATGGTTGGAGTTGTAGGTTTCCCCCAAAGAGTAGGGATGATAGCTTTAGCTGTATTAAGAAGGTGTGGAATGAGCGAGCGCTTGTATTTACTCACGGGTCTTGAGGTAGCGTGAAAGAGGACTATCCACGGGTCCATAGGTAATTTAACTTCGGTGACCTGGTGAATCAGGTCTATCACTTCGGACCAGTAAGGACGAATGAGGGGACAAAACCACCATATGTGAGCGTGATTGGCTTCCTGCCCACAGTTTCTCCAGCACAGCGGAGAATTAACAGGGAACATGCGGTGAAGTTTGACAGGCGTATGGTGCCATCTAGTGAGGAGTTTAAAGTTAGATTCAGCCATGGAAGAGGCCAGTGAGGAGACATGAGTGAGTTGGAGAACTTTATCTTTTTCTTTGTCCGTGATGACAGCACCCAGGTCGGTCTCCCATCTGGTCAGATAGTTTGGATATTTCGGGCTTAGCAATTCAATAAGCGCTTTGTAGAACTGGGAGATACAGTGTATAGGGGCGTCTTTATGAAGAAATACATGTTCAATACCATTGAGATCTTGGAGTCCCCTCAGTGGTTGGGGGAGAGATTTAAGAAAACAGTTCAATTGGTTATGTCTCCTTTTGTCCATAAATGTGATTGGTCCATGGCCTAGAATTTCAGACAAGGGTTTAAGAGCATTGGGGGAAAGGATATGATGCAAGAGAAGAGGGCCTCCAGGATTGGAAACCCGGGTCAATGGAACCTGGCATGAAATATTTATGGTGTAGGAGGGGAGTCAGCGGAGAGTCATAAGCCCATGCATATTTTTTATGAAGTCCATCCCATACATCCAAGGAGGATATAGTAAGAGGTGTGGTATTGTGGGAAAGGTCTCTGGACGAGCGTGGTATCCAAGGGATCGTGGAGAGATCGGAGTCACATAGAGAGTATTCCAGTTGTACCCATAATTTAGAGGCAATGGCATACTTCCAATCGGCTATACGTGATAGTATAACGGCGAGATAATAGGCTTTAAAATTAGGTAAGGACAATCCCCCGGAGCTCTAAAGAGGACTTCTCTGGAGACCCTTGGATGACCATCTCTCCATATAAAGCGGTTGATCATGGTCTGCAATAGTGTAAAGAAGCCTATGGGAACTCGTAAGGGGATCATTTGTAAAATGAAGAGAATGCAGGGGAGTATGTTCATCTTGATAATGTTAACCTTACCTAGCCATGAATGTGAGAGGGAAGACCATTTCCGAAGATCTGCTCTGATGGTATTTAGGAGAGGGATATAATTATGTCTAAAGAGGGAATGTAGGTGAGGGGTAAGGTATATACCAAGGTATTTCATGTGTGTGGTTTCCCAGCGAAATGGGAATAAGGGCTTTAATTGATCAGCCAACAATTGGGGAACTGTAATGTTAAGAATTTCAGACTTTGACAAGTTGACTTTAAAGTTAGATAGCGTTTGGAAGGTAGAGAATTCAGACATTAAATTTGGCAGTGAAATGCGTGGTTGTTGAATATAAAACAAAATGTCGTCAGCGTAGGCTGCGTATTTATGGAGTCTATTACCAACTTGGATGCCGTGGATATTCCTATTTTGTCTAATTGTGGCCAGAAAGGGTTCGAGAGAAATAGCAAACAAAAGGGGGGATAAGGGACATCCCTGTCTGGTGCCGTTATGTAATGTAAAGGGGTCGCTTAAAGAGCCATTTATACGTATGTGCGCGGTGGGGTTGGAGTAGAGAGAGGAAATACGGTGAAACGTTTTAGGGCCAAGGCCAAAAAAACGAAGGGTAGTGTTAAGGTAGTCCCAGTCCACTCTATCAAATGCTTTTTCAGCATCAGTGGAAAGAAGAAGTGTGGACTGGGAGCACCTGCGAACATAGTGGATTAAGGATAGAGTGCGGAGTGAATTATCTCTAGCCTCTCTATTGGGAATGAAACCAGTTTGATCAGCTGAAATCCACTTGGGCAAAAGGGGGAGCAATCTATTTGCCATAACCTTGGCATAAAGTTTGGTGTCCACATTAAGAAGGGAGATGGGTCTATAGCTACTACATAGGGTAGGGTCTTTGTCAGGTTTAGGAATAACGGTGATGTGGACAGAAAGGGATTTCCGGGCGAAGGCCAGATTCGTGGGATATTGAATTTGCGTAAGCTGTGAGATGGGGAAGTAAAATGTCACTAAAGGTTTTATAATACAGGACAGTAAAACCATCAGGACCAGGGGCTTTATCAGAGGGAGAGGATTTTAGCGCGCTGCGAAATTCCTCAATGGAAAAGTTGGCTTCCAGTTCAGTGAGGGCCGACTTCGACAATTTTGGGAGGTTGGCTTCCTTAAGATAGGTGAGAATACGTGCACGTTTTTCTGATGGCGATAAAGAAGCCAGGCCACCCTTCACATTATATAAGTCAGCGTAGAATTCCCTGAAGGCTTTTGAAATTTGGGGGGTAGTATGTACTAAGTCCCCTGATGGCAGTTTTATTTTGGGTATAAAGGATAGGGTTTTTTTGGCTGTGAGAGATCTGGCCAATTGTTTACCTGGTTTGTTACCCCATTCGTATATTTTTGGGGAAATGTAGTGAAATTTTCTCTTGGTTTCAAGGGTGAGGAGAGATTTGAGTTCTTCTCTTTTAAGGGTGAGAGCTTCGAGGTGTGAGACATGTAGTGAAAGTTTATGTTTCCTATCTAAGTCTGCAATTTGTTGTAGGACCTGCTTGAGCTGTTGACCATGCTCTCTCTTTCTCCTTGCGCCCAGTTCAATAAGATTACCCCTCATTGAGGCCTTATGCGCTTCCCATAGGACAGAGGGGGAAGTGTTTGAAGTAGAGTTTTCCTTAAAATATTGGCATAGAGTAGTAGATAAAATGGAAACCTCCGTAGAGTTAGCGATAAGGGAGTCATTGAGCTTCCAATTATTGGGGCGATGAGGCAAATCGGGCATGGTCAAGCATATAGAAACAGGAGCATGTTCAGAAAGCGTAGCAGTCCCAATGCAGGCTGTATGTAGGAGAGGAAGGTGAAAATGATCCAGGAAAATATTGTCTATTCTAGAGTAAGAATTGTGTGTTTTAGAGAAGTGAGAGTAGTCTTTTCCTCTAGGGTGTAGAAGACGCCAAGCGTCTATAAGTTGAAGATCTAGGAGTTTCTTTTTAACTTGTGCTAATCTTTTGAATGGGATACTAGAGCGGCCTTGGGAGGTATCGATAGTGGGATCTAAAGGCATATTTATATCCCCCGCAAGAACTATCATTCCCTCAGCAAATTGTGAAAGTTTTGTAAGGATTTGAGAAAAGAAAGCGGGTTGGTTGTGGTTGGGGCAATAGACATTAGCTAAAGTACACCTAGTATTCCCAATATATCCTTTGACAAAAAGGAAGCGACCATGATCATCCGTTAACATGTCAATAAAACGAAATGATGCACTTTTACTGAATCCAATGGCTACTCCTTTGGCCTTATTAGTGTCAGATAAACTATAGTACCATTGTGGAAAGTGTTGTGAGTGTAATTTTACAGATGTAGTATGAGTCAAGTAGGTTTCTTGAAGGAAAGCAATAGAACAGGCGGAGCTTTTCAGTTCTCGCAACACTTGCTGTCTCTTTGCGGCCACACCAAGGCCCCTTACATTATAAGAGAGGATCTTTAGAGCAGCCATTACATCAGTGAAAAGTTGGCCAGTAATTTACATAACCACATGTGCCAGCAGTACAGACTAGGGAGGGGGGAGGGGGCAAAAAGAAGGGGATGAGGAGAGATCAGAGAAGAGAAAAGAAAAGAAGAGGAGAAAAAATACACAAGAAGAACATTATAGCAAACTGTATAGCAATTGGGATTGAAATAAGGGTCACACAGAAATCTGCGGTGGTCCCAGTGGGGATGAGGGAAGCAGGCAGTCAGAAGGAGTTCCAAACAAAAATTAAGAAGGAGGATATAAAGACCGCCAACTCCCATCAACCCCAGGAGGAGAGGGGCAGGGAGCAAACGCCTGTGAAAGAGCATCAGCAGAGAGCATGGGGCTCCGTCAGCAAACGGCCTGTGAAAAAGTTAAATGAACATTTGTAGGACCAAGCAATTAACAGAACATGAATATATCACTCTCCAGATATCAAGCTGTCTCTCTGCGTTAGAAGATCAGGAACTTAAGGGATTATAAGAAACAAAATAGAAGAGAACTCAATACGATCATAACAGAACTTCAGGATTGTACCAGAGAGTGTTCAGTGAGATGAGACAGACTCTTGCCATGGAAGAGAGAACAACTGAAAGGAAGCTCAGGCTACCAACCATACAGGAAGAAAAGGTAGCAGTGGGGGTGAATACACGTAGAAAAATATCTCACCCATTTTTCTGAGATGAGCCCGGGGTAGAAACTCGCCTTTGTTTGGCTGGAGTTTTCCGCCATTGGGAGGAGTCGGGAGGCGAAAAAGTAGGTACGGGGTTCTGCCAACCCGGTAGCTCAATGTGCGGAAGGTGTAGATCTTGAAGGAAGACAGGAAGGTCTTCAGGAAACCGCAAAGTGTAGGAACGACCATTCTTAGTTGCTATCAAACACGCAGGAAAACCCCATCGATAGTTAATTCCATCACCCCTCAGTTGTTCTAAGAGAGGTTTTAAAGCCCGGCGTCGGTCAAGGGTCTCCTTAGCTATATCTGGAAATATGTTAAGGGTAGCTCCATCAAAGTCAATGCTAGGGGTGTTTCGTAGCTTGGTCATGATAGTATTTTTATCTTCAAAATAATGGAGACGACAGATCACATCTCTGGGTTGGTCAGAGGAGATATTGCGGGGCCTCAAGGCACGATGAACCCTGTCAAATCGCAGAGGATCCGTAACCGGGTTACCCAATATAGTATTAAAGATGCCTCGGATTGAGGGCTCTAAATCATTGTCTCTGGTCGCTTCCGGCAGGCCGCGGACACGCAGGTTGTTTCTGCGGTTGCGATTCTCAAGGTCCTCGAGTTTGTATAGCGAGGCCCTGTGAGCATATGCTAATTGGGTGACAGATTCTTGTAGTTCTTTAATAGCCACTTCATGCGAGTCTTGGCGTTGTTCTGTTTCCTCTACTCTGACAAGTAGGTGGGCCATGTCCGCCCTAACAGCAGAAATTTCCTTTTTGATCGATTTTTCCATGTTGTGAAACATGCCCGCCATCTCTTTTTTAAGTTCACTCACCAAAGATGACATGTCTGAGCCAGCGGGGGAGCCGGGGTCCTCCATTATCTCCGAACCGCAGGAAGAGGCCGGAGAACTTTCACGGGCAGAGGCGGCGTGTGAAGCTGGAGAGATAAGCGATCTTGAGGTTCTGGTTTTGGTAATCCGAGAGCTGGGACTCTCCCGCTCCGCAGCTAGGAAACGTTTGATGGACCCTACCGTGGTTTGATGCAGAGTAGAAGATTTTGCGGAGCTTTTACCTAGAGTGGAACGGGAGGTAGAGCCTTTAGATGGCATTGCTGGTTGTTATTAGGCCAAAAGCAAGACGGAGCTCAGTTTAAGCGCATCTTCTTAGCGCCATGCGTAAGCTAGCTGCCCAGGATGGGCCATGTATCCGGTATCTATTTAGCAGGGAGACTATCTGTGCAGATCGGGGAGCTCTTATGACATGGGGATGAGCAGGTCAGGCAGTGGAGAGAGACAGAGGCAGTGATTGAACTGCAGGGTGTAGTAAGATGGCCACTGTGTGCTTGTGTGGCACAGTTGGTAATTAGAAAAAGGGACCCTTGCAGTGGCTGTGGGAAGAGGAAAGAGGTAGGGGCCTTGTGCAGGGAGAGCTGGGCGGCGGAGGGGTTAAAGCAAGCTGTGTTTAACTGTATTGGGGCTTCAGGTGTAGCAAGATGGCCGCCGTCTTCCGGGACTAGGCCGAAGCCGCGGACTTTCCTACGAACGGCCGCCGTCCGGAAGAGCTCCGCTCCGTTTGGGCCACAACCTCCCCACTAAGGACAGGCGTCAGATCCCAGCCAGTGATCAAGCAGGCTATCAGCATAGGAGGTACCGGCTGTATCACAGCAACAACGGGCGCCTGTCACAGTACCTGAGAGCGGTGGATGCAGCCGGGTCTGAAGGCCTCAAGATGGCGTCGGGTCCGCCGGATCACTGAGCTTTCCTACAGGGGACCAGTGCTGAAAGTGTCCCCCAGCAAAGTCGCTGTATGCCTCCTGAGGTGTGATGGAGAGGGGTGGAGAGCCTGATGTCCTCGCGGGTCTCGGCAGGCGAGCTCGGGGATCGCCGGAGGCTCCATAGGCCTCAAGATGGCGGCAGGCCTCGGCAGCGTCAAGCCAGCTGCAATCTCGGGACGAGTCCGACCAAGCTAAGTCCGCAAAAACTGGCTGGGGCTGCGGCAGGAGATGCCCAGGTATGGATATAGGCACTTTTTATGCCCAGTGGGGTAAGACGAGCAAGGGATGGCAAAGGATTGTCCCCGTGGGTGCAGACGTAAGGTGAACTTTCACTGGACCGCCTTTCCATCGCACCTGGTCCCGCTAACCTGGAGTCTGGCGATCACCTGTTCTGACAGATCATATAGCCACTTTACCGGTCCAGGGATTTAAAAATCCCTGCGGCTTTCTCTCCTCTTCGCCTGCGGTGACAGGATGGGCTTTGCGGGTTCTTAATGGTCGTAAAACAATTTTTACCTTTTGGGTCATCTCTCTGTAAATGGGACCGATCCATTTTTCTGCTTTGCAGCAGGGGAAAGAATTAACTACCCTTCCTGGGCCTCTGTCTGGTTTTGCTTAGGGTAATATCAATGCTCATTCCTGCCTTGAGACTATGGGCACAGTTTACAATGTAAAGCTTGGGTGGACATCCTATTATTGTAAATGCCTTGCTCAGTCTCCACCCTCTATTTCAGTGCCAGGTGCAGACAGAGGTTTAATAATTAAAAATAAGTATTTTTACAGTGTTTGCCGGAGATGTTAACCTTTTTATAATTGTAGTTGTTATTTTGTAGTCTTAAGAGTGTCTGCTGCAGGAGTAAGAAACATTTTGAGCACTGTGCCAAAAAAATGTGTCAGGGTCACCTGTGGCCAGGTGACAGATGCACACCGTAGGGGGACAGGAGTGCACCGCGAGGTAGTGAACCCTATGGCTGGCTTCTGTGGATAGGAAACTGGGTGGTTGTGGAAAGCGGGACCAGAGGAGCACAACCGGGATCCCAACGGAAGCGAGAGCCAAGATTCCCCAGGGCGCGGAGTCTAAGACCCAGCTGGTCTTCTCCAGGGCCTCTAGTGGTGAGGATGTTAGCTGCAGGCTGGGACCAGGTCGCGGCCCCTGGAGTTTCCTAGCTCATGCCCCGTAGGATAAGGGGAAAAGAGGGGAAGCAGCAGCACACGATAGAGAGAACCGAATAACAAGCTGAAGGTCAGGGGCCACAAGCAGACAAGGATAACGAAGAACGAGCCGAAGGTCAAGGGTCACGAGCAGACAGGGATGGTCGGGGACAAGCCAATAACGTAACAGAGAGACAGACGTAGCACACGGCAGGCAGGAACCCAAACACACAATGCCTAACAAACACGTTGATCAGCAAAGCAGGCTTGCAGTGCACAGGTTAATATAGTGTTCTGTGATAGGGCCTGGGGTGGAGTCTGGCTGGGAGGAGATTATAAAGGAAGCCAGGTGAAAGGGCTCAGGCCTCTAAGATGAACACATGGGAAGGAAGGTAAGCTGACAGACAAACACTACTGCATATCCATGACAGTACCCTCCCTCTTATGGGCCCTCCCCCGCCTGGGCCCAGGCTTAAAGGGAAATCTCTGATGAAACCTTCTCAACAGATGAGGTGCAGCGACATCAGATGCAGCGATCCAAGACGCCTCCTCAGGACCAAAACCTCTCCAATGCACAAGGTACTGAAGAATGCCTCTGCAGAGCCGAGAATCCAGAACTTGTCTAACCTCGTACTTAAGATTATCCTCAGAGACCGAAAACGAGGTAGGGAGATGACAAGAAGATCTATTGAGGACCAAAGGCTCTCTAGGAATAAGCAAGGGCATGAGAGGATCAACAGGAATCTGAGGAGGGTCCCCTAGACCCTTAAAGGGGAACTGGTCATCTTGCACAGGACCATCAGACTGGGCAGATGTCAGTGGAACCCTGAAGTCAGGTTGGTTAGAAGGTGACATGTCGCCGGAGTCAAGCTGAATAGCTGAAGGACAAGCAGAATGTCCCAAACAAGAAAAAGTAGGAGGCTCACTGGGCATGGGCTGGACTGGCATAACTAGTACAGAGGCAGAGTGAATAGCTGAGTCAGGTGTAGCGACTACCTGAATCGCATCGCAAGACGTAGCGACTACAGGACTTGTAGACAAGCTAGCCTGGCTGTGCGTCCAAGGGTGGTTAGGGACAGAGAAATGTAAATGGTTATGCAACCTGGAATGAATGACCGGCTCAGATTCACAGGGGGCAACCTTGGGTAGGCAGGAGGAGGAACAGGAGGGACCCCAAGCTAGGATCTGTCCAGTAGTCCAGTCCACATGAGGAGAATGGAGCTGTAACCATGGGAGACCCAAAATTATAGGCGTTGAGGCCTTGGATAAGATAAGGAAGGATATCCACTCCTGGTGGAGTGTCCCTACCGACATCTTAACAGGGAGGGTCTGGAAGCGGATAGGTCCCCCTGGGAGAACAGTACCATCAATCGCCAAGACCACCAATGGCGTGGTGAGGGGCAAAAGAGTAAGTCTCATGGACGATGCGATTTCCCAGTCCATGAAATTACCAGCGGCTCCGGAATCCAGATATGCTGAGACCGAATGAGAAGAAGCACCAACATGAAGGAACACAGAAAGCAGAAGACGAGAAGGGGAAGGTGATATTTCTGGGTCCAATACTCCACTTTCCAGATGAAGTGGACCCGAACGTTTTTCTGGACAAAGAGAGCAAGTGTCACGAAAATGACCTTTGCCCCCACAGTAAAGACACAGACCAAGAGTTCTGCGCCTAGCACGTTCCTCGGGGGATAGCCTGGTCCGACCCAGCTGCATGGGTTCCTCAGCTGGTAGGAGATGCTCTACGGGTCGAAGAGAGGGGAGCTCAGGCTGACTAAGAACCAAGGAGTGCTGGCGTTGCTTTTCTAAGGTCCTCTCCTGAAAGCGAATATCGATCTGGTTACACAAGGAGATAACGCCGGCCAGATCAGTGGGGATGGTTCTTCCTGCTAATTCATCCTTCACTCTATCAGACAGGCCATGCAAAAAGGTTGCGACTAAGGCCTCATTGTTCCAGCTCAACTCAGCCGACAGTATGCGGAAATGAAGGGCATACTGTCCCACAGAAGCAGACTCTTGGCGGAGACGTAAAAGGGCGCTGGCCGCTGAAGAGAAACGAGCCGGTTCTTCGAAGATATTCCGAAAAAGTTTCAAGAAGCCAGACAGGCTAGAAACCACTGGATCATTCAGTTCCCACAGAGGGGCTGCCCAGGCTAAAGCTTCACCAGAGAGGAGGGAAATGATATAGGCTACCTTAGCCCGATCAGACAGGAAGTTTTGGGGCTGGAGCTCAAAATGAATCGTGCATTGGCTAAGGAACCCCCTGCAAGCCTTGGAGTCCCCAGAGAAACGGGATGGAGCTGGCAGTTGTAGTGAGTGTGTGGCTGCGACTGGTGCAATAGGTGCAGCCGCTGATTGTATTTGAGGTTGCGGATTCAGGGTTCCCAAGGAGGCCTGAAGCTGCTCGAAGCGAGAAGCCAGATCCTGGAGGAATCGCATCACCTGAGTCTGATTCGATTCCTGGGTTTCAAGTCTGCAAACTATGCCCTGCAATGGATCATCCGCGGGTAGCGGGATGTCAGCCGGGTTCATGGCTGATCAAACTGTCAGGGTCACCTGTGGCCAGGTGACAGATGCACACCGTAGGGGGACAGGAGTGCACCGCGAGGTAGTGAACCCTATGGCTGGCTTCTGTGGATAGGAAACTGGGTGGTTGTGGAAAGCGGGACCAGAGGAGCACAACCGGGATCCCAACGGAAGCGAGAGCCAAGATTCCCCAGGGCGCGGAGTCTAAGACCCAGCTGGTCTTCTCCAGGGCCTCTAGTGGTGAGGATGTTAGCTGCAGGCTGGGACCAGGTCGCGGCCCCTGGAGTTTCCTAGCTCACGCCCCGTAGGATAAGGGGAAAAGAGGGGAAGCAGCATCACACGATAGAGAGAACCGAATAACAAGCTGAAGGTCAGGGGCCACAAGCAGACAAGGATAACGAAGAACGAGCCGAAGGTCAAGGGTCACGAGCAGACAGGGATGGTCGGGGACAAGCCAATAACGTAACAGAGAGACAGACGTAGCACACGGCAGGCAGGAACCCAAACACACAATGCCTAACAAACACGTTGATCAGCAAAGCAGGCTTGCAGTGCACAGGTTAATATAGTGTTCTGTGATAGGGCCTGGGGTGGAGTCTGGCTGGGAGGAGATTATAAAGGAAGCCAGGTGAAAGGGCTCAGGCCTCTAAGATGAACACATGGGAAGGAAGGTAAGCTGACAGACAAACACTACTGCATATCCATGACAAAATGAATGGCAAATCAGATCTATAAAACATTTCTATAAAAAAATTCTCAATAAAGAAACTGAATTTTCAGTAAGAATATTGTGGTGCTATAAACTAGTTTTTGCACTAATAATCCCCAACATTGGTGTCAGGTTCTGCAACAATAACCCCCAGCATAGGTGCAGCAATTGCAATATTAACTCCCACATTGGTGTAAGTGTTTGTAAGATCAACCCACAGCATTGGTGTCAGTGACTGCAATATTAATTGGTGTTGATTACTGCAATAATAACCCCCACAATGGCATCAATAATAAGCCAGAGCATTGGTGTCAGAAGTTCAGAGAAAAGATTTTTCCACGATCTAGCTGCCTGCACAACATGGGACATATTTCATTTCTGGTATGTCATGTGACTAAAGGTGTGGGGATTTTTTTTTAGCTAAACTTCAGATTTAACGCTGAACTAAAGTTAAAAATACCTACCCCTGTTTTAATAGTCCGATGCCGGTGTAGTCCCTGGCTTGTGCTTATATCGTCTCTCCAGCTTATTTCAGGTGCTGTCTCTGTCTTGATTGGCTGGTAAAAGTGACACTACTTCAGACCTTCAGTCAATTTTTCAACTTTCCATCTATTAAATCTTCTGCCCTTGTTGTTTTAACTTTGGATAGTAAAACATATTTTTTTCTGCCAATAAATACCTTATACAGCCCACTTCCTCTTTCTTGTCTGGTCATTAGCCTAGGCTTATGACATCATGCACATCTCTCTCTTTCACTCTCCTGAGAGTTTGCCAGGAAGGGAGGGGGGTGATTCATAAGAGGGCCAATGAAAGCTGCAGAGCTGGAGGTGTGTCTCTGTGTGTCTGTGTAAATCCAGGAAGTGAATAGGCAGCAGCTTCAGCTGCCCACAGTTAAAATGGATGCAGCCAGACTTAGTGGAGGGAGATTTCTGAAGCATATTTGGCAAGTACAGAATCACAGTATATATAAAATAATATGCAAAGTGGTGGGAGGGAAGGTTCAGAATGACAAATATGTTTTTATTACAAATTATGTGAGCAGACTGCAGTTGCTTTTTAACAGACGCACAAAGGTGGAATGTATAGGCTACATAGATCCCTTGCACTGTGACCACAGAGGTGACAGTGGGGTTGATTTACTTAAGACAAATAGACTGTGCACTTTGCAAAAGTGCTATTGCGCTCTGCAAGTGCAGTTGCTCCAGAGCTTAATAAATTACCATATTTTTAAGGGAATTTTAAGGAAAAAAACTTACATTTAAATGCAGCCTTGTCCATCATTGCAGCCTTGCCCATCATTGCAGCCTTGCCCAGTGTCCATCTGCAACCTTGCCCAGTGTCCATCATTGCAGCCTTGCCCAGTGTCCATCTGAAGCCTTGCCCAGTGCCTTTGCAGCCTTGCCCAGTGTCCGTCTGCAGCCTTGCCCAGTGCCTTTGCAGCCTTGCCCAGTGCCTTTGCAGCCTTGCCCAATGCATTTGCAGCATTGCCCAGTGCCTTTGCAGCCTTGCCAGTCTCTGCGATTTTTAAAATTAGCGCTGATTTCCGTGTGGAGAGGAGTGAGCGGAGCCGAGTGTACTTTGACTAGACTCGGCTCCTCTCGCAGTCCCGCCCATCTCCACTGATTGTGCCGCTGACATACAGAAAGCCGAGTGTACTTCGGCTAGACTCGGCTCTGCTCACAGTCGGGGGCGGGACTGCGAGAGGAGCCGAGACTAGCCGAAGTACACTCGGCTTTCTGTATGTCAGCGGCGCAATCAGTAAAGGTGGGCGGGACTGCGAGAGGAGCCGAGTAAAGCCGCGTGTACTTCGGCATTGTGTATCTTGGCTCCTCTCACTCGTTTCGGTGGGGGATCGGCGTATAACAAGCACCCACGATTTTCCCCTGATTTTAAGGGGAAAAAATAGGATTTTTTACTCACCGTAAAATCCTTTTCTCTGAGTCCATGGACCGACACAGCTTCTCTATTGACAAAGTGGGTATTATCCGTTAATTAGGAGTGACTAGGCAGAAAAACTTGTAAAAAGTGTTGCATCACACCTTCTACAGTACCGCCCAGGGGGCGGACCCTCTGGGTATACCCTCTCAGTCTGCATCTTCGCAGATCAGTTCGTCAAAAAGCAGTACAAACTTAAAAGGAGGGGTGGGTGCTGTGTCGGTCCATGGACTCAGAGAAAAGGATTTTACGGTGAGTAAAAAATCCTATTTACTCTTTCGTCCATGGACCGACACAGCTTCTCTATTGACAAAGTGGGACGTCCCAAAGCAGTGTCAGAGAAAAAACGAGGGGTGGTAACAGCATAAAAATAAACTTCACCCCAAACACAAAACAGCACCCCTCCAACGGAGGAGTTGCAACTCTAAACAGCCGCTTGCAAAACCTTGCGGCCAAAAGAGGCATCCGAAGATGCACCTACATAAATTTTGTAGAATTTTGTGAAAGTGTGAGCGGACGACCAAGTCGCCGCTTTACATAATTGGGAAACAGACGCTTGATGTCGGAAAGCCCAAGAGGCACCTATTGCCCTGGTCGAATGCGCCGTGACAGGAAAGGGGGGCACCTGACCCTTTAAGGCGTAAGCCTGGATTACTATCTGTCGGATCCACCTAGAGATGGTGGCCGATGAGACTGCTTGGCCCATCTTGGGACCAGCCACCGAAACAAACAGTGAGTCTGACTTCCGGAACAGGGAAGTAGCAGATAGGTATACTCTCAAAGCTCGGACAACGTCCAAGGAATGCAACGCCGACTCCTTAGGATTCGACGGCTGAGGACACAAGGATGGAAGTACAATGTCTTCGTTGAGATGAAAAGCCGAAAACGACTTTCGGAAGAAGGGAAGGCTGCGGCCGCAGCACCACCTTATCCTTGTGGAAAATCAAATAGGGAGCCTTGCAGGACAAGGCTGCCAGCTCAGAGACTCGTCTAACTGACGTAACAGCCACCAAAAAGACCACTTTCTGAGAAAGTGTCAACAGGGGAATATCTCTAATATTCTCAAACGGTGCCTTTTGAAGCACCGAGAGGACCAGGTTCAAGTCCCACGGAGGTAACGGGGGACGGACCGGAGGGGCCACATGTCGGACCCCCTGCACAAATGTACTCACGAGAGAATGAGTCGCCAGGGGTCGCTGAAAAAAGACAGCCAGGGCAGATATCTGTCCCTTAAATCGTACTTAGGGCAAGCCCTTGGTCCACCCCATGCTGTAAAAACAGCAGGATTCTGGAAACCAAATAGGTACGCGGATGCCATTTCATTTCCTCACACATGGAGATGTAGGCCCTCCAAGTGCGGTGATAGACCTTCCTAGAGGACGGTTTTCGAGCACTTCTCATAGTAGAGATTACCGAGTCTGACAGGCCCCGGTCTCTCAGTACCTGGTTCTCAACAGCCATGCCGTTAAAGCCAATGACTGTAAAGCAGGATGGAATATGGGACCTTGCGATAGCAGGTCCTTCCGTAGTGGTAGGCGCCAGGGGACGTCTGCTACCAGACGTACTAGATCGTCGTACCAAGGACGCTGAGGCCAATCTGGAGCGATTAGGATCATTGGAATTCCCTCTGCCTCCACTCTGCGGAGCAGAAGAGGAAGAAGCCTTAAGGGAGGGAAGGCATAGATTAGCCGATACTGACCCCACGATGCTACCAACGCGTCCGTTGCGTCTGCCCATGGGTCTCTTGACCGGGCCACAAATCTCAATACCTTCCGATTGAGTCGGGAAGCCAGAAGATCTACGTCTGGTGTGCCCCATCTTTGGCAGAGGAGTTGGAACACCTCCGGGTGTAAGTACCCTTCTCCCTGGTCCAGCATCTGGCGGCTCAGGTAGTCCGCCTGCCAGTTTTCCACACCCGGAATGTACACGGCCGACAGTGCCGGTACGCTCCTCTCTGCCCACTTCAGGATGCGAGCGATCTCCGATGTTGCAGCTGAGCTTCTTGTTCCTCCTTGATGATTGACATATGCCACTGCTGTGGCGTTGTCTGACTGGATCCTGACTGGACGCCCTTGCAGCCTCTGAGACCATTTGAAGAGGCACAGCCTGATCGCCCGGATTACCAGGACATTGATCGGCAGGAGGGCTTCCTCTGGGGTCCAGCGACCTTGCGCCGACTGAACACCCCAGACTCCCCCCCAACCTGTAAGGCTGGCGTCCGTCGTGATCACTATCCAGTAAACCGGAAGAAATGACTTCCCGGCCATTAGAGCCGGTGCTGTCAGCCAACATACCAGGGATCTCCTGACTATGTGGCTCACTCGGATTTGATAATCCAGAGATGATGGACATCTGTTCCATCTGGACAGAACTTCCTTCTGTAACACTCGAGTGTGGTATTGAGCATATGGAACCGCCTCGAAGGAGGCTACCCTGAGGCCCAACACTCGCATGCAAAAAACGGAGTGACGACCAATTCCTGGAAGTCAGCTGCCGTACTGCAGCCCGGAGGGTCTGCAACTTCTCCACAGGGAGGAATACCTTTGCCTCTGAAGAATCCAGAATCAACCCCAGGTACCCTAGGCATTGAGTGGGCACCAATACTGACTTTTGCGTGTTTAGTATCCAACCACAGTCTCGAAGGGTCTGACAGGTAATGGACATGCTTACCTCTAATTCTGAGCTTAAAGGGGCCTTCAGCAGAAGGTCATATAAGTAGCCTGTGATAGCGATACCCCGCTGTCTTAGAAGTGCCAGAATCGGAGCGAGCACCTTGGTGAACGTCCTGGGTGCTGAGGCAAGGCCCAACGGGAGGGCCACAAACTGGTAGTGGTCCTTCCCGCTAGAAAATCGCAGAAACCTCTGGTGTCTGGAGTATATGGGGACATGCAGGTATGCGTCCTTGATGTCCAAGGAGGCCAGAAAGTCCCCCGGATGGAGAGCCGTGACTACAGATCGAACCGACTCCATCCGAAAACTTTGTACCTTCACAAAGCAATTGAGGGCTCTGAGATCCAAGCTTGGACGAACCCCCTCCTTCTTCGGCACAATGAACAGATTTGAGTAAAAACCCCGTTCCAGTTCTGGAACTGGAATAACTACCCCGCGTTCCAGTAGACCCTGGACCGCCCCATACAGGGCCTCCCGACGGGTCGGTAGTAGCTGGAGATTGGAGGTGTTGAATCTGTCCGGTGGACAAGAGAGAAACTCTATCTTGTAGCCTGAGGAGATTACTTCGCAAACCCACCTGTCGGAGATTAGTGCTGTCCACTGAGTCGCGAATTTGCGAAGAGGTCTCCCCACCCGAGAGCTGGGTGGGGGTGGACCTTCATGCGGACGCAAATTTGTCCGCAGGCTTATTGGGTATGCGGGACCAGGGACGCTTTTGTCCTTGGGCAGGCGCTTTATCGGCCTGGGGTCTTTTCCCTGTCGCCCTAGGGGGACGAAAAAAACCACTTGTGTGCAGTAAAGGAGGGCCCTTGCCCTTGGCGTGGCCCCTTACCCTTGCTAATTTGGGGAAGCAAAGTGCTTTTACTTCCTGTGGCATCCTTGATGATGTCATCCAGAGAAGCCCCAAAAAGTCTGTCGCCCTTAAAAGGCAGATCCAACAGGGCTTTCTTGGAAGTCTGGTCCGCAGACCAGCCTTTTAGCCAGATCAGGCGGCGTATTGCTACTGCATAAACCGAAGTTTTAGACAGCAGGGGAATAGTATTCATGTCTGACTCGCAGACAAACCTAAGGCCCTGGACCAACAGGTCGGCCAATGTTATCTCATCAGGAGGAGCATCTCGCTCCTTAACCCCTGGAGTAGCAATCTTGCCCATTCAGTAAGTGTGTGAGACACTAGGGCCCCCGCCAATGCCGGGCGTACTGCCGAGCCTACCACTGAGTATAGGTAGCAAGCGAGTGCTTCAGCCTTCTTATCCACAGGGTCCTTGAAAACAGGAGCCCCTTCTACAGGAATTGTGATGGCTCTATTAAGTCTGGACACCGGAGGGTCCACTATAGGGGGGAGAGGTCCATTTCTTCAGAAAACTCTCCTCAAAAGGGGTACCGTACCGCAAACCTCTTTGGGGCTGTAAAGACCCTCAGTGGGTTCTCCCATTCCTTTTATAAGAGTTTATCAAAAGACACACAAGGGAACACCTTAGCAGTGCGGGCAGGTCTATGAAACCCAAGTGGACCGGAGTCTCTGCTGCTTCTGCAGTATTTTCCAATTTTAGCATATCCCGCACTGCAGTAATAAGGTCAGATACCAAAGCCGTCTCGCGTACTGACCTGGACTTTGAGTCATTCTCACTGTCCGGTCACGGTCTGCAGTCTCTGATGCGTCAGAATCTGGGCCCCGAGCCGTAGCTGGACCTGGTTCTGCACCAGAATTATCCCCAGAAGCTTGCAGGGGATGGGGCGTTTACTACCCCCTGTATTCCCGTGTGCTGCTTCCACCCTGGCAGCAAACGCCTCCTAGGATTGCAGTCATAGCGTTCATAGACACCTCAGGGGCACCAGCTGCTAAATCTGGTGTTTCAGGGGAGAAGACATCTGGCTCAGATGCCATGCTGACCACACGCTGACACTCACAGGGCTCCAGGCAAGATATCAATAGGCCACCCTCCTGTGCTGCAGAGAGGCCGGGTCACCCAGAGGACTCACCACCCTGGATAGGTACTGCTATGCTGCGCCTGTGATGCTGTCCCCCTGCTGCTGTGTCAGTCTGCTTGCTTTTATCAGCACTTCCTGTGTGAATTTTCGCGCCAGTGTAATGCACCCTAGAGGCCGGAGACTCTCGAAAAATGGTTGCCAAAAACGTCTGTATGGAAGATAATGTGGGCTCTAAGAAAATGGCCGCTGACAGAAGATCGAGGTCAAGCAGCCATAGCCCACAAAAAGATGGCCGCCGAATGGCAATATCTGCATACAGGGTGGACAAACATGGCCGCCGATCAGCTGATAGGGGCCAGTGGGTGTGGCCGAACCACAGGAAGATGGCCGCCGGGCAGTCACAAGAGGCCAAACTTGGCATGGACCACCTCAAAATGGCCGCCGACAGCATGGAGGAGGAAGGACACAAACACAGGTAAGAAAAAAATGGCATTTCTTTTAAATGTTAGTTACAGCCAGCCCCGCTCCAGTGGGACCCCCTAGGTGACCCCCAGCACCCAGCAACCTTTAGCTAGAAGCCCAGGGAGGAGGGAAAGGCAGGGAGAGAGGGAAGAAAGGGGCCACAACCACTTACTTGATCTCTCCAGGAATGTCCAGCTAAATCACCCAGCCGAGGCAGGGGAGTTTTACTTGCCTATCCTGCATGTATTCTGCTGGAAGACATTCCAAACAGATCATCGTCCGTGCACGGAAGGTGACTGTTGGCCAGGCATGCTGTGATTGGACCCAGAAGGGACGATCATATGTATGCCCTGGAGCATGACACTCACCGGACAGGCTGCTGCGACTCGGCCGTAAGGTCAGCCGAAGCTGAGCGGTCCGATGCAAGCCTTGGAGCGTAAGCTCACCGGCCAGGCTGCTGCGACTCGGCCGTAAGGTCAGCCGAAGCTGAGCGGTCCGATGCAGGCCCTGGAGCGTAAGCTCACCGGCCACCCGTTGTCAGGGTCACCTGTGGCCAGGTGACAGATGCACACCGTAGGGGGACAGGAGTGCACCGCGAGGTAGTGAACCCTATGGCTGGCTTCTGTGGATAGGAAACTGGATGGTTGTGGAAAGCGGGACCAGAGGAGCACAACCGGGATCCCAACGGAAGCGAGAGCCAAGATTCCCCAGGGCGCGGAGTCTAAGACCCAGCTGGTCTTCTCCAGGGCCTCTAGTGGTGAGGATGTTACGCTGCAGGCTGGGACCAGGTCGCGGCCCCTGGAGTTTCCTAGCTCACGCCCCGTAGGATAAGGGGAAGCAGCAGCACACGATAGAGAGAACCGAATAACAAGCCGAAGGTCAGGGGCCACAAGCAGACAAGGATAACGAAGAACGAGCCGAAGGTCAAGGGTCACGAGCAGACAGGGATGGTCAGGGACAAGCCAATAACGTAACAGAGAGACAGACGTAGCACACGGCAGGCAGGAACCCAAACACACAATGCCTAACAAACACGTTGATCAGCAAAGCAGGCTTGCAGTGCACAGGTTAATATAGTGTTCAGTGATAGGGCCTGGGGTGGAGTCAGGCTGGGAGGAGATTATAAAGGAAGCCAGGTGAAGGAGGTCTGGTCTCTAGATGAACACATGAGGAGGAAGGTAAGATGGCAGACAGACATTAATGCATATCCATGACAGTACCCTCCCTCTTATGGGCCCTCCCCCGCCTGGACCCAGGCTTAAAGGGAAATCTCTGATGAAACCTTCTCAACAGATGAGGTGCAGCGACATCAGATGCAGCGATCCAAGACGCCTCCTCAGGACCAAAACCTCTCCAATGCACAAGGTACTGAAGAATGCCTCTGCAGAGCCGAGAATCCAGAACTTGTCTAACCTCGTACTTAAAATTATCCTCAGAGACCGAAAACGAGGTAGGGAGATGACAAGAAGATCTATTGAGGACCAAAGGCTCTCTAGGAATAAGCAAGGGCATGAGAGGATCAACAGGAATCTGAGGAGGGTCCCCTAGACCCTTAAAGGGGAACTGGTCATCTTGCACAGGACCATCAGACTGGGCAGATGTCAGTGGAACCCTGAAGTCAGGTTGGTTAGAAGGTGACATGTCGCCGGAGTCAAGCTGAATAGCTGAAGGACAAGCAGAATGTCCCGAACAAGAAAAAGTAAGAGGCTCACTGGGCATGGGCTGGACTGGCATAACTAGTACAGAGGCAGAGTGAATAGCTGAGTCAGGTGTAGCGACTACCTGAATCGCATCGCAAGACGTAGCGACTGCAGGACTTGTAGACAAGCTAGCCTGGCTGTGCGTCCAAGGGTGGTTAGGGACAGAGAAATGTAAATGGTTATGCAACCTGGAATGAATGACCGGCTCAGATTCACAGGGGGCAACCTTGGGTAGACAGGAGGAGGAACAGGAGGGACCCCAAGCCAGGATCTGTCCAGTAGTCCAGTCCACATGAGGAGAATGGAGCTGTAACCATGGGAGACCCAAAATTATAGGCGTTGAGGCCTTGGGTAAGATAAGGAAGGATATCCACTCCTGGTGGAGTGTCCCTACCGACATCTTAACAGGGAGGGTCTGGAAGCGGATAGGTCCCCCTGGGAGAACAGTACCATCAATCGCCAAGACCACCAATGGCGTGGTGAGGGGCAAAAGAGTAAGTCTCATGGACGATGCGATTTCCCAGTCCATGAAATTACCAGCGGCTCCGGAATCCAGATATGCTGAGACCGAATGAGAAGAAGCACCAACATGAAGGAACACAGAAAGCAGAAGACGAGAAGGGGAAGGTGATATTTCTGGGTCCAATACTCCACTTTCCAGATGAAGTGGACCCGAACGTTTTTCTGGACAAAGAGAGCAAGTGTCACGAAAATGACCTTTGCCCCCACAGTAAAGACACAGACCAAGAGTTCTGCGCCTAGCACGTTCCTCGGGGGATAGCCTGGTCCGACCCAGCTGCATGGGTTCCTCAGCTGGTAGGAGATGCTCTACGGGTCGAAGAGAGGGGAGCTCAGGCTGACTAAGAACCAAGGAGGGCTGGCGTTGCTTTTCTAAGGTCCTCTCCTGGAAGCGAATATCGATCTGGTTACACAAGGAGATAACGCCGGCCAGATCAGTGGGGATGGTTCTTCCAGCTAATTCATCCTTCACTCTATCAGACAGGCCATGCAAAAAGGTTGCGACTAAGGCCTCATTGTTCCAGCTCAACTCAGCCGACAGTATGCGGAAATGAAGGGCATACTGTCCCACAGAAGCAGACTCTTGGCGGAGACGTAAAAGGGTGCTGGCCGCTGAAGAGACACGAGCCGGTTCTTCGAAGATATTCCGAAAAAGTTTCAAGAAACCAGACAGGCTAGAAACCACTGGATCATTCAGTTCCCACAGAGGGGCTGCCCAGGCTAAAGCTTCACCAGAGAGGAGGGAAATGATATAGGCTACCTTAGCCCGATCAGACAGGAAGTTTTGGGGCTGGAGCTCAAAATGAATCGTGCATTGGCTAAGGAACCCCCTGCAAGCCTTGGAGTCCCCAGAGAAACGGGACGGAGCTGGCAGTTGTAGCGAGTGTGTGGCTGCGACTGGTGCAATAGGTGCAGCCGCTGATTGTATTTGAGGTTGCGGATTCAGGGTTCCCAAGGAGGCCTGAAGCTGCTCGAAGCGAGAAGCCAGATCCTGGAGGAATCGCATCACCTGAGTCTGATTCGATTCCTGGGTTTCAAGTCTGCAAACTATGCCCTGCAATGGATCATCCGCGGGTAGCGGGATGTCAGCCAGGTTCATGGCTGATCAAACTGTCAGGGTCACCTGTGGCCAGGTGACAGATGCACACCGTAGGGGGACAGGAGTGCACCGCGAGGTAGTGAACCCTATGGCTGGCTTCTGTGGATAGGAAACTGGATGGTTGTGGAAAGCGGGACCAGAGGAGCACAACCGGGATCCCAACGGAAGCGAGAGCCAAGATTCCCCAGGGCGCGGAGTCTAAGACCCAGCTGGTCTTCTCCAGGGCCTCTAGTGGTGAGGATGTTACGCTGCAGGCTGGGACCAGGTCGCGGCCCCTGGAGTTTCCTAGCTCACGCCCCGTAGGATAAGGGGAAGCAGCAGCACACGATAGAGAGAACCGAATAACAAGCCGAAGGTCAGGGGCCACAAGCAGACAAGGATAACGAAGAACGAGCCGAAGGTCAAGGGTCACGAGCAGACAGGGATGGTCAGGGACAAGCCAATAACGTAACAGAGAGACAGACGTAGCACACGGCAGGCAGGAACCCAAACACACAATGCCTAACAAACACGTTGAACAGCAAAGCAGGCTTGCAGTGCACAGGTTAATATAGTGTTCAGTGATAGGGCCTGGGGTGGAGTCAGGCTGGGAGGAGATTATAAAGGAAGCCAGGTGAAGGAGGTCTGGTCTCTAGATGAACACATGAGGAGGAAGGTAAGATGGCAGACAGACATTAATGCATATCCATGACACCCGTGGAGCGACGGGCATGTCGTGGAAAACCCAGCGCGTAGCTAGGGTCGGCATACGCTCGATGGCCGAAACTGGGGAGACTACAAGGATCGAGGATCCAGCCTGTCACCCAGTCGGCAGTTGATCGAAGATCGCAGGAAACAACAAATGTAGCAAAAAAAATAAAAATATATATATATATATCTCTTTTTTCCCCGGACCAATGGGCCCAAAGGGAGCCATGTCCTACTCCTTGCTAGACAGAAAAAAACTGATCTGCGAAGATGCAGACTGAGAGGGTATACCCAGAGGGTCCGCCCCCTGGGCGGTACTGTAGAAGGTGTGATGCAACACTTTTTACAAGTTTTTCTGCCTAGTCACTCCTAATTAACGGATAATACCCACTTTGTCAATAGAGAAGCTGTGTCGGTCCATGGACGAAAGAGTAAAGTGCGTGTTATACGCCGATAAATACGGTACTTCAATCATCCAATCATGTGCAAGCAAAAATGTTTTTTAACCACTTCTCTACTGTGCACGAAAACCCCCTTCCTGCCCAAGCCATTTTTCAGCTATCAGCGCTGTCACACTTTGAATGACAATTGCGCGGTCGTGCGACGTGGCTCCCAAACGAAATTTGTGTCTTTTTTTTCCCACAAATAGAGCTTTCTTTTGGTGGTATTTGATCACCTCTGCGGTTTTTATTTTTTGCGCTATAAACAAAAGAAGAGCGTCCAGTTTGGAAAAAAAACACTATTTTTAACTTTTTGCTATAATAAATACCCATTTTTTTTTTAAATAAAATTTTCCTCAGTTTAGGCCGATACGTATTCTTCTACATATTTTTGGTAAAAAAAAAAATCGCAATAAGCGCGTATTGATTGGTTTGCGCAAAAGTTATAGCGTGTACAAAATAGGGGATAGATTTATAGCATTTTTATTTTTTTATTAGTAATGGCGGCGATCTGCGATTTTTTATTGTGACTGTGATATTGCGGCGGACACATCGGACACTTTTGACACATTTTTGGGACCATTCACATTTCTACAGCGATCCCTGCTATAAAAATGCATTGATTACTGTATAAATGTGATTGGCAGGGAAGGGGTTAACCACTAGGGGGCGGGAAGGGGTTAAATATGTTCCCTCAAAGTGTTCTTACTGTGGGGGGAGGGGACTGACTGGGGGAGGTGACCGATGGTTGTCCCTATGTACAAGGGACACACCATCGGTCCCCTCTCCCTCACAGGACGTGGATCTCTGTGTTTACACACAGAGATCCACTTTCCTGCTCGTTTCCCGGGCAATCGCGGGTGCCCGGCGGCAATCGCGGCCGCCGGGCACGCGCACCGGGGCCTTGTGAACGCGGCGGGCGCGCCCGCGCACCTCCTAGGTCGTTTTAAAGGGAGGACGTCATATGACGTCCTCCCAGAACGAGAGTATCCTCCGCCCGCCGTCAATTGACAGTGGGCGGGGGACAAGTGGTTAATTTATTTTCCTTGTACGTGATTTGCAAAGTGAAGCTTTACCTCATTTACTAAGCTCTGGAGCAACTGCCCTTGCAGAGTGCAATTGCACTTTGCAAAGTGCATAGTCTATTTAACTTTAGTAATCAACCCCAATAAGCGCTCTGGATTGTATGCAACTCAGTTCTTCTGTAGCTCCTCCAGGATTTAAATCTGCAGTATATAAAAGTCTGTAATTTTTTTTATTAATTTTTTGTTGGAAGTTATGTATTTCATCTATTTATTTTAATGATTTAGTGATTCTCATTGGTAAAAAAAAATTAAAAAAAAAAAATAAGTTAAAATTACGTACTCTACCTGACACAACACTTTTAAATGGGTTTTACTCTAAGAAGCAGTTCTCTTTTCCATGTAAAATAACAAATAGAAAGCTCAAGATCAATAGAGGCCAGAGTGAAAATAGCAGTCACAATTAACTGCAGCAAATGAAAAATAAGGTAAGTCAACAAGCCTTAAAATGAACTTTGCAGTAAAAAGCAGAATGAGGGTATAACATTGCCTTATAATAGTAGTTAAAAAAAGCACCTATTGGAAAAAAAAGTTGGAAAATATACTTACCTTGCCATCTGCTTTCCGCACTGCAGTGGGTGATGTCACTATTCTTCTACTGGAATACTGGCAATGCTGAATATCCCAAATTACTTGAGTTGATGCTTCAGCTCAATGCGGGAGTTTCTTTTACTATTATCATATAGTGATTTAATATGAGGGAGGGAGGCTTGATTTAATTGGAAGACCCTGCCTTTTAGTGCAAGGTCCGCTTTAAAAAAATAAATGTTAAAATGATTGATAATGATTTAGTGATTCTCATTGGTAAAAGAAAAAAAAAAAAGTTTAAATTACGTACTCTACCTGACACAGCACTTTTAAATGGGTGTTTTACTCTAAGAAGCAGTTCTCTGTTCCAAGTAAAATAACCAAACAGAAAAGATCAATAGAGGCCAGAGTGAAAATAGCAGTCACAATTAACTGCACCAAATGAAAAATAAGGTAAGTCTACAGACCTTAAAACGAACTTTGCAGTAAAGGGCAGAATGAGGGCATAAAATTGCCTTGTAACAGTAGTTAAAAAAAAAAGCACCTGTTGAGAAAAAAGTGCAAAATATACTTACCTTACCATCTGCTTCTGCACTGTGGTGGGTGATGTCACCATCCTTCTATTAAAATACTGGCAATGCTGAATATCCCAAACTTCTTGAGCTGATGCTTCAGCTCAATGCATGTGTTTTTTTTTTTTTTTCCTGTAGGTTAATTTTTTTTATTTTTTTTTTACTATTATAATATAGTGATTTAATATGAGGGAGGGAGGCTTGATGTTATGGGCAGACCCTGCCTTTTAGTGCAAGGTTCGCTTTAAACAAATAAATGCTAAAGGCATCCCTTGCTGAGTTGTAACAAAAGTACTCTAAAACGAATTTTAAAAAAGTGTAAACAAATATGCTAATGACATAACAATATATAGGGGTTGATATACAAAAGGCAAAAAGACTGCATTTGAGGACATCACATCTTACTGCAGTGGAACCTTAGATTACGAGCATAATCCATTCCAGGAGAATGCTCGTAATCCAAAGTACTCGCAAATTAAAGCGAGTTTCCCCATTGAAGTCAATGTAAACGAAAATAATTTGTTCCGCATTGACTTCAATGGCATGCAATACCGCATGCGGCCAGAGGCGGGGGGCGCTGGAGAGCCTTTGAAACGCCCGGAAAGGCCCGAGGACAGTTCGGCTGACCTCGGCAAACCTTGGAAAGACTCCGTTCACGAACCTTTCCGAGGTTTGCCAAAGTCAGTCGAACTGTCCTCGGCCTTTCCATGCATTTCCGAACAGCAACGATCGGCGTCATTCGGCCTTCAGGCCAAAAGCGGTACTGCACACTGCTTTGGCCTGAATCCTGCTCGTTTTGCGAGACAACACTTGCAAACCGAGTTAGGATTTTTAGAAATACAGTGCTCGTATTACGAAACGCTCGTTAACTGCGTTACTCGCAATCCGAGGTTCCACTGTATACAGGCATACCCCGCTTTAAGTACACTCACTTTACATACACTCGCGAGTGAGGACATACCTGTGAGTGTATGTAAAGTGCCTCACAAGTACTGTACAGACATTTTGCAGCCGCAGTAGAAGGAGCTGAAGCTCCGAGAGCATGGCCCGCCCTGTTCCAGTGTGCCCCTGACATCCCCACCACAGCCCCTGAGACCTCAACTACAGCTCCTGACACCCCCACTACAGCCTCTGACCCCCCACTACACCCTAGAAGTGAAAAAAGGTATTGTTTCACTTTAAGTACATTTTTCGTTTTACATACATGCTCTGGTCCCATTGTGTACTTAAAAGTGGGGTATGCCTGTATATATATATATATTAGGGCTGTGGAAATTAACTATTAATTCCTCGATTAATCAATTAAGTTTTTTGATCGATCAAAATTCTTTTGATCGATCAAATTTCCGGGTCTTCAGGGAGTTCCTTCGGTGATCCGGTGATGCCACAGACACCGGCGGGGCTTGCTGTGTCCATCTGAAGGGCTCCATTGCTGCGCCTTCATATCTGCATGCCGGCGGGACCTTACTATCTGCCACACGCAAGGGCTGTTACACTTCCCTCTATCACTTCCCTCTATCAACCTGGGATTCTACAGCCATCCACTGGGAGGTGTGATAGTTCCCTTCACGGGACATCTACATGCCGACGGACTGATGTTAACCCCTCCTCATCTGGATTCAGCAGTGGTATCGTTATACACATTTTTATACCAGTATCATACTTAGCTACATGTTTTTATGACTGCTTTTGCTACCGTTTGGTATTACTCGTACCATTTTTACAGTTTATGTAGCTACATCGATTTTATCTCCAGTGCAATATTTATTTTGTTACCTACTTGAAGACTATAAAAGTTTTAATGCTATTCCCATCGAACACTGCCTTTGTGTGTTTTTTGTATCCTGCTAATCATTTTTCCAGTGGTTGGTAGCTGCACTGGGATTTGGCCTGCAAGGAGATCAGCTAAAAGTAGTTGGATCTGTATGTGCGTTATAATTAATCAAAATTGGTCGATTAATCGATTAAAAAAAAAAAACGATTAATCAAACACGAAAATTGTAATCAGTAACAGCCCTAATATATATATATATATATATATATATATATATATATATATATATATATATATAGGAAGGCCAGTATGCTGGCCTGAAATTATGGGAGGAGTTCGAGGGGTACTTAAGCAGACCATCCACCACGGTCAGTGTTGGCTCTAGTGCGCGGTACTACATGTCACTGGGCTGACTCTTCCCCACTCACCTCATATTCGTGAGTCGGTGCATGCGATCGCAGGTACATTTCGGCTTCTTCGTTCGGGGTCTTCGACGGCGGTTCCCGCTCACGGTCGCAGGTAGTATCCGAACTTTTCATATCAGGCACAATCTTGCGGTTTGTTATGCTTTTCATCCTGTACCCCTTGCATAAAAAGCCTGCCCCAGAGTTGTTGTCGCTCGTATTCAGGCATCATTCAGCACAGGCATAGTACATTTATAAGTTCCTTCTGCCAAACCTACGATTCATTCGTACATCCAAGTCTCCGAGCCGCTGTCGGTCGTTGTCCGATAACACTCGCCATAGGCTTCACTGGTTATAAAAGTCACTGTCCATGGGATTCAAGTCTCATTCATTTGGAGATGAGAATGTATTGTTTGTATGGGTTTCTGTGGCTGAGCAAGGTGGTAATTAGACCCACCTGGTGCCTTCTCTGCACTGGATTAGCCTGGGGGGATGGGTGGTTGATAGGTGTTAGCTTTCAGAGCAAGGGGTGGCATACATATACAACCAATTTGTATCAGATTAACTAATACTCCTCACTACCAATTCGTATTTGCTTCATTTTATACATTTTACAACCGATTTGTATCAGACACATTGCATAGGCCGAAGGCTTAATGGCTCCTCACACGCCACACCTTCTACAAACCCCATCGCACCTACTGATGCCCTACACCTCCTACGATACTCTCTCTTCACCCAACTGATGCCCCACACCTCTTACTACACACACCATACACCGAACAGTCCGGTCCGAATCTAGTCGCAAAATATCGGCACTACAGTTCGGACCCTCGGCAATCACAAGCCCCCTCACCTTCGAAACACCAGACAGCCGATCCGAGTCCAGTCGCATCTCCGGCGCCGTGATTCGGATCCCGGCGCATCAATAACTCCATCCTCACAACACAACCACACCGATCCGAATCCGGTCGTAGCATCGGCTCTAAGATTCGGATCCTCGGCAAACACAACCGATCCGAGCACAGTCGCATCACCGGCTCAATCGGCTCGGATCTCTAGCATCAAACTTCCCTAACCGATCCGAATCCAGTCGTAGCATCGGCTCTAAGATTCGGATCCTCTGCAAACCCAACCGATCCGAGTCCAGTCGCACCACCGGCTCAAACGACTCGGATCTCCAGCAACAATCTCACTAACCGATCCAAAACACAGTCGTAGCATCGGCTCAACATTTGGATCCCTGGCTAACACTGTCCATCCAAGTCCAGTCGCACCACCGGCTCAAACGACTCGGATCTCTAGCAAACAAACCTCTAACCGATTCCAAACTCAGTCGTAGCATCGGCTCAAACAATTCAGATCGTCGGCAATACAAAGTGCCAGGTCGTTACTAGTCGCATCAGCGTTACGATTACGTACGAACGATTCCCCAAACCTCACTCTGTACAAATAAATAAATAAATAAATAAATAAATAAAAAAAAAATCTGAAATAAAAAATAAATAAAATAAAATAATTATTGATAAAAAAATAAATAAAATAAAAATAAAAATGTTTTATTTATTTTTTTCTTTAAAAACCATCAAGCATTTACATACACAACTTAATCCAACTATTCCAGCTTCCTCACGGACGGTCATTCCTACATACTCACAAATCACAAACTTTCCTTCTTTCGCCTTCTCAGTAAGGCTGTGTTCCTCGCAATCGCTGCAAGCATTCGACAAGTGGCTCAAACATCAGCCACTCATCATCTCCAGTAGCAACACGGCTACTCACCGTTTTCTCTATCCCTTTCCCTATGCAGGTCAGTTTGAGTTCCAGTTGGTCCACCCTGCACCAGGTTTGGACAATATTCCCCTCAGGATACAAAAAAAAACAGGGGGAAGTATCTTAGGGCTCACATCTTCACCAGGGAGCCAGCTACTGCTCCAAAACAGCTCTCTGCATCCCCCTCACACAAAAAAAATAAAAAAATATATTTCTATGTCACCTTACTACAGGTCCCCGGTCGACCCACTTCTCGACCCCAACTGAGATGTCACTACTAGGGTACAAAACAGATGCGTAAATTCAAGGCTCCCCCTTGCTTTCTCCTCGCACTCTTTCACGACACATTGTACTTCACATACACAATTTGACTTGCTCACCAGGCGTTAGTAGCTGTCACATACTTCTGTGCACTTCGCTCTGTTTTCGAAGAGCGGTCTGAGATCCTTCACCACGCAGACAAGGTCGCCAACATCCACCTTGCTGGCAGTGCAGGAGTTGGCAGACCGACCACACGTCAATGAACTACAGATCGAAACATTCCTACTTAGCATACCAGACTTCAGCTATCCCGCCCCAGTACGCCCTGGGGGCTCTGGTTCATCAGTCTGTGCCGAGCACAGATGGCACCCGAGCACCGGTTACCTAGCCAGTCACCTCCTGGCTCACCTCGGTTGCCACGCACTCTTTTGAGTTTTCTAAATTACACTCAACAGCGCTCGTACGCAAACTAAACTGTCCCCTACGCCTATCGCTCCTTGTCCTGTCCACCCTGCTTTCCTTCTTTCTCCCCGTTTTCTAAATCTTTCTATCCCCTCCAACCTCGCAATCTTATTCTTAACATATGCATTCCCCTCCTTTTAGCCGACGCCATGTCGCGAGCCGACACCAAAGTCTTCACCTCTGCCCCGCCGCCACCCTTCGCGGGTCCAGCGGCCGGCGCTACACAGTCCCCCAGAGCTTGGACCATTCCCAGGCTACGGCCGAACTACGACGTAGGGGCATTCCCTACCTTACCACAGCCAGGAAAGCCAAGCTGTTAGGCTGCTGTTTCCATCACCAGCGGAAGCTCTACCAGACATACCAGACACACAAGTTCCGCTGCAGTCGCTATCCTCTGCAATTACCCAGCTGCATGCCTTGGTGACCACACTGGCAACTGCAGTCGCCGATGTCCAGGCTAGAGTAGGGGGCCCTGGGAACACGATCAGCCACGCCCCCATCAGCCCCAGTCTCCACCGCTGTTACCGAACCCCCCACTTTTAGGTACGCCCGACGCTTGCACCCTTTCCTTTGCACCTTGTCCCAGCGGGCATCAGGAAGGACATCCTAGGCGGCAAGGACGTGAACCTAGCGTCCTTACTCATTTCGGTACAGGTCATAACAGGGAACAAGTCATATGCCTAGGGGGACGTCTCAGTCATCCTAATGGCCAAGAACCCTAGGCTCATTCACAAACTCGAAAGTGACAAAGTTCGTGGTAGCCTCTGGAAGGCTTAGAGATGTAACCAGTCCTCCCAGTCAGACTAGGACGTCCAATTCGAGCACCGGGGGGCGCAGCCATCTCCAGCAACTTTAATTTCAAGGGTTGCTTTTACCCCCACCGCAAACTTCTGCACATCTGCCTCCTGTACCAGAAGGCTCTCCCTAGAAATACCTGCAGCGTCAAGCAGCAGAGTCCAGCTTGACTAGGCCACGTGCACTTCGGGCGGCTCGACTTTTCTCTCCTCACATCCAACTCCCTCTCTAGCAGCCTTTCTAGTGCAGGGGGCACTACAGGGTTCCACACTGGACTCTTTACACTGCCTGACTCATTCTTCTAAACATACCCAGTTAAACTCCTTCATACCCTCAGAGGAGTTCTCACAAAAATACTAAACCTCCAGGAGACCTAGAAAATCCAAGAGAGGTCTTTAAAACCTCGATGTGCCCATAACTGAGAAGAAAGTAGAAAGCCTGGCACAGTTCATCTCCTTCCTGGAAATCATTCTAGACAAACGCGCCATGCAGGCTAGCCCGTCTACCGACACGCAAGGGTGCACTAACCCACAGCTACAATCCCTACTGGGCATGCTCAACTCACGATGAGGATCGTCCCTCAAGGGCGATTCTTTATCACACGCTTCTAAGTGTTCCTCTCCCAGGCACAAGACCCTGACCAAGTCTTTAAGCTAGACGCAGCCGCTATAGCAGGATCTGGCCATGTGGGACCAATTCCTTGAGAACTGGAAAGGTAGACCCTTGTCCATCCCATCAGCGTCCTCTTCGTCACCACAGATAATCACGGACGTAGCAGCTTCGCTGCAATCTTTGGCCATCATTGGTTTACGGGACCGTGACCATCAGAGATACTCACAATTCCGCGTTTAGTCAGTCCTCCTCTCTATTTGAGATCTACCCCATAGTCGCAGCGGCTCAAGTATGGGGCAGCACCTGGGCAGGACAGACCGCCACGTTCGCCACAGACAACCAGGCTACAGCCACAGTCATTAACAAAGGCAGGTCATAAATCGTTGACCATCATGTCCTTCCCACGCAGGCTGTTGCTACTTTCCCTACAACATCAGCTCAATAGCCTCTGTGTCCACATCCCTGGTCAATGCAATACCTCGGCCGACGCGCTATCCCGCTTAACCATGCCACATCCTTTCACAGGACCCCGGAGCCGACCCGACCATGTCCGGCATCCCACATTAGTCGCAACCAACTCTGGAATCAAATAGCACCTCCATGGTGCTACCTCCCTCATCAATGCATCCTGATCTTCCAACACACTACAGGTGGCAGCAACCACACTCTAGTACCAAACGCTTACCAGTGACCAGCGCCATACTCCGGGACATGTCTGCTATCCTTTCACGTTCTCCCTTCGGTCTATGGCCCAGCCTGGTAATTCAAGCAGCCATTTACCTAGCCTTTTACGGTTTTACAGCCCAGCGAATTACTATCACCAGCCCTAAATGCCAAGTACTACTCAGGCACCACCCGACTCGCCACCGGAGTCATTTCATCCTACACCCGACGGTATCGGAAAAACGCTACAATCCGGTCCCGCAGTAGACATCAAACTATTCCAGACGCATGGCGCCTGGTGCCCCATGGCCGTTCTAGAGCAATTGGTAAACTCTACTGTCTGACCTATTAGAGGACAGCCCTCTACTACCTTTCCCAAGCGGGAACCAGTTCATCAACTACGTCAGAACGCTCCTATGCATCTTAGGCCTTGACCCAGGACGTTACTCAGGACATTCTTTCGCATTTGAGCAGCCTTAGCAGCATCGCGAAACAGAGTTCCAGACCACGCAATCAGGATGATGGGCAGGTGGAAATCCACGCATTTCGCCCGATACGTCCCCAATCCTCAAACAGAATATCAGGAGTCTTTAACAGACCCGCTCTGTAGTTAATTGTCTTGCACAATAAAACAATTCCTTCCCTAACCAAGTGTAGTTTTTGGCCCCTTTTCTTGGCATACCGTCCAGCAGGCCAGGCCACACTTCAGGTCTTATTTGTGTTGTTAGTCTTTTGACGTGTTTATGTGATCCATATCTCTTCAGACAGAGGGCTCCGACCATAAATAGGAAGGCCAGTATGCTGGCCTGAAATTATGGGAGGAGTTTGAGGGGTACTTAAGCAGACCATCCACCACGGTCAGTGTTGGCTCTAGTGTGCGGTACCCACCCACCCATATCCCCTTTTTTAGGGCATTCCTCTCTAAACAATTCTCAACAGAATTATCCATTATATCTATCTTAAGGTATGGCCCCTTTTCTTGGCATACCGTCCAGCAGGCCAGGCCACACTTCAGGTCTTATTTGTGTTGTTAGTCTTGTGACGTGTTTATGTGATCCATATCTCTTCAGACAGAGGGCTCCGACCATAAATATATATATACCGTATATATATTTTTATTATTTACTTGTATTCTCTCTCTGTCACACCAGAAGTGTCGGGCTTTAAGGCTATCAATATATTATAATATATTTTCAGAAAACAATAAAGTATCAAATGTTCTCTAAAGCCCTGTACACACGATCGGATATCCTATGGATTTTCGTCCTATGGATTTGTCCATCGGATATCCGATGAAACTGTTTTCCATCAGTCTTGCCCACACACCATCAGTCAAAAAACCGACCGTTCCAAACGCGGTGACGTAAAACACTCCGATGAGCCGAGAAAAATGAAGTTCAATGCTTCTGAGCATGCGTCGACTTGATTCTGAGCATGCGTGGGTTTTTTATCCGATGGACTTGCCCATAGACGATCAGAGTTTTCGATCGGTTTTTTATCCATCGGAAAAATTTAAAACATGTTCTATTATTAAAAACCGATGGAAAAAAGACCGATGGGTCCCATACACGATCGGTTTGTCTGATGAAAAGAATCCATCGGACGAAAATCCATAGGATATCCGATCGTGTGTACAGGGCTTAAGGGTTACATGAAAGAAAACCCATACCTTTGGCATTTGACTGGTATAGTCCTCTAATAGTCTAAACATAGGGGTTGAATTACTAAAGGCAAATAGACTATGCACTTTGCAGTTGCTCTCTGCAAGAGCTTAGTAAACAAGCAGAAACTCGACTTTCATCATCCAATCATGTGCAAGCAAAAATGCATTTTTTTTCCCTTGTATGTGATTGGGTATTCTTTGAAAAGTGAGACTTTACCTCATTTGCAAAGTGCACAGTCTTTTTGCCTTTAGTGAATAAACCCCATAGTCTAACTACCTGACATTTGTGTAATGAATCCTACTATGCTAGCAGGTAGATATTTTGTAATGAACATTTTAATCGTCTGAAATATATCACTGTGGCGAAGATTGACTTAATTCAATTTTTTTTTATATTGAAGAATGAAGCATATTAATAATGTGTATCTGAAGCTGGACATAGACGATTCTAATAATAGGATTTTTATAACAGCTTACCTGTAAAATCCTTTTCTTGGAGTACATCACGGGACACAGAGCGACATAGTCATTACTAATGGGTTATATAGATACCGTCAGGTGCTGGCACTGGCAACTTCCAAAACCGGAAGTACCCTCCCCTATATAAGCCCCTCCCATCCGGGAGCACCTCAGTTTTGTAGCAAAGCAATAAGTGTCCCTAAAGAGGGGCGGGAGCTCTGTGTCCCGTGATGTACTCCAAGAAAAGGATTTTACAGGTAAGCTGTTATAAAAATCCTATTTTCTTTCTCGTACATCACGGGACACAGAGCGACATAGTCATTACTAATGGGATGTCCTAAAGCAATGCCAAATGAGGGGGGGGATACACCATATATAAGCTGAGCGCTATCAGACATGAGGATCTTTTGCGGCCTGCAACACACTGCGCCCAAAGGCGACATCCTCCTGACTTCTAACGTCCACCTGGTAAGACCTAGTAAACGTGTGTACCGAAGACCATGTTGCGGCCTTACAGATTTGAGCCAGGGAGGCCTGGTGATGCACTGCCCATGAAGTTCCAACTGCTCTCGTGGAGTGCGCCCTAACTTTGAACGGAGGCGGTCTACTTCTCAAGCTATAGGCTTGTATTATGACCTGTCGAATCCACTTGGCTAAAGTAGACTTTGACGCTGCCTGACCCTTTCTGGGGCCTTCCGGCAGAATAAACAAAGTATCCGTTCTGCGAATCTGAGCAGTGGCTTTTAGATAAGGTTTAACTGCTCTTACTACATCCAAAGAATGCAATAACTTTTCCTCTACCGAAGTAGGCTTGGGGAAAAAAGAAGGAAGAACCACATCTTGGTTCAAATGAAAACTCAATACCACCTTAGGAAGAAAGGCTGGCTGAGGACGTAATACTACTCTGTCCTTATGGATAACCAGATAAGGCTCTTTACAGGACATAGCTGCTAATTCCGACACTCTTTTAGCCGAACAAATGGCTACTAGAAAAATCAATTTCCTGGTGAGAAGCACCAAGGAAATATGCTGTAATGGTTCAAATGGTTGTTTCTGTAAAACCGACAGAACCAAGTTTAGATCCCATGGACATATGGGAATATTAACCGGAGGACTAATACGCATCACTCCTTGTATAAAGGCTTTGACTAGTGAATGCGAAGCCAAGGGCCTTTGAAAAAATATTGACAAGGCCGAAATCTGACCCTTGATAGTACTCAAGGCAAGCTTCCTATCTACAGCCCATTGTAGGAAGTCCAGAATCCTACCTATTACGTATTTACGTGGATGCCATTTCTTGGCCTCACACCAGGCGATGTACGCCTTCCAGATTCTATAGTAGATCTGCCTGGATACCGGCTTCCTGGCATTGATCATGGTAGATACCACAGCATTAGAGAGCCCTCTCTTTTTTAGAATGTGGGCTTCAATAGCCAGGCCGTCAAACCTAGGGCTGGTAAGGAAGGGTGGCATATCGGTCCTTGCGAAAGCAGGTCCGGACGATTTGGGAGGGTCCAAGGACTCCCCACAGACATTTTTTACAATCTCCGCGTACCATGCTCTTCGGGGCCATGCTGGAGCCACCAGAATCACTGGTTTCTTTTCTACCCTGATTCTGCGGAGTAATCGAGGTAACAATTATGGCGGTGGGAATGCATATATCAGCTTGAACTGATCCCAAGGGAACACTAGGGCATCTGAGCCGCAAGCTAGGGGATCCCTTGTCCAAGAGACAAACCTGTCCACTTTTGTGTTGAATCTGGATGCTAGCAGATCTACATCCGGTGTTCCCCACCGCTGACATATTGTCCGGAAAACCTCGGGATGAAGGGACCATTCCCCTGGGCATAATTGTTGGCGACTTAGAAAGTCCGCCTTCCAATTCTCCACTCCTGGAATGAATACCGCAGATATGGCTGGGACATATCTTTCTGCCCATCTCAGGATGTAATTTACTTCCCTTTGGGCTGCACGACTCCTGGTGCCCCCCTGACGATTGATATATGCCACTGCTGTGGCATTGTCTGATTGAATTCTGACAGGGGACCCTTGGAGTTTGGATGTCCATGCTACTAGGGCATACCGGGCTGCTCGTATCTCTAAGAGATTGATGGGCAGGGCCTTTTCCGCATCCGACCATCTGCCCTGGAGAGACCATTGCTCCAGTACTGCTCCCCAGCCTATAAGGCTGGCATCTGTAGTGACCACCTTCCAGGAAATCGGACTGAAGGATTTCCCTCTTTCCAGATTCTGGGGAACCAACCACCAGCGGAGGCTCTTGCGAACGGAAGGGGACAAGGACATTGGTAATTTCAGAGCCTGAACTTTTTTGTTCCAGGCTGACAGTATGGCCCTTTGCAACTTCCTTGAATGGAATTGACCGTAGGGTACTGCTTCGAATGATGCCACCATTTTTCCCAGCAGCCTCATATACAGGCGTATGGACGGCTGTCTTTTTTGTACCCACTAAGTGGATCAAATCTTTCAAAGACAACACCTTTCCTCGAGGCAAGAATATTTTTCTCTGGCCTGAATCCAACCTTAGCCCCAAGTATTCCAGACTTTTGACTGGTTTTTAGGGCTGACTTGTCTCGGTTGATAATCCAACCGTGAGATTCCAGATACTTGATCGTCTTGTGAACGACCACGTCTAGTTTTTTCACTGAGTGGTCTATCAGCAACAAGTCATCCAGATATGCCATTATCATTACACCTTGTGTTCTTAGATTGGCCAATAAAGGGCCAGAATTTTTGTAAACACTCGTGGTGCTGTGGCCAAACCGAAGGGTAAGGCTCTGAACTGAAAATGGCGCCCTTCTACTGCAAAGCGTAGAAATTTTTGGTGGACTGGAAAGATGGGAATGTGCAAATAAGCATCTTTGATGTCGATCGTGGCTAACCAATCCTCCCCTTGTAGGGCAGTGGCCACCGATCGGATCGACTCCATCGGAAAGTCCTGATATATAGGAATTTGTATAGCCCTTTTAGAATTAATATGGGCCTCCCGTCCGCGTTTGCTTCGGGACTGTAAAGAGGTTTGAGTAAAACCCGAACCCTCATTCTTCCAGGGGAACCTCCATAATTACTCCTTGGAGCAATAGTTGTTCTAGTGCCAACAGGAGGGACTCTCTCTTCCGGGGATCCCTTGGCACGTTTGACCTCAAAAATGGGAAGGAGGAGAGTCTTTTAACTCCAAACTGTATCCCAAACCTACTGCGGAGAGCACCTATCTGTCTTGATCGTGTCCCGCCAGGTCTCTTGCGAACAACTGGAGTCCTCCCCCCACCCGACTGAGTGGGGGCTTCAATGAATTTAACTTTGGGGGAGGTTTTGTACCTCCCCTGACCCAGGGTTTCTCATTACCCTGCTACTGTCCCTGTTTTTTACCCCCGGGATTTGACCGAGGAGGCCGTCGGAACTGTTACACAGCCGATGCCCCAGGGACTGGAGAAGCAGGCCTCTTAAAGAGGGACCTCTAACTCTGCTTTTAACCGGCAAGAGCGTATTTTTACCGCTGGAAATTTTCTGGATATATTTGTCCAGGTTTTCCCTGAATAAGCGTTCACCATGAAATGGGACGCTAACCAGCCATTCTTTACAGGGAGCTTCAGCAGACCAGTTTTTGAGCCATAGGAGCCTACGCATATGTACTATAGACAGCGTAAGGCGGGAGGCCTGATGGACTGAATCCTCTATGGCGTCAACCGCAAAGCCTAAGGCTCTAGGTAGATCAGCTAGGGCAAAGCCTGCTGATCTGTCAAGTCCCTTAAGACCTGTTTCAACTGATCCTTCACTGCTTAGCAGACCCCAATAGCTGCTACTGCTGGTTGTATCACCAAGCAGATTTTCATAAGGACTCCAATCTTTTATCTATTGGGTTCTTGAACCTTTGGACATTATCCACCGGACATGTCAGTGATTTATACATACAAGAGATGGCTGCGTCCACTGTAGGGACCTTCCATTTTTTTTTTTTTTTTGATGAACTTATCCTCCATGGGATAGACCACCGGAAATCTCTTGGGGGAATAAATATTTTCTCAGGACGTTCCCAATCCTGGTAAATGAGCCCTTTCAGTAAAGGGTGAAGTGGAAAAGAACAAACAGTCTGGGGGCTTCTAGCGACCCCAACGAGGATACAGTAGTGGTTGATGGTTCCGCAAGGTGCATTTTTAAATGCTGATCGGACCATGTTAGTCAGAGACTGAACCCATAATCTTTCAGCTTAAGATGCTGAGAAAAGGTTCCCCCACTGTTGATTCCTCTATAACAGAATCAACCTCATCCTGATCCCCTTCAGGCAGGTCGATCCCTGTATGGGACTGTTGCTCTGCTAACAGGCACTCTGAAGGAGGAGACGGAGATCGGGCGTGCTTTCCCTGACAGGGAGGCAGCGATAAATGTTGACAATCTCTCTCTAATCCTCCCAGAGCTGAGGAAAAAACCTCCTCTGTTACATACACAGGAGCAGGTGAACTGAGGACAGCCACAGTACCAAGTACCCTGCGGGGTCTCTACGGTCACTTACCTCTGAACTTCAGGGGAGACTGGTGCAGCAGGAGTATGCCCAAGATCCTCCGAGCCCGATGAGACCCCCTTCGCTTCCTGGAAGATTCAGTTCCGGAGCTTCTGGACGGCATATTCCTAAGCCTAAAGCTGAGGTATTCCAGCCGTAATACACCACTTTTACTGAGAATAGTCTAGCACAATTGCTGCTATATCACAGTTGGTGTCTACTAATGTGCCTTTCTAGGGGATGCCTGTATCAACCGCTTGCTGTATGCCTTTAAATGTTGCCAGCTCTGTCTCTGTACTTCATAGCCAGCTCACTACAATATTGTGGTTTTTTTAAACTGCTGGGACGCCCGCACATGCGCAGAAGCGCTGCGGCGCGCACAGAGCGTCATCCCCCAGGCTCCGCCCCCTTTCCCGGCTCACCTCTATATATAGAGGCGCGTGCACGCGCGCGGGCACGTGCGCCTTCGGCGCTAATTTCAAATATGGTAACAAGGGACAGGAGCCAGGGCCCCTCTTTGCCGCAGGCCGGGGGATGGACGAGCACTGCAACATGGCAGAGGAAGCAGTTTCCTATAAGAGAACTCACCATCTGCCTGGACTTTGCTCTGCTGAGAAGAAGCTAGTCCACATGACAAGAAAACATTCCACAGCGGCCTCTAGTGGACAAACACAGGTACCGCAGTCTAATATATTAAATATATATAAAAAAAATTTTTTTTTTTTTTTTTTCTTGACCACCATTAAAAATTATTACATTTTTTTAGTAGTTACAGGCATGCACAGAATTTTGCGGGAATACCATTAGGTAACAGACAGAAAGACAAATTAGGCTTGGGGGTCCCCCAATAGAACCAAGTTCCTGGGGGCCCCCACTTACCTGTTCCCCGCCGCAGGACTTTGTTTGGTCCACAAAAGCCCAAACTTCACCTATCACGGCAGGCATTGTAATCAAACCTTCAGGGACCGGGTTCCCAAGGATTCCACTCCCCTGGACCTGTATAGCACCCTGCACAGAAAACATCTTGGTCGTGGGTATGACCAGAGCTCTGGATCCCAGGGTCCAGCTCTCCTAAGAGAAGCATTACAGGCAGAACCTTGCTCTTCTCTGCAAGGCCCGGGTACCGACCGTTTAGCTATGAAGCTTTTTTGGTCGGATCCGGAATAGCTTACTGAGGCCCAAAAGAACCTGTACGCAAGCTCAGTGAAAAACACATGTTTCTTCTTGGCCAACACCTTAGACACTGGCAAAAAACTGAGGTGCTCCCGGATGGGAGGGGCTTATATAGGGGAGGGTACTTCCGGTTTTGGAAGTTGCCAGTGCCAGCACCTGACGGTATCTATATAACCCATTAGTAATGACTATGTCGCTCTGTGTCCCGTGATGTACGAGAAAGAAAATCGATTTCTGACAAACGGGATCGCTTGAAAATTTTCATTCGATCAGCAGCTGCAGTGCTGAGTCTCTGTCAGAATACAATGGTACAGCTGGAATGATCCTCCATCCATTTTTTTTTCTTTTGATCAACCACTGGCTGATACAATGTAAATGACCCATCTACAGCGGTCCAACAATGCAGCTACCAAGGAGATGTTTGAAAAAAAAGCACTTTTTATTTTAATTTGTGAACAGTAAATCAACCCCAAAGAAACAGAATACTTCCTATGTGGCTGATAACTTATCTTACTGGTTGTTAACCACTTAAGGACCGAGCGTCTTTCTGAGATTTGGTGTTTACAAGTAAAAAAAAATTTTTTTTGCTAGAAAATTACTTAGAACCCCCAAACATTATATATTTTTTTCTAACACCCTAGAGAATAAAATGGCGGACGTTGCAATACTTTTTGTCACACCGTATTTGCGCAGCGGTCTTACAAGCGCTCTTTTTTTGGGGGAAAAAAAATCACTTTCTTGAATTAAAAAATAAGACAACAGTAAAGTTAGGCCAATTTTTTTTTATATTGTGAAAGATAATGTTACACCGAGTAAATTGATACCCAACATATCACGCTTCAAAGTTGCCCCCGCTTGTGGAATGGCGACAAACTTTTACCCTTAAGAATCTCCATAGGCGACGTTTAAAAAATTCTACAGGTTGCATGTTTTGAGTTACAGGAGGTCTAGGGCTAGAATTAATGCTCTCGCTGTAACGATCACATGTGTAGTTTGAACACCGTTTTCATATGCGGGCGCTGCTCACGTATGCGTTCGCTTCTGCACGCGAGCTCGTCGGGACGGGGCGCTTTAAAAAAATAAAATAAAAACATTTCTTATTTATTTTACTTATTTTTTAATTTTTTTACACAGTTTTTAAAAAAATAAATAAATTTGGGTCACTTTTATTCCTATTACAAAGAATATAAACATTCCTTGTAAAACATGACAGGTCCTCTTAAATATGAGATCAGGGGTCAAAAAGACCTCAGATCTCATATTTAGACTAAAATGCAAAAAAAAAAAAATAATAATTATATGTCCTTTAAAAAAAAAAAAAAAAAAATGTCCCTTTAACCTCCCTGGCGGTATGATTATTTCAGATTTTAGGTGCTGAAAGCGGTACCGTTATTTTGCATGGAAATTTGGCATTTTACATTGTAGGCCTGCAATTCTTAGGAATAACTCACCTAAATCTGTCCAAACCAGAGTCTAGTAGACATCTCGGGTATGATAAAGTTTGAAACACAAAATCATAAATTATAATAAATAATAACAAATAATAATTTAATAATACTTTTTATTCAATACATTTTAGTAAATAATATAATCAAAAACACTGACATTTTTTTTGCTCAAACAAGGGTGCAATATTAGAAGTCATATTGCGTCAGTAAACGTCTTGGGTATGGAAAATCTTAAAACAAGGTACAGCACAAAGTCCAACGTCACAGTCGGGACAATAGAAACGGGTTTCTTTTCGGATTTCCTTCCGGTGTCGTCACGCTTGGAGCAGCAAACCACACACATCCTTGTGGGTGCTGTCTTCTTTTCAGTTGGTGGAATGTGGTCCATAAAGTGACGACCAGTCAGGTGTTCCCGGTTCACAACGCCAGCAGCCCGACGTCCAGATCTGTTTACAGTCGTTGGCGTCTGGTGCTTTAGAAATATGAGTTTGGCAACCTTCCACACAAAGTCTGCATGAATCATAGGCCTGTCACTCTTTTTTTTCAGAAGAATGAAAGCATTCCACAGGCACGGTCCCAGAAGATGCCTGAAGATTTTTTTATAATATTTTTTTTGTTGCTTCCTCATCGCAGGATAAAAGGTCATGGACTGGTCAGCCCTGTCCACACCTCCCATGGTATTGTTGTAATCCAACATGACCTGTGGCTTCATGACATCTTTTCCACCTTTGGTATGTACCATTACAGTAGAAGTGTTGTGAATGGTACTCAGAAGGCACACGTTTTTTTTGTCCCGCCATCTCATTGACATAATTTTTCCTTTCTGCCAGGCCACTATTTCTACTGCTCCGAGTTTTTTATTGGCAAAGGTTGGCAGCATGTCATGCCGGTTAGGTCTAACGGTCCCATAGGCATCCGTCTTGTTCAGAAGAAGGAATTCATAGAGTTCTGGGGACGTATAAAAGTTGTCTGTGGTGATACAGTAGCCCTGATTCAGCAATGGCTCAATCAAAGAAAGAACCAAAACGGTTGCCATTCCAAAACTGCTGAATCGATCGATGAATTTGGTCCCTTTCCCGGTGTACAGGACTGAATTCCAGATGTACCCAGAGCTGGATTCACACAGCATAAATGACTTAATGCCAAAACTAGCTCACTTTGATGCGATAAACTGTATCCAGCTAAGTCTACCTTTGTAGGCCATAAGACTTTCATCAATACTTATGTCTCTGTCCGGCACATAGGTCTCCTGGAAATTATTCAAAATTAGTTGGTAAATCTCCCAATTTTTTTTCAGTTTTGGAGCTGGATGAGAACTCTCATCAAAGTCTTCATTATTTGCAATGTGCAAATATTTCATTATGAGCGAAAATTAGTATTCCGACATAACGGTGCCAAAAAAAGTAGTGGCCAGCAATTTGTTGGTTGTCCAGTACCATTTCTGCAGGGGTTTCCCCACCACTCCCTGAAGTATTATAAGGCCCAGAAACTTCCAGATGTCCTCTCTGGTTACCGGTTCCCATTTTCTGGTTCTTGAAAAGCGCTGATGGGTAGCAGCTTGTTGCTCCTGGTAGCGATTCATCTCCATAACAATTTTGGCAATAACTTCATCAGTCAGAAAGAGCTCAAGGTATGCCAAGGGGTTATCGTCCTCAACATCCACTTTGATCCCAGGTGCTCCTGTAAATGGAAATCTTGGGGGCGCTACGTGCTCCGTACCGCAATCAATCGAGCACCAAGTCCCCACATCGCTGGGCACAGTCGCAGGATCGTCGCTAAAATCGCTTTCTGCGTCTGATGATGAACTTCCGTACGAGTCGCTGTCACTCAACTCCTCTTTAAGCGATTCTGTATCGCTGTCACTGTAAAACTGCAGACAAGGGCACTGGAGAAAGCACTGGGGGGCAATCTAAGGTCACTTTATTTTATTTTCTATTGTAATCCAATAGGATTACATTGTATCAGTGTGTTTGTGCTTTATACTTTTTGAATTTACTGCCGGTTCCGCCCCCCTGCGTCGCGACGCTCGCAGGGAAGGGAATCAGTGGAACACAGTGCATCGGGCGGAAGATCCGGCCTCTGTACACTGCGGAAATACATTGCGGGATCCCGGGGACAAGGTAAGTCACCTCTTCCAGGATCCAGCGAGGCAATCCCGAGTGTGGCTCGGGGTTACCGCTTTAGGTACTAAAATCTCACCCCCAGCCACACTCGGGAATACCGCCAGGGAGGTTAAGAGCATTGGGCAGAAATGACATTTTGACGTCACGTCCGCCCTGCAGTGATATGGAGATGGGTGGGGGCCATCTTCCCCTCACTCGTCTCCATACCCAGGCAGGGACAGCATCCAATTGCGTCCACCGCTGCCGACGGCTCCGGTAAGTGGCTCAGGGCGGCGGAGGGCACCGGAAAACGGCGGGGGGGGGGGTCCCTGTCCTGCCGCCGATAAAAGTGATCTTGCGGCGTATCCGCTGCAGAGACCACTTTTATCTGAAAGCGAACTGCCAGCTCCTGAAGAGGGTACCAAGGTTATGGTAGCTAGCTGCTACCATTACAACGATATTCCTCTTCAAAGAAGCGACGTATAACGACGGCGGGATGGTCTGTAAGCATGTAAAAATGTGAAAGTCACATTAAAGATTGCTTCAGGGTTAATGCTACAACTATATTATTGTTATCATTATTATTATTGCCAAATTTCAATTCATATTTCAGAATATATGCTCACTAAAAAATACACAGGACATATTCCCTTAAAAGAAAGGGGGGGGGGGCAGGAAGAGGGAATTAAGGCTAAAACTAAATGGAACCATTCCCCCTTTAAATAAATTCAGCACTGAATAATCTTGAAATGTTATTCATAGATGAAGGTTATAAACATAAGAGTGGAATGTTTCAAAACCTTTAACATGCTATCAGCTGAACTCTGTAAAAAGCAACAAATTTATTATTGAAAGCCATTTGCAATTTCATAGTATTGGTTTGTTTGCAGTGTAGGAAGCTTTTTTATATGGCATCATAAATCTTGTCCACAGCAACCATGTTATCTTGCAGAGCTAGAAGAAAACAGATTAAACATTAAAGTAAAAAAAGTAAAAAAAAAAAATGAAAATGAGCTAGAGACTGAAAATAAAGATAGCCAACATATATGTGTATTTTAATAAAACCTGCAAAATATTGAATAATATGGATTAAGAATAGCGTAATTCAGATTGTCTTTCGGTATAGGATTTAAGAGACTGGTTTGGAGACAGGTGCAATGGACAGATGTACGGTTCTCTAGAGGAGGGAATGCTAAAATCAAAATAAAAGTAAGAAAGATACATCAAAGCATGACCAGGTGCTACATAGACTACAAGCGCTTATGTTTAAGAACTGTTGAGTTCCACAAGTATGCACTTGAGGATAGCAGAGTGGTAAAATAAAGTCACTGTAGGGAAATCAGTGCCAGGGATAAAACTATCACTTCTTAAAATGATGTAGAAGAAAAATGGGATTATATGCCCTATGTATCATTTTAAAATTACTTCTAGTGCTACAACTCTAACTGCCCACAATTTTGTACCGCAAAAAAATCTACTCCAGAGGCCTGCGGAGCAATTCGCTGGCGTTTGCTGCACCAATGTACTGTATATATACAAGTATGTAGCCAGTTGAATCCTGGTGAATGAGTTACATTTATAAAGAGCTGTATGTAGAGTAATGCCCCATACACACGATCATTTTTCATGCCGTTAAAAATGCCATTAAAAAAAATGGCCATTAAAAATGATCGTGTGTATGCTCCAGAGCATTTTTAACGACGTGAAAAACGAGCATTAAAAATTTCGAATATGCTCTCTTTTTTCACGTCGTTTTTCATGTCGTTTTTTTTAACGACGTGAAAAACGATAGTGTGTATGCTTTAACGACGTGAAAAAAAATGCGCATGCTCAGAATCAAGTATGAGACGGGAGCGCTCGTTCTGGTAAAACTAGCGTTCGTAATGGAGATAGCACATTCGTCATGCTGTAACGGACTGAAAAGCACTAGACTGAAAAGAGCGAATCGTCTCTCAACAAACTTTACTAACATGAAGGGTGGCGCCATTCGAACGGAACTTCCCCTTTTATAGTGCCGTCGTACGTGGTGTACGTCACTGCGCTTTTCTTGAACATTTTTTAAAATGATGGTGTGTACGCAAGACAGGCTTGAGAGGAAACAAGAAAAAAAATGACGAGAAAAACGTCAGTTTTAAAAATGACATTAAAAATGATCGTGTGTATGGGGCATTATGCTCATAAGTTTACATACCCTGCCAGAATTTATGACTTCTTGGCCATTTTTCAGAGAATATGAATAACACAAAAGCATTTCTTTCACTCATGGTTAGTGTTTGGCTGAAGCCATTTATTATCAATCAACTGTGTTTACTCTTTTTAAATCATAATAAGAGGAACTACCCAAATTACCCTGATCAAAAGTTTACATACCCTGGTCATTTTGGCCTGATAACTTGCACACAAGTTGACCCAAAGGGGTTTGAATGGCTATTAAAGGTAACCATTCTTACCTGTGATTTGTTTGCTTGTAATTAGTGTGTGTGTATAAAAGGTCAATGAGTTTCTGGACTCCTGACAGACCCTGGCATCTTTCAACCAGTGCTGCACTGACATTTCTGGATTCTGAGCCATGGAAAAAGCAAAAGAATTGTCGAAGGATCTGCGGGAAAAGGTAGTTGAACTGTATAAAACATGAAAGGGATATAAAAAGATATCCAAGGAATTGAGAATGCCAATCAGCATTGTTCCAACTCCAATCAAGAAGTGGAAAATGAGGGGTTCTGTTGAAACCAAACCACAGTCAGGTAGACAAACTAAAATTTCAACCACAGCAGGAAAAATAGGATTTTTAAAACGGCTTACCTGTAAAATCCTTTTCTTGGAGTACATCACGGGACACAGAGCGGCATAGTCATTACTATGTGGGTTATATAGAATTACCTTCAGGTGCTGGCACTGGCAACTTCCAAAACAGGAAGTACCCTCCCCTATATAAGCCCCTCCCATCCGGGAGTACCTCAGTTTTGTAGCAAAGCAATACGTGTCCCCAAAAGAGGGGTGGGAGCTCTGTGTCCCGTGATGTACTCCAAGAAAAGGATTTTACAGGTAAGCTGTTTTAAAAATCCTATTTTCTTGTTCATACATCACGGGACACAGAGCGGCATAGTCATTACTATGTGGGACGTCCCAAAGCAATGCCAAATGAGGGGGGGGGATACACCATACATAAGCTGGGCGCCATCAGGCATGAGGATCTTTTGCGGCCTGCAACACACTGCGCCCAAAGGCGACATCCTCCTGACTTCTAACGTCCACCTGGTAGAACCTAGTAAACGTGTGTACTGAAGACCATGTTGCGGCCTTACAGATTTGAGCCAGGGAGGCCTGGTGATGCACTGCCCATGAAGTTCCAACTGCTCTCGTGGAGTGCGCCCTAACTTTGAACGGAGGCGGTCTCCTTCTCAAGCCATAGGCTTGTATTATGACCTGTCAAATCCACTTGGCTAAAGTAGATTTTGATGCTGCCTGACCCTTTCTGGGGCCTTCCGGCAGAACAAACAAAGAATCTGTTCCACGAATCTGAGCAGTGGCTTTTAGATAAGTTTTAACTGCTCTTACTACATCCAAAGAATGCAATAACTTTTCCTCTACCGAGCTTGGTTTGGGGAAAAAAGAAGGAAGAACCACATCCTGGTTCAAGTGAAACCTCGATACCACCTTAGGAAGAAAGGCTGGGTGAGGGCGTAATACTACTCTGTCCTTATGAATAACCAGATATGGCTCCTTACAGGACATGGCGGCTAATTCCGACACTCTTCTAGCCGAGCATATGGCTACTAAAAATATCAATTTTCTGGTGAGTAGAACCAAGGAAATGTGCCGCAAGTGTTCAAACGGCTGCTTCTGCAGAACCGACAGAACCAAATTTAGATCCCATGGGCATATGGGAGCTTTAATCGGTGGAATAATACGAGTCACCCCTTGCATAAAGGATTTGACAAGTGAATGCATAGCCAGGGGCCTTTGAAATAGTATTGATAAGGCCGAAACCTGGCCCTTGATAGTACTTAAGGCAAACTTCCTGTCGACAGCCCACTGTAGGAAGTCCAGAATTCTGCCTATAACGTACTTACGTGGATGCCATTTTCTGGCCTCGCACCAAGTGATGTACGCCTTCCAAACTCTATAGTAGATCTGCCTGGATACAGGCTTCCTGGCATTGATTATAGTTGATACCACAGAGTTAGAGAGACCTCTCTTCTTTAGGATGTGGGATTCAATAGCCAGGCCGTTAAACTTAGAGTTAGTAAGGAAGGGTGGTATATCGGTCCTTGCGAAAGCAGGTCCGGACGACGTGGAAGGGTCCAAGGACTCCCCACAGACATTTTGATGATCTCCGCGTACCAGGCCCTTCGGGGCCACGCTGGAGCCACCAGGATCACCGGCTTCTTTTCCAACCTGACTCTGCGAAGGAGTCGAGGCAACAATTGTAGCGGAGGGAATGCATATATCAGTCTGAACTGATCCCAAGGGAACACCAGAGCATCCGAGCCGCAAGCGAGGGGATCCCTTGTCCGGGAGACAAATCTGTCCACCTTTGCGTTGAATCTGGATGCTAGCAGATCTACATCCGGTGTTCCCCACCGCTGACATATTGCTCGGAAGACCTCGGGATGAAGGGACCATTCCCCTGGGCATAACTGTTGGCGACTCAGAAAGTCCGCCTTCCAATTCTCCACCCCTGGAATGAAGACAGCTGATATACATGGGACATGCTTTTCTGCCCATTCCAGGATGTGACTTACTTCCCTCTGGGCTGCACGACTCCTGGTGCCTCCCTGATGATTGATATATGCCACTGCTGTGGCATTGTCTGATTGAATTCTGACAGGGGACCCTTGGAGTCTGGATGTCCAGGCTACTAGGGCATACCGGGCTGCTCGTATCTCTAAGAGATTGATGGGCAGGGTTTTTACTACATTTGACCATCTGCCCTGGAGAGACCATTGCTCCAGTACTGCCCCCCAGACTATAAGGCTGGCATCTGTAGTGACCACCTTCCAGGATATCGGACTGAAGGGTTTTCCCTTCTGGAGATTCTGGGGGATCAACCACCAGCAGAGACTCTTCCGAATGGAAGGGGACAAAGCCATCGGGAAGTCTAGAGCCTGAATTTTTCCGTTCCAGGCTGACAATATGGCCCTCTGTAAATTCCTTGAGTGGAATTGGGCGTATGGCACAGCTTCGAATGATGCTACCATCTTTCCTAGCAGCCTCATGCACAGGCGTATGGACGGCTGTCTTTTTGCACAAAGCAGACGGACCAAGCCCCTCAAAGAGGATACCTTGTCTAGAGGTAAGAAAATCTTCCTCTGGTCTGAATCCAGCCGTAGCCCTAGATATACCAGGTTTTTTACTGGCTGTAGGGCTGACTTGTCCAGGTTGATGACCCAACCGTGAGATTCTAGATACTTGATTGTATCGACAATTACCACTTCTAGCTTGGCAACTGAGTGGTCCATCAACAACAGGTCGTCTAGGTATGCCATTATCGTTACACCTCGTGTTCTTAGATCGGCCAACAGTGGGGCCAGAATTTTTGTGAACACTCGTGGTGCTGTGGCCAGACCGAATGGTAAGGCTCTGAACTGAAAATGGCGCCCTTCTACTGCAAAGCGTAGAAATTTTTGATGACCTGGAAAGATGGGAACATGCAAGTAAGCATCTTTGATGTCGATCGAGGCTAACCATTCCTCCCCCTGTAGGGCAGCGGTGACCGATCGGATCGACTCCATCCGGAAAGACCGGACGTTTAGAAATTTGTTTAGACTCTTTAGGTCCAATATGGGTCTTATGTCCCCGTTTGGTTTCGGGACTGTGAAAAGGTTTGAGTAGAAACCCAACCCCCACTCTTCCATAGGAACCTCCATAATTACTCCTTGGAGCAATAGTTGTTCTAACGCCAATAGGAGAGACCCTCTTTTCAGAGGGTCTCTTGGCATGCCTGACCACATAAAATGGGAAGGAGGAGACTCTTTTAACTCCAACTTGTATCCCAGAGTTACTGCGGAGAGCACCCATCTGTCTTTGATCGTCTCCCGCCAGGTCTCTGCGAACAACTGAAGTCTTCCCCCCACCCGTTTGAGTGGGGGCAGCCCTTCATAGGCTTGACTTGGAGGCTGGTTTAGTACCCCTTCGGATCCAGGGTTTCTTATTACCCTGTGACTGTCCCTGATTTTTACCCCCTGAGTTTGACCGAGGAGGCCGTCGGAACTGCTTAGTAGCAGACGTCGCAGGGATAGGAGAGGTAGTCCTCTTAAAAGATGGACCCCTAGACCTCTCCTTACTCGGTAAGAGAGTACTTTTACCACTGGAAATCTTCTGGATATACTTATCCAGGTCTTCGCCAAAAAGGCGTTCCCCATGAAATGGGAAGCTAACTAAGAGCTTCTTACAGGGAGCTTCAGCAGACCAGTTCTTGAGCCACAGAAGCCTACGCATATGTACCAAAGACAGCGTGAGGCGGGAGGCCTGATGGATAGAATCCTTGATGGTGTCAACCGCAAAGCATAATGCTCTAGGCAGATCAGCCAGAGCCTGGGCCTGCTGGTCTGGCAAATCCCTCAGGACCATTTTCATCTGATCCTTTAAAGCTTGGCAGACCCCAATAGCTGCCACTGCTGGCTGTGTAACAGCCCCTGCTGTGGAAAAAGCAGATTTTAATAAAGATTCCAATTTTTTATCTACTGGATCTTTGAACATTTGAACATTATCTACTGGGCATGTCAGTGATTTGTTCACAGAAGAGATGGCTGCATCCACCGTAGGAACATTCCATCTCTGGGTGAACTTTTCCTCCATGGGATAGATCACCGGAAATTTCTTAGGCGGAACAAATGGTTTATCAGGATGTTCCCAGTCCTGGTATATAAGTCCTTCCAATAATGGATGTATTGGAAAGGAGCAATTAACCTGGGGAGCTTTTAGCGACCCCAATGAGGAGACAGCAGTAGTTGATGGTTCAACAAGAGGCATTTTAAATGCAGATCGAACCATGTCAGTTAGGGTCTGGACCCACAATCTTTCAGTCTGTGATGCTGAAAATGGTTCACCTACTGTCGATTCCTCAAAAACAGAGTTAACCTCCTCCTGATCCCCTTCAGGTAGGTCGGTCCCTTCCTGGGACTGTTGCTCTGCCAACAGGCACACTAATGGAGGTGATGGAGATCTGGCGCGCTTTCTTTCCTGTAGAGAAGAAGCGATCAATGCTGCCAATCTCTGCTCCAATCCCTCCAGAGTTGAGGCAAAAACCTCCTCTGTTATATATGCAGGAGCAGGTGGACTGAGGACAGCCGCAGTACCTGGCACTCCCGGGGGTTCCTTATGGGTATTAACCTCTGATTTCTCAGGGGAGGAGGGTGCAGATGACTGCTCCAGATCCTCAGAGCCCGATGGAGACCCCCTACACTTCCTGAGAGGTATATCTCGGAGTTTTTTAGGCGGCATATTCCTTAGTTCAAAGCTGAGGTATTCCAGCCGCAATACACCCCTTTACTGAAATAGTCTACTGCAATTTGCTGCTATGTACATCAGTGGGCGTCTACTAATGCGTCTTTCTGGGGATGCCTGTATCAACCGCCCGCTGTAAGCCCCTATACCATGCTACCAGCTCCTTTTCATGCTCTGTGTCCATAGCAAGCAGCGTGGACTGAGTCCTTTTAATCTTGCTGGGACGCCCGCACATGCGCAGAAGCGCTGGGCGCACAGAGCGCGTCATCCGCCAGGCTCCGCCCCCTTTTTTGAAGCTAAATCTATAAAAAGAAAGCGTGCACGTGTGCGCTCTTGGCGCCCTGTAGGGAGAGGAGCCAGGGTCCCTGTTTCACCAGGACTCGGGGATGGAAGGAAACTACTTGGCAGCATGACAGAGGAATGCAGCTTCCCTGATAGAGAGCTCACTCATCTGCCTGGACTTTCACCATGGAAGGAATAGTCCCAAGAAAAAAAGACGCTCCACAGCGGCCTCTAGTGGACAAACACAGGTACCGCACTTTTGTCTTTTTTTTTTTTTTTTAAAACCTCCTTTATGAAAAACATTTCCAGGTTTACAGTTTTTAAAACTTCCTTTATGAAAAGACATTTCTAGGATTTCTTAGGCATATACAGCTATTAGCGGGAATACCTTTAGGTAACAGGCAGAAAGACATATTAGGCTTGGGGGTCCCCTCAATAGAACCAAGTTCCTGAGGGGCCCCCACTTACCTTTTCCCCGCCGCAGGACTTTGTTTGGTCCACAGAAGCCCAAACTTCACCTCTCACGGCAGGCATTGTACTAGACCTTCAGGGACCGGGTTCCCAAGGATTCCACTCCCCTGGACCTGTATAGCACCCTGCACAGATAGCCTCTTGGTTTTGGGTATGACCAGAGCTCTGGATCCCAGGGTCCAGCCCTCCTAAGAGAGGCATTACAGGCAAAACCCTGCTCTTCTCTGCAAGGCCCGGGTACCGACCGTTTAGCTATGAAGCTTTTTTGGTCGGATCCGGAATAGCTTGCTAAGGCCCAGAGAACCTGTACACAAGCCCAGATGAATACATGTTAACCTTGGCCAACACCTTAGACACTGGCAAAAAACTGAGGTACTCCCGGATGGGAGGGGCTTATATAGGGGAGGGTACTTCCTGTTTTGGAAGTTGCCAGTGCCAGCACCTGAAGGTAATTCTATATAACCCACATAGTAATGACTATGCCGCTCTGTGTCCCGTGATGTATGAACAAGAAATTGTTCAGAATGCAAAGAAAAACCCACAAATAACTTCAGGTGGAATGCAGGACTCTCTGAAAACATGTGGTGTGGCTGTTTCAAGATGCACAATAAGGAGGCACTTGAAGAAAGATGGGCTGCATGGTCGAGTCACCAGAAGAAAGCCATTACTACGCAAATGCCACAAAGTATCCCACTTACAATACACCAAACAGCAGAGAGACAAGTCTCAAACCTTCTGGCACATAGTCATTTGGAGTGATGAGACCAAAATGAAGCTTTTTTGCCACAACCATAAATGCTACATTTGGAGAGGAGTCAACAAGGCCTATAATGAAAGGTACACCATTCCTACTGTGAAACACGGAGGTGGATCGCTGATGTTTTGGGGATGTGTAAGCTACAAAAGCACAGGAAATTTGATCAAAATTGATGGCAAGATGAATGCAGTATGTTATCAAAAAATACTGGAGGAACATTTACATTCATCAGCCTGGAAGCTGCGCATGGGACGTACTTGGACATTCCAACATGACAATGATCCAAAACACAAGGCCAAGTCGACCTGTCATTGGCTACAGCAGAATAAAGTGAAGGTTCTGGAGTGGCCATCTCAGTTTCCTGACCTCAATATCATTGAGCCACTCTGGGGAGATCTCAAACGTGCAGTTCATGCAAGACAGCCCAAGAATTTACAGGAACTGGAGGCTTTTTGCCAAGAGGAATGGGCAGCTTTACCATCTGAGAAGATAAAGAGCCTCATCCACAAATACCACAAAAGACTTCAAGATGTCATTGATGTTAAAGGGTGCAATACAGGGTATTAAGAACTGGGGTATGTAAACTTTTGGTCAAGGTCATTTGGCTAGTTTCTGTTGTCATTATGATTTAAAAAGAGTATAAGTATAGGTGATAATAAATGGCTAGAGCCTAACACTAACCATGAGTGAAAGAAAAGTTTTTGTGTTATCATTCATATTGTCTGAAAAATGGCCAAGAAATCATAAATTCTGCCTGGGTATGTAAACTGCACAACTGTATATCATATTTTTTTTTTTTTTTTTTTTTATTGGGATCAGATTATCGGGTTGGTAATTTAGGTAAGGATTGGTTTACAGATTTGCTAAATTGAAAGTACTGAAAGAAACCTATACTGAGAGAAGTACAGGAGTTGCCATTGTTAGCCAAATGCTAGCTGCCTGACTGTCTCTGGCTGGAATGCTTTCCCAGTTACTGGCATGGAAGAAGAATGATGGTACTGAAGTTAGAAAAAAGGCTAAGCCAAACTGTGGATATAAAGAAGTCTTCTGGGTCAGTGATTCAAAGTGTTGAAACCTTTGCATTAACACCACAGCAAGGCTTTTTCATTAAGGGATGCCCATGTATTTTTTTCTCAGTACAAGTTTACTTCGGGATCTGTCCAGCAAATGGCGCAGCAATGGGCTTAAAGTGGTCCTAGAGTCCTATCAAGCTTATTCTTGGAGACATCTCTGTGGGCACTCTTGTGGCTGGGACTGCAGTTGAGTGTCGTTACACTACATGCCAAAGCTGCTGATAAGGCAGTAGAACTGGTCCGGTTGTACTGAACCAAGGCCTCATCATCTAAGCCAGGGGTAGGCAACCTCGGACCTCCAGTTTTGAAACTACAAGTTCCATGAGATATTGCAAGACCCTAACAATCCCAGGCATGACCCCTAGAGGCAGAGGCATGATGGGATTTGTAGTTTCGCCACAGCTGGAGGGCCGAGGTTGCCTGCTCCTGATCTAAGCAGAGGGGCCTTGGGCAGCTTTATTGTTCATTTCCGCCTAAGTGAATAAGTTAATTTTACTAGACCACATCTCCGTTGGTGCACTTGACTATCATCAAGTGCACCAACACATCTTAAAGAGCCCCAACTATAGCCCAGCAGAAGAACAACTTTAAGGACTGCCCCTCTCATTAATCCCCCATTACATCCCCCTCATCCCTTTTACACCCTTTCTTGATTATTAAAACAAGGGCTGTGCCTGTCCAGTCAGTTTATGCCTAGCATATCCACCATTAGTATCCACTGGCAGTATAGTTCCTGCATTTTGGTAGATCCAATCTTATTGCTGCTTGCTGCTGCATTTTAGGTGGCGTTTTTACTGTTTATGCTAATCTGGACGTTAGATGCCATTTTATACTTAATCTTTACTGACAGTCCCATATGCTAGTTAATGTTATTGCCATTGTCAGTCTATTCCAAACTTGCTTTATATCAAATGTTTTTGGTGATAATACATCAGGTTAACTTTGACTACTTGGTTTGGTGTCTTTCCTTCATATAGCAATACCATTAAGTGAGTTTCAGTGAGTTTCTGTGGTATTGTATGTTTGTACATTCAACCAGGTGTGTCAAAGGGTTTTAGGTTCTCGAGAAGGTTGAGGCAAGGAAGGGGAAAACTTGTCCTATTCAGTGGCTCATACAGGGGCAGTGCTAAAGTGTTGATGCAAAGAAAAAAATACAAAGTTTCTTGTACAACAAAGTAAATATTTAGCTTCTGTGTGCAAAAATCTTTGCATAGCTTGTGTAAAGAAGTGTACTGTTTTTGGATGAATTTTCTTTTGGATTAATATTTATTTTTTATAATATATGCTGTATGTATTAGTGGGTACAAAACAGTGATTTCAAGTGTTATGTGTTGTATGAAGGTATACCTAGAAATGATTTACTGACATGATATGTGTCACCCCTGGCAGCCCTGATGCTCTAAGCCAGTGGTCTCCAAACTGCGGCCCTGGGGCCAGATGTGGCCCTTTGCTTACCTCTATCCGGCCCTTGGGGCACTATTCCCTCCACAAATGACACAAATAATGGGGCACCATTCCCCCCACTAACACCAGTGGTGGGGCACTATTCCTTCCACTGATACTAACAATATGGCACTAATTCTTCCACTGATACCAACAATGGAGCACTAATGCTCCCACTAAAACCAATGATGGGGCATTAATGGGGCATCTGATGCTGGGGCATTTTCTACTCCCACTGGCCACAGTCTGGCCCCCCTAAACTCTGAAGGACAGTAAACTGGCCCTTTGTTTAGAAAGTTTGGAGACCCCTGCTGTAAGCCAAGACCCAACTTGGATTTGTGGAAAAATAACTTGACACAGTTTTTCTAAATATCGGACACTAAAAATTACAGTATCACAAACACTTTACATCACTCTTTGCCTACAGTGGAGATATTGATACAAAATGATTTCACGCAGATTGGGTAATATTCGTTTTTAAATGTGGGCACTATGGTGGCTTAGTACGCAGTACTCTTGCCTTGCAGTGGGTTTTATTACCACTGGGAACATGGTTGGCATGGACTTTGCAAGTTTTCCATCTCTTTACTTACGTTTCCTACTGTGCATGTTTCTTTATGACCAAGATAACTAGTTTAGGGAGAGGGGCTGATGTGTGGTCTATGTATTCTGTAAGGAGCTGTGGAATTTGTCAGTGCTATATCAATCAATAAAGTAAATAGACCCAGGCAGTAACCTCCTTGGTAAAAACTTGTTTCTGTAATTAGCACAATGCTGTTTAAAACCCTGATGTCTGCTGTCAGTCGGACTGATGCTATCACTAAGAAGGTTTTTCTTAATGTAACAGGCTGTCCACCATTGAAAATAGACTGTGTGTAGGAAGACAAAATGTCTGAGACTTTTTTCCTTAGCATTTATTTGTGTGATATATTATTAGTTAAATAAAAATCATAAATTTTAAAGAACATTTTTTACATCATGCACTCAGCATTTAAAGCGGTGTTCCACCCAAAAGTGGAACTTCCGCTCATCTGATTCTTCCCCCCTCCAATGCCACATTTGGCACCTTTTGAGGGGAGGGGAGCGGATACCTGTCTTTGATAGGTATCCTGTCCCACTTCCAGGAGACCGGGCCGATGCGATCTACGTCAGCAGCTCCGTCCCCATCCTCCTCCCGCCTCTTCTGCCGGCCAGTGAAAGACTGCAGCGCGCTTCGCGCATGCACAGTAGGAGCCCGGGCATGAAGCCGAAAGGCTACACTGCCGGGTTCCCTTAGTAGCAATGGCTACGGCAGCACCCGGCTAGCCGATCCGAAGATCTCCTGCAGTGCCCTCATCGCTGGACTCCAGGACAAGTAAGTGTCCTAATGTTAAAAGTCGGCAGCTACAGTATGTGTAGCTGCTGACTTTTAATTTTTAAAGTAGCGGGCGGACCACTTTAAGGAACAGTAAAAGCTTGCAATGGATGTGTTTGGGGAATATATACCAGCATCAGCAGCAGGGGGTTCTCTGATCACCACTTTGCTGACAAAAAGGTATTGGAGTAGGCTGGACTGAAGCAATGTCTAAATAGTAACTGAAAGACAGAGCAGGAATGTTATGCTTTCTGTATGACCAAAATTTACCTTTTAAAATGTGTGTTTGTTTTCTCTTAGCCTGGGTTCACACTTATGCGAATTGGATGCGGGTTTCCCTACATTTAATTTGCATAGCAAGAGATTGTGACTGGCTCTCTATGGAGCCAGTTTACACATCTCAGCAGCGACTCTGGTGCACATTAAACAGGAGTCCTGTGCATCTTTTGGCCCATTTCAGCCCTGGTCCTTGGGCTGAAATCGGACCTGAAACGGTGAATGGAGATGCATCGGACTGCTGTGAGCCGCTGTTTGTTCCAGTGTGAACCCAGCCTTAAGTTTTTGATATTTTTTCTTGCTTCCTGATAAATTCTATTCTCCAAGAGTAAATAGCATCTAATGAAAACATAACACTTGAGCAGGTCTAAGTGGATGTCCTCTATCTAACATCTCTGAAATATAAATCAAGGGAACTATAAACACATCTACTACTAACTAAATTATAGGGGTAATAAGTACGAAATTCTTAAAGAGCTTCAGGTGTTCCTCCCAAAATAATTTGAGCAGAAAGAAATATTTGAAATAACTTAAATGTATCAAAATTTTATTTGGTTAACTTATACCCTAGAAAACAGAACTGATCTTACAACCTAAGCACCAATTAATACTTTTCTGAATATTTTTCTGGTCATACTTAAAGTGATTGTAAAGGCAGAAGTTTTTTGTTTATCTTGATGCATTCTATGCATTGAGATAAAAAAAACTTCTGTGTGCAGCAGCCCCCTAATACTTACCTGAGCCCCATCTAGAGCCAGCAATGTTGCAGGAGTGTCTCGGCTGCCCAGAAATCCCCTCCTCATTGGCTGAAACAGCAGCACGGCACCAATGGTTCCCACTGCTGTCAATTAAAGTCAGTCAGACAATCAAATAAGAAAGGAGCCATGGCCAGGCCGCAACTCCGTGTCTGAATAGACATAGGGAGCTGTGGCTCAGCTCAGGTGCCCCCATAGCAAGCTGCTTGCTGTGGGGCACTCAACAGGAGGGAGGGGCCAGGAGCACCAAAGAGGGACCCGAGAAGAGGAGGATCTGGGCGGCTCTGTGCAAAACCACTACACCGGGCAGGTAAGTATAACATGTTGTTGTTTTTTTTTAGTTAAAAATAACAAAGACTTTACAATCACTTTAGGGTATTACATACCTATCAGATGTGCCCTTGGTGACATGATGTACTAGATATACATGTGAATGTGATCAGCTTCATTATTAGCATTTATGTTGAGTGTGTCACATAGGAGGTCTAATTTTAACCACTTCCCGCCCGCCAGTCGTCATATGACGTCCTTGACTTTGTGCGGGTATATCCGAATGATGCCTGCAGCTACAGATTCAGATATTTGCAGCTACAATCAGATATTGTCTTTTTCAGCTGGCGAATCCCCAACACCATAATTAATGATCATAGCGGCTGGTCAGCTGCTTGATCATTCTTACGGGCGGGGAGAGGGGACACCCCCCTCTTTCCGCCCTCCGGTGCTTCTACCGACTCACCGCTGCCATCAGTGAGTCAGAGACAGGATCTGCCGGCCCCGGATGTTTAACATAGAGATTTCCGGCGGACCAGATCTTTCGGAGGCCGGGTGAGATGCTATGACGTCACGCTCGGCCTCTGCATTCAAACAAACGGCACCGCCTCGGCTGGGAAGCTGAGATCATTTTTTTTTATTATTTCAGCTGTCCCAGCCTAGAGGTGAGATGTGGGGTCTTATTGACCCCATATCTCACTGTAAAGAGGTCCGATCATGTCATATTCCTATTACAAGGGATGTTTACATTCCTTGTAATAGGAGTAAAAGTGATCAACAACATTTTTTTTTTTTTAAAGTGTCAAACGAAAAAAACTTAAAAAATGTAAGTAAAATTAACAATAAAAAAAAAAAGAACTAAAGTGCCCCTGTCAACGTGTGCTCGCACGCAGAAGCGAACGCATTTGTAAGTCCCGCACACATATGAAAACGGTATTTAAACAGTGTTTATGTGAGGTGTCGCCGCGAACGTTAAACCAAGAGCAATAATTCTAGCCCTAGACCTCCTCTGTAACTCAAAACATGTAACCAGTAAAAAAAATTAAAAGTCGCCTATGAAGATTATTTAAGTACCGGAGTTTAGCGCCATTCCACGAGCGTGTGCAATTTTGAAGCGTGACATGTTCGGTATCTATTTACTCTGCATAACTTCATCTTTCACATTATGCAATTTCTTGCAGGAAAAAATGCATAATCAGTGGGAACATGTTACCCATTGATGAGATGGCATAACAGCTGATGTTTGAGGTCAGTTGCAAGTAACTTAAATACGTATTGCTTATTGTAGGTATGCCAAGCATGTGGTCATGAAGCCACGTATTGCTTTCCTGGCCTGTACACACTTTTATTAGTGATTTTTCTCTTTCTAACCTTTACAAGGGTGAAGAGAAGAATATGAATGCTTTTAAATCAGCATTATGTATTACGTGTCTTATCTTATCATCTGGCTCCTTCTCTAAGTATAGGACACAGCTTGTTCAAATCAAATATCTAACAAGGCATTTGTTTCCAGAGCTTTGGCCGCTGCCTACTTACTTACTTTATTATGAAGTGATGTCAGAGACTGGAAAGCTGCTGTATATTTTTGCATAGCTGAGCGCCTGTCACCGGTTTTAAATGTAAGAGATACTATTGATTTAATAAATATACTGCTTTTATTACTACACCATGGGAGATTACTCTGATTTATCCTAATACATGGCTGATGCATGGGAGAGTGAGCTCTAAAGGGGCCACCACCTAGGATCTTTTTGGGATATCTAACATACTTGGACCCAGGCTGGGATTAATGAAACATCGCACCAAAGATTGTAATCAAAAGGCTTATTTGATTACCTTTTAAGGTGAGAGTTCTGGGAGCACAAAGGTGTCACAAGGAGGTGAAAGCACACCAAAGTCGTTTTTGTTATTCCACATGAGAAGCACTGCATTTGGAAATAAGTGATCATTATTGTCACATCACCATTGGAAAAGGAGTTGTTTGAACACTTTTATATATTGATGCACTTTATGTGACGGATTGCTTAGTATTTTGCACTTTACATGTGTATTTTTGTATGCACTGTATGTCTGTGGCGGAAGACTAAGTCCCAGGAAGACTTCAACCAATATAAATCTGCCCTCCTAAAATACTATTCCTGCCTCCATACTGCCAAACAGAACCGCTCATTAACACATTATCATCCAGTCCCCGTCAACTCTTCTCTATCTTTAACACTCTACTCTGTCCTTCAGTGCCTCCACCCTCTAACTCATTCACTGCCCAGGAGATCGCCAATCACTTCAAAAATAAGATTGATACAATTCGTGAGGGGATCTCCAGTGTGCAGAAATCTCCCCCACTCAACACCCCATGTTCACAGGTACAATCATTGCTTCCCTTATTCAACCCTGCTAGTATTAACGAGGTTGCTAAAAAAAATTCTAACGCCCACCTAACGACCTGCCCTCTGGATCCTGCTCCCTCGCAAATGCTACGCTCACCATCTGACTCTATTCTACACTCTCTAACTCACATTTTCAATCTCTCCATCTCTTCTGGCATCTTCACCCAACTCTCTAAAACATGTGCTAGTCACCCCTATCCTTAAAAAGCCTTCACTGGACCCCACCAATCTTAACAACAAATGCCCCATCTCTTTACTCTCCTTCTCCTTGAAAGACTGGTCTACAACCGACTGAGTGACCATCTGACTATGACCAAACTTCTTGATCCCCTTCAGTCCAGATTTCGCCCTCAACACTCCATGAAAACTGCTCTCCTTAAATTCACCAACGACCTACTAACCTTCTGCAAAAATGAACATATTCAGCTTCATAGGTGACATTGTCACCTAGAGGTAGTTTTTGGCTCCCTCTCATTAGGATTTTAGAGAGCAAGGAGAGCCTGGAGGAGACAGTGCCCTGGTACATTCTATACCCGGGCACTCTCCATGCCTACTGTTATTTGAGCACTAAAGCCGCGTACACACGATCTGTTTTACCGATGAAAACAGTCCGATGGATTTTTTTCATCGGACAAACCGATCATGTGTGGGCCCCATTGGTCTTTTTTCCATCGGTGTCAAAAAATAGAACATGTTTTACATTTTTCCGATAGATAAAAAGCCGATAGCAAATTCCGATCGTCTATGGGCAAGTCCATCAGTTAAAAAACCCACGCATTGAACTTCATTTTTCTCGGCTCATCGGAGTGTTTTACGTCACAGCGTTTGGAACGGTCGGTTTTTTGACTGATGGTGTGTAGGCAAGACTGATGGAAGTCAGCTTCATCGGTTTTCCGATGGAAATATCCATCGGTTTAAAAACCATAGGAAATCCGATCGTGTGTACAGGGCTTTAGACGACTGCCCTATGCCTAAATATTGCTTGCTATTACAGCTGGCATGCTTTTTTTTTACATCTTTTTTATTTTACTGTGTTTTTCTCCAAAGCAAAACTAAAATTGCCGTGTGCAACACCCAAAAAATGTTTACTATTTACCAGTTATAGTGCAAAAATGATTAAAAAGCCTGTAGCCATAAAGAGCAAGATTTATAAATATGTGTGTGACAGGTACAGTTACTAAGAGGAATACATGAAGCAAGCTGTATAGGTGTTTTAAGTTACCAGAAAGAACAGTTTATTTCATTTCTGAGGCTCGCAAATCAGGAATTTGACATGATTGCTTATACACACTATTTGAAAAATGCACAGTCATGTTTGTAAATCAATCAACAAGTGTTGCAAGGTTAATTAGGGACTTACATATCTCCACAATCTACAAACTGCAAAAGTGCTGAAATTTCAAGGTTAGAGGAAAAAAACTTGGCTAAGGATACTTTAGCATGAGACAGTTAAACATTATGTATTCCATCAATAAAACATCATCCAGCTTCTCTGTGTCTTTGTGCTCAAGACCTGTAGGGCAAAACCAGGAAAAACAACATCCAACCTGTTTTACAGAAAAGCTGGCTTATATATTTTGTCTTTTTCTGGACTGTGTTACGTGTCTCTATTTGTCAAGTAGAGTAATTTGATTTTGATTTGATTTTAATTATTGTTGTTATTCGTATCATTATTACAAGTGGCATTCTAGGGCAAAGACCCTCAGTCTTGAGTTAAAATCTCTGATTTGAATTGTAGTTCCGCCTTCTGGTGTATTCAGATATTACAGTTCTTCCGTTACCAGAGCTGCTCTGCAAGAACCATTACATCTACATGGATGGACTTTAGTCTGTTGACAATTACAAGAAAAGGTGTGATGGGCTCATCTTTTTTTACAAAGGGGCTGCTGGATGCGGATGGTTGGGGGTAGCCTCTGTACTCCTGAAGGATTTGTCCACTTAAAATCTATATTTGTTTTAGGTGGATTGGTAGAGGGTCTTCAACGATTAGATCACCTTGCATTTTTACTCTGTTCTTGCTTATCTTGGAATTGTATTTGTGCTGTGTCCTGAAATGTATTGTCCTTGTGTTGTATTCACCATATTAAAAAAGAAAAAAAACATCCAATAGATGGAGTGCATCATACTTGCAATGTGCATGGAAAACATACAAAATTGGGAACTCAAGGATAGATGCAGTATATTGTCAAAAGTGAACCTGTCACTTTAACAAAATACCAAACACATTCTCTCATACTTGGCCAGTAATGCTGATTCTGATTGCATAATAAATTAGCCAAAGTGAAAATGAACATACACTATATTGTCAATAGTATTGGGACGCCTGCCTTTACTGCCCAAGAACTTGAATGGCATTCCAGTCTTAGTCCGTAGGGTTCAATATTGAGTTGGCCCACCCTTTGCAGCTATAACAGCTTCAACTCTTCTGGTAAGGTTGTCCACAAGGTTTAGGAGTGTGTCTATGGGAATGTTTGACCATTCTTCCAAAAGCGCATTTGTGAGATCAGGCAGTGATGTTGGACGAGAAATCGAATTCATCCGAAAGGTGTTCTATCAGGTCGAGGTCAGGACTCTGTGCAGGCCAGTCAACCCAATATTGAACCCTACGGACTAAGACTGGGATGCCATTAAAGTTCATGTGTGTGTAAAGGCAAGCGTCCCAATACTTTTGACAATATAGTGTATTTTACAAATTATGTCCTGGGGTGAGGTAATCAACTGTTAAGTAGTTTTTATACCAAAATATATGCTAAAATGTAGGTGTTGGCAGGACCGAATCTTTTAAATAGTTGTATATTCACAGTGGGTACGTAAAGTATTCAGACCCCCTTAAATTCTTCACTCTTTGTTATATTGCAGCCATTTGCTAAAATAATTTAAGTTCATTTTTTTTCCTCATTAATGTACACACAGCACCTCATATTGACAGAAAAACACAGAATTGTTGACATTTTTGCAGATTTATTAAAAAAGAAAAACTGAAATATCACATGGTCCTAAGTAATCAGACCCTTTGCTCAGTATTTAGTAGAAGCACCCTTTTGATCTAATACAGCCATGAGTCTTTTTGGGAAAGATGCAACAAGTTTTTCACACCTGGATTTGGGGATCCTCTGCCATTCCTCCTTGCAGATCATCTCCAGTTCTGTCAGGTTGGATGGTAAACGTTGGCGGACAGCCATTTTTAAGTCTCTCCAGAGATGCTCAATTGGGTTTAAGTCAGGGCTCTGGCTGGGCTATTTAAGAACAGTCACAGAGTTGTTGTGAAGCCACTCCTTCGTTATTTTAGCTGTGTGCTTAGGGTCATTGTCTTGTTGGAAGGCAAACCTTCGGCCCAGTCTGAGGTCCTTAGCACTCTGGAGAAGGTTTTCATCCAGGATATCCCTGTACTTGGCCGCATTCATTTTTCCCTCAATTGCAACCAGTCGTCCTGTCCCTGCAGCTGAAAAACACCCCCACAGCCTGATGCTGCCACCACCATGCTTCACTGTTGGGACTGTATTGGACAGGTGATGAGCAGTGCCTGGTTTTCTCCACACATACCGCTTAGAATTAAGGCCAAAAAGTTCTATCATGGTCTCATCAGACCAGGGAATCTTATTTCTCACCATCTTGGAGTCCTTCAGGTGTTTTTTAGCAAACTCCATGAGGGGCTTTCATGTGTCTTGCACTGAGGAGAGGCTTCCGTCGGGGCCACTCCGCCATGAAGCCCTGACTGGTGGAGGGCTGCAGTGCTGGTTGACTTTCTACAACTTTCTCCCATCTCCCGACTGCATCTCTGGAGCTCAGCCACAGTGATCCTTGGGTTCTTCTTTACCTCTCTCACCAAGGCTCTTCTCCCCCGATAGCTCAGTTTGGCTAGACGGCCAGCTCTAGGAAGGGTTCTGGTCATCCCAAACGTCTTCCATTTAAGGATTATGGAGGCCACTGTGCTCTTAGGAACCTTAAGTGCAGCAGAATTTTTTTGTAACCTTGGCCAGATCTGTGCCTTGCCACAATTCTGTCTCTGAGCTCTTCAGGCAGTTCCTTTGACCTCATGATTCTCATTTACTCTGACATGCACTGTGAGCTGTAAGGACTTATATAGACAGGTGTGTGGCTTTCCTAATCAAGTCCAATCAGTATAATCAAACACAGCTGGACTCAAATGAAGGTGTAGAACCATCTCAAGGATGATCAGAAGAAATGGACAGCACCTGAGTTAAATATATGAGTGTCACAGCAAAGGGTCTAAATCAGGGATATGCAATTAGCGGACCTCCAGCTGTTGCCAAACTACAAGTCCCATGAGGCATACCGAGACTCTGACAGCAGCAAGCATGACACCCAGAGGCAGAGGCATGATGGGACTTGTAGTTTTGCAACAGCTGGAGGTCCGCTAATTGCATATCCATGGTCTAAATACTTAGGACCATGTGATATTTCAGTTTTTCTTTTTTAATAAATCTGCAAAAATTTCAACAATTCTGTGTTTTTCTGTCAATATGGGGTGCTGTGTGTACATTAATGAGGAAAAAAATTAACTTAAAGGAGTTTAGCAAATGGCTGCAATATAACAAAGAGTGTAAAATTTAAGGGGATCTGAATACTTTCCGTACCCACTGTATATATTTGGCAACTTTAGGAAAGTTTTAAATCCATTAGTCACGTTGTCAGTTTGGAATAAATAATATTATATTTAAGATTAGATAAACCCTCTATTTGGCAGCCAGTTCGGTAGAGTTTGTTCAAATTAATAGTGAAAAATCTATTTATCTACAGTAGGTATTTTTGAGTGCCGAGCCTAAGAGTTATACAGTGTCACATTTTAGAATTGTAAACTGATTAGATGGTCCTTTCCTATTTGTAAAATATATTTGTTGAGGAAGTCGTGTGCTGCTTTCTCTTGCATTTAGATTAGATTTTTTATGAAGGCTGTTTTATGACATGCATATGTTGATTCTCATAAAGCAAACCCAGCTGTCTGAAACACACTGAGGCTTCAGGAAAAATTGAGGCGCAATGTACTGCAAGGTACTGTCTCTCACTCTCACTCATATATATTTTAGATATATAGCAGTAGTACATTTTTGTACCATGTTAGCCAAAAGAGATTATGTGAAAGAGATATATGGAGAGAATGAGAACTTTATGACAACAGGTAGCTTCATGTGTCCATTCGGGAGTTTATGTTGCATTGTAGAAAGTCATTCTATTTCTTAATAAATTTTTACGCTATTACTTTGTGCTGACACTTTTTTCACAGCCGTTTAAAAAGAACATTGAACCATTCATGTCAGCTGATATGAAAATACTTTATCTGTCAAGATGCCAGCTTTTGGAAAGGTAAAAGGTGTACATAGAGGCAGCTACTGTATACCTCTGTAACACATAAATCGAATACACACAGGTCGAATTTTAAGAGAAATTTGCCGGTTCAGAAAAACCATCCAACATTTGGCCCGTGTGTATGTCGGCCCGCTGGGGTGAATGGAAAAAAAAATCTATAGTATTTACCAGGCTTTAGTCACGTAGACATGTGCACTGATGAAAAATTTGTTTGTTTTCATTTTCATTTCATTGTTTTTTGTTTTTTCAGGTAATTTGTTATGATCAAAATTTGTTTTATTCGAATAAATTCATAACTTCTGATTTTTTTTTTCTTTTGGGATAGAGTAAGGGAAAGTTATAACTCATGTACGTTTTATTTTTGGTATCTTTGTCCCTTTGGGGAGATTAACTTCACTTCCTGTCCCAAAGCCGATACAGGAAGTTAGAGGAAATCCCTGCAAATTAAGGGAATCTCTTGGGGACCCCCAGGTAACCAGAACTAGTGTCCCCATTGGAAGATTTCTCCTTTATTACTTTTCTGGGGACAGCCCAAAATTTAGGATTTTCTTTTACTTTCCCTTTCAATAATAATGATAAACGGGGCAAATAGAGAGGGGGAACTCCCTAACAGGGACACAGACAGCAATAAAAACTGTCAGGTGTTCGAATCAACTCTCCCCTCTATGCAGAACTAAAAAAAAAAAGTTTTGCCTTTAGTTACACTTTAAAGCTAACAGTTCACTTCAACTACACTTAATGGTTATAGTCTCACTAGAATGAAAATTAAAAAGCAGAAAATGCTTCTCTTACTCTTTTCTGTGCCTAGACATGTGATCACATAATCCCTGCTGACAAGTAGGACTGGTAAGTCTGATCTTCGGCAGAGATCACACACAGGCTTTTGGTCATATGACCACCATAGAAGTGAATCTAGTGCTGTACTTTCTTAAAGCGGAGCTCCGCCAAATTTTTTTTTATTAAAAGCCAGCAGCTACAAATACTGCAGCTGCTGACTTTTAATATTAGGACACTTACCTGTCCTGGAGTCCAGCGACGTCAGCAGCAGAAGACGAGCAATCGCTCGTCACTCTGCTGCCCCCACCGCCATCCTCGGTAAGGGAACCAGGAAGTGAAGCCTTGCGGCTTCACTGCCGGTTCCCTACGGCGCATGCGCAAGACGCGCTGCGCCCTTCTCACTGGTCCCCATTGTGTTCTGGGAGCCGAGTGTTTCCCAGAACACAACGGGTATTCTGCGGGAACTGACGTACTACCTGCAGAATACCCAAAGAGAGGACTCCCGGAAGTGGGTGCAAATACCTGTCTTAGACAGGTATCTGCACCCCCCTCCCCCCTGAAAGGTGTCAATTGTGACACCGGAGGGGGGGAGGGTTCCGATGAGCGGAAGTTCCACTTTAGGGTGGAGCTTCGCTTTAAGAACAGAAACTTATTTCAGTAGTACACTTTATCCATTAAAGCAAGAATGTTATCTAGCAATTAAGTTGAGTGTAGGACTGTTTTGGCATACTTTTGGGTAGCATTGATAAGCTTGTTTAAAAAAGATGCTTTATCATTTTGCTTGGCATTAGAGAGATGGTAAGCATTAATCATTTATAAAACAAATACTTTTTCAAGACGATGTCCCTTATTTTTATGATTGAATAGCTTACGGATGGATAGATGGACCATCATCTGTGAAGAGCTTAAAAATGATGAGAACACCGACAGTCGGGAACTGGGTGTACTGACTTGAGAAATAACACGGACTTGTGTCTAAGACAGCTAATTAAGCCATGTATTAAGTATATTAGAAAGGCATGACTGACAATGTATCTTCCTGTTAATAGACTCTAGACATTGTCAGAACAATTTCCATTCTGCTGTGTTAACCACTTAACGACTGCTCACTGTACATATACGTCGGCACAATGGCACCGACAGGCACAATCACGTACAGTGTACGTGATTGCCTTTGTACAGTTGGGGGGTCCAATCGGACCCCCCTTCTGTACAGTGAGCGATCGGAATTTGTCTGGGAGCGTTCCGAGATGGGGGGGCGGCCATTCGATTCCGGCCACCCGCCCGCGATCGCTCCCGGCGAATGGAAATGCCCCCTCTGTCTGTGTAATGTACACACAGGCAGAGGAAGCAGGAGGAAGTGATGTCATCTCTTGTGCGGCGCTCACATATACCGAGCGCCGTACAAGAGAAGACATCAAGGTTAGTGCACAAACACTACACTAACACCAGCACACATAGGCACATAAATCGCCCCCCCAGGCCCCCCCAGATCACCCCCCAGCCCCCAGTCACAGTGTCACTGATTGCAGTGACCATTTATTTACTGATCACTGCAATCAGTGACATTTGTGACTGTAAAAGTGTCACTATAGTTTAGTTTTAGGTCCAGTGTAGCCCCCTAACCCCCCCTAATAAAGGTTTAACCCCTTGATCACCCCCCAGATAACCCTTTCACCCCCTAGCACCGCCGTCGCTAAGCGATAATTTTTCTGATCGCTGTCTTAGCGTCGGTGATGCAGATCGGTAGCCAGTAATTTTTTTTAGGTTTGCCGCAGGTTTTTATAGCGTCAGGTACCCCCATAAATTATCTAATAAAGGTTTAACCCCCTTGATCGCCCCCCAGGTAACCCTTTCACCCCCTATCACCACTGTCGCTAAGCGATCATTTTTCTGATCGCTGTCTTAGCGTCGGTGATGCAGATCGGTAGCCAGTATTTTTTTTTTAGGTTCGCCGCAGGTTTTTATAGCGTCAGGTACCCCCATAAATTATCTAATAAAGGTTTAACCCCCTTGATCGCCCCCCAGGTAACCCTTTCACCCCTATCACCACTGTCGCTAAGCGATCATTTTTCTGATCGCTGTCTTAGCGTCGGTGATGCAGATCAGTAGCCAGTAATTTTTTTTAGGTTCGCCGCAGGTTTTTATAGCGTCAGGTACCCCCATAAATTATCTAATAAAGGTTTAACCCCCTTGATCGCCCCCCAGGTAACCCTTTCACCCCCTATCACCACTGTCGCTAAGCGATCATTTTTCTGATCGCTGTCTTATTGTCGGTGAAGCAGATCGGTAGCCAGTAATTTATTTTTAGGTTCGCCGCAGGTTTTTATAGCGTCAGGTACCCCCATAAATTATCTAATAAAGGTTTAACCCCCTTGATCGCCCCCCAGGTAACCCTTTCACCCCCTATCACCACTGTCGCTAAGCGATCATTTTTCTGATCGCTGTCTTAGCGTCGGTGATGCAGATCGGTAGCCAGTCATTTTTTTTAGGTTCGCCGCAGGTTTTTATAGCGTCAGGTACCCCCCATATATTATCTAATAAAGGTTTTAACCCCCTAATTGCCCCTAGTTAACCCTTTCACCAGTGATCATCATATAAGTATTACGGGTGACGCTGGTTAGTTAGTTTGCTTTTTATAGTGTCAGGGCACCCGCCGTATATAACCCAATAAAGGTTTAACCCCCTGATCGCCCGGCGGGTGATATCAATTAGGTTTTAGCGTCAGAGAGGGTCTGCGTCACACCCCAGGCAGCGTCCGGTTAGTGCCAGTAACGCTAACACCCACGCGTGAAGCATACACCCTCCTTAGTGGTATAGTATCTGAACAGATCAATATCTGATCTGATCAGATCTATACTAGCGTCCCCAGCAGTTTAGGGTTCCCAAAAACGCAGTGTTAGTGGGATCAGCCCAGATACCTGCTAGCACCTGCGTTTTGCCCCTCCGTCCAGCCCAGGCCACCCAAGTGCAGTATCGATCGATCACTGTCACTTGCAAAACACAACACACATAACTGCAGCGTTCGCAGAGACAGGCCTGATCCCTGCGACTCCAGTGCTGTAGGAGGTGATTTCACCACCACAGTTAAAAAAAAAAGCAAATATGCCGAAGCATTGGGGCAGCAGGGGCGGAGGAGCGATTTTGCTCCTAATGCCGCGTACATACCGTCGAAATTCCGACGGAGGCTTGCCCGTGGAAAAGTCCGACCATGTGTGTGCGGCATAACTTTTTTGCGGGAGGATGCCCCCATGCTTCGGCATATATAAATGGTGCATGTATGCCCATCATTAGAAGTGGGTGGATGAAGGGCGGTATTCTAATGGTGGGCATACCTACCCGATCAATCTCTTTTTTCATTCAGCCAACTGGCTGCATGAAAAAAAAAAGATTACAATACATGTCCAACAAGGACCAGCAACGTACTGGTATGTTGCTGGACTTTGAATGGTTATACCAGATTGATGCCTGCGGGTTTAGGTATCATCTTGGTATCATTCTTTTCAGCCAGCGGCCGGCTTTCATGTAAAAGCAATCCTAGTGGCTAATTAGCCTCTGGACTGCTTTTACAAGCAGTGGGAGGGACTGTCCCCCCCCGGATATGAAAAGCGCCATTGGGAAATTGGGAAAGCATTTTATCACACCGATCTTGGTGTGGTCAGATGCTTTGAGGGCAGAGGAAAGATCTAGGGTCTAGACCCCAGTTTTTTTTTTTTAAAAAGAGTACCTGTCACTACTTATTGCTATCATAGGGGATATATACATTCCCTGAGATAACAATAAAAATGATTAAAAAAAAAAATATGGAAGGAACAATTTAAAAATGAAATAAAAAAGCAAAATTAATAATAAAAAATAAAAAAAAGCACCCCTGTCCTGCCCTGCTCTTGCCCAATGGCGAACGCAAGCGTCGGTCTGGCGTCATATGTAAACAGCAATTGCACCATGCATGTGAGGTATCACCGCGAAGGTCAGATCGAGGGCAGTCATTTTAGTAGTAGACCTCCTCTGTAAATCTAACGGGGTAACCTGTAAAGGCTTTTAAAAATGTATGTAGTTTGTCGCCAATGCGCGTTTGTGCGAAATTTTAAAGCATGTCGTGTTTGGTATCTATGTACTCGGCCTAAGATCATCTTTTTTATTTCATCAAACATTTGGGCAATATAGTGTGTTTTAGTGCATTAAAATTAAAAAAAGTGTATTTTTTCCCCAAAAAATGCGTTTGAAAAATCGCTGCGCAAATACTGTGTAGAAAAAAAATGCAACACCCACCATTTTATTCTGTAGGGCCTTTGCTTTAAAAATATATATAATGTTTGGGGGTTCAACATAATTTTCTTGCAAAAAAAAAAATGTTTTCATGTAAACAAAAAGTGTCAAAAAGGGCTTTGTCTTCAAGTGGTTAGAAGAGTGGATGTAAGCTTCCTAATGTTGTGTATAAAATGCCAGAACAGTTCAAAACCCCCCCAAATGACCCCATTTTGGAAAGTAGACACCCCAAGCTATATACTGAGAGGCATGTCGAGTCCATGGAATATTTTATATGTTGACACAAGTTGCGGAAAAAATACAATTTTTTTTTTTTTTTTGCACAAAGTTGTCACTAAATGATATATTGCTCAAACATGCCATGGGCATATGTGGAATTACACCCCAAAATACATTCTGTTGCTTCTCCTGAGTACGGGGATACCACATGTGTGAGACTTTTTGGGAGCCTAGCCGCGTACGGAACCCCAAAAACCAATCACCGCCTTCAGGCTTTCTAAGGGTGTAAATTTTTGATTTCACTTCTCACTGCCTATCACAGTTTCGGAGGCCATGGAATGCCCAGATGGCACAAAACCCCCCCAAATGACCCCATTTTGGAAAGTAGACACCCCAAGCTATTTGCTGAGAGGTATTGTGAGTATTTTGCAGATCTCGCTTTTTGTCACAAAGTTTTGAAAATTGAAAAAAATAAACATTTTCTTTCTTCATTTTCAAAAACAAATGAGAGCTGTAAAATACTCACCATGCCTCTCAGCAAACAGCTTGGGGTGTCTACTTTCTAAAATGGGATCATTTGGGGGGGTTTTGTGCTATTTTGGCATTTTATGGCCTTCAAAACTGTGATAGGTAGTGAGGAGTGAAATCAAAAATTTGCGCCCTTAGAAATCCTGAAGGCGGTGCTTGGTTTCCGGGGTCCCGTACGTGGCTAGGCTCCTAAAAAGTCCCACACATGTGGTATCCCCGTACTCAGGAGAAGCAGCAGAATGTATTTTGGGGTGCAATTGCACATATAACCATGGCATGTGTGAGCAATATATCATTTAGTGACAACTTTTTGTAATTTTTTTTAATTTTTTTGTCATTATTCAATCACTTTGGACAAAAAAAAAAATATTCAATGGGCTCAACATGCCTCTCAGCAATTTCCTTGGGGTGTCTACTTTCCAAAATGGGGTCATTTGGGGGGGTTTTGTACTGCCCTGCCATTTTAGCACCTCAAGAAATGAGATAGGCAGTCATAAATTTAAAGCTGTGTAAATTCCAGAAAATGTACCCTAGTTTGTAAACGCTATAACTTTTGCGCAAACCGATAAATATACGCTTATTGACATTTTTTTTACTAAAGACATGTGGCTGAATACATTTTGGCCTAAATGTATGACTAAAGTTGAGTTTATTCGATTTTTCTTATAACAAAAAGTAGAAAATATCATTTTTTTTCAAAATTTTCGGTCTTTTTCCGTTTATATCGCAAAAAAAAAAAATCGCAGAGGCAATCAAATACCATTAAAAGAAAGCTCTATTTGTGGGAAGAAAAGGACGCAAATTTCGTTTCGGTACAACATTGCATGTCCGCACAATTTACAGTTAAAGCAGCGCAGTGCAAAATTCTGAAATCACCTTTGGTCCTTTAGCTACCAAATGTTCCGGGGCTTAAGTGGTTAAAATTGTATTTTCCCCTGTCTACACTTTAACAATTTTTTGACACTTTTTAATTGGGGTGTTCCTCCTAGTTCTTGCTTAGTTCAACTTTTCTTAATGTACTGTATTCAATTAATACTTAATCAATTTAACTGTTCCTATTTTTTTTTTTTATCATTTACCATTACGACTTCTTAAAATGGTTCTCATTTGAGTCATTTGTTTCTGTCTGTAGTATTACCATTATTGTTTTTCTGTGTAACCATTAGTTTATTAGCACAATTGTTTACTTCCATTCTAAGAATATTCGTTTTATTCCCAACATTGTGACAGTAAGGTAAAATATTAAATCAGGTAATACACACTAATTTCCATTCTGGTTGTCGTCATGACAACTTAACATTTTGACAAGTTATTGAGGCAGGCATAGGTGTTGCAACGCACATAATTTTCCTGACATGAATTTTTATGAAATCAGGTAAGAGCGGATTCAAGATATGTACATTTTTATTACTTGTCCATATCCCAGAGAGCTCAGGATTTAAGGTATCTGTTGGAGTGGCAGGTAATTAATGAAAAAGTTGATTATTTTATTTCACTATGAAATATGTACAGTATATACAGAACTTACTTTTCTATTAAATTAATGAATAAGCCCTAAAGTTTAGGTATTAAAGCCATTGTTTTTTTCTGCTTGTCTGCCATGACCCTTTCTCTATTTGGCCATACAAGTGTGGCCTTGATGAGGTCCTGTATTCTTGCCATACAGGAGTCGAGACCTGCTTGCAGCCACAACTTACTCTCTCAGCTGTCAGAATGTTATCACAATTCAGTGGGCTGATTCCTAGAAGAGAAGCAGCTATAAAGGGATATATAGAATATGTATACAGTGTCTTGAAAAAGTATTCATAACCCTTGAAATTTTCCACATTTTGTCATGTTACAACCAAAAACTTTATGTATTTTATTGGGATTTTATGTGAAAGACTAACACAAAGTATCACATAATTGTGAAGTGGAAGGAAAATGATAAATGGTTTTCACAATTTTTTACAAATAAATATCTGGAAAGTGTGACGTGTATTTGTATTCAGCTCTCTTTACTCTGATACCCCTAACTAAAATCTAGTGGAACCAATTGCCTTCAAAAGTCACCTAATTAGTAAATAGAGTCCACCTGTGTGTAATTTAATCTGTGTATAAATACAGCTGTTCAATACAGCTGTTCTGTGAAGCCCTCAGAGGTTTGTTAAAGAACCTTAGTGAACAAACAACATCATGAAGGCCAAGGAGCACATCAGACAGGTCAGGGATAAAGTTGTTTAGAAGTTTAAAGCAGGATTAGGTTATAAACAAAATATCCCAAGCTTTGAACATCTCACGGAGCACTGTTCAATCCTTCATCCAAAAATGGAAAGAGTATGGCACAATTGCAAACCTACCAAGACATGGCCATTCACCTAAACTAACAGGCCAGACAAGGAGAGCATTAATCAGAGAAGCAGCCAAGAGGCCCATGGTAACTCTGGAGGACCTGCAGAGATCCACAGCTCATTGGGAAAATCTGTCCACAGGACAACTATTAGTCGTGCACTCGACAAATCTGGTCTTTATGGAATAGTGGAGAAGAAAGCTATTGTTGAATGAAAGCCATAAGAAGTCTTGTTTGCAGTTTGCAAGAAGCCATTTTGGGGACACAGAAAACATGTGGAAGAAGGTGGTCTGGTCAGATGAGACCAAAATGGAACTTTTTGGCCTAAATGCAAAACGCTATGTGTGGCAGAAAACGAACACTGCACATCACCCTGAACACACCATCCCCACCGTAAACCATGGTGGTGGCAGCATCATGTTGTGCGGATGCTTTTCTTCAGTAGGCACAGGGAAGCTGGTCAGAGTTGATGGGACGATGGATAGAGCCAAATACAGGGCAATCTTATGCTGCGTACACACGATCGAAATTCCGCTCAAGCTTGGCTTGCATACACACGGTCACACAAAAGTTCTCCAAACTTTCAACCGTCAAGAATGTGGTGGCGTACAACACTACGACGAGCCGAGAAAATTAAGTTCAATGCTTCCGAGCATTCGTCAAATTGTTTCCGAGCATGCGTCAGAATTTTGCACATCGGAATTGCTACAGACGATCGGAATTTCCGATCTGAACTTTTTCCGTCGGAAAATTTGAGAACCAGCTCTCAAATTTTTGCTGGCAGAAATTCCAACAGGAAAAGTCCGATGGAGCCTACACACAATCGGAATTTCCGACCAAAAGCTCACATCAGACTTTTCTTGTCGGAAAATCCGACTATGTGTACGGGGCATAAGAAGAAAACCTGTTAGAGTCTGCGAAAGACTTGAGACTGGGGCGGAGGTTCACCTTCCAGCAGGACAACGACCCTAAACATACAGCCAGAGCTACAATGGAATGGTTTAGATCAAAGCATATTAATTTGTTAGAATGGCCCAGTCAAAGCCCAGACTGGAGTCCATTTAAAGATCTGTGGCAAGACTTGAAAATTGCTGTTCACAGACACTCTCTGTTCAATCTGACAGAGCTTGAGCTATTTTGAAAACCAGAATGGGCAAAAATGTCACTCTCTAGATGTGCAAAGCTGGTAGAGACATCCCCAAAAAGACTTGCAGCTGTAATTGCAGCGAAAGGTGGTTCTACAAAGTATTGACTCAGGGGGGCTAAATACAAATGCACGCCACACTTTCAGATATCTATTTGAAAAAAATGTTGAAAACCATTTATCATTTTCCTTCCACTTCACAATTATTCACAATTCACAATTGGGTCTATCACATAAAATCTCCATAAAATATAGTTAAGTTTTTGGTTGTAACATGACAAAATGTGGAACATTTCAAGGGGTATGAATACTTTTTCAAGGCACTGTATCTCTGTCCAGCTCAATGTTACTAAAGCTTATGCAAACCAGAGAGCTTCTATTTCAGGACAATGCATGTACATTTTTATTAAATCTGTATATAGTTTCCCAATATTGATGCACAAAACTGCAGCAGTATTATCAGCATTCAGAAGGAAATAAAGGAGAAAAGACAGTGAGGCCTCGTACACACGACCGATTTTCTCGGCAAGAACCAGCAAGAAACTTGCTGGCAGAGAGGTCTTGCCGAGTAAATCGGTCGTGTGTACGCTGCTATCGGGTTTCTCGTCGAGAAAACCGACAAGAAACCTCGACGAGAAAATAGAGAACCTGCTCTCTATTTTCTCGTTGAGATTCTCCTCGGCATGTTTCTCGACGAGAAAAGTGAGTGTGTGTACACTTACCTGTCCTCCCGGAAGCCCGCGCATGTTCGAAATGAATTCGACGCATGCGCGGTAGCTTCCTAGGCATACGTAGGGTAGACCAAGATGGCGGCGACGGCATGGAATGTGACGAGCGCATGCTCGACGTAGTCTATGACGTCACCGCGTACACTCCTTTCAAAGAACCGCGGGTTCTTTGAAACGAGCGTGTGTACACTCGGCCGGGACAAGTTTCTTGTCCAAGAATCTCGTCGAAAAAAACGACATGTTTTTTTCAACGAGAATCTCGGCCGTGTGTACGAGGCCTGAGAGAAGGAGCACATTATATAAGTGAATCACAACGTGAATGTAGATGAAAATATATTGTGGGCAGATTGGGGATCTGCCTCTCCATTTAATTAGATCAAGTGCTCAAGGTTGCTGCAGCACTTTTTTAAGCTCTGTGTGCATGAGGCCTAGAGGCGAGAGGGAGGCTTTTTATTGTACCCACCCATTGACACCAATAAATTGGGGGACTGTTTTTTATTGTAGAACATGATTGATTTAGATGATACCCTCCACTCTACTTGTGGATACAAGTGTGGTTCTTGGGTCCTTTTAATTTGGACACCACTAATCTATACCCCTATTTGGGGTGAACTAAACTCATCTTTAATAACTTCAGTCTCAAAGGTGTAACAGTTGTAAGTTAAAGCTAATTTACTATCTGTAACTCCTGGTTATTTAATTTTTTTCTGAAGATTCATTTTTTCTAAACAAATAGAGATCTAAGTAAGTCGTTAGAATTTCATAAGCCAGTGACAATTTCTCAGTTGATTTTTGCAACCTTAAAAACAAACTGCTTACATCATTGATTTTCATGCCTGTACTTACGTTCCAGTAGCAGTGCCCCTTTTTTGAATTTCCTCTTAGGAGCACATGGATTATTCACAGGGATAAAATAAGTATGTGGATTTCAGTGAGCTTCTGGAAGCAAATCCATAAACTATGTTGGTGAGGCCTAAGAACAAGTTTAAGAACCTCTGGCCAACACTGACAACAAGATTATACGTATCAGTAACAAGTATTATTATAAGGAATGGTGCATTGCAAAGAAGCTTTTATGAACTTAAATGACGGCTGTATACTTTATTTTGCTTTAGTGGTTTTGTTAAGCAGCCTGTATGCAAAATGTGGTGATTTATTAGTGAATATTTTATGTGTGCTGTAATTTAAACATATTCATGAAAATGAATATATTTTATATTTTAAAGTGAAATTACAGTACAGGCTAGATCTAACTAAGCTTAAAACATCTCCCACCCATTTCAAACTTCTATACTAACTACCCTGAAAAAGAAAGATGCCTATACTTACCTATTCGCAGGTGGCTCTGGTTTAGTCACGTGATCTCCCAGCGGCCGGCTTCAAGGGAGAGAAGTGCTGACGATGGATGGAATGCCTCACCCACATGCTTCTTGGGAGGCATTCAGCTGTCCCTCCTCTCCCCTGAAGCCGGCTGACAGTCACATGACCGGACTGGAGCGCCCTGATGATAGGTAAGTATGTGCATCTTCTGTCTACAGGGTAGTTAGAATAGGGCTGGGAAAAAAATCGATTTTAATCTTGAATCGAGTTTTGAGCTCAAATCGATTCAGTTTTGAAGAAAATCGTTTTTTTTAGATTTTTTTTTTTTGAAAAAAAAATAAAAAAATAAAAATTTTTTATTTTTTTTTCCTTCCCTTCAAAGTTTCCGTAGCAGGACTGCAGGGGGCGTATCCGGAATGGCACTGGGCAGCGTTACCCCAATTACATCTACTCGCTGCAGCCGCCGTCTGCCTACCTGATCAGCGTGTCATGCAGACAGACGGCGGCCATTGCAGTGTTCAAAAGCCGCGCCTCCCGAGTTCTCGTCGTCTGTGATAGGCGGAACACTCAATTTCACAGCAGGCAGTATTCAGCCTATCACGGACATCCTCTCATCCTTGTCTGTGTTATGAGGATGACCATGATAGGCGGAACACTGAATGCTGGGAAATTGAGTGTTCCGCCTATCACAGACGAGAAGGAGGCGCGGCTTTTGAATACTGGAATGGCCACCGGTGTAGCAGTAAAATCCGTATACCATGAAAATCTGCATCAGGTACGGGCACAGTGAGACACGGGCACAGTGAGGCACGGGCACAGTGAGGCACGGGCACAGTGAGGCACGGGCACAGTGATAACTAAGAGTAACCTCAGGATTTTTTGTTGTTTTATTAGCTAAATCCAAATACAGTATTAATAATTTGGATGCTTAACAATCTTTGTTGCACACTGCAAAAAACAACAAAAGGTCACAAGCGCTAAATTGGTGGATAAAGAAAAAAATATAATGGATAATAATAAGAAAAAAATCCCAAATATTTTGGGAAGTACAAAGTATCCAAAAGGGGGAAAAAACAGGATCCAGCGCAGCAAGAAAAAATCTGTACCCAGAAGTACAAAATACACAACATGCACACAATATAATCCAGCGCTCATGGAACATACATTATTAACTATTGAAAACTCTTGAAGAATTAATAAAAAAGCTTAGTCCATTTATTAATCACAATAAAGAGAGGGATCCAATCCCAAATGTGCAGAGGACAAATGAATCTTAACTCTCCAGTTGCCAGTGGTGACAAACTTGTTAAACTTGCAGTGACATCCGTGGAGCAAGGAGGGGTTAAAAAAGTCAAAACAAAGCCTGTGGCATGATCTCCGTGTGAGCACAGTACCTTGAATGATGGACAACAGGCAGACCAGCGTGTGGAGGGCCCTCCAACCCAAAAGGATGCAGAGCCAGGATCGCAGCAAGGCTGGGACAGAAGGAATCACACACAGAGTTTCAAGAGTTTTCAATAGTTAATAATGTATGTTCCATGAGCGCTGGATTATATTGTGTGTTTGTTGCACACTGACTTTGCAGTTAGAGAAAGGGTTTGCCTTTGCAATTTTGTTTGTTGATGCACTTTAATTAATATAATAAAAAAAAAAAATCGAATCGAATCGTAAATCGAGTTTTTTATAAAAAAATCGCAGATTTTTTTTTGGGGGAAAATCGCCCAGCCCTATTAGGAGTGAGGATGTAGGTGGGAGCCATTTTAAGCTTAGTTAGATCTAGCCAGGAATTCCACTTTAAATATAATGTGGGCAAACATTTCTTCCTATCTGTTACTTGCAGTATACAGTATAGTATATTTACAGTGCTTTTTTTCCCATCTAACTGCTCATTCTGTCCACAAAAATAAATCCACCGGTATGGTGGCAACAGTCTTTTGTTTTGATGTCAAGAAATTTATAAATTAGAAATTATATATCTGATCGGCTTTCATATCCCATTATTGTGCACTGGTTCATAGAATAAACCTGGATATGGATAAGTACAGGCCATTTCCAGCACAGGCCATTATCCTTAACAGATCTCCCCTCTCAACTTACGGTACTTGATGCAGCAGCATTTGGGACTAAGGAAACTCCTCCCCTCGACTGTCATGTGATTGTAGCTGAGAGGGAGACACTCTGCTGAACTTGATGGGGAAAAGTGGCACTGTTGTGTGACTAGTGTACATCAGAGTGCAAAAAAAAAAAAAATGGTGGCTGCAACACCCCCTGAGTGTCGGCATTTGTGCGCCCTTTGTCTTTTGTAATTTTTTAGGAGGATCAGTTGAGATATTAACATTTCTTAAAAAAATGAGGATGATTTACTAAAGGAATTGAGAGTTTCCACTCAATAAATTGTGTGAAGATGCACTTAAATTGTCCAATCACGTGAGAAGAATATGCCAGTTTACTTTTTGTATCTGCACGTAACACATTTATTGTTCATTGTACATTTATTTATTCTCATTTGCTTTAATAAATCAGCTTCAATGGGTTGATTTGCTAAAAGAGTAGAAAATGTTCATGGAGGGCCCATTCACACAAGTCCGGTTTGCTGATGTGCATCTAATGCACACACCTAACATGTGTTGAATTAGGGCAGCCTGTCAATTTTATTGCATCACAATGGATCGAAAATTGTGCATGCTGCATATTCAACAGTGCATCGAAAGGTGGGCTGGGATTATGTGTTACAGCACCATTCAAAATTAATGGCACCATATCACCTGAATGAGCATAATGGCTTACCATGGGGCATAGATGTAAACATGCCCTTAAAGTGAATGTAAACGCTAACAAATATCTCTTCTTTTACTCCCTTATGGTTTGTTAAATATACCATTGAAAGCCTTTTATCATATCTGTTCGACAAGTGCAAAAAGAAACAGTTGTTAATAGAGGCAGAAATCGTGTGTGCTGATAAATTTCTGTGCTTTCTGCCTGCCTATGGACTTATCATATTAACATTGTTTCCTGCTATCTCCATGGACTACAAAACACTTCCTACTGTTATGAAGAAGACATGGAGGTGGTATGTATTCCTAATACACTCCCTTTCCTAGGTTGACAGTGTTGCTGGCTATGGTTGTCACCCCAGGACAGGGAGTGTGTTAATTGGCAGGTATGCCAGTTTAAAGTAAAGGAAAAAAATGTGCAAAAAGAAAACTAATGCAACCATCATATCTAGGGAAGGAAAAGCTTGCATACTATTAATATTTGTTCTTATGTTTAATTTAATAAGGTTCACTTGCTTTAGCATATAAAGTGAAACTGCCCTCACTCAAGTCATCCAATCATGTGCAAGGAAAATCTTTTTTTTTTTCTTAATCACCCCAATACCATGCTATAGCCGAAAGACAGTTAGAATACGTCTCTCTCGTTCCGGGAGGGCATCAGCGTCCATCTGTGCTTCCTATCAGTGTCTCCCCATCAGTGCCCGTGAGTGCTGCCTCATCAGTTCCCATCAGTGCCCATCAGTGCAGCCTATCAGTGGCCTTCAGTGCAGCCTATCATTGCCCATCAGTGCCACCTCATCAGGGCCCATCAGTGCAGCCTATCAGTGCCCATCAGTGCAGCCTCAACAGCGCACATCAGTAAAGAAAGATTACTACAAAAACATATTTACTCTTTCGTCCATGGACCGACACAGCTTCTCTATTGACAAAGTGGGTATTATCCGTTAATTAGGAGTGACTAGGCAGAAAAACTTGTAAAAAGTGTTGCATCACACCTTCTACAGTACCGCCCAGGGGGCGGACCCTCTGGGTATACCCTCTCAGTCTGCACATCGCAGATCAGTTTTTTTCTGTCTAGCAAGGAGTAGGACATGGCTCCCTTCGGGCTCATTGGTCCGGGGAAAAAAGATGTATATATTTTTTATTTTTTTGCTACATTTGTTGTTTCCTGCGATCTTCGATCAACTGCCGACTGGGTGACAGGCTGGATCCTCGATCCTTGTAGTCTCCCCAGTTTCGGCCATCGAGCGTGTGCCGACCCTAGCTACGCGCTGGGTTTTCCACGACATGCCCGTCACTCCACGGGTGGCCGGTGAGCCTACGCTCCAGGGCCTGCATCGGACCGCTCAGCTTCGGCTGACCTTACGGCCGAGTCGCAGCAGCCTGGCCGGTGAGCTTACGCTCCAAGGCTTGCATCGGACCGCTCAGCTTCGGCTGACCTTACGGCCGAGTCGCAGCAGCCTGTCCGGTGAGCGTCATGCTCCAGGGCATACATATGATCGTCCCTTCTGGGTCCAATCACAGCATGCCTGGCCAACAGTCACCTTCCGTGCGCGGACGATGATCTGTTTGGAATGTCTTCCAGCAGAATACATGCAGGATAGGTAAGTAAAACTCCCCTGCCTCGGCTGGGTGATTTAGCTGGACATTCCTGGAGAGATCAAGTAAGTGGTTGTGGCCCCTTTCTTCCCTCTCTCCCTGCCTTTCCCTCCTCCCTGGGCTTCTAGCTAAAGGTTGCTGGGTGCTGGGGGTCACCTAGGGGGTCCCACTGGAGCGGGGCTGGCTGTAACTAACATTTAAAAGAAATGTCATTTTTGCTTACCTGTGTTTCTGTGTCTCCATGCTGTCGGCGGCCATTTTGAGGTGGTCCATGCCAAGTTTGGCCTCTTGTAACTGCCTGGCGGCCATCTTCCTGTAGTTCGGCCACACCCACTGGCCCCTATCAGGTGATCGGCGGCCATGTTTGTCCACCCTGTATGCAGATATTGCCGTTCGGCGGCCATCTTTTTTGTGGGCTATGGCTGCCTGACCTCTATCTTCTGTCGGCGGCCATTTTCTTAGAGCCCACATTATCTTCCATACAGACGGTTTTGGCAACCATTTTGCGAGAGCCTCCGGCCTCTAGGGTGCATTACACTGGCGCGAAAATTCACACAGGAAGTGCTGATAAAAGAAGCAGACTGACACAGCAGCAAGGGGACAGCATCATAGGCGCAGCATAGCAGTACCTATCCAGGGTGGTGAGTCCTCTGGGTAACCCAGCATCTCTGCAGCGCAGGAGGGTGGCCTATTGATATCTTGCCTGGAGCCCTGTGAGTGTCAGCGTGTGGTCAGCATGGCATCTGAGCCAGATGTCTTCTCCCCTGAAACACCAGATTTAGCAGCTGGTGTCCCTGAGGTGTCTATGGACGCTATGTCGGCAATCCTAGAGGCGTTTGCTGCCAGGGTGGAAGCAGCACACGGGAATACAGGGGGTAATAAACGCCCCCGTCCCCTGCAATCTTCTGGGGATATTTCTGATGCAGAACCAGGTCCAGCTACGGCTCATGGCCCAGATTCTGATGCATCAGAGACTGCAGACCGTGACCGATCGGACAGTGAGGAGGACTCCAAGTCCAGGTCAGTACGCGAGACGGCTTTGGTATCTGACCTTATTACTGCAGTGCGGGATACGCTAAAGTTGGAAAGGACTGAAGAAGTAGCAGATACTCCAGTCCCCTTTGGGTTTCGTAAACCTGCCCGCACTGCTAAGGTGTTCCCTTGTGTGTCTTATTTTGACAAACTCTTATACAAGGAATGGGAGAACCCACTGAGGGTCTTTACAGCCCCAAAGAGGTTTGCAGTACGGTACCCCTTTGAGGAGAGTTTTCTGAAGATATGGACCTCTCCCCCTATAGTGGACCCTTCGGTGTCCAGACTTAATAGAGCCACCACTATTCCAGTAGAAGGGGCTCCTGTTTTCAAGGACCCTGTGGATAAGAAGGCTGAAGCACTCGCTCGCTACCTATACTCAGTGGTAGGCTCAGCAGTACGCCCGGCATTGGCGGGGGCCCTAGTGTCTCAGACACTTACTGAATGGGCAAAATTGCTACTCCAGGGGTTAAAGGAGCGAGATGCTCCTCCTAATGAGATAACTTTGGCCGACCAGTTGGTCCAGGGCCTTAAGTTTGTCTGCGAGTCAGACATGGATACTATTCCCCTGCTGTCAAGAGCTTCGGTTTATGCAGTAGCAATACGCCGCCTGATCTGGCTAAAGGGCTGGTCTGCGGACCAGACTTCCAAGGAAGCCCTATTGGATCTGCCTTTTAAGGGCGACAGACTTTTTGGGGCTTCTCTGGATGACATCATCAAGGATGCTACAGGAGGTAAAAGCACTTTGCTTCCCCAAACTAGCAAGGGTAGGGGACCACGCCAAGGGCAAGGGCCCTCCTTTACTGCACGTAAGCGGTTTTTTCGCCCTCTTAAGGCGACAGGGAAAAGACCCCAGGCCGATAAAGCGCCTGCCCAAGGACAAAAGCGTCCTTGGTCCCGCAGACCCAACAAGCCTGTGGACAAATCTGCGTCCACATGAAGGTCCGCCCCCACCCAGCTCTCGGGTGGGGGGACGTCTTCGCAAATTCGCGACTCAGTGGACTGCTCTAGTCTCCGACAGGTGGGTTTGCGAAGTAATCTCCTCAGGCTACAAGATAGAATTTCTCTCTTGTCCACCAGACAGATTCATCACCTCCAATCTCCAGCTACTACCGACCCGTCGGGAGGCCCTGTATGGGGCGGTCCAGGGTCTACTGGAACGCGGGGTAGTTATTCCAGTTCCAGAACAGGAACGGGGTCAGGGTTTTTACTCAAATCTGTTCATTGTGCCAAAGAAGGAGGGGGTTCGTCCAATCTTGGATCTCAGAGCCCTCAATTGCTTTGTGAAGGTACAAAGATTTCGGATGGAGTCGGTTCGATCCGTAGTCACGGCTCTCCATCCGGGGGACTTTCTGGCCTCCTTGGACATCAAGGACGCATACCTGCATGTCCCCATATACTCCAGACACCAGAGGTTTCTGCGATTTGCTATCGGGAAGAACCACTACCAGTTTGTGGCCCTCCCGTTTGGCCTTGCCTCAGCACCCAGGACGTTCACCAAGGCGCTCGCTCCGATTCTGGCACTTCTAAGACAGCGGGGTATCGCTATCACAGGTTACTTGGACGACCTTCTGCTGAAGGGCCCTTCAAGCTCAGAATTATAGGTAAGCGTGTCCATTACCTGTCAGACTCTTCGAGACTGTGGTTGGATACTAAACACGCAAAAGTCAGTATTGGTGCCCACTCAACGCCTAGTGTACCTGGGGTTGATTCTGGATTCCTCAGAGGCAAAGGTATTCCTCCCTGTGGAGAAGTTGCAGACCCTCCGGGCTGCAGTACGGCAGCTGACTTCCAGGAATTGGTCGTCACTCCGTTTTTGCATGCGAGTGTTGGGCCTCATGGTAGCCTCCTTCGAGGCGGTCCCATATGCTCAATACCACACTCGAGTGTTACAGAGGGAAGTTCTGTCCAGATGGAACAGATGCCCTTCATCTCTGGATTATCAAATCCGAGTGAGCCACCTAGTCAGGAGATCCCTGGTAGGGTGGCTGACAGCACCGGCTCTAATGGCCGGGAAGTCATTTCTTCCGGTTTACTGGATAGTGATCACGACGGATGCCAGCCTTACAGGTTGGGGGGGAGTCTGGGGTGTCCAGTCGGCGCAAGGTCGCTGGACCCCAGAGGAAGCCCTCCTGCCGATCAATGTCCTGGAGATCCGGGCGATCAAGCTGTGCCTCTTCAAATGGTCTCAGAGACTGCAAGGGCGTCCAGTCAGGATCCAGTCAGACAACGCCACAGCAGTGGCATATGTCAATCATCAAGGAGGAACAAGAAGCTCAGCTGCAGCATCGGAGATCGCTCGCATCCTGAAGTGGGCAGAGAGGAGCGTACCGGCACTGTCGGCCGTGTACATTCTGGGTGTGGAAAACTGGCAGGCGGACTACCTGAGCCGCCAGATGCTGGACCAGGGAGAATGGTCCTTACACCCGGAGGTGTTCCAACTCCTCTGCCAAAGATGGGGCACACCAGACGTAGATCTTCTGGCTTCCCGACTCAATCGGAAGGTATTGAGGTTTGTGGCCCGGTCAAGAGACCCATGGGCAGACGCAACGGACGCGTTGGTAGCATCGTGGGGCCAGTATTGGCTAATCTATGCCTTCCCTCCCTTAAGGCTTCTTCCTCTTCTGCTCCGCAGAGTGGAGGCAGAGGGAATTCCAATGATCCTAATCGCTCCAGATTGGCCTCAGCGTCCTTGGTACGCCGATCTAGTACGTCTGGTAGCAGACGTCCCCTGGCGCCTACCACTACGGAAGGACCTGCTGTCGCAAGGTCCCATATTCCATCCTGCTTTACAGTCATTGGCTTTAACGGCATGGCTGTTGAGAACCAGGTACTGAGAGACCGGGGCCTGTCAGACTCAGTAATTTCTACTATGAGAAGTGCTCGGAAACCGTCCTCTAGGAAGGTCTATCACCGCACTTGGAGGACCTACATCTCCATGTGTGAGGAAATGAAATGGCATCCGCGTACCTATTTGGTTTCCAGAATCCTGCTGTTTTTACAGCATGGGGTAGACCAAAGGCTTGCCCTAAGTACGATTAAGGGACAGATATCTGCCCTGGCTGTCTTTTTTCAGCGACCCCTGGCGACTCACTCTCTCGTGAGTACATTTGTGCAGGGGGTTCGACATGTGGCCCCTCCGGTCCGCCCCCCGTTACCTCCGTGGGACTTGAACCTGGTCCTCTCGGTGCTTCAGAAGGCACCGTTTGAGAATATTAGAGATATTCCCCTGTTGACACTTTCTCAGAAGGTGGTCTTTTTGGTGGCTGTTACGTCAGTTAGACGAGTCTCTGAGCTGGCAGCCTTGTCCTGCAAGGCTCCCTATTTGATTTTCCACAAGGATAAGGTGGTGCTGCGGCCGCAGCCTTCCTTTCTTCCGAAGGTCGTTTCGGCTTTTCATCTCAACGAAGACATTGTACTTCCATCCTTGTGTCCTCAGCCGTCGAATCCTAAGGAGTCGGCGTTGCATTCCTTGGACGTTGTCCGAGCTTTGAGAGTATACATATCTGCTACTTCCCTGTTCCGGAAGTCAGACTCACTGTTTGTTTCGGTGGCTGGTCCCAAGAAGGGCCAAGCAGTCTCATCGGCCACCATCTCTAGGTGGATCCGACAGATAGTAATCCAGGCTTACGCCTTAAAGGGTCAGGCGCCCCCCTTTCCTGTCACGGCGCATTCGACCAGGGCAATAGGTGCCTCTTGGGCTTTCCGACATCAAGCGTCTGTTTCCCAACTATGTAAAGCGGCGACTTGGTCGTCCGCTCACACTTTCACAAAATTCTACAAAGTTGATGTAGGTGCATCTTCGGATGCCTCTTTCGGCCGCAAGGTTTTGCAGGCGGCTGTTTAGAGTTGCAACTCCTCCGTTGGAGGAGTGCTGTTTTGTGTTTTGGGGTGAAGTTTGTTTTTATGCTGTTACCACCCCTCGTTTTTTCTCTGACACTGCTTTGGGACGTCCCACTTTGTCAATAGAGAAGCTGTGTCGGTCCATGGACGAAAGAGTAAATAGGATTTTTTACTCACCGTAAAATCCTTTTCTCTGAGTCCATGGACCGACACAGCACCCACCCCTCCTTTTAAGTTTGTACTGCTTTTTGACGAACTGATCTGCGATGTGCAGACTGAGAGGGTATACCCAGAGGGTCCGCCCCCTGGGCGGTACTGTAGAAGGTGTGATGCAACACTTTTTACAAGTTTTTCTGCCTAGTCACTCCTAATTAACGGATAATACCCACTTTGTCAATAGAGAAGCTGTGTCGGTCCATGGACTCAGAGAAAAGGATTTTACGGTGAGTAAAAAATCCTATTTTTTCAAAATGTTCAGTCTTTTTTCATTAGTTTTTCGCAAAAAAATAAAAAACCCAGTGGTGATTAAATACAGCCAAAAGCAATCTCTGTCTGTCTCAAAAATATATATAATTTTAGATAGGCACAGTGTTGCATGGCTGTTAAATTGTCATTCAAAGTGCGGCAGCACTGAAAATTGGCCTGGGACCGGAAGGGGGTGAAAGTGCCCCATATTGAAGTGGTTAAATTATACATATCTATGTATCATATATATGATCATACATATGATTGGGCATTCAAAATGAACACAGCTCCACTTTTTTCATTGCACTAGGTAAACATTCAGTTGTTCTATAGTAATACAGCTCAATGGAATACATTTATTTATATGATGAGATGAACAGAAATGCTTAATCGCAAAGATCTGTTGTCACATGGGGCATCAGACTAAAAAGTGGCCTTGGGCCATATAATTAAACTCAGCCCCCTGTGAGACAAAAACGCATTTGGAACCTAGGATCTCCTGAAAAAAATCTTCTTTTTTGTGTAAAAATTCTACTTTAGGTAATTTAACCACTTAAGGACCGCTCACTGTATATATACGTCGACAGAATGGCTCGTACAGGCACAATCACGTACCTGTAACCCCTTTAACTGCCCGACGTTGGTGTTGCGCGCGCGCCGCCGGCGTCGCGCTTGCGACCCCCTACCTTCCCCGTGAGTCGGACCGCAGGTCTCGCGGACTCAATCGCGGTGGCGATCCCCGCGATCGTCTCACGGAGGCATGAAGCGGGGAGATGTTAGTGTAAACACAACATCTCCCCGCTCCTCTACTGACAATGTCACCGATCTCCGCTCTGTGTAATCAGAGCGGAGATCGGTCGCGTGTCACTCGTAGCCACGCCTTCACACAATAGTAATTACTCCCCTAGGCACACTTAACCCCTTCAGCGCCCCTAGTGGTTAACCCCTTCACTGCCAGTGTCATTTTTACAGTAACCAGTGCATTTTTATTGCACTGGTCGCTGTAAAAATGACAATGGTCCCAAAAATGTGTCAAAAGTGTCCGATGTGTCTGCCATAATATCGCAGTCACGAAAAAAATCGCTGATCGCCGCGATTACTAGAAAAAAATAATTAATAAAAATGCCATAAAACTACCCCCTATTTTGTAAACGCTATAACTTTTGCGCAAACCAATCAATAAACGGCGATTGCGATTTTTTTTACCAAAAATTAATTTGTAGACGAATACGTATAGGCCTAAACTGAGGAAAAAATTTTTTTTTTATATATATTTTTGGGGGATATTTATTATAGCAAAAAGTGAAAAATATTGAATTTTTTTCAAAATTGTCGCTCTATTTTTGTTTATAGCGCAAAAAATAAAAACTGCAGAGGTGATCAAATACCACCAAAAGAAATCTCTATTTGTGGGAAAAAACGGACGTCAATTTTGTTTGGGAGCCATGTCGTACGACCGCGCAATTGTCAGTTAAAGCGACACAGTGCCTAATCGCAAAAAGGGGCCTGGTCTTTATGCTGCGTATTGGTCCGGGGCTTAAGTGATTAAAGAGTAATGTTGCAGGTGGTATTTTTCCACTTTCTGGCCTGGTTCACACTGGTCCGACAAACGCTCCGACATTAGGAGCTCATGTCGCATGACGTGTGAAAATCAATGTTTCCCTATGGGAGCCGTCTTAACTGGTCCGACACAAGTCGGTCCGACTTTGAAAATGCTCCCTGTACTACTTTGGTCCGACTTTGATCCTACTTCAGCCCATTGAATATCATTGAAGTCGGATCAAAGTAGGATCCTTGTCCTAACCATCCGACATTTGACATCCGACATGGTGATTACAGCAGCAGTAAAAGGAATTTATCTCACCCTGGGATTGTTTTGATTGGTCAAAGGACAAGTCAGACTAGCACAATGTCGGATCAAAGTAGTATCCTGTTCATGAAAGTCGGATGGATGTCGGACCAATGTAGGATCAATGTAGGACTGATGTCGCAGAGCAAAGTAGGATGAAAGTCGGATGAATGTCGTGTCGTATCAGTGTGAACCCAGCCTCTATGTGCTACTTGTAGCAAAAAAAAAAAAAAACATTTTTCTTAAGATATAGGACATTGTCATTTCAATTACCGTATGTGTCAAAAATGTTTGCAGTGTTCATTTAATTCTGTGTCAAATCTATTTCAAATGTTTTTACAGCACATATTTTTATTTGCTCTTGTTTTCATGTTTTAATATAGACAATGTTGACAGCTCTTTGCTTGGAGCATTTAGGCTTTGTAATGATTTTGACTTGTTTTCAAACTACAGTAGGTGTTGGTGAGAAGTAGAGATAATTAGACTTTCCACAACGGAAATGAATACAACAGTGCTGCATATTCAATGATCTTTTAATGAAAACGCTAAATTAATATAAAACTTGCTTGGTTTTAAGGTACTGTGCTAAAGTGTTGGTTTATTGTTAAAGTATAGGTAGAAAGGGGTGTTTAATGTACCCAGGTGTTTGACGTTAATCTTAGTAGCTGGTATACAATACTTAATCTTAAAGTATTTAAGTCAAAGGATTTCAAACACGCTGTTATAAAAGTGTGGCATTAGTCATAACTTTATTACATATTAAGTTGATTGATGCCTTTTGTATAAATATACAACAACAACAACAAAAGTTTCTGTTGAATATGGCCACGTTTGAAGTATTTCCTAGTCTTACACTTTCACCCGCCTATTTTAGATAAACATTATGTAAATAAAACTAATGTGAAATGCAAACTCTGGTTTTTACTTTGAATTATTGAGTTTAATTTATGTTTTGTTTAAAGTAATTTGAATACTGCTATGGCTTAAAATAATTTGTGAAGCCTTTTGAGAATAATGTGTTTGCTACCGGCAGTAGTTTAGCTACCAAAAACAATTATTAGATCCCAGTGGAAAGGTGAGCAATACCTATAATGTGTCTTTGAATTCCATATTACGTCTGAAATAATCTAAATACCTTTACATATGGCATAAATATTTATATAATACATCTTTAAGCTATTGAAAAGCTTAGTGTGAATGTGGATTCAACTAAATCACATCCAATGAAATTACAGAACATAACGCCAATGAAGTAAACTTACGTTAAAGTGACATTTGCATTTCATTATGCAATCCCATCTAATATTACCTATGCATGGGGCTGTTGCAAGCACTTTATTGCACCCTCACTCCTGCTACCGCTCTATAGCAATTCCTAGATATCAGGTGTCTTTAGAATTCAGATATACGGGATTGTAGAGTGTGCTTATGTAGTAGGTCTACGTTTATGCAGATACGTCTTCCTACTGTTACACTGGTTTTGTATGGCACCTTTTATTGGTGTCAATGCAAGCACTCTCCAAGTTATATCAGGTCTATCTCTGTAAGGATTTTGCAGTGCTGAATATGACTTTCCAAATCACAGTGAAATCATCTCTCCCTTCCCGATTCACAGGAATGTTTGTAATGGCTGACAACTAACTGTCATAGCATAGCATGGTAAGCTGTCAGCCAATAGAAACAAAAAAAAAACTGCAGCCAGAAAGGATGAATAATGTCATTGTATTTGAACAGACTATGGATAATGTTGTTGTTTTTTTTAAAGCTGCTTGGGATTGGTAGAGAGTTGAGGCATAAAAGAAGGAACAATAATGAGCTAACAATAGCCTCTATGCTCAGGTACAGTTGTTGCATGGGATAGCAAAAGAAATTGCAAGAGTCACCTTAAATCTGAAGTTTAGGGAATTTCATTTGTTTTAAGGCTGCTTTCACACTGGGGCGGCGTAGTCGTCTTACCATGCTTTACCGTCGTTTATGTGGAGGTTTCCGGCCGCTAGCAGGGCGTTTTAACCCCTGCTAGTGGCCGAAAAAGGGTAAAAACAGGCCCGCAAAGCACCGATGCAGCGGCGCTTTGCCGGCGGTTCGGCGGCGCTGCCCATTCATTTCAACGGGCAGGAGTGGTGGAGGAGTGGTGCATACACCGCTCTAATGATGCTGCTTGCAGGAGTTTTTTTAATGTCCTGCCAGCGCATCGCCTTAGTGTGAAAGCACTCAGGCTTTCACACTGAAACTGCAGAAGAGCCGTTTTACAGGTGCTATTTTTAGCCCAAAAGCATCTGAAAAAGGCCCCAGTGTGAAAGGGGTCTAAGAGAACTAGGGGCACTATTTACCAGCCATGAAGTGTGTCCCGTGTGTTGGTGGCTGCTATTTACAGTAATCCTTAGTTCTCCACAGATATATCCACAATGGTGATCTATGTAAATTGACGACGCTATATAATGTAAGTACCTGTAATAAATAAGAAGCCTTCATAAGTAAGTAAAGCATGGTACACATTAACAGTTTTCAAGAAAAAAAAACTGACAGCTGCGGTTGGAGCCTCTGTACTAACCATGCAAGGTTAGTTCAGCAATATCCCCCGCTGAGCTGTTGTGTTGTGACAGGGGGACGCCCCCCCCACCAGAACACTCTTACCAGCGCTCTCTGCCATTGGCTGAGAGTGTTTTGTTTGGGAATCAGTCGGCTGCTGGTTTTCCAGCATGCACATCCGACAGAACTTGGCTGACTTCTGTTGGACAGACTGACATACACATGGGCTGAATGTTGGGCATTTTTTTTTAAATGCCCTTTGTCTCTCAACATTCTGCCCATGTGTACGGGGCTTAAGGATAAGAAAGAAGTTGGGTGCTGAAAAAAAAAAGTTTTCAAGGGAAAAGCAAAATAACAAGGTTTACAAGGTGTAAACCTATTACCACTCTCTTTGCTTGTGACTGTTGACAAGAAATCAGTAATATAATGTAACAGAGAAGATCCTACTTGAAACATAAGAACTCTGGGGCAGACATTTGAGGTATTTAATGTCAGCATGTGATTCTAGGATCTGGACTTAGTCATTGTTTGCAGATCAATGGACTGGGAAGCTTAGCGGTAGTTCTGGTTACGCTAATCTTTGGAGGTGTTTTTCTTAAAGAATAATTCAAGAATGTTCCTGTAGCAAAGTGTATGCTTTCTTAATTTCTCTCTCTCTCTGAATGAAGTAAAGCTATGTTTGCTTTCAGTACTCTGCACCTGCAGGGAAATTTAAAACTATGGCAGGAATTTGCCATGCCCTCTGGTACATCTTCACTTTATTCACTATAAATGAACATCTACTCTAACAAGTTAATTTTCCCTTTTTCTGTAGGAAACCTAGCTGACAAAAAGAATGCATTTTTCCTATCTGTGTGTAGCGCCCTGCTTCTATTGGGTGCAAAAAGAAATGGGGGCCCCAAGGGATTGTATGGGTGGGAAAATTGATTCAGAACAACTCAGTAGAAATAGTATGAATGTATTTAATTGGAAAAAGCAAGTACTAAAAACAGTACTTAGTACTTGCTTTTTCCAATTAAATACATTCATACTATTTCTACTGAGTTGTTCTGAATCAATTTTCCCACCCATACAATCCCTTGGGGCCCCCATTTCTTTTTGTATACAAAATTGGGATGTGGTGGGAATTTTCAGCAACTACATATGTCTCTAATATAGTTTCTTCCATATATTTTTGCTTCTATTGGGTAGGCGCTAGCGTAAATTTAGTTGTCTGAGTTATAGTTCAACTCAGAATAATTGTACCAAATTTTGGGTCTCTGTTCCAGTTCAGCTGAGTTGCACATTTTCCACCTTCCTCTAGGTGTCGTCGTCACCACAGGTCAAGGTTGGAACTGCAGCTGGTATTGGGTACCTCTTGCCCAGAAGCAGCTCAGTGGGATTGGTCACCCCGCTGTGCATTCTGGGAGAGGGTACTTAAGGGGCAGACACCCTTTTGGTGGGGTCTTCTGATCCTGACCTGACAGCCCTTCTGGCCTCAGGGATGTGTTTGCCGTTTTCTGCCTCAGGGCCTGCTGGCCCCAGGCTTCGTTGCTGAGAGTAGGCCCAGGAATTGCTGGGGCCTACTGATCCAGAGATGGTCCTGTGTCACCTTGCCTGTGGGAAGGGACCGAGCAATTGAGGACTCAATTGGAGGATGCATCCGGATCAAAATCTACCTCAAAATGCTGCCGGCCTGGCATTGTGTGTTATGTTTCAGAACTTTACCAAGCGTGTGATTACACAAGTCTGTTGCAGAGACTTTTTGAACAAGCTCACACCAGATGCTAGGTCAGTGAGAGAGGCCTATCCGGTGGATGCTACATCCAGTGTGGAAGCTATTGATCCTCTGGATAAAGGAAAGTACCCGTGATCCGCAAAAACCTAAGGTACCTGAATCTCCCCCAACCCTCCATCCCTCTGTTTGAAGTTCTTTAAATAAACCCTTGAGAAAAAGAGACTAAAGCCCTGTACACACGATCAGATTTCCTATGGATTTTAAACCGATGGATTTTTCCATCGGAAATCCGATGAAGCTGACTTCCATCAGTCTTGCCTACACACCATCAGTCAAAAAACCGATCGTCCCAAACGCTGTGACGTAAAACACTCCGACGAGCCAAGAAAAATGAAGTTCTATGCTTCTGAGCATGCGTCGACTTGATTCTGAGCATGCGTGGGTTTTTTATCCAATGGAGTTCCCCACAGACGATAGTAATTTGCTATCGTTTTTTTTCCCATCGGATAAATTTAAAACATGTTCTATTTTTTAACACCAATGGAAAAAATCGTGTGTACAGGGCTTCAGTGTTGGTGCAGACATTTATTAACAACTCTTCAAGGGGGCGTGGCCTGGCGGGACATGTGAGCGGACGTCTTTCCTAGCAGCTCTGAGATCCCTCTGAACAATCCTCTGCAATCCTCTTTACCTGCCACCCAATAACGCCCGAAAACCTCGCTACACCCTCGGGAAACACCCTGGGATACCTTCTGGTGGATAAGAAAGAGAAAGGGAAGGAAACAGCCTGCGGTTAGAATGAGCATCACCACTCGCTCTGGCCAAGATGGCCGCCGCAACAACAGCACCGCTGCGCCATTCTCTTCACTGGCATCCACCCCAGATCTCTTTGAGGAGGAACCTGACTTGTCCATGCCACCTTCCCCCGGGACCTCCGCTACACCGGCGCTGCCGGCCCCTGCATCCCCTAGTGAGGGGGGCCTGGAGAAAGGCCCGGAACCGGAGCCCACGCTATTGACGGTTCTACAAACCATTAAGGTTAACCATTCAGACATTATGGGGAAGGTGGAGGAATTAAAGCTGGACATTACAATCATGCGCCAGGACATGCATAAGGTGAGGGACCGGGTCTCTGAGACAGAGCGCCGTATCAGTGCTCTGGAAGATACTGTGGGCCCAGTCCTTCCTGTCATTAAAATCCAGGACTCTAAAATACGGTCGCTAGAGGACAAGATGGACGATTTGGAGAACCGTTTACGCAGGAACAACCTGCGCCTGGTGGGTCTGCCTGAGCGGGTGGAGGGTTCTGATCCGGTCGCCTTCTTAGAAAGCTGGTTCTCCCAGGAGTTTGGGAAGGACTGCTTATCCCCCTGTTTTGTCCTGGAGCGAGCCCACCGGGTGCCTGGCAGACCACTTCCTCCTGGGGGACCCCCCCCGCACCATAATTATGCGTCTCCTTAACTATAGGGACCGGGATGCGATTCTGCGAGCGGCCCGCATTAAGGGGAGCTTGAAGATCAACAATGCTGCTGTGTCCCTCTTCCCTGACTACTCCCCTGCAGTCTGCGCTTCAAGAGCTAAATATCAACTTGTTAAACAGAAACTGAGGGAGAAGACCATCCAGTACTCCATGCTGTTTCCTGCGACACTGATAGTGGTGCATCAAGGCCAGGTGCATTTCTTTCAAACCCCTGCGGACGCATTTACCTGGTTCGAGTCCCTGCAACAACCCGGTCGTATGTCCGGCCGGGCGCCGGACACCTGAGTTTCTTTGATATTGTTACTTTTTTCTTATTTTTTCATTGGGTTCTGCCTTTGCTCCCATGATCCGGGATAGTACCTGTGGCCGGTATACATTGTACTTTCCAGTGGCAAGAGGATACAGATCTCCATCGGAAGACTGTGCTGCTTTTTGTTTAACGACCTTCACCCTTTTCTTTTTCCCCCTTTTTTCTTGTTTCTCAAACGTTTGCTTCTGCTCTACTTTTCCTGAGCAGGAGCTGATCTAACTGGGTCCGCTGGCGTGTCTAGACGGGCCATGTTTCTAGAAGGTTTTTGCAGTTTGGGATCAAAGCCAGCCCTTTGTTTTTGTTTTTTGGGCCTGGCAGGGGAACATGCTGGGCTGTTGCCTATGCTACAATTCTATCGGATTGTAATATCTCTGGTTGTTAGAATGAGTGCTGAATGTGTGTGTACGTGTTGTGAGGGGGTTAGCTCGGCAGCGGGTGTGTGTGACCCCCGAGATGGGCTCCCCACACAAAAACAGGCCCAGCAAACGGAGGTTGTGGTTTTCAAAATCAAAAAGGTGCGGTTTATTTTCTATTTACAGTGACAAAACACAGCAAAGCAAAAGAAACATAAACAAAATAAATCCTGGTCAACTTGACCTCTGACTAAACATACAGGTTTCCTAACTAACAACTGGGATCAGCCTAGTGCTGTCCTAGTCCCTAAGTCCCTGGTTTTAAATGTCCAAGCAAATAGCCACACAGGCTTTGTCTCACCGCACAGGGGTTCACTCTCCCTAGACAGTCCACACAGGTCTGGTTCCAGGCATGAGCTAACATCTAATGAAGCTGGGAGTTCTTATAGAGGCCTAAATGAGCTGACAAGGTTCAGCTGGTCTCCTCATCTCTGTCTGCACGACGCCCCACACTCTCCCTAGAGGTATGAGTCATCCATGAGCCCACTAGCCTTATACAACTCTCCACCTAGTTGTATAAGTCGGCGTAAAGCCTGAATCTGGGCGAAATATATCTACCCCCCTGGATGCAACCAGGTGACTTTACCTTCCTGCTGTCACATACCCCCCCCTCTTGTTTTAACCTCGGGGTTGGAACACCAGCAATCAGGCATTCATGTACTCGAGACAAAGCATCCACATTCCCCATTTGAACGCCAGGGCGATGCTTTACTGTGAAGTTGAATTCCTGGAGGGCCAGGTACCACCTATTCACTCTTCTATTTGTTTCCTTGTTTTGAGCCATCCACTTTAACGGAGCGTGATCCGTAACCATGTCAAAGTGCCTACCTAGCAGGTAGTACCGAAGGGAATCTAGAGCCCACTTCACCGCTAAACACTCCTTTTCAACGGTGGCGTAATTTACCTCATGGGACTTCAACTTCCTGCTGAGGTAAATGACTGGGTGCTCTTCCCCGTTCCAGACCTGGGACAATACTGCTCCTAACCCCACATCTGACGCATCACTTTGTACGACAAAGTCTTTAGAGAAGTCGGGTGAGTACAACACTGGCTGGCTACATAAGGCTTGTTTCAAGAATTGGAATGCTGCCTCAGCCTCGGGGGTCCATTTAATCATGACCGACCCTTTCCCCTTCGTCAGGTTGGTTAGGGGCACAGCCTTAGAAGCAAAGTGGGGAATGAATCGCCGATAATACCCAGCGATTCCCAGAAAGGCTCGTACCTGCTTCTTGCTGTTGGGACGTGGCCAACTCTGGATGGCCTCGACTTTGTTGAGTTGGGGTTTTATTACTCCCCTCCCAATGGTGTACCCAAGATATTTGGCCTCCTCCTGCCCAATGGTACACTTCTTGGGGTTAGCCGTAAACCCCGCTTCCCGAACAGAGTCCAGGACTGCTTGCACTTTTGGCAGATGTGAGGCCCAATCTGTGCTATGGACAATTATGTCATCCAGGTAAGCCGCAGCATACTTCCGATGGGGCCTCAGCATCTGGTCCATTTTCCGCTGGAATGTGGCCGGCGCATTCTGTAACCCGAACGGCATTCTTTTATATTGGAACGCCCCGTCTGGGGTTACAAATGCGGTTTTCTCTTTGGCCGACTTGGCCAGGGGGATTTGCCAATACCCTTTTGTGAGGTCAAGAGTCGTCATGTATCGGGCTGTTCCCAGCCGGTCGATCAACTCATCTATACGTGGCATGGGGTAGGTGTCAAATTTTGTAACTTTGTTCAACTGACGAAAATCGTTACAAAATCGCCAGCTCCCATCCGGTTTAGGCACCAACACAATGGGACTAGACCAATCACTTTGGGACTCCTCTATCACCCCTAAGTTCAGCATTTTCTGTACTTCCTCCCGTATTGCCTCCCGTCGGGCCTCTGGGATCCGATAGGGTTTTAACTTCACCCTTTCACCGGGCGGGGTAATGATGTCATGCTCTACCCCAGATGTTTGTCCCGGCAGCTCAGAGAATACCTCCTTGTTGCGAAGCACAAACTCCTTAACCTCCTGTTGTTGGGGTTGTGACAAGGTGGCTGCTATTCCAACCTCAGGAATCACGCAACCAGTTTGAGCTGGTGACCAAGTGTCTGTGACTAGGGACTCTCTATCCCTCCAGGCTTTCAACAGATTAACGTGATAGATCTGTTCGGGCTTTCGCCTTCCTGGTTGTCTGACCTTGTAATTCACTTCGCTCACTTTTTCCATTATCTCGTAGGGGCCTTGCCATTTGGCAAGGAATTTACTTTCAACCGTAGGGACAAGTACCAGTATCCTATCCCCCGGGGAAAAGGTACGGGTCTTGGCTCCACGGTTGTACACTCTCTGCTGTGCTAACTGCGCTTGGGCCAAATGTTCCTTCACGATGGGCATTACCTGTGCAATTTGGTCTTGCATCAGGGCGACATGCTCAATCACACTCCTGTGGGGAGAACTCTCACTTTCCCAAGTTTCCTTGGCAATATCCAACAGCCCTCTTGGGTGTCTCCCATACAGTAACTCAAAGGGGGAGAATCCCGTAGAGGATTGGGGCACCTCCCTAATAGCAAACATCAGATAAGGAAGTAGACAGTCCCAATCCTTTCCATCTCTATCCACCACTTTCTTCAACATTTGTTTTAGGGTTTTGTTGAACCTTTCAACCAGCCCATCGGTTTGGGGGTGATACACAGATGTACGTAATTGCGTCACTTTGAACAATTTACACAGCTCCTTCATAACCCGGGACATAAAGGGTGTACCTTGGTCCGTAAGCAGTTCTTTACAAATACCCACCCGGCTAAACACAAGAGATAGCTCTTTGGCTATGGTTTTGGCCGAGGTATTTCGGAGAGGGATCGCTTCTGGATAACGGGTGGCATAGTCCATTATAACTAATATGTACTGGTGCCCCCTAGCGGACTTGATTATAGGACCTACCAAATCCATGGCGATCCTCTCAAACGGGACCTCAATGATGGGTAGAGGGACCAGCGGGCTACGGAAATGTGGCATCGGGGCCGACCTCTGACACACAGGGCAGGAGGAACAATAATTTTCTATGTCCTTCATCACCCCCGGCCAATAGAATCTCTGTAATACCCTCTCTCGGGTTTTCTCTGTCCCCAGATGACCTCCAAGAATGTGCCCATGGGCCAACTCCAACACCAACTTCCTGTAAGGTTTGGGCACCACAAGCTGCTCAACGGTTTCTTCTGCCCTTTTTGCCACCCGATACAGTAGGTCCTTCTCTACGCTGAAGTATGGGTAAGTGCAGGTATTATCTGGGTTCACTAACTCGCCATCTATTTTCACTACGTTTTCCCGTGCCTTTATTAGGGCGGGGTCTTTCAACTGTTCTGTGGCAAAGTTTTCCCTGTGAACCTCAAGATCAGAAAACTCCACAGACGGTAGGTTTTCGTCTGAGGAGGTGGGCTCCTCTCCAGTTTCTTGAGTCTCCCCTGCCAATACTGATAAGGGAAATTCCGGAGAGTCCTCACCACTCTCAGGGGAGTTCTGGCTATCACATTCCTGGTACATAGGGGCACCAGTGGGGGGCTCAGGATCATCCCACAGTTCCCAGAACTTCGGAAAATCCCTTCCCACAATGGCGTCATGCGGTAACTGAGATACTAAGCCCACTGGATGAGAGAGGGTACCTTTGGGGGTCTCGAAACACACTGTAGTCACTGGATACTCTCGGGTGTCCCCATGCACACAAATAACAGCTACCTTGCTATTCCCAGAGACCTCTGTTTTAACTAACTCAGCCTTTATCAGGGTCACAAGGCTACCTGAATCCAACAATACCACAACATTTCTACCATTAACACACATTTTGCATAAATGTTTCTCAGTTCCTCGAATGGCAGTGCATGCGACTGTCGCACACAGCGACTGACGTCTGCCCGTCAGAAAGTCACACTGCATGGGTTCCTCCACAACCGGGCAATTGGCTGCAATATGTCCCGCTTGCCGGCAGCGGTAGCAAACGATCCTTCTTGCGGCCTCTTGAGCCGCTGATTTCCCAGGCTGTTCTCGCCAAACTTGGGGTAGAGCTCCCACCCTCTCACTCTCTCCACCCTCACCCCTTGGAATCCTCTTATCCGCCCCTGGGGATGGTCTGGTCTTAGGGTGGAAAGTCCGAGTGTCTCTGGAAGAGGCCGTCAGGTTCTCTGTAGCCAAGTATTTCTCCACACGATCCACAAGACCATCGGCCGTCTCTGGGTCTCCATGGCTTACCCACTTTTGGATGGCAGTAGGAAGAGCTCTCAAAAACCGATCCATTACAACACGTTCCACAATCTTTGGTGCGGACAAAGTCTCTGGCTGTAGCCACTTTCTGCTCAGGTGAATGAGATCATACATTTGAGACCTGGGGGGTTTTCCAAGCTGGAAAGTCCAGTTATGCACACGCTGAGCCCGGACAGCCTGGGTGACACCCAGCCTTGCCAATATTTCAGCTTTTAGCATCACATAGTCTTTTGCTTGGTTAGGCTCTAGGTCATAGTAAGCTTTCTGCGATTCACCAGTTAACAGAGGAGCCACCAGTCCAGCCCACTGCTCCTCAGGCCACTTTTCTCTTTCAGCGGTCCTTTCAAATGTGGTCAAAAATACCTCTGGATCATCCTCTCCAGTCATTTTTGTCAATAAACGACTCACCCCAAAGGACGCGGTATTAGTGGGACGGCTTTCCTCACTGGTCTGCGGACGTTGCTGCATTACTGCTTCCATCTGTTGTTGTAGTCTCTGCTCTTGCTTCTGCAACAGGTCTATGAAGCGGGCCTCAGATTGCTGCTGGGCTTGTTGCTGAGCCTCCAGACTCTGTTGCAAAGTTGCGTTTGTCTGCTGCTGGGCTGCAAGGCTCTGTTGATGAGCTTGCTGCTGGGCTGCGAAGTTCTTTTGCAAACCTGCATTTGTCTGCTGTTGATTGGCATTTGCTAGAGCCAGCTGCTTCAGTATCGCCTCCATGCTGGCTTAAAAAAAAAAACTGCCACTGGTTCTCCACCAACTGTGAGGGGGTTAGCTCGGCAGCGGGTGTGTGTGACCCCCGAGATGGGCTCCCCACACAAAAACAGGCCCAGCAAACGGAGGTTGTGGTTTTCAAAATCAAAAAGGTGCGGTTTATTTTCTATTTACAGTGACAAAACACAGCAAAGCAAAAGAAACATAAACAAAATAAATCCTGGTCAACTTGAACCTCTGACTAAACATACAGGTTTCCTAACTAACAACTGGGATCAGCCTAGTGCTGTCCTAGTCCCTAAGTCCCTGGTTTTAAATGTCCAAGCAAATAGCCACACAGGCTTTGTCTCACCGCACAGGGGTTCACTCTCCCTAGACAGTCCACACAGGTCTGGTTCCAGGCATGAGCTAACATCTAATGAAGCTGGGAGTTCTTATAGAGGCCTAAATGAGCTGACAAGGTTCAGCTGGTCTCCTCATCTCTGTCTGCACGACGCCCCACACTCTCCCTAGAGGTATGAGTCATCCATGAGCCCACTAGCCTTATACAACTCTCCACCTAGTTGTATAAGTCGGCGTAAAGCCTGAATCTGGGCAAAATATATCTACCCCCCTGGATGCAACCAGGTGACTTTACCTTCCTGCTGTCACAGTGTGTATGTGTGTGTGTGTGGGTGTGTGTGTGTGACTGTGTTTGCCTGCCTACACCCCCACCTTTGCCCTGCTTGGCCTACTGCTGTCCATATCACTGTTATACTTTGTCAGCATGTCTACAGTTAAATGTATCTCCTGGAATGTCCGGGGGTTAAATTCCAAATTTAAACGGGCCTCCATGTTTGATTTCCTCAAGGTGCACAACCCTCATATCTTATGTTTACAGGAAACGCACCTTGTGGGGTCAAGGGTGTTGGCTCTGAAAAAACACTGGGTCATGCAGGGGTATCACTCTACGTACTCTAACTATGCAAGAGGGGTGTCCATTCTGATTCGGAAGGGACTCCCCTTTTCATGTGAAAGGGTGGCCCTGGACCCTAAGGGTCGCTATGTTTTTCTCCAATGCAAAATATACTCTGTGTCTATTCTGCTGGTGGTTGTGTACGCTCCTCCCCCGGTCACAACTGAGATTTTTACTGATCTGAGTGTACAGCTTTCCACCTTCCCAACATTGGCTACTCTACTAGTGGGAGATTTCAACTCGGTGATTGATCCTGAAAGGGACCGGTTGAAGCCTCTGCAGCATGACTCCAAACTTTTCAGTCAGTGGTGTGCCTCTTTTGGTTACGTTGACCTCTGGAGGCATGGCCATCCTGTGGACCGGGAATATACATGCCAATCTCGTACGTACCGTACTCTTTCCAGGCTGGACTATGCTCTGGGGACCCCTGACATGGTCCCTAATATTCAGACAGTATCACACATACACCAGACGTTATCTGATCACTCAGCTGTATCCATTGAGGTGGGGTTGGGCCACAGGCCCACGTTTCGGATGTGGAGGCTAAGCCCTCACTGGGTAGCCACGGCCGAACTTCAAGAGCCGGTTCGGCTAGATATGTCCCACTATTGGGGGGACAATGCCGGATCGGCTTCTTTCGGCCCCACGTGGGACGCCTTTAAGGCGTCCGTAAGGGGGTCATACATCTCAAACATTGCTAGGCATCGTAGGTCGTCTCAGGCTGCCCTTGTGGCTTTGGAGTCTTCCCTGGTGACAGCCAGGGCCCGCTTTTCTGCGCTCCCCACCCCGGACTCACATGGGGTCCTGGTGGGGGCGCATAGGGCCCTGGATCTCCACAGGGTGGAATTGATAACCAAACAACAGTTGTATCTGTCGGCTAGGTTACATGAACACAGTGGTAAAAATGGTAGGCTGCTGGCATATTTGGCCCGCACGGATTTCCCGGACAGAACGGTACAGCAAATTCAATTGCCGGATGGTTCTGTCACGTCAGACCCCTTGCTTATAAACTCCACGTTTAAAACCTTCTATGAAACTCTGTATACTGCCCCGCCCCCCCGACCGAGATTGAGGTACTGGGATTCTTTGAATCCCTCCAATTCCCTGTTTTAGAGGACACGCATAATCGGATACTTGATAAGCCCCTGACTGTGGAGGAGGTAGCTGGGGCCATTGGCTCGCTCCCTCCTAACAAAGCCCCAGGATTGGATGGACTACCTGCTGAGTGGTATAGGAACTATGCTGAAGACATGTCTGTGAGGCTGCATTCTTTGTTCAAACAAGCACTGAAGGAGGGAGTGCTTCCCTCCTCCATGTGTGAGGCCCTGATAGTGGTGCTCCCCAAGCCTGATAAGGACAAACTGCAATGTGGGTCCTACAGACCGATCTCCCTGCTAAACAGCGACGTTAAGGTGTTGGCCAAGATCATAGCTATAAGACTGCAAAAAGTTATTCTCCACCTTATCCACAGAGACCAGACGGGGTTTATGCCTGGAAGGAGTACGTATGACAATATTCGTCGGTTGCACCTGCATATTCACAGGGCAGCCGCCGAAAATAAGAGTGGCCTGGTATTATCCTTGGATGTGCTCAAAGCTTTTGACACTGTTAGTTGGTCTTTCCTTTGGGAAACTATGCACCGGATGGGATTCAGCTCTAGATTTATTCAATGGATTTGGTTATTGTATACTAGCCCTAGGGCTAGAGTAAGCACTAATAGAGATGTATCCGAGGGTTTTACACTGCAGAGGGGTACCAGGCAGGGCTGCCCGCTCTCGCCGCTCTTGTTCGCCCTGGCTATTGAGCCTCTGGCTCTGGCGGTGCGACAGACGGCGACGGTGGGTGGCATCTGTTACGGGGCCCTCTCAGAAAAAATCTCCCTTTATGCTGACGATGCCCTGGTCTACCTGGATGGTTCTGAACAATCTTTTACCTCCCTTATGGGGGTTGTGGAGGAATTTGGAAGGGTCTCCGGGTTGCGTGTGGGATGGGATAAATCGGTAGCTTTTCCCATAGGCCCTAAGCGGGATTATAACTACCTTTCAACGTCCAAATTGACCATTCAACCTACATTTAAATACTTGGGCATAAGTATCAACGCGGATCTGTCCTCATATGAGGCGCTCAATGTTTCCCCGATTGTGGCACATATGGAGAGCAGGCTGCGGACCTGGGCCTCCTTACCACTTAATCTGATTGGTCGGGTGAATATTTTCAAGATGATATACCTGCCAAAATTTTTATATGTTTTTCGGGCATCTCCGATTTTTTTGTTTAAAAAGTTTTTTAATAAACTCAATTCCCTCCTCGGCACTTTTCTTTGGCATGGCTCACACCCACGGATTGCTAGGGCCTCTCTTCAAGCAGCTAGGCTTGACAGCGGGCTGGCATGTCCAAATTTGAGACTGTATTTTTTGGCGGCACAGTTAACATACGTTTACGATTGGTTCCTGGAGACCCCTTCCTCCTGCTCTACTGCCCTACTGGGGGCGTTTATGAAGCCTGGGGACTCCCTGGTCGACGGCCTGCACAGGTCAGTGCCCGGGAGATGTTCCCGGGGCTCCCCGATAGACGTCAGTTGGCTGGCCTGGCATAAGGGTAACGGTATACTCACGGGTTCGGACGGGATATCTCCCAATACTCCCTTGTGGAAAAACCCTAATTTCTCTGAGCTTCTGGGGCACCCCGATTCTATGTGGTGGACCAGACTGGGGTCCGGCAAGTTTCCCACATCTTCGTACAAAACACGTTTATCTCCTTCGTGGAAGTAAAAACAAGGTTTGGGGTGGCAGACAAATTCCTGTACAAGTATCTATTACTGCGCCACGCGATTCGGGCGCAGTTTGGGGGAATGACCCAGGAGCTCACAGAAACACCTTTAGAGGTGCTCATGTCGTGCCAAGATATTGACAAGCTGGTCACGACTATATATTCCCGCCTGCAGTCGGTGGGGGTCAAACCCTTCCAGATTGCTCAGCGGAAATGGGAGTTGGAGATTCCGGGGGTGACCGAGGAGGCGTGGGAGGAGGCCTCGGAGGCCTGCTTCCTAGATCTTATCGGCTCCAACGATCGGTATGTACAATTTAAATGTATACACCAGTTGCACTATACTCCTGCCAGGTTGGCTCACATGGGATTCAGTTCTGCTGCTTCCTGTTCTAGGTGTGGCTCCACTGAGGCTGGTTACTTGCATATGTTCTGGTCATGCCCGGGTCTATCAGAGTTTTGGAGAGAAGTGTTTGTATTCTTTAAAGACACCCTGAATGTACCCCTTCCCCACACACCAGAGGTGGGACTGTTGGGTGTGCTAAATGACTTTGTCCCCGCAGTCCATACTCGAACCCTGGCACGCACGATACTATTTTATGCTAGAAAAATGATACTATTGCAATGGAGGAGTGCCTCTGGTCCGGACATTCAAATGCTATATAGGACTGTTAATAAGGTCCTACCCATGTTCAAATGTATATACAAGGGCAGGGCCTGCTCGCAGAAGTTCTACAAAATCTGGCAACCTTGGCTTGACATTGAGGATTCCTTCTGGAGGGACACCCCGCTGTCCCAGCCCTAGGGGGGAGCGGTTGCAGGCGGTATGGATATGTTTTGGGAACTGATGGGAGTTCAGCTGGGGGAGTGTGCGGCGGGGGGGGTGGGGGGGTGGGAGGCGGGGTGCGTGAGTGTGAGTGTGTGAAGGTTGTGTGTATCTGCTCTCTACGAGCTTGTTTACAACTACTGACTATGGATACTGTATACTATTAAGGGATGTACTGGGGTACCTTGGATGTCCCACGCGGCTCATCCAATGCCCAGTAAATGTTGTTACTTTCCTCCGTTGAGGATTTGGGGCTAATATTGTCCTCAGGGTTTTTTTATTTTCTACTCCTAAAGCGAGATATATTTTTCTCTATGTCGGACGTAAAAGATATGTGCAATGTAACCGTTTATGTACCTCCTTGAACGCTGTACTGTGTTAAATTTAAATAAAAAGAGTTTTCAAAAAACAACTCTTCAAGCAAGACCCGTAGGACGGACGTGGTGAACAGTAAGGTTAAGGCAGGCCCAAATCCTAAACCAGCGGCCCCTGCGGGGGTATTGCTACATGTTTTTTTGTTTTTTCCTTAAACAAAAGGTTTATTGTGTAATAAGCACATACATGTTAAGCTCACAGAGGATACATGCTTCACCAGAGGCGGCTCTTTAATTAGGCAAATTAGGCAGTCGCCTAAGGCCTCACACTCACAGGGGCCTCGCGGCCGCCTAACTTGCGTAACGCACTACTCCAGTTTTGAGGGACACGGGACCTTAACGCTGCTGTGCTCAGGCAGCATTAAGAGCCCTGACTCAGGAGTGGGGCCGCCAGCATCCCTAACAGCCAGTGAATATCGGTGACAGCACCCCTTGTGACGTCAATGACCCAGCATGCCCTCAGTCAATGACATCACAAGGGGGCGGGTTCACCAGGTGACATCTCCGGGTGGCCCACACCCCTTAGTTATTAAAGAGCAGGATCTCTGGGCCGCCTTGTTAAAGTGGGCTTCCAGATTCTGACAAGCCCCCTGCACGCAGACCCCCCCCCCCCAACCGCCAGACAAGGTTGTGGGGAAGAGGCTCTTGTCCTTGAATTATTTTTCCCATAATGGGCGTGAGTGGGGCCCCATGTCAAGTTTTGCCTAAGGCCTCACAAAGCCTAGAGCCGCCTCTATGCTTTACAGTCATTATAAGTATGATGTTACACGTTATACCTGTACATTCTGGTTCCCTGTACATTTGGGAGTGTTCTACAAGAGTATAAGTCATAAACATTCTATAATAAACCGATATTAATTGTGGATATGCTTCAGTGTGTTTATTTTGGGTGTGTACATTCAGGTGCATATTTTGGCTTCTTGGAGCCATCGGTTCCATATCTTATCATATTTTGCTGGGCAACCTCCTCTGAGTTTTTATTTTTATTTATTTATTTTTTAAACAACTGTTACAAAGCTTTGTCTGTTCTGTTCCAGTTGCTGTGGTATAGCACCCTTACAACTACCGTATTTATCGGCGTATAACACGCACAGGCGTATAACACGCACCCTAACTTTAAGAAGGAGGTTTCAGGAAAAAAACTTACAACAGCGCCCTGCGTATAACACGCAGGCACAGTTTACCCTCTATTTTAAGGGTAAAAAAGTGAGTGTTATACGCCAATAAATACAGTAATTTTAAGGATAGAAAAAGTTTTATGTTTTTGCTTCTGGTATTGTTTTATATCTTCGTAATAATGAAATCTGTAGTTTATATGAAAGCAAAAGGCTATTTCTCAAAATGACGTGTATTGAGTGTTCCATTTGTATTTATCTTAAGTATAGGTCTGGGCAGAGCAGTTAGATGTGCATGCTGCTACTCTTTTTTACTGAAGCAGAAAAAAAAATGTTTTTTTATTAGCTGAATGGACCCTGTCCAACTTAATCATATATTGGGCTAAGTTCCAGACATCTAAGGCAGACATAGATGACTTGAGCAAATGTATTATAATTGTTTAGTATGTATTTCTGGTAGATTTGCAGTAATTTTTTTCTGCATTACATACGGTATTTATTTTATGTGTATAATTTATAGTAGTTTTTTTTTTTTACTTTGTCAGATTGTTAATATTATTATTTTTATTGCTACCGATTCTTCTAGTTACTTATTAAACATTTTACTTTCAGTAGGTAGATTAGTCACTCAAGTCCTTTCAAGAGCTTATATTTCTGATTAAAAAACAACATGCTACCATTCTGTCATCACTTACCACTACTGTTAACTTTATTTATAATCATTATTAATAACTATTTTACTTGGACTGTTTATTCGTTTTTTTGCGTTTTGTGTTATCGGGTATCTAAAATCAAACTCAACTTGAAGATAGTAATATCTGAAATATAAAATATGTGCATAGATGTTTGCAATGGTTACCAATCTCCTCCCCTTATACTTACCTGCTTGGCACTGCAGCTCTTCTCCATCCCCGATGTTGTCATTCAGAAACACTATACGTTGCAGACACTATATTATGCCATAACAACAGCTGCTAAAAGGGAATGGGACTAGCAACAGCACCAAGCAGGGTTAGGCCCCATGCACACGAGACGCTGTTATTTGCTGTTAAACGCGCGTTCAGAGGCAGTTGGACACTTTTTTCAACTGCTCCTGAACCCATTCAATGTTATCCTATGTGTCCATGCACACAGTCTCGTTTATTGCCGTTTTTAGGCAGTTGCGTTTAACCTCGTTTTTCCAGAAGCAAAAAAATGGGTTCAGACGCAAACGTTTTCCACGTTTCAGACGCAAAACACCGCTAAACGCCGCTAAACGCGGCAAAACGCGGCAAAACGCGGTACCGGCGTTTTGCCGCGATTTCGTTTATTAGCGTTTTTAAAGGTGACTTATTTTTTTACATTAGAAATCTCAAAAATGATGGCAAATGATGAAAAACCATCAAAAAAATATGAAAAAAAACTGTAATTGCTTGCATTGCACTGTAGACAATCAACAACTTGTGGCAGGTGACGTGGCAAGTGGACAATCCACAACTTGTGGCAGGTGATGTTGCCAGGTGACGTGGCAGGTGGAAATCCACAAATTGTGGCAGGTGACGTGGCCAGGTGATGTGGCAAGTGGACAATCCACAACTTGTGGCAGGTAACGTGGCCAGGTGACATGGCAGGTGACGTGGCAGGTGGACAATCCACAAATTGTGGCAGGTGATGTGGCAGGTGATGTGGCAGGTGACGTGGCAGGTGACGTGGCAAGTGGACAATCCACAACTTGTGGCAGGTGACGTGGCCAGGTGACGTGGCAAGTGGACAATGCACAACTTGTGGCAGGTGACGTGGCCAGGTGACGTGGCAAGTGAACATTCCACAACTTGTGGCAGGTGACGTGGCAGGTGACGTGGCAAGTGGACAATCCACAAATTGTGGCAGGTGACGTGGCCAGGTGACGTGGCCAGGTGACGTGGCCAGGTGACGTGGCAGGTGGACAATCCACAAATTGTGGCAGGTGACGTGGCCAGATGACGTGGCCAGGTGACGTGGCAGGTGGACAATCCACAAATTGTGGCAGGTGACGTGGCCAGGTGACGTGGCCAGGTGAACGTGGCCACGTGACAAGGCAGGTGACGTGGCAGGTGGACAATCCACAAATTGTGGCAGGTGATGTGGCAGGTGACGTGGCAAGTGGACAATCCACAACTTGTGGCAGGTGACGTGGCCAGGTGACGTGGCAAGTGGACAATGCACAACTTGTGGCAGGTGACGTGGCCAGGTGACGTGGCAAGTGAACATTCCACAACTTGTGGCAGGTGATGTGGCCAGGTGACGTGGCAGGTGACGTGGCAAGTGGACAATCCACAAATTGTGGCAGGTGACGTGGCCAGGTGACGTGGCCAGGTGACGTGGCAGGTGACGTGGCAAGTGGACAATCCACAAATTGTGGCAGGTGACGTGGCCAGATGACGTGGCCAGGTGACGTGGCCAGGTGACGTGGCAGGTGACGTGGCAAGTGGACAATCCACAAATTGTGGCAGGTGACGTGGCCAGATGACGTGGCCAGGTGACGTGGCAGGTGGACAATCCACAAATTGTGGCAGGTGACATGGCCAGGTGACGTGGCCAGGTGATGTGGCAGGTGACGTGGCAAGTGGACAATCCACAACTTGTGGCAGGTGACGTGGCAGGTGACGTGGCCAGGTGACGTGGCAAGTGGACAATGCACAACTTGTGGCAGGTGACGTGGCAAGTGGACAATCCACAAATTGTGGCAGGTGATGTGGCCAGATGACATGGCCAGGTGACGTGGCCAGGTGATGTGGCAGGTGACGTGGCCAGGTGATGTGGCAGGTGACGTGGCCAGGTGATGTGGCAGGTGGACAATCCACAAATTGTGGCAGGTGACGTGGCCAGGTGATGTGGCAGGTGATGTGGCAAGTGGACAATCCACAACTTGTGGCCAGGTGACGTGGCAGGTGACGTGGCAAGTGGACAATTCACAACTTGTGGCAGGTGATGTGGCCAGGTGACGTATCCGGTGACGTGGCAAGTGGACAATCCACAGCTTGTGATGTGGCAAGTGATACGCTAAATACAAGTACACTGCTGCTCTCTCAGCTGCTGGTCTCCCAAAATGGCTGAAATGGTTAAATAATACTGTTTTTTGAGCTTAGGGAGGGTCTTATGATGTTTCTTAACTAAACGCCTATAGACGCAAACGCGGTAAAACGCGGTAAAACGCCGCTAAAATCGCGGCAAAACGGGCGTTTTTAAACGCCGGTTTTAGCCTATAAAAACGTGTGTTCAGCAGAGTTTGCACCGGCGTCTCGTGTGCATGGGGCCTAAGTGTGAAGCTAAAGATTAAGGGTGGCTGCGGCAACAACCCCTGCACCAGGACCCAATGGACTTAGGCGACGCTGATAAAAATGTGGGATGTAGAGAAAATATTCATTTTTTTCTTACAGCTGACATAATAATCGGCAGTGAATTTAAAGCATATCTACATTTAAGAGCCGAGCTACTACACAAACTGTTTTAAGGCAAACTGTATATTATAAGGTATAAAACAATCTTTTGGAAAAAAAAAAAACTGTAATTGCATTGCCTTTTTATATATGCTTTTACTGTAGGCGTACTTTATTACCATTTGTTCTTTTATGTGATATGAATACAGTAAATGCTGCGTTCACTTATTTTTGGGGAAGATAACACTGAGTATTAAAATATATATCTTCGCTTTCTATGTTTATAATTGCAGAAGTATAGGAAATATGCTTTGTGTTATGCAGTAAAATTAACTTTTTGTATGGTTAAGAGCATACAAAAGATTTGCTTAATTGGATATCACTCTGAAGTCCGTGAACCAGGTCAGTGGCAGGAACATGGACCCTAAATACAGTATATTCTGTAACTACTACAAAGAATTAATGAGATGTTCTACATTACTTTTAGATTAACTGCATCTACACTTGAATTTCTATTAGTTATTGAAAGTAAGTTCCCTTCAGAGGTTACGTTTTCCCTGCATATGGGTGGGCAGACAGCTCTAGCAGACCAGTGTCTTTTTTGTTTTTATTTCTGAGGGCTTAGCAAAAAAAAAACATCTCACTGATCATGGTGTTATCACTCACTTGCTAGCAATTGGTGATTATCTGTGTGTTTAATAATTGTATAATGGTTTGTGTTGGTGGTCCCAGCGGAAAGGTACATGAAGCTGAAGGTAGCTAAAAAAAAATAAGGTCCCTGTTTGGGTAATATATCTCCTTACATGTAAAATTACTTAGCAGTATGTACTAAAACCTTGCACTTTACCAGACATATATTGTATGCAGTGATGAGCCGAACACCCCCGGGTTCGGTTCACAACCAGAACCCGCGAACGGACCGAAAGTTCGCACGAACATTAGAACCCTATTAAATACAATGGATGCGAACGTTCGAATTCTAAAGTGCTAATTATAACGACTATTATGCATGTTATTGTCCTAAAAAGGGTTTGGGAACCCGGGTTCTGCACCAGGGGACATGTATCAATGCAAAAAGAAGTTTTAAAAACGGACGTTTTTCGGGAGCAGTCATTTTAACCACTTCAATACAGGGCTTTTTGTACCTATTCAATACCGGGCCTATTTTGGCACTTCTCTCCTACATGTACAAATCATCATTCTTTTGCTAGAAAATTACTCAGAACCCCCAAACATTATATATATGTTTTTTTAGCAGACACCCTAGGGAATAAAATGACAGTCATTGCAACATTTTTTCTCGCACAATATTTGCGCAATAATTTTTCAAACGCCTTTTTAAAAAAAAAAATGGTTTCATGAATGAAAAAATAACAAAACAGTAAAGTTAGCCCAATTTTTTGGGAACATATGAAAGATAATGTTACGCCGAGTAAATAGATACCTAACATGTCACGCTTTAAAATTGCGCACACTCATGGAATGGCGCCAAACTTCGGTACTTAAAAATCTCCATAGGCGACGCTTTAATTTTTTTTACAGGTTACCAGGTTAGAATTACAGAGGAGGTCTAGTGCTAGAATTGTTGCACGCGCTCTAACGCACGGGGCGATACCTCAAATGCGTGGTTTGAACAGCGTTTACATATGTGGGCGACTTGCGTGTGCATTCGCTTCTGATCGCGAGCTACCGGGGACAGGGGCGTTTTAATTTTTTTTTATTATTATTTATTTATTTATTTTTACTTATTTATTTATTTTTTTACAATGATTTTACTTTTTTTTTTTGATCACTTTTATTCCTATTACAAGGAATGTAAACATCCCTTGTAATAGGAATGTGTGTGACAGGTTCTCTTTATTGAGAGATGCGGGGTCAATAATGTAGTAGTAGCATTTTGGAGGCGTGGCGGTGGAACAACCTCCAACACTACTGCACCTTGTCCTGCATCCTTCCCAGCTGCCAAAAGAGTGACCCAATGGGCCGTGAAAGAAAGGTAACGTCCCTGTCCATGCCTGCTGGACCATGAGTCAGCGGTAATATGCACCTTACCGCTGACCGCCCTGTCCAGCGAGGCCAAGACATTGTCTTCCACATGCCGGTAGAGAGCCGGAATCGCCTTCGGAAGGGGGCCGAGTCTACCAACTGAAAAGGCAGCAGTTGAAGCGCTAGCAATTTAGCCAAGCTAGCATTCAACCGCTGGGCATGTGGATGGCTGGGAGTGAACTTCTTTCGACGGTCCAGCAGCTGGGGCAGGGAAATTTGCCTGCTAGAATCGGACGTCGGTGTACTGCTAGCAGAGTGGCCGCAAGTACTTGGCTGTGACACACCTAATTCTACACCTTCATTCCTCTCAGTGCAGGTTTCAGAGAGGACTGAAGGTATAGTGGGGTTGGAGATCCCAGCTGATGCGGTGCAAGGAGAGGTCCGCTTTGTTCTTTGGTGTGGGTCTTTAAGGTAGGCTTGCCAAGGAGCTGCATGGCAGGTCAACATATGTCTGGTCAAGCATGTGGTGCCCAAGCGGCTGATGTTTTGGCCACGCGATATACGCTTGAGACATATGTTGCAAACAGCAGCTGTGCGATCTGATGCACTCGCCTCAAAAAAGGTCCACACCAAAGAACTTTTTGAATGACGGGCAGAGGCAGCGCCCTGCACAGGCGGAGCTCTGCGGTGTGATTCCGTCGGTGTGCTGCCCTTACGCTGGCCACCCAAGGGCATCCTGCCTCGTTGGAGATGTGCCTCCTCCTCATCCTCCTCCTCCTCCTCTCTCCTATTAGGCACCCACGTGGAGTCAGTGACCTCATCATCCCCTCCCTCCTCATCACTGGAGCCAATCTGGCAGTATGCTGCAGCTGCTGGAGCATGACTGCCAGATTGGTGTCCTTCTTGAGCATCCCCTCTCTCTGCTCTCACGCTACTGCCTTCCTCTAGCTGGGTATCATCATCAGATCCTTCGAAACGCTGGGCATCCTCCTGGAGCATGTACCCAACACTGTGCTCAAACAGTTCGGGGGACTCCTCAGGAGGAGGACATGGTGGGTCTAGGGAAGGAGTGACTGATGATGACATTGATACCAGGGAAGAGGATGCTTTGGCAGCTGCTTTGCCAGTACCCTGAGCCTGGGTGAGAGAGGATGAGGAGGATGAGGTGGGCTTGGTCATCCACTCTACCAAGTCTTCGGCATGATGTGGCTCAACATGTCCAGCTGCCGAAAAGAAGGACAAGCGTGTCCCATGGCCATGTGCTGATGACAATGCACCGCGTCCACGACCAGCACTGTTGCCCCCAGACACAGAGCCTGCTTGCCCTCTTTTATTGCCTCCTGACTGTCTGCCTCTCCTTGTTTGCCTTCCAGACATTTTAATGGATGGCCTGCAGGGAGATGGGAAAAACAGCAATAAGGGCTACCTTCAGGTGTATACTGTGCAGGAGGCTTAGCAACAATGACACTGACACTGTCCCTTGCCTATCCTTCTCTGTCCCTAAACACAAGGATTTGCAATATGCTTCAGCAAGATTGGTTTAGCACAGAATAGCACACTGACACTTTCCCCGAGTGTCCTTCTCTGTCCCTAAACTCAAGGATTTAAAATATGGTTCAGCAAGATTGGTTTAGCACAGAATAGCACACTGACACTTTCCCCGAGTGTCCTTCTCTGTCCCTAAACTCAAGGATTTGAAATATGGTTCAGCAAGATTGGTTTAGCACAGAATAGCACACTGACACTTTCCCTCACTGTCCTTCTCTGTCCCTACAAACAAGGTTTAGCACAGAATAACACACTGACACTTTCCCCGAGTGTCCTTCTCTGTCCCTAAACTCAAGGATTTGAAATATGGTTCAGCAAGATTGGTTTAGCACAGAATAGCACACTGACACTTTCCCGAGTGTCCTTCTCTGTCCCTAAACTCAAGGATTTGAAATATGGTTCAGCAAGATTGGTTTAGCACAGAATAGCACACTGACACTTTCCCTCACTGTCCTTCTCTGTCCCTACAAACAAGGTTTAGCACAGAATAGCACACTGACACTTTCCCCGAGTGTCCTTCTCTGTCCCTAAACTCAAGGATTTGAAATATGGTTCAGCAAGATTGGTTTAGCACAGAATAGCACACTGACACTTTCCCCGAGTGTCCTTCTCTGTCCATAAACTCAAGGATTTGAAATATGGTTCAGCAAGATTGGTTTAGCACAGAATAGCACACTGACACTTTCCCTGAGTGTCCTTCTCTGTCCCTAAACTCAAGGATTTGAAATATGGTTCAGCAAGATTGGTTTAGCACAGAATAGCACACTGACACTTTCCCCGAGTGTCCTTCTCTGTCCCTAAACTCAAGGATTTGAAATATGGTTCAGCAAGATTGGTTTAGCACAGAATAGCACACTGACACTTTCCCTGAGTGTCCTTCTCTGTCCCTACAAACAAGGTTTAGCACAGAATAGCACACTGACACTTTCCCTCACTGTCCTTCTCTGTCCCTACAAACAAGGTTTAGCACAGAATAGCACACTGACACTTTCCCTCACTGTCCTTCTCTGTCCCTACAAACAAGGTTTAGCACAGAATAACACACTGACACTCTCCCTACCTATCCTTCTCTGTCCCTAAACACAAGGAATCCAGGATTAGTAAAGAAAAAAATGACACTGTCCCTGCCTATGCTTCTCTTTCCCTGCTCCGGAACACACTACACAAGGCCGCCGCTCTGGCGGCCTTTTATAGTGTGGGGCGTGTACTAAACCCCCTCAGCAATAATTGGCCACAGGCATCCTGCCTGTGGCCAATCATTGCTCTCCTCGCTGCCGGCGCTGTGATTGGCCAAGCATGCGGGGTCACAGTGCATGCTTGGCCAATCACAGCGCCTGGATGACACTGCGATGGCGTAGTGCATTGTGGGCCGTTCTTGTCACTCGAATTTGGTGCGAACGGCCCAAATCGTTCGATATTCGACGAACGATCGAACAGCCGATGTTCGACTCGAACACCGAGCTCATCCCTAATTGTATGTCATAATAAAACAGTCCAGCGCTAGTGATGAGCCGAACACCCCCGGGTTCGGTTCGCACCAGAACCCGCGAACGGACCGAAAGTTCGTACGAACATTAGAACCCTATTAAATACAATGGATGCGAACGTTCGAATTCTAAAGTGCTAATTATAACAACTATTATGCATGTTATTGTCCTAAAAAGGGTTTGGGAACCCGGGTTCTGCACCAGGGGACATGTATCAATGCAAAAAGAAGTTTTAAAAACGGTCGTTTTTCGGGAGCAGTCATTTTAATGATGCATAAAGTGAAAAAAAAAAAGTCAAATATTCCTTTAAATATCGTACCTGGGGGGTGTCTAAAGTATGCCTGTGAAGTGCCACGTGTTTCCCGTGTTTAGAACTGTCCCTGCACAAAATGACACTTCTAAAGGAAAAAAAAGCCATTTAAAACTGCTTGCGGCTTTAATGTAATGTCTGGTCCCGGTAATATGGATGAAAATCTTTAAGAAAAATGGCATAGCTACCCCATGACCCCCCCCCCCCACCCCAGCCCATTACCAGCCCCTTTGGGTCTTGTATGGATATTAAGGGGAACCCCGCACATAAAATAAAAAAGGCCCTATATACTCTGAACAGCCGTATACAGGCGGTGCATACAAGACAGGGACTGTAGGTTTGTTCTTATGTAGAATGTGTTTGTAATTTTGAACAGGTACATTGTTGAAGTGTAGCTCCAGCCCAAAAATCTATTTTTAAACTTTTTGGAAAACATAGGTAAGGGTTATCACCCCTGTAACATTTGTTTTGCTGTCTGTGCCCCTGTTCAGAACATTTCACCTCACTTTCCGTCCCAATGACAACTGTTTTTGAAATGTGGTGTTTTTCTTGAAACAAGGATTGCTGATAAAGCATCAGTACAGAGGAGACACCTTTCTCCCATATTTATTCTTACAGGAGAGAATTTTCCTTCCTAGTGGTAGATTTCCTCTCACTTCCTGTTGTCTTCTTGCGTTTGCAAGTAGGAGTCGTTTGTAAGTTGGATGTTTGAAAGTAGGGACCTGCCGTATATACTCTGCAGAAATAGGCCCCTTAGTTGTTGGTGTTGGCATAACACTGTAAGCACTCACAGTTACTCTTGGTTGGTGCTGGAACGCCCTGCTGTCAACTATTATATCAGGAATTTTAATTACATATAATTGTTGAACAGTGGTAGTAAAAATTGGGCCTTTGATGGTGGTGCTGGTGCCACAACACTGTACGCCCTGACAGTTACTCTTGGTGGGTGCAGCAATGGGCCCTGCTGTGAATTATTAGATCAAGAATTGTAATTGCATGCCCCTGTTGAACAGGGGCTGAAAAATTGGGCCTTTCGTGGTGGTGGTGGTGGTGGTGGTGTTGCCACAACACTGTAAGCCCTCAGAGTTACTCTTGGTGGGTGCAGGAATGGGCCCTGCTGTGAATTATTAGATCAAGAATTGTAATTACATGCCCCTTTTGAACAGGGGCTGAAAAATTGGGCCTTTCGTGGTGGTGGTGGTGGTGGCGTTGCCACAACACTGTAAGCCCTCAGAGTTACTCTTGGTGGGTGCAGCAATGGGCCCTGCTGTGAATTATTAGATCAAGAATTGTAATTGCATGCCCCTGTTGAACAGGGGCTGAAAAATTGGGCCTTAGGCACTGGTGGCACAACACTACAACCCCTCACAGATACTGTACTTGGAGCACAGCAATGAGCCCTGTTGCAAAGTATTGCTTCAAAAATTGTAATGACACGCCCCTGTTAAACAGGGGCTGAAAAATTGGGCCTTAGGCACTGGTGGCACAACACTACAACCCCTCACATATACTGTACTTGGAGCACAGCAATGAGCCCTGTTGCAAAGTATTGCTTCAAAAATTGTAATGACACGCCCCTTTTAAACAGGGGCTGAAAAATTGGGCCTTAGGCACTGGTGCCACAACACTCCAACCCCTCACAGATACTGTACTTGGAGCACAGCAATGAGCCCTATGGCAAATTATTGCTAAAAAAATTGTAATTACACGCCCCTGTAAAACAGGGGCTGAAAAATTGGGCCTTAGCCACTGGTGGCGGCACCCATAAACAAAAATGATCTTCCAAGCTATCATCATCAATCGTATCATTGAGGACTCGGAGGAGGAGGATAGCCAGTCAACATAACAGCACAGGCACTCAGCATCAGCATCAGTCTTGAAGGGATGTGACATGTTAAAATCAATTAGTCTGTTATATCAGCATCAGGTGTGTGGTAGCTGGTGGTGATCCAAGACTGGTTCATCTTGATGAAAGTCAGTCGATCAACCGAGTCGGTGGACAGGCGCACCCTGTGATCCGTGACAAATCCTCCAGCAGCACTGAATGTGCGTTCCGAAAGAACGCTGGATGCAGGACAGGCCAGTAGCTCAATTGCATACTGTGCAAGCTCTGGCCAGTGATCCATCCTCAAGACCCAGTAAGCCAGAGGATTTTCGGTGGGGAAGGTATCCAAGTCTGACCTTGCCCCTAGATATTCCTGCACCATGTTTATCAGACGCTGGCGATGGTTGCTGGAACCGATCATACTTTGGGGCTGCGGACTAAAGAATTGTCTGAACGCATCGGTCAGACGGCCACCTTCCCCACCGCTCCTTCTTTGACTGGCCGAAGCCTCAGCAACTCGTTGTCAAGGACCAGGAGTTTGTAACCTCCCAGTCTCTGGGAACGCGTTGCACAGACCTTTCTGCAAAGCCTCCCGGAGTTGTCTCATCCTCTGCTCCCTCTGCGAAGGTAACATAAGGTCCGCAACCTTACCCTTGTACCGTGGATCAAGGAGAGTGGCCAGCCAGTAATGGTCCCTCTTCTTGATCCGAAGAATACGAGGATCCTTCCGCAGACTTTGCAGGATCAGGGAGGCCATGCAGCGTAGGTTTGCTGAGGCATTCGCTCCGGAGTCCTCTGGGTCACTAAGGACGACATGATCCGCAGCCACCTCCTCCCAGCCACGTACAAGTCCACTGGTTTCTTGGGACTGTAAATCATCCCTAAAAGACTGCTGCTGATGATGCTGAGTGCCAGCCTCCACCTCCATGCTGACACAATCCTCCTCCTCCTCCTCCTCCTCCTCCTCTTCCTGTGCGATGGATGGGACAGAAGGAACACTGTCTGGGTAAAGGGGGCCTTGAGAGGCAAGGAAGTCCTCCTCTTCCTGCCTCTGTTCTGCCTCAAGTGCCCTGTCCATTATTCCACGCAGCGTGTGCTCCAACAGGTGGACAAGAGGTACAGTGTCACTGATGCATGCACTGTCACTGCTCACCATCCTCGTGGCCTCCTCAAATGGTGCCAGGACAGTGCATGCATCCCTGATCATGCTCCACTGGCGTGGAGAAAAAAAACCAAGCTCCCCTGACCCTGTCCTGGTGCCGTAGTCGCACAGGTACTCATTGATGGCCCTCTGCTGCGTGTGCAGCCGCTGCAGCATGGCCAACGTTGAGTTCCACCTGGTGGGCATGTCACATATAAGGCGGTTCTTGGGCAGGTTCAACTCCTTTTGCAGCTCAGCCAGGCGAGCACTGGCATTATAAGATCTGCGGAAATGCACACAGACTTTCCTGGCCTGCCTCAGGACATCCTGTAAGCCCGGGTACCTGCCCAAGAACCGCTGCACCACCAGGTTAAGGACGTGAGCCACACAGGGCACATGGGTCAGTTGTCCCTGTCGGAGGGCGGAGAGGAGGTTGGTGCCATTGTCGCAAACCACCATTCCTGGCTTAAGCTGGCGTGGCGTCAACCACCTCTCGGCCTGGCCCTGCAGAGCAGACAGGACCTCTGCCCCAGTGTGGCTTCTGTCCCCCAAACACACCAGCGCAAGCACGGCATGGCATCTTTTTGCCTGCGTACTTGCGTAGCCCCGTGAACGGCTACGGAGCACCGCTGGTTCATAGGACAAACCACAGGAAGAGGCCATGGAGGAAGAAGAAGAGGAGGGGGTGGAGGAGAGAGGTGTGTCACAACCAGTAGTAGCATTTTGGAGGCGTGGCGGTGGAACAACCTCCAACACTACTGCACCTTGTCCTGCATCCTTCCCAGCTGCCAAAAGAGTGACCCAATGGGCCGTGAAAGAAAGGTAACGTCCCTGTCCATGCCTGCTGGACCATGAGTCAGCGGTAATATGCACCTTACCGCTGACCGCCCTGTCCAGCGAGGCCAAGACATTGCCTTCCACATGCCGGTAGAGAGCCGGAATAGCCTTCCATGAGAAAAAGTGGCGTTTGGGAACCTGCCACTGAGGAACCGCACATTGCACAAACTCACGGAAGGGGGCCGAGTCTACCAACTGAAAAGGCAGCAGTTGAAGCGCTAGCAATTTAGCCAAGCTAGCATTCAACCGCTGGGCATGTGGATGGCTGGGAGTGAACTTCTTTCGACGGTCCAGCAGCTGGGGCAGGGAAATTTGCCTGCTAGAATCGGACGTCGGTGTACTGCTAGCAGAGTGGCCGCAAGTACTTGGCTGTGACACACCTAATTCTACACCTTCATTCCTCTCAGTGCATGTTTCAGAGAGGACTGAAGTTATAGTGGGGTTGGAGATCCCAGCTGATGCGGTGCAAGGAGAGGTCCGCTTTGTTCTTTGGTGTGGGTCTTTGAGGTAGGCTTGCCAACGAGCTGCATGGCAGGTCAACATATGTCTGGTCAGGCATGTGGTACCCAAGCGGCTGATGTTTTGGCCACGCGATATACGCTTGAGACATATGTTGCAAACAGCAGCTGTGCGATCTGATGCACTAGCCTCAAAAAAGGCCCACACCAAGGAACTTTTTGAATGACGGGCAGAGGCAGCGCCCTGCACAGGCGGAGCTCTGCGGTGTGATTCCGTCGGTGTACTGCCCTTACGCTGGCCACCAAAGGGCATCCTGCCTCGTTGGAGATGTGCCTCCTCCTCCTCCTCCTCCTCTCTCCTATTAGGCACCCACGTGGAGTCAGTGACCTCATCATCCCCTCCCTCCTCATCACTGGAGCCAATCTGGCAGTATGCTGCAGCTGCTGGAACATGACTGCCAGATTGGTGTCCTTCTTGAGCATCCCCTCTGTCTGCTCTCACGCTACTGCCTTCCTGTAGCTGGGTTTCATCATCAGACCCTTCGAAACGCTGGGCATCCTCCTGGAGCATGTACCCAACACTGTGCTCAAACAGTTCGGGGGACTCCTCAGGAGGAGGACATGGTGGGTCTAGGGAAGGAGTGACTGATGATGAGTCTGACATTGATACCAGGGAAGAGGACGCTTTGGCAGCTGCTTTGCCAGTACCCTGAGCCTGGGTGAGAGAGGATGAGGAGGAGGAGGAGGGCTTGGTCATCCACTCTACCAAGTCTTCGGCATGATGTGGCTCAACATGTCCAGCTGCCGAAAAGAAGGACAAGCGTGTCCCATGGCCATGTGCTGATGACAATGCACCACGTCCACGACCAGCACTGTTGCCCCCAGACACAGAGCCTGCTTGCCCTCTTTTATTGCCTCCTGACTGTCTGCCTCTCCTTGTTTGCCTTCCAGACATTCTAATAGATGGCCTGCAGAGAGATGGGAAAAAAGCAATAAGGGCTACCTTCAGGTGCCCTTCTCTGTCCCTTTACTTAAGGATTTCTAAATATGGTTGAGGATTATTGCTTTTGCACAGAATAGCACAACGACAATTTCCCTGACTGTCCAAAAAACAAGGATTTCAAAGATGGTTGATGAGGAATGCTTTGGCACACTATAGCACAAGGAGAATTCCCCTTACTTTCCTTCTTTGTCCCTAGAAACAAGGACTGGCACAGTGAAAGAAACTGACACTCTCCCTACCTACAGTTTTCTGTCCCTAGAAAAAATGTTTTTTTAAAGCACACTATAGCACAAGGAGAAATCCCCTCACTTTCCTTCTTTGTCCCTAGAAACAAGGACTGGCACAGTGAAAGAAACTGACACTCTCCCTACCTACAGTTTTCTGTCCCTAGAAAAAATGTTTTTTTAAAGCACACTATAGCACAAGGAGAAATCCCCTCACTTTCCTTCTTTGTCCCTAGAAACAAGGACTGGCACAGTGAAAGAAACTGACACTCTCCCTACCTACAGTTTTCTGTCCCTAGAAAAAATGTTTTTTTAAAGCACACTATAGCACAAGGAGAAATCCCCTCACTTTCCTTCTTTGTCCCTAGAAACAAGGACTGGCACAGTGAAAGAAACTGACACTCTCCCTACCTACAGTTTTCTGTCCCTAGAAAAAATGTTTTTTTAAAGCACACTATAGCACAAGGAGAAATCCCCTCACTTTCCTTCTTTGTCCCTAGAAACAAGGACTGGCACAGTGAAAGAAACTGACACTCTCCCTACCTACAGTTTTCTGTCCCTAGAAAAAATGTTTTTTTAAAGCACACTATAGCACAAGGAGAAATCCCCTCACTTTCCTTCTTTGTCCCTAGAAACAAGGACTGGCACAGTGAAAGAAACTGACACTCTCCCTACCTACAGTTTTCTGTCCCTAGAAAAAATGTTTTTTTAAAGCACACTATAGCACAAGGAGAAATCCCCTCACTTTCCTTCTTTGTCCCTAGAAACAAGGACTGGCACAGTGAAAGAAACTGACACTCTCCCTACCTACAGTTTTCTGTCCCTAGAAAAAATGTTTTTTTAAAGCACACTATAGCACAAGGAGAAATCCCCTCACTTTCCTTCTTTGTCCCTAGAAACAAGGACTGGCACAGTGAAAGAAACTGACACTCTCCCTACCTACAGTTTTCTGTCCCTAGAAAAAAGGGATTTTTATAACAGCTTACCTGTAAAATCCTTTTCTTGGAGTACATCACGGGACACAGAGCGACTTAGTCATTACTAATGGGTTATATAGTTTACCTTCAGGTGTTGGCACTGGCCAATTCCAAACCGGAAGTACCCTCCCCTATATAAGCCCCTCCCACCCGGGAGCACCTCAGTTTTGTAGCCAAGCAATAAGTGTCCCAAAAAGAGGGGTGGGAGCTCTGTGTCCCGTGATGTACTCCAAGAAAAGGATTTTACAGGTAAGCTGTTATAAAAATCCCTTTTTCTTTTTCGTACATCACGGGACACAGAGCGACTTAGTCATTACTAATGGGACGTCCCAAAGCAATGCCAAATGAGGGGGGGGTACATAAGCTGGGCGCCATCAGGCATGAGGATCTTTTGCGGCCTGCAACACACTGCGCCCAAAGGCGACATCCTCCTGACTTCTAACGTCTACCTGATAGAATCTAGTAAACGTGTGTACCGAAGACCATGTTGCGGCCTTACATACTTGAGCCAGGGAGGCCTGGTGATGCACTGCCCATGAAGTTCCAACCGCTCTTGTGGAGTGCGCCCTAACTTTGAACGGAGGCGGTCTCTTTCTCAAGCCATAGGCTTGTATTATGACCTGTCGAATCCACTTGGCTAAAGTAGATTTTGATGCTGCCTGACCCCTTCTGGGGCCTTCCGGCAGAACAAACAAAGAATCCGTTCTGCGAATCTGAGCAGTGGCTTTTAGATAAGCTTTAACTGCTCTTACCACATCCAAAGAATGTAATAACTTTTCCTCTACTGAGCTAGGTTTGGGGAAAAAAGAAGGAAGAACCACATCTTGGTTCAAATGAAACCTCGATACCACCTTAGGAAGAAAGGCTGGATGAGGACGTAATACTACTCTGTCCTTATGGACAACCAGATATGGCTCCTTACAGGACATAGCTGCTAATTCCGACACTCTTTTAGCCGAACAAATGGCTACTAAGAAAACCAATTTCCTGGTGAGAAGAACCAAGGAAATGTGTTGTAATGGTTCAAACGGTTGTTTCTGTAGAACCGACAGAACCAGGTTTAAGTCCCAAGGACATATGGGAATACTAACCGGAGGGCTAATACGCATCACTCCTTGTATAAAGGCTTTGACTAGTGAATGCGAAGCCAAGGGCCTTTGAAAAAATATTGACAAGGCCGAAATCTGACCCTTGATAGTACTCAAGGCCAGTTTCCTATCTACAGCCCACTGTAGGAAGTCCAGAATCCTCCCTATCATGTACTTACGTGGATGCCATTTCTTGGTCTCACACCACGTAATGTACGCTTTCCAGATCCTATAATAGATCTGCCTGGATACCGGTTTCCTGGCATTGATCATGGTAGATACCACAGAATTAGAGAGCCCTCTCTTTTTCAGAATGTGGGCTTCAATAGCCAGGCCGTCAAACCTAGGGCTGGTAAGGAAGGGTGGTATATCGGTCCCTGCGAAAGCAGGTCCGGACGAAGTGGGAGGGTCCAAGGACTCCTCACTGACATTTTTACCATCTCCGCGTACCATGCCCTTCGGGGCCACGCTGGAGCCACCAGAATCACTGGTTTCTTTTCTACCCTGATTCTGCGGAGTAATCGCGGTAACAATTGTGGCGGTGGGAATGCATATATCAGCTTGAACCGATCCCAAGGGAACACTAGGGCATCCGAGCCGCAAGCTAGGGGATCCCTTGTGCGAGACACAAACCTGTCCACCTTTGCGTTGAATCTGGATGCTAGCAGATCTACATCCGGTGTTCCCCACCGCTGGCATATTGCCTGGAAAACCTCGGGGTGAAGAGACCATTCCCCCGGGCATAATTGTTGGCGACTTAGAAAGTCCGCTCTCCAATTTTCCACTCCTGGGATGAAAACCGCAGATATGGCTGGGACATATCTTTCTGCCCACTCCAGGATGCAATTTGCTTCCTTCTGGGCTGCACGACTTTTGGTGCCACCCTGATGATTGATATATGCCACTGCCGTGGCATTGTCTGATTGAATTCTGACAGGGGACCCCTGGAGTTTGGATGTCCATGCTACTAGGGCATACCGGGCTGCTCGTATCTCTAAGAGATTGATGGGCAGGGCCTTTTCTGCTTCTGACCACCTGCCCTGGAGAGACCATTGCTCCAGCACTGCCCCCCAGCCGATGAGGCTGGCATCTGTAGTGACCACCTTCCAAGAAACCGGACTGAAGGGTTTCCCTCTTTCCAGATTCTGGGGCACCAACCACCAATGGAGGCTCTTGCGAACGGAAGGGGACAGGGACATTGGTAAGTCTAAAGCCTGAACTTTTTTGTTCCAGGCTGACAGTATGGCCCTTTGCAAATTCCTTGAATGGAATTGACCGTAGGGTACCGCTTCGAATGAAGCCACCATCTTTCCCAGCAGCCTCATGCAGAGACGTATGGATGGTTTTCTTTTTGTACCCACTAAGTGGGTCAAATTTCTTAAAGACGACACCTTCTCTGGAGGTAAGAAAATCTTTCTCTGATTTGAATCCAGCCTTAGCCCTAAGTATTCCAGACTTTTGACTGGTCTTAGAGCTGACTTGTCCCGGTTGATAATCCAACCGTGATATTCCAGATACTCGATTGTCTTGTGAATAGCTACTTCCAGCTTTTCCACTGAGTGGTCTATTAGTAGCAGGTCGTCTAGATATGCCATTATCGTTACACCCTGTGTTCTTAGATTGGCCAATAATGGGGCCAGAATTTTTGTGAACACTCGTGGTGCTGTGGCCAGACCGAAAGGTAAGGCTCTGAACTGAAAATGGCGCCCTTCTACTGCAAAGCGTAGAAATTTCTGATGGGCCGGAAAGATGGGAATATGCAGATAAGCATCCCTTATGTCGATCGAGGCTAGCCATTCCTGCCCTTGTAGGGCGGTGGCCACTGATCGGATCGACTCCATCCGAAAGGTCCTGATATTTAGGAACTTGTTTAGCCCTTTTAGATTTAATATGGGCCTCACGTCCCCATTTGGTTTGGGGACTGTGAAAAGGTTCGAGTAAAACCCGAATCCGCTTTCTTCCAGGGGAACCTTCATGATTACCCCTTGGAGCAATAGTTGTTCTAGTGCCAGAAGGAGGGATCCTCTCTTTTGGGGATCTCTTGGCACGTTTGACCTCATAAATTGGGCAGGAGGAGTGCCTTTTAACTCCAGCTTGTATCCCAGACTTACTGCGGAGAGCACCCATCTGTCTCTGATGGTGTCCCGCCAGGTCTCTGTGAACAACTGAAGTCTTCCCCCCACCCGATTGAGCGGGGGCAATACTTCATGCCTTAGGGGGAGGTTTTGTACCTCTCTTGATCCAGGGCTTCTTGTTACCCTGTGATTGTCCCTGATTTCTGCCCCCTGAATTTGACCGCGGAGGCCGTCGGAACTGCTTCACAGCCGATGTGCCCGGGACTGGAGAGGTAGGCCTCTTAAAAGAAGGACTTCTACCCTTGTTCTTAACCGGTAAGAGTGAACTTTTACCGGCAGAAATTTTCTGGATATATTTGTCCAGATCTTCTCCAAATAAGCGTTCTCCATGAAATGGGAAGCTAACCAGCAGTCTTTTACAGGGAGCTTCAGCAGACCAGTTTTTGAGCCACAAAAGCCTACGCATATGTACTATAGACAGCGTAAAGCGGGAGGCCTGTTGGATTGTATCCTTTATGGCGTCCACCGCAAAACACAAGGCTCTAGGCAGGTCAGCTAGGGCATGAGCCTGCTGATCTGGTAAGTCCCTTAAGACTTGTTTCAACTGATCTTTCACTGCTTGGCAGACTCCAATCGCTGCTACCGCAGGTTGTGTCACCATACTTGCTGTAGAGAAAGCAGATTTTAGTAAAGACTCAAATTTTTTATCTATTGGGTCTTTGAACATTGGAACATTATCTACTGGACATGTCAGTGATTTGTTAACAGAAGAGATGGCTGCGTCCACTATAGGGACCCTCCATTTTCTTATGAACTTATCCTCCATGGGATAGATCACCAGAAATCTCTTGGGGGGAGCAAATATTTTATCAGGATGCTCCCAATCCTGGTAAATAAGCCCTTCTAATAAAGGGTGGATTGGGAAGGAACAGACCGCCTGGGGAGCTTTTAGCGACCCCAGCGAGGAAACCGTAGTGGATGGTGGTTCCGCCAGAGGCATTTTAAATGCTGATCGGACCATGTTAGTCAGAGACTGAACCCATAATCTTTCAGCCTGAGAAGCTGAGAAAGGTTCTTCCACTGTTGATTCCTCTATAAGTGAATCAACCTCATCCTGATCCCCTTCAGGTAGGTCGATCTCTGTGTGGGGCTGTTCCTCCACTAACAGGCACTCTGAAGGAGGAGACGGAGATCGGACGCGCTTTTCCTGTGACAGGGAAGCAGCGATCAATGCTGTTAATCTCTCTTCCAATCCTCCCAGAGTTGAGGATAAAACCTCCTCTGTTATATATACAGGAGCAGGTGGACTGGGGACAGCCGCAGCACCAGACATTCCTGCGGGGTTTCTACGGCTACTGACCTCTGCATTCTCAGGGGAGATTGGTGCAGTGCAAGCATGCCCAATATCCTCAGAGCCCGATGGAGACCCCTTTGGCTTCCTGGAAGATTTATTTCCGGAGCGTCTGGACGACATATCCTTTAAGCACAAAGCTGAGGTATTCCCGTCGTCATACACCAATTTTTGCTGGTAATAGTCTAACACAGGTGCTGCTATATACCAGCTGGTGTCCACTAAAGTGCCTTTCTATGGGGATGCCTGCATCAACCGCCTCTGTGTGCCACTGTTTGTTGCTAGCTCTGTTTGCATGCAGCTGACACTTGTACTGTGTCTTTTAACCATGCTGGGACGCCCGCACATGCGCAGAAGCGCCGCGGCGCGCATCGAGCGTCATCCACCCGCCCCGCCCCTTTTTTTTCATAGGAGGCGCGTGCACGCGCCCGCGCGCGCGCCCGTGCGCCAATGGCGCCCTTTTCGAAAACCAACAGAGGACTAGGAGCCAGGGCCCTTTTTGCCGGAGGGCCTGTGCGGTGGATGAACGCAGCAACAGGGCAGAGGAAGTGGATTCCCTCAGAGAAACTTACCAGCTGCCTGGATCTTTTGAGTTGAGAAAACCAAAGATCCACATTTACAAGAAAAATGGACTACAGCGGCCTCTAGTGGTTTAACACAGGTACCGCGGTCCCTGTTTTTTTTTTTTTTCTTGACTACTATTAAAATTTTACATTTTCAGTAGTTATAGGCAAACACAGATATTTAGCGGGAATACCGTTAGGTAACAGACAGAAAGACAAATTAGGCTTGGGGGTCCCCCAATAGAACCAAGTTCCTGAGGGCCCCCACTTACCTGATCCCCGCCGCAGGACTTTGTTTGGTCCACAAAAGTCCAAACTTCACCTATCACGGCAGGCATTGTAATTAAACCTTCAGGGACCGGGTTCCCAAGGATTCCACTCCCCTGGACCTGTATAGCACCCTGCACAGACAGCGTCTTGGTCGTGGGTATGACCAGAGCTCTGGATCCCAGGGTCCAGCCCTCCTAAGAGAAGCATTACAGGCAAAACCTTGCTCTTCTGCTGCAAGGCCCGGGTACCGACCGTTTAGCTATGAAGCTTTTTTTGGTGGGATCCGGAACAGCTTACTAAGGCCCAAAAGAACCTGTACGCAAGCCCAGTGAAAACACATGTTACTCTTTGGCCAACACCTTAGACACTGGCAAAAAACTGAGGTGCTCCCGGGTGGGAGGGGCTTATATAGGGGAGGGTACTTCCGGTTTGGAATTGGCCAGTGCCAACACCTGAAGGTAAACTATATAACCCATTAGTAATGACTAAGTCGCTCTGTGTCCCGTGATGTACGAAAAAGAAAAATGTTTTTTTAAAGCACACTATAGCACAAGGAGAAATCCCCTCACTTTCCTTCTTTGTCCCTAGAAACAAGGAATCGCACAGTAAAACACACTGACACTCTCCCTACCTATCCTTCTCTTTCCCTAAACTAAAGGAATCCAGGTTAAGCAAGAAAGAAATAAATGTCACTGTCCCTGCCTATGCTTGTCTTTCCCTGCTCCGGAACACACTACACTAGGCCGCCGTGCTGGCGGCCTTTTATAGTGTGGGGCGTGTACTAAACACCCTCAGCAATAATTGGCCACAGGCATCCTGCCTGTGGCCAATCATTGCTCTCCTCGCTGCCGGCGCTGTGATTGGCCAAGCATGCGGGGTCACAGTGCATGCTTGGCCAATCACAGCGCCTGGATGACACTGCGATGGCGTAGTGCATTGTGGGCCGTTCGCGTCACTCGAATTTGGCGCGAACGGCCCAAATCGTTCGATCTTCGTCGAACGATCGAACAGCCGATGTTCGAGTCGAACGTATGTTCGACTCGAACACGAAGCTCATCCCTATCCAGCGCTATAAAAATATAAAGTTCATATGGCAGAACACAAGCACCAATTATGAGTGTCCAAAATAGTGCTGTAAACATGCAGGTGACGTCCCAGGGGCGGGACCTCGTCAGCGCATATGGACGTATCCGCTGACGAAGTCCCACCCCCTGGGATGTAACGCATATGGATGGAAGGTAATCACGTGACGTCACCCGCGGGCATCACTGATTTACATCATACATGCTTATATACCAGGCACTGGGTTGCAGTGCTATGCTTGTAAGTTTTACTCCTTTTATACACAATAAAAAACAATCCTTGCATAGAGTAATATATACTCTTTTTATTACATGCAAATTTGTGGTACCGTAGATCTTGTCCAATTCACTTGGAGGAGTCTGGAGCGCCGAGAGAGGAATCCTTCCTGTCAGCTCAGCCTGGTGATTGTATCCATCGACACAGTAACCCACACCCCAGTAGGGGGAAAGCGTTTGTGACCCTATTCCTTCAGGGGTCAACTTTGGGAGGTGAGCTGCTAGCATTTCAAGTGGTGGAGGTCCCTCACGGAGTCACCTGCATGTTTATTACAGCACTATTTTGGACACTCATAATTGGTGCTTGTGTTCTGCCATATGAACTTTATATTTTTATAGCGCTGCACTGTTTAATTACATGTTTTTTTATGGCATTTGATATTTTGACCATGAGTGTCAATTGCGCTGATTGATTTTCATTTATATATTGTATGTTGCTCGAAAACAGAACAATTGCACATACATTTCCTATCCTGACTCGGCCTCCTGAAACGCCTCCTCTCAGCACCTTGGTAGTTTAGAAGGCAGGCTCTGTGAAATCTGTGACACTGCAGTAAGTACATTTCAGAATTGCTCAGAAAAATATGAGTAGGCTAGAAATAATTGAATTTTCAACATGGAAATTAATAAACAATTTTAAATTTTGATGTTAGATACAAATAAAGGAATACAGATGTGTCTTACCCAGCCTGCCATCTGGACGGTGAATGAGGGACAGCAGACTGATAAGATCATCCATCTGCTCTTTCCTCTTATTTTCTTCATTCTCAGCACATTTGCATGCACCACACCAGGTTGGTTCACAGTCCAGCCCTCCCTCTATCAATCTGAGGGTATTGTAGGAGGTGATACCAAGTACAGGTTGGGTACATACATCAATAGAATTTAAAAAATACATGTAAAATGTATTTATCAAAACCTAGCTGCATTAATTTGTGTTTTTTTAATCTGTCTGGAGCTCAGCTTTAAAGTACTGTATATGTGAACCTTTAGCTTTGGTAAACAACCCATTCAGTTTAAAATGGAAATTCAAACCAAAACATTTTTGTGTATACTGTACACCAGTCAGCCATAACATTTAAGCAGAACTATGCTCTACTCCAGCAATGCAGCATCCCTGATCTCCCTTCCCAGCTGCTGACATCTTTGGGCAGATGGCTTCCAAGTCTCAACACTTTCATTGGCCAGGCAGAGCTGACGTCACTCCTGCCAATGCACGGGAGTTCAGTCATATTTGGCAATGAGCTGCGTGTGCATGGCTAACTGTTTAGGGGCGGATTGGCAGGTAAATAAATTGAATGCAGAAGAGACAAAGCATGTTAGTTCTGCATTAAAATTTCTGCCTGTTTGCCCAGTGCACGTTAAGTGCACTGACAGGTAAAGTGAATAACATTAATTGTTACAATGGCATCTAAAAGTAGGTGAGATATATTAGGCAGCAAGTAAATATGTGGTCGAGGAATTTGATGTGTTGAAAGCAGAAAAATGGGCATTGCAGCTTGTTGTGTATGAGGCGGTGTAGCCACAGGCTGGTCAGGGTGCCCATGCTGACCTTGTCTATTGCCAAATGCTCCTACATTGAGCACATGGGCAACAGAACTGGACCACAGAGCAATGGAAGAAGGTGGCCTGGTCTAATGAACGATGTTTTCTTTTACATCATGTGGATGGCCAAGTGCATGCTTACCTGGGGAAAAAATGGCACCAGAATGCAGTATGGGCAGAAGTCAAGCTGGCGGAGGCAGTGTGATACTTTGGGCAAAGTTCTGCTGGGAGACTTGGGTCCTGCTATTCATTTGGATGTTACTATGACACGTACCACCTACCTTTCGATTAATGCTGACCAAGTACACCCCTTCATGGAAACGGGATTCCTTGATGGCCAAGGCCTCTTTGAGCAGGATAATGCACCCTTCCACAATGCAAAAATGGTTCAAGAATGGTTTGAGGAACACAGAGTTCAGGGTGTTGAATTTTACAGATCTCAATCCATGTGTGGGATGTGCTGAAAAAACAAGGTCCGTGGAGCCCCACATCACAACTTACAGGACTTAAAAGATATGCTGGCTTGGTGCCAGACAGGTCAGGGCTGTTTTGTAAGCAAAATGGGCTGTTTTGGTGGTCATCATAATGTTATTGCTGATCAGTGCGTGTATATTGTAAAAATATATTTTGATATATACTTTCTTTTTTATAAGTGATCACATGTCCTCTATGCTCAGGTGCAAATGGGGCTTAGAAAGATGGGGATGGAGACTCCTTGTGGTGACTGGAGGGGAGTGGCAGTAGCAGCTTGAATGAAGCAGAGGCATAGTTCTGTGAAAAATGCAGTGACAGATATACACTGCGAGGAGCTTCGCAAAGCGGCGTGTCAGCAGGAGGCAGAGAAACACAAATACACTGATCTTCCCAATGAAGAGCTGTGCACCAGGGCGTGTCAGTAGACATTTGACCACTGGAGAACAAGCAGGCTGTGCTTCCATGTTCTCATACCTAGTGTAGTCAGTTTGAAACCCGAAAGCAGGGGGACTGGCAGGAACACCAGGTAATTCTCATATTTCAATGCAAAACAGGACACATTTTAACATGAGTACATTGTAACTAGGGATGAGCTTCGTGTTCGAGTCGAACATACGTTCGACTCGAACATCGGCTGTTCGATCGTTCGACGAAGATCGAACGATTTGGGCCGTTCGCGCCAAATTCGAGTGACGCGAACGGCCCACAATGCACTACGCCATCGCAGTGTCATCCAGGCGCTGTGATTGGCCAAGCATGCACTGTGACCCCGCATGCTTGGCCAATCACAGCGCCGGCAGCGAGGAGAGCAATGATTGGCCACAGGCAGGATGCCTGTGGCCAATTATTGCTGAGGGGGTTTAGTACACGCCCCACACTATAAAAGGCCGCCAGCACGGCGGCCTAGTGTAGTGTGTTCCGGAGCAGGGATAGAGCAGCATAGGCAGGGACAGTGACTTTTATTTCTTTCTTGCTTAACCTGGATTCCTTTAGTTTAGGGAAAGAGAAGGATAGGTAGGGAGAGTGTCAGTGTGTTTTGTGCTTGTGCTATATTGTGCTTAAAAAAAACATTTTTTCTAGGGACAGAAAACTGTAGGTAGGGAGAGTGTGTCAGTTTCTTTCACTGTCAAAGTCCTTGTTTCCAGGGACCTGGAAGGACAGTGAGGTAATTCTCCTTGTGCTAAATTGTGCTTAAAAAAAACATTTTTTCTAGGGACAGAAAACTGTAGGTAGGGAGAGTGTGTCAGTTTCTTTCACTGTCAAAGTCCTTGTTTCCAGGGACCTGGAAGGACAGTGAGATAATTCTCCTTGTGCTAAATTGTGCTTAAAAAAAACATTTTTTCTAGGGACAGAAAACTGTAGGTAGGGAGAGTGTGTCAGTTTCTTTCACTGTCAAAGTCCTTGTTTCCAGGGACCTGGAAGGACAGTGAGTGAATTCTCCTTGTGCTATATTGTGCTTAAAAAAAACATTTTTTCTAGGGACAGAAAACTGTAGGTAGGGAGAGTGTGTCAGTTTCACTGTCAAAGTCCTTGTTTCCAGGGACCTGGAAGGACAGTGAGGTAATTCTCCTTGTGCTAAATTGTGCTTAAAAAAAACATTTTTTCTAGGGACAGAAAACTGTAGGTAGGGAGAGTGTGTCAGTTTCTTTCACTGTCAAAGTCCTTGTTTCCAGGGACCTGGAAGGACAGTGAGGTAATTCTCCTTGTGCTAAATTGTGCTTAAAAAAAACATTTTTTCTAGGGACAGAAAACTGTAGGTAGGGAGAGTGTGTCAGTTTCTTTCACTGTCAAAGTCCTTGTTTCCAGGGACCTGGAAGGACAGTGAGGTAATTCTCCTTGTGCTAAATTGTGCTTAAAGAAAACATTTTTTCTAGGGACAGAAAACTGTAGGTAGGGAGAGTGTGTCAGTTTCTTTCACTGTCAAAGTCCTTGTTTCCAGGGACCTGGAAGGACAGTGAGGTAATTCTCCTTGTGCTAAATTGTGCTTAAAAAAAACATTTTTTCTAGGGACAGAAAACTGTAGGTAGGGAGAGTGTGTCAGTTTCTTTCACTGTCAAAGTCCTTGTTTCCAGGGACCTGGAAGGACAGTGAGGTAATTCTCCTTGTGCTAAATTGTGCTTAAAAAAAACATTTTTTCTAGGGACAGAAAACTGTAGGTAGGGAGAGTGTGTCAGTTTCTTTCACTGTCAAAGTCCTTGTTTCCAGGGACCTGGAAGGACAGTGAGGTAATTCTCCTTGTGCTAAATTGTGCTTAAAAAAAACATTTTTTCTAGGGACAGAAAACTGTAGGTAGGAAGAGTGTGTCAGTTTCTTTCACTGTCAAAGTCCTTGTTTCCAGGGACCTGGAAGGACAGTGAGGTAATTCTCCTTGTGCTAAATTGTGCTTAAAAAAAACATTTTTTCTAGGGACAGAAAACTGTAGGTAGGGAGAGTGTGTCAGTTTCTTTCACTGTCAAAGTCCTTGTTTCCAGGGACCTGGAAGGACAGTGAGGTAATTCTCCTTGTGCTAAATTGTGCTTAAAAAAAACATTTTTTCTAGGGACAGAAAACTGTAGGTAGGGAGAGTGTGTCAGTTTCTTTCACTGTCAAAGTCCTTGTTTCCAGGGACCTGGAAGGACAGTGAGTGAATTCTCCTTGTGCTATATTGTGCTTAAAAAAAACATTTTTTCTAGGGACAGAAAACTGTAGGTAGGGAGAGTGTGTCAGTTTCTTTCACTGTCAAAGTCCTTGTTTCCAGGGACCTGGAAGGACAGTGAGGTAATTCTCCTTGTGCTAAATTGTGCTTAAAAAAAACATTTTTTCTAGGGACAGAAAACTGTAGGTAGGGAGAGTGTGTCAGTTTCTTTCACTGTCAAAGTCCTTGTTTCCAGGGACCTGGAAGGACAGTGAGGTAATTCTCCTTGTGCTAAATTGTGCGTAAAAAAAACATTTTTTCTAGGGACAGAAAACTGTAGGTAGGGAGAGTGTGTCAGTTTCTTTCACTGTCAAAGTCCTTGTTTCCAGGGACCTGGAAGGACAGTGAGGTAATTCTCCTTGTGCTAAATTGTGCTTAAAGAAAACATTTTTTCTAGGGACAGAAAACTGTAGGTAGGGAGAGTGTGTCAGTTTCTTTCACTGTCAAAGTCCTTGTTTCCAGGGACCTGGAAGGACAGTGAGGTAATTCTCCTTGTGCTAAATTGTGCTTAAAAAAAACATTTTTTCTAGGGACAGAAAACTGTAGGTAGGGAGAGTGTGTCAGTTTCTTTCACTGTCAAAGTCCTTGTTTCCAGGGACCTGGAAGGACAGTGAGTGAATTCTCCTTGTGCTAAATTGTGCTTAAAAAAAATTATTTTCTAGGGACAGAAAACTGTAGGTAGGGAGAGTGTGTCAGTTTCTTTCACTGTCAAAGTCCTTGTTTCAAGGGACAGAGAAGGACACCTGAAGGTAGCCCTTATTGCTTTTTTCCCATCTCCCTGAAGGCCATCTATTAGAATGTCTGGAAGGCAAACAAGGAGAGGCAGACAGTCAGGAGGCAATAAAAGAGGGCAAGCAGGCTCTGTGTCTGGGGGCAACAGTGCTGGTCGTGGACGCGGTGCATTGTCATCAGCACATGGCCATGGGACACGCTTGTCCTTTTCGGCAGCTGGACATGTTGAGCCACATCATGCCGAAGACTTGGTAGAGTGGATGACCAAGCCCTCCTCCTCCTCCTCATCCTCTCTCACCCAGGCTCAGGGTACTGGAAAAGCAGCTGCCAAAGCGTCCTCTTCCCTGGTATCAATGTCAGACTCATCATCAGTCACTCCTTCCCTAGACCCACCATGTCCTCCTCCTGAGGAGTCCCCCGAACTGTTTCAGCACAGTGTTGGGTACATGCTCCAGGAGGATGCCCAGCGTTTCGAAGGGTCTGATGATGAAACCCAGCTAGAGGAAGGCAGTAGCGTGAGAGCAGACAGAGGGGATGCTCAAGAAGGACACCAATCTGGCAGTCATGTTCCAGCAGCTGCAGCATACTGCCAGATTGCCTCCAGTGATGAGGAGGGAGGTGATGATGAGGTCACTGACTCCACGTGGGTGCCTAATAGGAGAGAGGAGGAGGAGGAGGATGAGGAGGAGGCACATCTCCAACGAGGCAGGATGCCCTTTGGTGGCCAGCGTAAGGGCAGTACACCGACGGAATCACACCGCAGAGCTCCGCCTGTGCAGGGCGCTGCCTCTGCCCGTCATTCAAAAAGTTCTTTGGTGTGGGCCTTTTTTGAGGCTAGTGCATCAGATCGCACAGCTGCTGTTTGCAACATATGTCTCAAGCGTATATCGCGTGGCCAAAACATCAGCCGCTTGGGTACCACATGCCTGACCAGACATATGTTGACCTGCCATGCAGCTCGTTGGCAAGCCTACCTCAAAGACCCACACCAAAGAACAAAGCGGACCTCTCCTTGCACCGCATCAGCTGGGATCTCCAACCCCACTATAACTTCAGTCCTCTCTGAAACATGCACTGAGAGGAATGAAGGTGTAGAATTAGGTGTGTCACAGCCAAGTACTTGCGGCCACTCTGCTAGCAGTACACCGACGTCCGATTCTAGCAGGCAAATTTCCCTGCCCCAGCTGCTGGACCGTCGAAAGAAGTGCACTCCCAGCCATCCACATGCCCAGCGGTTGAATGCTAGCTTGGCTAAATTGCTAGCGCTTCAACTGCTGCCTTTTCAGTTGGTAGACTCGGCCCCCTTCCGTGAGTTTGTGCAATGTGCGGTTCCTCAGTGGCAGGTTCCCAAACGCCACTTTTTCTCACGGAAGGCTATTCCGGCTCTCTACCGGCATGTGGAAGGCAATGTCTTGGCCTCGCTGGACAGGGCGGTCAGCGGTAAGGTGCATATTACCGCTGACTCATGGTCCAGCAGGCATGGACAGGGACGTTACCTTTCTTTCACGGCCCATTGGGTCACTCTTTTGGCAGCTGGGAAGGATGCAGGACAAGGTGCAGTAGTGTTGGAGGTTGTCCCACCGCCACGCCTCCAAAATGCTACTACTGGTTGTGACACACCTCTCTCCTCCACCCCCTCCTCTTCTTCTTCCTCCATGGCCTCTTCCTGTGGTTTGTCCTATGAACCAGCGGTGCTCCGTAGCCGTTCACGGGGCTACGCAAGTACGCAGGCAAAAAGATGCCATGCCGTGCTTGCGCTGGTGTGTTTGGGGGACAGAAGCCACACTGGGGCAGAGGTCCTGTCTGCTCTGCAGGGCCAGGCGAGAGGTGGTTGACGCCACGCCAGCTTAAGCCAGGAATGGTGGTTTGCGACAATGGCACCAACCTCCTCTCCGCCCTCCGACAGGGACAACTGACCCATGTGCCCTGTGTGGCTCACGTCCTTAACCTGGTGGTGCAGCGGTTCTTGGGCAGGTACCCGGGCTTACAGGATGTCCTGAGGCAGGCCAGGAAAGTCTGTGTGCATTTCCGCAGATCTTATAATGCCAGTGCTCGTCTGGCTGAGCTGCAAAAGGAGTTGAACCTGCCCAAGAACCGCCTTATATGTGACATGCCCACCAGGTGGAACTCAACGTTGGCCATGCTGCAGCGGCTGCACACGCAGCAGAGGGCCATCAATGAGTACCTGTGCGACTACGGCACCAGGACAGGGTCAGGGGAGCTTGTTTTTTTTTCTCCACGCCAGTGGGGCATGATCAGGGATGCATGCACTGTCCTGGCACCATTTGAGGAGGCCACGAGGATGGTGAGCAGTGACAGTGCATGCATCAGTGACACTGTACCTCTTGTCCACCTGTTGGAGCACACGCTGCGTGGAATAATGGACAGGGCACTTGAGGCAGAACAGAGGCAGGAAGAGGAGGACTTCCTTGCCTCTCAAGGCCCCCTTTACCCAGACAGTGTTCCTTCTGTCCCACCCATCGCACAGGAAGAGGAGGAGGAGGAGGAGGAGGAGGATTGTGTCAGCATGGAGGTGGAGGCTGGCACTCAGCATCATCAGCAGCAGTCTTTTAGGGATGATTTACAGTCCCAAGAAACCAGTGGACTTGTACGTGGCTGGGAGGAGGTGGCTGCGGATCATGTCGTCCTTAGTGACCCAGAGGACTCCGGAGCGAATGCCTCAGCAAACCTACGCTGCATGGCCTCCCTGATCCTGCAAAGTCTGCGGAAGGATCCTCGTATTCTTCGGATCAAGGAGAGGGACCATTACTGGCTGGCCACTCTCCTTGATCCACGGTACAAGGGTAAGGTTGCGGACCTTATGTTACCGTCGCAGAGGGAGCAGAGGATGAGACAACTCCGGGAGGCCTTGCAGAAAGGTCTGTGCAACGCGTTCCCAGAGACTGGGAGGTTACAAACTCCTGGTCCTGGACAACGAGTTGCTGAGGCTTCGGCCAGTCAAAGAAGGAGCGGTGGGGAAGGTGGCCGTCTGACCGATGCGTTCAGACAATTCTTTAGTCCGCAGCCCCAAAGTATGATCGGTTCCAGCAACCATCGCCAGCGTCTGATAAACATGGTGCAGGAATATCTAGGGGCAAGGTCAGACTTGGACACCTTCCCCACCGAAAATCCTCTGGCTTACTGGGTCTTGAGGATGGATCACTGGCCAGAGCTTGCACAGTATGCAATTGAGCTACTGGCCTGTCCTGCATCCAGCGTTCTTTCGGAACGCACATTCAGTGCTGCTGGAGGATTTGTCACGGATCACAGGGTGCGCCTGTCCACCGACTCGGTTGATCGACTGACTTTCATCAAGATGAACCAGTCTTGGATCACCACCAGCTACCACACACCTGATGCTGATATAACAGACTAATTGATTTTAACATGTCACATCCCTTCAAGACTGATGCTGATGCTGAGTGCCTGTGCTGTTATGTTGACTGGCTATCCTCCTCCTCCGAGTCCTCAATGATACGATTGATGATGATAGCTTGGAAGATCATTTTTGTTTATGGGTGCCGCCACCAGTGGCTAAGGCCCAATTTTTCAGCCCCTGTTTTACAGGGGCGTGTAATTACAATTTTTTTAGCAATAATTTGCCATAGGGCTCATTGCTGTGCTCCAAGTACAGTATCTGTGAGGGGATGGAGTGTTGTGGCACCAGTGCCTAAGGCCCAATTTTTCAGCCCCTGTTTAACAGGGGCGTGTCATTACAATTTTTGAAGCAATACTTTGCAACAGGGCTCATTGCTGTGCTCCAAGTACAGTATCTGTGAGGGGTTGTAGTGTTGTGCCACCAGTGCCTAAGGCCCAATTTTTCAGCCCCTGTTCAACAGGGGCATGCAATTACAATTCTTGATCTAATAATTCACAGCAGGGTCCATTGCTGCACCCACCAAGAGTAACTCTGAGGGCTTACAGTCTTGTGGCAACGCCACCACCACCACCACCACGAAAGGCCCAATTTTTCAGCCCCTGTTCAAAAGGGGCATGTAATTACAATTCTTGATCTAATAATTCACAGCAGGGCCCATTGCTGCACCCACCAAGAGTAACTGTCAGGGCTTACAGTGTTGTGGCACCAGCACCACCATCAAAGCCCCAATTTTTACTACCACTGTTCAACAATTATATGTAATTAAAATTCCTGATATAATAGTTGACAGCAGGGCGTTCCAGCACCAACCAAGAGTAACTGAGTGCTTACAGTGTTGTGCCAACACCAACAACTAAGGGGCCTATTTCTGCAGAGTATATACGGCAGGTCCCTACTTTCAAACATCCAACTTACAAACGACTCCTACTTGCAAACGAAAGAAGACAACAGGAAGTGAGAGGAAATCTACCCCTAGAAAGGAAAATTCTCTCCTGTAAGAATAAATATGGGAGAAAGGGGTCTCATCTGTACTGATGCTTTATCAGCAATCCTTGTTTCAAGAAAAACACCACATTTCAAAAACAGTTGTCATTGGGACGGAAAGTGAGGTGAAATGTTCTGAACAGGGGCACAGACAGCAAAACAAATGTTACAGGGGTGATAACCCTTACCTATGTTTCCCAAAAAGTTTAAAAATAGATTTTTGGGCTGGAGCTACACTTCAACAATGTACCTGTTCAAAATTACAAACAGATTCTACATAAGAACAAACCTACAGTCCCTGTCTTGTATGCACCGCCTGTATACGGCTGTTCAGAGTATATAGGGCCTTTTTTATTTTATGTGCGGGGTTCCCCTTAATATCCATACAAGACCCAAAGGGGCTGGTAATGGGCTGGGGTAGGGGGGGGGGTCATGGGGTAGCTATGCCATTTTTCTTAAAGAATTTCATCCATATTACCGGGACCAGACATTACATTAAAGCCGCAAGCAGTTTTAAATGGCTTTTTTTTCCTTTAGAAGTGTCATTTTGTGCAGGGACAGTTCTAAACACGGGAAACACGTGGCACTTCACAGGCATACTTTAGACACCCCCCAGGTACGATATTTAAAGGAATATTTGACTTATTTTTTTTCACTTTATGCATCATTAAAATGACTGCTCCCGAAAAACGACCGTTTTTAAAACTTCTTTTTGCATTGATACATGTCCCCTGGTGCACAACCCGGGTTCCCAAACCCTATTTATGACAATAACATGCATAATAGTTGTTATAATTAGCACTTTAGAATTCGAACGTTCGCATCCATTGTATTTAATAGGGTTCTAATGTTCGTTCGAACTTTCGGTCCGTTCGCGGGTTCTGGTGCGAACCGAACCCGGGGGTGTTCGGCTCATCACTAATTGTAACACAGAAAACTATCAGAAAAATGAAGTGTTGGAGTAACATACACTTTAATGCTGTTGTTTCACCTTTTAAAAGCCTAAATCTAGAGAAGACCCTCCCTTCATTAAGTTTCTATGTACACTGTGTTGTATTGGCTTGTTTAGGTTTCCTCCTATAGTTTAAAATCTATTGTTAGGTTGACTAACTTCTACCTGATAAGCATAGGTTTGCCTTTGTTCACTGATACTGAAGCCAGAATTAAGATTTTATCTCTAGAAACTTGTCATCAATATACACTCCCAAATTTGTATTCTGTGAGGTTCCCTTTAATATACTGCAAAGTGTGCACTGTGTAAAATGAGTATTATACAAAGAGGGTCAGCTGATAAGATGATAGGAGCAGTAAGGCTTCTAGTGGGATCTTACATTGTTCAACTATCTTGCAAAAAATAAAATTGAGCTGATGAAAGGAGGCAAACCAATGGCTTTGAAAGTCTTATAGGTTACAGTGACCAGACGTCTCCGGTTTCCAGGGACAGTCCCCGGGCCCCGTCTGTCCCCGAGCCCCATCTGTGCCCGGGCCCTGTCTGTCCCTGTTTTTTGTCCCCGCTTTTGCAGGGCCAAACCTGGATGGGCAGTTTCCTGGGGGCAGGGGCCACGTTGGCTGTGATAGGAGCCAGCTCTGTGCACTAGTGCAATAATTCTCACAAAGGGGCAGACTAGCTGGAGAGGAGGAGCTGGAGCGGCTCCAGCCTGACTGTGTGCTACTTGTAGCTGCCACTCCTCCTCCACATTTGTCAAGAAGAACTGGCTGCGATCCCGGGGACATATGACCGCCCTCTCCCAGCATTCCAATTCTCTCCTCATACATCTGCTCCCTACTCCCATCACTCTCCCGGCAGTGGCAGTAGGTGTTCCTTCCTCCCCCTCCCTCCTGTACTGCAAAGAATTAGGGGTAATGTAGTCCAGAGGGGCGGAATTGCCTTGAAAATGAATGGAGCTACAGACGAGGTGGCACTAATAGGCTGCACTGATGGGCACTGATGATGTGGCACTGATAGGCTACACTGATGGGCACTGATGAGGTGGCACTGATGGGTACTGATGAGGCGGCACTGATGGGTACTGATGAGGCGGCACTGATGGGCACTGATAAGTCGGCACTGATGGGCACTCATGAGGCAGCACGGATAGGTGGCATGGATAGGTGGCACTGATAGGCTGCACTGATGGGCACTGATAGGCTACACTGATGGGCACTAGTGATGTGGCACTGATAGGCTACACTGATGGGCACTGATTAGGTGGCGCTGATAGGCTGCTCTGATGGGCACTGATAGGCTGCACTGATGGGCACTGATGAGGTGGCACTGATGGGCACTGATGAGGCGGCACTGATGGGTACTGATGAGGTGGCAGGGTTAGTCAAATCCCCAAAAATTCTAAGAAGTATCTTTTTTTTATCTCATGGACGAAATCTGAGAAATAACATGTATGTATGTATGTATGTATATATATATATATATATATATATATATATATATATATATCATACAATCATTTCAGAAACACATACCACATACACTGCATATATAATTTGAGGAAAATATACTTACAAAATAGTTTACCATTTACCAATAAAAAAATATATATGTCCCCGGATTTTATTTTGAAATTCTGTACACTTTAGGTGGAACCTTTAACCCTCCTTAAGCTACTTGTAAGGAGTTAGGTTTTTGAGTTCTGCTAGGCCATAAGAAATGTGTCTCTCTCTGCTCTACATTGTTGTCTTTCTACACCTCCTCACAGTATATACTGTAGTTCATTTTGCTTTCCGTTTAGCTTGTCCTTATTACAAATGCAGCAATCCAGTCAAGAAACATTATTTATGCCTGTCTGGTACAGACGGGTTGCTTGTGACAGAAATTGATATATTACATATTGCAGTCTAAAGTGCTTATATTATCCAATTTTCCAATACCCAGAGGACATTCCCATTTAAAAACATTTCTCTAATGGAAATCTAATTCAATTATAGCATCATACAGTGATGAGAGGAAAAAAAAGAACAATTTCATTCTCCAAGTTTGTATGCATGCATTTAGTATACTCCCAGAGATCATTTAAACAGTCCTTCTTAATTTAGTATATTGAATACAATTTTGCCTTTTACTCTTTCCACTAAAGATAAAATTACTTACAAGAAAGTCATTTGGTGGCTGCTGCAGTTCTGTTTTTTCCCTAATAGGATAATATTGCTGTTCTCACTGTGAGAAAAGGCAACAGTTCTGGCGTGATGCAGAGCTGAGTGCAGATTTCTATTGAGCTGCAAGAAAAGAAAGCTACGACTTTGGAAAAGCTGCTTTCTTTATAAGTGCTGAATACAATATTCTGCCATTTGCCAAGAGGGTTAATCGTTATCTACTAAAACTGAAAACAAAAAGAGCATGTCATGCTTCTTCCCATTATCTGTACAGATTTTTTGATCTGCATGATCACTAGAGTAGACAGGGATTACCCCCTGTGAATCAGAGTACCATGTATGGGGTAATACTAATCAGGTCTTGACTTGCAGTCTGGCATGTTTGCCATATGCCAGAAGGCTGGCCCGTGTCAGAGAATTGGTGTACTGGTGTCGTCTTCTGCCATCAGCTTAAGAACACCCGTGCTTTGCTCTTATTTTTTCCCTTTTACATAATGTCTTTTATTTAGACTTCAAAGAAAAGCGACCATCACAGAAGTAAGCATCATTTATCAAGTCCGTAATTTACAATGGAAAATATAAGCAATAAATTGGCAAAAAGATAAACAATGGTAGGATAAAATTGGGTGTCTGGGAGAGATGGATGTTTTTTGGCCTGTGATATACCACGTTTTCGACTGAGAGACCACTGCGCTAGTCCCTTCTTGTTTAAGTCTAGGCTAGATCTGTTTTGTGGTCCCCTATGCAAAGGCTCATGTTAGTCTGTGAAATCGACCACAATTACAAAGTTATTTGTGTGGTACCCAATTAGATTAGTATATCTGCAAGAAAAAGGAAAGAATAAAATTACTGAGATGTAAGGCTTCGTGAGAAAAAAAAAAAGCCTGGGGGAGGTGGGGATGGGAAAGGGGTCTGGAACTTGAATAAAATTGGGTGTCTGGGAGAGATGGATGTTTTTTGGCCTGTGATATACCACGTTTTTAACTGAGAGACCACTGCGCTAGTCCCCTCTTGTTTAAGTTTAGGCTAGATCTGTTTTGTGGTCCCCTATGCAAAGGCTCATGTTAGTCTGTGAAATCAACCACAATTACAAAGTTATTCGTGTGGTACCCAATTAGATTAGTATATCCGCAAGAAAAAGGAAAGAATAAAATGACTGAGATGTAAGGCTTCGTGAGAAAAAAAAAAGCCTGGGGGAGGTGGGGATGGCAAAGGGGTCTGGAACTTGAATGGGGACACTGGGATAAGAAGTGTATGGTGGGGTGTAAAACCACACCAGAAGTCTCAAGCCTATATGATCAAAACTGACATTCCCCTTACCTTCTTGGTTCCTTATCTTATGGGGTAATTGGAGTCTTTTCATTTCCTAGGGAGTGCTGACTATCTGTTAGTGATAACAAAAAAAAGAAGAAAAAGATAGAAAAGGCAAAACTGTTGTATGGTCCTTCACTGAGGGGCCTTGCATTATTTTCTTGTATTCCTCAGAGGATCTGTATTGGACCAATTCATGGTAAATTCTAATAATCTGTCTTGTGTTATATGAATCAGTTTATCAATTTCTGCTATTTTATTAAGCCTCTTGTAGGTCAAAGCAACATGTACACTTTAATTTCACCCCCTACATCTCTTAGTAGTCACCTTTCCTTTATTCCCCTGTTGCTCTGTTTGGCTGGGAAATGACACTTCTATGGTATAGAGTATTATGTAAGTCATTCCCCTTCCTCCTATGTGTCAGCACTGGTGCTGGGTGATTGGCCGTTCAGGCATTCGGTGCTGTCACGTGAAGGTGGAGAGATAGTCCTCAGCCCTGTGTAAGCTCTGACTAGTTTTACTTGAATATTAGGCAGGCCTTCTTCTCCTCCTTCCTGAAAAAAAAGGCAATGGGTAAATGGAGATGGAACATTCAGTATGCAGCTACGGGAAAAATAGTTAAAGTGAACATGTTGCTTTTCCCTGCATATGCAAAGGATAAGTGCAATTTACGTTTATGCATTCTTTAAGGCAGGGATCCTCAAACTACGGCCCTCCAGCTGTTGCAGAACTACACATCCCATGAGGCATTGTAAAACTCTGACATTCACAGACATGACTAGGCATGATGGGAATTGGAGTTTCTGAACAACTGGAGGGCCATAGTTTGAAGACCCATGCTTTAAGGAAACCTGTAGTTGGGGAAAGATTTTGAACAGGACATTTCCTGCCAGTCAATATGGTTAATATGCAGATCAGCAGTTCTGAAAGACTTTACTTGCTGCATTTTTGTGACAGCGTTTCAGAAGGAGCCAAGCAGTGGTAGGCTCCACACAGTGCTCACTGCAGGTTTTCTTTAATATTGCAGAAAATGTGCTTGCATCCCATACACATCTTAGATTTGGCTATGGGATAAGTAGTATGCATAAAGCAGTACACATGACCACAACTAACATACACTGTATATATATATATATATATATATATATATATATATATATATATATAGTTGAGCTCAAAGGTTTGCATACCCTGGCAGAAATTGTGCAATTTTGGCATTAAAATTGAAAATATTGATCATGCCAAAAAACCCATTTGGTATCACATACAGACACAGAAGGTGGCACACACAGGTTAAAATGGCAATTAAAGGTTAATTTCTCACATTTGTGGTTTTTTAAGCACTTAAGCCCCGGACCATTTGGTAGCTAAAGGACCAGAGGTGAATTCAGAATTTTGCACTGCGCTGCTTTAACTGTAAATTGTGCGGACATGCAATGTTGTACCCAAACGAAATTTGCGTCCTTTTCTTCCCACAAATAGAGCTTTCTTTTAATGGTATTTGATTGCCTCTGCGATTTTTATTTTTTGCGATATAAATGGAAAAAGACCGAAAATTTTGAAAAAAATGATATTTTCTACTTTTTGTTATAAGAAAAATCGAATAAACTCAATTTTAGTCATACATTTAGGCCAAAATGTATTCAGCCACATGTCTTTAGTAAAAAAAATGTCAATAAGCGTATATTTATTGGTTTGCGCAAAAGTTATAGGGTCTACAAACTAGGGTACATTTTCTGGAATTTACACAGCTTTAAATTTTTTGACTGCCTATCTCATTTCTTGATGTGCTAAAATGGCAGGGCAGTACAAAACCCCCCCAAATGACCCCATTTTAGAAAGTAGACACCCCACGGAAATTGCTGAGAGGCATGTTGAGCCCATTGAATTATTTTTTTTTGTCCCAAGTGATTGAATAATGACAAAAAAAAAAAAAATACAAAAAGTTGTCACTAAATGATATATTGCTCACACATTCCATGGTTATATGTGGAATTGCACCCCAAAATACATTTTGCTGCTTCTCCTGAGTACGGGGATACCACATGTGTGGGACTTTTTAGGAGCCTAGCCGCGTACGGGACCCCGAAAACCAATCACCGCCTTCAGGATTTCTAGGCACAAATTTTTGATTTGACTCCTCACTACCTATCACAGTTTCGAAGGCCATAAAATGCCAAAATAGCACAAAACCCCCCCAAATGACCCCATTTTGGAAAGTAGACACCCCAAGCTGTTTGCTGAGAGGCATGGTGAGTATTTTACAGCTCTCATTTGTTTTTGAAAATGAAGAAAGACATTTTTTTTTTTTTTTCAATTTTCAAAACTTTGTGACAAAAAGCGAGATCTGCAAAATACTCACAATACCTCTCAGCAAATAGCTTGGGGTGTCTACTTTCCAAAATGGGGTCATTTGGGGGGGTTTGTGCCATCTGGGCATTACATGGCCTCCGAAACTGTGATAGGCAGTGAAAAGTGAAATCAAAAATTTACACCCTTAGAAAGCCTGAAGGCGGTGATTGGTTTTTGGGGTCCCGTACGCGGCTAGGCTCCCAAAAAGTCTCACACGTGTGGTATCCCCGTACTCAGGAGAAGCAACAGAATGTATTTTGGGGTGTAATTTCACATATGCCCATGGCATGTTTGAGCAATATATCATTTAGTGACAACTTTGTGCAAAAAAAATAAAAAAAATAAAAAATTGTCTGTTTTCCGCAACTTGTGTCAACATATAAAATATTCCATGGACTCGACATGCCTCTCAGTATATAGCTTGGGGTGTCTACTTTCCAAAATGGGGTCATTTGGGGGGGTTTTAAACTGTTCTGGCATTTTATACACAACATTAGGAAGCTTACATCCACTCTTCTAACCACTTGAAGACAAAGCCCTTTTTGACACTTTTTGTTTACATGAAAACATTTTTTTTTTGCAAGAAAATTATGTTGAACCCCCAAACATTATATATATTTTTAAAGCAAAGGCCCTACAGAATAAAATGGTGGGTGTTGCATTTTTTTTTTGCTACACAGTATTTGCGCAGCGATTTTTCAAACGAATTTTTTGGGGAAAAAATACACTTTTTTTAATTTTAATGCACTAAAACACACTATATTGCCCAAATGTTTGATGAAATAAAAAAGATGATCTTAGGCCGAGTACATAGATACCAAACACGACATGCTTTAAAATTTCGCACAAACGCGCATTGGCGACAAACTACATACATTTTTAAAAGCCTTTAAAAGCCTTTACAGGTTACCCCGTTAGATTTACAGAGGAGATCTACTGCTAAAATTACTGCCCTCGATCTGACCTTCACGGTGATACCTCACATGCATGGTGCAATTGCTGTTTACATATGACGCCAGACCGACGCTTGCGTTCGCCATTGGGCAAGAGCAGGGCAGGACAGGGGTGCTTTTTTTTTTTTTTTTTTTTTTTTTTATTATTAATTTTGCTTTTTTATTTTATTTTTAAATTGTTCCTTCCATATTTTTTTTTTTATCATTTTTATTGATATCTCAGGGAATGTAAATATCCCCTATGATAGCAATAGGTAGTGACAGGTACTCTTTTTTTGAAAAAACTGGGGTCTAGACCCTAGATCTTTCCTCTGCCCTCAAAGCATCTGACCACACCAAGATCGGTGTGATAAAATGCTTTCCCAATTTCCCAATGGCGCTTTTTATATCCAGGGGGGGGGGCATTCCCTCCCACTGCTTGTAAAAGCAGTCCAGAGGCTAATTAGCCACTAGGGTTGCTTTTACATGAAAGCCGGCTGCTGGCTGAAAAGAATGATACCAAGATGATACCTAAACCCGCAGGCATCAATCTGGTATAACCATTCAAAATCCAGCAACATACCAGTACGTTGCTGGTCCTTGTTGGACATGTATTGTAATCTTTTTTTTTCATGCAGCCAGGTGGCTGAACGAAAAAATAGGATTTTTATAACAGCTTACCTGTAAAATCCTTTTCTTGGAGTACATCACGGGACACAGAGCGACATAGTCATTACTAATGGGTTATATAGATACCGTCAGGTGCTGGCACTGGCAACTTCCAAAACCGGAAGTACCCTCCCCTATATAAGCCCCTCCCATCCGGGAGCACCTCAGTTTTGTAGCAAAGCAATAAGTGTCCCCAAAGAGGGGCGGGAGCTCTGTGTCCCGTGATGTACTCCAAGAAAAGGATTTTACAGGTAAACTGTTATAAAAATCCTATTTTCTTTCTCGTACATCACGGGACACAGAGCGACATAGTCATTACTAATGGGATGTCCTAAAGCAATGCCAAATGAGGGGGGGGGGATACACCATATATAAGCTGAGCGCTATCAGACATGAGGATCTTTTGCGGCCTGCAACACACTGCTCCCAAAGGCGACATCCTCCTGACTTCTAACGTCCACCTGGTAGAACCTAGTAAACGTGTGAACTGAAGACCATGTTGCGGCCTTACAGATTTGAGCCAGGGAGGCCTGGTGATGCACTGCCCATGAAGTCCCAACTGCTCTCGTGGAGTGCGCTCTAATTTTGAACGGAGGCGGTCTCCTTCTCAAGCCATAGGCTTGTATTATGACCTGTCGAATCCACTTGGCTAAAGTAGATTTTGACGCTGCCTGACCCTTTCTGGGGCCTTCCGGCAGAATAAACAAAGTATCCGTTCTGCGAATCTGAGCAGTGGCTTTTAGATAAGCTTTAACTGCTCTTACTACATCCAAAGAATGCAATAACTTTTCCTCTACCGAAGTAGGTTTGGGGAAAAAAGAAGGAAGAACCACATCTTGGTTCAAATGAAACCTCGATACCACCTTAGGAAGAAAGGCTGGATGAGGACGTAACACTACTCTATCCTTATGGATAACCAGATATGTCTCCTTACAGGACATAGCTGCTAATTCCGACACTCTTTTAGCCGAACAAATGGCTACTAGAAAAATCAATTTCCTGGTGAGAAGAACCAAAGAAATATGCTGTAATGGTTCAAATGGTTGTTTCTGTAGAACCTACAGAACCAAGTTTAGATCCCATGGACATATGGGAATATTAACCGGAGGACTAATACGCATCACTCCTTGTATAAAGGCTTTGACTAGTGAATGCGAAGCCAAGGGCCTTTGAAAAAATATTGACAAGGCCGAAATCTGACCCTTGATAGTACTCAAGGCAAGCTTCCTATCTACAGCCCATTGTAGGAAGTCCAGAATCCTACCTATTACGTATTTACGTGGATGCCATTTCTTGGCCTCACACCAGGCGATGTACGCCTTCCAGATTCTATAGTAGATCTGCCTGGATACCGGCTTCCTGGCATTGATCATGGTAGATACCACAGAATTAGAGAGCCCTCTCTTTTTTAGAATGTGGGCTTCAATAGCCAGGCCGTCAAACCTAGGGCTGGTAAGGAAGGGTGGTATATCGGTCCTTGCGAAAGCAGGTCCGGACGACGTGGGAGAGTCCAAGGACTCCCCACTGACATTTTACAATCTCCGTGTACCACGCTCTTCGGGGCCACGCTGGAGCCACCAGAATCACTGGTTTCTTTTCTACCCTGATTCTGCGGAGTAATCGAGGAAACCATTGTGGCGGTGTGAATGCATATATCAGCTTGAACTGATCCCAAGGGAACACTAGGGCATCCGAGCCGCAAGCTAGGGGATCCCTTGTCCGAGAGACAAACCTGTCCACCTTTGCATTGAATCTGGATGCTAGGAGATCTACATCCGATGTTCCCCACCGCTGACATATTGTCCAGAAAACCTCGGGGTGAAGGGACCCTTCCTCTGGGCATAATTGCTGGCGACTTAGAAAGTCTGCCTTCCAATTCTCCACTCCTGGAATGAATACCGCAGATATGGCTGGGACATATCTTTCTGCCCATTTCAGGATGTAATTTACTTCCCTCTGGGCTGCACGACTCCTGGTGCCCCCCTGATGATTGATATATGCCACTGCTGTGGCATTGTCTGATTGAATTCTGACAGGGGACCCTTGGAGTTTGGATGTCCATGCTACTAGGGCATACCGGGCTGCTCGTATCTCTAAGAGATTGATGGGCAGGGCCTTTTCTGCATCCGACCATCTGCCCTGGAGAGACTATTGATCCAGTACAGCTCCCCAGCCTATAAGGCTGGCATCTGTAGTGACCACCTTCCAAGAAATCGGACTGAAGGATTTCCCTTCTTCCAGATTCTGGGGAACCAACCACCAACGGAGGCTCTTGCGAACGGAAGGGGACAAGGACATTGTAAGTCTAGGGCCTGAACTTTTTTGTTCCAGGCTGACAGTATGGCCCCTTGCAAATTCCTTGAATGGAATTGACCGTAGGGTACTGCTTCGAATGATGCCACCATTTTTCCCAGCAGCCTCATGCACAGGCGTATGGACGGCTGTCTTTTTTGTACCCACTAAGTGGATCAAATCTTTCAAAGACAACACCTTTCCTCGAGGCAAGAATATTTTTCTCTGGCCTGAATCCAACCTTAGCCCCAAGTATTCCAGACTTTTGACTGGTTTTTTAGGGCTAACTTGTCTCGGTTGATAATCCAACCGTGAGATTCCAGATACTTGATTGTCTTGTGAACGACCACGTCTAGTTTTTTCACTGAGTGGTCTATCAGCAACAAGTCATCTAGATATGCCATTATCATTACACCTTGTGTTCTTAGATTGGCCAATAAAGGGCCAGAATTTTTGTAAACACTCGTGGTGCTGTGGCCAAACCGAAGGGTAAGGCTCTGAACTGAAAATGGCGCCCTTCTACTGCAAAGCGTAGAAATTTTTGGTGGACTGGAAAGATGGGAATGTGCAAATAAGCATCTTTGATGTCGATCGCGGCTAACCAATCCTCCCCTTGTAGGGCAGTGGCCACCGATCGGATCGACTCCATCGGAAAGTCCTGATATACAGGAATTTGTATAGCCCTTTTAGAATTAATATGGGCCTCCCGTCCGCGTTTGCTTCGGGACTGTAAAGAGGTTTGAGTAAAACCCGAACCCTCATTCTTCCAGGGGAACCTCCATAATTACTCCTTGGAGCAATAGTTGTTCTAGTGCCAACAGGAGGGACTCTCTCTTCCGGGGATCCCCTGGCACGTTTGACCTCAAAAATGGGAAGGAGGAGAGTCTTTTAACTCCAAACTGTATCCCAAACATACTGCGGAGAGCACCTATCTGTCTTGATCGTGTCCCGCCAGGTCTCTTGCGAACAACTGGAGTCCTCCCCCCACCCGACTGAGTGGGGGCAACCCTTCAATGAATTTAACTTTGGGGGAGGTTTTGTACCTCCCCTGACCCAGGGTTTCTCATTACCCTGCTATTGTCCCTGTTTTTTACCCCCGGGAATTGACCGAGGAGGCCGTCGGAACTGTTACACAGCCGATGCCTCAGGGACTGGAGAAGCAGGCCTCTTAAAGAGGGACCTCTAACTCTGTTTTTAACCGGCAAGAGCGTATTTTTACCGCTGGAAATTTTCTGGATATATTTGTCCAGGTTTTCCCTGAATAAGCGTTCACCATGAAATGGGACGCTAACCAGCCATTCTTTACAGGGAGCTTCAGCAGACCAGTTTTTGAGCCATAGAAGCCTACGCATATGTACTATAGACAGCGTAAGGCGGGAGGCCTGATGGACTGAATCCTTTATGGCGTCAACCGCAAAGCCTAAGGCTCTAGGTAGATCAGCTAGGGCAAAGCCTGCTGATCTGTCAAGTCCCTCAAGACCTGTTTCAACTGATCCTTCACTGCTTAGCAGACCCCAATAGCTGCTACTGTTGGTTGTGTCACCAAGCTTGCTGTAGAAAGAAGCAGACTTTCATAAGGACTCCAATCTTTTATCTATTGGGTTCTTGAACATTTGGACATTATCCACTGGACATGTCAGTGATTTATACATACAAGAGATGGCTGCGTCCACTGTAGGGACCTTCCATTTTTTTTTTTTTTTTTTTGATGAACTTATCCTCCATGGGATAGACCACCAGAAATCTCTTGGGGGAATAAATATTTTCTCAGGACGTTCCCAATCCTGGTAAATAAGCCCTTTCAGTAAAGGGTGAAGTGGAAAAGAACAGACAGTCTGGGGGCTTCTAGCGACCCCAACGAGGATACAGTAGTGGTTGATGGTTCCGCAAGGTGCATTTTTAAATGCTGATCGGACCATGTTAGTCAGAGACTGAACCCATAATCTTTCAGCTTGAGATGCTGAGAAAAGGTTCCCCCACTGTTGACTCCTCTATAACAGAATCAACCTTATCCTGATCCCCTTCAGGCAGGTCGATCCCTGTATGGGACTGTTGCTCTGCTAACAGGCCTCTCTCTAATCCTCCCAGAGCTGAGGAAAAAACCTCCTCTGTTACATACACAGGAGCAGGTGAACTGAGGACAGCCACAGTACCAAGTACCCCTGCGGGGTCTCTACGGTCACTTACCTCTGAACTTCAGGGGAGACTGGTGCAGCAGAAGTATGCCCAAGATCCTCAGAGCCCGATGAGACCCCCTTCGCTTCCTGGAAGATTCAGTTCCGGAGCTTCTGGACGGCATATTCCTAAGCCTAAAGCTGAGGTATTCCAGCCGTAATACACCACTTTTACTGAGAATAGTCTAACACAATTGCTGCTATATCACAGTTGGTGTCTACTAAAGTGCCTTTCTAGGGGATGCCTGCATCAACCGCCTCTGTGTGCCTTTATATTGTTGCTAGCTCTGTCTGTGCACTTCAACAGCCAGCTTATAATGTGCTTTAAAACACGCTGGACGCCCGCACATGCGCAGTAGCGCCGCGGCGCACACCTGAGCGTCATCCACCCGCTCCGCCCCTTTTTCCAGATCGCCTCTATGAATAGAGGCGCGTGCACGCGCACGCGCGCGGGCACGTGCGCCTTCGGCGCCTTTTTTGAAAACAACAAGGAGCTAAATGGGAGCCAGGGTCCCTTTGCCGCAGGGCCCGGGGATGGATGAGCGCAGCAACAGGGCAGAGGAGACAGCTTCCCAGGAGAGAACATACCAACTGCCTGGATTTGATTCTGGAAGAAAAAAATCCACATTACAAGAAAAAAGAACCATAGCGGCCTCTAGTGTCTAACACAGGTACCGCGGTCTTACATTTTTTTTTTTTTTCTTGCCTACTATTAAAATTTTTACATTTTCTCAGTAGTAACAGGCATACACAGAATATTAGCGGGAATACCTTAGGTAACAGGCAGAAAGACAAAATAGGCTTGGGGGTCCCTCAATAGAACCAAGTTCCCGAGGGCTCCCACTTACCTTTTCCTCGCCGCAGGACTCTGTTTGGTCCACAGAAGCCCAAACTTCACCTATCACGGCAGGCATTGTAATCAAACCTTCAGGGACCGGGTTCCCAAGGATTCCACTCCCCTGGACCTGTATAGCACCCTGCACAGAAAACATCTTGGTCGTGGGTATGACCAGAGCTCTGGATCCCAGGGTCCAGCTCTCCTAAGAGAAGCATTACAGGCAAAACCTTGCTCTTCTCTGCAAGGCCCGGGTACCGACCGTTTAGCTATGAAGCTTTTCTGGTCGGATCCGGAATAGCTTACTGAGGCCCAAAAGAACCTGTACGCAAGCTCAGTGAAAAACACATGTTTCTTCTTGGCCAACACCTTAGACACTGGCAAAAAACTGAGGTGCTCCCGGATGGGAGGGGCTTATATAGGGGAGGGTACTTCCGGTTTTGGAAGTTGCCAGTGCCAGCACCTGACGGTATCTATATAACCCATTAGTAATGACTATGTCGCTCTGTGTCCCTTGATGTACGAGAAAGAAAAGAGATTGATCGGTGGGTATGCCCACCATTAGAATACCGCCCTTCATCCACCCACTTCTAATGATGGGCATACATGCACCATTTATATATGCCGAAGCATGGGGGCATCCTCCCGCAAAAAAGTTATGCCGCACACACATGGTCGGACTTTTCCACGGGCAAGCCTCCGTCGGAATTTCGACCGTATGTACGCAGCATTAGGAGCAAAATCGCTCCTCCGCCCCTGCTGCCCCAATGCTTCGGCATATATGCTTTTTTTTTTTTAACTGTGGTGGTGAAATCACCTCCTACAGCACTGGAGTCGCAGGGATCAGACCTGTCTCTGCGAACGCTGCAGTTATGTGTGTTGTGTTTTGTAAGTGACAGTGATCGATCGATACTGCACTTGGGGGGCCTGGGCTGGACGGAGGGGCAAAACGCAGGTGCTAGCAGGTATCTGGGCTGATCCTGCTACCACTGCGTTTTTGGGAACCCTAAGCTGCTGGGGACGCTAGTATAGATCTGATCAGATCAGATATTGATCTGTTCAGATACTATACCACTAAGGGAGGTGTATGCTTCACGCGTGGGTGTTAGCGTTACTGGCACTAACCTGACGCTGCCTGGGGTGTGACGCAGACCCTCTCTGACGCTAAAACCTAATTGATATCACCCGCCGGGCGATCAGGGGGTTAAACCTTTATTGGGTTATATACGGCGGGTGCCCTGACACTATAAAAAGCAAACTAACTAACCAGCGTCACCCGTAACACTTATATGATGATCACTGGTGAAAGGGTTAACTAGGGGCAATTAGGGGGTTAAAACCTTTATTAGATAATATATGGGGGTACCAGACGCTATAAAAACCTGCGGCAAACCTAAAAAAAAAATACTGGCTACTGATCTGCATTACCGACGCTAAGACAGCGATCAGAAAAATGATCGCTTAGCGACAGTGGTGATAGGGGGTGAAAGGGGCGATTTATGTGCCTATGTGTGCTGGTGTTAGTGTAGTGTTTGTGCACTAACCTTGATGTCTTCTCTTGTACGGCGCTCGGTATATGTGAGCGCCGCACAAGAGATGACATCACTTCCTCCTGCTTCCTCTGCCTGTGTGTACATTACACAGACAGAGGGGGCATTTCCATTCGCCGGGAGTGATCGCGGGGGGTGGCCAGAATCGAACGGCCGTCCCCTCATGTCGGATCGCTCCCCAACGAATACCGACCGCTCACTGTACAGAAGGGGGGTCCGATTGGACCCCCCAACTGTACAAAGGCAATCACGTACACTCTACGTGATTGTGCCTGTCGGTGCCATTGTGCCGACGTATATATACAGTGAGTGGTCGTTAAGTGGTTAAATCACAATTAGTGTCTGTGTATAAATAGTCAATGAGTTTGTTAGCTCTCTCTTGGATGCCCTAAGCAGGCTAGACACTGAGCCATGAGGAGGTAGAAAAGAATAGTCAAAAGACCTGCGTAATAAAGTAATGGAACTTTATAAAAGGTGGAAAAGGATATAAAAAGATACCCAAAGCCTTGAATATGCCAGTCGGTACTGCTTAATCCCTTATTAAGAAGTGGAACATTCGGGGCTCTTTTAATACCAAGCTAAGGTCAGGTAGAACAAGAAAGATTGCAGCCACAACTGGTGGAAGAATTGCCCAGGATACAAAGAAAAACCCACAGGTAACCTCAGGAGACATACAGGCTTCTCTCCAAAAAGACGGTGTGGTTGTTTTTAAGGAGCACAATTCAACGATACATGAACAAAAAAGAGCTGCATAGTTGAGCTGTCGGAAGGAAGCCTTTACTGCGCCAATGCCACAAAAAAGCCCAATGAGGCATATCAAGGTGTTGTTGGGCATATTGTAACCAGGCTTTTTTGTGGAACTTGTGCATTAAAGGCTTCTTTCTGGCAAACTGACCATGCAGCTCTTTTTTGTTCAAGTATCATCATATTGTGCTCCTTAAAAACAACCACACCATCTTTTTCCAGAGCAGCTTTTATTTCTCCTGAGGTTACCTGTGGGTTTTTCTTCGTATCCCGAACAATTCCTGTGGAAGTTGTGGCTGAAATCTTTCTTGATCTACCTGATCTTGGCTTGGTATCAAGAGATCCCCAAATTTTCCACTTCTTAAATGATTGAACAGTACTGACTGGCATATTCAAGGCTTTGGATATCGTTCTATATCCAAGTGGAACCTGTCCTATTAAACTGCTGTTTGGTCTTGGCCACCATGCTGCAGCTCAGTTTCAGGGTCTAGGCAATTGTCTTATAGGCCTAGGCCCTCTTTATGTAGAGCAACAATTCTTTTTTTCAGATCCTCAGAGAGTTATTTTTCCATGAGGTGCAATGTTGAACTTCCAGTGACCATTATGAGAGAGTGAGAGCGATAACACTATCTCATTTTAGTAATTTTTTTACTTAAAGCTAGCATACGAATCCATGTCTTTGTAAGTTTTTGCATCCTGTAACTGTTTGCACATCAGTACTCTGGGAGGCAGGATCAGCATATTTAGAGCTTGTGTAGATATATAAATGTAGCATGTTTTCAGATGCTTCAAAGATTTCTCTCACAGGTGCTTCTGACCTACTGCTGACTTCTTTCTAATGCCTCGTACACACAATAAGATTATCGGGTGAATAATCATCAGTTTTTCTTTGCATGTTAGTCTCATATCGAAAATGAAGAGGTTGCTAAAGTTACAAAAATTCTCGTATAAAAATTTGGAAGTGATGTAATGTAGTGTGTTTGTATTGCATTTTCAGACGAAAACTGTACTGATTAAAAGAAAATTGTATGATCTGGTATCGTATGAGAAAAATTTTCCCGTTTGTCCAATCGGATAATTTCAATTGAACTGTCGTGATTGGTTTTCGAAAGCTGTGTACGATCGTACGATGACCTTAAAAGCGGTATTTTTCATACAAATTTCTGACCGTGTGTACGGCCCTTAAGTTTGTCAAGCTGCTTTACATTCCCAATGGATTGTAAGGGTGGTGAAGCAGTTCTGACAAAAAACAAATGCCAGACCCTAAGGAAGTCAGGGCTCTGATTTATGTCACAGAAAGAGCACAAGGATTATCTAATCAAATTGTCGCTGCTCCTTTCTTGTCCATTCAGAAGCTTCAGAGCTTTCCAAACTAGACTAGGGTTATTTATGTTATGATCTGCAGAGATGACTTGGTGTTGTGGTTTTCTCTATGACACTTCAATCAAGACTGAGTGAGCAAAATGAAGTATCCCTAAAAGAAGCTAGCACAGTTACCACATATGCATTTAGTATTCCTTATATTGGTGGCATAAAATAAAGTATATCTAAAACTAAACTCTTTTTTTAAATTTTGGATGGACTGTGTGTGTGTATGTGTGTGGAGGGAGGTTGAAACCGTTGCCTGTTTTTTGCCATCTGTTTCTTATTAGGAAGATGTTGTGTCCTGCAGACTTAACAGAAAGTGAAAGAATATCTCTCCAGTGTGACTGAAATCCCCCCTAGACATTTGGTCATGGGAACAAGTGTCCCCATTGGAAGATTTGCCCTTTATTCCTGACATTGCTGATAAGAGCAATTAATGGGAAAGATCAACCTAATGGGGACACAGACAGTAATAAAAACACGATAGTTCATTTAACCCCTCACCACTGTATCCAAATAAAAAACAAACAAACCTTGAGTTATACTTTAACCACCTCCCGCCCGTCGTATAGACAAATGACGGTGGGGGGGGTGGCTCTCTCGTTCCGAGACGATGTCATATTACATCGTCCCACTTTCACCGTGCTTGCGTGCCCGCAGGGACATGCAGAGTGGTGATCGGTGGCGCACTGTGTCCCTGGGACACAGCGCATCCCCGATCTCGGTAAAGAACCGATGACGATGCTCTTGACATGTAATCAGCTGTGACTGGACACAACTGATCACATGGGTGAACAAGGAAATGCTGGTTATCAGCTTTCCTCTCCTCACACTGACAGTGTGTGAGGAGAGGAGAACTGATCAGCTGCATTTCCTCAAAGGGGAGACCTGCAAAGATAATCAGGGCCCCAACAGTGCCCGGCAGTGATGGCAATCATTGCCAGTCAGTGCTGCCTTTCAGTGCCCATCAGTGCCACATACAAAAACTAAGAAAAACATATTTATTTCTCAAAATTTCCGGTCTTTTTTTTTTTTTTGCAAAAAATAAAAAATCCAGTGGTAATTAAATACCACCAAAAGAAAGCTCTATCTGTCTCAAAACATAATACAAATTTAATTTGGGTACAGCGTTGCATTACCGTGCAATTGTCATTCAAAGAGTGACATCGCTGAAAGTTGGCCTGGGCAGGGCGGGGGGGTTGAAAGTGCCAAGTATTGAAGTTGTTAAGGATGTATTGATAAATACAGAGCTGCGTTGATTTGTGTCTTTTATGTTTGGTGCTGTAAAGTTGTGATTTTACTTTAAATACGTATCATTTGAGTTATTCTTACAAAATATCTCTTGATTGCAAAGTCCATAGGTTTAGGGATATGTCCTGCTTTATGCAGTTCATTGTGTCACTGCAGTTGCTATGCTTTACGATTACTGCTTATCAGTATTACTATGGCTACACCATCAACTTCACTTAGTTATTGTATCTAAGAAGGGAATTATATGATCTGTTGGCTTTAGCTATGCATTCTATACCAAAGATAGGTCAGAGCACATTTTTGTAGTTTCTTTATCTACACGGATGAAGACATACCTTACAGCCGTTGCATAGATAATTATGTGCAGCTCAGAACGAAGCCCAAGGGCACTGCTAGAACCTGGCACTCAGAGCAAGAGGGGTCTTCTATTGACTGTTCAAGTTCTCCCTTGCAATGATTGTTGCCATCCTCCAGAATATTGCAAATGTACCTCAGCTTTTCCTGCAGTTTTGGTTCTGATTTTTTTGTATCTTGTGCATTCATTCTCATACTTCCAGTGGTTTCTATATTTATCTCTGCTGTGCACTGAGCAGGACCATAACAAGTATGGCTCAGTACTAAAGGTGTGCAGCAAGACAGAGGAAAGAGATGGAATACACCAAAGAGAAATGAGGTAGAAGAAATTATATAGGCCACAAGAATCACCCAGTTTGCATTATTTTATGGTACACGCTGCACAACATTTCAATCTGGGTGCCCAAGAGCTTCTTGGGGCTTTTAGGACTAGGGCAGTGCCCATGTGTATCTACACATTTGCTTATCTAATGTGGCTGACAAAGTCACAGTACCAACACTAAACCCACAGCTTAAAACGTTATTAACGTAAAGCAGATCTCAGTGCACACAAATTTTACATTACAGTGTAGAACCTTAAATGATTTTGACATTACATTTTATGTACAGAAGAACTCAAGAGCAACTTTTTGTATATATAAGTGTCACTGGTCGTGGTACTAGCAAAGGTGGGCTTTTTGTGTCAAAGCAATGGTTTTTTTCAAACTGGTCATATAAATATGATATCATATCCAAGACTGTCCAGATAGCAAGATGCCATGTCCACTAAGCTCCTCATATTGCCTGGACACCATGAAACACATATTTGTGCATATGAGGTTCTTTTGGCTCTACATTTTAATACATGTTTTAAAAGCAATGAGTGTGGTATCTAACTATTCAGAGCAGGGTTAGGCAACCTTGTCACTTCAGCTGCTGTTAAACTACAAGTTCCACAAGGCATTGCAATACTCTGATAGCCACAGGCATGATTCCTAGAGGCAGTGGCAAGCTGGGATTTGTAGTTGCATCACAACTGGAGTTGTAAGGTTTCCTACCGCTGATTTTGACTGTTGTGGTAAACCAACATTAGGCTATCGCTATACCTGGCCTCTGTGTATCCATGAGCGACTGTGTCCTGAAGCACTAGGTTGCATAAGAATCATATCTGGAGTCAGTTATTTTGCCTTCTATAAAAACTGGGGAACGTTGGTTTTTCTGTTATGACCAAACATTTCCCAGCTATTTGCACAGGTTGTGTTTATTTACAGTGATAAACTTACTCAAATTTTATACTTTTCTTGCAGATTTTTTTCCGTGACTATTCTCAACACCCGTTTTCTGTACAGGTCTGAAGACTTGGAAATACGATAACACAAGGTTGGATTTTTCTTTCAAAACAAACAGCATGCTACCTATTCCAAGCTGCTGCATTTATGGTTAAATATTTATATTGTTCTGAGACTTAGAGTGTTGTTCAATACATTAATGTTGTGCTGCATTCTCTCAGGACGACACTATGGTCTACAGCATCTTTCACTTAATAAAATAACTAGGTACCATGTAGCATAGCCGGAACATTTAACAGTATACATCTGGTTTAGGAATCACTCCAGTATAAACAGTCAGGATTTTTTTTTTAAACTGAGAATCTGTTGAAATAAGTACATAGGTGGTTTCATCGTGAGAGCAGTTAATGTGCACATTTAGTGCATGACACCCTTACAAACTATGAATGTCAATTTTATTTAAGGGCACGTTTACAGTTGGAGTCGGAGACAGTAAAAATACTGTTGAGCTGTGTCCCCCCCCCACACCACCTCCCTTAGCTGCATAGGCAGCATGACGGTGATGTACACATTGCAGGCACGATGCTTTGTGGACAAAGCTAAAATTATACCCCTTGTGAATTAGGACCACACTGTAACCACCCTGCATAATGGTAGAGGCTTTACTGGGTTAAAACAGGCACTGAGGAGGCAACACATTGCTTCCTTATCACTTGTTAAAAAGGAACTGCAGCCTTTTCCCTCCGCTGCCACATTTTTGAGCTGCTGGGATCCTCCTCACTGCAGCCACTGCAGGTGTCCGGCGCCGCCATGTTGTCTGTGACAGCTTTCAGCTCTTCCAGGTGCAGGCGCCACTAGGCCTTTCCCTCCTCTTTGCTGAATGGGACTGCACGTCATATATCGCAGAAGGCACCGGTGGCACTGCATCATTCGCCTAGGCTGATTTCGGAAACCGGGAGGGGGGGGGGGGTCATTGGCCGAGCCTTTGTTGCAAAAAAAAACCCCGTACAGAAACAAACCAATAAAAAAAAACAATATCGGTACTGCGGAGGGGGAGCAGGATGCAGAGGAGGAGAGTGTGGCAGGAGGGTGAAGGTCCACTTTAAACACCACTGAAAAACAATCCACCACGGATTGCTTTGCAGAGGCTACATGTGTAAACCTATCTAAACCAAATTAGATGAGGAAAGTGGACTGTGCACAGTTTTTTGTAGGTTACCTGCAGAACACTACAATAAATCAGAATTGACGGCCCATGTGTGTGTGACTTTTATCATTTCAGAAGGGCTCAAAGGATAGAGACAGAGTGGATAAAATCAAAGATGTGTAATAGTAATAAATGCATCCCTGGTGGTTAAATTCTCTCCATAAACCTTATAAAAAGGTGGCAGCTTTGTTATTGGTTAACTGTATAAAAGCTATATGGTATAAATTGTTATTAACTAGATTTTCGCCTTCATACCATTGGCTAAATCCAAAAGCAGTTTTCCAGCAGAGGTAACATTAAAATAAATCTTTCACATAGCAATTCAAGTTGTGTATCTGATAAAGAATGTAAAAACAAAGGTTACCTTCGGTGAAAACCATCAGTAGATCCTGTTTTTTTTTCCCTTTATTTAAAAATTTGCCTTGCACGTTATTGGGAATTCAAAGTGAACATATATTCACCTTAATCACTAATCTCTGAACATTTAGGGCTCGTTCACACCATATTGGTGCGCTTAAGCACAGATGTTTTTACATGTCCCTGCGTGTTCCCATGCAGTGCATTTTTGACAGGCCATTAATTTCAATGGGCTGCCCAGTGTGCGGGTACAAGCAAAAAGTATGAATTTCAAAATTGTACCATACTACACCAAACCGCATGGTACTGTGCTAGCGCGTGTTTGGCATGGGGGTGCCATTAAGCACTAATAGCATCCTTGTGTCTGCAGAGGGCGACATATTCCGCGTGGTGTGGGATACAAGCACAGAAACGTGTTTCCTGCATCGCATATGCTGTGAATCAACCATTAGATTCAAGATACAAATAATACTTTGTTTCGGTCTTCTTTGCCAGTCATAATACTTTATATTTATTCATACCTCTGCACTCAAATGGCATTTGATAGAAAAGAAGGTAAAACTTTGCCAATGTAATTTCTTGAAGAGAATTAGAAAAGGTACAAGGAGATAGACTACATTTAGTCAAAGGCCACAACAAATATGAGTATTTGTCTATTTAAATCCTAATAATTTAGAAATAGTGGGAGACATATACAGTATCTCACAAAAGTGAGTACACTCCTTATATTTTTGTAAATATTTTATTATATCTTTTCATGTGACAACACTGAAGAAATTACACTTTGCTACAATGTAAAGTAGTGAGTGTACATCTTGTATAACAGTGTAAATTTGCTGTCCCCTCAAAATAACTCAACACACAGCTATTAATGTCTAAACCGCTGGCAACAAAAGTGAGTATACCACTAAGTGAAAATGTGGCCCAGTCTCTGAAGGGAGGGGATCATGCTCTGCTTCAGTATATCACAGTACATGTTGCCATTCATGGTTCCCTCAATGAACTGTAGCCCCCCAGTGACGGCAGCACTCATGCAGCCCCAGACCATGACATTCCTACCACCATGCTTGACTGTAAGCAAGACACACTTGTCTTTGTACTCCTCACCTGGTTGCCGTCACACACGCTTGACACTATCTGAACTAAATAAGTTTATCTTGGTCTCATCAGACCACAGGACATGGTTCCAGTAATCCATGTCCTTAGTCTGATTGTCTTCAGAAAACTGTTTGCAGGCTTTCTTGTGCATCATCTTTAGATGCATGATGCAGTGTGCAGCGTATGGTCTGAGCACTGACAGGCTGACCCCCCACCCCTTCAGCCTCAGCAGCAATGCTGGCAGCACTCATATGTCTATTTCCCAAAGACAACCTCTGGATATGACGCTGAGCACGTGCACTCAACTTTTTTGGTCGATCATGGTAAGGCCTGTTTTGAGTGTAACCTGTCTTGTTAAACTGCTGTATGGTTTTGGCCACCATGCTGCAGCTCAGTTTCAGGGTCTTGGCAATCTTCTTATAGCCTAGGCCATCCTTATGTAGCGCAACAATTCTTTTTTTCAGATCCTCAGAGAGTTCTTTGCCATGAGGTGCCATGTTGAAATTGCAGTGACCAGTATGAGAGAGTGAGAGCGATAACACCAAATATAACACACCTTCTCCCTATTCACACCTGAAACCTTGTAAAACTAACGAGTTACATGCCACTGGGGAGGGAAAATGGTTAACTGGGCCCAATTTGGACATTTTCACTTAGGGGTGTACTCACTTTTGTTGCCAGCGTTTTAGTCAGTAATGGCTGTGTGTTGAGTTAACTTGAGGGGGCAACAAATTTACACTGTTATACAAGCTGTACACTCACTACTTTACAATGTAGCAAAGTGTCATTCCTTTAGTGTTGTCACATAAAAAGTTAAAATAAAATATTTTCAAAAATGTGAGGGGTGTATTCACTTTTGTGAGATACTGTATATAAACTGATAATAAAGACGGCAAAAAATAATAGAAAAATAGTGTCTCCTTCAGTAGAAGGTCAGGTCTCTGCTGCAGAATGACACAAGATGTTAAATCCAAGATCTCTGAATCTTAAAAGAGATATGACAGGTTGTATACTATATGAGAAAAGACCTAGGAAGTTTTCCTCTGTTGCATTAACTAGATTAAATATTTTCTGCAGTCCTGCGAATGCTACTGCTATACAGACCCTTTTATTGTTTATCTACCAGCCACCAATATTCACATTTAGTATATAAACATTTGCAAGATAATAAATGCAGATCAAATAAAAAAGATACTAAAATCAGCGTGGCCCTACCTATTAGTATCACCCTGCGCTTAGGATTAACACTCAAAAGATAAAAGGTACTGTAAAAAGCCTACTGGCAATGTGAAATAAGTTAGCAGCTGCTTAAAAATAAAGCATGTATAAACAATAAGACAGTAAAATATAAAACTTTAAAAGAATAAAGTCCACAATAAAACTGTAGCAGCGCTACGATCAAATAATTATCTGAGCGTCCTCTATATAACAGTTCATATATAGGTGGTGTAGATAGTAAATGAAAGTGGGGTTGGCTGTGATTGGTCAATAATCCTAGTACAAGTGCTCCTTCCACCAAAAGATCTTCACCGAGTGGGGGGTAAAATTCCCCTTTTGGGGATGCACTCACCAGATGTAGGATAAATATGAGCATTCATGCACCCTTCACTTTCAGCATTCTCTGCCTTCCACTGTGTGTTCCTCTTATTTCAGGTACCATTTGTCATGTGTGAGAAAACAAAACACATCTACATAGGGCAGTACCGTTTGGAAAGTTTATTGATTCAAACCCCCTTAGTACCCCATTTTAAAATGCATAGCAAATTTCAAGTTAAAACAGGCAAAAATAGACTGTGAACGCTTTAAAAGCACTTGCCCCTGATGATCGCTTTCTAATGTTTCCTCCAGCGTCTTCCTGGTCACAGGCTCCTGGAGCGCAAACGTCACTTCTGGTTGTGCGGTGTATAGTCACGCCCTGACGTTTCGTCACTTCCTGACTTCTTCTGAGGGCGTGACTTACTACCACAACAGCCGGGATTAAGTATACAAAGCCCCCGCCCCATGGGCGGCTCCTGACCTCTCTCGATCCGCGCCGTTCGTCATCACGCCGGTGCGTCCGAGCGTCAGTGCCTTTGCCAGGCTATGGGCAAACGTATTAAGCTGGTCTGACCTGCATCGCTGTTCTAAAGAGTGAGAACGTAGCTGCAGTGTCATTTGGGCTGCATGTCATTTCTATTGTAAATTCATCCGTGCTGCAAGAAACTGTATGACAGCTATTGCATGATTATACACGCGAGGTTGGTGGCTAGGGGTATGATATCCTCATGCCAGAATCTCTCACCTATAATCATTATGCTTATCACTACTCAATGGTCCACTGAGTAAACGAGTGCTCTTATCTGTCAATCTGCATCCAATTGGCCATTCTATGCTTTAATTCTAAACAATAAATGCTCAATTTAATTAAAGTAAGTTTCTTTCCTTATTCTGGTGATTCATTAGCTACATATGGCCACCTGACGGTGTGAAGAAACCAATTAGCATACTGACATTTATACACTGACCATAGAAGTAGGCGCATATCACTCAAATATTCAGATCCAGTCTCCCCCTGCTATGACTATATCTCAGTTATCCTGATATCTTGGTGAGAGGTGGTCTTTCATCAGACTGGAATCCCAAGTTTATATATTAAAACTAGGCAGGCTGGGATAAGATCTGAATATGAGTAAAATTAGTAATAACCAGGGTATAAATAAAATTGCATAAAATACATGTGGAAATCACTATAAATATTTATATAAATTCCATATATAAAACTCTATAAATAAAATCCCATAGATAAAATCTACATATATAAACAAATCATATGAAACTTTAAAAGAAGAAAAATAAGATAATTATCTGGCTAGGGTGTATACTGGGTCACTAAGAGTCACTAATAAAACAATCAATGTCCAATTCTACATTGAGACCTTTAGGCACTAGGACATCTGTTAGGAATATCCATTTGGTCTCACGTTTGGACAATTTGCGTATTCTGTGAGATCCTCTCCAATGTTGCTCTAAACACTCAATGCCCCAGAATTCTAGCCCTGATGCATCTTGATTGTGTTTGAGCTTGAAGTGCAGAAACACGTTGTGGTCCTTGAAACCAATCTTTATATTGTGTTCAGCAATGCGAATTCTGAGTAATCTCTTAGTGCGTCCTATATAGAGCAGGCCGCAACGGCATTTTAAAGCATATACTACGAAGCTGCTATTGCATGTGATAAATTGTTTAATATAAAATTGCTGATTGTTTGTGGGGGACATAAAGTTTTCCATACCCCTCATTGGACGTGCAACTTCTCTGCATGCCTTGCATCTTCTACATGCGAAAAACCCATTTTGGTTCCAAAATGTTTGTGGTTTCTTTGGTGGATCCAGAATTTTTTAACTATATGGTCTCCGTAATTGGGTGCTTTTCTGTACAAGAACTGTGGTTTTGGAGGTAACACCGATCCTTATTTCTTGTCCAGTAACAATATATGCCAATGTTGTTTGAATATGTCTTCTACTTTGTATTGGGCGTGGAATTGCGATAAGAAGCCCCATTCCTTGGTGTTAGCTTCTCCCGGTGCTGGTTTGGGTTTTGTTTGTAGGGTTGATTCCCTTGGTACCAGTGATATTTCCTCTTCAATTTTTTCCAGAACAGCTGGATTGTAGCCTTTGGCCACAAACCTGTCAGTCAAAACTTTAGATTGTGTGAAAAAATTCTCAACCTCTGAGCAATTGCGTTTTACTCTCATTATCTGTCCTTTCGGGATATTCTTCAGCCATTGGGGATGATGTCCACTGGTGGTTGGCAGATAGCTGTTTCTGTCAGTCGGTTTGAAAAATACTTTGTTCTCTAATTTTAAGTTTCGGCGGTAGACAGTCACATCCAGAAAATTGATAACTTCACTGTGCCATTCCGATGTTAGCCTGATGTTGTTGTTGTTTATATTTAAAACCTTTAAAAACTCTTTACAGAAAAGCACCCAATTACGGAGGAATAGGATAGGGCCTGGAGGTGAGTGATGTGCCACAGTCTGGCTTTGTGAGTTTGTACTACTTGTAATAAAGCTTGCTGGTTATTAAGAAAAAATCAGCAGATGTACAGCCTGTTTGTTTGCATCTGAATTTAGTGACATCATGCCCTGACAAGAGCTAGTTGTGCTCCAAATACTGCAAACAGACAGGAAAAAAAAACTACCATAGGAGTACCAGCCCTTTGCTAATGCAAAGCAGATCCCCAGGGCAACAATGTAAACAAACATGTTATGTAACAGCAACGAATTATATATTTCTGGTGTGGGCATTGCTCAATTGAGAAGATTAAAATGAAAAGAGAAAAAAAAAAATAATAAATGGCAGGTCTGTTGAAAAGTCAAATAAAACAACAAAACCACAAAAAGTCACTGATTGTCCGACATTCCAGGTGGCAGATGCTGCTCTATAATAGAAAAGAACTATGTGGTAAGTAATTATAGATTATATAAAAAGGTTAGTTTAAGGCCTCATGTACACAGCTGCTGGTAAACTGAAGTTTAGGAGCAGTTGGGCGTTTTTTTCATGTACACAGGGTCGTTTATAGTCATTTCTAGGCAGTTGAGTTTAGAAGCATTTTTTGGAATGCAAAAAAATGCATTCAGGATGGATGTTCAGAGACATTTGAAACGCCAAATGCCTGTAACAGCCTGTAAATTATGCTAAACGTGGTAACTCGCGTTAAGCAGCATTTTGTTTACAGACGTTTTTCACTTTAACCACTTAACGACCGCCCACTGTAAATATACGTCGGCAGAATGGCACCGACAGGCAGAATCACGTACATATAGGTGATTGCCTTTGTATAGTTGGGGGGTCCGATCGGACCCCCCTTCTTTACAGTGGGTGGTCGTTTTACCTTCGGGAGCGATGAGGGGACGGCCGTTCGATTCCGGCCACCCCCTCTCGATCGCTCCCGGCGAATGAGAGAGCTTCCCCTGCCTGCCAGGAAGGAGGAAGTGATGTCATCTCTCCTGCGGCGCTCACATATACCGAGCGCCGTACAGGAGAAGATGCAGGTTAGTACACAAAACAGCACACTGACACCAGGACACATAGGCACATAAATCGCCCCCCTAGGCCCCCCCAGACACCCCCAGATACCCCCAGATCACCCCCCAGCCCCCAGTCACAGTGTCGCTGATTGCAGTGACCATTTATTTAGTGATCACTGCAATCAGTGACATTTGTGACTGTAAAAGTGTCACTACATTTAGTTTTAGGTCCAGTGTAGCCCCCTAACCCCCCCCTAATAAAGGTTTAACCCCCTGATCACCCCCCAGATAACCCTTTCACCCCCTAGCACCGCCGTCACTAAGCAATCATTTTTCTGATCGCTGTCTTAGCGTCGGTGATGCTGATCGGTAGCCAGTAATTTTTTTTAGGTTCGCCGCAGGTTTTTATAGCGTCGGGTACCCCCATATATTACCTAATGAAGGTTTAACCCCCTTGATCGCCCCCCAGGTAACCCTTTCACCCCCTATCACCACTGTCACTAAGCGATAATTTTTCTGATCGATGTCTTAGCGTCGGCGATGCTGATCGGTAGCCAGTAATTTTTTTTAGGTTCGCCGCAGGATTTTATAGCGTCGGGTACCCCCATATATTACCTAATAAAGGTTTAACCCCCTTGATCACCCCCCAGGTAACCCTTTCACCCCCTAGCACCGCCGTCGCTATGCGATCATTTTTCTGATCGATGTCTTAGCGTCGGTGATGCTGATCGGTAGCCAGTAATTTTTTTTAGGTTCGCCGCAGGTTTTTATAGCGTCGGGTACCCCCATATATTACCTAATAAAGGTTTAACCCCCTTGATCGCCCCCCCCCAGGTAACCCTTTCACCCCCTATCACCACTGTCACTAAGCGATAATTTTTCTGATCGATGTCTTAGCGTCGGCGATGCTGATCGGTAGCCAGTAATTTTTTTTAGGTTCGCCGCAGGTTTTTATAGCGTCGGGTACCCCCATATATTCCCTAATAAAGGTGTAACCCCCTTGATCACCCCCCAGGTAACCCTTTCACCCCCTAGCACCGCCGTCACTATGCGATCATTTTTCTGATCGATGTCTTAGCGTCGGTGATGCTGATCGGTAGCCAGTAATTTTTTTTAGGTTCGCCGCAGGTTTTTATAGCGTCAGGTACCCCCATATATTATCTAATAAAGGTTTAACCCCCTGATCGCCCCCCAGGTAACCCTTTCACCCCCTATCACCACTGTCGCTAAGCAATCGTTTTTATGATCGTTGTCTTAGTGTCGGTGATGCCGATAGGTAGCCAGTCATTTTTTTTAGGTTCGCCGTCAGGTTTTTATATAGCGTCAGGTACCCCCATATATTATCTAATAAAGGTTTTAACCCCCTAATTGCCCCTAGTTAACCCTTTCACCAGTGATCATCATATAAGTGTTACGGGTGACGCTGGTTAGTTAGTTTGCTTTTTATAGTGACAGGGCACCCGCCGTATATAACCCAATAAAGGTTTAACACCCTGATCGCCCGGCGGGTGATATCAGTTAGGTTTTAGCGTCAGAGAGGGTCTGCGTCACACCCCAGGCAGCGTCAGGTTAGTGCTAGTAGCGCTAACACCCACACGTGAAGCATACACCCCCCTTAGTGGTATAGTATCTGATCAGCTCAATATCTGATCTGATCAGATCTATACTAGCGTCCCCAGCAGTTTAGGGTTCCCAAAAATGCAGTGTTAGCGGGATCAGCCCAGATACCTGCTTGCACCTGCGTTTTGCCCCTCCGTCCAGCCCAGGCCACCGAAGTGCAGTATCGATCGATCACTGTCACTTACAAAACACAACACACATAACTGCAGCGTTCGCAGAGACAGGCCTGATCCCTGCGACTCCAGTGCTGTAGGAGGTGATTTCACCACCACAGTTAAAAAAAAAAAGCATATATGCCGAAGCATTGGGGCAGCAGGGGCGGAGGAGCGATTTTGCTCCTAATGCCGCGTATATACGGTCGAAATTCCGACGGAGGCTTGCCCGTGGAAAAGTCCAACCATGTGTGTGCGGCATAACTTTTGCGAGAAGATGCCCCCATGCTTCGGCATATATAAATGGTGCATGTATGCCCATCATTAGAAGTGGGTGGATGAAGGGCGGTATTCTAATGGTGGGCATACCCACCGATCAATCTTTTTTTTTTCGTTCAGCCAACAGGCTGCATGAAAAAAAAGATTACAATACATGTCCAACAAGGACCAGCAACGTACTGGTATGTTGCTGGACTTTGAATGTTTATACCAGAATGATGCCTGCGGGTTTAGGTATCATCTTGGTATCATTCTTTTCAGCCAGCGGCCGGCTTTCATGTAAAAGCAATCCTAGTGGCTAATTAGCCTCTGGACTGCTTTTACAAGCAGTGGGAGGGAATGTCCCCCCCCCCGGATATAAAAAGCGCCATTGGGAAATTGGGAAAGCATTTTATCACACCGATCTTGGTGTGGTCAGATGCTTTGAGGGCAGAGGAAAGATCTAGGGTCCAATAGACCCCAGTTTTTTCAAAAAAGAGTACCTGTCATTACCTATTGCTATCATAGGGGATATTTACATTCCCTGAGATAACAATAAAAGTGATAAAAATAAATAAATATGGAAGCAACAGTTTAAAAATAAAATAAAAAAGCAAAATTAATAATAAAAAAAAAAAAAAAAAAAAGCACCCCTGTCCTGCCCTGCTCTTGCCCAATGGCGAACGCAAGCGTCGGTCTGGCGTCATATGTAAACAGCAATTGCACCATGCATGTGAGGTATCACCGTGAAGGTCAGATCGAGGGCAGTAATTTTAGCAGTAGATCTCCTCTGTAAATCTAACGGGGTAACCTGTAAAGGCTTTTAAAGGCTTTTAAAAATGTATGTAGTTTGTCGCCAATGCGCGTTTGTGCGAAATTTTAAAGCATGTCGTGTTTGGTATCTATGTACTCGGCCTAAGATCATCTTTTTTATTTCATCAAACATTTGGGCAATATAGTGTGTTTTAGTGCATTAAAATTTAAAAAAGTGTATTTTTTCCCAAAAAAATGCGTTTGAAAAATCGCTGCGCAAATACTGTGTAGAAAAAAAAATGCAATACCCACCATTTTATTCTGTAGGGCCTTTGCTTTAAAAATATATATAATGTTTGGGGGTTCAACATAATTTTCTTGCAAAAAAATTAAATGTTTTCATGTAAACAAAAAGTGTCAAAAAGGGCTTTGTCTTCAAGTGGTTAGAAGAGTGGATGGCGGTGCTTGGTTTCCGGGGTCCCGTACGTGGCTAGGCTCCTAAAAAGTCCCACACATGTGGTATCCCCGTACTCAGGAGAAGCAGCAGAATGTATTTTGGGGTGCAATTCCACATATAATCATGGCATGTGTGAGCAATATATCATTTAGTGACAACTTTTTGTAATTTGTATTTTTTTTGTCATTATTCAATCACTTGGGACAAAAAAAAATATTCAATGGGCTCAACAGGCCTCTCAGCAATTTCCTTGGGGTGTCTACTTTCTAAAATGGGGTCATTTGGGGGGGTTTTGTGCTATTTTGGCATTTTATGGCCTTCAAAACTGTGATAGGTAGTGAGGAGTGAAATCAAAAATTTGCGCCCTTAGAAATCCTGAAGGCGGTGCTTGGTTTCCGGGGTCCCGTACGTGGCTAGGCTCCTAAAAAGTCCCACACATGTGGTATCCCCGTACTCAGGAGAAGCAGCAGAATGTATTTTGTGGTGCAATTCCACATATAACCATGGCATGTGTGAGCAATATATAATTTAGTGACAACTTTTTGTAATTTTTTTTTTTTTGTCATTATTCAATCACTTGGGACAAAAAAAAAATATTCAATGGGCTCAACATGCCTCTCAGCAATTTCCTTGGGGTGTCTACTTTCTAAAATGGGGTCATTTGGGGGGGTTTTGTACTGCCCTGTCATTTTAGCACCTCAAGAAATGAGATAGGCAGTCATAAATTAAAAGCTGTGTAAATTCCAGAAAATGTACCCTAGTTTGTAAACGCTATAACTTTTGCGCAAACCGATAAATATACGCTTATTGACATTTTTTTTACTAAAGACATGTGGCTGAATACATTTTGGCCTAAATGTATGACTAAAATTGAGTTTATTCGATTTTTCTTATAACAAAAAGTAGAAAATATCATTTTTTTTCAAAATTTTCGGTCTTTTTACGTTTATATCGCAAAAAATAAAAATCGCAGAGGCAATCAAATACCATTAAAAGAAAGCTCTATTTGTGGGAAGAAAAGGACGCAAATTTCGTTTGGGTACAACATTGCATGTCCGCACAATTTACAGTTAAAGCAGCGCAGTGCAAAATTCTGAATTCACCTCTGGTCCTTTAGCTACCAAATGGTCCGGGGCTTAAGTGGTTAACCTAAGGTGACCAGATTTTTTAAATGAAATCCGGGGACATTTTTTTTTATTGGCAAATGGTAAACTATTTTATAAGCATATTTTCCTCAAATGATATATGTAGTGTATGTGTTTATGGAATGATTGTATGATATGTATGTTATTTCTCACATAAATAAAGATAAAAAAAAGATACTGCTTAGAATTTTTTGAGATATGACTACCAAATGCTATGAAGATCAGAAAAAACAGAGTGCAGAGTTCAGGAGTGCACTGCATAAACAATGTGGGGCTCAGTTGTGCCCATCTATGCAACCTCACCAGTGCCCAGCAATGCAGCCTCGCCAGTGCCCAGCAATGCAGCCTCGCCAGTGCCCAGCAATGCAGAATGTGGTAATGTTAAATTGTGACTGTATAGAGCGGAGTGTATGACAGTGGGTAGTATATACAGGAGAATGGAATGCAGGGCTCAGCTGTGCCCATCTATGCAACTTCACCAGTGCCAATCTATGCAGCCTCACCAGTGCCCAGCAATGCAACCTCACCAGTGCCCAGCAATGCAGCCTCACCAGTGCCCAGCAATGCAGCCTCACCTGTGCCCAGCAATGCAGCCTCACCTGTGCCCAGCAATGCAGCCTCACCTGTGCCCAGCAATGCAGCCTTACCAGTGCCCAGCAATGCAGAATTTGGTAACGTTAAATTGTGACTGTATAGAGCGGAGTGTACGGCGGTAAGTAGTATGTACAGGACAGGGGTGTGGAGTGTATGGTGGTGGGTAGTTTGTACAGGAGAGGGGTGTGGAGTGTATGGCGGTGGGTAGTATATGCAGGAGAGGAGTGCATGGCGGTGGGTAGTACGTGCAGGAGAGGAGTGTGGAGTGTATGGCAGTGGGTAGTATGTGCAGGAGAGGAGTGTCCCAATCCTGGCACTCTAAGGCATGATTGGGACATCCTATGTATGTATGGGCATGTGTGTTTTATGCATGTGTACATGTTTTTGAGAATATGTGTGCGTGTGTATGAGTGTGTATGTATATGTGAGTGCCACAGTGTTAGTGATAGACAGAGCAGTCATGTGACCCTATGAAGATTGTAATATGTGCAGACAGACAGATCCTCCCCATCATTGGACTCACGGGATCCCTGGATTCCTCATGCAGGTGGATCCTCCCCCATTTCTAGAATCCTCATACAGACTTCAACACCGACACCCTGAGCAGACTATGCACTGCCAGGGTGAAAACACAAGACATATGGGGGGTGGGGCTGTCCCTGCCAGTCAACTGTGGCTCATTGATCTCTGGACTAACTGGGGGGCAGATTGACAGTGCATCACAGGAGGGGGGCAGTGGGACAGGAGGGGGCAGCGGGACAGGAGGGGGCAGCGGGACAGGTGAGGGGCAGCGGGAAAGGTGAGGGGCAGCGGGAAAGCAGGGTGGCAGCGGGACAGGAGGGTTGTAGTGGGACAGGAGGGCTGCAGCGGGACAGGAGGCTTGCAGCGGAACAGGAGGCTTGCAGCGAGACAGGAGGGTTGCAGCGAGACAGGAGGGTTGCAGCGAGACAGGAGGGTTGCAGCGGGACAGGAAGGTTGCAGCGAGACAGGAGGGTTGCAGCGAGACAGGAGGGTTGCAGCGAGACAGGATGGGGCAGCGGGACAGGAAAGGGGCAGCGGGACAGGAAAGGGGCAGCGGGACAGGAAAGGGGCAGCGGGACAGGAAAGGGGCAGCGAGACAGGAGGGGAGCAGCGGGACAGGAGGGGAGCAGCGAGACAGGAGGAGGGCAGCGGGACAGGAGGAGGGCGGCGGAACAGGAAAGGGGCAGCGGGACAGGAGGGGCAGTGAGACAGGAGGAGGGCAGCGGGACAGTAGGAGGGCAGCGGGACAAGAAAGGGGCAGCGGGACAGGAGGGGAGCAGCGAGACAGGAGGATGGGCAGGGCGACAGGAAAGGGGCAGCGGGCAGGAGCGGAGCAGCGAGATAGGAGCGGAGCAGCGAGACAGGAGGGGAGCAGCGAGACAGGAGGGGGGCAGCAGGATAAGCGAGACAGGATGGGGGCAGAGAGACAGGATGGGGGCAGCGAGACAGGATGGGGGCAGTGGGACAGGAAAGGGGCAGCGGACAGGAAAAGGGCAGCGGAACAGGAAAAGGGCAGCGGGACAGGAAAGGGGCAGCGAGACAGTAGGGAGGCAGTTTTACAGGAGGGGAGGAACGGACAGGAGAGAATGTGCTAGACTGCATGATAGTGACAGGACAGTTAGTAGAGATAGAAGTAAACTGGGATGGAAAGGGTGTGTCATACAGATGGGTTGTGGACAATGTGGAATGCACAGAGCTGAGACAAGAGGCTGCAGAATGTGTGTATTGCAGATTTATGGAGAAGACAGAAAATAAAAAGATAAAACAGGAGGACCGGTGCTGACTTACTACATGGTTAGGGTTTTGCAGGGAAGACAGAGAGAGGAGTACATACAGGGAGGGTGGAAGTTAAATGAGCCGGACAAAGTGAGAGTGACTCACACAGAGAAGGAAAGTAAGCTGACAGCAGAGTGGAGCTTAGTGAGGAGGAGGGGAGTGCTTAATAGTTGCAAGAAGTAGGAGAGATAAGGAAGAGATTGGGCTGCTGGAACAGAGGAGTTGGGGAATACATTGTGCCGTGAAACCGAGGAAGGATGACAGTCTGCCTGTTCAGTGAGGAGGAGAATGCTGAAATTCTCAGTGCGCCCTTCTCAATAAAGATTAAGCCCGCTCCCTTCTGCCCATGCCATGCCCTGGCCACTTTAAAGAATGTGCCCTGTGCCCAGTCTGTTTACCTCGGTTGCCGGCTCCCCCCTCCTCCTCCTCCCTGCTGCCTCCTGACTGACTTCGCTCTGCTGCATGGATCCAGAAACAAACTGTTCTCTTCCCGACTGTACACAGAGGATAGGGGAGGGGCCTCTGACCCGGGCATGTAACGGCATCACTTTTCAGTGTACAAGTGAGTCGCTGTGCTTGTACACTGTTGCCGATAGCTGCCCGGGTCAGAGGCTCCTCCCCTCTCCTCTGTATACAGTCGGGAAGAGAACTACTAATAGCGGCTAGTCCCAGGGAGATTCCACGGCCCGCGGGCACACCCCCCTCCAATCCGGGGACAGATCCGGGGACAGACAGGCTCAGGGGACCATGTCTTCAATCCGGGGATTGTCCCCGGAAAACGGGGACGTCTGGTCACCCTACTTTAACCACATCAGCAAAGTGGCACGGGTACGCAAAATGCTGCATGCCATGGGAGCATGCCTGTGGGTCCCGCGGACTCGATGTCCGCTGGTGGCCCGCGATCGTGGCACGGAGAGGCGGAACGGGAGATGTAAACAATGCATTTCCCTGTTCTGCCTAGCAACATGACTACTGCTTACAGTGATCTCTGTCATGTTCTAGTGAGCCCATCCCCCCTACAGTTAAAACACACTGAGGAACACACTTAACCACTTGATCGCCCCTTAGTGTTTAACCCCTTTCCTGCCAGTGACATTTACACAGTAATCAGTGCATTTTTATAGCACTGATTGCTGTGTAAATATCAATGGTCCCAAAATAGTGTCAAAAGTGTCCGATCTGTCCACCGCAATGTCGCAATCATGATAAAAATCGAAGGTCGCCGCTATTACTAATAAAAAAATAATAATAATAAAAATGCTATAAATCTATCCCCTATTTTGGAGACACAATAACTTTTGCGCAAACCAATCAATATAAGCTTTTTGCAATTTTTTTTACCAAAAATATGTAGAATACATCTTGGTCTAAACTGAGGAAGAAATTCATTTTTTTATATATTTTTTAGGGATATTTACTATAGCAAAACTTAAAAATAAATAAATATATATATATATTTTTTAAATTGTTGCTCTTTTTTTGTTTATAGCGCAAAAAATAAAAAAATTCTGAGATTTATTTTATGAGTAGGCCATGTGAGACAATCGCCAGGAGCTACTTTGTTGCACATTGCACATGCATGCTTCGTGCTCCTGTTCCTGCCATTTAGCATAAAATAGCACCTTCCTGCCAATGTTTGCTATTTTAAGAAAAACATAGTTTCACCTTGGTTAGTCCTTGCTTCCACTTATAGTGACCTGGTCACTTTTAGCCATTTGAATCTCAGCTGCTTCCAGCAGTTGGTCTGTGAATGTTCAAGGTTTTACCTTGTATTAAACGTAAATTGTCCCTGCTTGTCCCCAGTTCCCCTTCTTAAAAGCCTGACAACAACAGGCTGGAATGTTGTCTCCTGCTTAAGTTCCTGCTCTACTCTAAGGCCTCGTACACACGGCCAAGAATCTCGTCAGGAAAAAACACGATGTTTTTCTTGACGAGATTCTTGGACAAGAAACTTGTCCCGGCCGAGTGTACACACGCTCCATTCAAAGAATGGAGCAGGAAAGTGCTATTTTATGCTAAATGGCAGGAACAGGAGCACGAAGCATGCATGTGCAATGGGTTCTTTGAATGGAGCGAACGCGGTGACGTCATCGACTACGACGAGCGTGCGCTCGTCACATTCGATGCCGTCGCCACCATCTTGCTACACCCTACCTATGCCTAGGAAGCTACCGCGCATGCGTCAAAGTCAATTCGAGCATGCGCGGGTTTCCACGGCGACAGGTAAGTGTACACACACACACACACTTTTCTCGTCGAGAAACATGCCGACGAGAATCTCGACGAGAAAATAGAGAGCTGGTTCTTTATTTTTCTCGTCGAGATTCTGGTCAGTTTTCTCGACGAGAAACCATACACACGAACGATTTTCTCGGCAAGAAAGCTATCTCTGCAGTTTTCTTGTCATTTCTTGCAGAGAAACTCGTTCGTGTGTACGAGGCTTCAGTCTTCCTTTCTTCCTTCGAGAGCTCGGTTCTAACCAGAGAGGATTTCTCTAGTTAGACTTTTATGGGCCAAATTTCAACTTTGATTACTGACTCTGAATGCAGGATCATAAGCTTAATGGATGCAGGATCATAAGCTTAATTACTCAACCCCTTCCCCTACAGAATATTTATCTGATCTACAACCTTAGCAGCCTCTGAGCATTTGGCTGCAAAGGCTCTATCTAATGAAGAACTCCCAGGCAAAAAGAGAGACCATATCTGCACTTATTGATGCGATGCGTGTTAACCTAAAGATGGAGGAGCTGCTTATAGCATCCATCGGTGCTGCTACCACTCTAGGATTATTAAGAGGCCCTAAAAAACTTTTACCATGCACATGCAGTTCCCAGATGTCTGGTTCTCTGACTAGGAAACTCCTGAAAAACTGTTTACACCTCCCAAACCTTTTTCAATCCAATTCCTATTTAAGGAGGCCTTTATTATGAAGTGGGCTGTTCCCATAGTTAATCTGGTAGCGTCCTGTCTTAATAAAGCACTGATCGTTTCTCGACAGGATCACATAGATAAGTGTTTGGAGACTTTCTCCAAAGCCTTTTTTTTCTCTAGCAGGCCTTGCATTGCAACCTGACATGGTCATGATTTTGGGGTGTCAAACATTAAAGGGATGAACTAAACTCATAGCATGGGATCCAGATTTATTCCACAGCATTCCTCTATTTGTGGCACGATTAGAGTTCATGTTGACAGTCCTGTATCACTGTGTAGACAGGTTAGTGGGTGTTTTCCATCTTACTTCCCGAATGAGTCCCTCATTAGTTAACAAACTGATGTACACAGGGGAGGCACAGGAACTTGCAGGTTCAAAGAGAAGAGCCGTAGTCAGAATCAGAAAATTCAGTAGCAGCCAGGCAGTAGGAGTAACAAGACAGAAGCAAGGTCAAATTCTAGGCCAGTCAATAACAGGCAAGTGGCAGAGGTACACAAACTGCAGACAGGGGGTGTAGTCAGTTAATGAATCAAAGTCAAAAACAGGAGATCAGTGTACAGCAGTGTCAGGAGGCAAGCAGGGTCAAGCAGTGGATAACAAAATGCAGGTCAGGTCAAAAGTCATAATAATTGATGACCATGACCACTCAGTAACTTCTCCCCAGTGTGCTTTGTTTTTAAATAGGGTGATTGACACCAAAGCCAGTGTCAGACGTGCATGCAGATGTATTCACACTAACTTGTATCAGCGTGAACATGTGCACGAGCACGCGTTGCTATACCGTTGTGTATTGGGCAATAAGCTGTCTTATGCTTGCACGCAAATCTTCGGCCAAGGCCATGCAGGCAATCTTCCTGAGAGCTTCAAACTAGAGTTCCACTGCCAACCCCCTCCCCAATAACTTTTTTCCAACTTTTTGGGGTCACAGCACATATTAGCAGATCTCTATGTAGCCCTTGCATATCAGTGGTTTGATAATCTCTAGTAATATTTAGAATGTGCTTGTACATGTTTGTGGTCTCTAACAGTCTTTTCTAACATGTCCCTTGTAATGTGGTGGTCTCTTAAGTTCTTTTGTAAAATATTAGTAGCCTCATGTAAAATTTGGGTCTTTAATAGGCTTTTATCATATTTGCTCTATTGACAGTCTCTTGTCATATTTTGATTGTCGCTTGTAATGGATATGGAAAAATAAAGAAATTTCTCTGGAAACGTATTTCTTTATAGAATTTGCCTATTATGAATGTGCAGTACCCATTAAAAAATTTTAAGCCGCCTTCACTTTTTTGTTGCATCATGGTAAACACCCCTTGTGGCCCTATCTACGTTTTCCCCAAGATATATGTTTCTGTTGCAGGGGCTGAACTTCAGCTGCACTCCAGCATTCTCACTTTGAATACTAGAGGACCCTCTCCTGGAAAATACATTTTTAGTATTTTACCTTTGAAACTAGCATGAAATGCAGAAGTTCTTGTTTTTTTCCTTGTAAACATGAAATGTTTTCTCCTCTCCATTATCCCCTTCTTCTGCTACTGTAGCAGCAAATTAATTTAGCAATTTGCCTTTTATTGTTGGTAATACAGCATGTGGGCTAAAATATGAATATAATAATAGGATCTACGGTATTATCTGAAAATCCTAAAACTTTTCTTTTAGCCTCTTCTGTTGTGGCACCATCCTTAATGGCATCTGTTAGAGCTGGATTTACATATCAGGAGCCTATAGGCACAGGAAACTGTTCTTTAATGATCATGAACTACCGGTATATAAAAAAGGCATGTCAGTTAAAGTGTACAGACTATGCATTGCTACATTTTCCGTGAGCAGGGCATACCACAAAAGAAAAAAATAAATGCTGAAAAATGTATGCAAAAAAGAGCCATTATTTTTTATCACCCACATTATACAGTTTCTTCTCCATAACAACCTGATGCCTCAATAAAACAAAAAGTAGCAATAATACTAACACAAAGTGATTTGGCACAATATGTTGCATCATAAGACAGAGATAAAAAAAAAATATGATCAACAAGACATGTACAGGCCTTTTCTCTTGAGTAAGCATACCTGTAGTAAGATCTATGCAATATGTCTGCCATTCCTTTATTATTAAATTAGGCCTTTGTCTACAAACTTATCACAATCCAAAACTGGTCTGCAGACAGGGCCTTAGTGTTACCACATACAATATAGGAACATTAATCCTGGATCGTACATTTTGGAGGCTGAAATATAATTGGAGCTGGTTGCAACTTACAGAGAGGCTCCGGTGGACCAGTTGCAGAGCTTCAGGGACCCTGTTGGAGTGAGGTATAAGGTAAGTATTTTTTCAAAGTGTGTGTTACCCCAGCATTTCATATAAGTGAGGGTTTACATCCACTTTAAGTTTTAAATTATAACTAAAGTCAAATTTTTTTTTTTTTAGATTTGCTTAGAGCAGAGTGGAAAAGAATACCTGTCTGGTTTTTATTGCTTTTTGTGTCCTCATTAGGGAGATTCACATTCTAAATTTGTCCTGGTGATTGGCATTGCCAAGAGTGAAAGTGACAAAAAAAATCACAAATTTTGAGTTGTCACCAGAACAGGGATAGAGGGAAAATCTTCCAATGGGGACACTAGTTCCGATATCCCTGGTGACAACCACAGATTTCTCTACGTTGGAAAGATTTCCTTTTACTTCCTGTTTTGGCTATAGGAGAGGAAGTATGGGATAAATCTCCCCAATTGGACATAGATGGGAACACAGAACCTGACAGCTGTTAAAACCAGTGGCAGCGGTCGCTTGGTTAACCAGCCCCGCACTTACCCCATCTTGGTCCCGGACAGGCAGTGCTCCTACGGGCAGCACACGGCAGCTTCCATTGTGTCTCCTCCTCCTCTGCATCACAGCAGCTTCTGCCGTGCGTCTCTTTCCTCCTCCTCCTCCTTTTAAATAAGGTGTCCAATAGGATCGACTGTCCTTTCAGCGATTTTCCGGGAGGAGGATCAGTGTTGCAATAGCGAAATTCATTTGAATATTCATTCGCTATTGTCACACAACTGGGTGGGTAGAGGGTGCAGTGCTCTGCGCCCTGAGCTCACCCTTTTTTAAGTATATTAGAGCCTCTGGCTCTAATCACGTGCTTCAAAAAAAAGAAAACCCCATTGGAATACATGCGTCCCGCGCCCTGCATGTAGATTAGGTAGCTGGACGCATGGATGGGGGGGCTGGTTAAAACCCTCTCTTACTCGATCCAAAATGAAAAAAAAAAGATTTGCCTTTAGTTTTACTTTAATTTTACGTTTTCTTTTTTCAAACTAGTTTTTAAATTCAGTGCAGTTTTCACATTCCTAATGTGTTGGTGTGATTGTGCCCTGAGAGGGGACTACATTTTTCCAAACATGACTGAATGCAAATTTGCATTTTTTGAATTTTTCCTATAATGTTGACACTGTGTTCCTACTCTTTGCATGACATTTACAAATGCTATAATTTAAATGTATGTGAACTGCAATATATTAATTTCCACACCAAGAACTACACAATGAATTCATGTAAAGACAAGAGAGCTTAATTCAGGTTCAGGTGCGTTAACCCGTAACAGAGTTTGATTAGTGACTGTTAGCTGACTATGTAATTTTCCTTATGCCTGAACATGCCGATGCCTCGTCCCAATCATGAGAACATCTGAGCAATTAAAAGCTGCCTGTATTATTGTTGTTTTTGTAAAATTAACTATTAAAGTCCTTATCTGAGCTCATAGTTCATGGGTTATTATTATGGTATGTTCTTTACAGACATTTGTTTTTCTGGAAAAGTTATCATTAAATGTTTCATGTTTTTTTCAGTTTTGGATAGAGTGTTGAGGGAGATTTTAGAGCCCCTGCCAGGTTTCTGTTGCTGGCTGTGTCTCTGCTATAGAGATCCCCTTTCCCTCTTTCTACTGGTGAGCATTGTCACTGGTATTGAATGTGAGAGGAAATTCAAAATTTTGAGTTGGCAACTTGCCACCAGAACAGTAATGCACACGATCGGACATTCCGACAACAAAACCGTGGATTTTTTGCCGACAGATTTTCGCTCAAACTTGTCTTGCATATACACGGTCACACAAATGTTGCTCGGAAATTCCGATCCTCAAGAACGAGGTGATGTACAACACTACGACAAGCCAAGAAAAATGAAGTACAATGATTCCGAGCATGCGTCAAATTGATTCCGAGCATGCGTAGGATTTTTGTGTGTTGGAATTGCATACACACGATTGGAATTTCCGACAAGAACTTTTGTGGTCGCAAAAATTGAGAACCAGATCTCAAACATTTGTTGTCAGAAATTCCGACAGCAAATGTACGATGGAGCGTACACACGGTTGGAATATCCAACCAAAAGCTCACATCGAACATTTGTTGTCGGAAATTCCGATCGTGTGTACGTGGCATAATAGAGGATGTGGATACTCCCTTTTTGGCTATACTTGATAGGAAGTGAAGGGAAATTTCTTAGGGCTCTTGCACATGACTGTACATTAGGTGTATGAATGTGAAATACACTTGTTGTTGTGGAACTCAGGAGCCACAGCTGCAGCATATTTTTGTCCATTGAGATGCATTACAGAAAATGCTTTGAGTAGCTATATGTGCGTATATGGGCACATAAACGTATAGGGTCATATTTTTTAAAGTGTCAAATTTTCAGTTTTGAAAAATATGCCCATACACATGTAAGTGTGTACTTTGTATAGGGGTACACCTAGAGCCCTTAAATGGGACACAGATGACAAACAAAACGCAACATTTTTTGGCAAGAGGCAAGTCTTTTAAAGTAAATGTCCAGCCATCACTTTTTTCCTTGGTTGTTGATAGGGTGGTGAAGAGTTAGAACCCCTGGCAGATTTTTACTGCTATCCAGGGGTGGCAACAAATTACCAGAAAGGATGTCATGCTAACTCTCCAATAGCAATACAGACAGAAATAAAAATGCCTTTCTTTAACCCTTTCCATACAGGGCTTTTTATACCACTTCCATACCGGGCCTATTCTGGCACTTCTCTCCTACATGTACAAATCATCATTCTTTTGCTAGAAAATTACTCAGAATCCCCAAACATTATATATGTTTTTTTTAACAGACACCTTAGGGAATAAAATGACGGTCGTTGCAACTTTTTATCTTGCACGGTATTTGCACAATAATTTTTCACAAACCCCTTTTTTTTGGGGAAAAAAATGGTTTCATGAATTAAAAAATAACAAAACAGTAAAGTTAGCCCAATTTTTTTTTTAAATATGAAAGCTTATGTTACGCCGAATAAAAAGATACCTAACATGTCATGCTTTAAAATTGCGCACACTCATGGAATGGTGCCAAACTTCGGTACTTAAAAATCTCCATAGGCGACGCTTTGAAAATTTTTGCAGGTTACCAGGTTAGAGTTACAGAGGAGGTCTAGTGCTAGAATTGTTGCACGCGCTCTAACGCACGCGGCGATACCTCACATATGTGGTTTGAACGGCGTTTACATATGTGGGCGGGACTTACGTGTGTGTTAGCTTCTGAGCGCAAGCTATTGGGGACAGGGGCGTTTTAAAAAAAAAAACACTTTTTTTTTTTACTTCTTTTTTTTTTTTTTTACTTGTTTCTACACTTTTTTTTTTTTTTTTGATCACTTTTATTCCTATTACAAGGAATGTAAACATCCCTTGTAATAGGAATGTGTGTGTCAGGTCCTCTTTATGGAGAGATGCGGGGTCAATAAGACCCCACATCTCTCCTCCAGACTGGAAAGCATGAGATCGTGAAAAAATTTCACCGATCTCATGCTTACTAGCCGCAATGGCGGCTTTGTTTACATCTGAGGACCTGGGCGTGACGTCATCACATCGCGCCCGGGCCTCCGACGGTCATAGAGATGACTGGTGACCATCTGGTCACCAGTCATCTCTATGCTCCTCATCATGTGACCACCGGCTCCGGACGATTCTTTCTCCGGGCCCCCGATGGCACGGGAGAGCCCGGAGAAGCACCGGATGGCAGCGGGAGGGGGGGGTGTCCCCTCCCGCCGCCTATAAGAACGATCAAGCGGCGGAACCGCCACTATGATCGTTCTTATGGTGTGCAGAATCGCCGGCTGAAGACAAGGATATCTGAATGATGCCTCTAGCTGCAGGCATCATTCAGATATCCCCCCTCAAACCTCATATGACGTTCACCCGGAGGGAGAGAGGGTTCCCACTGCCCATCTTCTGCTTCCCAATCAACAAAAAGGAGCCAGCTTAGTCTTTCTTGTTTTCTGTGCCAGCCAGCCAATGACATCTGTGCCAGATCTCAAGCATACACAGTGCCAGGAGGTGCTGTTTGCCAAAAAACTGTTGTTTTTGTATTTTTTTTTTACTTACAGATTTCTTAATAGCACTTTCTGGTGGGCAATGGTGACGTAGCCAAGGCCTCACATTTGCCCTCCGGCAAGGCTATGTCACCAATGGCTTTCACGAGCGTTCCCATGATCATAAAAATAAAAGGTCTTTGTCCTAAAAAACTTGCAATATTTTGTAAAATCTTGTGAAATCTCGCAAGTTTTTGGGACACAGGCCTTTTTTGTTATGAAGAGAACTCCCAGGAAGGCATTGTTGACATTTGACATTTTGGATGCAAATCACCAATGCCAGGAAGTGATAATAGAAATTTGTAAGTAAAACAAAAAAAGTTTATTTAACATTGGGCGTTTAGATGTTTTTTCTTTATAGATGAATTTTCTTTATGGGATAGCATATATGTGAGATTTTTGAAAAGTAAAGGAAAAGTAGAGATGAGGGTATTGTAATCTTTTGGACATTTGCTTTAATTCTTAAATTTTGGCTGAAAATGTCATTTAGATTCTGATTGGTTGCTATGAATAATATTTGTGTACATTCATATCTGGCAGTACTGAAAAGCACCTGTCAGTTGAAATCCTTATGTATGATTTTGTATCATTTACAGCTACTTAGTTTCTATAACATGTACAGAGTGCTTGTAGCTAGTTTCTGTTATTGTCCTGTCGCCTGATATTCAATCCAGCAGTTTGAGTTTTAAATAGCTAATGGAAGAGTGCCACAGATACAGAACCTCACGTTGCATTGCGTCTTACATTATTCATTAATGGAAAATCTCTAGCAGTACATGATTTGAACAGAAAGCCAAATTTTGTCCTGGAACCGGATTAAGACTTTCCAAAACCAGGTCATGGGAAATGTTCTTTTATTGGAACATTGGCTCGTGGCAGAAACTATGAGCATTTTGTGTTTTTATAGTTCTTGCTCTGTTGGACTGTAAAGTTTCCTTGCAGAGCATGGCTCAGAGGTGGACAGAAAATGAAAGTGTAGCCATGTGTGTATATTAGGGCTTTTTAAATTAGCATTTGCGCATCATTATCCATGCTAAATCACTTTTTAAGTTACCATCAGTTTTTTTTTCCTGCCTCAGTTGTTTCTAGTTTGTTATTAGTTTGCTGCAGCAGGCAAAAATGGTAAGTGACCCAGTTGAAGGATCTTTGTGGGCAAAAGGGGACTGAATTTTAGGTTCAGTTCCAAGCAGACAAAACTGTGACTGGAGTGAAGATTTAAAATCAGTGCACACAAGGCAGGAATGAAAATAGGTGGTAAAAGCTGTCGCCAAGGTGCAGGATTTTGAATTACTAGGTTTCCTGCAGAGGCCCTAATGGGGGAGATTGTGGGTTTGTTCACAGGACAGCTTCAAGATTACCATATTTGCAGCAGCTGACAGTTCAAGAGCATACAGAATACCAGTTGAGGCCCAATTCACACTGCTCCGACTTTGGGAGCACATGTCGCATGACGGGTATAAATCAATGGTTCCTTATGAGAGCTCTCTTAACTGGCCCAATACAAGTCGGTCAGACTTTGAAAAAGGTTCCTGCACTACTTTGGTCCAACTTGGGCATAATTTTAGCCCATTGATTTGAATGTAAGTCGTATCCAAGCTGGATCATCATCCTAATTGATCCAACTTGTGGCATGTGACTTGTCCTCTGAGGATCTTGAAGGGTTACCCCACGCCAAAATGTAAAATAAAATGGCGTGGGGTTCACCCCCCCCGAAATTCATACCAGACCCTTATCTGAGCATGCAGCCCGGTAGGTCAGGAAAGATGGGGGGACAAGCGAGCGCCCCCCCTCCTGAACCATACCAGGCCACATGCCCTCAACTTGGGGGTATGGATGTTTTGGGGTGGGGCTCTGCATCCCCCACCCCAAAACACCTTGTCCCTATATTGATGGGGACAAGGGCCTTTTCTCAACAACCTTGGGCAGTGGCTGTAGGGGTCTGCAGGCAGGGGGTTTATCAGGATCTGGAAGCCCCTTTAACTAGGTGGCCCACAGATCCTGCCCCCCACCCAATGTGAATAAGTATGGGGTACACTGTACCCCTACTTATTACCCCCCAAAAGTTTCAAAAATAAATGAAACCAGTACATAGGTTTTTGACAAAGTCCTTTTATTAAAAATGAAGAATGTACCCTTCCTCCAGTTCTTCTCCCTTTAGTTCTTCTCCCTCTGTTCTTCTCCCTCGGGTTCTTCTCGCTCCAATCTTCTACCTCTGGTTCTCCCTCCCAAAGCATCCACCTCCCCATGTTGAGGGCATGTGGCCTTGTATGGTTCAGGAGGGGGGGCACTCACTCGTTCCCCCCTTTCCTGACCTGCCATGGGGGTTCCCCTTCAAATCCATACCAGACCGTCTGGTATGGTCTTGGGGGGGACCCCACACCGTTTTTTATTTTTATGTTTGTAGCGGCTTCCTCTCTCCCCTCTCTTCTATCAGCTCGTCTGTCTCTTGTCTAGGGGTACTTTAGAGGAGAGAGAGCGGGGTCACCACGCCAAGCCTTCACCGCAGATGTTTGTGTGGTGGAAGCAAAGTTCTTGTTTTACCTTCGGGTCAGTGTTCTGCACCTGGAACCTCCAAAGAGAGTCACCTTGAACAATGTCTGCCAGAAAATGAGCCCCACACCATTAAAGTCCAACACTCCTTTATTCTTCAAAGTGAACACAATCAGTTAGACTCCCTTGGAGAACAGAACAGAAAAGGAAGTGTGGATGCGAGTAGGCCCAGACACAATGAACTCTCCACTTTCCTTCCTGAAAGTGGGTTGCGGTCTCCGAGCGAGGGGGAATTTCCTTCCAGGTGGTCTCCGATGGGAGGCTCACCTGTCACTATGCTGCACTGGGTCTTCAAGCAAGTATCTCCCACCGGTCCATTGCGCCTTCCGGATTCGGGTACTCACTCCCGGGGTTCCCTAGGACCTCCTTCCCTCGCGGAACTCAGTGGTGGGCACTGAGCTCCAGACCTCCTCCAGAGTACCTCACCCCAGGCTAAAGGTGCCTGGGATGGAACACGACCTCCGAACGTCCTCTAGGCCTAGGCCGCCTAGGGGACCGACACGAACCACCGCCCTCAGGCTGAAGGTGCCCGGGACTCGACCCCCACCACCGAAAATGGCCGCCCCTTTATACCCCCTCCCAGCAAGCACGGCGGGTTCCCCGCCCCACCATACAACTGCTGAGAGAGACCAAAAGAGGTATGCCACCGCAACGATGGCTCAACCCCGGGCCCAAAGCAACAGCGCCACCCGGTGGGCCCCAGGGAACCATACATCACAGTTTCCCCCACCAGATTCAAAAAATAGAAAGCATATACCCGCTACCTGTTATTTTAGCCTGGGGTTCCCCCCTCAAGATTCATACATTGGTCAAAGGGCCTAGTATTGTCAGATCAAAGTCGGATCCCGTTCACTAAAGTCGAATGGAAGTCGGTCATGAAGTCCTAGAGCAAAGTGAACCCAGCCTGAAAAGCAGAACAGGTATCAAATTCAGCTTAGGGGTCAGGACAAGCAGCAGATTAATGTCAGAGAACCATGCAGGATTGGGATGGAGGCAAAGGATAGAGTAAGCTCATCCAGATACATAGATAAAAGCATAAATAAAAGTTTGGGTCAAGAAACACAACAATAAAGGAAAACAGACAGTTCTACAAATCTGATCAAATGAGGTACAATCATATACTGGTACCTAACTCTTGCAAGCCAACGCCTCATGAGACAAACATGTCAATGTTTCTAAATTCCTTTTACCCCTGTCATGTATACCAAATAAAGATAAACGGACTGCAGTTTGTTGTCTTGCTGGCTCATTTGATTGTTTCAAGAATTACAATAGGTCAGATCGGCAAAGACACAGGGAAGAGAGTCATGTCAATGAGATTGTAGGCCACACCCACCCGGATCAAACTTCCCCAGATACAAATAATTAAATAAACACTCAAGAACCATTATTTGGCAAAAATTTTGGCCGCGACACCTTTATTGGTTTAAACAATTAATTTCCAATAACTGTTTATTATCACTCATATTTATTATCACTCATAACTTCCGATTTATAATCACATAACAGAGTTCTACCTGCTCAGTTATTAGAACTCGAGCAGTAGCTCAAACTTCAAATAACAATAACAGTCCCCCCCCAGAATCCGGGGTGACCCAACCACATAAGAGGTGTACGCGACTAGGGCGGGAGGGAGGGAGCTCCAATCTTCTTCAGCTGTCAGCTCCAATCTTCTTCAGTTGTCCTGCAGGCAAGAGGATGAGCCCCACACCTGCTTACCCTTAAATAGTCTAACCCCTTGCTTCCAGAGAATTCCCTGAAACCTCATTGGCTACTCCTGAAAACTCCCTCTAGCCTCTTAAAGAGGCAGTAACCTGATTAAATAACACCTAATGCTGCTTAATAATTTTTATTAAATCCTGGGATGGGGAGGCCACAATCTCAAGAAAGTGGCCCCATATTGTGCCCCCTTTTTTCATTCTCTTAGATTGTAAGCTCTAACGAGCAAGGCCCTGTGATTCCTCCTATATTCAGTTGTCTGCCCTAACGTTGTAAAGCGCTGCGCAAACTGTTGGCGCTATATAAATCCTGTATTATTATTATTATTATTATTATTATTATAATAATAATGATAAAGCAAGACCAAGCTCCTATAATGTACTAGTGTTTGCTGGTGGGAAAGAACCCCTGAACAGCCAAAGGCAAATAGTAAAAACAAAATAATCAGGTGAGGTGACATAATCACAGACTGAGCAGATGCTGAAATTAAAAGAGCAGGGAAATGTAGAGGCATAATTATTCAGAGAGAAGGAAGGTAACTAGCCCTCCAGGAGGGCTGCCAAAGGTACAGTTGACCTTTATGATAAAAAAAAATAACTTAAGTCATTTCAAGATAATGTCTTTAATGAATAATAGTAGTGGGAAAATGTGCAGGTTTGGGGGGCAGAATCCTCCAGTGAATTATTTGTCTGCTAATTTGCTTGGCAAATAAGCTTTGTTTTTAGAAAACTATGTTTTTACAATATAGATGCTTCATAGGGAGACCTAAAGTCAACAAATGTTACCAACTTGCTATGCAAAATAATGTCCCTAACAAATCATCAAAAAAAACCAAAAAAAAAACCTTTACGCCATGCTTTTGAGCAAGCAGGCCGTGTATGTAGTGGTATTTATCACTGGAACCTGCATTATAAGCAGCAGCATATAAAACGTGTATACATCCCTGGAATTTGGGGGCCCCAAGCAGATTGAGAATTTGGGGCCCCCAAGCGGGGGGGGTGGGCTACTGATTTGTTTTTTGAGAAGGGGGGGGGTTTGGGCTGCTACACAATTTTTTTAGATTTTGTTTTTTAATTCAGAAGCGGAGGGGTGCTACTGAGATTTCTACAGATTTTTGGTTTTAATTTAAAAGGGGGGCCGCGGATCACATGAGGGGGGGGTTGCCAATCGCGGGTGGGGGGCCGCCGATCGCGGGTGGGGGCCGCCGATCGCGGGAGGAGGGGCGCCAATCGCGGGTGGGGGGGGGGCCAATCGCGGGTGGGGGGGGGCCAATCGCGGGTGGGGGGGGGCGCCGATCGCGGGTGGGGGGGGGGCGCCGATCGCGGCTGGGGGGGGGCGCCGATCGCGGCTGGGGGGGGGGCGCCGATCGCGGCTGGGGGGGGGGCGCCGATCGCGGGAGGGGGGCCGCCGATCGCGGGAGGGGGGGGCCGCCGATCGCGGGTGGGGGGGCTGCCAATCGCGGGTGGGGGGGGCCGCCAATCGCGGGTGGGGGGGCCGCCGATCGCGGGTGGGGGGGCCGCCGATCTCAGGAGGGGGGCCACTCTGCTGGGGCCCCAGGCCAGCTGGGGGCCCCAAGCAGTTGCTTGGTTTGCCTCTCCTGTTCGATGGCCCTGCTGCTATGGCTACAGTGGGCATACCTGCACATGTGCAGTCTTACTGTTTTTTACAGTGTCTTTTAAAGACAACAGTAGACACTTTCTGTTCCTGCATGATATGTGCAAAATCCTTAAAAATGGGTACATTATACCCTAAGCCATTTGAGAAAAATCACATATCTTATCTCAACATTTGTTAACAAGAGAGATACACAAATTATGAAGGTAAAGATGGGATTTTTAGGGTGAAAAAATACACAAAAAATATATCAAAGAATATACATTTATTATAGTATCAAAATACAGAAAGATAAAATATCCATCCAATATACAATACAAATATGTTGAAAGTGCAGACTTTGAACAATTTCTCTACATATGTTTCGCCAATAGAATAGCTTCTTCAGGAGATTGGATTAGTCAAGCACTGTCTGCTAGGATAGAAAACATCAAATCAAAAACACATAAAAAAAAATATACAAAATAAAACGCATACAAATACACAATACCCTACTAGCTAGGACTTCAGTAACAGATCTATGTGGGATTTGATAATTACCTACAGGTGATGTCAATCACCAATTGATGGATGTGGAGGCCCGAAGATCAATGAAAAACCCTTGTATAAGCATGGATCATCTGGTATACCACAGAGGCCAGTAATTACATACAAATGAGCCCAATTAACCACTTAACGACCGCCCACTGTAAAAATACGTCGGCAGAATGGCACCGACAAGCAGAATCAAGTATATCTACGTGATCGCCTTTGTATAGTTGGGGGGTCCGATCGGACCCCCCTTCTTTACAGTGAGCGGTAGTTAAGTGTTCGGGAGCGATCCGGGGTGAGGGGACGGCCAATCGATTCCGGCCACCCCGTCGCGATCGCTCCCGGCGAATGAGAAAGCTTCCCTGCCTGTGTAATGTTTACACAGGCAGAGGAAGTGATGTCATCTCTCCTGCGGCGCTCACATATACGGAGCGCCGCACAAGAGAAGATGCCAGGTTAGTGCACAAAACACTACACTGACACCAGGACACATAAATCTCCCCCCCCCAGGCCCCCCAGACACCCCAGATCACCCCCCAGTCACAGTGTCACTGATTGCAGTGACCATTTATTTACTGATCACTGCAATCAGTGACATTTGTGACTGTAAAAGTGTCATTAAAGTTAGTTTTAGGTCCAGTGTAGCCCCCTAACCCCCCCCAATAAAGGTTTAACCCCCTGATGGCCCCCCAGATAACCCTTTCACCCCCTATCACCACTGTTGCTAAGCGATCATTTTTCTGATCGCTGTCTTAGCGTCGGTGATGCCGATCGGTAGCCAGTTATTTTTTTTAGGTTCGCCGCAGGTTTTTATAGCCCTAGGTACCCCCATATATTATCTAATAAAGGTTTAACCCCATTGATCGCCCCCCAGGTAACCCTTTCACCCCCTATCACCACTGTCGCTAAGCAATCGTTTTTCTGATCGCTGTCTTAGTGTCGGTGATGCCGATAGGTAGCCAGTAATTGTTTTTTAGGTTCGCCGTCAGGTTTTTATATACCGTCAGGTACCCCCATATATTACCTAATAAAGGTTTTAACCCCCTAATTGCCCCTAGTTAACCCCTTTCACCAGTGATCACCATATAAGTGTTACGGGTGACGCTGGTTAGTTAGTTTGCTTTTTATAGTGTCAGGGCACCAGCCGTATATAACCCAATAAAGGTTTAACCCCCTGATCGCCCGGCGGGTGATATCAATTAGGTTTTAGCGTCAGAGAGGGTCTGCGTTACACCCCAGGCAGCGTCATTTTAGTGCCAGTAGCACTAACACCCACGCGTGAAGCATACACCTCCCTTAGTGGTATAGTATCTGAACAGATCAATATCTGATCTGATCAGATCTATACTAGCGTCCCCAGCAGTTTAGGGTTCCCAAAAATGCAGTGTTAGCGGGATCAGCCCAGATACCTGCTAGCACCTGCGTTTTGCCCCTCCGTCCAGCCCAGGCCACCCAAGTGCAGTATCGTTCGATCACTGTTACTTGCAAAACACAACACACATAACTGCAGCGTTCGCAGAGACAGGCCTGATCCCTGCGACTCCAGTCCTGTAGGAGGTGATTTCACCACCACAGTTAAAAAAAAAAAAAGCATATATGCCGAAGCATTGGGGCAGCAGGGGCGGAGGAGCGATTTTGCTCCTAATGCCGCGTACATACAGTCGAAATTCCGACGGAGGCTTGCCTGTGGAAAAGTCTGACCATGTGTACGCGGCATAACTTTTGCGGGAAGATGCCCCCATGCTTCGGCATATATAAATGGTGCATGTATGCCCATCATTAGAAGTGGGTGGATGAAGGGCGGTATTCTAATCTTTTTTTTTTCGTTCAGCCAACAGGCTGCATGAAAAAAAAGATTACAATACATGTCCAACAAGGACCAGCAACGTACTGGTATGTTGCTGGACTTTGAATGTTTATACCAGAATGATGCCTGTGGGTTTAGGTATCATCTTGGTATCATTCTTTTCAGCCAGTGGCCGGCTTTCATGTAAAAGCAATCCTAGTGGCTAATTAGCCTCTGGACTGCTTTTACAAGCAGTGGGAGGGAATGCCCCCCCCCCGGATATAAAAAGCGCCATTGGGAAATTGGGAAAGCATTTTATCACACCGATCTTGGTGTGGTCAGATGCTTTGAGGGCAGAGGAAAGATCTAGGGTCCAATAGACCCCAGTTTTTTTCAAAAAAAGAGTACCTGTCACTACCTATTGCTATCATAGGGGATATTTACATTCCCTGAGATAACAATAAAAATAAATATATGGAAGCAACAGTTTAAAAATAAAATAAAAAAGCAAAAAAAAAAAAAAAAAAAAAAAAAAAAAAAGCACCCCTGTCCTGCCCTGCTCTTACCCAATGGCGAACGCAAGCGTTGGTCTGGCGTCATATGTAAACAGCAATTGCACCATGCATGTGAGGTATCACTGCGAAGGTCAGATCGAGGGCAGTAATTTTAGCAGTAGACCTCCTCTGTAGGGATGAGCTTCGTGTTCGAGTCGAACATACGTTCGACTCGAACATCGGCTGTTCGATCGTTCAACGAAGATCGAACGATTTGGGCCGTTCGCGCCAAATTCGAGTGACGCGAACGGCCCACAATGCACTACGCCATTGCAGTGTCATCCAGGCGCTGTGATTGGCCAAGCATGCACTGTGACCCCGCATGCTTGGCCAATCACAGCGCCGGCAGTGAGGAGAGCAATGATTGGCCACAGGCAGGATGCCTGTGGCCAATTATTGCTGAGGGTGTTTAGTACACGCCCCACACTATAAAAGGCCGCCAGCACGGCGGCCTAGTGTAGTGTGTTCCGGAGCAGGGAAAGAGAAGCATAGGCAGGGACAGTGACATTTATTTTTTTCTTGCTTAACCTGGATTCCTTTAGTTTAGGGAAAGAGAAGGATAGGTAGGGAGAGTGTCAGTGTGTTTTACTGTGCGAATCCTTGTTTCTAGGGACAGGGAAGGACAGTGAGGGAATTCTCCTTGTGCTATAGTGTGCTTTAAAAAAACATTTTTTCTAGGGACAGAAAACTATAGGTAGGGAGAGTGTCAGTGTGTTTTACTGTGCGAATCCTTGTTTCTAGGGACAGGGAAGGACAGTGAGGGAATTCTCCTTGTGCTATAGTGTGCTTTAAAAAAACATTTTTTCTAGGGACAGAGAACTATAGGTAGGAAGAGTGTCAGTTTCTTTCACTGTGATAATCCTTGTTTCTAGGGACAGGGAAGGACAGTGAGGAAAATTCTCCTTGTGCTATAGTGTGCTTTAAAAAAACATTTTTTCTAGGGACAGAAAACTATAGGTAGGAAGAGTGTCAGTTTCTTTCACTGTGCGAATCCTTGTTTCTAGGGACAGGGAAGGACAGTGAGGGAAATTCTGCTTGTGCTATAGTGTGCTAAAGCATTCCTCATCAACCATCTTTGAAATCCTTGTTTTTTTGGACAGTCAGGGAAATTGTCGTTGTGCTATTCTGTGCAAAAGCAATCATCCTCAACCATATTTAGAAATCCTTAAGTAAAGGGACAGAGAAGGACACCTGAAGGTAGCCCTTATTGCTTTTTTCCCATCTCCCTGCAGGCCATCTATTAGAATGTCTGGAAGGCAAACAAGGAGAGGCAGACAGTCAGGAGGCAATAAAAGAGGGCAAGCAGGCTCTGTGTCTGGGGGCAACAGTGCTGTTCGTGGACGCGGTGCATTGTCATCAGCACATGGCCATGGGACACGCTTGTCCTTCTTTTCGGCAGCTGGACATGTTGAGCCACATCATGCCGAAGACTTGGTAGAGTGGATGACCAAGCCCTCCTCCTCCTCCTCATCCTCTCTCACCCAGGCTCAGGGTACTGGAAAAGCAGCTGCCAAAGCGTCCTCTTCCCTGGTATCAATGTCAGACTCATCATCAGTCACTCCTTCCCTAGACCCACCATGTCCTCCTCCTGAGGAGTCCCCCGAACTGTTTGAGCACAGTGTTGGGTACATGCTCCAGGAGGATGCCCAGCGTTTCGAAGGGTCTGATGATGAAACCCAGTAGCGTGAGAGCAGACAGAGGGGATGCTCAAGAAGGACACCAATCTGGCAGTCATGTTCCAGCAGCTGCAGCATACTGCCAGATTGGCTCCAGTGATGAGGAGGGAGGGGATGATGAGGTCACTGACTCCATGTGGGTGCCTAATAGGTGAGAGGAGGAGGAGGAGGAGGAGGAGGAGGAGGAGGAGGAGGCACATCTCCAACGAGGCAGGATGCCCTTTGGTGGCCAGCGTAAGGGCAGTACACCGACGGAATCACACCGCAGAGCTCCGCCTGTGCAGGGCGCTGCCTCTGCCCGTCATTCAAAAAGTTCTTTGGTGTGGGCCTTTTTTGAGGCTAGTGCATCAGATCGCACAGCTGCTGTTTGCAACATATGTCTCAAGCGTATATCGCGTGGCCAAAACATCAGCCGCTTGGGTACCACATGCCTGACCAGACATATGTTGACCTGCCATGCAGCTCGTTGGCAAGCCTACCTCAAAGACCCACACCAAAGAACAAAGCGGACCTCTCCTTGCACCGCATCAGCTGGGATCTCCAACCCCACTATAACTTCAGTCCTCTCTGAAACATGCACTGAGAGGAATGAAGGTGTAGAATTAGGTGTGTCACAGCCAAGTACTTGCGGCCACTCTGCTAGCAGTACACCGACGTCCGATTCTAGCAGGCAAATTTCCCTGCCCCAGCTGCTGGACCGTCAAAAGAAGTTCACTCCCAGCCATCCACATGCCCAGCGGTTGAATGCTAGCTTGGCTAAATTGCTAGCGCTTCAACTGCTGCCTTTTCAGTTGGTAGACTCGGCCCCCTTCCGTGAGTTTGTGCAATGTGCGGTTCCTCAGTGGCAGGTTCCCAAACGCCACTTTTTCTCACGGAAGGCTATTCCGGCTCTCTACCGGCATGTGGAAGGCAATGTCTTGGCCTCGCTGGACAGGGCGGTCAGCGGTAAGGTGCATATTACCGCTGACTCATGGTCCAGCAGGCATGGACAGGGACGTTACCTTTCTTTCACGGCCCATTGGGTCACTCTTTTGGCAGCTGGGAAGGATGCAGGACAAGGTGCAGTAGTGTTGGAGGTTGTTCCACTGCCACGCCTCCAAAATGCTACTACTGGTTGTGACACACCTCTCTCCTCCACCCCCTCCTCTTCTTCTTCCTCCATGGCCTCTTCCTGTGGTTTGTCCTCGGAACCAGCGGTGCTCCGTAGGCGTTCAAGGGGCTACGCAAGTACGCAGGCAAAAAGATGCCATGCCGTGCTTGCGCTGGTGTGTTTGGGGGACAGAAGCCACACTGGGGCAGAGGTCCTGTCTGCTCTGCAGGGCCAGGCCGAGAGGTGGTTGACGCCACGCCAGCTTAAGCCAGGAATGGTGGTTTGCGACAATGGCACCAACCTCCTCTCCGCCCTCTGACAGGGACAACTGACCCATGTGCCCTGTGTTGCTCACGTCCTTAACCTGGTGGTGCAGCGGTTCTTGGGCAGGTACCCGGGCTTACAGGATGTCCTGAGGCAGGCCAGGAAAGTCTGTGTGCATTTCCGCAGATCTTATAATGCCAGTGCTCGCCTGGCTGAGCTGCAAAAGGAGTTGAACCTGCCCAAGAACCGCCTTATATGTGACATGCCCACCAGGTGGAACTCAACGTTGGCCATGCTGCAGCGGCTGCACACGCAGCAGAGGGCCATCAATGAGTACCTGTGCGACTACGGCACCAGGACAGGGTCAGGGGAGCTTGGTTTTTTTTTCTCCACGCCAGTGGGGCATGATCAGGGATGCATGCACTGTCCTGGCACCATTTGAGGAGGCCACGAGGATGGTGAGCAGTGACAGTGCATGCATCAGTGACACTGTACCTCTTGTCCACCTGTTGGAGCACACGCTGCGTGGAATAATGGACAGGGCACTTGAGGCAGAACAGAGGCAGGAAGAGGAGGACTTCCTTGCCTCTCAAGGCCCCCTTTACCCAGACAGTGTTCCTTCTGTCCCACCCATCGCACAGGAAGAGGAGGAGGAGGAGGAGGATTGTGTCAGCATGGAGGTGGAGGCTGGCACTCAGCTTTATCAGCAGCAGTCTTTTAGGGATGATTTACAGTCCCAAGAAACCAGTGGACTTGTACGTGGCTGGGAGGAGGTGGCTGCGGATCATGTCGTCCTTAGTGACCCAGAGGACTCCGGAGCGAATGCCTCAGCAAACCTACGCTGCATGGCCTCCCTGATCCTGCAAAGTCTGCGGAAGGATCCTCGTATTCTTCGGATCAAGGAGAGGGACCATTACTGGCTGGCCACTCTCCTTGATCCACGGTACAAGGGTAAGGTTGCGGACCTTATGTTACCGTCGCAGAGGGAGCAGAGGATGAGACAACTCCGGGAGGCCTTGCAGAAAGGTCTGTGCAACGCGTTCCCAGAGACTGGGAGGTTACAAACTCCTGGTCCTGGACAACGAGTTGCTGAGGCTTCGGCCAGTCAAAGAAGGAGCGGTGGGGAAGGTGGCCGTCTGACCGATGCGTTCAGACAATTCTTTCGTCCGCAGCCCCAAAGTATGATCGGTTCCAGCAACCATCGCCAGCGTCTGATAAACATGGTGCAGGAATATCTAGGGGCAAGGTCAGACTTGGACACCTTCCCCACCGAAAATCCTCTGGCTTACTGGGTCTTGAGGATGGATCACTGGCCAGAGCTTGCACAGTATGCAATTGAGCTACTGGCCTGTCCTGCATCCAGCGTTCTTTCGGAACGCACATTCAGTGCTGCTGGAGGATTTGTCACGGATCACAGGGTGCGCCTGTCCACCGACTCGGTTGATCGACTGACTTTCATCAAGATGAACCAGTCTTGGATCACCACCAGCTACCACACACCTGATGCTGATATAACAGACTAATTGATTTTAACATGTCACATCCCTTCAAGACTGATGCTGATGCTGAGTGCCTGTGCTGTTATGTTGACTGGCTATCCTCCTCCTCCGAGTCCTCAATGATACGATTGATGATGATAGCTTGGAAGATCATTTTTGTTTATGGGTGCCGCCACCAGTGGCTAAGGCCCAATTTTTCAGCCCCTGTTTTACAGGGGCGTGTAATTACAATTTTTTTAGCAATAATTTGCCATAGGGCTCATTGCTGTGCTCCAAGTACAGTATCTGTGAGGGGTTGTAGTGTTGTGCCACCAGTGCCTAAGGCCCAATTTTTCAGCCCCTGTTCAACAGGGGCATGCAATTACAATTCTTGATCTAATAATTCACAGCAGGGCCCATTGCTGCACCCACCAAGAGTAAGTCTGAGGGCTTACAGTGTTGTGGCAACGCCACCACCACCACCACGAAAGGCCCAATTTTTCAGCCCCTGTTCAAAAGGGGCATGTAATTACAATTCTTGATCTAATAATTCACAGCAGGGCCCATTCCTGCACCCACCAAGAGTAACTCTGAGGGCTTACAGTGTTGTGGCAACACCACCACCACGAAAGGCCCAATTTTTCAGCCCCTGTTCAACAGGGGCATGCAATTACAATTCTTGATCTAATAATTCACAGCAGGGCCCATTGCTGCACCCACCAAGAGTAACTGTCAGGGCTTACAGTGTTGTGGCACCAGCACCACCATCAAAGGCCCAATTTTTACTACCACTGTTCAACAATTATATGTAATTAAAATTCCTGATATAATAGTTGACAGCAGGGCGTTCCAGCACCAACCAAGAGTAACTGTGAGTGCTTACAGTGTTGTGCCAACACCAACAACTAAGGGGCCTATTTCTGCAGAGTATATACGGCAGGTCCCTACTTTCAAACATCCAACTTACAAACGACTCCTACTTGCAAACGCAAGAAGACAACAGGAAGTGAGAGGAAATCTACCACTAGGAAGGAAAATTCTCTCCTGTAAGAATAAATATGGGAGAAAGGTGTCTCCTCTGTACTGATGCTTTATCAGCAATCCTTGTTTCAAGAAAAACACCACATTTCAAAAACAGTTGTCATTGGGACGGAAAGTGAGGTGAAATGTTCTGAACAGGGGCACAGACAGCAAAACAAATGTTACAGGGGTGATAACCCTTACCTATGTTTTCCAAAAAGTTTAATAGATTTTTGGGCTGGAGCTACACTTCAACAATGTACCTGTTCAAAATTACAAACAGATTCTACATAAGAACAAACCTACAGTCCCTGTCTTGTATGCACCGCCTGTATACGGCTGTTCGGAGTATATAGGGCCTTTTTTATTTTATGTGCGGGGTTCCCCTTAATATCCATACAAGACCCAAAGGGGCTGGTAATGGGCTGGGGTAGGGGGGGGGGGGGGTCATGGGGTAGCTATGCCATTTTTCTTAAAGATTTTCATCCATATTACCGGGACCAGACATTACAAGCCGCAAGCAGTTTTAAATGGCTTTTTTTTTCCTTTAGAAGTGTCATTTTGTGCAGGGACAGTTCTAAACACGGGAAACACATGGCACTTCACAGGCATACTTTAGACACCCCCCAGGTACGATATTTAAAGGAATATTTGACTTTTTTTTTTTCACTTTATGCATCATTAAAATGACTGCTCCCGAAAAACGACCATTTTTAAAACTTCTTTTTGCATTGATACATGTCCCCTGGTGCACAACCCGGGTTCCCAAACCCTTTTTAGGACAATAACATGCATAATAGTTGTTATAATTAGCACTTTAGAATTCGAACGTTCGCATCCATTGTATTTAATAGGGTTCTAATGTTCGTACGAACTTTCGGTCCGTTCGCGGGTTCTGGTGCGAACCGAACCCGGGGGTGTTCGGCTCATCACTACTCCTCTGTAAATCTAACGGCGTAACCTGTAAAGGCTTTTAAAAGTGTATGTAGTTTGTCGCCAATGCGCGTTTGTGCGAAATTTTAAAGCATGTCGTGTTTGGTATCTATGTACTCGGCCTAAGATCATCTTTTTTATTTCATCAAACATTTGGGCAATATAGTGTGTTTTAGTGCATTAAAATAAAAAAGTGTATTTTTTCCCCAAAAAATGCGTTTGAAAAATCGCTGCGCAAATACTGTGTAGAAAAAAAAATGCAACACCCACCATTTTAATCTGTAGGGCCTTTGCTTTAAAAATATATATAATGTTTGGGGGTTCAACATAATTTTCTTGCAAAAAAATAAAATGTTTTCATGTAAACAAAAAGTGTCAAAAAGGGCTTTGTCTTCAAGTGGTTAGAAGAGTGGATGTAAGCTTCCTAATGTTGTGTATAAAATGCCAGAACAGTTCAAACCCCCCCCCCCCCCCCCCCAATGACCCCATTTTGGAAAGTAGACACCCCAAGCTATATACTGAGAGGCATGTCGAGTCCATGGAATATTTTATATGTTGACACAAAAAAGACAATTTATTTATTTATCTATTTATTTTTGCACAAAGTTGTCACTAAATGATATATTGCTCAAACATGCCATGAGCATATGTGGAATTACACCCCAAAATACATTCTGTTGCTTCTCCTGAGTACGGGGATACCACATGTGTGAGACTTTTTGGGAGCTTAGCCGCGTACGGGACCCCAAAACCAAGCACCGCCTTTAGGCTTTCTAAGGGTGTAAATTTTTGATTTCACTTCTCACTGCCTATCACAGTTTCGGAGGCCATGGAATGCCCAGATGGCACAAACCCCCCCCCCAAATTACCCCATTTTGGAAAGTAGACACCCCAAGCTATTTGCTGAGTGATATGGTGAGTATTTTCCAGATCTCGCTTTTTGTCACAAAGTTTTGAAAATTGAAAAAAAAAAATATATATATATTTTCTTTCTTCATTTTCAAAAACAAATGAGAGCTGTAAAATACTCACCATGCCTCTCAGCAAATAGCTTGGGGTGTCTACTTTCCAAAATGGGGTCGTTTGGGGGGGTTTGTGCTATTTTGGCATTTTATGGCCTTCGAAACTGTGATAGGTAGTGAGGAGTGAAATCAAAAATTTGTGCCTAGAAATCCTGAAGGCGGTGCTTGGTTTTCGGGGTCCCGTAGGCGGCTAGGCTCCTAAAAAGTCCCACACATGTGGTATCCCCGTTCTCAGGAGAAGCAGCAAAATGTATTTTGGGTTGTAATTCCATATATAACCATGGCATGTGTGAGCAATATATCATTTAGTGACAACTTTTGTAATTTTATTTTTTATTTTTATTTTGTCATTATTCAATCACTTGGGGAAAAAAAAAAAAATATTCAATGGGCTCAATAGGCCTCTCAGCAATTTCCTTCGGGTGTCTACTTTCTAAAATGGGGTCATTTGTTTTTGTTTTTTGCTATTTTGGCATTTTATGGCCTTCGAAACTGTGATAGGTAGTGAGGAGTGAAATCAAAAATTTGCGCCCTTAGAAATCCTGAAGGCGGTGCTTGGTTGTCGGGGGCCCGTATGCGGCTAGGCTCCCAAAAAGTCCCACACATGTGGTATCCCCGTACTCAGGAGAAGCAGCAAAATGTATTTTGGGGTGCAATTCCACATTTAACCATGGCATGTGTGAGCAATATATCATTTAGTGACAACTTTTTGTAATTCTTTTTTTTTTTTTTTGTCATTATTCAATCACTTGAGACAAAAAAAAAAAAATATTCAATGGGCTCAACATGTCTCTCAGCAATTTCCTTGGGATGTCTACTTTCCAAAATGGGGTCATTTGGGCGGGTTTTGTACTGCCCTGCCATTTTAGCACCTCAAGAAATTAGATAGACAGTCATAAATTAAAAGCTGTGTAAATTCCAGAAAATGTACCCTAGATTGTAGACGCTATAACTTTTGCGCAAACCAATAAATATACGCTTATTGACATTTTTTTTACTAAAGACATGTGGCTGAATACATTTTGGCCTAAATGTATGACTAAAATTGAGTTTATTCAATTTTTCTTATAACAAAAAGTAGAAAATATCATTTTTTTTCAAAATTTTCGGTCTTTTTCCGTTTATATCGCAAAAAATAAAAATCACAGAGGCAATCAAATACCATTAAAAGAAAGCTCTAATTGTGGGAAGAAAAGGACGCAAATTTTGTTTGGGTACAACATTGCATGTCCGCATAATTTACAGTTAAAGCAGCGCAGTGCAAAATTCTGAAAACAGCTCTGGTCCTTTAGCTACCAAATGGTCTGGGGCTTAAGTGGTTAAGAAGCCAGATTCTGGGTTGAATTCAGACGTTCTAAGGTAGAAAAAGGTATAAATTGAAAATATTTCTCAGGTGCCCCTAGCTGGAAAGAACCACCAATCAATCATGTACCTTTTTAAATTCTGATGACAAGGAATAAAGTTGATAACTGGTATACTTCTAAATATTATTCTGAAGATCCAGCCAAGATCTGTCAAAAATAGGGCAAATCAAAAACAGGAAAAACGCCTATAGAGAAAAAAAACTCAATTTGAGGAAAGTTCTCAAAAACCGACCTGTATATTGGTTACTGGTAGGATCATGGGTTCAGACATAAATAGGAAGAGTCCAAAAACTTCTGGAATATTATGCCACCAAGATCTGAGAATCATAGGAAAAGTCAGTCAGCAAAAATCCAAAAACAGAATGAAAAAGATACTTGCTGATTGTGGGTACATATTCACCAGATAGGACATCCTCCTTCATGTACGTCTTTCCCCCTTGACGTCCGTAACATAATGAAAGTCCTCTGGCTGGGGGTTTAAGTACAGGCCTCCTCCCAGCCAATTGGCCACAATTTGGTGTCAATCAATTGGGTGGGAGCGGACGCTTTCAGATCCGTCCTGTCACATGATTAGTTAACCTGGAAGTGACATCAATTTCCTGTGACGAAAGCAGGAAATGATGCTGTAAGTTCATAGGTGCACAGGAAGTGATGCTTCCATACACTCCCTGAGCCCACAGGACTGTCAGCATAGAACCGTAGTGAAACCTAGCATTGCAATGCCTCACCATTGATGGAAAAACACCACTGGGAAATGAGAGGACATTAGATATTATGGGAATAATATTTCTACCTCTAAATTAGAGGGAAAATACAAAACTGGTCAATAGGAGAGGACGCGTTGGCGCTGACCACTGATGCCCATTGGCAGCCATTGGGCCGGCGCCCTGGGCGTCCGTGTGGTCACCTGATCCAAGGAAAAAACAAGGGCAACAAGATATCTTGAATGGAGTCTATAACAGATATTTAAACATTTAAAATATTATTAATTGAGTAGCCTCCATAACAATTTTGATATATATAAAAAAGGAAAAATCAAAAATACCCACAGGTCATATGGTCCGAGTCTCAGCATCAATAGGGTTTACATAGGTATAAATTGGAAGAGTCCAAAAGTGGACTTTGAGAATTGTAACCCCAAGTTAAATGGGGTCAAGTGAAAATTCTTGCAAAATGGCTATGTATTACAACCTAAATTAGAGGAACGGTTTGTAGCTGGTGGATTCATTCAATCCTGGAACCGTGGTAGCTGCCAGGGAATGGATCCATCTATTTTCTCTCTGAAGGAGAGATCTATATGTATCTATAGGCGTTTTTACTGTTTTTGATTTGCCCTATTTTTGACAGATCTTGGCTGGATCTTCAGAATAATATTTAGAAGTATACCAGTTATCAACTGTATTCATTGTCATCAGAATTTAAAAGGTACATAACTTCTTGATTGGTGGTTCTTTCCAGCTAGGGGCACCTGAGAAATATTTTCAATTTATACCTTTTCTACCTTAGAACGTCTGAATTCAACCCAGAATCTGGCTTCTTAATTGGGCTCAGTTGTATCTAATTACTGCCCTCTGTGGTACACCAGATGATCCATGCTTATACAAGGGTTTTATTGATCTCCGGGCCTCCACATCCATCGACTGGTGATTGACATCACCTGTAGGTAATTATCAAATCCCACATAGGTCTGTTCCTGAAGTCCTAGCTAGTAGGGTATTGTGTATTAGTATGTGTTATTTTATTTTGTATATATTTTTTTGTTTATGTGTTCTTGATTTGATGTTTTCTATCCTAGCAGACAGTGCTTGACTAACCCAATCTCCTGAAGAAGCTATTCTATTGGCGAAACATATGTAGAGAAATTGTTCAAAGTCTGTACTTTCAACATATTTCTATTGTATATTGGATGGATATTTTATCTTCCTGTATTTTGATACTATAATAAATTTATATTCTTTGATATATTTCTTGTGTATTTTTGCACCCTAAAAATCCCTTCTTTACCTTCATAATTTATCGAATTTAAGGGATGAGGTGCCAATCAAAGTAGTTGACGAGTTGAATTTTATTCTCCAAGAGAGATACACAGTAATTGCAATAAGCCAACGGACCCCCTCCCCCTCCCTTCCTTTAGTTGTAATTTACAAATCACTAAGTATAATATCACAGTAAGGACGGACAGGTCTGTAAAACCTGAGAGTCATGTAAAAAAATACTTCAAGATAGGCACTGCAATATTAATTTAATATATGACTCACTAAAAATATACAATTTCTTCCTTCCTATTCTATACTTCTTATAAAAGAATAATACAAGAAGTAAAATGGGTTTTAATTTCCCCCCTTATTCTTAGCCTGATGTTCAAAATAATAATATAGAAGTTTCAATAGTTTAGAAGGGAAGGGGTGATAAATAGTGGTGGGATATTACAAATAAAACACTTGCACTGAAATGAAATAAGTAAAGAATAAATTTGTAGGTGGGACTTCTAGAAAATATTTTCTGCATTGGAATGGCTTTGTAGTAATGGATGTGGTAGGTGTCCCAGTGTTTAACTACCCTCTTTCTCTTTGCCTAGTGTACACTTTCTCCCCTTCCCCCTATGAACACACACAATGTGTACAGAGCCACCAGAGGTCAGAGGACAAACTGGCTTCTACAGGCACTGGGGTGGGGATAATACCACCAGATGGAGGAGGAAGTGAGCAGAGAGTACAGAAACACCAGGCTTTGCCTCTTCTCCACTCTGAATGTCCAGGTGTCAGGGCTGTTGGGGTTCTGGGGTGCTGGGAGGCAGAAAGATTAGTAGCCATGAATCCAGGGTGCAAGGGGGTTCAGTGTCAGGGAGGCAGGAAGACTCAGAGTCAGGGGTGCAAGGGGGTTTGGGGGTAGGGATGAAAAGGAAATGCAACATCAGGTGCAGAATGCAAGGGGATCTGGGCTTTTCATAGGCCTGAACACAAAAGCTGTTTACTTGTAAGCCTGCAAGGAGGCTTCTCTAGCAGAACGCCACCCAACATGAACCATATGGCCTGCTGATCTAAGGTAAAGATGAGGGGCATGGGGAAAGAAGGTTAATATATTCAGTACTATATTTAGCCTTTAGTCCCCCTTCTTTAGACCTATAGATTAAGATAATGTGCTTTTTAGAGTTAAGGTAACATACGTTAATAGGTGGCAACTGACTTAAGCCTCGTACACACGGTCGGACTTCCATCTGACTTTTCCGTGGATTTTTGTCCGAACGGAGTTGGTTGGGAACACCCATAGCATACACACGCTCGGACTTTTCTGCAAACTTTCTTAAAACTTCTTACAACATCGCGGGTTTTTCTGCTCTTTTCTGCTCTTTTCTGCTCTTTACTGCCACCCTTTGGTCAACTTCTGCTATTGTTGGTTGATTTTAACATTAGTTGTTTTGTCCATCGGACTAAAGTCCGATGGTTATCTGTACACACGGTCGGACTTTGCTCCATCGGACTTTTGTTGGGCAAAAGTTTGTCCGTTTGCAGACCCAACTTTTGTCCGATGAAATCCAAAACCAAACGAAAAAAGTTTGTCCGATGGAGCGTACACACGGTCGGATTGTTGGTCCAACTTGCTTAAAACGAAGTTTGTTGGGCAAAAGTCCGACCGTGTGTACGGGGCTTTACACAGCAGAGCACCACACGCACATGCCTTGCATTGTGGTATGCTGTATTTTTTCATCCATTGCCATGATTGGCAGCCCATTCTCAATGAAATGGCTGTCTTAATGCAACAAACATTAACTTGTATGCAAAAGTGCACCACAATGGAACTGTATAGTGTGAAAGGAGCCTTAATAAATTAATCTGCAATGTTGGCCATTTGGTGTGTAGACTGTGATAATTTAGAGGAGTTCTGAAAATGGCAAACAGTATGCTCTTTCCAGTGTTTTTCTGTGGCAGATGCGTCTTTAAAGGCCCGTACACACGTTCGGTTTTTCTGACAACAATTGTGTGATGGCAGGGTTTTTGTTGGATAATCCAACCGTTTGTACGCTCCATCGGACAATTGTTGTCGGAATTTCCGACAACAAATGTGGGATAGCATGCTCTCAAATTTTTCAACAACAAATGTGTGCTGTCGGATTATCCGATTGTGTGTACACAAGTCTGTCAGACTAAAATCCAAAGTACAAACATGCATGCTCCGAACCAATGCTAACCATAACACAACATTAGCAGAAATTGCCCAAAGGGTGGCGCTAAAGAGCAGAAAAACCACGTAGTTTCGTGAATGTTGGCTGAAAAAGTTCACAGCCAACGCCCTTCGGACAAAATTCCACGGATTTGTCCGATGGAAATCCAATCGTGTGTACGAGGCTTAACTTACCACTGTCTATGCATGTGTAGTAGAGCCCCATCGACTTCTATGGGGCTTTTAGACTGATCCATCTCCCAGCCACATAGAAGTCTGTGGGGTTCTCCTGTGCATGCATAGGAAATAGGGCCCAGACCTAGCATTTAGTGACAGTGGTGCTGATCACCTCCTACATCCAGTAATCCCTACACATACCAGCAAGCAGGTTAGGAGAGACCTGGAGCACTGTCACTAAATACAGTGTTCACTGTGGGAGGTAGTGTAGTCTTTGGAATAAGCCAAAATGGGGCCAACACCTGGTGCATGCACAGTAGTGACAGGAAGATAATAACTTGTGTCCCTGCTATGCATATGAGGTAGCATTAACGGTTAAATGTAGACTGCTACAATCCACAAAATCCATACCCAATAGTAATCACATCCTGAGTAATCCCTGTAGCAGGTAAGTCTGTGGTATAGTAGGACTTTCTTGTTTTTGGTCCCACCAGCTCACTCCACCTCCCTATTCCCAGCTTCTGCTACAGCTTACACAGACACTGTACTCTCTGACAGATCGCACCAACTCCCCCTTTGTCCCTCCCCACTGGACCTCTCCTGCTGGCTAGGAAGCCTAAATCTGGAGTTACAAATACACCCCCCTCGCCGCCACTGTGCCAGCACCCGAACCCCTGCATTCTTCCTTCCACCACCACTTTGCTTCACACTAAATCCTCATCACCTTACCCCCATCCTCTCCCCCTGTTTGCACCACTTCTCCCACATGCAAACCTTGCATCACTCACAGTGGACTAGCACCCGTTTCTGTGCTTGCTGTTACTGCACTGTCGCATTCCTGAGCACTTACCACCACTGTATCAATGCACCTTTCTGTGCTCTTTGCTGCTGCTGTAACATGCCCTTCTGTATTTAGCCAAATCAGTGAATGGGCTCAACTCTACTAGTTTAAATCTAAAAATGAAAGTGTGAACGTGTGTAAAACCAGAATCTGTATTCATTTTTACCTTGCTGTGTTGATTATGGTACTCTTTTCTAGCTAGGATTTTCACTACTTAACAAATAGGAAAGAGTAAAGACCTGGTCTAAAAAAGATCTCTTTCTGCTGAAGTATGTCATTGCCCTTCCTGTACACCTGTTTCCTGAAAGACACCTTTTCCTATCCAGCTGGAATGCTGATCACTAAAAGCATTGAGGCAGCATGTAATCCACCATTGCAACCGTTATATCCCATTTTTGTTACCCAGAGCTTGGACAAGTAATTAATGATCACAATTATTTTTACTTTCCTTATTTCTTCCTCTCAATGATTATTGTAGGCTGGAAAGGAGAAAGGAATCAAAGCCTAGAGCAGTAGTCCTTGATTTAGTTTAGTGACAGTGTAGACTTGGCACAGCTGTTAATCTCTATTAGTTCCTGGGTACTCTAGTAACTGATGAGATTTCCAATTTAGTGGCAGTTTATATTAACGCATCAGTTCACTTCAGGGGGTCTCAGTCTAATGTTAAAAAGATTGTGTTCATGCCTCTCTTACCCAAGAAAAATATTATTTCATAGCATTACAGTGGATACATAAACCTAGAGTGAATGGAAAAAGTGGCACATATCTCTGTACTGCTGATGAGCTTCTGGGTTAGTGTAAGACTACTTTCACACTGGGACACCCAGCCGTTAGCGCTAAAGCGCAGCTCGTGTTATCGGCACTTTAGCGCTGTTTTTCGTGGTGCTTTTCACCCGCTGGCGGGGCACTTTTTACCCCCCAAATCTTTTAAAAAGTCCCGTTTTGCGGAGCTTTTAAATCACTTTTCAGGCGCTTTGGAAGCACTATCCATTCATTGCAATAGGCAGGACGTTTTGGGAGTGCTAAATACAGCACTCCCAAGCCACCCCAAAGATGCTGCTTGCAGAACTTTTCGTAGCGTCCCAAAAGCCCCCCCAGTGTGAAAGCACTCATTGCACTGAATGGGAGGCAATTTCAGGTGCTTTTTAGGGGCTATTTCTAGCGCTAAAACGCCTGAAAACTGCCTCAGTGCAAAAGTAGTCTAAAACAGAGATTATAATCAATAATCCTGTTGCATTGTTAGTTTATGGCAGTGTTTCTCAACTCCAGTCCTCAAGGCGCACCAACAGGTAATGTTTTTGGGATTTCCTGCAGATGAAACAGCTGTAGTAATTACTAAGGCAGTGAAACTGCTCAAATCACCTGTGCAAATCAATGGAAATCCCAAAAACATGACCTGTTGGTGCGCCTTGAGGACTGGAGTTGAGAAACACTGGTTTATGGTATCCCAGGTCCAACCACTGGGTTTTGCCGTTGGGGTATTCCAACTCTGAAATCATAAAGCACCCCTAAATAAGGCAGAATTTCAGGGTTTCAAGTGCCTGCCTGAAATGTAAAAATATTCCTGGCGTTCAGGTATTTTTTACTATACACATAGGGGTTGATTTACTAAAACTGGAGAGTGCAAAATCTGGTGCAGCTCTGCATGGCAGCCAATCAGCTTCTAACTTCAGCTTGTTCAGTTCTGGAATTTGATCGGTTTCTATGCGCTCTCTACTTTTAGTAAATCAACCCCACAATGTTATATAATGATTAGTGGTTAGCTATATGCCACCTCTGACATCCCTGCTGCCCACGTTTGATGTGCAGAAATCCAGTCTTTTGTGCCACAGACCTAAGTGGAATGTAGTATTTAAAAACCAATCAATAAAGAATAGAAACATCAGCTGAGATATTGTGATGTATAAAATATAACATGTGAGATTAAATGGTTAGATATATGAGAAATAATTGAATTGGAAGCAAAAAAAAAAAAAAATCCCCTCTGTTCTGCTGTTTAATAATGGCTAACTCTGAATATTTGTATAAATTATGTGTGTGAAATTCTCTAAGCAAGGCTGAAAATGAGTGAGGAAAAATGGGCATCTGTGATACGCCATGAGGTGCAAAGCTGAAGCTAGGGACAGCACTGCGGCTGAGCCGACATCTGCTGCAGTCTCTGTCTTTAGCTGGAGACTTCGAGTTTCAAGACAAGCATGCATCATATTGTTCTGAATATCTCTGCAGGGCTCTATAACTGTATAGGTTTGATTTATCAAATCTTTCTCTGCCAGAAAGTACAGCAGTGCACTGCAGGAAAAAGCAAAAAGCTTTTACACTTTTACACAAAGATATTAAAAAATAAATTAATAAAAAGGAACTAAGCTCATGCCTGCATAATTTTTTTTTTAAATGTTTCATTGTATTATCATTTTTGCAATTATTCATTAAGGATTGTTATTGTGTATCTTTAGTTTCTAGTAATACCATTTTACAAAAATACTTTTTTATTAGATTTTAGCTAATATTTTTTTTATCTATCTATCTATCTATCTATCTATCTATCTATCTATCTACCTATCCTCTATTGAGTTATCTTGAGGGAAATATGTATTCTATCATTGCCCACTTTCTTTTAAAAATGCAAGTTACCTGGCTAATGTAATGGCTATACTACATCTTTTGATACCATCTTGGAACAAAAATGCAGCAAGTACAGTCAGAACCCGCAGTCTGTATACTTGTTCAAGCCAGTGAACTATTATTTTCAGAAGGTAATACATGCCAATTTAAGCATTCTTTCAGCACTGGCTTCTTGTACCCCTTTTGGACTAAATCTTATTTCCACAGTTTCCAAAAAAACTGCAAGGTCTGGCAATATTGAGCACTTTATTCAAAAAAGTAAATAGTGGGTCAAACTGTCAGCTTTCTTTCTGGCCCTAAAATAGATTTAACTGTGGAATATTATGTAGTATGGGTCTTGGTATCTTCTGGCAAGTTCCAATTGACAACCCAGCAACATCCCTAATGGAGAAAAATGGTGTAGCTAATACTTTGTGTCTAGAAACATAGATCTGTAACCCAGGTAGTCAACTCAGTTTTTTGCACTAGGGACAGCTGTGGATTCCCAAAAAATCATTGGTTGCTATGTCATAAATTGTCCTAGGTATAGTGAATGATTTTATAGTGTTGTGGAATAATGATCTTCAAAAGTTTCTAAAGCAGTCTTTCTCAACCTTTTTTCTTAAATCAAGGCACCCTTTAAAATTCTGCCCAATCTACATTTCTGCACCCCATTCTAAAATGTCAAAATCTAATAGTTTTACACATCTCAGCAACATTCACACATGTAGGACACCCAACATTAGAGTTTTTTTCCAAAGCAAACACACATTTGCACTTTGGTAATGACTAGTATAACAATGTTTCTCTTCTCCCTCATTTACTTAATGTGACCTCAGTGCTGATGGAGGGGGACAGGGGAGGGGCAAACAAGGATGATGCACAGGCACTTGATGTCCTCTTTATCAACTGATGACCACATTGGTTGTGTGGATGCCCGCAGCTAGAAGTTTGTAATGGTGCACAATTAAAACCTGTGGTTTTGTGTAACTAAAAGGCAGGCTTGGCAAGGCACCCTTGAAGAAACATGAAGGCACCTCAGGGTGCCTGGGCACCCTGGTTGAAAAAGGCTGATCTAAAGACATATTAATCAAAGGAGGGACACACTTTCCCCTCTCCTCCTCATATGGCTTTACAAATACAGTATCAGAAAGTGCTACATTTTTACATTTTGTATGTAAAAAAAACATACTTTATGCAAGTAATGAAAAAATATAAAAAATAACAGACTTGTTCAAACTTGTAAACTTTTAATGGAAATAAAATTAGCACTCTGTTGCCATTTGTTCGTGTTTAGTACCATACTAGCACCTGTGTAGCATTGCCATAAGCTCTAACTCTCTTATGAAGACAGGTGTGCTAAATATGCATAAGTGCACCCTTAAGGAGCTTATATGTCCTGTATAAGGCTTTAGTCCAAGAAGACATTATCAGATACAAATTATTACAATACCTTTTTTTAAATAGCTAGCAAGTAACTGTATGGAAAAATGTAAACCTGTTAAATGTAGTTCAGTGCCTTTAAAGTGCATGTAAAACTCAAGCTTGTTTTAGTTTTGGATTGAATGTGGAAGGGTTAGATCCTATTTCGGATATTTTACTGCTGTCTGTTTTCCTGCTGGGGAGATTCACCTTCAGTATTTTTACTAGCAACAATTTTCTCCTCTGACCTCTGTGACCAAGCCTCGGAAAGCGGGACAAAACATGTCAGGGGGCTTGGCTGGAGCGGTGGTGGCTGAGGCCACATTCATCTACATACTAATGCACTGGGTTGGTGAGTGTCTCATCTTCTTCTCTTTGACAACAATTTTCTCTGCTACAAAAGGTGATTAGAATTCCAACATTTTTGAGTCGTCACAGGAATTGTAGTTAGGTAAAGTCTGTCAACCTGCGAAAACCTGTTCAACCTGTTAAACCTGTTCTGGTGACAACTCTCTAAGAGGGGAATTCCCCTTGAAGAGATATCCCTTTACTTACTGCTGTGTCTCTGGGACAGGAAGTAAATGAATATCTTCCTGACAAAAGTAAAAGTTTTCTGGTACCTGTTTGCGGTTTGCTGATCTGCTATTGAACATAGCACCATTACCATGGACAAAACTTGGGGGAGATCTACTGAAACAGGAGTGTGCAAAATCTGGTGTAGCTAAGCTTTTATTGTTAAAGCTTAAAGGAACAATCTGAAGTTAGAAGCTGATTGGTTAAAATGCACAGCTGCACCAGATTCTGAGTGCTCCATGTTTGGTAGATCTCCCCCTTTATGTCTCCTATGCCTCCCTTATTGTTGGACGAATTTGTTATGGCATCTGTTCTCATTAAAATATTTGTAAAAGAAAAACTTCCTGACAGAACACAGACAGCAAAAATAAAACCTGACAGATTTGTTTCTTAACCATTCCATACTTTATTCAAAACTAAACTTTAGTGTTTTTTATTTGGGGATTGATCAACTGCTTAGTGATGGTAAGAAGCATGGGACATCTTTATTTGGAGATGTTTTTTTTTTTTTTTTTTTCAATCTAAGGTTTGAGGGGTCCAATCAGGTCCCTTTGTCAGTTCCTCAGGCAGACCTGATTGAACCCTTTATTCAGCCCTTTGGACCAGCGGGTTTAAACAGACTTGTGCCAATCCAAACTGGTCCCCTAAAAAATAAAAAAAAAACAGAAGGGGATCTGTCCCCTTCTCTCTAGGTGGATTGGATCAGGGGGCAGTCGGGTGTAAATGTACAACAGAGTCCGTTTATACCCGACTGCCCATAGAACAGAGCAGGCTCTGTCCGAGTCCGCCTTACAGAAACGGACACGGACCTGTCATCTGCCCACTGTGCTCTGATCAGCAGGGGATCAGTGGACAGATCCCCTGCTGATCTAATCATCCCACGTGGATGAGTCCATCCCATGTGAAAGTTGCCTTAAACAGTATATTTTTCTATTTTTCAGCCAAATAAAAATTATTGTAGATGATTGTGGAAATAAAAAACTGATAATGAAGCAAATACTGAATATAGTTTATAAATAACTTTAATGTGTGTCTCACTGGGTGACTGTTGAGTACAATAAATCTGTGAACTGCCATTTAGTCAAGGGACTGAGACCTATAAAACCAGTGACTAAGACCTATTTCATGTAATATATCATCTGGGTTGGAGTACGTCAAGTGACTGTCTACTGTTTACCATTGTAAGTACAGAAAACAGACTTTTCCATGCTTTACAGCCTATGTGGGTGTGAAAGAAGGATGGTTTACTGGTTAGATCATTTACAAACAACCAAAGTGGCTAGCTAAAGCAAGACAAGTGATTTTTATATAAAAAGCAGATGAATCTGAACATTTCATCAAAGTACATCTTTCTCCTGAGGCATTTGTATATTTCAAGCTGTTTACTGAAAAAAATACTTGCAACTGCAAATATATCAACACATGGGGACTCAGTGTTCTCTTAACTATTATGTAAAAAAAAAGTAAAGGCTGCTGAAATAATTTGAATTAATAGTAGGGCTGGGAAAAGTTGAAATGGTTCTAATAATTTATTTGCATCTTTTTTACATGCATCTGTAGTTTAACTCCACAACGTTCTACAATTTTATTCGGCTATTTGGATCTATTGCCACTTTGAATTAAAGCAAAAAACTGCAAGGCAGAGTGACTTTCAACTCAAACAGTTGCGTTTTGATCCTTTTTTCAAATGTGAAGGTTCTGGCAGCACATACAATATTTGGACACTTCCATGCCAGCAGGATCATTAGGCAAAGAATGCAGGTATTCAGTAAGCCAGTTGTCTGAAATGGCCAAGGAAGAATTCTGCTTATGGAACTATTTTAGCAGAACCTTACAATTTAAACGAAAGAAAATCTGCTTTGCTTTTATTTGGCTTGTCCTTTTGACCCATAATTTTCATAGTTTTGTCTGTGTGGCGTTTCCATAATAATAAGTGATACCCATAAATTCTCTAAGCCATTCATTATTTCCACTTTTCCTTCACTCCATCTGTAACTTAGCTTCCATAATAGCACTACAAAAGGAAACACGATCTTAATCATGGATTAAATTGTGCATTGCAGGGTGATGATGCATGCAACAAAATTAGAAAATACACAGTTTATTTGCAATAAAATAGTTATGGCTTGGTACAGCTATCCAGCTGGGTTATGTAACCCACTGCATTTATACCATAAGTGGCTTTGCAAACAACTACAACCTCTTTGGAGTGGACTAAAAAAGTAACTATAAAAAATAAATATTGTTAAAAATATTATTTCTCATTTTCTGTCAGATAATTGGGAATATTTTGTATATATTTTTTCCTGCAGATTGATATATTAGTTATTTTTGCATGCTCAGATGTTATCTCCTTACAACCAGTTCAAAAAGACTGTATTTTACACAAATCATTTGATTAAGGTCCAATTTAAACACACAGCAGAATTAGTCATTGCAATTATTCATACGTTACCAGTGGCCTTAGTAAAGGTTTTAGGCCCCTTTCACACGGACGTTCCAATCAGGTCTGTCTGTCCGTTTTTCAGGCAGACCCGATTGGAAACCTCCATTCTTCTCTTTGGAATATACTGTAAGTCCAAAGCCTACATCCAATCCAATCCGATCCCCAAAAAAGATGGATGGGAATCCTTTTTTGTGGAAGGGAGTTTAACAAGACACGTGACCACTCACTAAAATTAGAAGAAAAGAGGTTTAACCTTGAACTGCGTAGAGGGTTCTTTACTGTAAGAATGGTAAGGATGTGGAATTCCCTTCCATAGGCAGGGGTTTCAGCTGGGGCATCGATGGTTTAAAAAAATGATTAGATAAGCACCTGAACGACCACAACATACAGAGATATACAATGTAATACTGACATATAATCACACACATAGGTTGGACTTGATGGACTTGTGTCTTTTTTCAACCTCACCTACTATGTAACTCCTATTTGTATTAAAATGATACTGCTTAGAACTGAAAAGTTCACTGCGTTAAGAAGAAAAAAATACTTAGTAAATAATACTGTTATAAATCATACTTTATAAATAAGTGAAGGTGACATTTACCAAATATTCAATGCAGGCGAATCAATCACTGCCAACATGCATTGGGAAAATTCACCTGCAGTGACTGTTTGGTGAATGTCACATTTACTGCTTTATAAATATGCCACTAAGTGCCTTTGCCAGGTTATCTATATGTCAGCACGACTGAAAGCAACTTAGCAAAATGCAGCAAAGAGCAGGAAAACCTAGGTCTGGAGAAACATAATAGATTGTTTGAAACACATTTATGCACAAGGGCAGTCTTTTTCAACCAGGGTTCCTCCCAACCAGTCGGCCCTTTAAAACTTTTTAGCTGGGTACACACAATCCATTTTAATTTTGTTCAACCTGCATGTGGATTTCCTCTTCTGTGCTCTTGTATTCTGACAGCGGGGACACCCCCTTACCCTGTCAAAATACATTGACTTGCCTATGACTACAGTGGCTGATTGAATGCTATTTTCCAGCAGGATCGTTTGACAGAAGATGGTCTAATGGTCAGCTTCTGTTGAACAGAAAAGGCTACAAACAAACTGATATTCAGCCGGTTCCTGCTGAATCGGCCGAATTTCGATCCATGTGTACCTAGCTTTGAATGTAAAGTCCTGTCTAAGAGCAGTACCCAGACATCAGCCTTTAAAGGGGTTGTAAAGGTTCGTTTTTTATTTTCTAAATAGGTTCCTTTAAGCTAGTGCATTGTTGATTCACTTACCTTTTCCTTCGATTTCCCTTCTAAACTTTTTTTTTTCTTTGTTTTCTTTGTCTGAATTTCTCACTTCCTGTTCCTCCTCAGTAAGCTGTTCAGTAAGCTGTTCTGGCTGACTCCACACCACTCGGATGATGGTGTGACGTTAAGTGAGAAGAAACAGAAAGTGAAAAATTCAGACAAAGAAAAAAAACATTTAGAAGGGAAATCGAAGGAAAAGGTAAGTGAACCAACAATGCACTAGCTTAAAGGAACCTATTTAGAAAATAAAAAACGAACCTTTACAACCCCTTTAATAACCAGGATATCCTCAAAACTGCACCTCTCTGATTTCGCTTCAGTATGTTGCCATAGATTTAATGTTCCTTATTTCATTTCTCACCTGCCTGGCTCCACCAGTAGCAGCTCCTTATCCATTATCCAGTACCAGAAAAGTATGTAAAAGATAACCAAAACAATTGCTACAATACTTATTATGGGGAATAATTGCATAATTGCACCTAAATAAGGGTGCTGCTAGAAAGAAATAACAAGACCTTCCAGTATTTGATGCTCTTGTTATCACACACAAAGATATTATAACTTGACTGATTCTTCTATCTCAATGAACATTGCTTCAGCATACTATCTCAGTCCATTTGGCAAATCCCTTAGAAGTGCTAACAGATCCCAGTTCTACAAATGTCAGGCAGATACAAACTTCTTTTAAATACATAGATTGCCACATTAACTATTAGGCACAGTAGGCACTTCTATATAGGAGCTATACCTATTCATTTATACATTTTTTATTAATTTTTTTTTGCAAATTCTCTTTAATGAGTGTAGCGGGTATTTAAATTTGGGGGGGAGCATCTGGGTTAGTTAACCCAGATGTACTAATTGTTAGGGAATCTGAGAATCCCTTTTTGTGGTTCTTGGAGGACTCTGGTGGTGCAAGGTTCCCTGTGGCCTGCAGGTGGCGTTGTCGCCCTGGGCCGGAGTTGAACCTGCACCGCAAGACTGTACCTTTTTGTCCTTTCCTGACGCCGGTACAGCGGGGCGGGGAACCCGTTGTGACGCAAAGGGAGAGGATATAAAAGGGGCCTCGGGGGTTCAGAGTTGGAGGACGCGGCCGCACCCAGGCACCTTCGGCCTGGGTGCTGGTGTTCCGGAAATCCGGGCCCAGGTGCCCTTGACCTGGCCGGAGCGAGGGATGGAGTCCATCCCAGGCACCTTAAGCCTGGGGTGAGGTACTATGGCCAAGGCCTGGGGCCCAGTAACTTCGACTGGGTTCTGCGAGGGTGGAGGAGTCCGAGAGGCCCTAAGGTGTTGGGACCCATATCTGAGGCGAGGAGGCCGGGGAGTGTAACCCTTTCGGATAGCCCAGTACAGCATTAATCCGGTGCCGGCGGGGCCTCTGGTAACTCCCTTGGAGGGATGTCTTCCCCCTGACAGGGGCTGCAACGTAGCAAAGCTAACTCCAGTTCCTGTTCACTATAGTCGCTGGAAGAGACTCTGAAGCCAAAAAGTTCATTAAACAGCCACTGTGCTTAGCAACCATTGGTGAAACCTCAACGGTTTCGTTGCTTTGAGGATTGTGCCTTGACCTACTCCCCACCAATACTGGACTGTTCTATTGGTCACAAACTGTCTGCTCGCAAAGGACTATTTGTTTGCCGTTATGGAATAAATAAGTGTTGGACCTTTTCAGTGTGTGGTACTCCAATTACTGGGAGCAAAGGGGGGTTATCAGCAGAACAGACCTGGCTCTGAGCGTATACATAGCCCGAATGTAATCTGATACTGGCCTTCACCTCTACATGCTGTAATTTAGAACAGTGTTTCTCAACTCCAGTCCTCAAGGCGCCCCAAAAGGTCATGATTTCAGGATTTTCCTCAGATGAAATGGCTGTGGTAATTACTAAGGCAGTGAAACTGATCAAATTACCTGTGCAAAATAATGGAAAACCTGAAAATATGACCTGTTGGTGCGCCTTGAGGACTGGAGTTGAGAAACACTGATCTAAAGGACATGGGCCGTGGCGCACCTCGCTCTCCCCTTCAAAGTACCCCTAGACCGAAGCCAAAGTATCCACTAAAGAAGAGAGAGAGGATGAGGCCGCTACACGAGTATTTAAGTGTACCGTACAAAACAAAGCCTATTGGGCATACCCAGGCTTAAGTAACAACATAGAAGAAAATATACAATAAACAACCTACCCACAAGACAACCAGTACGCTTCAACATGCAATGCGTTGTTAGTGGTGCAGAAAAAAAATGTAATGGATGAAATTACAAAACTTCCAACAGCGGCACTTTTCGGCTGCTAGCGCTGCATTTTTAACCCCCGCTAGCAGCTGAATAAAGGGTTCAAAGGGCCGATGCTGAAGTGCTTTTCAGGCGCTTTGGCAGCGGTGTGCCCATTGATTCCAATGGCAGGGGCGGTGGAGGAGCGGTGTGTACACCGCTCCCGCACCACCCGAAAGATACTGCTTGCATGACTTTTTCTAACGTCCTGCAAGCACACAGCCCCAGTGTGAAAGCACGCGGGCGTTCACACTGGGGCTGCAGGGGAGGCGTTTTTCAGGCACTTTACAGGCGCTATTTTTAGCCCAAAAGCGCCTGAAAAACGCCCCAATGTGAAAGGGGTCTTATAGATATACATGTAACATCACAATAAAATGAGGTATAACCAGTCGAATCAAAGGTTTTAAGAGAACTTCCCTCACAAACTTGACTATGGTATTTAATTCCTTTAGAAGCCCAAACATTGGGATCAGAAAAGGAAGAAAATTCTGCAAGAGTGCGGTTTGGCCATAGAGGCATCCCTTTTCATGAATTTTTTCAAATTTTTCCCCATAATTACTGGGAAAATTACCTAATATAAGTTTATGTACATATTATCTTACTATTCTAAGCAAGGTTAGTACCAAATAAATAAGAAAACGCCTGGTGTTATTAGGTGTGATCCTAGCAGAAGATAGTTACTTAGAGTGTGATTGTGTTTTCAGGCTTCATGACTGTACTGAAGAAATGTCATAAACTATGGAACCTATATAGCCTAAATTGTCTTTTAAAAAGGAAATCTTTAGTGAGAGAAACAAATAGCTTACACTTTTATCCTTTTTTGTGCTAATATTTAAAATCTTATTTAGCTTTTCTACTGTAAACTCTACTAAAACTTACTAAACTTACAGAAGATGGCTGGTTAATGGGAAGTATGACATAAACTGGCAAAAGTAAAAGCTGTCTGGGAGCTCTGCCAAACTGAATGTTGTTATAGTGGTGTTAAATTATTATGGGCAAAGCACCAAGTGCAGAAAGCTAGATGGACACATATTCATTTAGGCCAAGGTATGGCAAAATGTTCACATCTCCATGACTCATTTGCCTATAGCTAAGTTTAACTAAGTTTAATCTTTAATTGGTAACAGTAAACAATCATTATTTAAACTTTAAAGTAATCTGTCAGGAAAGAAGTGTAGAAACTGCCACAACTGACTTGCTTGTACTGTGCTATTGTCATTGTCCTAGCCTTACTGTTTAGTGACCATGACCTGAGAGGCATGTAATAAGCACATGCTTGTTGCAGGTCAATGACTCTCCAAAATTTGAGGAAAAGATGACAGTCTTGAATAATAAACTTTTGAAACAAGTGCATATATTTATCCCCCTGATGAAGTACTGGGTGATGAAATCCATCAAGCAGGGATAAATGACGTCATCATGCATGTGGATAATGCAGTTGTTGGTCTGTGAAGCAGGAGGCATTGTTTAGCAGTGAGTTTCCTGGAAAGCAGAATGCTGTTTTAAATGAAGCATGTTATACATTTCTATGTCCTGCTAAAATTATTTTCTGGATTATGAAAGTTATGTATAAATGTTATATATTTTGCATGTCTTATATTTTTATCCTCACAGGTTCATTTCAAAATGGAACTCCGGTAAAAAAAAAATGCATTGGTTAGAGTAGGGAAAGTTTAGAACCTCTATTTTGTACAAGCATCCTTGTTGGGTAAATTTTCCTTCACTTTTTTGCTGTTACGAGAACAAGAAGTGAAGAACAATCCACTAAATGGAGACACGGTAACGAAAACATGTTCTATTATAGTGAAGAACGCTTACATCCCATTTCATGAACATGAATAAACTGACACAAATAAAAACCCGACAGAGGTTCTAGCCATCTAAAACTATGATAACAAATATGGAGTGGAATATGATTTCAAAAACAATAACCATATATACTACAGAGAGGATGTGCTATTAGAAAATATTTTGTTGTATCATCTAAACCACTAATATGGCAAATGGCAAATGAAAGAACATTTCTAAATGTTTATTCCAATTTTGAATGTAAAGGAAAAGTAGAGGAAATCAGAGCCAAGTGCAGCAACTGACAAAACTCATGGGAATTGGTTTACTAAAGGCAAATAGGCTGTTAACTTTGCAATAGAATTTGCCTTTTAGAAAAAAAAATTCTATAAGCTTTATGAATGTGGTGAAAATGTATTTTGGAAAGAATACCCAATCATGCGCAAGTAAAATAAAATAACAGTATTTTGCTTACCCTTGTTTGAATGATAAAAATTCACTAAGCTAAGGAAACATTCCCTTGCAAAGTGAACATTCTGTTTGCCTTTAGTAAATCAACCACATCAGCCACATGTAGTTATTCTTAACAAAATCTGCAAATTGCCACAACATGCACATACGTTTTACGGCAAGACTTGACTTAAGGCATACTGCATTTGGACACAATTACTCAGGAATAAATGGCCCTCTCATTAAAGACCTTGCAATTTAGTAAGAGTAAAAAATATTTTGAGAAGAAACTGCACACCTTCCAGCTTCCACCCAGCACTCTTCAGTTAGTCACCCCGACCAGATCCTTGGGTAAGACTATTTAGTTAACTCTAAAGATGATTAGGAATAATCCCCCTAGCTCTGCCACAGCTGAGACCTTGATGAACATCGGCAAACTCCAGTATCTGTACCTCAGAGGGGCAGAGCCCCTGAGGCTAGGGAATCCTCCAGCAGGAAAAGACTGGGGCTGCTCCAGACCTCAGACTATTTATGTCCCTCTCCAGCCACGTGCTGGGCACACCTCCCCAGGGAATGGCTGCAGCATAATAAATACGCAGGTTGCCCATCTGAATGTTTCAGCCCTCTGTATTATAGAAACCTCTAGAATACAGGGGGAGCAATAAAACCTGTAGCCTGTGAGATCCAGAAAGAAATCAACAGCAGCTTTAATGATTACATAGGAGACAAAAATAATGAAATTTACCTAACATCCTGGCAGGAGGGTGCTACATTTGCTTTAATGTTGCATGCCTGCCTTGTCAAACGTTAGCATGATATATGTGTGTAAGAATAAATAGCACATAATTTGTGCCACTATCACGTACACTGTACAGGGTACATTTTCCCAGAAAGGATTTGAATGTAGACAATAGGGATGAGCCGAACACCCCCGGGTTCGGTTCGCACCAGAACCTTCGAACGGACCGAAAGTTCGCGCGAATTTTCGAACCCTATTCGTTATAATGGACGCGAACGTTCGAAATCAAAATTGCTAATTACAACGGCCAATATGCATGTTAATGTCATAAAACAGGTTTGGGGACCCGGGTCCTGCCCCAGGGGACATATATCAATGCAAAAAGAAATTTTAAAAACTAAAGTTTTTTCGGGAGCAGTCATTTTAATGATGCATAAAGTGAAAAAAAAAAAAGTGAAATTTTCCTTTAAATATGGTACCTGGGGGGTGTCTAAAGTATGCCTGTGAAGTGGCATGTGTTTCCCGTGTTTAGAACTGTCCTTGCACAAAATGACATTTGTAAAGGAAAAAAAGAAGCCATTTAAAACCACTTGCGGCTTTAATGTCATGTCTTGTCCTGGCCGCCATATGGCTGAAAATCCTTGAGAAAAATGGCATGGCTACCCCATCACCCCCCCCCCCCCCACCCCAGCCCCTTTGGGTCTTGTATGGATACTAAGGGGGACCCCGCACCCAAAATAAAACCCTATACCTACAACCCTATATACTCTGAACAGCAGTATATAGGTGGTGCAAACAAGACATGGACTGTAGGTTTGTTCTTAAGTAGAATCTGAACAGGTACATTATGAAGTGTAGCTACATCCCAAAAAAATCAATTTTTAAGCTTTTTGGAGAACATAGGGAGGGGTTATCACCCCTGTAACATTTGCTGTCTTTGCACATCTGTTCAGAACATGTCACCTCACTTTCCGTCCCAATGACAAATGTTTTTGGAAAAGTGGGGTTTTAATTGAAACAAGGATTGGTGATAAAGCATCAGTAGAGAGGAGATACCTTTTTCCCAAATTAAATCTAACAGGATAGAATTTTCCTTCCTAGGGGTAGATTTCCTCTCACTTCCTGTTTTCTCTTGCCGTTTGCAAGTAGGAGTCGTTTGTAAGTTGGATGTTTGAAAGTAGGGGCCTGCCGTATATACTCTGCAGAAATTTGCCCTATTAGATGTTGGTGTAGCCACAAGACTGGTGGGCACAGGAATGGGCCCTGCTGTGAGTTAATAGATCAAGATTTGTACTTGCATGCACCTGTTGAACCGGGCAGAAAAATTGGGCCTTTGGTGGTGGTGGTGGTGGTGGTGGACGGTGTTGCCACAAGACTGTAAGCCCTCACAGTTACTCTTGGTGCGTGCAGGAATGGGCCCTGCTGTGAGTTATTAGATCAAGATTTGTAATTGCATGCACCTGTTGAACAGGGCAGAAAAATTGGGCCTTTGGTGGTGGTGGTGGTGGTGGACGGTGTTGCCACAAGACTGTAGGCCCTCATAGTTACTCTTGGTGGGCGCAGGAATGGGCCCTGCTGTGAACTATTAGATCAAGATTTGTAATTACACGCCCCTGTTAAACAGGGGCTGAAAAATTGTGCCTTAGGCATTGGTGCTGGTGCCACAACACTGCAACCCCTCACAGATACTGTACTTGGAGCACAGCAGTCACACCTGTTGCGAAGCATCTTTTTAAAAAATTGTAATTACACGCCCCTGTTATACAGGGGCTGAAAAATTGTGCCTTAGGCACTGGTGCTGGTGCCACAACACTGCAACCCCTCACAGATACTGTACTCTGAGCACAGCAATGAGACCTGTTGCAAAGCATTGCCTAAAAATTGTAATTACACGCCCCAACAGGGGCTGAAAAATTGTGCCTTAGGCACTGGTGCTGGTGCCACAACACTGCAACCCCTCACAGATACTGTACTCTGAGCACAGCAGTCAGACCTGTTGCGAAGCATCTTTTTAAAAAATTGTAATTACACGCCCCTGTTATACAGGGGCTGAAAAATTGTGCCTTAGGCACTGGTGTGGTGGCATGGATCATTGAGGAGGAGGAAGAGGATAGTCAGTGAACATAACAGGACAGTCACTCAGCATCAGCATAGGCAGTCTTGAAGGGATGTGACATTATAAATTATTCCGTTATATCCGCTTCAGGTGTCTGGTAGCTGGTGGTGATCCAAGACTGATTCATTTTTATGAAGGTCAGTCGATCAACCGAGTCGGTGGACAGGCGCACCCTATGATCGGTGACAAATCCTCCAGCAGCACTGAATGTGCGTTCGGAAAGAACGCTGGATGCAGGACAGGCCAGTAGCTCAATTGCATACTGTGCAAGCTCTGGCCAGTGATCCATCCTCAGGACCCAGTAAGCCAGAGGATTTTCGGTGGGAAAGGTGTCCAAGTCTGACCTTGCCCCTAGGTATTCCTGCACCATGTATATCAGACGCTGGCGATGGTTGCTGGAACCGATCATACCTTGGGGCTGCGGACTAAAAAATTGTCTGAACGCATCGGTCAGACGTCCACCTTCCCCACCGCTCCTTCTGCTACTGACCGAAGCCTCAGCAACTCGTCGTCCAGGACCAGGAGTTTGTAACCTCCCAGTTTCTGGGAACGCGTTGCACAGACCTTTCTGCAAGGCCTCCCTGAGATGTCTCATCCTCTGCTCCCTCTGCGACGGCAAGATAAGGTCCGCAACCTTACCCTTGTACCGTGGATCAAGGAGAGTGGCCAGCCAGTAATGGTCACTCTCCTTGATCCGAAGAACACGAGGATCCTTCCGCAGGCTTTGCAGGATCAGGGAGGCCATGCAGCGTAGGTTAGCTGAGGCATTCGGTCCGGAGTCTTCTGGGTCACTGAGGATGACATGATCGCCAGCCACCTCCTCCCAGCCACGTACAAGTCCACTGGTTTGTTGGGACTGTACATCATCCCTAAAAGACTGCTGCTGCTGATGCTGAGTGCCAGGCTCCACCTCCATGCTCACACAATCCTCCTCCTCCTCCTCCTCCTCCTCTTCCTGTGTGATGGGTGGGACAGAAGGAACATTGTCTGGATAAAGGGGGCCTTGAGAGACAAGGAAGTCCTCCTCTTCCTGCCTCTGTTCTGCCTCAAGTGCCCTGTCCATTATCCCACGCAGCGTATGCTCCAACAGGTGGACAAGAGGTACAGTGTCACTGATGCATGCACTGTCACTGCTCACCATCCTCGTGGCCTCCTCAAATGGTGAGAGGACAGTGCATGCATCCCTGATCATGCTCCACTGGCGTGGGGAAAAAAAGCCAAGCTCCCCTGACCCTGTCCTGGTGCCGTAGTCGCAAAGGTACTCATTGATGGCCCTCTGCTGCGTGTGCAGTCGCTGCAGCATGGCCAACGTTGAGTTCCACCTGGTGGGCATGTCACATATTAGGCGGTTCTTGGGCAGGTTCAGCTCCTTTTGCAGCTCAGTCAGCCGAGCACTGGCATTATAAGATCGGCGGAAATGCACACAGACTTTCCTGGCCTGCCTCAGGACATCCTGTAAGCCTGGGAACCTGCCCAAGAACCGCTGCACCACCAGGTTGAGGACGTGAGCCATACAGGGCACATGGGTGAGCTGCCCCTGTCGCAGGGCGGAGAGGAGGTTGGTGCCATTATCAGAAACGACCATTCCTGGCTTAAGCTGGCGTGGCGTCAACCACCTCTCGGCCTGCCCCTGCAGAGCTGCCAGAACCTCTGGCCCAGTGTGGCTCCTGTCCCCCAAACACACCAGCGCAAGCACGGCATGGCATCTTTTTGCCTGCGTACTCGCGTAGCCCCTTGTACGCCTACGGAGCACCGCTGGTTCCGAGGACAGAGCACTCGAAGAGGACATGGAGGAAGAAGAAGAGGAGGGGGTGGAGGAGAGAGGTGTGTCACAACCAGTAGTAGCATTTTGGAGGCGTGGTGGCGGAACAACCTCCAACACTACTGCACCTTGTCCTGCATCCCTCCCAGCTGCCAATAGAGTGACCCAATGGGCCGTGAAAGAAAGATAACGTCCCTGTCCATGCCTGCTGGACCATGAGTCAGCGGTAATATGCACCTTACCGCTGACCGCCCTGTCCAGCGAAGCATGGACATTGCCTTCCACATGCCAGTAGAGAGACGGAATCGCCTTCCGTGAGAAAAAGTGGCGTTTGGGAACCTGCCACTGAGGAACCGCACATTGAACAAACTCACGGAAGGGGGCCGAGTCTATCAACTGAAAAGGCAGCAGTTGAAGTGCTAGCAATTTAGCCAAGCTAGCATTCAACCGCTGGGCATGTGGATGGCTGGGAGTATACTTCTTTCGACGGTCCAGCAGCTGGGGCAGGGAAATTTGCCTGCTACAATCGGACGTCGGTGTACTGCAAGTACTTGGTTGTGACACACCTAATTCTACACCTTCAGTCCTCTCAGAGCAGCTTTCAGAGAGGACTGAAGATATAGTGGGGATGGAGATCCCAGCTGATGAGGAGCAAGGAGAGGTCCGCTTTGTTCTTTGGTGTGGGTCTTTTATGTGTGCTTGCCAACGAGCTGCATGGCAGGTCGACATATGTCTGCTCATGCTTGTGGTGCCCAAGCGGCTGATGTTTTGGCCACGCGAGATACGCTTGAGACAAATATTGCAAATAGCAGTGGTGCGATCTGATGCACTCGTCTCAAAAAAGGCCCACACCAAAGAACTTTTGTGATAACGTGCAGAGGCAGCGCCCTGCACAGGCGGAGCTCTGCGGTGTGGTACAGTTGCTGTGCTGGCCTCTAGCTGGCCTCCAGGGGGCATCCTGCCTCATTGGACATGTGACGCTGCATCCTCCTCCTCCTCCTCCTCTCTCCCTTCAGGCACCCACGTGGAGTCAGTGACCTCATCATCCCCTCCCTCTTCACCACTAGAGCAAACCTGGCAGTAAGCTGCAGCTGGTGGAACACTACTGCCAGATTGCTGTCCTTCAGCATCCCCTCTCTCTGCGCGCACACTACTGACTTCCTCAAGCTGGGTATCATCATCCGAGCCTTCGAATCGTTGGGCATCCTCCTGGAGCATGTACCCAACACTGTGCTCAAACAGTTCGGGGGACTCCTCAGGAGGACATGGTGGGTCTAGGGAAGGGGTGGCTGATGATGCCATTGAGTACGCGTTGGCAGCTGCTCTGCCAGTACCCTGAGCCTGGGTGAGAGAGGATGAGGAGGATGAGGAGGGCTTGGTCATCCATTCTACCAAGCCTTCGGCATGATGCGGCTCCACATGTCCAGCTGCCGAAAACAAAGACAAGCGTGTCCCATGGCCACGTGCTGATGACGATGCACGACCACGTCCACGGCCAGCACTGTTGTCTCTAGAAACAGAGCCTGCCTGCCCTGTGTTCTTGCCTCGGCACGCTCTGCCTCTCCTTGGCGGTCTTCCAGCCATTGTAGTCGGTAGTGTATATAGTATAAAAAATAGAACTCCTATGTGTGCTCACAACACACTGTAGGTCCTATGGGTGCTGACACTAACACACTATAGGTACTATGTGTGCTGCTGACAAGAAAATATAGGAGCTCTGTTTGCTGCCACTAACACACTAGAAGTCCTATTGGTGCTTCTGAGATGAAAATATAGGAGCTCTGTGTGATGCCACTAACACACTAGAAGTCCTATGGGTGCTGCTGAGAAGAAAATATAGGAGCTCTGTGTGATGCCACTAACACACTAGAAGTCCTATGGGTGCTTCTGAGATGAAAATATAGGAACTCTGTGTGATACCACTAACACACTAGAAGTCCTATGGGTGCTGCTGAGAAGAAAATATAGGAGCTATGTGTGATGCCACTAACACACTAGAAGTCCTATGGGTGCTTCTGAGATGAAAATATAGGAGCTCTGTGTGATGCCACTAACACACTAGAAGTCCTATGGGTGCTTCTGAGATGAAAATATAGGAGCTCTGTTTGCTGCCACTAACACACTAGAAGTCCTATGGGTGCTGCTGAGAAGAAAATATAGGAGCTCTGTGTGATGCCACTAACACACTAGAAGTCCTATGGGTGCTTCTGAGATGAAAATATAGGAGCTCTGTGTGATGCCACTAACACACTAGAAGTCCTATGGGTGCTTCTGAGATGAAAATATAGGAGCTCTGTGTGATGCCACTAACACACTAGAAGTCCTATGGGTGCTGCTGAGAAGAAAATATAGGAGCTATGTGTGATGCCACTAACACACTAGAAGTCCTATGGGTGCTTCTGAGATGAAAATATAGGAGCTCTGTGTGATGCCACTAACACACTAGAAGTCCTATGGGTGCTGCTGAGAAGAAAATATAGGAGCTCTGTTTGCTGCCACTAACACACTAGAAGTCCTATGGGTGCTGCTGAGAAGAAAATATAGGAGCTCTGTGTGATGCCACTAACACACTAGAAGTCCTATGGGTGCTTCTGAGATGAAAATATAGGAGCTCTGTGTGATGCCACTAACACACTAGAAGTCCTATGGGTGCTGCTGAGAAGAAAATATAGGAGCTCTGTGTGATGCCACTAACACACTAGAAGTCCTATGGGTGCTTCTGAGATGAAAATATAGGAACTCTGTGTGATGCCACTAACACACTAGAAGTCCTATGGGTGCTGCTGAGAAGAAAATATAGGAGCTCTGTTTGCTGCCACTAACACACTAGAAGTCCTATGGGTGCTTCTGAGAAGAAAATATAGGAGCTCTGTGTGATGCCACTAACACACTAGAAGTCCTATGGGTGCTGCTGAGAAGAAAATATAGGAGCTCTGTTTGCTGCCACTAACACACTAGAAGTCCTATGGGTGCTGCTGAGAAGAAAATATAGGAGCTCTGTGTGATGCCACTAACACACTAGAAGTCCTATGGGTGCTTCTGAGATGAAAATATAGGAACTCTGTGTGATGCCACTAACACACTAGAAGTCCTATGGGTGCTGCTGAGAAGAAAATATAGGAGCTCTGTTTGCTGCCACTAACACACTAGAAGTCCTATGGGTGCTTCTGAGAAGAAAATATAGGAGCTCTGTGTGATGCCACTAACACACTAGAAGTCCTATGGGTGCTGCTGAGAAGAAAATATAGGAGCTCTGTTTGCTGCCACTAACACACTAGAAGTCCTATGGGTGCTGCTGAGAAGAAAATATAGGAGCTCTGTGTGATGCCACTAACACACTAGAAGTCCTATGGGTGCTTCTGAGATGAAAATATAGGAACTCTGTGTGATGCCACTAACACACTAGAAGTCCTATGGGTGCTGCTGAGAAGAAAATATAGGAGCTCTGTTTGCTGCCACTAACACACTAGAAGTCCTATGGGTGCTGCTGAGAAGAAAATATAGGAGCTCTGTGTGATGCCACTAACACACTAGAAGTCCTATGGGTGCTTCTGAGATGAAAATATAGGAACTCTGTGTGATGCCACTAACACACTAGAAGTCCTATGGGTGCTGCTGAGAAGAAAATATAGGAGCTCTGTTTGCTGCCACTAACACACTAGAAGTCCTATGGGTGCTGCTGAGAAGAAAATATAGGAGCTCTGTGTGATGCCACTAACACACTAGAAGTCCTATGGGTGCTTCTGAGATGAAAATATAGGAGCTCTGTGTGATGCCACTAACACACTAGAAGTCCTATGGGTGCTGCTGAGAAGAAAATATAGGAGCTATGTGTGATGCCACTAACACACTAGAAGTCCTATGGGTGCTTCTGAGATGAAAATATAGGAGCTCTGTGTGATGCCACTAACACACTAGAAGTCCTATGGGTGCTTCTGAGATGAAAATATAGGAGCTCTGTTTGCTGCCACTAACACACTAGAAGTCCTATGGGTGCTGCTGAGAAGAAAATATAGGAGCTCTGTGTGATGCCACTAACACACTAGAAGTCCTATGGGTGCTTCTGAGATGAAAATATAGGAGCTCTGTGTGATGCCACTAACACACTAGAAGTCCTATGGGTGCTGCTGAGAAGAAAATATAGGAGCTCTGTTTGCTGCCACTAACACACTAGAAGTCCTATGGGTGCTGCTGAGAAGAAAATATAGGAGCTCTGTGTGATGCCACTAACACACTAGAAGTCCTATGGGTGCTGCTGAGAAGAAAATATAGGAGCTCTGTTTGCTGCCACTAACACACTAGAAGTCCTATGGGTGCTGCTGAGAAGAAAATATAGGAGCTCTGTGTGATGCCACTAACACACTAGAAGTCCTATGGGTGCTTCTGAGATGAAAATATAGGAGCTCTGTGTGATGCCACTAACACACTAGAAGTCCTATGGGTGCTTCTGAGATGAAAATATAGGAACTCTGTGTGATGCCACTAACACATTAGAAGTCCTATGGGTGCTGCTGAGAAGAAAATATAGGAGCTCTGTTTGCTGCCACTAACACACTAGAAGTCCTATGGGTGCTGCTGAGAAGAAAATATAGGAGCTCTGTGTGATGCCACTAACACACTAGAAGTCCTATGGGTGCTTCTGAGATGAAAATATAGGAGCTCTGTGTGATGCCACTAACACACTAGAAGTCCTATGGGTGCTGCTGAGAAGAAAATATAGGAGCTCTGTGTGATGCCACTAACACACTAGAAGTCCTATGGGTGCTGCTGAGAAGAAAATATAGGAGCTCTGTTTGCTGCCACTAACACACTAGAAGTCCTATGGGTGCTGCTGAGAAGAAAATATAGGAGCTCTGTGTGATGCCACTAACACACTAGAAGTCCTATGGGTGCTTCTGAGATGAAAATATAGGAGCTCTGTGTGATGCCACTAACACACTAGAAGTCCTATGGGTGCTGCTGAGAAGAAAATATAGGAGCTCTGTGTGATGCCACTAACACACTAGAAGTCCTATGGGTGCTTCTGAGATGAAAATATAGGAACTCTGTGTGATGCCACTAACACACTAGAAGTCCTATGGGTGCTGCTGAGAAGAAAATATAGGAGCTCTGTTTGCTGCCACTAACACACTAGAAGTCCTATGGGTGCTTCTGAGAAGAAAATATAGGAGCTCTGTGTGATGCCACTAACACACTAGAAGTCCTATGGGTGCTTCTGAGATGAAAATATAGGAACTCTGTGTGATGCCACTAACACACTAGAAGTCCTATGGGTGCTGCTGAGAAGAAAATATAGGAGCTCTGTTTGCTGCCACTAACACACTAGAAGTCCTATGGGTGCTTCTGAGAAGAAAATATAGGAGCTCTGTGTGATGCCACTAACACACTAGAAGTCCTATGGGTGCTTCTGAGATGAAAATATAGGAGCTCTGTGTGATGCCACTAACACACTAGAAGTCCTATGGGTGCTTCTGAGATGAAAATATAGGAACTCTGTGTGATGCCACTAACACATTAGAAGTCCTATGGGTGCTGCTAAGAAGAAAATATAGGAGCTCTGTTTGCTGCCACTAACACACTAGAAGTCCTATGGGTGCTTCTGAGAAGAAAATATAGGAGCTCTGTGTGATGCCACTAACACACTAGAAGTCCTATGGGTGCTTCTGAGATGAAAATATAGGAACTCTGTGTGATGCCACTAACACACTAGAAGTCCTATGGGTGCTTCTGAGATGAAAATATAGGAGCTCTGTGTGATGCCACTAACACACTAGAAGTCCTATGGGTGCTGCTGAGAAGAAAATATAGGAGCTCTGTTTGCTGCCACTAACACACTAGAAGTCCTATGGGTGCTGCTGAGAAGAAAATATAGGAGCTCTGTGTGATGCCACTAACACACTAGAAGTCCTATGGGTGCTGCTGAGAAGAAAATATAGGAGCTCTGTTTGCTGCCACTAACACACTAGAAGTCCTATGGGTGCTGCTGAGAAGAAAATATAGGAGCTCTGTTTGCTGCCACTAACACACTAGAAGTCCTATGGGTGCTTCTGAGAAGAAAATATAGGAGCTCTGTGTGATGCCACTAACACACTAGAAGTCCTATGGGTGCTTCTGAGATGAAAATATAGGAACTCTGTGTGATGCCACTAACACACTAGAAGTCCTATGGGTGCTTCTGAGATGAAAATATAGGAGCTCTGTGTGATGCCACTAACACACTAGAAGTCCTATGGGTGCTGCTGAGAAGAAAATATAGGAGCTCTGTTTGCTGCCACTAACACACTAGAAGTCCTATGGGTGCTTCTGAGAAGAAAATATAGGAGCTCTGTGTGATGCCACTAACACACTAGAAGTCCTATGGGTGCTGCTGAGAAGAAAATATAGGAGCTCTGTTTGCTGCCACTAACACACTAGAAGTCCTATGGGTGCTGCTGAGAAGAAAATATAGGAGCTCTGTGTGATGCCACTAACACACTAGAAGTCCTATGGGTGCTTCTGAGATGAAAATATAGGAGCTCTGTGTGATGCCACTAACACACTAGAAGTCCTATGGGTGCTGCTGAGAAGAAAATATAGGAGCTCTGTGTGATGCCACTAACACACTAGAAGTCCTATGGGTGCTGCTGAGAAGAAAATATAGGAGCTCTGTTTGCTGCCACTAACACACTAGAAGTCCTATGGGTGCTGCTGAGAAGAAAATATAGGAGCTCTGTGTGATGCCACTAACACACTAGAAGTCCTATGGGTGCTTCTGAGATGAAAATATAGGAGCTCTGTGTGATGCCACTAACACACTAGAAGTCCTATGGGTGCTGCTGAGAAGAAAATATAGGAGCTCTGTGTGATGCCACTAACACACTAGAAGTCCTATGGGTGCTTCTGAGATGAAAATATAGGAACTCTGTGTGATGCCACTAACACACTAGAAGTCCTATGGGTGCTGCTGAGAAGAAAATATAGGAGCTCTGTTTGCTGCCACTAACACACTAGAAGTCCTATGGGTGCTTCTGAGAAGAAAATATAGGAGCTCTGTGTGATGCCACTAACACACTAGAAGTCCTATGGGTGCTTCTGAGATGAAAATATAGGAACTCTGTGTGATGCCACTAACACATTAGAAGTCCTATGGGTGCTGCTGAGAAGAAAATATAGGAGCTCTGTTTGCTGCCACTAACACACTAGAAGTCCTATGGGTGCTGCTGAGAAGAAAATATAGGAGCTCTGTGTGATGCCACTAACACACTAGAAGTCCTATGGGTGCTGCTGAGAAGAAAATATAGGAGCTCTGTTTGCTGCCACTAACACACTAGAAGTCCTATGGGTGCTGCTGAGAAGAAAATATAGGAGCTCTGTGTGATGCCACTAACACACTAGAAGTCCTATGGGTGCTGCTGAGAAGAAAATATAGGAGCTCTGTTTGCTGCCACTAACACACTAGAAGTCCTATGGGTGCTGCTGAGAAGAAAATATAGGAGCTCTGTTTGCTGCCACTAACACACTAGAAGTCCTATGGGTGCTGTTGGGGTGCAATGCTGTGCTAACAGCACTGCGGTTGGTACTACTGCAATACTGTACTAACAGTAAGCACGCACCAGACTAATCCCCAGCAGCAGCTAATAACACGCTAACTGTGCAATCAGCAGCAATGAACGATCAATGACTTAGGTAGCAATGGTTTAGCAAAGAAATAGCCAATGGTTTAGCAAAGAAGAGCAAATCTTTCAGTATCAAGCAAAGACAGAATCAGCAGACTGATCTCTCCTAAAGCCGGAACTCATGTGACCGGGGCCGATGGCGTGGCGGCCTTTTAAATGGTGGGGCATGTACTAAAGCCCCTGAGCTGTAATTGGCTACAGGCGTCCTGCCTGTAGCCAATTATTGCTCTCCGAGTTTCGGGCGCTGTGATTGGCCAAGCATGCGGGGTCACAGTGCATGCTTGGCCAATCATCAGCCAGCAATGCACTGCGCCGGCCGCGCCGGCCGCAATGCATTGCGGGGCCGCTCGCATCACACGAATGTGATGCGAACGGCCCAAATAGTTCTGGGCTCGACGAGCGAGCGAACGCCCGGTGCTCGATTCGAACATGGGTTCGAATCGAGCACCGGGCCCATCCCTAGTAGACAAACAAACTTTAATTAAAGCATGTATGCTTTATCTGCCACAGTTAAAAAAGCTAAGTTGGAACAGTTTTCATCTGAACTTGTGTCCAGGTTATCCCACACAGTCTTTGAATAAACAATGGCTAAATGTAGTCATATATGTAATGTTTAGATCCCATAAATGACAGATGGGAGACATCTACTTATTTGTTGTAGCACCTAGGATGCACTGGGATGCTGTTTTTGTGTGATTCTGTAGTGGTGAGTAAATAAAAATAAACCACATAGAACAACATACAGTTATATCTAACTCTTAAGCCCTGTACACACGATAGGTTTTACAGATGAAAACGGTCCGATGGACTTTTTTCATCGGACAAACCGATCGTGTATGGGCCCCATCGGTCTTTTTTCCATCAGTGTTTAAAAATAGAACATGTTTTAAATTTATCCGATGGTTAAAAAACCGATAGCAAATTACTATCGTCTGTGGGAAACTCCATCGGATAAAAAACCCGCGCATGCTCAGAATCAAGTCGACGCATGCTCAGAAGCATTGAACTTAATTTTCCTCGGCTCATCTGAGTGTTTTACGTCACCGCGTTTGGAACAATCGGTTTTTTGACTGATGGTGTGTAGGCAAGACTGATGAAAGTCAGCTTCATCGGTTTTACTGCAGACATGATAAAAGATGAGATGGTCAGAGACTGCAGACATGGTACAGGAGATGGTCAGAGACTGCAGACATGGTACAGGAGATGGTCAGAGACTGCAGACATGGTACAGGAGATGGTCAGAGACTGCAGACATGGTACAGGAGATGGTCAGAGACTGCAGACATGGTACAGGAGATGATCAGAGACTGCAGACATGGTACAGGAGATGATCAGAGACTGCAGACATGGTACAGGAGATGATCAGAGACTGCAGACATGGTACAGGAGATGATCAGAGACTGCAGACATGGTACAGGAGATGATCAGAGACTGCAGACATGGTACAGGAGATGGTTTTTGAATCCCGCGAACCAATAACATGAATTTTACCAGGGTGGCGTGACATGCTGCAGCTCTTGCCACCATCACCCCCTGCCAGTTCCTGCCCCTACCATCACCCCCTGCCAGCTCTTGCCACCATCACCTCCTGCCCCCACCACCACCACCTTCTGCCATCACCTCCTGCCCCCACCACCTTCTGCCACCACCAGCTCCTGCCACCACCACCTCCTGCCAGCTCTTGCCACCATCACCTCCTGCCCCCACCACCACCACCACCTGCACCCACCACCATCACCTTCTGCCAGCTCTTGCCACCATTACCTCCTGCCCCCACCACCACCTGCACCAACCACCACCACCACCTCCTGCCAGCTCTTGCCACCATCACCTCTTGCTCCCACCACCACCTCCTGTACCCACCACCCCTACCTCCTGCCACAATCAGCTCCTGTCAGCTCTTGCCACCATCACCTCCTGCTCCCACCACCACCTCCTGCCAGCTCTTGTCACCATCACCTCCTGCCCCAAACACCACCACCTCCTGCCACAATAACCTCCTGCCACCATCACCTCATGCCCCCACCACCTCCTGCCACCAGAAGAAGAAGCTCTTTATTACCTTAAAGCAAGGAAGGCTTGCCTGAGCTGGTCCACTTCTTCTGTGGAGGCTGGGCTGGGCTCCTCCATTCCGCCTGCTCAGCTCCTGCCTCTGTCATGTATGGTTTTCAAAGGCTGGCGCCGCGTGCCTGGCGGGATGCGCCATGACATCACTCGCATCCCCGCCAATAGCGCACGCCGCACAGCCTCTGTCAAATCCACCCCCCCGGGTGGTCCCGCCCACCGGCGCTGGCCGAATGATTGCAGGATCGGATGAGCTCGGGAGTCGGGCAGCTCACCGAAACTGCGCATGCGCAGTTCAAAGCCGCTAGGTCACGGCTATTTTTACGTGCACTTTTGTCCTATCACGGACATTAACGGACATGAAAAAAATTACTTGCTTTTACGTGCTGTCCGTAAATATACGGACGGTTGGCAACACTGCTCCTCAGTAAGCTGTTCAGTAAGCTGTTCTGGCTGACTCCACACCACTCGGATGATGGTGTGAAGTTTAGTGAGGAGAAACAGGAAGTGAGAAATTCAGACAAAGAAAAAAAACATTTAGAAGGTAATCAAAGGAAAAGGTAAGTGAACCAACAATGCACTAGCTTAAAGTGGAGCTCCACCCTAAATAGCAACTTTTGCTATTTGGAACCCTCCCCCCCTCCGGTGTCACAATTGACACCTTTCAGGGGGGAGGGGGGTGAAGATACCTGTCTAAGACAGGTATTTTCACCCACATCCGGGAGTCCTGTCTCCGGGAATCTGTGGGAGTTACGTCACTTCCCGCAGACTTCCCTTGGTGTTCTGGGAGACACTCGGCTCCCAGAACACAGGAGCACCAATCAGAACGGCGCAGCGCGACTCGCGCATGCGCCGTAGGGAACCGGGCATGAAGCCGCAGGGCTTCACTTCCTGGTTCCCTCAGCGAGGATGGCGGAGGGAGCAGCAGAGCGACGAGCGGTCGCTCGTCCTCTGCTGCGGACGTCGCTGGACTCCAGGACAGGTAAGTGTCCAAATATTAAAAGCCAGCAGCTGCTGTAGCTGTAGCTGCTGGCTTTTAATTTTTTTTTTCCGGTGGAGCAACCCCTTTAAAGGAACCTATTTAGAAAATAAAAAACAAACCTTTACAACCCCTTTAATTTTTCTCGGCTTGTCGGAGTGTGTTACTTCACAGCGTTTGGGACGGTCAGATTTTTGACTGATGGTGTGTAGGCAAGACTGATGGAAGTCAGCTTCATCGGATTTCCGATGGAAAAATCCATCGGATTAGAATCCATAGGAAATCCGATCGTGTGTACAGGGCTTTAGAGGGCTGACACTTGTTGTTTAATTCTGCCCATTTGTGGGGCTACTAGAATAATCAAGCCTTTGTTAAATAAATGGAAAAAAGGGAAGCTAAGCAATGCCATAAGAGACATGTACCAATGCCCAAAAAAAAAAAAAGTATACTCCCTTACACATTATACAATTGTCAGCTGTCACCCTTACCAAATGGCTGCTGGGAGCTGAAGGTGAGCTGGTATCCATTCCTTCAAATTGTTAGCTCTTGTGGCTCAGCTGACCAGAGGAAAAGACTATAAACTGAATTATAGTTCCTTAATGTTAGTGGCAAACCTGCAAAGTTTTCTGCCAAAAGTTCGAGACTGACAAACTTAAATTCTTGGTTTTGGTAAAATGGTTTTGGTAATAACTAGAATTAATTTTGGTCGGAAAACAGATGTGTGCATCGTTTTCTTATGCCTACTGTTATTATTGATTTTTATTTGTGATTTTTCTTTAAATACAAAGATGTTATAGTTCAAAACAGATATATATGAAGTTCCATACTAAGTCAATCATTTTGGCAAGAGATGCTGTTTTTTTTTTCTAAAAACTTTGTGTTTTCCATATTGCACTGCAGCACAGAGACGTGAATCTTTATTGTTGACAATTCTGTATTTGTTGCAGTTTTCTTGTTCCTAACTCACTGCATTATGTCACTGGGAGCCATTTAGATGTGAGCACAGCCTTAACTGTGATTACCTAGAAAGATCTCAGTTCCGTGTAAGATTTCATGCCCTATTTTGCTATTACTGTACGTTACTGGTAAAATCTATGCAAGTGTCATGTCACATTTTAAAATTTACCTAAAATGCTGACACTTTTTAAAGGCATTTTATTAGCATGTATAATTACTGTCAAAGTCAAAAAAGCACTATTTGTAGCTAAAATTGCCACCTAAAACAACACTACTAATGCTACTTCAGAAAAGGAATACCCACTGTGACAACAATGCATGCAACCTTGTCCAATAAAAGGTTTATATTCTCAATTCTAATAACCTGCAACAACCAGTCAGAATTTACTTCTGACATCAGTCCAGTTTAAAATGGATTTTGATTGGCTAGTGTAGGTTTCCTACATTTAAAGAGATGCTGTCACCTTGCCCATACAGAGCACAGTGACAGTGTCTATGCTTTCTCCGTGTTACTACATTACACGTGCTCCCTTGCTGTTTTTTTGCTCTTTTAGCTTCTTTGGTGCTAAAATCAACCATGCCAGTGACTCAGGAGAAGCATAAACCTCACTTCCCCAGTCATGTGATAGTGCATAGGCCTAGAGATTGGCTACTATGCCTGGGCACTGTGAGTGCTGGGTATTCTGGCACGCTTCAAAAGAGTACAGTGAGTATAGGAGAGTCAACAAATGCTCTGTGTAGGGGCAGTTGCACCCATTTTCCCCAGAGCTTAGTAAATTCACTTTGTAAAGAATACCCAATTAATTGGATGATGGAAATCAGCAGAGCTTCACCACATTCACTAAGCTCTGGGGAAAAGGAATGCAACTGCACTTGCAAAATTCATAGTCTATTTGCCTTTAGTAAATCAACCTCCTATGTCTCTTTAGGTGTAAGAACTCATTATTGAATAAAGCAATTGTTGTTTACAGCATTCCTGTTCCCCTAAAGCCTGGTACACACTATGGGGTTGATTTACTAAAAGCAAAAAGATTTGTGCACTTTGCAAAGTGCAGTTGCACTCTGCATGTGCAGTTGCTCCAGAGCTTAGTAAATGAGCAGAGGCTCTGCTGACTTCCATCATCCAATCATGTGCAAGCAAATATGCTGTTTTTTTTATTTGCCTTGCCCATGATTGATAAGCTCTGGAGCTACTGCTCTTGCAGAGTGCAAGTGCACTTTGCAAAGTGCACAATCAATTTGCCTTTAGTAAATCAACCCTTATGAGTTTTTTTTTTTTTGTTCAACTCAGTGGGTGGAACTAAAATAAAACCTGTCAGCTCCAGTTGAAGCAGCTGTACTAACTGTCCAAAGTTATTATAGCGATCTCCCCCGCCACTGGCTGAGAGCGCTGATCGGGAGTCAGTCGGCTGCTGGTTTTCCAGCATGCTTGTCCGATAGCAGTGGCAGCTGGTGCTCAAAATTTTTGGGGGGGTGAAAAAAAAAAAACCATCAATGGCCGCCACTGTGCCCATTAAATGCAGCCACTGTGCCCAAACGCCACCAGTTTGCCCCCTCAAATGCAGCCAGTTTGCCCCCTCAAATGCAGCCAGTTTGCCCCCTCAAATGCAGCCAGTTTGCCCCCAAATGCAGCCGTTTTCCCCCCAAATGCAGCCAGTTTTCCCCCCAAATGCAGCCAGTTTTCCCCCCAAATGCAGCCAGTTTGTCCCCAAATGCAGCCAGTTTGTCCCCAAATGCAGCCAGTTTGTCCCCAAATACAGCCAGTTTGTCCCCAAATACAGCCAGTTTGTCCCCATATGCAGCCAGTTTCCCCCCAAATGCAGCCAGTTTCCCCCCAAATGCAGCCAGTTTCCCCCCAAATGCAGCCAGTTTCCCCCCAAATGCAGCCAGTTTCCCCCCAAATGGAGCTAGTTTCCCCCCAAATGGAGCTAGTTTCCCCCCAAATGGAGCTAGTTTCCCCCCAAATGGAGCTAGTTTCCCCCCAAATGCAGCCAGTTTTGCCCCATATACAGCCAGTTTTGCCCCATATACAGCCAGTTTCCCCCCAAATGCAGCCAGTTTCCCCCCAAATGCAGACAGTTTCCCCCCAGCCCTGCACCTACCTTCCTCGGGTCAGCGCCGTCCTTCTTCTATCCTCGGTCTTCTCCCGCCCTCGATGTCGCTTCAGCCAATCAGGTTACCGGTAACCAGACCCGGTGAACCTGATTGGCTGAAACGCCTGTCAGTGTTAACCAGGGAACGCACCCCCCGTGCGTCCTCTGGTTAACTATTTGGAAGCCGATTACAGCCCTCAGGCTGTAATCGGGAAGCCTATCAGAGCCGCTGGCTCTGATAGGCACTTCCAAAAACCAACCAGCTGCTGTTATTCAGATGGCCGGCGCTCAACAGGGGGCCGGCCATCTGAATTAGTGGGCAGCAGCGGTGGCCACAATACATAGGTTCATGCAATGCATGAACCTATGTATTGTTGTGAGTGACGGGCGCAGGAGCGAGAGGGGGCGGCGCTCCTGCGCCCACTATGGACGCACCGCCACTGTCCGATAGAAGCCACCCAAATGGCTGGCTTCTGTCGGACAGGGTGCCATACACACAGGCTGAATGTCTCACTTTTTCTTTGAACTGGCCAATGTGTCCTGACATTTGACCTGTGTGTACGGGGCCTAACTGCCATATTCATAGGAAGGAAGTCAAATTTTTAACTGTCCTTTATTTTTAGCTGCCTATTTCTTATAGGATACACAGGTAAAACTGTTTTTAGTTTTTTTGTTGTAAGTCCTGTATTTTAATTGTTTGGAACCTACCTATGGCTTTAATTTTTTGTAAAAAGAGACGTATGAGCTATGCAATTTTTCTATTTAATTCCCCTTTTGTATTATAGGAGTCTAGAAAATGAAGAGGAGTATGTAAATGCAGAGCTAACACAGGCAGAACTTGACATACTGAGATTCAAATGTGAACAGTGCATAGAGAGGAGCATTCATCCTATAAAGTTTCTTTCCCCAATTCATAGCCAGTGATTAGCGATGTCCTTACCAGTGATATATATGCAGTGTTTGATTTAGTGTGTTCAAATAAGACATCCATTGTAACAGACATTTCTCAATATCCAAACATAGCAAATGTCTTCACTATTATCACAATACCTCTTATACAGGTGTCAAATGACTTTGCCCTGTTAATCAAGTTGATGCATACAATTACATGGAAATAAAGCAATATAGTTTATGTTGTGTTTCTGTCCTTTATATTCTGTTCAAGATTATATCAAGGGTAAGAGTTTATACTTCACATTACCAGTGGTGGGTGTGGGGTCCTCCACAGTTCAGAGTCTAAGAAGTGTAGGAGATTTACTAAAACTGCAGCGTGCAAAATCTGGTGCAGCTCTGCACAGAAACCAATCAGCTTCCAGGTTTTATTGTCAAAACTTAATTGAACAAGCTAAAGTTAGAAGCCAATTGGCTATCATGCACACACAGCTGCACCAGATTATGAGTCCAGTTATAGTAAATCTCCCCCCAGTGTCTGGCCCTAACAGGGATTCCCAGAAAAAGGTTTGGGCCATACTTCATGACACAAAATGCCATCCTCAGGTTTGCCCTAACAGTGAATTTTAATGACTTTGCTGCACAGAGTCTAAACTGGAACTTAAAGTGATTGTAAAGTCTTGTTTTTTTTAGTTAAAAATAACAAACATTTTATACTTACCCGTATATACTCGAGTATAAGCCGACCCGAATATAAGCCGAGGCACCTAATTTTACCACAAAAAACTGGGATAACTTGTTGACTCGAGTATAAGCCTAGGGTGTCCATCTGCATGCCTCACTTTGCCTCACTGTGTCCATGTGCATGCCTCACTGTGCCCATGCCTCACTGTGTCCATGTGCATGCCTCACTGTGCCCATGCCTCACTGTGTCCATGACTAGACTGGCGTTTAACATGGGAGTCTATGGAAGGGGTGCCCGGCTTTGAAAAATTGGTGCTCCCCGGCAGTAGGTCCCCCAGACAACAAACCTTGCACACTTTTAGAGGAAGAGTGGGGCTACATGTGTGCCAAGTTTGGGGTCCAGGGGACCTACGGCTGGCCGGTACTGGGTCCCCAAATCCGGGAGATCAGGCGCAAAAAGGTGACTCAGTATAAGCCGAGGGGGGCATTTTCAGCACAAAAAAATGTGCTGAAAAACTTGGCTTATACTCGAGTATATACGGTACCTGCCCTGTGCAGTGGATTTGCACAGAGCAGCCCGGATCCGCCTATTCTGGGGTCCCTCTTCAGTGCTCCTGGCCCCTCCATCCTGTTGAGTGGCCCCACAGCAAGCAGCTTACTATGGGGCACCCGGGCCAAGCCACAGCGCCCTGTGTCCATTCAGACAAGGACCTTTGGCCCGGCCCCACCTCTTTTCTTTCCTCATTGGCTGACTGACTTTGATTGACAGCAGCAGGAGCCAATGGCGCCACGCTGCTGTCTCAGCCAATGAGGAGGGGAGTCCCGGGCAGCCGAGACAACCCTGCAACATCGCTGGATCTAGAGCAGGGGTTTCAAACTAACGGCCCTCCAGCTGTTGTGGAACTACCAGTCCCATCATGCCTCTGCATGTGGAAGTCATGCTTATAGCTGTAAGCCATGCAATGCCTAATGGGACTTGTAGTTCTGCAACAGCTAGAGGCCGCCAGTTTGACATTTGTGATCTAGAGCAGGGGTCTCCAAACTATGGCCCTCCAGTTATTCAGGAACTACAATTCCCATCATACCTAGTCATGTCTGTGAAAGTCAGAGTTTTACAATGCCTCATGGGAAGTGTAGTTCTACAACAGCTGGAGGGCCGTAGTTTGGAGATCCCTGATCTAGAGGGACCTCAGGTAAGTATTAGGGGGGCTGAAGGGGGCTGCTGCACACAAAAGGCTTTTGCATAGAATGCATTAAGATTAAAAAAACCTTCTGCCTTTATAATTACTTTAAGCTGCCCATACATTATACATTTTCCTTATTCAATTTCCTTTAGATTTACCTTCATTTATGTAGTACAAGGGCCTGTCTGATTGCATACAAATGAAAGTGTCTAGTAGATGTTCTTGGCCAAAGATTGTTAAAAAGCAGGGATGGGGCTTATTTTAAGTGGAGACAGGAGTTTATTTCTGAGCAGATGTTAAGAAGTATGTGGCTAATATAAATGTTAGTTTTGCACGTAAAACATGACAGGTTCACTTTAAATGCAGAAATCCCCACCCTGGTAGACATACAGTTTAACTGAAAAGGTAATATAGAATACCTTGAAAAATGCCTTGAATGTATTTGTCTAAGGTTGAATGAGCTACCAGGCAAATAATACTCATAATATATTGAGCTCTTCTGCTTTTGTGCTGTAATGCAACCAAGTAGCTCTAATGTTGCCTGGGTATCACTAAATGTCATAATTCATCTTTCTTTACAGTGTATTAAGTGACAATAGCTTTGAGAACTTTATTTCATATAATAGGTTAGAGTCATTAACTGTATCTGCAGAAGTGGTGGGAACTTGAAAAGACAGGTTAGTTAAGGTGTAACTTCAAGTAAAAAATATTTCTCTCTGGGTGATTTTTGTACATTGCAGGAATTTTAGCAAACTTTGTCTCAGATTACTCCCTTTTTCTGTTCTGAAGAAACTGTTTGTTTCATCGCGTTTTCCTTTCCAGACTGAATCCTTAATAAGAGGGCCTGAACTCAATAATATCACCTGAACAAATCTCAGTATTCTAATGAGAAAAGCTTCAGTGCCTGCATCCCTTTAGTGGAAATTCCTTAGGGTGTATCTTACCAAAAATAAATTCCTATTGCAGGGGATGCCTAAAATTGTACATGTATCTTAGTGCAGACTGATGGGAATACCAGTGATCTAATTATAGAACCAGGAAATGGCATTTCTGGGGGCTTTCCATACACCATTGCTGTACAGATTGCCTCCAGATCACCATATAAATAAATTTTTTAATTTTACATTTTTAGAAAATTATACCAGCTGCAACTTCAAATGGAAAGGTAATTTTTTATAGCGATAAAATACAAAAGGGCTTCCATAGTTTATTCTTTAATGAGAGTAGTGTTTTCCTTTAACCGCTTAAAGACCGCCTCCTGTATACAGGTCCTTCTCAAAAAATTAGCATATTGTGATAAAGTTCATTATTTTCTGTAATGTACTGATAAACATTAGACTTTCATATATTTTAGATTCATTACACACAACTGAAGTAGTTCAAGCCTTTTCTTGTTTTAATATTGATGATTTTGGCATACAGCTCATGAAAACCCAAAAATCCTATCTCAAAAAATTAGCATATCATGAAAAGGTTCTCTAAACGAGCTATTAACCTAATCATCTGAATCAACTAATTAACTCTAAACACCTGCAAAAGATTCCTGAGGCTTTTAAAAACTCCAAGCCTGGTTCATTACTCAAAACCGCAATCATGGGTAAGACTGCCGACCTGACTGCTGTCCAGAAGGCCATCATTGACACCCTCAAGCAAGAGGGTAAGACACAGAAAGAAATTTCTGAACGAATAGGCTGTTCCCAGAGTGCTGTATCAAGGCACCTCAGTAGGAAGTCTGTGGGAAGGAAAAAGTGTGGCAGAAAACGCTGCACAACGAGAAGAGGTGACCGGACCCTGAAGAAGATTGTGGAGAAGGACCGATTCCAGACCTTGGAGGACCTGCGGAAGCAGTGGACTGAGTCTGGAGTAGAAACATCCAGAGCCACCGTGAACAGGCGTGTGCAGGAAATGGGCTACAGGTGCCGCATTCCCCAGGTCAAGCCACTTTTGAACCAGAAACAGCGGCAGAAGCGCCTGACCTGGGCTACAGAGAAGCAGCACTGGACTGTTGCTCAGTGGTCCAAAGTACATTCGGAAATCAAGGTGCCAGAGTCTGGAGGAAGACTGGGGAGAGGGAAATGCCAAAATGCCTGAAGTCCAGTGTCAAGTACCCACAGTCAGTGATGGTCTGGGGTGCCATGTCAGCTGCTGGTGTTGGTCCACTGTGTTTTATCAAGCGCAGGGTCAATGCAGCTAGCTATCAGGAGATTTTGGAGCACTTCATGCTTCCATCTGCTGAAAAGCTTTATGGAGATGAAGATTTCATTTTTCAGCACGACCTGGCACCTGCTCACAGTGCCAAAACCACTGGTAAATGGTTTACTGACCATGGTATTACTGTGCTCAATTGGCCTGCCAACTCTCCTGACCTGAACCCCATAGAGAATCTGTGGGATATTGGGAAGAGAAAGTTGAGAGACGCAAGACCCAACACTCTGGATGAGCTTAAGGCCGCTATCGAAGCATCCTGGGCCTCCATAACACCTCAGCAGTGCCACAGGCTGGTTGCCTCCATGCCACGCCGCATTGAAGCAGTCATTTCTGCAAAAGGATTCCCGACCAAGTATTGAGTGCATAACTGAACATAATTATTTGAAGGTTGACTTTTTTTGTATTAAAAACACTTTTCTTTTATTGGTCGGATGAAATATGCTAATTTTTTGAGATAGGATTTTTGGGTTTTCATGAGCTGTATGCCAAAATCATCAATATTAAAACAAGAAAAGGCTTGAACTACTTCAGTTGTGTGTAATGAATCTAAAATATATGAAAGTCTAATGTTTATCAGTACATTACAGAAAATAATGAACTTTATCACAATATGCTAATTTTTTGAGAAGGACCTGTATTTGAATGGCACAGACAGGCATAGGTACGTACAGGTATGTCCCCTTTAAGATGCCGCCGTGTGGTCGCGCGCCCGCCGCCTGGCGCTTTCTCCGTGAGCCCGACCACAGGTCCCGCGGACTCGATCGCCGCGGGGACACCCGCGATCGTCTCACGGAGAGATAGAGTGGGGAGATGCTAGTGTAAACAAGCATCTCCCCGCTCTGTCTAGTGACAATGACACTGATCTCCGCTCCGTGTAATCGGAAGCGGGGATCAGTGTCATGTAACACACAGCCCATCCCCCCTACAGTAAGAATTACTCTCTAGGAAACACTTAACCACTACAGCGCCACCTACTGGTTAACCCCTTCACTGCCAGTGTCATTTTCACAGTAATCAGGGCATTTTTATAGCACTGATCGCTGTAAAAATTACAATGGTCCCAAAAATGTGTCAAAAGTGTCCGATGTGTCCGCCATAATGTCGCAGTCATGATAAAGATTGCTGATCGCCGCCATTACTAGTAAAAAAAAAAATATTAATAAAAATGCCATAAAACGACCCCCTATTTTGTAGACGCTATAACTTTTGCGCAAACCAATCAATAAATGCTTATTGCGATTTTTTTTACCAAAAATATGTAGAAGAATATGTATCGGCCTAAACTGAGGGAAAAATATATATATATATTGTTTGGGGGATATTTATTAGCAAAAAGTAAAAAATATTGTTTTTTTTTCAAAATTGTTGCTCTATTTTTGTTTATAGCGCAAAAATTAAAAACCGCAGAGGTGATCAAATACCACAAAAAAAAGCTCTATTTGTGGGAAAAAAAGGATGTCAATTTTGTTTGGGAACCACGTCGCACGACCGTGCAATTGTCAGTTAAATCGACGCAGTGCCGAATCGCAAAAAGGGGCCTGGTCCTTTAGCAACAAAATGGTCCGGGGCTGAAGTGGTAAAGTCATTCTTGAGTTGAGAGTTCATTTTGGCAGGTTCTGCCCGGAGACTATAAGTAGCAGAGTTTATTTTGCCTACTTGCCCTCTATTCAATATAATATCAGGCAGTTAAAGGTTTCTAATTATGGTAATTTTACAAAATCCTTGGCTTGTTTTATATCATAAAAAGGGAATATGCTGGATTGCAAAGAATGCTATCTTTAACTCCAAAACATAGGTTGCATTCTTCCGAACCATTTAAAGGGATGTTCTGCCATTTAACCTGGAGTTTATAATCACCATAATGACTAGCAAATAATTTATATTATATGAGTTATACATGGTTAGTAAGTATTTTAGCTTCTGAATATTTAATTGATAATGTATTATTGCTCATTTCCATAATATCCGCATTATATCTAGCAGATCATAATCTAAGTTCCCTCTCAATATCACTAAATTAGATTTTGATCTATTAATTTTAAAACCAGAAAACAATTGCCTTCATGAAAAAAGCTCTCGCAGTATATTTTCAGAAAATAATAATACAATGAACCTTTTGTTTCCTGGGGAAAAATCACTTGAAATGTTTGTAAACCTTTAAATACCAGGGGATAATATATAGTATAGACATTCATTAAAAGGATAGTGTTAACATTAAGTTAAAGTACTCTAAGTGCACCAAACACTTTCTCATCATTTAAAACTATGAGCATGTTGGTAGTGTTAGAGCCAGGGGGTTTATAAACAGCATTATTATCCAATCACATTTATTTTTTGCCCTATAAAATTCATCTTGTTCTCCAAGATTATGTATTGTTTATTACTGTTACACATAAGTGTTTGTAATATTTTAATATCTAGATACGAAAGTGAGATCAGAGAGTGTAATACTTAATATGCAGAGTTTTTTACCGTTTCAAAAAAATGATGTAGAATAGAAGTGTTATGGGGTTTATTTCACTGTGCTTGTTACACACCCAGAAACTTAAGGCAGCGCCCATAAGTGTCTTTTGACTTTGCAATAAGAAAGGTTCAAAACCATCTGAATCACAGACACGTAGATTCATCATTGCAGAAAATAATTCCTTGCTAAACTAAACTACTGGACAAAAGTTATTATTATTATTATTATAAAGGATTTATATAGTGCCAACAGTTTACACAGTGCTTTACAATGTAGCGGGGGAGAGTACAACTACAATACAGTTCAATACAGAAGGAATCGGATAGCCCTGCTCATGGAGCTTACAATCTAAAGGGAGGGAGAGGTGGTACAAAAGGTGAGGATGTAGAGGATGATCCGATGGAGGTGACTCGGGTACAGTTCTTAGGTTTAGGTGAGGTAGGCTTCCCTAAATAAGTGAGTTTTTAGGGATCGCCTAAAGGCTGACAGGACATACTGGGGCAGGGAGTTCCAGAGGCTCTGGAGAAGTCCTGGAGGTGAGTATGGGACGAGGTAACAAGGAAGCTAGAGTGCAGGAGGTCTTAGGAGAAGCAGAGAGGACGATTTGGGCGATATTGGCAGATGAGGTTGGTGATGTAGCTGGGGGCAATGTTGTGGTTAGTATTTTGAATTTGATACAGTGTGGTAGGGAAAGCCAGTGAAGGGATTGGCAGAAAGGAGCAGCAGTCATGGATCGGTTAGTAAGTTATGTCTTCCAAGTAACTTTTGAGAGGTGATTTTGATTTTTTGATAGAAGAGGATAACTAAGAGGTTTAGTACTAAATGTTTTGAATAAGAATAGATATACTCGTCAAACATTTTTACAGTTCATTTCTTATCAATAACAATATTACCTTGTTTATCTCTAGAATTAATAAAGGCTGTATTTCTACAGGAGCTCTTAAAGGGAAGTCTGTAACTTGTTCCTGGCTGGGAACTGGCTACATCCTTGGTTAGTGGCAAGACCATTAGACCAATGCTTTGGAATCATAGAAAAGACTGATATTGAGATGAGTTGGAGAAGTCAATCCTAGTGCACCAGATTTCCATGAATTTTGATTATCATTCCCGCAGGCTAGCAGTTAGTTTCTTCATTCTAATAATTTGATTACCCTCACCAGTCCATTCCCTAATATTGGGAATTTTTGTTGACGTTCAATGCCTAGAGATCAGACCTTGGTCTGCAGATAAGGGGAATCGGAGGAGGCCTTTTTTTGTTGTGTCAACTGATTCAGATTTGATGGATAGTAAAGCCACTTCTAGGGTCTCTGGCCAAGCAGCATCTATAATTTAATAATATAATTGAAAAAGATCCCTAATAGGGACCAATATGAGTGCAGGTCCATCATATATGGAGCATTGTACCACCCTATTCTTCGCATCTCCAACAACCGTTGGAAAACCATTGGAACGTCGTGGATAACTTACTGTAGCAGTGCATCTGTACCATCTGGATAATAGCTTGTAGTTCCTTTCTTGTGTTTAGCTTGCTATGCTTGACTTAAAGGTCAGAAAAAAGGATTTTCTCACAGTCTTCTTTTGAGATGGAGTGACCCTTTTCCCTCTCCCAGTCTCTGAGCAAGGAAGCATTTTTAAGCTGGCCATAGATGGCTGGTTCAGCAGGGACCGGCCAAGATTTGAACCATGTATGGGCAAGCTGAATGTACCCAAGTTGTTTGATCAACCTAGGTATAACTGTCATGGATATGCAGTAGTGTTTGTCTGTCAGCTTACCTTCCTTCCCATGTGTTCATCTTAGAGGCCAGAACCCTTTCACCTGGCTTCCTTTATAATCTCCTCCCAGCCTGACTCCACCCCAGGTCCTATCACAGAACACTATATTAACCTGTGCACTGCAAGCCTGCTTTGCTGATCAACGTGTTTGTTAGGCATTGTGTGTTTGGGTTCCTGCCTGCCGTGTGCTACGTTTGTCTCTCTGTTACATATTTGGCTTGTCCCCGACTATCCCTGTCTGCTCATGACCCTTGACCTTCGGCTCGTTCTTTCGTTATCCTTGTCTGCTTGTGGCCTCTGACCTTCAGCTTGTTATTCGTTTCTCTCATATCTTGTGCTGCTGCTTCCCCTCGTTTCCCCTTATCCTACGGGGCGTGAGCTAGGAAACTCCAGGGGCCGCGACCTGGTCCCAGCCTGCAGCATAACATCCTCACCACTAGAGGCTCTGGAGAAGACCTGCTGGGTCTTAGACTCCGCGCCCTGGGGAATCTTGGCTCTAGCTTCCGTTAGGATCCCGGTTGTGCTCCTCTGGTCCCGCTTTCCACAACCACCCAGTTTCCTATCCGCAGAAGCCAGCCATAGGGTTCACTACCTTGCGGTGCACTCCTGTCCCCCTACGGTGTGCATCTGTCACCTGGCCACAGGTGACCTTGACAGTTTGATCAGCCATGAACCCGGCTGACATCCCGCTTCCCGCGGATGATCCATTGCAGGGCATAGTTTGCAGACTTGAAACCCAGGAATCGAATCAGACTCAGGTGATGCGATTCCTCCAGGATCTGGCTTCTCGCTTCGAGCAGCTTCAGGCCTCCTTGGGAACCCCGAATCCGCAACCTCAAATGCAACCAGCGGCTGCACCTATTGCACCAGTTGCAGCCACACACTCACTACAACTGCCAGCTCCGTCCCATTTCTCTGGGGACTCCAAGGCTTGCAGGGGGTTCCTTAGCCAATGCACAATTCATTTTGAGCTCCAGCCCCAAAACTTCCTGTCTGATCGGGCTAAGGTAGCCTATATCATTTCCCTCCTCTCTGGTGAAGCTTTAGCCTGGGCAGCCCCTCTGTGGGAACTGAATGATCCAGTGGTTTCTAGCCTGTCTGGATTCTTGAAACTTTTTCGGAATATCTTCGAAGAACCGGCTCGTTCCTCTTCAGCGGCCAGCGCCCTTTTACGTCTCCGCCAAGAGTCTGCTTCTGTGGGACAGTATGCCCTTCATTTCCGCATACTGTCAGCTGAGTTGAGCTGGAACAATGAAGCCTTAGTTGCAACCTTTTTGCATGGCCTGTCTGATAGAGTGAAGGATGAATTAGCAGGAAGAATCATCCCCACTGATTTGGCCGGCGTTATCTCCTTGTGTAACCAGATCGATATTCGCTTTCAGGAGAGGACCTTAGAAAAGCAACGCCAGCACTCCTTGGTTCTTAGTCAGCCTGAGCTCCCCTCTCTTCGACCCGTAGAGCATCTCCTACCAGCTGAGGAACCCATGCAGCTGGGTCGGACCAGGCTATCCCCCGAGGAACGTGCTAGGCGCAGAACTCTTGGTCTGTGTCTTTACTGTGGGGGCAAAGGTCATTTTCGTGACACTTGCTCTCTTTGTCCAGAAAAACGTTCGGGTCCACTTCATCTGGAAAGTGGAGTATTGGACCCAGAAATATCACCTTCCCCTTCTCGTCTTCTGCTTTCTGTGTTCCTTCATGTTGGTGCTTCTTCTCATTCGGTCTCAGCATATCTGGATTCCGGAGCCGCTGGTAACTTCATGGATTGGGAAATCGCATCGTCCATGAGACTTACTCTTTTGCCCCTCACCACGCCATTGGTGGTCTTGGCGATTGATGGTACTGTTCTCCCAGGGGGACCTATCCGCTTCCAGACCCTCCCTGTTAAGATGTCGGTAGGGACACTCCACCAGGAGTGGATATCCTTCCTTATCTTACCCAAGGCCTCAACGCCTATAATTTTGGGTCTCCCATGGTTACAGCTCCATTCTCCTCATGTGGACTGGACTACTGGACAGATCCTGGCTTGGGGTCCCTCCTGTTCCTCGTCCTGTCTACCCAAGGTTGCCCCCTGTGAACCTGAGCCGGTCATTCATTCCAGGTTGCATAACCATTTACATTTCTCTGTCCCTAACCACCCTTGGACGCACAGCCAGGCTACCTTGTCTACAAGTCCTGCAGTCGCTACGTCTTGCGATGCAATTCAGGTAGTCGCTACACCTGACTCAGCTATTCACTCTGCCTCTGTACTAGTTATGTCAGTCCAGCCCATGCCCAGTGAGCCTTCTACTTTTTCTTGTTCAGGACATTCTGCTTGTCCTTCAGCTATTCAGATTGACTCCTGTGACATGTCACCTTCTAACCAACCTGACTTCAGGGTTCCACTGACATCTGCCCAGTCTGATGGTCCTGTGCAAGATGACCAGTTCCCCTTTAAGGGTCTAGGGGACCCTCCTCAGATTCCTGTTGATCCTCTCATGCCCTTGCTTATTCCTAGAGAGCCGTTGGTCCTCAATAGATCTTCTTGTCATCTCCCTACCTCGTTTTCGGTCTCTGAGGATAATCTTAAGTACGAGGTTAGACAAGTTCTGGATTCTCGGCTCTGCAGAGGCATTCTTCAGTACCTTGTGCATTGGAGAGGTTTTGGTCCTGAGGAGGGGTCTTGGATCGCTGCATCTGAGGTCGCTGCACCTCATCTGTTGAGGAGGTTTCATCAGAGATTTCCCTTTAAGCCTGGGCCCAGGCGGGGGAGGGCCCATAAGAGGGAGGGTACTGTCATGGATATGCAGTAGTGTTTGTCTGTCAGCTTACCTTCCTTCCCATGTGTTCATCTTAGAGGCCAGAACCCTTTCACCTGGCTTCCTTTATAATCTCCTCCCAGCCTGACTCCACCCCAGGTCCTATCACAGAACACTATATTAACCTGTGCACTGCAAGCCTGCTTTGCTGATCAACGTGTTTGTTAGGCATTGTGTGTTTGGGTTCCTGCCTGCCGTGTGCTACGTCTGTCTCTCTGTTACATATTTGGCTTGTCCCCGACTATCCCTGTCTGCTCGTGACCCTTGACCTTCGGCTCGTTCTTTCGTTATCCTTGTCTGCTTGTGGCCTCTGACCTTCAGCTTGTTATTCGTTTCTCTCATATCTTGTGCTGCTGCTTCCCCTCGTTTCCCCTTATCCTACGGGGCGTGAGCTAGGAAACTCCAGGGGCCGCGACCTGGTCCCAGCCTGCAGCATAACATCCTCACCACTAGAGGCTCTGGAGAAGACCTGCTGGGTCTTAGACTCCGCGCCCTGGGGAATCTTGGCTCTAGCTTCCGTTAGGATCCCGGTTGTGCTCCTCTGGTCCCGCTTTCCACAACCACCCAGTTTCCTATCCGCAGAAGCCAGCCATAGGGTTCACTACCTTGCGGTGCACTCCTGTCCCCCTACGGTGTGCATCTGTCACCTGGCCACAGGTGACCTTGACAATAACCAGCCTGTCTTATTTTACATGTGATTATTACTATAGGCTGTTATAGCCGCTAGCAGTAATCACTGTGTTCTCCCGGTGGGGACAGCTTCGTCCCCCTGCCGGGACAACACAACGGCTCAACATTGACTGTTGATGGAAAGAAAACTGCTCCATCTATGGCTTGCTTAACTTTCACTGGATTCCATCTATAAGAATAGTAGAGCTATAAGTTAGAGATAAAAGTACATGGGCACATGGAATCAGGTTTAATGTCCAGTCTACATTAAATTGTCAGGAAAAAATCCAGTTTATTAAAGTGTCAGGCTTAAAGCAGAATTCCATGCATATTTTTTTTAATTTTTTTTTGTGTTTCAAACCAATAGTTATTTTCCAGAGGTATATCTCATGGTCGGATTGCTATTCTGTCTTTTGATATCTAAATTTTAGATTTTAGTGTACTTTCAACTAGCTTTTGATTGCAAAAATGACTGATGTGGTGAAGACAATTTACATACCAATGCTGTGTGTTTATATTTACATGACAAGAGTGCACTTAGATTGCCTTTATCTTTTTGTGATTAAAAGTTGATTGCAAGTGGTTAAAGACTTTGTGCATGGCCAGCAAGATAAAAAGGAAAAAAATACCTTGATATTCACCTACCTGGATAACTGTGCAAGGCCATGACTACGTATACAGAAAACAGTATGTATATATATATATATATATATATATATGTATATATATATATATATATATATATATATATATATTTGTACATTATTTGTATAAATTCTTTTCCTAAGCGGATGCATTTTGACTTTGATTTTCTGTCTTTAACTGCATGCAGTCATTTTGGAATACAAACTATTTTTCAGTTCACAAGGAGGAATACAAGAGTACATTTACGGGTGGTTAGTGTTACTAACAAACATAAACAACATTGACAAATGTTGCACACACTTTTCTTTCAGTGTATGTAGTGCTTTTTTCTTCAATGTAATAACATTGGTGTCAAGGACTAAAAACCTTTGGATATTCACTTTGGGAAAAAAGGTACAGTGGCCCAGCATGAAAAAAAATTAGGGCTGAGCTACTGTAAAAAGCAAGTAGTAAATATACGCTTACTAAACACCATTTGCTCCAAATTTTAATACAGTATATTTACCGGAGCATCCCTTTTTTCACATATGACCTAATGGTATGGTAGAACATTATTAATAATAATATTAAATAAATAAAAGCAAAGCCGGAACGATCTCTGTCTCAAAAAAAAATGTTTCCACAATTCAGTCAAATGACTACCGACTCACCCCAAGTCCAAAGGTGTGGTCCATGTAACCAAAAAGCCATATAGAAAAAAACAAAGACTAAGAGAAGTCCCAAAAAGAGAGGTTACCATATACAGACCAAAGCAGTTTGTTTTTTAACTATTTATTGAGAAAGTACAAAACTACAAAACATTTACTTACAGAAAAAAACTCCAAACTTCACCATTAAAAAAATTACAACATTGTCATAAAAGCACCAGACAGCAGCTGCACATACACACTTTACCCCACAGTCCTTGGGCTTAAACGCCCATCAAGAGGTAACCCTCTGTTTGAATAGTGCCAATGGACTACTCCTTCACATCCCCTGAATGTAGACTGAGCCAGATACAGCTTATAATATTGATAACGCAAGGATAGAACTATCCAGCAAAAATAATTAAGGGATCTGCTCTAGTTAGTAGTTTTTTTGGATCTGTTGGTGTCAGTTCAGTGCAAAAAAATTAACTACTTAAACATACTGCAAGGAAACAGCTGCCAATACACTCTTGCTAGCAAGTAGCCACCACCCATGGCCACTTAAGTACCGTATATACTCGAGTATAAGCTGAGTTTTTCAGCACATTTTTTGGTGCTGAAAATGCCCCTCTTGGCTTATAGTCGAGTCTGTGTCCATCTTCATCTTTGTGTGCCTGATTCCGGCCAGCCAAAGGTCCCCCAAACTTGGCACACCTGTAGCCTTACTCTTCCTCTACATGTGTGCAAAGTTTGTTGTCCAGGGAGCACCGATTTTTCAAAGCCGGGCTCCCTTTCCATAGACTCCCATGTTAAACGGTAATTTATTTGGTGATTTTGGGGACCCAGTACCAGCTGACCCTGGGTCCCCTGGACCCCAAGCTTAGCACACATGTAGCCCCACTCTTCATCTACAAGTGTGCAAAGTTTGTTGTCCAGGGGACCTATGGCCGGGGAGCACCGATTTTTCAAATCCAGGCACCATTTCCATAGACTCCCATGTTAAACGTCAGTCTAGTCACACAGCGCCGGAGATCAAGTAGGGAGATTGGACACAGTGAGGCATGGGCAGAGTGACAGTGAGGCATGGGCACAGTGAGGCATGGACACAGTGAGGTATGGACACAGTGAGGCACAGTGAGGCATGGACACAGTGAGGCACAGTGAGGCAGGCACATGGACACAGTGAGGCAAAGTGAGGCATAGTGAGGCATGCAGATGGACACCCTAGGCTTATACTCGTGTCAATAAGTTTTCCCAGTTTTTTGTGGTAAAATTAGATGCCTCGGCTTATATTCAGGTCGGCTTATACTCGGTAATTGTCATTCCAGTAGGACAGTTCCTGGGGATTTGCAGGAACTCTACTCATAGGGAGGAGTTGAGGGAGGAAGCCACTAATATGTACATATGGATATTTTCATGACAATATTGTTATTTTTCAGTCAAAAAATGTTTTTGTTTTTTTGTATATCAAAATAAGAACATTGTTATTTTTTAATGGTGAAGGGTAGAGGTGTTTTTTTCTGTAAGTACTCTAAATGTTTTGTAATTTTGTATTTTCTCAATAAATGGTTAAAACTCAAACCACTTGCCCGTATAGGGTAACCTCTCTCTTTGGGACTTCTCTTAGTTCTTGTTTATTCTATATGGTAGAACATTGCTGACAGATTTATTTTATTTAGAAGAATGGGGGCTAGGAAGATATCTGCAGTAGTTTTCTTGCCATGAATAGCAACATAATATTCAAATCTTTTGGCATTCATGTATTTTCTAGGAAGTAGCTAGAATAATTGGCTAATTAAGCACATTTTAAAGTCACAGAAGAACCTATAAAAGTTTTCCATACTTGGACAGCTGGGGACCCTGTTACACCAGAATTGACTGGGATTTAAGAAAATAGCCAGAATTCTACCTATAAATTATAATGTAGATTGTCATAGGCTTCCAGTATATCTTCATCATCAATACCCATGGTATCCATTTCGTAGACAATATTTTCTTCATAGGATATTTAGGCAACATGATTTTGGTTGGATCATTTTAGAATATGCCATAGAAATGTAGTGTTTGTTAGTGGAAGCGTAGAAGAATGTTTTCACATGTCTCCTTTGCCTAAAAAAATCATAAAAATAAAGGGGCTTAGACCTAATTTTAGGATATTGCCTATTCCCATGTAAACCAATCCTTTATGCTCCTGACCCAACTGTGCATCCAGAATCACTGGTTTATAGCACAGATACAACCCAATATAGATACATTTATTTAAACCACATACAGCTGTTTTTGAGGCTTGTTGGCCATTATGAGTGTAGTGAATAGAAACAATGGTGTGAAGCACAAGATAATAACCAGACATATTATGGTGAGGTGGGCCCAAAACAACCAAAAAGCCTTTCAGTGAAGCAGTGCGAAGCACAGTGTGAAGCCTTTTCAAAACACAAGAACGTTCCACTGTAATTTGTACTGGTTTATTGGAGGGTTTTTATGTTCACCCTACCATAACCTGTCTGGTTATATGTACTTGTTTTGTTAATTGACTATATCTCCAGTTCTCTGTGTAAACTGTGGTTGTTGAATAGCATAATCGTTATTGGATATAATCAAAGAAATAATAATTTGGAAGTAAAAATGAATTTAGCTGGTCAACATCCATCCTATGTTGCAAGTTATATTTTTCTTTATGTCTTCATATGTTAAAAGTCTAAAATAATAAAAAATGCACAAAGTCACTGATTGCCATTGGGAGGAGCGATATGCATGTAACCGTGTATTATTTTTTTCTTAAAAATATGAGGTGTGTAAAGAAAGTAATGAGAATGTTATTTAAAAAAATATTTTACAATTGAACATTGTCACCTTCAAAGTATGCAACTTGTGAGTGTACACAACACTCCCAGTGATTTTTCCATTCTTCATAGCATACCTGGAAGTCTTCAAGTGGGATGGAGTTAGAGCCTATGTAGTGGCTCTTTGGACATTAACCACTACACTACCAAAATGACATACCAGTGAGCCTTCGGTCAAAAAGGGACAGAATGTGGATGCAGTGAGGTCTGTTTTCAACTGTGACTGATGGCTTAATATCAGAATGATTGCCAAGGTAATGGGAATTACCAAGTCAATTGTTCATGAAATGGTGACTCAGGATTTAAACATGAGAAAAGACACCATTTTGGTAGTGTGGATAATGTCCAGAGAGCCACTACGCAGGCTCTGAACGCCATCCCACTTGCAGATTTCCAGGGATGTTATGAAAAATGGAACACCCACAAGGTGCATACTTTGAAGGAGACATTCTTCAATTGTAAAATTGTTCAATAAAATAATTTTAAAACTTCCTGCACACACCTCATATATAGCAGACACCTTAACAAGATTCCCTTTGTCTTTGAGAAGCTTCTCAATACAGTCTCCTCTCACCAACATTTACATAACACTTTTCACTCAGCAGCACATAACAATTCTGCAACACATTTAAATGTAATAATATCTGATGACAGGAATGAAACTGAGTTCCTTTTAAGCACAATATGCTAGCTGGAAACAAATACAAGTTTGCAATCTGTAATGTGATTGTAATGTAATGTAATTATACATTTCATGGACATTAACAATAAGAAATCTGTGATATAAAATTATGAATTGGTGTTGCTGTGGCAAAATCTACAGTGTGCTCACTCTAAATGATGGTATAGTAATGCAATGACACATTTGCCATTTATGTGAAAATAAAAAGGAAAATAAGTGTACACAATCTATGTCTGCATATGGAAGCAGTAAAACAAAAAAAAAAAAAATAGTTGGGACAAATATATGTTACCCGGCATATCAGCAATATCAGTTACAGCAATTTGACTTCAATACTTGGACTTATATAATAAGCTCTCGAAACCTCACAGGTTTTTTGAGTTGTATGTAAATTCCAAACTTTATTAATTGTTTTTTTATTTATTTATTATTTTTTGAGGCAAGCCAATGTCAACTGCCCCAATTTATTACTAGCATTTAGAATAAGGTGCACATAGAAGGGCTTAGCACAGAGCACAAAGTATTTCCCAGCACACTTACCAGCTAGCTAGCAAAAAAATAAATAAATACACTGTGTAAAAATTTGCATTAAAAAGAGAATTATTAACTGCACAACATTTGCAAATATATGTGGAATATATGTTGTCAAGGCCCCTCTGTATAGTACAGTTCTAACCCTAATGTATGAGAGACTTAAAGGTGCAGGTTCTGTGCACAGCCCTTTCATGCGCACCTATTTCTAAAAGCTAGTTAGAGATTGTGGTGATTTCTATTTTTATTTAGCTTCCTAAATTGGCACAGGGACACATTGGACGCAATCAGCTGCCATTGTGCTTTGCTGGGCTTCTAGTGTGTCCCTGCGTCTTTAACCCCTTCCTTACTGGGCACATATACCCCCTTCCTGCCCAGGCGAAATTTCAGCTTTCAGCACTGTCACGCTTTGAATGACTTTTGCGCGGTCGTGCGACGTGGCTCCCAAACAAAATTGACGTCCTTTTTTTCGCACAAATAGAGCTTTCTTTTGGTGGTATTTGATCACCTCGGCGGTTTTTATTTTTTGCGCTATAAACAAAAATAGAGCGACAATTTTGAAAAAAAAGCAATATTTTTTGATTTTTGCTATAATAAATATCCCAATTTTTTTTTTTATATATATTTTTCCTCAGTTTAGGCCGATACGTATTCTTCTACATATTTTTGGTAAAAAAAAATCGCAATCAGCGTTTATTGATTGGTTTGCGCAAAAGTTATAGCGTTTACATTATAGGGGGATAGTTTTATGGCATTTTTATATATATATTTTTTTTATTAGTAATGGCGGCGATCAGTGATTTTTTTTGTGACTGCGACATTATGGCGGACACATCGGACACTTTTGACACTAATTTGGGACCATTCACATTTATACAGCGAACAGTGCTATAAATATGCACTGATTACTGTATAAATGTGACTGGCAGGGAAGGGGTTAACACTAGGGGGCGAGGAAGGGGTTAAATGTGTTCCCTGGGAGTGATTGTTACTGTGGGGGGAGGGGACTGACTGGGGGAGGTGACCGATCTGTGTCCCTATGTACAAGGGACACAGCATCGGTCTCCTCTTCCTGACAGGACATGGATCTGTGTGTTTACACACACAGATCCATGTCCTTGTCTCTGTAACCGCCGATCGGGGGTGCCTGGCGGACATCGCGGCCGCCAGGCACGCGCATCGGCATTGCAGTGAAGCGCCGGACACGTGCGCGCGCCGCCGGCGGCGCTCGCGCGCCCCCCAGTGGCCAAATAGCGGAGGCCGTATAATAACGGCCTCCCGGCATTTGACAACCACCTTGCGGCCGTATATTCTCGTACGGCGGGCGCGAGGTGGTTAAGGAGTAATGTGATATCTATAGGCATATCTGCCCTTAATTTATCATTTGCTATATATGCTCCATTAGAGTTAGGATTGCTCTCTACAGAGGGGCGTTTTACGAGGCAGTGCAGCTTCCACAAATATTTGCAAATGTTGTGCAAATTAAACCCCTGTTTTTAACACAAGTTATTAGACTATATCATTTTTTTTTTACTGTCTAGAAAGGTGGGCTGATGATTATATTTTTTTGTTTTTGATATAATGTAGAAGGATTAACACCTCTGTCAGTTTTTTTTTTGCTGCCTGTGTCATCTTTGGGTAGTTTTACCTTCATTGTTGGTATTGGTGAAAATTTGCTTCGATACAGAAAGTAATGGAAAATTCAAAATTTTCAAGTTGTTAAGGGACAGGAAATGATGTCAAATGTTACAACGAACAAACCTGGTGACAGCTGTCTAAAAAAGGGGGATTTTCCCTCCTATTGAAGAGGTCTCCCACTTCCTACTGTGCCTCTGGGACAGGAAGTGAAGATAATTCTTCCCAACAGGAAAAAGCAATAAGAAATTCCCTTCCCTTCTCTTCCCTGCTCTATCCACAGCTTGTTTTAGACTTACCTACATGTTATTCGTTTTCAAAGAAATACATGCCAGCCTCATAATGTCTAACTCTTGTGGTGAAAGTGACAGCTTAGGTAACACATGTAAACCTATGCCAGTAAATTCTTATTCTTATTATTTTGGAATCCTATTAGAGCTGTGTGTTATTTTCCTCTTCAGTTTGTAATTCAGTGTCTACTAGGTCCAATTTCCTGTGAATGTGGGTCATCAGCTGGAATGAGGGACATCAGCTGCTGCTAAGATGAAAAATGTATTTTTATATAATACATTCAACAGTGATTATATAATATGTTTAGTGATTAGAGTTTAAAGATTAGTGTTTTCATTGTTATTGGACAAATAGTAGTTCCTTAAACTGGTTGTAAAGTCAGAAGGTTTTTTATCTTAATGGATAGCTGAGCTATCTTCAGTGATGTCCACGAGTGCCTCAGCCATCCGGGACTGTCCTCTTGATTGGCTGAGACACAGCAGCAACACTATTGGCTCCCACTGCTGTCAGTTAGCCAATCAGAAGAGAGAGAGGGCGAGACGCCAAACCGGGGCTCCGTGTCTAAATGGACACAGGGAGCTGTGACTCGGCTCGGGTGCCCCCATAGCAAGCTGTTTGAGCCGAAGAGGGATCCGAGAAGAGGAATGCAAAACCATTACACAGAGTAGGCAAGTATTAAATGTGTTGTTATTTTAGAGAAAAAAAATCAAGACTTTACAATCACTTTAAGTAAATACTGACATCTTGAATGGCATGGACACACTTTTTCCTAAATTCCACATGTGGTTGCTTTAGTGATCTGTCAAGAGATCCTGATTCCTGACACTTTTTTATATTGAGGGAGGGCATGCCTGTGAGAGTTTCACTAATTTGCATAGACATTTTAAGGGACTCTGGAGCACCAGAATTAAAAACAGGAGGCATTTACAGGGCCCTTATGGTACATGTTTTTGTGTGTGTCTAGGTTTCCATTGTTTTTCTTTAAGATAGGTTTACTTTAAATATTTACATATTATACCATAATCCAACGATTTGAGTAATTTCTAATCTGCATTTTCTTCTCTTTTTCTAGATTCATCTTCATGTGTAATAGATGAAAACCACTACTGCAATGATTAAATTGATTCTGGAGCCTGGAAATATCTCTGTGCCTGACTGTGAACTTTGGTTTACAAATTGTTTTAGTACTCTTGCAATGTAAGGATAACAATTTTATCCTAATGGATCATTGGCGGATTATGTACTGCATTTCTATGTGGATTATTTGTACTTTTGCTGCTTATGGACCTCATTGCATATCAGGATGAAGAAGATTTATATCTTCCCTTAAATGTGAGGATGGTACGGCGAGGACTTCTGAGTTGGTTTTCCCGGGTGGGGATCCTTCTCGTCTGTCTTTGCTGTATAGTTTCTGTATTGTATATGTTAGCATGCACTCCTAGAGCTGAAGATGAACAGCTCATACTGCCCCGAATTAATAGCCCTACTGGGAAAGAAAGCTACCATGCTATCTTGCAGGAGCGTGAAGAAGAACATCGGAATTATATTACTAGTCTGAAAAAACAAATAGCCCAATTGAAAGATGAGCTTCAAGAACGCAGTGAACAGCTCAAAAGTGTTCAAGGTCACTACACTGATTCCCTCACTGTGACCTTTGACCATGCCAGTCCTGAGAAGACACAGACAGACCTCTTAGACTTTCTACATTCCCAGGTCAACAAGGCTGAAGTACATAATGGTGTAAAGGTTCCCACTGAATATGCCGCTATTCCATTTGATAGCTTCACTATGCAGAAAGTGTACCAGCTGGAAACAGGACTTACACGCCACCCAGAAGAAAAGCCTGTAAGGAAAGACAAACGGGATGAGCTAGCAGAAGCCATTGAGGTGGCAGTGGGCATGCTGAACAGTCCTGAGGATGGAACCAATGCAAATAGACGAATATACACTTCAGCCAACTTTATTGAAGGTAAATAGTTCTAATAATTATGATAAAATAATTTCCCATTTTTTCAAATACAGTTTAGCCTTTGTTTTTGATATTTCATTAATGTTCAATCTGTTGGTTGGTCTGGTTTATTATACTCATGTGTACTGTGTATCCTCCCTAAAGCACACACTATGGCAATTTTACTTTTTTTTCATGTTTTTGCAGTCACATAAGTGCTCATGTAATGCTGTATTGTTTCTACATGAAAAACACATATACGATAGCTCTAAAGACAGAAGAGGAAATTCTACTTTAAATTAGGGAAAAACAAGCATTTAGATGGTATATGTTTGGAACATGTACTACATTGCAAACCGCATGCACATGCTGCAGCTGTCCCCCACTGGCTCTACACTGAGTACTAAACGATCAAAAAAAACTAATCGCTCAGTTTATGGTCTTCAATGACAGTTGCGTGGTTGCATGGTTATGTAACATTGTACCCAAACAAGAGAGTTTTTTTTGGTAGCATTTAATCACCACTGAGGTTTTGTTTTTTTGCTAAACAAACGCAAAAAGACAGAAAAAACACCTTTTTCTTCATTTCTGTTACGGTATATAGTTTTGTAAATAAGTAATTTTTCTTCTTCACTGATAGGCTGCACTGATGGGCACTGATGGCCACTAATAACACGGCACTGATGGGCACCGATAAGCTGCACTGATGTGCACTCATGGGTACTGATGTGCACCCATGGGTACTGATGAGGCTGCACTGATAAGGCGGACATTGGTGACACTGATGGGGTGGCACTGTATATCAGGACACTGATGATTAGTGCCCTGATTATTAGTGAAAATGTCCCCTGTGACAGGAAAGACAGTTATCGGCTTTCCTTTCCTCACACAGTGACAGTGCTGAAGAAAGGAAATGATGATAACCGGCATTTGTTTACATGGGATCGCTGTGTTATTGGCTCTTTACCCTAATTGGTAATGTGCTGTGTCTGAGGGACACAAGTGATCACTGCACTGCCCACCTCGGGGCGAGCGGCATGACCAGGAGGACGTCATATGACGTCCACCCAGAAGAAGAAGAGTCCCGCCCGGCCTAAAGCAGAACTGGTAAACCGTGAACTGGTTAAAGTCAGAGGTAGTCTGTCTATTTACATTGTTAAATTATAAACTAGTGCAGGGCTGGTATATAATTCAGCAATGTATTGTCACCAAAATGACATAGAAGCCCCCACCCTTTTAAAGCACTGTTGTCCCAATGTTGAAGTACAAGGGCCAATTTTCAACCTCTGTGTGCCACTCCCTCCCAGGGGAATGAGTACATTGGTACCCCATACTTATTCCCACAAATAGTTAATGCTTAAAAAACAGCAACAGTGAAAAAAAAAATCCTTTAGCCCTTAAGTTCACACTGATGCAATGTGTCAAATGCAGCAAATTATCTGCGTTTCCCACACCACATTGCATTCGTACAACGCTCATGCGATCTGCTGTAGGTTTCAGTGTTAAATTAACAACACCCCAAAATAGCTTTCAAATCAAGTGCAATTGCCAGAATTGGATTGCATGGGTGTAAACATCCATGCAATGCGATTCAGGCGCAACAAAAAAATAGGGTCCTGCATTATTTTGGTGCGGATGCGATGTGATTTGAGCCATACAAAATGCAGTGCAATTCATGTGCGAATCACATGCTGTGTCCAGCCACGCACAAGTGTTAAACCAGGCTAAATAAAACAAAAACAAACACAAGGTGAACTTAAAGTAGACCTTCCAGCAAAAATACATTAGGTCCTATTTTAATCCCAACCCTTCCACAATATATATAAAAGCTGACCTTTGTATTAAAGATTTGTTATCTTTTTTTCCTTTTTGACCCATCTTCGGCCTCCTGGAATACTGATGTCACATATCTCAGGAGGCATCAGCTTTTCCACAGTGTAGGAAGATGCTTCTGGTACCACACCATCAGGTTGTGGCTACCACACTCCTACTGCTAAATGACAAATTCCCAGCTGCAGTAATTTCACTTTACTGTTGGAAATCCTAGGTGATGTCACTGACCAAGTTTGATCAATAAAGTCGCAAGGGATTCCTGGCCATATTACCACAGCCTGAAACTTGTAATTTAGCAATGGGAGTGCTCCATGTACAGATCAACAGACAACTGGATCACAATTGAAGTGGGTCACTTCGCTGGATGTCTCGTTGGATATATAAGTGTTTTTTTTTTTACGTTTAAAGCAGTTATAACGGCATTTTATTTTATATTAAAATAATTAACATGTTATACTTGTCTGCTCTGTGCAGTGGTATCGCACAGAGTGGCCCTGATTCTCCTCTTCTGGGGTTACCTGTTGAGGCTCTCTGCTTCTCCTCATCTGTGTGTCTCCCCATAGCAAGCTGTGTGCTATGGGGGCAAATGTGTGGGCGCACACCTGAACCAAAATGTTCACATCAATGGACATGCACACCGTTGCTTTGTCGTGCCCCCCGCTCCCTTCTCACAGGGTTTGACTGACAGCAGCAGGAGCCTATGGCTGCTTTCATTGATGCCTCTGAGAGCAGAGGAAAAGGAAGAGATGCAGCCAGGCACAGCCCTGGATCCATACAGGTAAGCTTTTCGGTGAACGGGAGCACAGCAAGTGGTAAAAAGTGTTTTACCTAAATGCTGGAAATGCATTACCTCTGTGGGAACGTGAAAGGGCTATTAATGTACCCTTGTACTCATTCCCCTGTGAACAGGCAAATATTTGGTCACCCTGTTATTATGAAGTGGGCTTACAGATTCCACCTTAATTCCCCTGCAATTTTACTACTATCCCCACTTCCTTTTTGGAGCACACAGGGGTGGGGAAAAGACCCATGCCCCTAAACAATGGGAAAGGGTTACTCTGCAAGATGGGGGATTATTTTTTTTCTCCCCTTGTAAGGTTGAAAGACATGTGGCCTAGTATAGTACAGGAAGGAGGGCATACTCACTGTTTTCCCCTTCATGGCCACCTAAGCTGCATAAGGGACTGATTGAAATATTAAGGATAAGTTTACAAATTTTTCCCCCCATTTGATTTTAATAAATGTACTGTTACTTTGATTTTTAAACATTATTTTGGAAGAAAAATAGAATCGCGCTAAACCTTTAAAATCTTCATTGTGATTTGTTGAATAAATTCTGAATCAATATGTAGTCCACCAGTGTTCAACAAATGTGTAAATCATAAGTAGATCATATGAGTAATGAAAGCATATGAATAAAGTCCACCAGTGTTCAAAAATGAATAAAGTCCATCAATATAAATCAATATCCGCCAGTTCTCAAAGCTTAATTGATGAAGTCCATCTGTGAGTGTGATGGCGTCTCCAAATGCTAATGAAAAGATCGTGCTAAATCCACCACCAGATTAGAATAAATCACTTCTTACCAGATGACCGTTAACCCTCTGTTACAGAGGATCACGGAAAGTGTGTAATATAAGCACATCTTGATTCCAATATGCAGCGAGCACACTCACAGCTCTTCAGATCGCCTTTTAAACGTATTTAAAAAAACAAAGTATTGCACTTACAATGATAGCGTCAATAAAAGCCTGAAGTCTGATGTGCCGGCCAGCGCACGATCAGACAAACCCGTCCTTCTGGCGAAATGAACTATAACACACAAGGTGACGTCAGCGCGTTTTTTAAAATAAATTTAAAAGGTTTTACACTATTGGAGCATTTATGTTTTATATGCATCACGTGTATCCACCCATCGGTCTGAATGGCTATGAGGCGATCTGAAGAGTTGTGAGTGTGCTCGCTGCATATTGGAATCAAGCTGTGCTTATATTACACGCTTTCCTTGATCCTCTGTAACGGGGATCACGGTCATCTGGTAAGAAGTAATTTCTTCTAATCTGGTGGTGGATTTAGCACAATCTTTTCATTAGCGTTTGGAGACGCCATCACACTCACGGATGGACTTCATCAATTAAGTTTTGAGCACTGGTGGATGTTATATTGATTTATATTGATGGACTTTATTCGTTTTGAACACTGGTGGACTTTATTCATATGCTTTGATTACTCATATGATCTACTTATGATTTACATATTTGTTGAACACTGGTGGACTACATATTGATTCAGAATCTATTCAACGAATCACAATTAAGATTTTAAAGGTTTAGCGCAATTCTATTTTTCTTCCAATTGAATTTACTGTGTTAATGTTATACAGGAGAATTGCAGCTTCCGACAAAGTTTGTGTTGATTTTCGGCCTCTTCAGCCAAATTTCAGACAAATTAAACACAGACATGTTCTATTGATTGGACAAAATCTGCTCCCCAAATTTTGGGCATGCAGCATGAAATAACACATGGTGTCCTGCTTGTGTGTTGTTAGCTATTAAATAGACTTTGTTTTTAGCCAAACTGGAGTAAAAGTGCAAATTTGAACACCTACTGAGAGCTGAATGATAAGCTTAAAAATAAAGATTGTTTAAATATACATATACTTACCCTGATATTATGGTATGTAGGATTACTGGTACCGGTACTGGTATCTGTCTTACTGGATTCCTCATTAAATATATTTTTTCCATATTTTGTTGTGCAAAACTTCACTCTCTGAGGTTGTGAGTGAGCTGCTATGTGGAAAACTGCTTATGTTTTGAATTTACAATTCGTATTATTTTACTCCAACCTGCAAACCGTATTCAAAATTAACAGAGAATTACAAACAGCACAAAAACCTTTGACATTTTTCAGTTTATAAATGTATTCAAACAGAATTACCAAACTGTAGGAATACAAGCACCTTTTAATATGCCACTTTCAACAGCTCTTTAATTTCTGTGTCTAAGGAGCAAGAGGCGGGTGAATATAAGAATTAATTTGGAGTGAAGGTCTGCTTTAAATCAGTTATTTGTATATGCTCAGGGCTGATAATTGACACTATGGGGTTAATTTGCTAAAGGCAAAGAGACTGTGCAGTTGCTCCAGAGCTTAGTAAATGTGGTAAGGCTTCACTTTGCAAAGAATACCCAATCACATGCCAGGAAAATAAAAAAACTACATTTTTGCTTGTACATGTTGGATGATACAAGTCAGCAGAGCTTCTCCTCGTTTACTATGCTCTGGAGCAAATGCTCTTGCCTTTAGTAATTCAACCCCTATGTTTAGACTGTTAGAGGAATATACTAGTCAAATGCCAAAGGTATGAGTTTTCTTTCATGTAAACCATAGAGAACAATTCATACTTTACTGTTTTCTGAAAATATATTATCAGCTTAAGCACCTGAGATGACAGCCTTACAGTCCGACACTTCTGCTGTGACAGAGAGAGAATACCAGTAAATAATAAAAAAAAAAAAGCTAATAATTTCTGAAAGGTAATACTACACTGTTATATCCTCTTCAAAATTGGAGGTTACAAATACACATTGGTAATTGGTTTTCTTTAAAAATGTCATGGTATTAAAAAAGTTTTAACAGTCTATATATAGTAGGATGTGATGTCCTCAAACGCTGACACTTCTGACAGTCCTGCTCTGACAAAGAGAATTTAAACATATAATAAAAAATCATATGTTCCTAAGAGGTAAGGTTGCACTATTAGACTAATTAACAAAATATGGCTGGATGTACCCCGTGAAGCACCTCCATCCCTATATTACATACAAACATACAAAATTTTGCCTGTGGGACTTTATATGAGGCGCAACACAACCAGTAGTAAAAAACATAGAAGAGATTTATTGAATGTAATACCAAAAAGTCTGCAGAAAAAAGTGCCATATTGCCAAGCAAATTGGCCCATATATACATATCCATTCCATAGTTTAAATACAGTAGATAAAAGGTCAATCCATGATTTATTTAACATTGCATCTTTTGTGACCCAATGTGTTTCGTGAGTGGATTCTCACTTCTTCAGGGGTATTATATTACATGAATTCAGAAATGTAGTGATCAAAATGGGGGACCCATACTTGACAAAACTGAAGGATATCACATGCTCATATACCAACGACAGCCACCAGTATATTATCATTCATCATTTTGCCAATATTTGGTTGTAACAGGTTACTTTGTTATTTTAGATCCCTGCACATTGACACGCACACATACTTTTTTCTTTATTCATCACCCTGGAGGTTGTGTAGGACTGTCCTGACCGCTTGACATTCCATTCTGTCCCGTTTTGCGCTGCTGGTCCCCTCTGGATCTTATACCCACAGCTCCTGGGATAGATGTCGATGGTGGCTGCCGTTGAGACCTGAGTATGCAATATCCTTCAGCTTTGCAAGTATGGGTTCCCCCATTGTGATCCCTACATTTCTGAATTTATGTAATACATTTTTTTTCACCATTGTTATACATTCTCAAACTATTTTACCTTATAGATATGTAATGATGCATAAACCCCTGAAGAAGTGTGAATCCACACACGAAACGCGTCAGTTCACAAAAGATGCAATGTTACATTAATCATTGATTGACCTTTATGTACTGTATATAACTGAAATGGATATGTCAATATGGCACCTTTTTTTTTTGCTGACTTTTTGGTATTGCATTCAATAAATTTCTACTATGTTTTTTATTACTGGTTGCGTTGCGACTCATATAAAGTCCCACGGGGACAATTTTGTATGTTTGTAGGTTGCACTATTATAGCAATTCAGGTTTGGATATTCATATTATTGAAGATTTTTGAAGGTGCCCTATAAAAAGATTTATGCTACATTGGCAGAAACATTTTTGATAGCCTACATATAGTACATTCGTATATTCAGGGGGTTAAGAATCAGGGCCCATAATTTATTATGGTGTTGTTACGATTGCCAGCTATGCAATTTTACTTATTGAATGGTAAAAGCTAAAAATATTTATATATGCATACGTTTTAACTAAGCAATATAATTTTATTCTCTTTTATTCACATGTCTTAAAAATTACCCATATATAGTCCCTATATAAAATTGCTTGCAATAAATCAGCTAGAATGCAATTTAAATGTCTCGCAGCACTCATTACTTGTTTCTGCCAACAGGTCCATTGCTTCATTCAATATGAAAATGAGTACCTGACTCATGGGTTTGTTATAAATTCATTCTGGCGTTTGCAAGTGAAAGCTATCAACCTGTCCCGAACACTTAAATCAAAATTCATAGTGGTACGCCCTGTAGAGAAAAAAAAAATCTTATTTAGTTTGTAAATTTGTATCTTAATACAGAAATCCAAATAATTATGCTTTGATTGGTGTGTTCAGGGGGTTATTTCTAAATCACAATTTGTCCTATTTATCACAGTGTATGAGAACTGTTATTGAAAGTCTGTATTGCTTTATAACAGTGCAGGTGTCCTATTGGTTGCTGAAAGGCAGCATTGATTATTAGTCAGTTCCTAGACACTTCCCAGTATGTATGATTTGTACATACTATAGCACGTCCCATTATGAAAACCCTTGCAAAATATTTTGTTTTGGGCAGACTGCATTTAGCTAAAATACTGTGCACAGTAATTGCTTTTCTAAGAAATATATATGAAATATCTGTAAAAGTGTTTTTCCAGATGTTCTTTTTTTAAGCATCTGTGAGTTGTTTGAGCCAAATGCTCATTCTATTTTTCCTCAGTTTGCAATAATTTCCACTTGTGATCTTATATTTTGTGTAGTGTTTGTAGTATTATAGTGTATCAGGGGTATTGTTGGGGTGCTTAACCACCCCTTTCACCCCCTTCCTGCCCAAGCCATTTTTTGCGATACATCACTGCGTCGTTTTTAAATGACAATTGCGCGGTCGTGCGACGTTGTACCCAAATAAAATTGACGTCCTTTTTCCCCCACAAATAGAGTTTTCTTTTGGTGGTATTTGATCACCTCTGCGGTTTTTATTTTTTACGCTATAAACAAAAGAAAAATGACAAGTTTGAAAAAAAAACACAATATTTTTTACTTTTTGCTATAATAAATATCCCATTTTTTTTTTTTTAAAACAATTTTTTTTCCTTAGTTTAGGCCGATATGTAATCTTCTACATATTTTTGGTAAAAAAAAACACAATAAGCGTATATAGGGGATAGATTTATAGCATTTTTATTATTATTATTTTAGTAATGGCGGCGATCTGCGATTTTTATCATGACTACGATATTGCGGACATATCGGACACTTTTGACACTATTTTGGGACCATTCACATTTATACAGTGATCCGTGCTATAAAAGTGCATTGATTACTGTATAAATTTGACTGGCAGGGAAGGGGTTAACACTAGGGGAGATCAAGGGGTTAAATATGTGTCCTAGGGAGTGATTCTAACTGTAGGGGGAGGGGACTCACAAGGGGAGGAGACTGATAGGTGTTCCTCTGTACAAGGAACACACCATCGGTCTCCTCTAACCTGACAGGACGTGGATTTGTGTTTACTGGGCAATCGCGGGTGTCCGGCGGACATTGCGGCCACCGGGCATGCGCATCGGGTTCCCAGTGATGCAACGGGAGTGCGTGCGCACCCCCTAGTGGCTTGGGAAGGTGAGGACGTCATATGACGCCCGCCCAGAATGAGAGCTGCACTTTCCGGCCGTCATATGACAGCCGGCATTGGCCAAGCGGTTAAAACGATACTAAACATGTTTTGAGATACAGTTAAATCAACTTTAACTGTATCTCAAAACAGTTACATTCAAGGCATGCTGTGGATGATAACTTTCAGTTTCTTGTGCTGTCAACCAAACTGTAAAGCCATCAAATGGCTGGTGCCATAACTGAATGCATGTGCACCACCATGGCAAGTGCAGATTAGGGATGAGCCGAACACCCCCCCGGTTCGGTTCGCACCAGAACCTGCGAACGGACCGAAAGTTTGCGCAAACTTTAGAACCCTATTAAAATCAATGGACTCGAACGTTCAAAATCAAAAGTGCTAATTATAAAGGCTAATATGCAAGTTATTGTCCTAAAAAGGGTTTGGGAACCCGGGTCCTGCCCCAGGGGACATGTATCAATGCAATAAAAAGTTTTAAAAACTGCAGTTTTTTCGGGAGCATTGATTTTAATTATGCTTAAAGTAAAAAAAAAAAGTGAAATATTCCTTTAAATATCGTACCTGGGGGGTATCTAAAGTATGTCTGTGAAGTGGCACGTGTTTCCCGTGTTTACAACTGTCCCTGCACAAAATGACATTTCTAAAGGAAAAAAAGTCATTTAAAACTGCTTGCGGCTTTAATGTAATGTCTGGTCCCAGCAATATGGATGAAAATCATTAAGAAAAATGGCATGGGTACCCCCCCCCCCCAGCCCACTATCAGCCCCTTTGGGTCTTGTATGGATATTAAGGGGAACCCCGCACCCAAATTAAAAAAAGGCCCTATATACTCTGAACAGCAGTATACAGCCAGTGCAAACAAGACAGGGACTGTAGGTTTGTTCTTAAGTAGAATCTGTTTGTAATTTGGAACAGGTAAATTTTTTAAGTGTAGCGCCAGCCAAAAAATCTATTTTTAAGCTTTTTGGAAAACATAGGGAAGGGTTATCACCCCTGTAACATTTGTTTTGCTGTCTGTGCATCTGTTCAGAACATTTTACCTCACTTTGCATCCCAATGACAAATGTTTTTAGAAAATGTGGGTTTTTTAGTGAAACAAGGATTGGTGATAAAGCATCAGTGGAGAGGAGACACCTTTTTCCCATATTAACTCTTACAAGAGAGAATTTCCATTCTTAGGGGTAGATTTCCTCTCACTTCCTGTTGTCACCTTCCGTTTGCAAGTAGGAGTCGTTTGTAAGTTGGATGTTTGAAAGTAGGGGCCTGCCGTATATACTCTGCAGAAATTTGGCCCTTAGGTGTTGGTGTTGCCACAACACTGTAAGTCCTCACAGTTACTCTTGGTGGGCGCAGGAATGGGCCCAGCTATGAAATATTAGATAAAGAATTGTAATTACATGCCCTTGTTGAACAGGGGCAGAAAAATTGGGCCTTTGGTGGTGGTGGTGTTGCCACAACACTGTAAGACGTCACAGTTACTCTTGGTGGGCGCAGGAATGGGCCCTGCTGTGAATTATTAGATCAAGAATTGTAATTACATGCCCCTGTATAACAGGGGCATAAAAATTGGCCCTTAGGCACTGATGCCACAACACTGCAACCCCTCACAGATACTGTAGTTGGAGCGCAGCAATGAGCCCTAAGTATTGCATCAAAAATTGTAAATACACGCCCCTGTTAAACGGGGGCTGAAAAATTGGGCCTTAGCCACTGGTGGCGGTGCCCAGAACCAAAAATGTTCTTACAAGCTATCAGCATGATCATTGAGGAGGAAGAGGATAGTCACTCAGAAAAACAGGATAGTCACTCAGCATCAGCATAGGCAGTCTTGAAGGGATCTGACATTTAAAAAAAAAATATTCGGTTACATCAGCATCAGGTGCTAGGTAGCTGGTGGTGATCCAAGACTGATTCATTTTTATGAAGGTCAGTCGATCGACCGAGTCGGTTGACAGGCGCACCCTGTGATTGGTTACAAAGCCTCCAGCAGCACTAAATGTGCATTCCGAAAGAACGCTGGATGCAGGACAGGCCAGTAACTCAATTGCATACTGTGCAAGCTCTGGCCAGTGATCCATCCTCAAGACCCAGTAACCCAGAGGATTTTCGGTGGGAAAGGTGTCCAAGTCTGATCTTGCCCCTAGGTATTCCTGCACCATGTAAACCAGACGCTGGCGATGGTTCCTGGAACCGATCATACCTTGGGGCTGTGGACTAAAAAATTGTCTGAACGCATCGGTCAGACAGCCACCTTCTCCACCGCTCCTTTGACTGACCGAAGCCTCAGCAACACGTTGTCCAGGACCAGGAATTTGTAACCTCCCTGTCTCTGGGAACGCGTTGCACAGACATTTCTGCAATGCCTCCTGAAGAAGCTTCATCATCTGCTCGATCTGCGATGGCAAGATAAGGTCCGCAACCTTACCCTTGTAACGTGGATCAAGGAGGGTTGCCAGCCAGTAATGATCCCTCTCCTTGATAGCATGAATACGAGGATCCTTCCGCAGGCTTTGCAGGATCAGGGAGGCCATACAGCATAGGTTTGCTGAGGCATTTTGTCTGGAAGCCTTTGGGTCACTCAGGACAACATGATCCGCAGCCACCTCCTCCCAGCCACGTACAAGTCCATGGGTGTCTTGGGACTGTAATTGATCCCTTGAAGACTGCTGCTGATGCTGAGTGCTAGGCTCCACCTCCATGCTGACACAATCCTCCTCTTCGTCCTCTTCCTGTGTGATAGGCGGGCCAGCAGGAACACTGTCTGGATAAAGGGGGCCTTGAGAGGTAAGGAAGTTCTCCTCTTCCTCCCTCTGTTCTGCCTCAAGTGCCCTGTCCATTATTCCACGCAGCGTGTGCTCCAACAGGTAGACAAGAGGGACAGTGTCACTGATGCATGCACTGTCACTGCTCACCATCCTTGTGGCCTCCTAAAATGGTGCCAGGACAGTGCATGCATCCCTGATCATGGCCCACTGGCGTGGGGAAAAAACTCCAAGCTCCCCTGACCCTGTCCTGGTGCCATATTACAACAGATAATAATTGATGGCCCTCTGCTGTGTGTGCAGCCGCTGCAGCATGGCCAACGTAGAGTTCCACCTGGTGGGCATGTCACAGATTAGACGGTCCTTGGGCAGGTTTTAATCCTTTTGCAGGTCAGCCAGCCGAGCACTGGCATTATATGACTGGCGGAAATGCTCACAGAGTTTCCTGGCCTGCATCAGGACCTCCTGTAAGCCCGGGTACCTGCCCAAGAACTGCTGCACCACCAAGTTAAGGACGTGAGCCAAACAGGGCACATGGGTCAGTTGTCCCTGTCGGAGGACGGAGGGGAGGTTGGTGGGTGCCATTGTCGCAAACCACCTTTCCTGGCTTTAGCTGGCGTGGCGTCAACCACCTCTGAGCCTGCCCCTGCAGAGCTGACAGAATCTTTGCCCCAGTGTGGCTCCTGTCCCCCAAGCACACCAGCTCAAGCACCGCATGGCATCTTTTTGCCTGCGTACTTGCGTAGCCTCTTGAACGCCTACGGAGCACCGCTGGTTCCGAGGACAAAGCACAGGTAGAGGCCATAGAGGAAGAAGAAGAGGAGGGGGTGGAGGAGAGAGGTGTGTCAGAATCACCAGTAGTAACATTTTGGAGGCGTGGTGGCGGAACAACCTCCAACACTACTGCACCTTGTCCTGCATCCTTTCCAGCTGCCAGCAGAGTCACCCAATGCGCCGTGAAAGATAGGTAACATCCCTGTCCATGCCTGCTGGACCATGAGTCAGCGGTAATATGCACCTTACTGCTGACACCCTGTCCAGCGAGGCCAAGACATTGCCTTCCACATGCCGGTAGAGAGCCGGAATCGCCTTCCGTGAGAAAAAGTGGCATTTGGGAACCTGCCACTGAGGAACTGCACATTCCACAAACTCACGGAAGGGGGCAGAGTCTACCAACTGAAAAGGCAGCAGTTGAAGTGCTAGCAATTTAGCCAAGCTAGCATTCAACCACTGGGCATGTGGATGGCTGGGAGCGAACTTCTTTTGGCGGTGCAGCAGCTGGGGCAGGGAAAATTGCCTGGTACAATCTGACATCGGTGTACCAATAGCAGATTACCCGCCAAGTACTTGGCTGTGACACACCTAATTCTACACCTTCATTCCTCTCAGTGCAGGTTTCAGAGAGGACTGAAGGTATAGTGGGGTTCGAGATCCCAGCTGATGAGGAGCAAGGAGAGGTCCGCTTTGTTCTTTGGTGTGGGTCTTTTATGTATGCTTGCCAACGAACTGCATGGCAGGTCGATATATGTCTGGTCAAGCACGTGGTGCCCAAGCGGCTGATGTTTTGGCCACGCGAGATACGCTTCAGACATATGTTGCAAATGGCAATGGTGCGATCTACTGCACACGTCTGAAAAAAGGCCCACACCAAAGAACTTTTGGAATAATGCGCAGAGACAGCAGCGCCCTGCACATGCGGAGCTCTGCGGTGTGATGCAGTCAGTGTGCTGCCCTTAAGCTGGCCCCTGGAGGGCATCCTGCCTCGTTGGAGATGTGCCTCCTCCTTCTCTCTCCTATCAGGCACCTACGTGGAGTCAGTGACCTCATCATCCCCTCCCTCCTCATCACTGGAGCAAATCTGGCAGTATGCTGCAGCTGGGGGAACATGACTGCCAGATAGCTGTCCTTGTTGGGAACCCCTCTCTCTGGGCTCGCGTTACTACCCCCTCTCTCTGGGCTCACGTTACTGCCTTCCTCTAGCTGGGTTCCATCATCGTAGCCTTCAAAACGCTGGGCATCCTCCTGGAGCATGTACCCAACACTGTGGTCAAACAGTTCGGGGGACTCCTCAGGAGGACATGGTGGGACTAGGGAAGGAGTGACTGATGCCATTGAGCCGAGGGAAGAGGCCGCTTTGGCAGCTGCTTTGCCAGATAAAGTACCCTGAGCCAGGGTGAGAGAGGATGAGGAGGATGAGAACGGCTTGGTCATTCACTTTACCAAGTCAGCTCAACATGGCCAGCTGCCGAAAAGGACAAGTGTGTCCCACGGCCACATGCTGATGAAAATGCACCGTGTCCACGACCAGCACTGTGGCCTCTAGACACAGAGCCTGCTTGCCCTCTTTTATGGCCTCGTGACTGTCTGCCTCTCCTTGTTTGCCTTCCAGACATACTAATGGCCTGCAGTGAGATGTAGCTGCACAAAGGTGGGATGTATATATATATATATATATATATGATTATAATGCAGCTATCAGAATCAATTGCCTGTGGTATTAGTATGAGAAAAGCAGCAATTGTCTTCAGTTAGTTTTAGGTGAGTGAGTGAGTGAGAACTTGTATAGCGCTGCAAATGCGAACTCAATCGCCTCAAGGCGCTTGTCATCCAGTGTCGTTGAGATCCTTAGAAGAGATGAGTCTTTAGTTTTTTCCGGAAGGCTCAATGGTTTTCTTCCATGCGGATGTTCGTGGGTGGCGCATTCCATAGTCTTGGTCCTTGGGCAGCAAACCTTCGTTCTCCCTTGGCTTTGTAGCGAGTCTTGGGGATGTGGAGGAGGTTTTGGTTGGTTGATCGGAGGTCGCGAGTAGTGGTGTAGTGTTTTATTTTCTCGCATAAATATTGAGGTGCGTTTCCTTGTGCGCATTTGTGGGTGATGCAGAGGGTCTTAAATGTGACCCGATCCTTTACGGCTAGCCAATTGAGGCTTCTCAGGGACGGTGCGATTGATTCCTAGGGTTTTTTCCCTGTTACCAGTCTGGCCGCTGTGTTTTGGATGACTTGTAGACGTGCAATCTGGTATTTGGGTAGTCCTAGGTAAAGGGAGTTAGCGTAGTCAAGCCGGGAATTGATGATGGTTCAGACTACTACTGCTCTGTCTTTTTCTGGGATGAAGGGGGATAAATCTTTGTAGCAGGCGGAGAAGGTGGTGAGATCTGCTGACTACTGATCCTATTTGTGCGTCCATAGTCATGTCTGAGTCAAAGATGACTCCCAGGCTTTTAACTTTGGTGCTTGGGGTTATGTTTTGTCCAAGGATGGTGGGTGGCGTCCATGTGGGTCCTAGCATTTTTCTTTCGGTTAGCATGGAAAATGAGCAGTTCTGTTTTGGATCCATTAAGCTTGAGGGAGCTCTCTGTCATCCAATTGTCGATTAGTGTAAGGCATTTTTACAGTCCGTAATATTGATCTTTTTTGTTGTTGATGCGAAAGTAAAGTTGTCCTGTTCACTGATGATTTTAAAGAGTGGCCGGAGGTAGATGTTGAAGAGTACCGGTGATAGGGGTGATCCTTGAGGGACTCCACATGTATTTGTGCGTGGTGCCAAGGTGAAGGCTCCCAGTTTCACTGTCTGGGATCGATTTTCTAAAAAGGATGCGAACCATGGTAGGTCCTCGTCTGCGACTCCTGCTACTTCGGTGAGGCGTGTGAGCAGAATTTTGTGATCTACTGTGTCAAAGGCTGCGCTGAGGTCCAGCAGCACCAGGAGACACGATTCTCCGTCATCTGCTGCTTCTAGTGCATCGTCCCATATTTTGAGAAGCGTTGTTTCCATCCCATGGCCTGGGCGGAACCCTGATTGAAGTGGATCCAGGAGTTTGTGGGTTTCCAAATGAAGTTGTAGCTGTTGTGTTACTACTTTCTCGACGATCTTGGAGATGGTGTTCAGGCTTGTTACCGGTCTTCTAAAATTTGGGTCTTTCGGGTCGAGGTTGGGTTTCTTTAGGAGGGGTTTGATTATTCCTTGTTTCAGGGAAGTTGGCACAATACCTTCTTTGAACGATTGGTTTATGAAGTGTGTTATGGGGGGTGCTAAGATGTCGGTACATTCTTTCAGCAGTTTTGCCGGAATGATGTCGTTCGGTGAAGTGCTATCTCGGAGGCTTCTGATGATATTTTTAGTACTGTCGATTGTAATTGGGACCAGGGTAAATTTCTTTGATTGCAGATTATTTATATGGTTCTTTTCTTCCTTTGGCTGCTTGGGGTTGTTCGATTTTTTCTGCTGAATTATTGGTGCACACTGTGCAGAGGAAACAGTACACTAACTGAAAATACTTGCAGCTCTCTGCCTGTGGTTTTATTATGAGAACACCACCAATTGTATTCAGGTACCTTTAAGTGAACGCTGTGCAAAGGACAGAAGTACACTAAATGAAATTAATGCAGCTCCCTGCCTGTGGTTTTATTATGAGAACACCAGCAATTGTATTCAGATAAGCTTTAGGTGAACGTTGTGCAAAGGACACAGTACACTAAATGAAACACTGCAGCTAGCACAATCACCTGCCTGCCTGTCACAGTATAGAGATAGGGAATAACAGGAATGGATCTAGCTAAACTGAATACAGTGTATAAATATATATACAACACCTAGGATGCATATATATCCTCTACACACTGTAACTGCAGCTAACTGACTCGCCTGCCTGCTCTATCTAACTCAAATCAAAATACACTGTCTCTCTCTCTCCGTCTGTATTTTAACCAACTCTGCAACACACTACACAAAGCCGACTTCAAGACGGCCTTATATAGTGTGGGGCGTGTACTATATCCCCTGAGGCATAATTGGCCAAACCCACCCTGGCTTTGGCCAGTTATGGCTCTCCGTTTTTTGCACGCTGTGATTGGCCAAAGCATGCAGGTCATAGTGCATGCTTGGCTATTTATCAGCCAGCAATGCACTGCGATGCCGCAGTGAATTATGGGCCGTGACGCGCCACTCGAATTTGGCGCGAACGGCCCATAATGTTCGCAATTCGGTGAACAACCGAACAGGCGATGTTCGTGTCAAACATGGGTTTGACTCGAACTCGAAGCTCATCCCTACTGCAGATCAAACAGAAGGGAGATAGTTGGTACCTTGGCTGAAGAACCACCCGTAAAGTTCAACTGTGAGTGCAGCCAAAGTTATGAGGCTGCAGTGTTCAAGAAATAAAATGTATGCATGGCTGAAACCTTTTTACTTTTGCTGTTATTTTTTTATAGAGTATTGAAGTATAAAAACCCTTATCAGGTTACTTTTTTTTGCTGCCTGTGTACCATTGGGGAGATTTCCATTCACTTCGTGTCCCAACAACACAGAGTTTAAGAAAATCTCTGAAAGTGAGAGGAGTTTCACATGTGCTCATTGGAAGATTTCTGTCTTGGTGACAATGATCACTAGCCCAAATGGAAAGATAAATCTCATCAACAGGACACAGACAGCTTTAAAATTCTAACAGATTGTCTATCCCTTCTATACACTATCCATAACTAACAAAAAACGTTTTGTTTTTTTTCTTTATGTACACTTTAAGGCATGGATCTAAATTTCCCTATAGCAATGCCACTCTCCTGCCCCAAATGAGTCCACATAGCAATTCAACCCTGTCACTGAGGCGGAATAAGTATGTCAAGCAGTTTATAGGACTTTCACACTTATACGACTTGTCTCACGATTTGTGATGGCAAAGTAGCATGGCGAGTCTTTTCCCATGATTTCCAGTGACAACCATTCATATTAGTACGACTTCAAGTCGTTCCGACTTCAAAGTAGTCCCTGCACTACTTTGGTTCGATTTTGATGCCACTTACACAGACATTCCCTGAAATCGCGGCCGCGAAATTGCGGTAAAATCGCGAGACTTTGAAGTCGCACGGGTGTGAAAGGGGCCTTAAGGTGATGTGAAAAGTACACAGGAGTGTCATTTTCTGGTCATCCACAATATGAGGACTGTCATAAATGTATTTGCCAGTCTTCTATGTTAATAAAAGTTATTTTTATTACACTGATATTCTGTGGAAGTAAACATGCATCAAAGGTGGTGTTTGCAATTCATTCTTTTGCTAAGCGGCATTGATTTTGGTTGCAATTAAAATATCCTTTGTGAATTTAAAGTGCTGTCACAATTCTAAAAACAAATTTGAAAATCTTAGATAGTCAGACTTGTGCAATTTTTAATGTAATTATAACAAATTTAAAATTTTATAACGAAGGGGGAAAGGGATCCACTTGAAAGTGCTCCTTATGTTTTAAAGCAGTCCAGGCTGTTGTACTGCAGCTGTCAATGAACTGCAAACCTCTTTTACTTGTCCCACTTATTTTGTGTGATATTGATCTACAGAAAAATCATTCATTCAGGAACAACAAACTGTAATTGTGTTAAAGTAAATGGAAAGACCTAATCCCTTACCATACCATACTGCCAGTTACTGTCTTTTTTTTATGTTTTCCTGAAGCTGTTTAAGATGGAAGCAAGAGAGAAAGAAATATAGAGTGGTGGAAGGATATTGCACTTAGCAAATTAAAGTCGTAACTTTAACATTTGAATCTTGGCAGCAGTGTGAATTTAAGTAATGATGTTGCTTTCTTGTTAGGCCATTTTCATTTCAGGCTCATCAGTAGGCATTTGATGTACGACCTATTAGGAATCAGGATGTCTGCCAGATATGCAGTTTAAACCGATTTTTCTTATGCAACGGCATAGATGATGTATAGACAACAGGGCGTTAGCTTCTGAAACAATAGAGACATTTGAAGGAAACTTCAAATTGCAATGGCTTGGACTCATGAGTAAATGCTGACTAGCGGTTATATATAAATGACCCCGGGTTTAATTTATTTTATTTCTTGAAATGTACATGTATGGGTAATGTAGCTGACTTGGATATTTATAGAGATTTTGTGTGAAAAAGACAATACTCTGTTCAGCACAGGGTTTTAGAAAGAACAGAAAGAACAAAGTTAAGGTCATCTAGGCAGACAATTGTAGTTGCCCAGATAAGTGGGCCACAGCTGTACAGGGGACACAAAAGAAAACAATCGGTATATACACATTATACTAGCAGTCAGTGATCATTGTTACTGTTTGAAATGTTTTTCCTGTTTAACAAAGGTAGCGCCGAACTCCAATTCGAGCAATACAGTAGTTGCAGGTAATGGAGCTAACCTTGAGCTCAGTCACATCTCTCCAATAAGCAGTGTAGGGGCCCCTATGCATTATTTAAATGCTTGTAGAAGCTTTAGATAATCCAAGAAAAAAAACTTGAGTTAATAAAAGTTTTCCCAGGTCTTGGAAAGGAGAGAGAAGCTCCTGCTTCACTAAAGGTGTCCACACACCTATTGATATGATCGTTCAATCAATTATTTGATGCAAACAGGTAATCAAGATGAATAAGAATAGTAAATCAAAGATCTTCTTTTTGATCAATTTAGTAAGCTTTTAATTGATTTTGTATCTGATCGATCAAAGAAACATTTGCACGTGTGTCAGACAACTGATTGTAAATAAGATCTATTGATGGTTATCAATATATCATTTCTGATAGATTGTAATTTCATTCAGTGCTGTATATGTTGCATTGTTCGATAATTTAATTAATGATGAATTGTTTGTTTAAAATCACTACTATCTAAATCGATCATGAATTATACATGAATGGCCACTTTAAAAGACATTTCTGGGTCAGTTTTAGTCTAAAAGTATGTTACGTTTCTAAGATTTTAAAACAAATGCTTTATCTGTTTTTTGTTTTTTACTATGTATATCCAATCTTTAACTATAAAACATTTTGTACCCATCACATTAGTGTCCGTATGGGCTTCAAAGATGAGAACACAACAGAGGCTGTCTGCTTTCAAATTCTCTCCTACAACATAAATATGGGATAATTATATTTACTTGCCTAAAAATATATATAAAGTATGTTTGAATTTTTTTTTTTTAGACCTAGCCAAAATACAAAAAGAAAGAAAATATACACAAACCTCTATACAGTCTCTCTGTTGCAGTTATATAGAGCAGTGTTTCTCAACCTTTTTTCAGTCAAGGCACCCTTTAAAATTTTAGACAATCTCAAGGCACCCTTAAAATTATGGACATTCTCGAGACACTCCATTCTAAAATGTAAAAAACGATTCTAATAGCTTTACATAATGCAGCAACATCCACACGCAGGACACCCAACGTTAAAGAGGAAGTAAACTTTGCTATCCCTATTGCATTTTTCATCTAGTTAGTTATAAACATTTCTTTGCAATCTTTATATAGTATAATGTATGCAGTAATGGGTCTAACTTACTACTTTTCTGAAGTTAGTAAAAAAATTGTCTACCGGGATAAAGTGGCGCCATCTTGGGTACTGTTTACTGAGTCGGCTGTGTACATCATTTCCACCCTCCCTGCTTTCCCCTGCTGTAATCTCACGCATGTGCGATAGTGTATTACCAAGCCTCTTTCTCGATCCGAAAAAAAAAAAGATTTCAATAAGTTGATTTGTTCCTAAAGCAGTTGAAGGTGTCAGGCTGAATGCTCCAGATGATTGCCCCGATAGGAGTCTCTATGCCCTGCTTTGCTCCCCGTGTGACGTCACATGGAGAGATCCAGGAAGATGCCCAGTCTCGCGAGTCTTCACAGCTGAGCCGCAGACACTGGAACTCGCGGACACGAGGAGGACAAGCAGCGCATGCGCCAGTGACATAAGCAAAAAAACATCCTTTGAAATACAGAGCAAAAAATAATTAAATAATATCAATAAACTGTTTAAATTGGCATACAAATATGGATTTGAAATGTGGGTGGATTTCTGCTAGTCACAGGCTGTGTCATGCCCCTCCAGCCTGTGTCTTATGCCACGTACACACGACCGTTTTTAATGTCATTGAAAAAAACGTTGTTTTTCTCAACGTGATTCTTCTCAAGCCTGCCTTGCCTACACACTATCGTGAAAAAAAATGCTCGAGCAAAGCGCGGTGACGTACAACACGTTCGACAACACGTACGACGGCACTATAAAGGGGAAGTTCCATTCGGATGGCGCCACCCTCGTGTTAGTAAAGTTTGGTGAGAGACGATTCGCGCTTTTCAGCCTCGTGCTCTTCAGTCCGTTACATTCTGAACGCTAGTTTTACAATCTCATAACTTGCTTCTGAGCAAGCGCGTTTTTTTCCCGTCATTAAAGCGTACACACGGCCGTTTTTCATGAACGAGAAAAACGACGACGTGAAAAACTACGAGAAAAAATAGAGCATGTTCTACGTTTTTAATGCCCATTTTTCTTGTCGAGAAAAATGCTCTGGAGCTTACACACGATCGTTTTTAATGACCAATTTAAAAAATGGCATTTTTCTCGTCATGAAAAACGGTCGTGTGTACGCGGCATTAGAATAACAAGGAGGCAAAGTCTCCTTTATTCTACATGTAATATCCCACACCCATTGTGTTTAGCTGGTTAGTGGGCATGGAGAAGAAGGGAGGGAGTGGGCTGTTATTTACCGCTGTGTATACACCCACATGTGTGACTTTATAGTCACATGGGCTGCTCAAATGTGATTGGGAGGAAATGCTCAGCATAGAAACTCACTGAAAACTGAGCATGTGCAGAGCTGCCAACACTGCTCTACAAGTTCCCAAGCTAAATTGGGGACATTAACTGAAGATGGAGATAGAGAGCAGCAGGATCAACCAGGTTTTTTGCAGAATACAGAAAACAAATCTCATGGTGACTGAATGAGTATGAACAGCATGTTATACAGCATTTATTGATAGTTTTTTTATGATGTGGGTTTAGTAACGTGTTATTTTGAGTCATGCAACTGGTATTTTCAGCTGTCATCGCAGAAATTTGCAATTGTTATGGGAAATAACTGGTGGAGAATTTACCTAATGGTAAAGTGTAACTCCACTTTGTAAAGTTTTTTCTTTTTTTATTTCTTATATTTAGGGCACTTTATTTTCTGCACTGCAGAGAGACTGAGACATTATAATCCCCTCCTGGTCTTTCTCTATCCTTTTACTTAACCGACATTTCAAACTGAGTTGACGAAAATCTGATTTTCGTTGCTCATTATAAATTCTGGAGAATGGTGGAGAACTTGACACGGCCCAGTATCTAATTTATTTTTGCTATAATGCATTCAGGTGACATACAGGGTATTTGTTCTATAAACAAACAAATGTTCCTCAGTCATTGACATAGAATTGCAATGACAACTACCAAGCAGAGAAGCGGACAATTAACTTAAGCAAATGTAAATTACCCTAAAGTTCACAGAATCTATTGATCTCTGACATTTGCCTGACAGCCTTAATCGGCAGAGGCTATGTTTCCCTCTTGCCTGCCTGGTTTATCGTGTTAGATATATTAAGTCTCCAAGTTAGCGTTTCAATTACACGGCAGGCATGAGTGATAAACGGCACATACACATCAGATGGTCTGAACGTTGAAAAGTGAATCAAGACTTTAATGTCTTCAGAACATTTACTCTACAGGAAAGCAACAGATGCATCGCTGTGTTTACCCTAAAGGACTAGATATTGAACACAACCAACGAGCCTGCACACAACAGATTGGCTGAAGAACAATTGAAAAAGGGCCTGTGTTAATTCTAAAGTATTAACTAACATCCAAAAAGCAAAAAACAAGAAAATTTTAAATCAACATCTTGAGATGTAAGGCTGGGAAAATCAGACAGTTCGTCAAGGCTTACCACCTCTGTGATCTTCTTTTGAATCACTTTCTTTTTCGTACATCACGGGACACAGAGCGACTTAGTCATTACTAATGGGTTATATAGTTTACCTTCAGGTGCTGGCACTGGCAACTTCCAAACCGGAAGTACCCTCCCCTATATAAGCCCCTCCCATCCGGGAGCACCTCAGTTTTTTGCCAGTGTCTAAGGTGTTGGCCAAAGAGTAACATGTGTTTTCCTGGGCTTGCGTACAGGTTCTTTTACGGGCCTTAGTAAGCTGTTCCGGATCCCACCAAAAAAGCTTCATAGCTAAACAGTCGGTACCCAGGCCTTGCAACAGAAGAGCAAGGTTTTGCCTGTAATGCCTCTCTTAGGAGATCCAGAGCTCTGGTCATACCCACGACCAAGATGTTTTCTGTGCAGGGTGCTATACAGGTCCAGGGGAGTGGAATCTTCTTTTGAATCACTTTTCTTTACTGATGAATATGCAGCGGCTGTATATAAATAAAATGAATAGAGGAATAAAATGTTCTATATAATAGTGTATAAGGAATATAATGCTAACTAAGGGTTAATTGAAGATTTATATACACATAGGGGGTTATTTACTAAAGGCAAATCCACTTTGCACTACAAGGGCATACTACAAGTGCAAAGTGCACTTGAAATTGCACTTAAAATGCACTTGGAAGTGCAGTCGCTGTAAGATCCGAGGGGGACATGCAAGGAAAATAAACAGCATTTTAGCTTGCACATGATTGGATAATAAAATCAGCAGAGCTTCCCCTCATTTCAGATCTACCCCTCAGATTTACAGCAACTGCACTTCCAAGTGCATTTTCAGTGCAATTTCAAGTGGATTTGCCTTTCGTAAATAACCCCCACAATGTTATAACACATCTCTGCACAGTGAGCACTGGTGAACAGGCAAATAATTTTCTGATTCTGTAGTTTTGATGCATATCATAACTGACGTGTTTAAAGTTAGAGCTGCATTTAAAAAAAAAAAAAAAAAGGCTTTAGATCTACTAGGTTGTAAATATTAGTTTCACAAATTTCTTTAATATACAAAATTAGGAAAAGTTCCCATAATTAAAGATGCGTTGCTGTTTTATAGAAATTGAAGTATATGTAATGCCAACTTTTTTTTCTTTTTAGAGGGGCTATTTTTTGCTGCTTGTATCGCCCTGGGGAGTAGGGATGGGCTCAGGCGTGTTCGGATCATAGTCCCAACCCATCTGAGCAATCCCACCAGGAAGCCGTCACTGCACACTGCCAATCATGAGCAGCCTAGTCAGGGCATGTGTATGTGCAGCTGCGGGCCGGGAAATGCCTCACTGCCTATGATTGGCAGTGTGCAGTGACAGCTTCCTGGCAGGATTGCCCAGGTGGGTAGGGACTAGGATATGAACATGCCTGAGCTCATCCCTACTGGGGAGATTACCCTTAACTTTGTGTCCTAGAGATGCAACAGGAGATGAGGAATAATCTTTCCAAAGTTAATTGAATTCTCATCTTGGGGAATGGTCATATGAACACGTGTATTAATTGGAGAAATGTGCCCTCAAGTCTTGTTTTGGTGACAACTTTCTATCATTTTGTATCTCAGTAACAATGGTCACCAGGAAAAATTGAGGGGTCACTCTGCCTAACGAAAACATAGACCGCAATTAGAACCTCACAGGGGGTCAACCCTCCCCCGGTGTATCCAAAACTAAAAGAAAAAAAGCAGGGCAATATTGGTTGTTGGGTAGGATGGATGTTGCAGTGGACCCTAACAGTAGGGCTGGTTGAAGATACAGCACTACAGTGGACTGTAAAATTTGTAACTGATTTGTGAGAAGCAGAATCCAGAATAACATTTTAGCTATCCGTCAAACACAAAATTGGGAGCAATATGTACACATGTATCTTAAAGCCAATGCTGACCTCCACCTCTGAGGATACCTTACTGTTCTGCTGTGTCACCTTGCCTTAGTTCCGGTTCACACTACATCAACTTGAGATCCGACTTGTAAGTCCTCAAGTTGCCCCAAGTTGCTTGACATAAGAAATGCCATAGAATTAAATTAGCTGTCTTTATGTACATTACTGAAGTTGCTCCGACTTCAGAAAAGGTTCCTGTACTACTTCAAGGCGATTTCTAGGCAACTTGTACCCATAGATTTCAATGGAAGTTGCCTCCAAGTCGGATCTCCATCTATTTTGAAGCGACTTTACAGGAAAAATAAAATAGTTTACCCAGGCAAACCCCTCCCTCCCACAGAGCTGATTATTCTGTCATTGGCCACAGCCAAAGTCGCCTGTCCTGGAGGCAACTTTAAGACGCGTTGTAAGTTGCTCAAAGTCGCACTGAAGTCACCTCCAAATCGCCTTGCAAAGTCACTCTGTAAGTCGGGTTGCCCCTGTGTAAACCGGCACTTAAAGTGTATAATTAGTCAAAACTTTTAATTAAGTTTTGTATAGAATGAGGAAGGGTCGTGCTATATGAAGCTCTGTTAGAGAGATTTTCTCTAATTTCCTGTTCTGGTGACATTAGTATCAGCAGACGGGAAGTGAAGGAAAATCTCCAAAAGGAATAAAGATTGGAAAAAAAAAGGTTTGTGTTAAAAGAGCAGGTGACATGAAACTAGAGTCTGTTTTTTTTAATTATTATTATTATTGCTGTATGTGTGCCTGTTGTAGAGTTTCCTTAATTTCTGCCTCATGTAAACATTGTCACCATAAATGGGGAAAACCCTCTAATAGAGCCAAGGATAACAGAAGAAACTAACAGTCAATTTAACTCTTCCCTGTTCTATTCAAAACTAACACTGGACTTACATTACAATAGTTTCGTAGACATTACCCTGGGACAAATATATCAGGAGATATGACTTTACTCAGACAGCCAGCAACTACTATTAGGCCTCATGCACACTGGACGTTTTTGGACGTTTTTACAGCAGTTGTTTTTGGCAGTAGACGTTTTTTTCTACAGTCATTAAACTCTCCATCATGTTATCCTATGTGTCCATGCACACATAGGCTGTTATCAGCAGTTTTGGGCAGTGACATTTTTGAGCAGTAAAAAAAAAAAAAAAATAGTGGGTCCTGAGAGATGTTTTTCAGCTGTAAAAAGGCTCTAATGCCGCGTACACACGACCGCTTTTCTCGACGAGAAAAACTGAATTTTTTTTTTTCGCCGAGAAAAACGATCGTCTGTGGGCTTTATGTCGTTTTTCTCGTTGAGAAAAACGGCATAAAAAACGACGAGAAAAATTAGAACATGTTCTAAATTTTCTCATCGTTTTTTCCAGCATTTTTTTCCGCGGCAGTTTTCCCATAGGGAGACACTGCCGCGGAGCCCACAGACGGTCGTTTTTCTCGTCAAGAGAAAAAATGACGGGAAAAACGACCGTGTGTAGGGAACCAAGCGGTTCCCTCGTTTTTCCTGTCATTATTCACGGCGGTTTTTTAACCGCCGTGAATAATGATCGTGTGTACGCGCCATTACACTGATAAACGTAGATAAATGCTCAAAAACGTTGCTCACCAGTGTTTTTTAACGTTTTTGATTCATTGAAAAAGAAAAATTCTTAAAAAAATATAAAATAATAAAATAATAAACGCTAAAAAACGCTATTGCAAAAATGCTGAAAAAAGTTGAAAAACTCACTGCAAAGCTACTGGCATTTTTATAACGTTAGTTTAACGTCCAGTGTGCATGAGGCCTAAGGCTCCCCATATATGTACAGGTGCAACTATCAGATATACAATACTGTGCACATTTTTTAGCCATGTGTAAAGAAAGAATTTCTAGCCATTCTGTAAACTAAGAATGTTTTCAAAAATATGTATTGTAATTGTTTATTTTATCAATTTACAAAATGCAAAGTGAGCTAACAAAAGAAAGATCTAAATCAAACTAATATTTGGTATGACTACCCTCCCAATTAAATTCAATTCTTACACTTGCACACTTTGTACACTCGCACAAAGTCAGGCATTTTGTAGGGTTAGAATTAGGTGTATGATTAACCAATTATACCAAGTAGGTGCTATTGAACATAAATTGCATATGTAGGTTGAAGCACAGTCAATAAATGAAACAGAAACAGCTGTGCAGGAGGCTTAAAACTGGGTGAGGAACAGCCAAACTGTGCTACTAAGGTGAGGCTGTGGAAAACAGTTTCATGTCAGCGGTCATACACTTACTGAGCACAGCAACAAGACACAAGGTAGTTATACTCCATCAGCAAGGTCTCACCCAGGCAAAGATTTCAAAGCAGACTGGGGTTTCAAAATATGCTATTCAAGCTCTTTTAAAGAAGCACAAGGAAAGGGGCAATGTTGAGGACCTTAAATGCAGTGGTTGGCCAAGGAAACTTAGTGATTGTAAAGTCTATTTTTTTTTAAATAATAAACATGTTATACTTACCTGCTTTGATGCAGTGAATTTGCACAGAACAGCCCCGATCCTCCTCTTCTCGAGTCCCTTTTCTGTGCGCCTAGCACCTCCCTCCTGTTGAGTGCCCCCTCAGCAAGCAGCTTGCTATGGGGGCACAAGAGCTGAGCTGCAGCTTCGTGTGTCCAATGAGACACGGAGCTGTGGTTAGGCCCCGCCCCTCTCTCTCCTGATTGGCTAACTGACTTTAAAGGATAGCCGCGGGAGCCAATGGCGCCACTAACCCAGATGTACTAATTGTTAGGGAATCTGAGAATCCCTTTTGTGGTTCTTGGAGGACTCTGGTGGTACAAGGTTCCCTGTGGCCTGCAGGTGGCGTTGTCGCCCTGGGTCGGAGTTGAACCTGCACCGCAAGACTGTACCTTTTTGTCTTTTCCTGGCGCCGGTACAGCGGGGCGGGGAACCCGCTGTGACGCAGAGGGAGAGGAGATAAAAGGGGCGGACGCCCTGACCTCTGGGTTAAGAGTTGGAGGACGCGGCCGCACCCAGGCACCTTCATCCGGGGTGCTGACGTTCCGGAGTTCCGGGCCCAGGTGCCCTTGACCTGGCCGGAGCGAGGGATGGAGTCCATCCCAGGCACCTTAAGCCTGGGGTGAGGTACTATGGCCAAGGCCTGGGACCCAGTAAATTCGACTGGGTTCCGCGAGGGTGGAGGAGTCCGAGGGGCCCTAAGGTGTTGGGACCCGTATCTGAGGCGAGGAGGCCGGGGAGTGTAACCCTTCCGAATAGCCCGGTACAGCATTAATCCGGTGACAGCGGGGCCTCTGGTAACTCCCTTGGAGGGATGTCTTCCCCCTGACAGGGGCTACAATGTAGCGAAGGTAACTCCAGTTCCTGTTCACTAGAGTCGCTGGAAGAGACTCTGTACCAAAAGTCCATTTAACAGCCATTGTGCTTAGCAACCGTCGGTGAAACCTCAACGGTTTAGTTTCTTTGAGGATTGTGCCTTGACCTACTCCCCACCAATACTGAACTGTTCTATGGGTCTCAAACTGTCTGCTCGCAAAGGACTATTTGTTTGCCGTTATGGAATAAATACGTGTTGGACCTTTTTCAGTGTGTGGTACTCCAATTACTGGGAGCAAAGGGGGTTATCAGCAGAACAGACTTGGCTCTGAGCGTATACACAGGCCCGAAAGTAATCTGGTGCTGGCCTTCACCTCTACATGCTGTAATCTAGAGGACATGGGCCGTGGCGCACCTCGCTCTCCCCTTCAAGGTACCCCTAGACCGAAGCCAAAGTAACCGTTAAAGAATTAGAGAGAGGGTGAGGCCGCTACATATATATACTGTGTATATATATATATATACTGTATATACATATATACAGTATATGAAATCAGAATAAAGTGCAGCGCTATTCAATATTGCATGTGTAACCAAGCAAAAATGTGCAAATGTGCAATCAATATACATATAAATGAGCAAATACTGCATATATAAACATAATGTGCAAAAATACAAAATAGTGAACATATACCTATGTAGATAAATCGTGCATATAAATGCCATAAATGGCTAATAATAAAGTGCACTTTGCAAGACAATAAATGAATCGACATGTGAAACATCAAACGTGATTTTATTTTTAAACCTTGATGGTATAGAACAGAAATAATCAGTCCAAGCAGGTGAGTAGAAATGAATCTCAAAGGGCTGAAAGTAGTTCAGGGTAAATTGGAGATGTATTCGGCATCTAGGTAGACCACCAGCCAGTAAGGCTAGATTCACACTGCTGCGAATTCTATTGCGAATTTGAACTGTTGCGATTGCTCAAATTCGCAAGTCATTTAAATAACACTGTTTTACATTAGTGCCGTTCACATCAATGCGTTGCGAATCTAAGCTGCGGGTAAAAAGGTAGTATTGGCGGGGAGTAGGTCAAGGCACAATCCTCAAAGAAACTAAACCGTTGAGGTTTCACCAACGGTTGCTAAGCACAGTGGCTGTAAAACGTACTTTTTGGCTTCAGAGTCTCTTCCAGCGACTCTAATGAACAGGAATTGGAGTTACCTTCGCTACGCTGCAGCCTCTGTCAGGGGGAAGACATCCCTCCAAGGGAGTTACCAGAGGCCCCGCCGGCACCGGATTAATGCTGTACCAGGCTATTCGGAAGGGTTACACTCCCCGGCCTCCTCACCCCAGATATGGGTCCCAACACCTTAGGGCCCCTCGGTCTCCTCCACCCTCGCGGAACCCAGTCGAAGTTACTGGGCCCCAGGCCTTGGCCATAGTACCTCACCCCAGGCTTAAGGTGCCTGGGATGGACTCCATCTCTCGCTCCGGCCAGGTCAAGGGCACCTGAGCCCGGAACGCCACCACCCAGGCTGAAGGTGCCTGGGTGCGGCCGCGTCCTCCAACTCTGAACCCCTCGGACCACAACCTCATGGTAAGGGCGTCCGCCTCTTTTATCCCCTCTCCCTTTGCGTCACCGTGGGTTCCCCGCCCTGCTGTACCAGCACCAGGAAAGGACAAAAAGGGAGCAAGCAGTCTTGCGGTGCGGGTTCAACTCCGGCCCAGGGCGACAACGCCACCTGCAGGCCGCAGGGAACCTTGCACCACCAGAGTCCTCCAAGAACCACAAAAGGGGTTCTCAGACTCCCTAACAATTAGTGCATCCGGGTTGAATAACCAAGATGCTCCCCCCCAAATTTAAATGCCCGCTACATATATATATATTCATACTGTGTGTATATATATATATATACCATATTGTGTATATATATATATATGGTTTATATATACAATGTTGTATATTTGTTTTGCATTTCTTTACTGTCTCATAGCATCATGAATGGGACACCTACAGTAAATGTCTAATGTTTAATGCATTCTTAATTTCAATATTGAACTCTGTGGTTTAATAAATGCGAATTGTTTTTACAAAATAGAAGGGTTCCATGCAGTTTATTAGCAATATGTACATACAAAAAAGGCAGGCAAGTCACTTTTCCAGTTGCAGACAATTTAATCATGTAAACCACATTTGACAATCTTGCCCAATGAATTGAGATTTCCACCTACATAATTATTCATACAGCAGTTCTCCTGTTTATACAATACATCAACATCAAAACAGCATAGAGAAAAACAAGTTCTGACAGAAAAAACTCAGCAATATAGAAATGTTCCACCACGGAAGAATTGCGCATGCCACAGTGACATAATCCTTTAGAGTGTTAAATTGGCTCATTTACTATATAACTGCACAAGATGCATGCAAGAACTTTAAAATTGTATTATCACTAGAATGACATTATTATATTCATTTGAATAGAAAGCTTTGTATCAGTGCTTCATTGTCTGGCAAAGTAGGATTTAACAAAATACATGTTAAACAAGATTGGGATGATAAAAAAAAGAGACAATTCTTCTTTCAGACATTTTAATCCTGAAGGCCATAGTTTGATATTCTCGAGAAACATGTACGTGGAAACTGGAGGGAAAAATGTAGAGGAAAATGTACACTGTACTTTGCAGCAGAATGATAATAATTTTATTGTTCGTCTCACTTAGACCTTTTGTCACGTACCTTATCCAAGGCCAAGATGCTGAGAGAGGCTCAAGCATGGGTTGCCAGCAGAGTGTGCAGGACTTAAGCAGATGGCCACTTGTAGGCTACTTGAGGATGTAGCTGGAATTAGTCCTTAAAGAGCGGTGACAGGATACAGTGTGTAGGGTATCCAGAGAACTCAATAAAGGCCTGGCTGAGGATCCAACACTGGTGATCAGCTGAAACTGCTTTAAGAGAAGTTGGTGTGGTAAGCCGGGGTCATACACAGGTAGACAGACAGGTGTAGCGAGAAGCAAAGACTCTGAGGCAAGCCGGGGTCATTCACGGGTAAACAGGTGGGTTCAGGCAGAAGCAAGTCCGTATGGGTAAGGCGGGGTCATACACAGGTAACAGGTGGTTTCAGGTAAAAGCAAAGTCCTTGAGACAAGCCAGGGTCATACACAGGCAAGCAGGCAGGTTTAGGCAAAAGAGTAGTCCTTGGTATAAGCCGGGGTCAGAGCCAGGAGAAGATCAGAGTAGGTCAAGGAACAATCCAGGTCACAGCAAGATAACAGGAAACAGATGCAGGTTCAGGAACAATCCAGCAATGAGAGAGAATCCTGGGTAGCCTTTTATAGGCCATCAGAGAATTGCGTCTGTCACGCTATGCGCGCGCCACCGCCACCCCGTTCCATCGTGCACCTGCATGCCCCAAACCACAGTTCTACCGCGAATGCGCATGGGAACCCGTCGATAACGTCTGGTAACAGCCCTGCCATGGACATCATTGTTATTTCCCTGACCCCTTTCCTTAAATCGGAGTAAAGCTCCATAGAAGGCCATGATATACCCATAGAAGACAGCGTGTAACTGTTGTGAGTCCTGGTTGCGAAAAGGGGCCCAGAATTTCTATTTACATTATGACTCATGCAGGTAGCAATAGCATTTGTGGATAAATTACTTAGATAGAATACAAATTGCTTTTATAACAATCATTTAAGAGTTCTCAGCTATATACGGTATCTCACATTTTTGTAAATATTTTATTATATCTTTTCATGTGACAACACTAAAGAAATTACACTTTGCTACAATGTAAAGTAGTGAGTGTACAGCTTGTATAACAGTGTAAATTTGCTGTCGCCTCAAAATAACTCAACACACAGCCATTAATGTATAACCGCTTAATGACCGCTCACGGCATATATACCTCAGTAGAATGGCTCGTACAGGCACAATCACGTACCTGTACGTCCCATTTAACTGCCTGCCGTGTGGTCGCGCGTGCGCCGCCGTCTGCGCGCTCGCGACCCTGCAGTCATCCCCGTGAGTCGGACCAGTGTAAATTTGCTGTCCCCTTCAAATAACTCAACACACAGCCATTAATGTCTAAACCGCTGTGCACAAAAGTGAGTACACCTCTAAATGAAAATGTCCAAATTGGGGCCAAAGTGTCAATATTTTGTGTGGTCACCATTATTTTCCATTTGCCTTAACCCTCTTGGGCATGGAGTTCACCAGAGCTTCACAGGTTGCCACTGGAGTCCTCTTCCACTTCTCCATGATGACATCACGGAGATGGTGGTTGTTAGAGACCTTGCACCCCTCCACCGTCCATTTGAGGATGCCCCACAGATGCTCAATAGGGTTTAGGTCTGGAGACATGTTCGGCCAGTCCATCACCTTTACCCTCGGCTTCTTTAGAAATGCAGTGGTCATCTTGGAGGTGTGTTTGGGGTCTGTATCATGTTGGAATCCAGCCCTGCGGCCCAGTCTCTGAAGGTCAGATCATGCTCTGCTTCAGTATGTCACGGTACATGTTGGCATTCATGGTTCCCTCAATGAATTGTAGCTCCCCAGTGTCGGCAGCACTCATGCAGCCCCAGACCATGACTCTCCCACCACCATGCTTTACTGTAGGCAAGACACACTTGCCTTTGTACTCCTCACCTGGTTGCCGCCACACACGCTTGACACCATCTGAACCAAATAAGTTTATCTTGGTCTCATCAGACCACAGAACATGGTTCCAGTAATCCGTGTCCTTAGTCTGCTTGTTTTCAGCAAAATGTTTGCGGGCTTTCCTGTGCATCATCTTTAGAAGAGGCTTCCTACTGGGACGACAGCCATGCAGACCAATTTAATGCATTTTGCAGCGTATGGTTTGAGCACTGACAGGCTGACACCCCACCCCTTCAACCTCTCAAACAATGCTGGCCATTTTCCAAAGACAACCTCTGGATATGACGCTGAGCACTTGCACTCAACTTCTTTGGTCGACCATGGCGAGGCCTGTTCTGAGTGGAACTTGTCCTTTATAGTCTTGGCCACCAGACTGCAGCTCAGTTTCAGGGTCAGGGTCTTGACAATCTTCTTATAGCCTAGGCCACAGGTGTCAAACACAAGGCCCGCGGGCCGAATCCGGCCCCCCATGCCATTTCATGTGGCCCTCGCACCTCTTCTGCAGCTGCCGGAGAGCTCCAGCCCTCCTCTGGTAATCTTCCAGGCCCTTACATTCTGCTTTCAAGCAATGCATCCAGCTTCTTCCCAGCAGCAGCATAAGGAAAGGGAGGTGCACTGTGATGTAAGGGAGAGTGGGAGACTCAACTTCTGATGGTGGGGTGGCTCTTGACATCTAATGTAAGGGGAGGAGATGTGCTGGACATCTAATCTTACAGATACAACCGGCCCTTTTGAGGGCAATCATAATGCTGATGCGGCCCACGATGAAATTGAGTTTGACACCCTTGGCCATCTTTATGTAGAGCAACAATTCTTTTTTTTTTTCAGATTCTCCGAGTTCTTTGCCATGAGGTGCCATGTTGAACTTCCAGTGACCAGTATGAGAGAGTGGGAGCAATAACACCAAATTTTACACACCTGCTCCCCATTCACACCTGAGACCTTGTAACACTAATGAGTCACATGACACTGGGGAGGAAAAATGGCTTATTAGGCCCAATTTGGACATTTTCACTTAGGAGTGTACTCACTTTTGTTGCTAGCGGTTTAGACATCAATGGCTGTGTGTAGAGTTATTTTGAGGGGACAGCAAATTTACACTGTATACAAGCTGTACACTCACTACATTACATTGCAGCAAAGTGTCATTTCTACAGCGTTGTCACATGAAAAGATATAATAAAATATTTACAAAAATGTGAGGGGTGTACTCACTTTTGTAAAATACTGTACATACAATATATTTTAGATAGGTAAAGGATGTATGAAACACAAAGGTCTTCCAAATAATCATTACAAATTCTGCCTACTGAGAAACAGACCATAAATTTGACTAGAACATCATTTATCATCCATGTTACCTTCCACATACCCAATACAGGGCATGGCCTGTGGCCACCCACACATCATGTTGCTGTCTGTTAGTAAAAGATTTCCATGTATAATGAAAGGAGTCAGACTGCCCCATTTAATCTGTGCTCAATGTTATTTCTCTGCATAGTTTATAAGGGGCCTAGATTAGACAGTGGTTCCCGTCAAGTCGGCCCAGGTCCAATCCTGCTTCTTCTCTAGATAGGATATGCACATACTGTACCTGTCTTTTGGGCACACTCCACCATATTGTGTAACCGATACCTCAGGACTGGAGCCCAGCCTCTTCCAAGTACTCACATATGCCCTGCGGGAAGCCTATTTCCTGGAATAACGAATGCCCACACTAAATGCCATTTTAAGGGTTTACTGTAGAATAACTATCATAAAACAATGGTAGAACAGCATATATTACTTTTCACAGTTCCATTAATACAACTTATTTAACAGCATCCACCTTCACAAGCACTCTATTATTAGTTTCTCAACCTTGGGTCCTCCCTTGCCATGCCCTGGCCCAGATGGCCCGCACACTTCAGACTACAGACCTGCAAGATGTAGGTCATGGTAGCTGATTACATGCTGCCTTCTCCCTTGTTAGTCCCCCTAACAGGGGTCCTCATCTCCAGCCTCCAAACAGTCCAGCCCCATAAGGGGCACTCCCTTTTACACAGATCACAGATTTACATGATGTTGGTCAGGGGTAATAATAAAGGACACAGACTCCACTCACTAACATCACCAGGGAAGTGGTGTTTCTAAAAGGGCACTACACCTGCCAACAAATTTGTGCATATTGTTGATGTAATAAAGTACTTATAGTTCACCCACACTGCCTCCATTGATCTAGAACTTATCGAATGGTAAACAAAATCACACATTTCCAAATAAATGTTTAAGCTGCAAGCCACTTCACGGCACCCCAGTATTATCTGCAGTCCTAACTCTGTAAATTTATAAGAGCCTCCATAGTAGAAGTACATGCATCTAATGAATAGATAGAGGGCAAGTTAGCCTGGAGGGAGCACACCCCTCCTGAAAGGCACAGGGGCGCACTGGACTCCTAGCACAAAACAATGGCAGCAAAGGTGTCCAGTGCGTCCCCTCACCATAGCTGGGAGCAGTGGCCAGTTATTTGTACCAATGTGATGGTAAACTACTCTTTATTCGTTGGTTCTAGAGGTTTACTGTCTTAGGGAAGGCAATTGTTTTTTTCTCCTATTCCCACTACTCTTGACTTATATGGCTACGATGTCTGATCTTGTGAGTGTGATACAAAGGCTAGCCAGTCAACTGAAGTAGGCAGGGGATGCAATGCAGGATAGCCGGCCTAGAGGAGCAGGCAGCATAAATCTTGCCCGTGTTATCTATATAGCAATTGTTGATTTATACAAGTAAAGAGTTGTCGGATTGCATTTAACCTTTCATTCGTTTACAACATGTAGCAAATTTGAATTCTGTTATATATTCATATTTTACCTTTTGTATACAGCGTTCCAATTAGAACCCTATTTAAAACGAAAGATATAGAATCAATACACTAAAATAAAGTTCAGTACAAGCAAATAAAATGTGATAAATGCTCAAACTGTGACAGTGAGCTAAAATCTTCACTGATACAGATGTAGTTTTGAAGTGTTTCCATCACAAATTTTATTTGTGTGGATCAAAGTAATATGGTTCCACTGCATTTAACAGAGATTTAAATGATGTTCTACACCAAAAAATAAAAAAAGCAGGTGGAAAATTTCCCACGAAGTTAGTGTAGCATGTTAATCAAACTGGTAATAACTGGCATGCAGTCATGGAAATAGCTATCACAAAGTGATAGAAATGTATGACATCGTTCTGTGTTAATCTTCAGGGTTCTTTAGTTTACAGTTTTGTGAGCTCTGGAGAAAGGCAAAGCATGCTTTAATTTAATCCTTGGCAACTCTGTAAATACATGGAGTAACAACTGGCAGTGGAAGAGGCCTCCTTACTGCCTAAACCATGAATAATGTTTACATGTAATTCTCTCTAAGCTTTAGATGTTGGTGGTAAATGAAATGCAATCCTGCCAAATTTTCATTTGGTATTTGTGTAGTGGTCATCGCTGTAAATGTCAGACCTACAAGATTACTTGATGAGAAAAAATTTTTTTTTTCTTTTTTGAGGACATTGGTTTAAAGAAGCAAAATTCTAAAGAAATATTAATAGTAGTTTGAGTTATGAGACTCAGCATTCCAAACACCTTGTAGCAGATTCATTATAGTAACTGCTACGTATTTTCTTAAGGCACTTATGTATTTAGGCTTGATTCATAAGCTGATCAGGTATGCTTTTGTGCAAAATGCTTCCATTATTTTCACAAACATACTTCCCATCTGCTTATCAACAAAACAAAAATCACATACGAGTACATCAAGACAGAACACATACATATATAATGTACTTATATAATTAACCACTTCCAGTCTGGGCAAATTCTGACTTTTCTCTCATACAAGTAAAAATCTGTATTTTTTTTTTTTTTTGCTATAATTTTTTTTAGGATCCCCAACACTTTTTTGGAAAAAATACTCTTTAATAAATGTTCGTGAACAAAAACACAAAATAATACCCATTTTTGGTGAAACATAAAAGATGATGTTATGCTGAGTAAATAGCTACCAAACGTGTCATACTTTAAAATTGCCCGTTGAATGGCAACCAATTTATGCTACATTAAAGGGTAACTCCACTTTCATGGGAAAAAAATATAGCATATACAATTGTGACTCAAGTCATATTGTAATTGAATGTTATTAATATTTACCATTCCTTTTCAATCTGCTGCTCTGTAATTTTCTGTAAAATGCAATATGGCTACCAAAGAATTTGTACAGAACACCTCCCAGAAACATAATTTCCTGCTTGTGTGATTGGCTCACTGATTTTTCCAGAAGTCTACACTCAGGCATCCCCTGCAACAATAAAAAAAAATTTTGGTGAGATACTCGCAATAGGAAATGACATCTAAAGGGATACAGACCCTGCCACTTCCCTCTTTAGAGCCCTGCAGGTGCAGCAGCTGATTGATAATTATGAAACCACTCCCATTAGATTCACTTTCCGCATGGATACAGAGAAATAAACAGGGATTTTTTCAGAATAACAAAAGGTAGGAATCTGCAACAAAGTTTGTTAAAATCCTTGTAATGTACATAGATCACCCAGATGAGAATGATTTTTTCTCAACAAAAGTGGAGTTACTCTTTTAAATTATCCCTAGCCAATGCTTTAAAAACCTTTACAGGTTACCAGTTTAGATTTGCACGGGAGGTCTGGCCCTAGACTTATGGCTCTTGCTCTAATGTTTGCAGCCATAGCTCACGTGTGGTGCAATGCCGGTTTACATATGCATGTGGAACCTACATACATACATGGGAAAACAGGCAGATTTAAAAAAAAAATTAGAACCCAGATCTCTCCTCTGGCCTTCAAAGCATTTGATCAACCCAAGATAGGTTTGCTATACAGATGCTGTACACGCCTGTAACAGCTTGTAAACAACAAACCAAAACTGAAGTGACAAAATCTTTATTGCTTCTGGTTTCTTACATTACAGGGGAGAGGTGAGTGCAGATATACTCCTTGGCACAACGAATGGTGGCAATGGGGTCCCAGATCACTTAGGAGAGCCCGGCAGCAAGCGGTAGCGGGAAGTGGGGAAGACCCCCCTTCCACCACCTGTAAAAGTAATCCAACAGCTGTATAGCCGCTCTGATCAATTTTATCATGTACAGAATCGCTGGCACTAAAAATGTATATCTCGATCATTGCTGCAGCCAGCGATGACCGAGATATCATCCGAGGACAATTTTTATACGTGGCGGACAGGAAATAGTTTTAAGGTGGAACTAAACCCTCCCATACTTACAGCCAAGGAAGCATCCATGTGATCAGTTAAGACACTAGCCATTTGATGTTCAGTAGAAGGTAAAAGCATATGCCACTGTTATCAACCATGGCATGCTTTAAATTTTATGGGTTTGGGAACTAGTAAATCAATGGGTCTAGTTCCGCTATAAGTAATACTAGGAATTTTCCTTAAAGTGGAACTTTAATGAAAAAATTTAAAATTGGCAACCAGGAAGGATTTATATTGCAGAAGAGACACGCTATGTCTCTTCTGCATTAAAGTTACTTACCTGCCTTTCCACCCCTGAACAGTGTGCAGCTCATTGTACAAATTCAACAATGCCGAGCTGAATAAACTCCCACGCATGTGCGGGAGAGACATCATCTCGGCCCGGCTAATGATCAAACAATACCCGGAAGTGATACTTGCCCTAACTTTTGGAGCATGTTTAATTCTTGACAAGAAAAAAATACTTTTTAACTAAAAATAATAATGTAACTTCTTAATGACAATATTATTAGCCAGTTTTATTGATGGGCTTTATTTATTTCAAGAATGTACTAAAAGGGATATTGTTTTAAAGTGGATGTGACACAAGAGAAATATGAAAACTGACAGGTTTTTGATGGTCTAGGGCTGTCATTCCTATCCATCTTTTATCAGTTGGTCACTCATTATGAGCATCTGGGTCAGTGTTTCACCAAGTAATAAAGGAAGGATACAGGTGACAGCTTATGGCATGCGTCGTCAAAAACAAGTCATCAGTGGAAGTTGCAATATTACTATCTTAACAGGTCATTTACTATGTTTACCTAATTTATTTTTTTTTTCAAAGTAGGTTTGTATTTTTTTTTTTTATAGTTTGAAAACTTAGGGAAGCTCAGCTTCAGTGATGTGGCAGCTTACGTGTGTTTTGCAAAGTAAAACACTGCATTCCATTGCACTCACACAGGCTCTGCTTCTCGAGTCCCTGTAGTTTATTCAAAGTTTGTTCTAGGCAGCTATTCAAAGAAATACACTGAGTCAGCTGCAGTGTAATGTCCTAGAGCTGAGACAATTGAGAATATCTGAACAGATCTACAAGTAAGTGGCAGATGTTGGCTGAAAAATATGAAGTTATCACTGAAAAATGAGACAAGCAATACAGATGGAGAAACTGGAATCTGATTAAATGGCTGACCCGCATCCTTCTTTTGTTCCCTTTTGTTTCACCAGAATGCCCTTGCATTAGTAAATGCATATTATTCAGTATATAGTGCAAAGAGTAAAGTGCATTTAACTATAGTTATTGATCCAAATTCACTTTGCTGAAGTCAGACTAGTAGAAATGGATTTTGATTGGTCACGTAAGATATTGTACTTTTCACTTCACACTTTGTTACGTTTTTGAAAGAAGCCTAAAAATTATAGATTTCAAAATTCAATTTTTTTCTAATTAAATGTAAAATATATATCTGCATGGAAAGGTCACACAGCTTTTTTACAGGTTTATTATTGTTACCCAATGTAATATAGCTAAGTATAGCATAACATTGTTTTAAAGGGAAACTATAATGCTTACCTCACAACTATCTGAGATGGACACGAGGGATATCTTTTAGCACAAAGTATGTAGGGCACACCCTTACTACAACCCCAATTGTGCAGATCATGAAGAGTTAGGCCCCTTTCACATGGGCTCTCCGATCATGTCCACCTGTCAGTTTTTCAGGCGGACCTGATTGGACCCTCCATACACCCCTATGGAGTGGCGGATGTCAGCGGTGACATGTCCGCTGACACTCAATGCTATCTGATCCTGTCCGCCAAATCCAGAAGGATGGTGGTCCTATTTTCCATCTGTCTGGTGAATCAGATCAGATTTGATCGGGTGAAAACACAGGCGGTCCATTTTCACCTGATTTCCCCATAGAAAACGGGAGCGCAGGACTGTGCCCGTCTCCACTCAGCACAGTGAGCGAAGATGGACCTGTTATCTGCCTGCTTAGCAGGGATCAACGGAGCGACCCACCCACTGAGCAAGCGGAGTCTGCCAAGCGGAGGTGCCCGTGTGAAAGGGGCCCCCTTAGTATGCAAAAAAATCATTGGTTAAGCCCACAAGTGTTTTTTTTTTACCACTCAAAGTGTTTACACTGATTTTTCATAATAACTAAAGCTGTAATTTAGAGATTGAATTAAAAGTTTAGTGCAGTATAAACTATATAACTTTTATAGCAGTACATCAGTCCCAAGGACAACTGAAGAAGAGACAGAATCATTTGGTTATACTAGGGGAGTTGGGAGCTATGGTTTTGAGTCAGTTTAAATGTACCGGTAGTTGTTTTTTTAACCTTATTTTTTATTTTATTTTCATAATGGTTGTGTTATATCTGTATATTTTTTGTTTACAACTCTGCATTTAGTTAAATCTGAAGTATAGCTAGAAAAAAAAATCTCTTAGTGACCTAAAGTCAATAAACCCAGGAATACATATAGAACTCATGCTGAGTTCTATTCAGATTCCTGTATAGTGGGGAGGACAGTTTATCCTACCTGCTTGGAAGTGAAAATTTATTACTAGAGGATTATAGGGAGAGGAGATACCTGAGCACTTACTGACTTACCTTTTATTATGTGGTAATTTTTATTTCTGAGTTCCAGAATGAGAGGTGGAGGTTCTTTCACAGCAGAGTAGATTTGAATTTGCATGTTGTTACGAAACCTGTTAAGGGATGAATTCACCTTTTGTTAAAAAAATAAATTAAAATTTGTTTTGCTCTTAGTGTGAGGATATGTGTTCAGAGCTGCACCCACTAAACATCTGAATACTAGATGTTACAACCAATAAATACATATAATAAGTTTGCATCAAAACAAACAAAAGTCCACAATAGAATATAAGTGAAAAAATATATTAAAAGTCCAATGATGTGAAAATCTTCAGTATGCTTAATTAAGGACTAGAAGAGTTTAAATTTAGTAGAGCATTCAGCCATTCACCAATCAAGTGAATATATCTTGAAGAGCGACCAAACACTTTGTGCAATCACCACAAGTAACAATGGCCTCTTACCAGATAAAATTTATCCCTATGACAGAGATCACGCAAGCATGTTGATAACAAGCCTCCAGATATCCACCAAGTATCACAGCAACCTGCCAACTTTAAACATCAGTAACTCCATAGGTCAGCATATCAGGCCAGACAGCATCCACGTTCATAGAAGGGAACAGAAGCTACACATACTGTAAAACCGCTATGTTATCTTTTTTTTTAAATGAACAGGTACATACAGGGGTAGATTAAAAAGCAGCATGTGGCATCACCAGTCAAGCCCCGCCCAGCGTGTTTCGCCATCAAACAGCGTCATTGGATGAACAGGAGCCTTCCATGTTGTCCAGGTAGATCACCACCTCCCATAGATTGCCTTCCCCTGGTATAAATATTTTGGTGACCAAGTTTTCCAGCTGGCATTCAACATTCTAATCCTTTAGCAAATCAATCCCACAAAGGAGCAATATGGCAAAGGAGCTTCAGTGTCAATAAATGTAATGTTATCTATCTGGAGTATACGTAATTTTTGCTTAAACACGCACACGCACATACAACCCTGGATGCAGACATGCATTGTGAATGAAAATAGAAATGGAGTAGTTCCATGAGTTTATGTAGGTACTGTTTTTGGGTCTTGGTGCAGCCCAAGTCTAATATCAGCAGCCATATATAAAAACCTTAACATATTTTAAGAGAACAGCTTACTGCTTTAGGCTTAAAATAAGACAGGCTCATTGTCTCAGACACTTTAGTTTTATGCTGTCAGGATCAGACATCTATTTCATTTAGTTCAGGCTGTTAGTTTTATGTAAGGCTATAGAACTTTTATTAAATAGCATATTAGATTGAATGCATTTTGGTTAATGCAATTTAATTTCTTTTATCTAAGGAAATCTAGCAGAGATAGAAAAAATACAATCAACCAAAATGTCACCATTATATTTAAACACATTTGTTGTGCCAAAAAATAGTCAATACGTGTCTGTTCTACTAATAACCAGGAGGAAAAGTATGTTTGTTCTTTCCTCATTAATTTAGTAAATAAATGTGTTTACAATGTATTGAAATAAAACTTTAAAATACAGGAGGTCAATAAATTTAATTAATTGAATGTTCTGAATAATAAACGCCAAACTAATGAAAAGAACAGAGGATTAATAAGGAAAAAATGTCCAGCAGTACATAAAGTCCATTAAACATAAGTAAGGATATTATCTGTATTTAAGGGTAATTCAAAACTGATAGCAATATATCAATTATTACTATTAAAATATTTGATTGTGTTATTCTACATAATAAAAGGGGCATTAGAATTGTTTTCCATGGATCGGCAGCACTTTTTATTTCAACTAAAGATCAGTTGTGTTCTTTAAAATTTTTCAGGTGTCGAGGGGATCAAAAAAGCTGTTGTGGGTGTATATATATATATATATATGTGTATATCCATGCCTGTATGTATATGGCTGGGTTCACACTTGTACGACAATTGGGAGCTCATGTCGCATGACGTATGCAAATCAATGTTTTCCTATGAGAGCCGTCTTAACTGGTCCGACACAAGTCGGTCCAACTTTGAAAATGCTCCCTGCACTAGTTTGGTCTGACTTTGAACCTACTTCAACCCATTAAATATCATTGAAGTCGGATCAAAGTCGGATCATCGTGTTAACTGATCCGACTTTGGAATGCGACATGTGCTCTGAGGATCTTGAAGGAGAACTCCATGCCAAACTAAAAAGAACTTTGATCCCCGACAATACCAGGCACTGTATCTGGTATGAATCTTTAAGGAGAACTCCACGGCAAAAAAAAAACAGAATGGGGTTCCCCTCCAAGAGCATACCAGGCCCTTCAGTCTGATATGGATTTTAAGGGGAACCCCCGCGCAAAGAAAAAACAACGTGGGCCCCCTAAAATCCATACCAGACCCATACCTGAGCATGCAGCAGGTCAGGAAAGGGGGGGGACGAGTGAGCGCCCCCTCCCCTCCTGAACTATAAAGGGCCACATGCCCTCAACCTGGGGGGGTGGGTGCTTTGAGGCAGGAGGCCCTGCACCCCTCACCCCAAAGCACCTTGTCCCCATGTTGATGAGGATAAGGGCCTCTTCCCAACAATTATTAAAGGGGCTTCCAGATTTCGATAAGCCCACCCCACATATCCCGAAACCACCGGCAAGGGTTATCGGGAAGAGGCCCTTGTCCTCATCAACATGGGGACAAGGTGGGGAGTGCAGGGCCTCCTGCCCTAAAGCACCCACCCCCCCATGTTGAGGGCATGTGGCCCTTTATGGTGCAGGAGGGGGGCGCTCGCTCATCCCCTTCCCTTTCCTGACCTACCGGGCTGCGTGCTTGGATAAGGGTCTGGTATGAATTTTGGGGGGTACCACACACCGTTTTTTTTTTGGAGTGGGGGTTCCCCTTAAAATCCATACCGGACCGAAGCGCCTGGTATGCTCTTGGAGGGGGAATCCCATGCCGTTTTTTTTTTATTATTTGGCAGACACATAGTCTGGTATTCTCGGGGATCAAAGTCGGATCCTTGTTCATTGAAGTCGGATCAATGTCAAACTTCAAGTCGCAGAGCAAAGTTGGATCCACAGTCATACAACCGTACTGTCGTACCATTGTGAACCCAGCCTTTATGCATCAACTGTCCCTGTACCAAGAGCTTTGGGAAAATGTAATATAACTGCAGTGCAGATGAAGTCAGACTTATCACCAGGTAATTTTAAGAAGTTAAAAGTGGCTAACAAAGTTGATTGCTGTGAAATAAACATGCTTAGGACATTACGAATTGGTTGCATCTGACTTGTCGGCTTTAGTGCTTTAAAGACTTTAACTGCTGTGGTATTTGACAATTGAATGACAGCTTTAGCAACAGGAGAGGACAGGGCATAAAGTAGAACTATACTCACCTCTACTCCAGTGATGTTTAGTATAGGAGGTCTATTGCTGGCATTTGATATCTCTGGCCTGTCTTCTTCCAGGTTGCGATCTTTGGCTATTTTAATTGTCTGAGATTATGTAACTTCAGTGCATCCACATGCAAAATCTGATGCAGCTGTGCATAGAAACCAATCAGTTTCCAGTATTTTTTTTGTCAAAGCTTAATTGAACAAGCGGAGGTTATAAGCTGATTGGCTACTATTCACAGCTGTACCAAATTCTGCACTCTCCAGCTTTAGTAAATCAACCTCATAGCTTATATTTTCTGTATTAAAACAGCCTGACGATTCTTTGTATTTTTATTTGAGTAAAGTTCCACTTTAATCTCAACATAGGCAGAAGCTGAAGCCCTATGTACAACTTGGGCCCTTTACAAGGAAACAATCTCTGCTCTCCAGAACTGTTATTATCTTGGAAATAGTATAGATTAAAGTGACAGTAAACTCTGGTTTAAAAAAAAATAAAAAATTTAAGCAAGTATGTATTTTTAGTTTAAAATATACCTTATATTGCTATATTATTCAGCCTCCTCCAAATGTCAAAAAAAATAAAAAATCTGCTTTGATCCAGCTTCCAGTTAGAGGGTGACTATGTTTGTTCTCCATGGTCCCACTGTATGTACGAATGTAGCCATTCTCTAACTGTAAGTCACTATTAGCAGATGACTCGTGGAATGCACAGCGCGATTGACGTCACTTCCCGGATATGGTGCGGAGAGGAGCACATGCTCTGCAAACGTGTCACCGAATACTCCCAGGAAGTGACGTCACACCAACCCTGCTGTGCGTTCCATGAGTTCCGGAAAACCAGACCGCGAACCCCAAGCCTGGTTCGAATGTAGCCGCTTCAATGGATGTGCGCTTCCCCCAGTGCCCAGATGACGCAGAGGATCCCATTGCAGTTTCACTATTGATGTGCCTGTTATTACATTACCTTTGTGAGTATCATTCCCCTCGTATCTTATTAAAAGTTCCTAAAAGCTACACTTAGTAGGCGCTTTAGTTCTCTTTCAGCGTACAACCAGGGTGCCCATACATGGATCGAAATTCGTCTGGTCCCTGTCATGCAGATAGTGAGATTTATGTACAGTATCTAAACACCCAAGTTCCTATGTAGGGGGTTTCACTCCTCATTTTGATTTATTTTATGTGTTGTACATTATAAAGTATTGAGAATGTCATGGCTGTTGGGTAAAAGCAACCAATGAGGTGTTCTTACCATTACGCTTCTAAAGTATGTGAAATGTTAGATGATTCTTAAATGTAGTATGTTTAATTGCGTACTATATTTTACTTTGCATTCTATTTTCTTTGAGTGTCTTTTCATTTCTCTATTATCTGTATTATTAGTTACTGGTATATGACATTGTGTAGCCTTTGCAATACTGTTTACTAATATTTTACCCTTATGTTCACTCATAGGTTTACTTCTCGCTTTTGTAGATTACACACAGTTTTCTGTTACTACTAGTGTCCTTGATAAATACTCTATATGTTTGTATTTTTGCTTTGTAAAATTTTAATAATGGTTTACTTTAAACAGTTTGTGATTCAGCCCTCTAGGATCTATTCAAAATGTTGGATGAGCTTTGGATATTTGTATCATTTAAAAGCAATGGTAGCCATACAAAAACCTTTTGCATATACTGAACAGTGCTCTTGCCATGTTGTGTTTACTATGAAAACATATATTTTAACTATTTATGTTCAGATGAACCTTGTCTCATCTGTCAAGTAAAATTTCAGACCTTAATAATCATGTCATACAAAGTCAGTCAACCAAGCACTCAATGTTTTACTAAATTTGAAGAACTATGATAGTAAAAAGAAATGACAGCTCTGTAATTCATGATATGCTAATTATTTTCACCCAAAGGCATACTTTGCATAATATGAATATCTTTCAAAAGCAGACGTTTACAGTACACATGCAATATATTTGTAATTTACTTTTCAGGTTAGTCAGTCTAGTCCATCTACTGTATATGCTGTTGATGGGTTTATAATTATGGCAGACAATTTAAAAAATTTAATTGAACTTCTATTCAAAAGAGATACATCTGAAACATTACATGTATGCTACAAATTTGTTTTTCCACTTCTCATTTTAAATGTGGAGACATTCCTCACACTGGACAAGAGAAACCTATCTAGTGCTCTTATCCGGAATGTTTTAACTTCACTTAGTCATACCTGTCATGCCATATTGGCAAACCTGCCATGCCATATTGGCAAACCTGCCATTTATTCTATGGCCTGAATAAGTGAATTTCACTGAAGAGTTAGTGTTACACTTATATTTTTCAGTGGAAATGTCAACTGTTAAAATGTATTTCTTATCTCTGTATAAAATACCATTGGTATTATGTTAATTAGCAGTTGTATGAAAGTATTCAATCAGGAGCCTGTAATGTATGCTGGCAGTTTCCTGTTGTGACAGAGATCCCCTTAGATTCTTCATTAGCATGAGGCTTAGTAGTTAGTACTCCTAGCTTGGAGCACTATGGTCTGTTTGAATCCCAACCAAGACACTATCTGCATAAAGTTTGCATGTTCTACCTGTTTTTGCGTTAAGATCCCTCATCATTAGTATAGTATTCCTCCAGAGTGCTGTCCATTTTTCTTACTTAATTATAAGTGACATAACATATGACCAATAAAAACAAAAAATAAAGTATCTTATTTCCCAGCAATAAGTGGGCACTCTTGTGAAAAATAGCCACCAAATATAGTGTCAAATGATGTTCATCCACTGTGACTCATGTGCATGTGATCACTCCGTGACACCCCCCCCCACCCAGTGTTCCCACACTCACCAGAAGTTTGAGTCAATTAAGAGTTAATTAAGAGACTTTATTTTTTGTTTTTATTGGTTATATATTATGTAACCTATAATTTAAGAGGAAGTAAAGCCTCCTGAAAAAAAAAAATACACCCTGCAAGACAAAGGCATAATGAGCTAGTATGCATAGCATACTAGCTCATTATGAGCTACTTACCTGAGATCGAAGCCCCCGCAGCGGCCCTTGTTCGCCTCCTCCGTCGCCGCCATCTCTCCCGGAGTGACTTCATGCGCACCGGAGCCGCCAGTGATGGCACGACCGCCTTCACTAACGGCACGCTCAGTGCGCCTGCTCCGTTGTCTACGGCGCGCATGCGTCGTAGACATCGGTGCCGTCTTTTCTGCAAATATCTCCTAACCCGTGTAGGGTTAGGAGATATTTCTTGTACCTACAGGTAAGCCTTAATCTATGTAAAAGTGATCTGTAAGGGTTTACAACCACTTTAATTGCTATGTTTATGTTGGGTCTAAAAGCAAAAGCTAACAGAGTTCTTGGAAACATTTCACCCTGACATTTGGACCTTATTTAAAGAAGTTGTAATGAATAATGATGCTGTTAAATATAGAGTTGCCACCTGTATTATATAAGATCATCCTGGGTTTGAGGATGACATGTTCTGTCCTGTATTGTTCCTATATGGGAAGCAGTTTATCCCATATTTCCACTTCTGTCCTGTGGTCCTTGCCCCCTCAGTGCTATAGGTGGCATATGCTGAGAGACATCCTCCATCAGCCAAACCTACCCATAATCTCCAGTCTGGCTCCAGTCTGTGCTGGAGCCTGAATGAAAGAGCAGAAGGGATCAGCAGCGATGCTGAGTGGAAGGCTGAGCTCTGAGTCTCAGGAAGGAAGATTGCCTGCAAACACAGTCATGAACCAAGACTTAGTGGGTGGACAGGCAGCCAATGTGAACTGTGCTGAAAGACGGATGGAAGGAATGCAGACAGAGGTGAACAGTGTTGGAAGAGGTTGGCAGGAGATGCAAAGGTGGGCAGTGTTTGCAAGAGGCTTTCAGGTTTGCCGAGAAAAACAGTATTGGAAGAGGATGGCAAGCAAAACATAGGTGTGCATGGTTAGAAAAGGTTGACGGGTTTCAGGGGCTAGCAGCTTTGGAGTGGCAAATGTGTGCAGAGATGAACAGTGTTTGAATAAGGTGGCAGTGGATAACTAGGTGAGCAGTGTTTGGAAGAGGTCAGCAGGGGATGCAGAGATGATCAGCGTTGGAAGAGGGTTTCAGGGCAAGCAGAGGTAAGTAGCATCGGAAGTGGGATGCTGGGGGTGCAAAGATGGGCAGCATCGGATGTGGGTAACTGAGGTTGCAGAGATGAGAAGCATTGGAAGAGGGTTGCAGTGGATGCAGAGGTGAACAGCATTGAAAGGGTGTTTGAGGGTACGCAAAGTTGAGCAGCATAGGAAGATGGTTGCAAGAGATGCAGAGGTGAACAGCATTGAAATTGGGTGGACGAAGTTGAAGTGAGCAATGTTGAAAAAGGGTGGCAGGGAGTACAGAGGTGAGCAGTGTTGGAAAGGGGTTGCATGAGGTCCAGAGCTGAGCAGCAGCTGGAAGTGGGTGGTAGGTGATGCAGAGGCGAGCAGTGTTTGAAAGATGGTGGAAGGGGATGCATAGGTGAGCAGCGTTAGAAGAGGGTTGCAAGGCAAGCAGAGATGCGCAGCATCGAAAGAGGGATGCAGGGGGTGTAGAGGTGAGGAGCATTGGAAGATGGTTGTAGAAGATGCAGACGTTAGCAGCAGTGTCTTCTCTCCACCTGCAATAGAAGAGCAATTGCAGATATTACAGGAGCGGCACAGAGACTGGGAGAGTCAGTGTAGACCTACACTGAATGACATACCTAGCACTGTATGTGCTGGACAGATGTGTTACCTGCCTAGAGGCTGCTATGTACGTTTATTGAGCTGCCTTGCAGTCATGTAATGATAAACAGACATTCATAGCAGGCACTAGGCAGGTGAACAAACTTTAAACTCATACAATAAAAGTATAGGAATACATATTTTCCAGTACCCTACTTTTATTATATAGATATGCAAAATATGTATTTCTTTACTTTTATTGTATTTCAATGGGCTGCCTTTAATCAACCCACCAGAAAAAAAGTAAATAGGCTATTAATGGTGGGGCATGAAAGGTTTTGGAAGAAATTAATGGGCCCTGGTCTCACTAAGCCTAATGCCGCGTACACACGACCGTTTTTAATGTCATTGAAAAAAACAAAGTTTTTCTCGACGTGATTCTTCTCAAGCCTGCCTTGCCTACACACAATCATGAAAAAAAATGCTTGAGCAAAGCACAAAATGTACGACGGCACTATAAAGGGGAAGTTCCATTCGGATGGTGCCACCCTTTGGACTGCTTTTGCTTATCCTCGTGTTAGTAAAGTTTGGTTAGAGACGATTCTCACTTTTCAGCCTCGTGCTCTTCAGTCCGTTACAGTGTGACGAATGTGCTATCTTCATTCCGAACGCTAGTTTTACCAGAACGAGCGCTCCCGTCTCATCACTTGCTTCTGAGCATGCGCGGTTTTTTTCACGTCGTTAAAGCCTACACACGGGCGTTTTTCATGATGAGAAAAACGACGACGTGAAAAACGGCGAAAAAAATTAGAGCATGTTCCAAATTTTTAATGGCCATTTTTCACGTCATGAAAAATGCTCTGGAGCCCATACACGATTGTTTTTAATGACCAAATAAAAAAATGAAATTTCATGTGTACGTGGCATAAGAATAACTGGCCAAGCATCTTTGGGTTCTAGGACGCAGGCAGTTTAGATACCAGTATCCTTGAGCCCATTACATACAGTTCATCCCTAGGTTTATAGAAATCGGGATATTGGGTCCCCAAACCAAAAACTCAGAAAAAGGGGGCAGGCAACTGGACTATCGCGGTACAGGTAAGGAGGTGAAGTCAGATGTAAACACACATGTATAGAAAAATAGCTGAATTTTATTAATAAATCAATAAAAAACAATAATATTCATGTACAATTAAAAACATATTGTAGCAGACCATACAAATCACCAGTAATGGAATCCCCGAGGGGGGAAAAACACAATGGGACATGGGTCGCAAAGGGCATCTCTACTAGTTTCACTGTCTATACCGCTTCATCAGGAGAATGTCTGCAATCAATTAATAATTTAATCAGAAAACTATACAATGAAAGAATCAAAAATACAGTCTCATGCATTAAAGCAAAGGAAAAAACATTGTATATTGGGGGAGAGAAGGCTGAGCTGCTTACCTAAAGCCCCTAATAGACCCGGGACACCAGGCGCCACATGGGAAGGTCCCCCGCGGCGGGCATGGGGGGACGTGCCAAAGGATGGACTGACTGTCCTGATAAATGAAATAAATTGTAAAATGGTATAAAGTAGACTTGTGCACAACGGAAACATTTGTTTAGTTTCTTTTCGGTCCTGTTGATTCGTAATCGTTCGTAATTTTGCTAGACGGGATTTTTCGTGTTCGGACTAATTCGTATTTTCGCAAGCGACATTTTTAGTTGAATCGGAATGATTCGTATTAATGTAAGCCTTATTTTTCGTTGATTTATATATCATACTTTCGGTAGAATACATTGTTTTTCGTTGACTCTGGACACAACTTCTACTTTCGTAACTTTTTTTGGGTTAGTTGATTCGTAATTTTCTGTGTCACTCTCATAACGACGCTGCCTATTATGCCTAATGTGCTTCGAATGGATTTGTACTTTTCTAAATACATAGCGGTTATTTGTAACGATTCGAAATCTCGTATTTTACTTTCGTTTTTTACATGCGGCTATAGCCTCCGCCCCTGTACACCATTTTGAGAGGGAGTTCAGCACGGTGAGGGAGAAGCAGAGAGCAGAGCAGAGTGTTAGTGTGCTTCGAATGGATTCGTACATTCGTAACTTTTTTCATAACGAATTATGCCAAAGACATTCGGGTATTTGCTATTTGTGATATAATTTATTTCGGATTCGGTTTTATTCTTAATTGCTTTGTTTCGGAAATTCGAATGCTTCGGAATGTCAGAAAGTTGCTAAATTCTGAAGAATTTTGATTCGTTACGAAACAAATTGCACAAGCCTAGTATAAAGCAATTGATATAAGTGACCATTAGGATAAGGACAAGTGTGGGTGAATAACAAAGGGTGTGATGAAGGAAGGATGTGTGCCAGTGGTAAGGCATGTGAGGTGATGATGAACACAAGATGTGGGTGACCAATGGGAAGAAAGCAATATGAGTGAGTAGGGGTGAAAGATTGTGATTAAAGAATGGAAGACATACCTGGAATAAGGTATGTAAGGTGATGAGGAGCAGTGATACAGGACAAGCAAAGGTTATGTGGTGGTGAGATAGGTGAGGGGATAGAAATGAGGGGATGAAAGGGAAGGTGTGAAAAGGGGGGGGCAACCATGAAGAGAAGGGATGAGGAAGGGAAGGGGGGAAGGGGGACGGGGCAAAGGGAAAGGCAGGGAGGGGAGAGGGGGGCGAGGGGGAGGAATGTGGATTAGTGGGAAGGGGGAAGAGGGAAGGGGAAGGAAAGGAAAGGAGGGTGGTTTGTTGAGAAGGGGGGAGAGGAAAAGAGTGGGAGTGGGAGGGAAGGGGGAGGGGAAGAGGAGAAAGGGGGGAGGAAGGGGAAAAAAGGGGGGAAGGGTGTAGGGGGACTGGAAAGAGGGGGAAAGAAGAAGGGTGGGAAAAGGTAACAAACATGGAACTATGTTATACCTGCAATATAGAAGTGCAGTGCAGAGGGTCGGACCCTGGGAGATATACCAATTGTAAATGGTGTAGGAAGATAACATAGTTGAAGGGGCGCTGTGGGGACAGCAACTGGTTGTAGAGTACTGGTAATACAATGCAGTAGGGCCCAGCACAGTGTACCCTAGAAAAGGGGGGATAAACATGAATGAGCATGAAGGAAAATTATCCTAAGATGCATAGGGGTAGCCTAGGATGCACTTACTGGGTGATGGTAAAGGCAGGTATTCCCTTGGCCCGAAGTCCATGGCAACAGAGGCAGGCAGAGTCTGCCCTTATATCCCTCAACCCAGCGACATCTGAACGAGTCGGCCGTCGCCGGCAAGTGACGTTGCGGAGTCAAGTCTCCCGCGTGACGTCTTGCGCTGTCATGTCGCGCATGCACGCGCACATCCTATGGCGTAAGGGCAGAAGCCCACGCCAGGAAGAGTGCAAGTGAGGGAGGACAGCCCAGAGACTGCGGAGATGCCAAACCCACCAGGGAGTTCACATGTTCGCCGCGTAAGGGCACCAGGGGGCACCAAAGGGTCCCGAGCCAGGCAGGGGAGGGGCGAGCAGCTGGGCTGAAATTGAAAAGATAAACAATTAGTGGTAATGTAATCACAGTAAATATGAAAGTTATCAGAATTACAAAGGGAATAAATATTAGTATCAACATAATATGGGTATGGGATTGTACGTCCTACCCTTGATGACAAGATGACAATGGCAGCCCAGTATGGGCGCCCCCAGGATGTGGCAAGAAACAGGCCGCGTGGCAAAGTAAAACACACATTAAACCATAGTAATGCAACACGGACAAAATAAGACAACACTCCGAGTGCCAAATGGAGATATGATCAAAATTGAGTAAATTGAACATACAATAAGGAAAGTGGTAATTTCCTAATCTGATTGAAAATTGCATGGAAGGCAGTTTGCCTATATATTCGCCACGAGGTCTGTCCGTGCCCCATCCTGAGCTTCCACAATGGGCCGCCTGGTGAGCCATAATGTACAAAAAATAATAATATTGGTTGCAATAGAGTGAATTTACATACAATAAGAGGCCACCTCACCAAGAAAGAAGTTGAAGAGGTTGAGGAGGTTTAGAGGGCGACATGCAATAAAGCAATAAAAGTGTTAAAAAAATAAACTAAATGAAGGAAACAGTGTAAAAATAAAAAAATTAAAGTGCCCCCATACCCCCGTGCTAGCGTGCAAAGGCGAACGCGTGCGTCAGTCCCACCCGCACGCAAATCGTGATTGTTCCACAAATATGCTGTATCGACCGTGAACATCAGATCATGGGTAGTAATTCTAGCACTAGATCTCTTCTGTACCATATAATCTAAGCAATACTGGCATCATGTTTACAAAAAGAAAGCCAATGAAATTATATACATAATAAACATTTGGTATTATATACGGTTGTGTTTATGACTGCTATAGTGTTTATGTAAAGGAACAATATATTCTATTTCCGGACATGGTATATACTTTTATGTAAAGGAACAATATATTCTATTTCCGGACATGGTATATACTTTGACAACACACTGATTGCAGTTCTAGTAGAATACCATCTGTCATAAATGTTATGCTGCTGGGTTTCCTGTTGTATGAGTATACGATAAAAAAGGAAATGCACGTAGATATGGGAACTATTGAATATATAACGTACTTAGGTCAGCGCAATAATTCCTTGTGTCTTGTACCCTTGGGCTTCACATCCAGAAATACTTTGGAGGATATCCCTTTTTAAACACAAGTTTGTTATACATTGTAATTTCATTCACACTCCTAACTGTTAAAAAATATGTAGTTCATAAGCAAGAATTATTTTATTAGACACAAATTTAATGTATGTTTAGGAAGATAAATTTGTTAATACAACCACATGCAGTTAAAAAAGTTAATTTTAACAAAGGGCATTTTAAAATGTTGTTATTCAATTCCTAAATGAGAAAAGGTTGTGACCCATTGCACTATGGTATTATTATTTTATCATGCCAGAATTGTTACAATAATTTCTGAATTAAATAACATTATTTTAACAGAAATTAATTATAGCATGGTCTAATGTTCATTAAAAAATACAAAATGATAGATATAAAGAAGGTGTAGTGTTCATTAAAATGATAAGTACTCTTATATATTATTATTATTATTATTATACAACATTTATATAGCGCCAACAGTTTACGCAACGCTTTACAACATAAGGGCAGACAGTACAATTACAATAGAATTTAATACAGTAAGAGTCTGCCCTGCTCTGATGTAAGAGTGAATGGTTCCATATTGAGAGTTTTCTCTTGCCTTTCTGCATTCTAAATTATACTGGTAAACAATTTACAAAAAATAGTATTGCTTCTGGATATTATTATTCTGCTTAAATTGCCATGTTCTTAATTTAATAAGTCCTATAGATAAAGTAAATCCTGTTACTCCTACAGGCTCCAAAAGAAAATATATGCAAATGATCGTATTATGTGGTTTTTTTTTCATAGGTATTTATAGAACTGAGAGAGATAAGGGAACATTGTATGAACTGACTTTTAAAGGCGAGAGAAGTCAAGAATTTAAACGGCTTGTGCTCTTTCGACCATTTGGACCTGTTCTAAAAGTGAAGAATGAAAAACTGAACATGGCCAATGTCCTTGTAAATATTATTGTACCATTGTCCAAAAGAGCTGATAAATTTCAACAGTTCATGCACAATTTCAGGTAAGTCCATTTTTATTTTTTACTCTCTGATCTACCTTGGCAATAGACATGTCAATATGTCAATTAAAGCAAAGGTTTCTCTAAAATGGGGGAACTTCGGCATCAACAAACTATAATACAATAGTTTCTCATCAGTTTCAGAAAAGTTCTAAAAGGGTATAAAGCACTTTTCAGGTGCTCACACAGCAAAGCACCAACACAATAGAAAAAACAAAACAATATATTGCAGAGAAAATCAGTTACAATGTATGTAAAGCCCTACATATTGGCTAGAGTAAAGAATGGATAAGACTAGGTATGCGCCGATATCATTTTTTTTTATGATCTGGTTTTGGCAGCGGGATTTTAGCTCCCTCTGGTGTGACATTATTAAGCGGTCCAGGTGCAATTCAGGTTCGAATTGTCAAAGTGTATGAAAATGGAAATCGCACCTGAACCGAAAGTATCGGTTTTAGTATTTAGAACTTTGTTTTGGCACTGATATCAGTTTCAGAATTGGTGCAAGGCTAGATAAGACCACTGTTACGTTAATTTTTTTGACTGTCTGTGTCCTGTCAGAGAAATTTCCCTTCACTTCCTGTCCCAAAGACACAGCAGGAAATAAGGAGGAGATCTCTCTCAAATGCTTTGTAGGCAGTTGTTCCCACATCAGGCTTCCCAAATAGAAGATTTTGACTTACCTCTTGCTCCTGAGACAACTTAAACGTTTTTGATTTCCCATCATTTTCCATACTGGAAGCAATAGTCATCAGGACAAATAGAGAGGGTGAATTGCCTCATGAAAAACAGTGATATCAATAAAAAGCTGCCAAAAATTGTAACTCCACCAAGCTCTATATACTACTCAAAAAATTGTATTTTATATAAATTGAGTTTAAATTGTTCAGCTCCAGCTTAATTGTTTATTTTTTATGTGTGATGGTTTTGAACGTTAGTTGTTGTTTATATTCTTACTTGGGGGATTTACCTCAATTTCCTTTTCTGAGGACACTAGTTGGAGGGACAGGAATTGATGACATATATCTCCAATGTATAATAGCGCTATTATTAGCGCTAAACAGCATGAAAACGCCCCAGTGTGAAAGGGGCCAAAGTGTTATCGCTATAACTATGATGTGGTGAGATAGCCTAACTTACAGTCTCCATAGCTTGGCAGACAGTGACTAAATCCAAACGAAATCTTGCAGATCATAGAAAACTTGAATCCAAACTTGTGCAGATCATAATAGATGAACATCAGATAGGTCAAAAAATCATAGCGGGTCCAGCAGAATACAGTACATGTGATGAATGGAGGATAAAGCATGAAGAAGGGTGAACCCAACTAAATAGATCATTCCCTAGTTACAGAGTGGGGTAGGGAAAAAATGATTAACGACAGACAGACAATGCTTGTGTAACATAATATATGTACAGGGGGAGATTTACTAAAACTGGTGCACATAGAATCTGGTGCAGCTGTGCATAGTAACCAATCATCTTCTAGTTTTTATTGTCAAACCTAATTGAACAAGCTGAAGCTAGAAACTGATTGGTTACCAGTGGCGGCTGTTTTTTTTTTTTGGTGGGGGGGCGGCAAACAACCACCCCCCCTGGCAGCCGGCAGTACCTCTAACCCCCCTGCCCCTTACCGCCTGCTCACTGTCTTACCCCATCTAGATGGCAGGTAGGGGGCATCGGCAGTGGCTTCGGGCAGGCATGTCCTCTCGTCCATCACGGCGGCCACGCGTCTCCTCCCCTCCTCCTAGGCGTTCAATAGAATCACCTGTCCTTTCAGCCAATCGGGTAACGGGTCTCATGACCCGCTTCCTGATTGGCCGGGATTAGGATCAGTGTTTTAATGGTGAATATTCATTCACTATTTTAACACACCTGGGTGGGCTTGGAGCTCATTCTCTTCGCCCGAGCCCACCCTATTTTGAAGGCTATTGGAGCCTCTGCCTCTAACCAGGTACTTAAAAAAACACCCCCCCCATTGAAATCCATGAATCCGACATCCTGAAAGGGACCAGACCCATGGACAGGGGGAGCAGTGCCCGTGTACCCTTAATGGATGGACCGCCCCTGTTGGTTACTATGTACAGCTGCACCAGATTCTGTGTGCCGCAGTTTTAGTAAATCTCCCCCACAGCTACTTAGATACGATTTTGGTTAGTGGACATCCAAAGATCGTTCCCTGGCAAGTTTTGGCTGTTTATATTTGATACTTTTTTTAATGTATTTTCTAATATTTATGTTAAAGGTTGTTAAAAAAAAGGGCTGCCACGCCAAGCAGTCCGATCCATTATTTGGGAAGAAAAATGATAGGGATGATATTGATAAGTCCATCAGTCAGGGTTTATATATTTGTTTCTGAAGGTAACAAGTGTCATAAGTGCAATAGAGTAATAAGAGAAATAGAGCAAATTACCAACGAAACATCCACATCACAAAAAAACAGCATGGATCTTTGTTATTTGAACTATTGCAAACATCTTAGATCTTTATAGCATCCCTGAACCCCCTTCAGCCTTTCAGTTGTGCTGTTAGGATACCATATACTGTATACACTATATTGTGTGTGTGTATGTGTGTATATATATATATATATATATATATATATATATATACACACACACACACATAATATAGTATATATGTATATATATAGATATATATCTATATATATATATATATATATATATATATATATAGATATATATATATAGATATATATATATCCAGGCAAGAAAAAACATAAAACAGGAGAGGAGGCAATATGTGGTAAGGCAAAATTCAGTGTGCAGAGTATAGTGATCAATAATCAGAACTTAATCAGTTATGCCACGTACACACGATCGGAAATTCCGACAAGAAAACTGTGGATTTTTTTCCGATGGAATTTTGGCTCAAACTTGTGTTGCATACACACGGTCACACAAAATTCTGACCGTCAAGAACGCGGTGATATACAACACTACGACGAGCCAAGAAAAATGAAGTTCAATGCTTCCCAGAATGTGTCGACTTGATTCCGAGCACGCATGGTTTTTGGTGCGTCGGAATTGCATACAGACGATCAGACTTTCCTCCAAGAACTTTTCTTGTCAGAAAATTTGAGAACCAGCTCTCAAATTGTTCTTGACAGAAAAATTCCGATGGAGCCTACACACGGAATTTCCGACCAAAAGCGCACATCAGACTTTTCTTGTCGGAATTTCCGATCGTGTGTACGCGGCATTACACTATGTCTAAATTAAATTAAAATCTGGTTTCTATGGCTTGACATATACTTAATTTCATCATCTTCATTTGCACATGTATGTTTTAGTTAAGCAGATATGACAGTCCCAAAATCTGTATATACATTTGTTGTAGCTAGTAGCAACTTAAGCATCTAACTTAGAATCATCTTAGATGCCCAGACAAAAAAAAAAGGGTAGAAGATGCACTGCTAAATAGCCCAGTGCTGTTAATAATACAGATATGTGAAATTATCTTGACATTTTCTTAAATTACATTCATATTTATATGCCTTCACTGTGATATCATGTTGCCCATCCTCTTTTGATAAATGCTTAATTAATGTTCCTTAATTACATCCCTAATTATCCCATTTGACTATTTAACTTATATCCTAATGTTACTGAATTTCCTTCAACCCATTAGGACAAAATGTACTTTAGCACTGCTTACCCTTATGCCGCGTACACACGATCATTTTTCCCGTTTCCTCATCGTTTTTTCCATCATTTTTTTCCGCGGCAGTTTTCCCATAGGGAGACCATGCCGCGGAGCCCACAGACGGTCGTTTTTCTCGTCAAAGAAAAAAATGACGGGAAAAACGGTCGTGTGTGGGGGAACATGCCGTTCCCTCGTTTTTCATTTTTTTTCATGCCGTGATTCACGGCGGTGTTTTCACCGCCGTGAATCACGATCGTGTGTACGCGGCATCACAGTAAGCAGGCCATACGTGGATCGAAATTTTGACAGTTTTGCAGGGACGGGAGGAATTTTTGTATGTCCATGTATGGGCAGGATGGTTGTACAGAAGTTGGATTTTTGGCACTCAATTAGCTCCACTGGCTATAGCCGGCAGCTCTAATCAGTGCATTCACCCCGCTATCAGTGAAAGTCTCCCCACCATCAGAATACAATAGCGCAGCGGGGAGGTTTCCCCGATCCACCCCCGATCCACCTCAAGGGTGTAGATGGAGGAATCAAGTCCTTTTTTTTTTCATTCAACCCGCTGGTTGATTAAAAAAATTACTAATGTATAGGCTGCTTTAGACACCTTCTTTAGAAACATACACACAGGTGATTTATGGTAAATGTGAGGCCTAAATAAGCATTTGTGGAACTTGATGTATATGGGCCAGTAACTAATGGTCGTGATTCTTCTTTATTTGAAAAGTGTGCCAGTGTGTGCCAGAGTTTCCAGTGAACCCTGGCTTTAGGATTTACTTTTAACTATAAATGATCACAAGAATCAAATGGTTTACATTTGCATTAAATACATGGGGGAATATACACTCACCAGCCACTTTATTAGGTACACCTTGATAGTCCCGGGTTGGACCCCCCTTTTGCCTTCAGAACTGCCTTAATTCTTTATGGCATAGATTCAACAAGGTTTTTGGAATCATTCCTCAGAGATTTTGGTCCATATTGACATGATAGCGTCATGCAGTTACTGCAGACTTGTCAGCTGCACAACCATCTTCTGTCCCACCACATCCCAAAGGTGAACTCATTGTCATGTTCATGAAACCAGTGGTGAGATGATTTGAGCTTGGTGCATTATCCTGCTGGAAGGAGCCATCAGAAGATGGGTACACTGTAGTCATAAAGAGATGGACCTGGTCAGCAACAATACTCAGGTAGGCCGTGGTGTTTAAACGGTGCTCAATTGGTACTAAGGGGCCCAAAGTGTGCCAAGAAAATATCCCCCACACCATTACACCACCACCACCAGCCTGAACTGTTGATACAAGGCAGGATGGATCCATGCTTTCATGATGTTTACACCAAATTCTGACCCTACCATCTAAATGTTGCAGCTAAAATCGAGACTCTTCAGACCAGGCAACATTTTTCCAATCTTCTATTGTCCAGTTTTGGTGAGCCGGTGCGAATTGTAGCCTGAGTTTCCTGTCCTTAGCTGACAGGAATGGCACCTGTTGTGGTCTTCTGTTGCTGTAGCCCATCTGCTTCAAGGTTTGATGTGTTGTGCTTTCAGAGATGGTATTCTGCATACCTTGGTTGTAACGAGTAGTTATTTATTATTTGAGTTACTGTTGCCTTTCTATCATCTGCCTCTCACTGGATATTTTCTATTTTTTGGACCATTCTCTGTAAACCCTAGAGATGGTTGTGTGTGAAAATCCCAGTAGATCAGCAGATTTTGAAATACTCAGATCAGCCCATCTGGCACCAACAACCATGCCACGTTCAAAAACACTTAAATCCCCTTTCGGGATGCTTGGTTTGAACTTCAGCAAGTTGTCTTCACAACGTCTAGATGCCTAAATGCACTGAGTTCCTGCCATGTAATTGGCTGATTAGCAATTTGTGTTACGAAGCAATTTGAACAGGTGTACCTAATAAAGTGGCCGGTGAGTGTACAGGTGAAACTCGAAAAATTTGAATATCGTGCAAAAGTTCATTTATTTCACTAATGCAACTTAAAAGGTGAAACTTATATATGAGATAGACTCATTACATGCAAAGCAAGATAGTTCAAGCCGTGATTTGTCATTATTGTGGTGATTATGGCTTACAGCTCATGAAAACCCCAAATCCACAATCTCAGAAAATTAGAATATTACATGCAATCAATAAAACAAGGATTGTACATAGAACAATATCGGACCTCTGAAAAGTATAAGCATGCATATGTACTCAGTACTTGGTTTGGGTCCCTTTTGCAGCAATTACTGCCTCAATGCGGCGTGGCATGGAAGCAATCAGCCTGTGGCACTGCTGAGGTGTTATGGAAGACCAGGTTGCTTCAATAGCGGCCTTCAGCTCTTCTGCATTGTTGGGTCTCATGTCTCTCATCTTTCTCTTGGCAATGCCCCATAGATTCTCTATGGGGTTCAGGTCAGGCGAGTCTGCTGGCCAATCAAGCACAGTAATCCCACGGTCATTGAACCAGGTTTTGGTGCTTTTGGCAGTGTGGGCAGGTGCCAAGTCCTGCTGGAAAATGAAGTCAGCATCCCCATAGAGCTCGTCTGCAGAAGGAAGCATGAAGTGCTCCAAAATCTCCTGGTAGATGGCTGCGTTGACCCTGGACTTAATGAAGCACAGGGGACCAACACCAGCAGATGACATGGCTCCCCAAATAACACAGACTGGGGAAACTTCACACTGGACTTCAAGCATCTTGCAGTGTGTGCCTCTCCATTCTTCCTCCATACTCTGGGTCCTTGGTTTCCAAATGAGATCATCAGAAAAGAGGACTTTGGACCACTGAGCAACAGACCAGGTCTGTTTTTCTTTAGCCCAGGTAAGACGCTTCTGACATTGTTTGTTGTTCAGGAGTGGCTTGACAAGAGGAATACGACATTTGAAGCCCATGTCCAGGATCCGTCTGTGTGTGGTGGCTCTTGATGCACTGACTCCAGCCTCAGTCCACTCCTTGTGAAAGTCCCCAACACTTTTGAATGGCCTTTTCCTGACAATCCTCTCCAGGCTGCGGTTATACCTGCTGCTTGTGCACCTTTTTCTTCCACACTTTTCCCTTCCACATAACTTTCTATTAATGTGCTTTGATACAGCACTTTGGGAACATCCAACTTATTTTGCAATTACCTTTTGAGGCTTTCCCTCCTTATGGAGGGTGTCAATGATGGTTTTCTGCACAACTGTCAGGTCAGCAGTCTTTCCCATGATTGTGATTCCTACTGAACCAGACTGAGAGACCATTTAAGGGCTCAGGAACCCTTTGCAGGTGTTATGGCTTAATTAGCTGATTAGAGTGGGACACTTTGAGCCTAGAATATTGCAGCTTTTCACAATATTCTAATTTTCTGAGATTGGGGATTTGGGGTTTTCATGTGCTGTAAGCCATAATCATCACAATTATGACAAATCACGACTTGAACTATCTTGCTTTGCATGTAATGAGTCTATCTCGTATATTAGTTTCACCTTTTAAGTTGCATTAGTGAAATAAGTTTACTTTTGCACGATATTCAAATTTTTCGAGTTTCACCTGTATATTTTAGGACAAATAACTATTTCTGTATTTTAGTAATAATAAAAAAACAAGTGCACCAAGCAATTCTATCTTCGTTTTTGGTGAACCATAATAGTTTAGTATTAACCTTCGTGATGCAAGTTACCTGTTAGAAGGGCTTTGAGATTTATCCTAGCTCATTTTTATTTGATCCCAGTTGCTATGAATCCTGGTTATTTTTAGAAAATCAATTTTTGCTCACAATCCACAAGAAATGGGTTAATTAACTGCTTTTAAAAGCGACCTTTAATTTAGTTGAGGCACTAAGCAGCCGTTCTTGGAAGCAGGCAGTGGTGCAGAAAGGCGTGCAGTTACTGCTGATCCCCGGCTGCAGTTTGCCTTCTGTTGACACTCATCAAGCTGTACAGACTTTGTGGCAGGTCATTCTAAATGGACTCGCTAAGCTTCTTATGGACAACTTTTAAAATAAAGGTTAGTGTATAATTATTGCATGATCATAGCTAAATATTTAAAAAGCTAAAGAACAGAAGGGTACTCGGACTGTGTCCACAAACTATAATGCTGTGCAAGTCAAAGGCAATCAACTTTAAATGTGTATATATAATGTATAGTTTATGTACATTCAAAGCCCTGCAGACATTTTTTAACTTTGTTCTTGGTGTAAATTGTTTTCAAGTTTCCTGCATTTCCCTGATGCAGTGCAATTAACTCATTATTTCCCCCCAGAAGAAATTGTGTGTATGCATTAGGTGCAGATTTCTTTTTGGAAGTAAACCTTTGAAACCTTTAGTTATATGATGCTTCAAATATGTATGCAACATACAACCGAGTCCTTAGCCCCCCCCCCCCCCACCAATCCAATCCTTTCGGGTCTGGTATAAATTTTAAAGGTATTCCCACACCAAAATTTAAAAAAAAATCCCTTATCCAAGCATACAGCCTGGCAGAATATAAAAGAGTGGGTGCTTTGGTGGGGACAAGGGCTTCTTCCTGACAACCCTGGGCAGTGGTTGTGGGGGTCTGTCCCCCTTTCCTGTCATTTTTTTTCCTTTATAAATGTCAGTTTTGCTGCAGCAGGTTTTATACACGGCACAGATGTACCACTTTACAGGCAGACTAAGGGGACCCCCAGGTACTATATTTAAAGGACTTATTCATTTTTATTGTTTCACTTTAAAAGATAGGTCCACAATTGTTTTTTTTTAGGAATATTACTTACTTGGGTGGATGCAGCATCGATTTAATGCTGAATTTGTCCCCTGGCACCTCTACACTGAGAACTGACCGATCGAACATCGCCGATTGCTCGGTTTTCAGAGCTCTGTGAGCAGAGAGCTGTAGAGTGTCAGTCACAGCTCTCTGCTTTGCTCCCTCCTCGCTCATTGAAGCGCTGGTCTGTGGAGGGTGTGGAGGTGGTCAGCTCAAGCAGTGGCGTCTCTAGCTTTCATATTTAGGGGGGGCACATGGGGGGACAAGGACAAAAGTAGGGGGGCCAACCATAAAACGTGTGTGTGTGTGTGTGTGTGTGTGTGTATGCACACGAAACGCATGAACATGAAATATTCCTGACAATGTACACGAAACGCACAAATATGAAATATTCCAGACAAATTCAATGCACACGAAACACATGAACATGAAATATTCCTGACAATGTACATGAAAAGCACAAAAATGAAATATTCCAGACAAATTCAATGCACACGAAACGCATTAACATGAAATATTCCTGACAATGTACACGAAACGCACAAATATGAAATATTCCTGACAATGTACACGAAACGCACAAATATGAAATATTCCTGACAATGCACACAAAACGCACAAATATGAAATTTGAATTCTTAATTCACGGTTCACCTACGTTGTCAGCAAATTTTAACTCATTCATGGTAAAATATCAATTTATTGTTTAATCCTTATCAATTATCATTGCATGCACTTTGTAAACTGAAAAAAATATTTCTTAGGCCCGGTTTACACTGGTGCGTTGCGAGAACACTGCGAATCCACTGCGGATTCCTGCATCGCACCCGACACGCACGCAAGTTCACATTTAAGGCTAGGTTCACACTGCTGCGATGTCAGAGTTCGCATGTGATCCGCACCGCACTGCAAGTGCACATCACAGGACCCTTTTTTTTGTCCGCAGCAGAATCGGATCGCATGGGTGTTCACACCCATGCGATCCGATTCCTGTCCGAGTTTGCAGATCGCACTGCGATATGTTAACTGATTTGGGGGTGTCATTAACTTTTACTTGACACTCCCAGCAGTTCACATAGGGCAGTGTGAACTGCTGCCGGGAAAACCTGCGATGCGGGAACCCGCAGTGGATTCGCAGCGTTCCCGCATCGCAGCAGTGTGAACTGAGCCTAAATCTGAAATAAATAGCTGGTGGTTCTGGTGCCGGACAACAGTAACTTCAAAGATACATAAGACAGAGCTCTCATGGAGGTAACAGAAAAAATACTTAACTAATATTATATATTGGGGTCAATGATATATATTTTAACCTCTAAAACACACATTGGTTTGGGTTTTGCAAAAAGAAAAAAACAAAGCCTCCTATATACTATTTAGTCAATATTACTTCATCTTTTCATCATGCTTTTCTAATATTAGTTAAGTATTTTTTCTGTTACCTCCATGAGAGCTCTGTCTTATGTATCTTTGAAGTTACTGTTGCACCAGAACCACCAGCTATTTATTTCAGATTATAAATGGTAATGCAAGCAAATTTTTACTGTTTTTTGGACCTACCTTTCCTGTGGCAGCACTGGTGGCAGAGGCACTGTGACTGGACTGGAGTTGGCGGGCAAAATATGATCAATTATTCATGCTAACCTACCGCGGCGATGGGAGTTAGCATGCGGTAGGCTGGCTGCGCTGCTCTTCTCAGTGACTCACTGACTCCACCCCCCTGGAGCAGGGAGCTTGAGCACGACGTAGCCAGCGCCGCGGACTACAATTCCCATAATCAATAGCGGCGGCCGTCAGACGCGACGTCACGTGACAGACTGACGTCTGTTACTGTAGTGAGTCTGATTCAGTCATTCAGCGCCACGGATGGAAACTCAGATAGCCGCGGCGCTGGCGGACATTTTTTGTGTTAAAACCAACAACTTAACTTGGGGGGGCACATGGGGGGGCACACAGTAAAATTGGGGGGGACGTGGCCCCCTCAGGTCCCACCCTGGTGACGCCCATGAGCTCAAGCCCTCAGCGGCACGCTGAGAGGCTGAGCCGGGTGTCAGTCCAGGCATTTGGCGGATCCCGACCCCGTGGTCATTTTTTATTTTTTGTGCTATAAACAAAAAAAGAGCGACAATTAATATATATATATATATATATATATATATATATATATATATATATATATATTTAACTTTTTGCTATAATAAATAAAAAAAACTATTTCTTCATCAGTTTAGGCCAATATATTTTCTTCTACATATTTTTTGTAAAAAAAATTGCAATAAGCATATATTGATTGGTTTGCGCAAAATTTAAAGCGTCTACAGACTATGGGAAAGATTTATGGCATTTTTATGGTATTTTTTTATTTTTTACTAGTAATGGCGGTGATCTGCGATTTTTTGAAGTACTGCATCATTGCGGCAGACAGATCGGACACTTTTGACACTTTTTTGGGACCACTGATATTTTTACAGCTATCAGTGCTGTAAAAATGCCCTGATTATTGTGTAAATGTCATTGGTAGGGAAGGGGTTAACACTAAGGGGAGATCAAGGGGTTAAATGTGTTCCCTAGTTAGTGTTTCTTACTGTGGGGGGAAGGGACTGACTGGGGGAGTAGACATATCGCTGTTCCTACTTACTAGGAACAAATGATATGTCTTTTCTCCGCTGACAGAACAGGGATTTGTGTGTTTACACACACAAATTGCCGTTCTGGCTCTCGTGCCCGTGATCACTGGTGGCCGGCAGCGATCGCGCCCGCCGGCCATGTGCATCGGGTCCCGTGCTGAGCAGCGGAAGCGCGCTCCTCCAGCGGCTCTTAAAGCGGACAACATACGCTGTTTTGCGGGAACGTGCCACTTTGCCGACGTATATCGGCGTGAGCCAGTTGGCAAGTGGTTAAGCATCATTAAAATCACTACTCCTGCATTGATACTTGTCCCCCAGGGCAGTATCCGGGCCCTCATACCCTTTAACTTGCATATAAGGGCGCATGATTTTTCAAATTCGGGTCCCATAGAATTTAATAGGGTTTGCTTACAAAATCTGGTGCAGCTGTGCATGGTAGCCAATCAATCAGCTTCTAACTTCAGCTTAACCCCTTGCTTACTGGGCACATAAACCCCCTTCCTGCCCAGGCGAAATTTCAGCTTTCGGCACTGCGTCGCTTTGAATGACAATTGCGGGGTCGTGCGACGTGGCTCGCAAACAAAATTGACGTCCTTTTTTTCCCACAAATAGAGCTTTCTTTTGGTGGTATTTGATTACCTCTGCGGTTTTAATTTTTTGCGCTATAAACCAAAAAATAGTAACAATTTTTTAAAAAAACACAATATTTTTGGATTTTTGCTATAATAAATATCCAATTTTTTTTTTTTTTAAAACAATTTTGTCCTCAGTTTAGGCCGTTTAAAAAAAATCCCAATAAGCATATAGTGATTGGTTTGCGCAAAAGTTATAGCGCCTACAAAATAGGGGATAGAATTCTGATTTTTTTTTTATTTTTATTTTTTTACTAGTAATGGTGGCGATCTGCGATTTTTGTCAGGACTGCGATATTGCGGCGGATACATCGGACACATTTTTGGGACCATTCACATTTATACCGCGATTGGTGCTATAAAACTGCACTGATTACTGTATAAATGTGACTGTCAGGGAAGGGGTTAACACTAGGGGCGAGGAAGGGGTTAAATATGTTCCCTAGGAGTGATTGCTACTGTGGGGAGAGGGGACTGACTGGAGGAGGAGACCGATCTGTGTCCCTATGTACAAGGGACACAGCATCGGTCTCCTCTCTCCCTGACAGGACATGGATCTCTGTGTTTACACACACAGATCCATGTCCTTGTCTGTGTACCGGCCGATCGCGGGTACCTGGCGGACATAGCGGCCGCCAGGCACGCGCATCTGCATCATCCCGCGCTGTGATTGGCCAAGCATGTGGGTCATAGTGCATGCTTGGCCAATCATCAGCCAGCAATGCACTGCAATGTCGCAGTGAATTATGGGCCGTGTCACGCAACACGAATTTAACGCAAACGGACCGTAAAGTTCGTTCTTCGTCGAACGATCAAACGGCCGATGTTCAAGTCGAACGCGAAGCTCATCCCTAGTCTGATATAATTAACATGCTAAATAAAATATAATCCGTAAAGAAATGTTGCTTTTGGCTTGGAGTTACTGCAAATGCCTGTCAGTCAGTGTTTTTTTTTTTATTATTATTGTTCACACTTTGGGTAGACCACAATGCAGAGATCAAAGAATTTGTGTTAAAACATTGCTTTGGATATACATTTAAATGTTATAATAAAAGGTTCTTGATATGGCAAAGTTAAAGTCGTTCTTAATGCTGAAGGTAAAAAACCTTTAGTATGCAGCTCCCCACACAGCCCCCAATACTTACCCAAGCCTGATCCCGATCCAGCGATGTGCATGAGAACGTCTGCTCTACCGGGCCTCTGCCTCCTGATTGGCTGAGAGACAGCAGTTGTCAATCACAGCTCACAGACAGTGAGGAGAGAGCGAGGGGGAGGGGTGCCTAGTCCTATTCTGTGTGTCTTATGGACACACAGATTGGGACCCCGGAGCGAGCATGCACAGAGAAGTGGGGGGGGGGCAGGAGTTGCCATGGGGTAGCCCTGGAGAGGCTAAAAAGCTGTAATTGACTCTACTTAGTTGTGGTGGTTGCACTATTTCAGGTGAGATTATTTATTTTTATTATATCTTTTCATGTGACAACACTGAAGAAATTACACTTTGCTACAATGTAAAGTAGTGAGTGTACATCTTGTATAACAGTGTAAATTTGCTGTCCCCCTCAACATAACTCAACACACAGCCATTAATGTCTAAACTGCTGGCAACAAAAGTGAGTATACCACTAAGTGAAAATGTCCAAATTGGGCCCAACGTGTCAATATTTTGGATGGCCACCATTATTTTCCAGCACTGCCTTAACCCTCTTGCACTCCTCCATGACGACATCACAGAGCTGGTGGATGTTAGAGACCTTGCGCGCCTCCACCTTTCATTTGAGGATGCCCCACAGATTGGCCAGTTCATCCCCTTTACCCTCAGCTTCTTTAGCAAGGCAGTGGTCGTCTTGGAGGTGTGTTGGAGTTGTTATCATGTTGGAATACTGGCCCGGTCTCTAAAGAGAGGGGATCATGCTCTGTTTCAGTATGTCACAGTACATTTTGGCATTCATGGTTCCCTCAATGAATTGTAGCTCCCCAGTGCCAGCAGCACTCATGCAGTCGCAGACCATGACACTCCCACCACCATGCTTGACTGTAGACAAGACACACTTGTCTTTGTACTCCTCAACTGGTTGCCGCCACACATGCTGGACACCATCTGAGCCAAATATGTTTATGTTGGTCTCATCAGACCACAGGACATGGTACCAGTAATCCATGTCCTTGTTTGCGGGCTTTCTTGTGCATCATCTTTAGAAGAGGCTTCCTTCTGGGACGACAGCTATGCAGACCAATTTGATGCAGTGTGCAGCGTATGGTCTGAGCACTGACAGGCTGACCTCCCACCCCTTCAACTTCTGCAGCAATGCTGGCAGCACTCATATGTCTATTTCCCAAAGACAACCTCTGGATATGACGCTGAGCACATGCACTCAACTTCTTTCGTCGACCATGGGCGAGACCTGTTCTGAGTGGAACCTATCCTGTTAAACCGCTGTATGGTCTTGGCCACTGTGCTGCAGCTTAGTTTCAGGGTCTTAGCAATCTTCTTATAGCCTTGGCCATCTTTATGTAGAGCAACAATTATTTTTTTCACATCCTCAGAGAGTTCTTTGCCATGAGATGCCATGTTGAACTTCCAGTGACCAGTATGAGAGAGTGAGAGCGATAACACCAAAATTTAACACACCTGCTTCCCATTCACACCTGAGACCTTGTAACACTAACGAGTCACATGACAATGGGGAGGAAAATACCCTCTTTTGTTGCCAGCGGTTTAGACATTAATGGCTGTGTGTTGAGTTATTTTGAGGGGACAGCAAATTTACACTGTTATACAAGCTGTACACTCACTACTTTACATTGTAGCAAAGTGTCATTTCTTCAGTGTTGTCACATGAACAGATATAATAAAATATTTTCAAAAATGTGAGGGGTGTACTCACTTTTGTGAGATACTGTATATTTGCACTATTTTTTGCGCACGAGAGAAGTGGATTGAATCTAAGCATCACGTGGAATAAACAGATGTATCCTTCTGGTTCAGATTTTAACTTTAAAAATTTAACTTTTGGACACTGTTTTGTCACTTTTATATTTGAAAAACTTTATATACATTGGTGTTTGGCAACATATATTTAAAATGTATTTGTATGGTTTTATTGCATTATTTATTTTCACTATATTTATGCACATTATATGAGCAATTAGGTGCATTTTGGGATATTAGAGCACTGCACATTTGTTTATGAATATCTCTGAATTGGTGATTTCAACTATGCTAAAAGCTAGGAAGTCTATTTTCCTCGAAGTCTACTACTGAACATGAAAGGCATACTTTGCTTGATGTGAAAAAAAAAAAAATCACACAAGAAAATTCCCTGATTCTGCCCTTTCTGCACCAGAACTTTCCGGGTCAGCTTTACATGAAAAAATTAAACATAAAATCAGCAAAATGTGAAAGTCCTTTCAAATAGTTATTTTTGCTAACTGTATATTCATAACTTAAAACATGTATAGAATAAGACTAATTGGGCTTATCTAACTAAAGGAGCTTAGAACCTGCACACAATAAGTTAAATATTCACTTCAATAATCCAGTCATGTTCTGATGAAATAATAAAAGAGAAATTTGCATTTTACAATATATTGAAATGAATATTAACACAATTTATTGTGTTAAGATTTTCAACTCCTTTACAAAATCAGTGTAACAGATAGTACATTGTAATTTCTCATATAAGAAAAACTTGACTGTGTTAAATAAATTGTTGCCTTATCTGTAAACAAACTGATACGGATTCTATATTCTATAATTTGTTTAAAAGATGTGTAGGCCCTATATCTATATTCCCATGAATGTAAATGACTGGAAAACTAAGTGCTTCATAAATCACCCAACATATTTACATTGCGAGGAATCTACCTGAAGATGAATGCAATATATCAATAAGATTAGGCAGGGAAGATGCATGGCAAAACAAAGATTAGCACTATGACTTCAAAATTGCATCCAGTTATATGCTAGGAACACTGAGGGAACTCAGATATATTATTTTTCCCTAATTAAAACGTTAGACGCCCGGCTATAGCTGCAAGCCAATTTATTATAAAAAGTCAGGAAAGTGTTGGTCATTTGTGATGGCATTACATCTTCTTGACTTTTATGTCTCAGTATAAATAATAGGAATGCTCTATTTCATATGGATGTAAGCCTACTGAATAAATAGAACAAAAAAAGGTCCATATTTCTCTGGTGATATTTATCACAATGCAGTCCATGAGCCAAAAAACAAATTGTTATCAGTTATTATTCTTTTCCACAGTTGTGATTTGCATATCCCATATTTTTTCTGTCCTATAATAATTACACAGGAATTCATCTTCAGGTTATACTGCCACATCTATAAGGATTGGACACCGGAAAACTAACAAAAATAGTAGGCCGGTCTAGGATAGCTCCTACTACAAGTATCATGCCTCAGTTTTGTAGCAAAGCAGTACAGAGTGCATGATCATAAACGGAGGGGTGGGGCCTGTGTTCCTCAATCGACTTCAAGAAAAGCATTTAATAGTGAGTACAAAAATCATAATTTTTTTTCCCATCCATTGAGGGGTACAGGAAGTCATTCACCTTTAGGATACCAAAAAGCAGTTCAACTGAATGATGGCAACAGCAAGCAAAGTGCTGCCTGATGGACAATATGCCCAAAACCGACATCAGATGATGCTGCACCATCCACCTGGTAGAGTTTACAGAACATATGAACAGAAGACAAGGTGGCGGCAAATCTGGGAAAAAGTTGCTTGTTGCCAAAAAAAACAAGAAGGTCTATTAGAGTTTTTTGAGACACCTAAAGATGGTGGAACAAGAAGCCAGAACACCCTTATGAGGACCATTGGAATGATTAAATGTGAATCAGTCTTTTATAAATTAAGAAGTTGCTGAGAGATACATTCTCACAGCTTGATTCACATCTAGACAATAGAAAAAATGTTTATTTGTTGAACTGGATAAAGACAAAAGGTATGGAAGAATAATTTTCTGGTTAGGGGAGAAATAAAAAGACCTCCTTAGGTCAAAAAGAGGTACTGAGCCGCAACACCACCTTGTGCCTATGCAAAAAACAGAATTCCTTGACAGTTCATACGCTGCCAAAGGTAATGGCTTAAAAGAGTGGGTGGCTTAAAAAGGTACATGGAAGAAAAGAAGCAGTTACATGATCAAATGTCCTGCACAAAGGTCTTAATGCAAGGGTGAGAGGCCAACAGTCTCTGAAACAAGTTAGGATGGACAGAAACCTGATCATTGATAGTGCTGATAGACAAACGCTAATCTAGACCCAGCTGTAGGAAACAAACTTCCTAGTTTTTAAATTTGTAGGTATCACCTATTCAGAGATGTCTGTCTTCCAATACCTATAAGAAGAAAATAGGGGATGTGTCGCCAACAAATAGGTAAATAAATGGCCAATGCAGCCACTAAATTAGTGGGTACTAATAGATAGATGTGAGGCAAAGGACCACGTGTAAAAATTAATAGGAACACATTCTACAATCAATCAAACAGAGCGAGTATATATAGTCCATAAGTGAACAAAAAATCAAATATGATGTGTCCAGGCAAAAATCTTCTGTGATAATGGTTAAACTCTCACCAGAGATCTTTGGCCACCAAGTGACCCACAGGCATGTAATAAAGGGCGTCTGTGGCCTCTAGGGATCGCACGACAGATCACATCAGATAACCATTGATTCTCCCATCCAATCAACATCAGACTATGTATGGTGTCAAGCTCTTATCCCCAACATCTGCAGATATTTGGCTCCGCCAAACAGAGCCACCAAAAGCGAATATAGTGCAGTAACTTCTTTTTAATGTTTAATGTTAAAATCAGCACTTACAGTTTATGCACGTATACCAGAGGGAAAGTGTAAGCCAGTCTGTCCCCAATGGATCGCTCTATGGGTGGGCAGCATGTGTCGGCGTGCGCCTCAGCTGTGCAGTTCAAAAATGTGGAAGAGGAGGACTCCTGTACTTTCTATAGAGCCTCGATTTCAATGCATTTTGTGCTAGTCCCGCATGTCATCAGGAAATTGGCTCAGCGCCATTTTACTGGAGCCTATATAGTACTTATTCTATCCTCATTGGATAAAGGACAGGAAGATCTAAAACAGGGGAAAAATGGATCAGATCAGACCAATCGCAGGCCTGAAACTCTTCCCATCAAGATGCACACTTACAAATCTACTTAAAACTCAAAAATTACAATGTATGTAAAACAGTAAAATATGCGGTCAAAATCACATAAACTCAGACCGTTGAGCAATAAAGTAAACACTGCGTGCAGCAGCGCGCCATCTAGTGGCCTTAAGTCAAATAGCAGGCAACATTGGAGCAGCATAACACATTCAGCCAGTCCATGTGTCACGCAGCTCCAGTGCTTAAGATGCTCGGCACATTAGACCTTACTAATTGATGTTAAAAGTGAAAATGCAATTCTAAAATAATGCAATTCTAAAATAATGCAATTCTAAAATGAATGACTAATAGTCTATCCAAATACCGAAACAAAAAAGAACAAAGAGAAAGGCAGACCTTCTGTGTGTAAAAATCATAAATTAAAAATTGGAATTAAAAAGGAGAATTGAAACACAGAAGCTCAGGAAGTCATTCGATCAGATCAAGGCGACCCTGAGGGCGCGCAACATCCGTTACAGCATCCTTTTCCCGGCCCGTCTGAGAATACAGGACGGAGAGTCGACCTGCTTCTTCACTAATCCCAGGGAGGTGTCTGTCTGGTTGGAGTCGCTGCCGCGGGACCGCTGATCGGCCGCACGGTATGTACTATTTGACAACACCCTTGTTTTGCATTTGCCAATATCGGTGTGGCCCGCGAACTGACCCCCGGGACGGAGCTCTCACACCTGTTGTTGCACTTGTTGTGCCCGGCTAATCCCCTTGGTGTGCGCAGCTCTGATGGTGGCGGCTGGCCCCCGCCGTTGTGGGAACCCAAGTTAGCGCCCCTGACATGGTCAGGAGAACACTGCCTTCTTTTCCCTTTTTGGGTCTTTTTACCCCCCTGTGTGCCACTGGGGACCATACCAAGTATACTCCCATGTCACAGGATCGACTTTACTGCTGGGACGCGCTCCTGTCCGCCTCAATCCTCTTGAACCCCTGTCCCTTACAGCTTGTTGCATAATCAGCGGAGGTCTCGCACTTAGAGAGTCGCTCAGACAGTTGCTCGGCCCCCCCCCAGAAGTTATCCGGGGGGGCAGAGTTCGCCTCTTGCACGGAACCCCTTTGCAGCCGGCGAGCTGTTATCGTTTGGGATGGATACCCTCCTCAGTTTCAAGGGGGTGGGTGGGGTGGGGGCGGGGAATGTTGCCCTACTGGGGCTATTTTTTCTTGTTCCGAGGTGTTTTTTTTTTTTTCTTTTTTTTTTTTTTCTTTTTGTTGTTTTTATTTCCATTATGTTTTTGCTTTACATTCAAAAAGTTGGTACTTCGGCATTGCTCTGTTTCCAGATGTGTACATCCTGGGTCTGGGGGTCAGGTCCGGGAGTCATGCGGTATCATCCTAATCCCCCCACCAATCTGACGGGCCATGACAGCAGTTAATATCCTGTCGTGGAACGCCAGGGGGTTGAATTCCCCGACCAAACGCTCCCTGGTGTTCCAATTTCTTAAGTCTTACAACCCGCATATTTGTGTCTTACAGGAAACCCACCTCATGGGGAGTAGACTTCTCTCACTTAAAAAGCCATGGGTGGGCCACCACTATCACTCTACCTACTCTAGCTTCTCCAGGGGGGTCAGTATATTAGTGCTAAAATCCCTCCCGTTTCGGCTCCTGGACCTGATTCTCGATCCTGACGGTAGATACGTCATAATTCATGCCGTGATTCACTCCCTGACCTGGACCATAGTGGGTCTATACCTTCCCCCGCCGGCCTCCTTGTTGCTGCTGAACCACATAACGAGTAGGGTGGCCGAGCTCACCTCTGATAATACTGTGTTTTTGGGGGATTTTAACTTGGTTCCCGATCCGAATATGGATCGCCTGTCGCCTGGAGGTCGACACTACTCTGGGTTGGCTGACTGGGCTGATACCTATGGGTTGACGGACGTGTGGAGGTGGAAGCACCCTCGGGACTTGGCTTACACCTGCCACTCGGCCTCCCACAGGACGTTCTCCCGCATAGATCTGGTATATGCGGGCAGACCGGTCCTGCAAAGGGTTACGGATGTGAAGATCTTGCCTAGGGGGATCTCAGATCACGCACCATTGCTTCTGGCGCTGGATTTCTCTAGGGGCTATCCTGTTCGCCTGTGGAGACTGTCCAGGTTTTGGATCTCGGACACCTCCGTGGACAAACGGTTCCACACTGAACTGACCGGTTATTGGGCGGACAATGAGGGCACGGCGGGGGCCGGAACTGTATGGGATGCCTTTAAAGCCTCCACGAGAGGACACTACCAGACCATAATTGCCAGAGTTCGTAGGGAGCGCAGCGCAGACTTAGTGAAGGCGGAAAGGGAGGCTGCCAGTGCAGAAGAGACCTTTATTAGGACCCGTGACCCCCAACACTATGCTCACCTGCAGCTCCTGACGGGGGAAGTCCTTAATATCCGTACCTCACTTACCCAAAAAAAGCTACTGGCGCAATCCCATAGGATTTTTGAACAGGGGGAGAGGTCGGGTAGGATGCTGGCTTGGCTTTCCAGGGAGCAGGAGGGAGGGGTCGGTGTCTCCCATATTACGGACCCCACGGGGGAGCTGGTAAGCTCTCCGGGGGGTATTAATCAGTGCTTTGCCGACTTCTACCGTGCACTCTATGAGTCAAGGGTGGATTATGGTGATGAGGACCTGGTGAAGTATTTGGGGGACATTGGCATTCCGGTCCTTACGGAGACCTACCGAGAGCGGCTCGATGCCCCTATCACGGTGAAGGAGATCCAGCGGGCCCTTAAATCTATGCAATCTGGCAAGACGCCCGGGCCTGATGGAATTCCTGTGGAGTTCTACAAACACTATGCAGACGAACTAGTGCCCAGACTACATTCCCTATTCACGGTGTCCGCGCAGCAGGGAGAGCTCCCTGTTTCCATGGGTGAGGCGGTCATAGTGGTGATCCCGAAGCCGGGGAAGGACCCTTCCCTCTGTTCCTCGTATCGCCCTATCTCGTTGCTGAACGTGGATGCAAAGTTCCTGGCTAAGATCTTAGCAACAAGACTGAACTCTGTCATTACTGCCCTGGTACACTCGGATCAAACGGGCTTTATGCCAGGTAGAGGAACGGATATCAACATTAGATGCCTCCTCACCCATGTTGATGGGGCTGGCGAGGGGTCGACGGGAGTGGTGGCCTCACTTGACGCAGAGAAGGCCTTCGACTCTGTGGAGTGGGGCTACCTCTGGGGGGTGCTCGACAGCTTCGGGTTCGGGCCAGGCTTCCTGAAATGGGTACGCATGTTATATAGCTCCCCATCTGCTAGAATTCGGACCAACGGCGGCCTATCAGACGCCTTCCCCTTGGGCCGCGGCACGAGACAGGGGTGTCCCCTCTCCCCGGGTTTATTTGCCCTTGCTATGGAACCACTGGCCATCCTGTTGAGAGCTGAACCGAGGGTCCGGGGATTACAAATAGGCCCAATTGAAGAAAAGCTGTCTCTATATGCGGATGATGCCCTGCTATACCTGGCGGATGCCTCATCATCCCTGCATGTAGCTTTAGATCTGATTAACCAATTTGGGGGCTACTCCGGTATTCGTATCAACTGGGACAAATCGGTCTTGTTTCCTCTATGTCCCTCGACCCCGCGGCCCACGACACAAACGCACCTCAAATGGGTAGATGAATTTACGTACCTGGGCATCAAGATTAGCGGCAAAATCGGAGATTATGTTGGCAAAAACATACAACCACTCATGGCCCAACTAGTGACCAAGTGCGCGGTGTGGCGGTCCCTCCCTCTGACGCCGGTGGATAGAGTCAACCTTTTGAAGATGGTCTTTCTCCCCAAATTCCTGTACTTTTTTCGCAGTACCCCCTCGTACATCCCTAGGTCGTTCTTCCGGAGGTTGGACAGCTTGTTGATCTCTTTTGTCTGGGCTGGGAGACCCCCCTGAGTGGCGAGGAGGATCTTGTATTTGTCCTTGTCTGGGGGGGGACTGGCGCTCCCTAACTTCCTGCTTTATTACTGGGCGGCTGTCCTGGTTACGGTGAGATGGTGGTTCTCCCAGCCTAGACAGAACCCGGCGGTCACACTAGAGGCAGCTGTTCTGGGCTCCTACGCGGCCTTGAGCAATTTACCTTTTCGCGGCCTCAGGGCCAGCCCCTGTATGACGACCCTCATGCGGACCACAGTTAAGGTCTGGCAGGAGGCTCGACTAATGTACCGGCGGCCCAACCTGGTATCACCGCATATACCCTTGTGGGCTAACCCTATGCTGCCTCACATGAACAGTATCCCAGATCCATCCCTCTGGGCAAAAAAGGGGATCGTTACTCTGAAACATATAGTGAAAGCGGGTACAATTATGTCTTTCCGGGAACTCAGGCAGGAGTATCTCCTCCCGGTCTCTCTCCAATTTAGGTACTGGCAGCTGAGACATGCCTTTGAGGCCCAATTCCCGGAGCCTATAACCCTGGAGTCAGACTCTATTGAGCGACTCTTATCCTCCGCTCTTATGGACCGACCCCTCTCGGCCCTGTACCTATACCTCACGGTACAGTATGATGCTAAGCTTACTAAACCGTGGGATGAATGGAGGGCTGATATTCCGTCGCTGGATGAGGAGGAGTGGCGGGACTGCCTCTCATCCTATATCCCCATTATGATTGCAGCAAAGGATAGGTTTATACAATTTAAATTTCTCCACAGAGCCTACTACACCCCGCAGAGGCTAGCACGTATTTACCCGCAGCAAGATCCCAATTGTCAGAGATGCAGGCAGGAGACAGGTACATTTTGGCACATGGTCTGGTCGTGTCCGAAACTCCAGCCCTATTGGGAGGATGTGGCTTCCAGACTGACTGAAGTGACTGGCTTACACGTGCCGACTGACCCCAAGATCCTACTACTAAATCATATGGAGGACGTGGAAGGGGATAGATATTGTAAACTCTGCTTGACCTTCTCACTATTTTATGCTAGGCGGGAAATTCTGCTCAAGTGGAAATCTGAGGACCCCCCCACATGCGCTGCTTGGCAGCGCTCAGTCGATTCAGTACTTCCTCTCTATAAACTGACTTACGAGAGTAGACGGTGCCCCGCAAAGTTCGACAGAGTTTGGTCTTCATGGCAGACCACTCGCTCTGACTTGGAGCCCCCCCCTGGGTGTGGCTGACTGGGCTGTTTGTTGGGGGGCGGTTCCCCCCCCCCCCCCCGCACCGCCCCTCTTGGCTCCTGGACTTAACTGCTACTTAGGGTTACTGTACGGCCAGGGTGGGGTGAACTAGAGTCGTTGTTAAGCACGATAGGGGTTGGGCCAATGTTTGTTTGTTGATTATTTGCATTAAGTAACGAATGAGGGGGGTGTGATCCCCCGGATGTGACGCATTATCCTGTTTGTTTGTTCTGTACTATTGGATGTGCGATTTACTGGTTGTATTGCAATGCTGATTTGTCTAATAAAATTTCTCTGTTAAAAAAAAAAAAAAAAGGAGAATTGGATTAGACCCTCTAAACCATAATGAATGGGGATGGCATAGCCCTAGACTGAAAAAGCTGAAAAACTGAATGGCTACCATCACACCCATAGTGGCAATGGCTTACACACTCTCACACTATCCACCCATCTAGCTGAGTGCCAAATACTGACCTCCCACAGCTAGCCCCCAATCCACTGGGGAAAGAAAAAGGGGGGGGGAGTGCATGTTAAGTGTATAATACCCAATATTCAGTGTCACATCCATGGGGATAGAGATGGAAGCTTTTATTACAGAGCAATGGATGCCCTAATTTACTAACAAAAAGATGACAAAAAGGGGTGTAAGAAAAAAATTATATTCAACAGACAAAAAATCTTCAATTAAAAGTCTGTCAAAAAACAGTTCAAGTCTATTTCAATATTGAGGCCTGCCGGCATAAGACATCCAATTCAAAGATCCACCGAGTCTCGGCTTGTGAGACACTCATTCTCATATCACCGCCCCCCTAATGTGGTAACACTTTGTCTATACCATAAAATTTTAAGAAGGATGGATCCTGGTTGTTGTATATTCTGAAATGATTGGAAACACTCCTGAAACCATTTGTGATATTGGTCACGTGTTCATTAATTCTTTTCAACAGACACCTCGTGGTCCTCCCCACGTATACCAGACCACACGGACACATAAGGAGGTGCACAACGTATCTGGTGTTGCAAGAAATACATTTCTCAATTTTGTAATCCCTACCATTGCTTCCTACAAATGATTCAGTTTTTCTTTTTTTATCAGCAGTTATCTTACACGATTTGCACCTTTCACACCTATAGAAGCCGATCGTGTCCAGAAATGTCTTCTTACGGATTTTAGGGGGGTCTACCACATTTTTCGCAATCATATTTCTTAAACCCGGAGCTTTCCTATAAATAAAGGACGGTTGATTTGGAAGTAGCTTTTTCAAAGTGCTATCCTTCAGAAGTATAGGCCAGAATTTTTTTAAAGATTACTCCACTTTCTTATAGTCCAAATTGAACCCTGACACAAAAGCCATATCAAATTTCATTTCATTTTTTTTTTTCTTTTCAATCAAGTTGTCTCTATTACTATTACTTACTTCGTCCCTAAGTTTTTGTAAATCAGCATAGTTGTATCCTTTTTCGAAAAATCTGTTTAGGAGTATATCTGACTGGGCCCAGTAGTCCGCATCCAGGTCACAATTTCTCCTGATGCGGACAAACTGTCCCTTTGGTATGGCCTTTATCCAGCCCGGAAATATAGCCATTTTTGTCCACCTCCTTAAAAAAGTTTCTGGTACAAAGTCCAGTCCCCCTTTTAAAAATTTCCAAGTCCAGATACTGTATAGTGGTATAACTCCATTTGCTGGTTAGTTTAATACCATAAAGGTTATTGTTCAAATGGGACATGAAAGAGTTCAATTCTTCAACTGACCCCTCCCATATAAAAACCAGGTCATCAATGTACCTGTGGTACATCCTTAATTGTGGCCATTCATCTGTAAAAACATCTTCATGCTCCCATTTGTTCAAAAAAATATTGGCTACACTGGGGGCATACTTAGCCCCCATAGCCACCCCCTTTATTTGATTGTAGAAATCACCCCCGTACCAGAAAAAATTATTGGACATGGCCATTCTTAAGCCTTCAATCAAAAAGGCTATTTGGGATTTTTTCATCTTGGTGTGCTTGTGCAAAGACCACTTCACAGCATCTAACCCATCATTCTGTCTAATATTGGTGTAGAGGGATTCCACATCCGCTGTTACCAGCAGAGTGGACTTCTCTACCTCAAGCCCACGCAGTAAATTTTTTAATTCCTTGCCATCTCTCAAAAATGCTTTACCCTTAGATGCCATAGGTTGGAAAAAAGTGTCCAAGTACTCCCCTATGCGGGAATACAAGGAATGGATCCCGCTGATAATTGGTCTCCCTGGGGGAGACACTTTGTTTTTATGCATCTTGGGTAATTGATACATTACTGGTATTCTTGGCGCCCTCAGGTTCAAATATTTGGCCTCTTTTTGTCTAAAATCTCTTTCGTCAAACCTCTTTTTAGCCACTCCTCCAGTTTCTTTTTCAATTTCCAGGTAGGGTTCCCTGGTAGTTTCACATAAGTATCCCTGTCTCCAAGGATTTTATTAATTTCAGCTAAATAATCAGATTTTTTTAAGACAACCAAACTCCCCCCTTTATCAGCCGGCCTGGTCACTATATTTTATATTTTTTTACCTTTTTTTTACAATACCTGACTGAGCTTTAAAGTGACACAAAGTGAGAAACAGCTTGTAGACCAGTCAAGCTTTGTGGACACTTGAGCAGTTTGTATCTCAGATGCCTGGGTGCTAGAATAGAACTAAAGAGACATTGTTCCTTGAAGTCTATACAGATCATATCTTCTTAGAAGTAGGGCTTCAGAGTCCAGTACTTACTGTATACCAAAGTGTCCTTTGCATGTGTACAGACATGACATCCATGTGGGACATGATGCGGTAAACTTCCAGCAGCTTAAAGCTACAACCATTTGCTCCAAACACATAATGGCCAATGGATTAACTGCAGTAGTGGCAAGATCACTTTTAAGATCACTCCAAGATGGAGTAAAGGGCAGGGTTTGTCAGCAAGATTAGAACTTTAGGGGGCTTTACAGGGCTTCTAACTATTCACTGGTTAGGTATGGTGGTAGCTTTGTTAAAGCGGGATACTGCTGGATCCACAGTGGGGGCAGACTGCTTTTTAACAAATTCCTCTTCAGATGGGTACAAGGCTAATAGGCCTTTTGTAGGAGGCTGATAATGTGCCCGATGTTTCCAATCTCCATAGAAGAAGACATGAAACAGCGGGGGGCAGTGGAATTTTTCTTTGCCGCCTTAAACTGAAATAGACTGATACTCTAGTTTTAGAGTTTGTGCACTGCATTAATAAGAGCTAAAACAATGTCTGTTACCTTGGAACTTGTGGCAGAAGACTGACTCTTCTCAGAGAAAACTCGTCCGGTGAAGACTGGGGAGACTCAAAATCAGACTGACTCTGAGCAGTTGATGGCTTAGTGCCCAATACTTTTTGTGTCCTGGTGCCCAATACTCTTGCAGCTGGCAATATAACCCAAAAGGTGAAATGACTTCCTGCGTCCCTCAGTGTATGAGTTTTTATCCATTCTGGAGAGGTGATCAATTAAGAGCAAGATGGCAAGTGTCTTTATGTTGTTAGTTTTATTATTTGCAACACAAACAATATACTCACACTTAATGTACTTCCCCAATAATTATCTTTCTTATAATCTTTATTTAATTTTTTCAAGGCATACAAATGTTTATATGATCCAAAGCAGCAAATAGCAAAACAGATATAAAGTTGTTACATTATTAATAGGCTTGTACTTTACTGGTTGGCAAAGCAAGTGTAGAACAATCAGAAAGATAGGTTGATGAAAAAAAACGAGCAAAGGAGAAACAAGAGTAGCTTGTTTTGAATGTCAAATTATTCAGCCGACACCAAACAAAAGTTTTCCATATTAAAATGAGAAGTGTTAATTTTGGGCCTTTGTTACTGCAAAAATACTTTGAGACCAGGTTTTAAAAAAGGCAGTTTTGTTCTTTCTGCCCAAAAAAGAAAAAAAATGCAATTAAAGTATATCTGTTTTGATGGAATTATGTAGGCTGTCATTGCTGACCTCGCCTTTTGGGAGTAATACTTTACTATTCATCATGCTAATGCAAAGACTTTAGAGTCATTGATTTGGAAGCAGTATAGAGATAAGGAATTCTGACACTTTTCCGACACTCATTTGTACTGTGTAATGAGTGTCTGCAGTCATAACATACACGGGGCTTTGGACTTCCTGCATGGCAGAGCTGATTGGCCCAGCGCTGTCACATAGAATAAATCAGTGCTCCTGTGTGACCCAGAAGTACTGCCTTTTTCCTTCAGTTCTTGTTGCTGAAAAATATTGCTGGGGAGTGAAGGAAAGGTAAGAATATTCTGGGGAGTTATAGGCCATTGGCTGAGAGCACTGATCGGGAGCCGATCGGCAAACATTTTTCAGTCATGCCCCTTCGACGGAAGTCGGTCGAAGAGCCGGCTTCTGTCGGACTGACTGCAGTACACACAGGTCGAATGTTGGATGGTTTCTATTGAACCAGCTAATGCTGCCCGACATTCGGGCTCGTGGGTACCGTGCTTAAGTGTATCGAAAATTTGTCAAGGTGCACGCCAGGACATAGCTGTACTTGAATGATGATAGAGTGTTGGTGAGAACATACACTTGTTCATGTGAAGATGAAAAGACTCCTTTGAGGTCAGAGAGGTTTATTTACTAAAGAAATAAATAATGTAAAGAACGTAAAGAAAAACCTTTTTTTTATTTTTTTATTCCACATGTGTTGGATTATGTATTCAAAGTAGGCACAGCTTCACTAAACTAAATAAACACTAATTATGCAAAGTGAACATTCTCCACTCGTTTAGTAAATCAACCCCAGTCCAGTGGAGCTAGCTGCTTACATACCATTTAAATGTACCAGAATTTAAAATTATTATAATGTATCCACATACATTTTTTTAACATTACATTTGCGAAGTTTATGATGCAGGATATGGAAATTTTTAAAATTATAATTGTAGAAGTAAATTGGAAAAATTATGGTGTCATGTTTTCTTGTAAATCGCCCCAGGACAAGGATATTAATTTGGTCTTTGATAATACCCTTGCAATAAAATAGCCATTCCTAGGTTCATCTTTTGGAATGTGCATGTTTATGAATGTGGGAGAGAACAATCATGATTATACCAGTAGGGGAGGGAGAACAGAATCTTATTAACCCCTTCCTTAGTAAATCACCACTAGACTGTTAAAAGTTCAGTAATTTATTGGACAAAAACATTATATTGGCCTTAAAACATGAATTCTCAAAATAATTTTAATAAAAACAATATGTTGTCAAAAACAGTACAGGCATCTGCATATTTATAATGATATAGAATGATTGTTTGCTAATTAATCAATATGCTGATAAAACACAAATTGTCCATTGCAAATGTGAGCCCAGTACAGGAAATAAGGGAAAATTTCCTGATGCCTAGTACACACGTACGGGATTCCCGGCGGTAAAAAGTCCGCCGGGAATCCCAAGGGGAAAACCGAGAACCTACTCGGTAAGTTTCCCCCCCTACACACAAGAGGTTTTCCCGACAGGAAAACTGCGATGGAGCTTTGGTCGGGAATCCCGGCAGTGTGTATGCTCCATCGCAGTTTTTCACATAGGAAAACTGCCGGGAAAAAGACCGCCGGGAATCCCAGCGGGAAAAAAGAGAGCTGGTTCTCTCTCTTTTTTTTTTCCGGCAGCTTTCCTGTCGGGAAAACTGCGATGGAGCATACACACGGCCGGGATTCCCCGCCAAAAGCTCTCATGGCAGTTTTCCCGACAGGAAAACCGGTCGTGTGTAGGAGGCATAGTCGGGTGTCCTATGTTAAACTTTGTTGTCTAATTTTTCCAAATGGAAACATCTTTTATATGCAAGCTGTAGTATGACATAATATTTAGAGGCATGAATCCAAAACCATAAATGCATATCCATGTATATTATACTTTCTCCACAAACTGCTGCGAAAATGACATGGTATGTGTTTTTTCTTGTAGAGATGTGTGCATTAACCAGGACAAGAGAGTCCATCTCACAGTCGTGTACTTTGGGAAGGAACAGGTTCAAGAGGTAAAAGCTATACTGGAGAACACCTCTAAGTAAGTATGACACAAAATCTTCCCTTTTAGAGATTTGAACACATTGCTAGTTCTATAGTTGTCAACACCAATTCTGTTTAACTTGTTCATAAACAATATAGAGGTTGGAATAAATACGAGGTGGTATCTAAAAGTTTTGAGACTAGCTCTGTTTACAAGAAAGAACTTTATTTATCTACATTTACACACTATCACCTTCAAAATAGTCCCCTTGTGTCAGGGTCACCTGTGGCCAGGTGACAGATGCACACCGTAGGGGGACAGGAGTGCACCGCGAGGTAGTGAACCCTATGGCTGGCTTCTGTGGATAGGAAACTGGGTGGTTGTGGAAAGCGGGACCAGAGGAGCACAACCGGGATCCCAACGGAAGCGAGAGCCAAGATTCCCCAGGGCGCGGAGTCTAAGACCCAGCTGGTCTTCTCCAGGGCCTCTAGTGGTGAGGATGTTACGCTGCAGGCTGGGACCAGGTCGCGGCCCCTGGAGTTTCCTAGCTCACGCCCCGTAGGATAAGGGGAAGCAGCAGCACACGATAGAGAGAACCGAATAACAAGCCGAAGGTCAGGGGCCACAAGCAGACAAGGATAACGAAGAACGAGCCGAAGGTCAAGGGTCACGAGCAGACAGGGATGGTCGGGGACAAGCCAATAACGTAACAGAGAGACAGACGTAGCACACGGCAGGCAGGAACCCAAACACACAATGCCTAACAAACACGTTGATCAGCAAAGCAGGCTTGCAGTGCACAGGTTAATATAGTGTTCAGTGATAGGGCCTGGGGTGGAGTCAGGCTGGGAGGAGATTATAAAGGAAGCCAGGTGAAGGAGGTCTGGTCTCTAGATGAACACATGAGGAGGAAGGTAAGATGGCAGACAGACATTAATGCATATCCATGACAGTACCCTCCCTCTTACGAGGCCTCCCCCTTCCCCGCCTGGGCCCAGGTTTAGAGGGAAACTTCAGATGAAACTCCTTTAACAGACGAGGTGCAAAGACCTCAGATGCAGTGATCCAAGACCTCTCCTCAGGACCAAACCCTTTCCAATGAACGAGGTACTGAAGAACGCCTTTACAGAGTCGGGAGTCCAGAATTTGACTGATCTCGTACTCCTGATTATCCTCCGAGACAGGCGCCACGGTAGGAAGAGGACGAGAGAATTTATTGAGGACTAAAGGCTTTAGAAGAGCAACATGAAAGGAGTTAGTGATTTTAAGGCTCTTAGGAATCTGGAGTTTGAAACAAACCGGATTCAGTTTAGCAGTTACCGTGTATGGACCGATGAATCGTGGAGCAAACTTCAGAGAAGGAACTCGGAGCTTGATGTTCCTGGTAGAGAGCCAGACTTTGTCCCCTGGCTGAAGAGAAGGCGGTTTACGCCTGCGGCGGTCGGCAAAGCCTTTGAATTTTTCAGCAGCTGCCCGGAGGGAATCATGAACGTGACCCCAAACGGAATTGAGAGACTCCTGAACCGAAGCCAAAGCTGGAATGTCTGGAGAACAGATCATAGGAAGAGGAAGTTGAGGGTGTTTTCCATAAACTGTGAAAAAGGGTGTCTTCTGCGAACTGGTATTCACATGATTATTATGGGAGAATTCTGCCCACGGGAGTAGAGAGGACCAATCGTCATGGTGAGAAGACACAAAGGTGCGAAGAAAGACCTCTAACTCCTGATTAACCCTCTCAGTCTGTCCATTGGATTGGGGATGGTAAGAAGAAGAAAAATCCAAGACAATATTGAGGGATTTGCAAAAGGCTCTCCAAAAACGAGACGTGAATTGGACTCCCCTGTCGGAAACAATATGAGAAGGGACCCCATGTAGGCGGAGAATTTCTCGAATGAAAATGGGAACCAAGGCAGGGGCAGAAGGAAGACCAGGAAGAGGAACAAAATGAGCCATCTTGGAGAATCGATCGATTACCACCCAAATGACTGTATTATTCTCAGACAGTGGGAGATCGGTGATAAAATCCATGGCAATATGGGCCCAGGGTTCCTTAGGAATAGGCAAGGGCATGAGGAGACCAGCAGGAGCTTGTGTGGAGGATTTGGACTGAGCACAGACATGACAAGCTTTAACGTAGTCTTTGACGTCTGAGCGGAGATTAGGCCACCAGTAGTGACGACTGATGAGTAGGAAGGATCGGAGGAATCCAGAATGCCCTGCCACCTTGGAATCATGTCCCCAACGAAGGATCTTAGCTCTTAGCTCAGTGGGGACAAAGGTCTTACCAGGCGGAATTTTAGACTTCAGGGTGGTAGAGTGGGCAACAATGCATGAGGTGGGAATGATCGGCTCAGGTTCAGGGGCGGACTCCTCGTCCAAAGTGTCAAATGACCTAGAGAGCGCATCAGCCCGACCGTTGCAGGAACCAGGTTTGTAGGTAATCGTGAAATTAAAACGGGCAAAGAAGAGACTCCACCTGGCCTGTCTAGGATTCAGACGTTTAGCATTCTGTAGATACTGTAAATTCTTGTGATCGGTAAAGATCGTTATGGAGTGAGGGGAACCCTCCAAGAGATGACGCCACTCCTCTAACGCCAATTTAATTGCGAGAAGTTCCCGATCACCGATGGCATAATTCCTCTCTGCCTGAGAATTTTTTTTGGAGAAGAACGCACATGGTTGGCGTCTCTTCTCAAAGATTTGAAGAAGCACAGCTCCCACCCCCATTGAGGAAGCGTCCACTTCAATAAAAAATGCATTCCCAGGATTTGGTCTCCTCAAGAGGGGGCCAGAAACAAAGGCCTGTTTCAGGTTGTGAAATGCAGAGACAGCTTCGGGAGGCCAGTCTCTGGCATTCACACCCTTCTTGGCCAAAGCGATAATAGGCGCGGCAATGGAAGAGTAATTCCTTATGAACTGCCTATAATAATTAGTGAAGCCAAGAAAGCGCTGTGTGGCCTTGAGGCTAGCAGGAAGAGGCCAGTTGGTGATAGCCAAGACCTTCCCAGGGTCCATACGAAGCCCCGAACATGAGACAAAGCACCCCAAAAACAGGACCTCAGAACATTCAAAGGAACATTTCTCCAGCTTGGCATAGAGATTGTTCTCTCTAAGACGTTGAAGTACAGTGCGGACATGGTTTCTGTGGACGAGCAGATTTTCAGAAAAGATCAGAATGTCATCCAGATAGATGACAACAAACTGGTACAGCAGATCTCTGAAGATTTCATTGACAAAGTTTTGAAACACGGCTGGAGCATTACACAGACCAAAAGGCATCACCAGATATTCGTAATGCCCGTCTCTAGTGTTAAATGCAGTCTTCCATTCGTCACCCTCCCGTATTCGAATGAGATTGTACGCGCCTCTGAGATCCAACTTGGTGAAAATGGAGGCACCCTTCAACCTATCGAATAGCTCAGATATTAAGGGTAAGGGGTATCGATTTTTAATAGTAACCGCATTTAAACCCCGATAATCGATGCAGGGTCTTAAGGTACCATCCTTTTTGGCAACAAAAAAGAACCCTGCCCCTGCAGGCGATGAGGATTTCCGGATGAACCCTCTCTCCAGATTCTCTGCTACATACTCCGACATGGCCTGGGTCTCTGGGATGGACAGAGGGTAGGTACGACCCCTGGGTAGAGTTGCTCCGGGGACAAGATCAATAGCACAGTCAAAAGACCTGTGGGGAGGAAGCACCTCAGCTGATTTTTTACAGAACACATCCCGGTAATCGCTGTATGCGGCGGGAAGATCAGAAGAAACAGAAGTGGCAGCAACCGGAAGACTCTCCTTGGGGGTCACCTTGAGAAGACACGACGAGAAACATGAGGAACCCCAGGCCAGGATCTGCCCAGAGACCCAGTCCACATGTGGAGAGTGGAGCTGTAGCCAAGGGAGGCCCAATACAACTGGGGTAGAGGCCTTGGGTAGAATAAGAAAGGATATCCACTCCTGGTGGAGAATCCCTACCGACATCCTAATGGGTAGCGTCTGGAAGCGAATAGGGCCCCCTGGGAGAACAGTGCCATCAATTGCCGAGACTACCAATGGGGTAGTGAGAGGTGAAAGGGTAAGCTTCATAGAAGAAGCAGTTCTCCAATCCATGAAATTGCCGGCAGCCCCGGAATCCAGGTATGCAAGGGTTGACTGAGGAGAAGTGCCTACATGAAGGGACACCGGCAAGAGCAGGCGAGAAGGTGATGTTTCTGGGTCCAATACTCCACCTTCCAAATGTATTAGACCCGAGCGTTTCCCGGACGAAGCGAGCAGGAGTCACGAAAATGACCCTTGCCCCCACAATAGAGGCACAAGCCCAGAGTTCTGCGCCTAGCACGTTCTTCGGGGGTTAGTCTGGTCCGGCCCAGCTGCATAGGTTCTTCAGCAGGTAGAGGATGCTCCACGGAATGAAGGGAGGGGAGCTCAGACTGGCTAGGACCCAGAGAGTGCTGGCGTCTTTTTTCTAAGGACCTCTCTTGAAAACGAATGTCGATCTGGTTGCATAATGAAATTACATCGTCCAGACCGACGGGAATGGCTCTTCCCGCTAATTCGTCTTTCACTCGGTCAGAGAGGCCATGTAAAAAGGTAGCGACCAGGGCCTCATTATTCCAGCTCAATTCAGCTGTGTGGATACGGAACTGAAGAGCATATTGCCCCACTGAACTAGATTCTTGGCGAAGACGTAAGACAGCACTAGCCGCTGAAGAAGCCCGAGCCGGCTCTTCGAAGATATTACGAAAGAGCTTCAAGAATTCGGACAGACTGGAAACCACCGGATCGTTCCTCTCCCACAGGGGGGCAGCCCAGGCCAAAGCTTCACCGGAGAGGAGGGAAATGATATAGGCTACCTTAGCCCGGTCAGATAGGAAGCTTTGAGGCTGAAGCTCAAAATGAATAGTGCATTGGCTGAGAAACCCCCTGCAGGCCTTGGAGTCCCCAGAGAAACGGAACGGAGCTGGCAATCTTAGTGAGTGTGAGGCTGCGACTGGTGCGATAGGTACAGCCGCTGGTTGTACTTGGGGTTGCGGATTCGGGGTTCCCAAGGAGACCTGAAGCTGCTCGAATCGAGAAGCCAGATCCTGGAGGAATCGCATCACCTGGGTCTGATTTGATTCCTGGGTCTCAAGTCTGCGAACTATGCCCTGCAATGGATCATCCGCGGGAAGCGGGATGTCAGCCGGGTTCATGGCTGATCAAACTGTCAGGGTCACCTGTGGCCAGGTGACAGATGCACACCGTGGGGGGACAGGAGTGCACCGCGAGGTAGTGAACCCTATGGCTGGCTTCTGTGGATAGGAAACTGGGTGGTTGTGGAAAGCGGGACCAGAGGAGCACAACCGGGATCCCAACGGAAGCGAGAGCCAAGATTCCCCAGGGCGCGGAGTCTAAGACCCAGCTGGTCTTCTCCAGGGCCTCTAGTGGTGAGGATGTTACGCTGCAGGCTGGGACCAGGTCGCGGCCCCTGGAGTTTCCTAGCTCACGCCCCGTAGGATAAGGGGAAGCAGCAGCACACGATAGAGAGAACCGAATAACAAGCCGAAGGTCAGGGGCCACAAGCAGACAAGGATAACGAAGAACGAGCCGAAGGTCAAGGGTCACGAGCAGACAGGGATGGTCGGGGACAAGCCAATAACGTAACAGAGAGACAGACGTAGCACACGGCAGGCAGGAACCCAAACACACAATGCCTAACAAACACGTTGATCAGCAAAGCAGGCTTGCAGTGCACAGGTTAATATAGTGTTCAGTGATAGGGCCTGGGGTGGAGTCAGGCTGGGAGGAGATTATAAAGGAAGCCAGGTGAAGGAGGTCTGGTCTCTAGATGAACACATGAGGAGGAAGGTAAGATGGCAGACAGACATTAATGCATATCCATGACACCTTGCACAGTAATACAGCGATTCCAGCGTTCCTGCCACTTCTGAAGTGTGTCCTGGAAGTCTTCTTTTTGAAGCGTGTCACCTTCTGCAATTCGCACTGTATCGCCGCAATGATGTCAAAATGGCGACCTTTGAGCTGGATCTTCATCTTCGGGAAGAGGGTGAAGTCCTCAGGAATCAGGGCCAGCCCTACAATGGGTTCCACTGGGTCCATTAGACCCAGGCGGAAATTTGAGAGGGGTGGCAGAGCAGGGCCGGCGCTACCAATACGATCTGTACCGTGTACAGACTCAATGAGAGTGTTGCGAGCTGCCTGCCTGCTTGGGGATCAAATACTTATTTTACTCACTGAACTGCAACTCAATTGATAACATTTGTTTTTTTGTGGATTTTTGGTTGATATTTGGTCTCTATCTGCAGGGATCAAATAATTATTTTCCCTACTGTATACTATAAGGCAAAGCTGTAAATGAGCACGTAATAATACATCAGGGGCATATTTCAGATATTGTTCTGATGTCAACAGAATCAAAATTTAAATATTGCTCAGCAAACTAAGTCTAAACTAAAGCTTTTCTTGATCCCCATATGTTTTCTGGATACAATTTATCTCACTTCCTTGCAATAGTCCTAGGACAGAAAAAAAAACTTCAAAGTACTATATAATACAGGATTTCATTTGTAGAACATAAGGTATACATATCTGCATCTTATTACTTCCATCACAATTCTAAGAAAGCAAGGGGTTTATTCCTCATTAAAGAATACGTGATTAAGGCATGAAAATCATTTCCCTTTACCACAGTAACCAAGTGTGCATCCAAAGCCACTAGTTTATGCTGTGCACATTATACACTTTCATGAATACTTATGAATATTTTATGTCTTGTTAGCTTATGGCAGTATCATACTGATACTTTAGACTGAATATACTGTTTAGACACTACACAGCTGTAAAATATTGGAAATACAAGATGTTTAACCACTTTCAGCCCAAGGACGTCATATGACGTGATTGACTTTCAGTGGGAATATCTGAATGATGCCTGCAGCTACAGGCATCATTCAGATATCCTTTTTTCCAGCCAGCGATTCTGTGCACCATAAGAACCATCATATCGTTCTTACAGGTGATGGGAGGGGACATCCCCCCTCCCGCCGCCATCCGGTGCTTCTCCGGGCTCTCCTGTGCCATCGGGGACCCATAGGCCCGGGCGCGACGTTATGACGTCAAGTCCGGGCTGCGTTTGTAAACAAAGCTGGGATCGCGGCTGGTAAGCATGAGATCGTGATTTTTTTTCTATCTCATGCTTTCCAGCCTGCAGGAGAGATGTGGGGTCTTATTGACCCCGCATCTCTCCATAAAGAGGACCTGTCACGAATGATTCCTATTACAAGGGATGTTTACATTCCTTGTAATAGGAATAAAAGTGATCCAAAAAAAAAAAGTAAAAGAAAGTGTAAAATTTTAAAAAATAAAGTAAAAAATAAATAAAATAAATTTACAATGCCCCTGTCCCCGGTAGCTTGTGCTCAGAAGCGAATGCACATGTAAGTCCCGCCCACATATGTGAACGCCGTTCAAACCACACATATGAGGTATCGCCGCGTGCATTAGAGCGCGAGCAACAATTGTAGCTCTAGACCTCCTCTGTAACTCTAAACAGGTAACCTGTAAAAAAAATTAAAGCGTTGCCTATGGAGGTTTTTAAGTACCGAAGTTTGGCGCCATTCCATGAGTGTGCGCAATTTTAAAGCGTGACATTGATGATGTTATTTACTCGGCATAACATCATCTTTCACATTATACAAAAAAATTGGGCTACCTTTACTGTTTTGTTATTTTTTTAATCATGAAACTCCAAAAAACGCGTTCGAAAAATTGTTGTGCATATACCGTGCAAGATAAAAAGTTGCAACGACCGCCATTTTCTTTCCTAGTCTGCTAAAAAATATATATAATGTTTGGGGGTTCTGGGTAATTTTGCAGCAAAAAAATTATGATTTTTACATGTAGGAGAGGAGTGCCAGAATAGGTCAGGTATGGAAGTGGTTAAATACATGTGTCGTTTTTTTAGAACTGCAGGTATTGTAAGCAAAAATGTAGTTTGCATCATTATTAATTACTGTTGTTTTTATCTATTAATTACTATTGTTACAGCATAATTACTAGGCAGAAGATTCATGTCATGTTTTTGATGTTCGGATTAAAATAATAAGATTATTTAGGAAGAGCATAAATTTCAGATATAAAACAGGAATATATCTGTGGTCATTTTTCCCAACAGCTACATTTAGCAGAGAAGTAGATGCAGCCATCAAACGAGGATCCACTGCGGCTTCTTTTGACATAAATCATACACTGAGTCCCTCCAGTCCAATCAGTAGACGCTTGCATTTTCCACTGTGTCATGTTCAGCAAACCACAGTCTTGTGGAGTCATCTCCTGTCTGCAAATTTATACACCCTGTCATAGGAATCTTAATGTTTTCATGACCTATCTGGGGTTTTAGCCGGGCAAATACTGAAAACTATAACACATAATAAATATTTCTGACATATGAATAACTGAATTGTGTGTTACTTTAAGCCCTTATTTCATTTCAGCTCTGGGCAGTGATTCTATTTAGGAAAGGGCATTTATTGAAAACTAAAAGAAGCCAGTATTGAGAAAAGTACAGTTGACCTTCAAAAAAAAAAAAAAAAATTGTTAGCCTGGCTGCATTCTTTTTGGGTCAATGATCCAGAGGGCTTTCACACTGGAGCGTTGCGCTTGCAGGAGGGTAAAAAAACTCCTGCAAGCCGCATCTTTGAGGCACGATAGGAGCGGTAAAAATACCGCTCCTATAGCGCCCCTGCTCATTAAAATCAATGGGGTAGCGCCTCCAAAACGTCCGCAAAACGCTGCAAAGAGGCGTTATTGCGGGCACCCGCAAATCACGGCAAAAACGACGGTATACCGGCGCTAAAAATAGCGCCGCTATACCGCCAGCGCATCCAGCGCTTCAGTGTGAAAGTAGCCTTAGGCCCCTTTCACACTGAGGCGTATTTCAGGCGTTTTAGCGCTAAAAATAGCGCATAAATAACGCCTGAAATAATCCTGCCCCAGTATGCTCAATGTGAAAGCTCGAAGGATTTCACACTGAGGCGATGCGCTGGCGGGAGGAAAAAAATCTCCTGCAAGCCGCATCTTTGGAGTGGTGAAGGAGCGGTGTGTATACCGCTCCTTCCCATTGAAATCAATGGGACACCGCGGTAATACCGCCTGCAAACCGCGGCTGTAGCCGCAGTTTGCGGGCGGTATTAACCCTTTTTCGGCTTTTAGCGGGGGTTAAAACCGCACCGCTAGTGGCCGAATATCACGGTAAATACGACCGTAGAGCGGCGCTAAAAATCACGCCGCTATACCGCCACTGCACCTGCCCGCCCCAGTGTGAAAGGGGCCTTAAAGCAGTTGTAAACCGTGGCTGTTGTAAAAACAAACAAAAAAAAAACACCTGCATGGCAATGGCATAATGTGGTAGTATGTGTTGCATACTACCACATATGAAATACTTACCTTGGAACGAAGCCCTTCAGCACTCTACTGTCACTGCTGAGAATGTTGACATCTTCAGTCGGTCTTTCTTCCGGGTTCGCACACTCTGGCTATGTGATTGGCCGGAGCCACGATGACGTCACTCCCACACTTGTGCGCGGGAGCCCTTGGTTCTGGCACAAAGCTCTGAAGGTCCGGCAAGGTATGCTGGACCTTCAGAACGCATGCGCCGGTGACATAACTGGCTGCATCCAGGGTGAATATCTCCTAAACCATGCACGTTTAGGAGATATTGATTTTACCTACGGGTAAGCCTTTTCAAAGGCTTACCTGTAGGTAAAAATTACCAAGCGGGGTTTACTACCGCTTAAACAGTTTGTGTTGATGGGCTTTTGTTCACGCCAAACAGGTATTGCATTCCCACACAAGTTTCTGGGAATGCAAAACCTGCTTAAAGCAGGTCAACTTCAAATCAAATGCACCTGTCATTATCAATTCTAAATAATGTCAGAAAGTCTCTTAGACTGGCCCTTAACCACTTCAGCCCTGGAAGGATTTACCCCCTCCTGACCAGAGCATTTTTTGCGATTCTGTACTGCGTCGCTTTAGCTGACAATTGCGCGATCGTGCGACGTTGTACCCAAGCAAAATTGACGTATTTTTTTCCCTCAAATAGAGCTTTCTTTTGGTAGTATTTGATCACCGTACTTTATTTCTTGCGCTATAAACAAAAAAAGAGCGACAATTTTGAAAAAAAAGCAATATTTTTTACTTTTTGCTATAATAAATATCCCCCAGAAAATATATATAAAAAAACTAATTTCTTCCACAGTTTAGGCCGATATGTATTCTTCTACATATTTTTGGTAAATCTAGTAATCTAGTAATGGCGGCGATCTGCGATTTTTATCGGAACTGCGAAATTATGGCGGACACATCTGACACTATTTTGGGACCATTGTCATTTATACAGCAATTAGAGCTACAAATAGCCACTGATTACTGTAAAAATGACACTGGCCGGGATAGGGTTAAACACTAGGGGGCGATCAAGGGGTTAAGTGTGTCCTAAGGAGTAATTCTAACTGTGGGGGGATGGTCGCACTACAGCATGACAGCGATCACTGCTCCCGATCACTGGGAGCAGTAGATCCCTGTCATGTTGCTAGGCAGAACAGGGAAATGCCTTGTTTACATAGGATCTCCCATTCTGCCTCTCCTCGACCGCAATCGCGGGCTGCCGGCAAACATCGAGTTCGCGGGACCCGCAGGCAAGTTCAAAGGGACGTACAGGTACGCTCATTTGCCTGTACGAGCCATTCTGCCGACGTATATGTGTGTGCGTAGGCCGGCAAGTGGTTAAAGCATATCTAACCCAAAAACAAAAATGTAATACATTGCAGCCTACCATATGGTATGGAGGCTGTATTTGTTTTAATTTTTCAAGCTTTTGTCTTTATTTTAGGAATAAAGAACGCAACAGACAGCGCTGCAACCCAACCCCAAAACAACGTTTTATCGATAATCCAAACAAAAAGGGATAAAATTCAGCAGATAAAATGTTGATGCATTTCAGTTTCTATGGGCATAAGACCGGTAGAGTCTGAAGCGCGTCAACATTTTTTCTGCTGCAATTTATCCCCTTTTTGCTTGGATTATTAATACAATTTTGTTCACCATGTTGCCAGCTTTTTTTTTTTAAACTTTTCCTGGAGATTCTGCCAGTAGCGCACTTTCAGTCCTAGAAAGATAACACACCCCTCACCCTTTTGTATCAGGACATCGGTAAAAAGATAGAGCTACAGAATCCTGCTCCTCTCCTACATAGTACTTAGAGAATAATGTCGTTAATAAGGGTCAGTAAAGGCAGAGAATGAAGGAGCTTGTCAGGTCACAATATTTCTGGCAAGATCAACAGGTGTTTTTTACATTTTTCAGGCATAACAAAAGATTTTCCGTGGTATACTGTATTTACCAGACCAAAAGGGGTAACAAAAAGACAAGCTCATTGTTCGCGTTTACCTACACTTCAATGTAATTTGCTAAATAAACAGTGGGTATTATAATTAATATTTTTTTGCTGTTGATAATTTAAAACATGTTCCAAAAGTTATTGGTCATAGGAGGATAATTTGATACATGCATTCTGAAAAATGAAAGCTTATTATCAACTGATTTAGAACCTACTCTAGAGTAGTAGCAGGACAATATCTACTCCTTTAGTAGGCCAGCACTATTGAATAAAGGTGGTCTACAGAAAGATTGCTTGATTAACCACTTAAGCCCCGGACCATTTCGGGCCATTAGGACCAGGCCTGTTTTTGGGATTCGGCACTGCGCTGCTTTAACTGTAAATTGTGCGGACATGCAATGTTGTACCCAAATGAAATTTGCGTCCTTTTCTTCCCACAAATAGAGCTTTCTTTTAATGGTATTTGATTGCCTCTGCGATTTTTATTTTTTGCGATATAAACGGAAAAAGACCGAAAATTTTGAAAAAAAATGATATTTTCTACTTTTTGTTATAAGAAAAATCGAATAAACTCAATTTTAGTCAGACATTTAGGCCAAAATGTATTCAGCCACATGTCTTTAGTAAAAAAAATGTCAATAAACGTATATTTATTGGTTTGCGCAAAAGTTATAGCGTTTACAAACTAGGGTACATTTTCTGAAATTTACACAGCTTTAAATTTATGACTGCCTATCTCATTTCTTGAGGTGCTAAAATGGCAGGGCAGTACAAAACCCCCCCAAATGACCCCATTTTGGAAAGTAGACACCCCAAGGAAATTGCTGAGAGGCATGTTGAGCCCATTGAATATTTTTTTTTTTTGTCCCAAGTGATTGAATAATGACAAAAAAAAAAAAAATTACAAAAAGTTGTCACTAAATGATATATTGCTCACACATGCCATGGTTATATGTGGAATTGCACCCCAAAATACATTTTGCTGCTTCTCCTGAGTACGGGGATACCACATGTGTGGGACTTTTTAGGAGCCTGGCCACGTACGGGACCCCGGAAACCAAGCACCGCCTTCAGGATTTCTAAGGGCTTAAATTTTTGATTTCATTCCTCACTACCTATCACAGTTTCGAAGGCCATAAAATGCCAAAATAGCACAAAACCCCCCCAAATGACCCCATTTTAGAAAGTAGACACCCCAAGGAAATTGCTGAGAGGCCTGTTGAGCCCGTTGAATATTTTTTTTTTTTGTCCCAAGTGATTGAATAATGACAAAAAATAAAAATAAAAAATAAATTACAAAAAGTTGTCACTAAATGATATATTGCTCACACATGCCATGGTTATATGTGGAATTGCACCCCAAAATACATTTTGCTGCTTCTCCTGAGTACAGGGATACCACATGTGTGGGACTTTTTAGGAGCCTAGCCGCGTACGGGACCCCGAAAACCAAGCACCGCCTTCAGGATTTCTAGGCACAAATTTTTGATTTCACTCCTCACTACCTATCACAGTTTCTAAGGCCATAAAATGCCAAAATAGCACAAAACCCCCCCAAATGACCCCATTTTGGAAAGTAGACACCCCAAGCTGTTTGCTGAGAGGCATGGTGAGTATTTTACAGCTCTCATTTGTTTTTGAAAATGAAGAAAGAAAATTTTTTTTTTTTTTTTTAAATTTTCAAAACTTTGTGACAAAAAGCGAGATCTGCAAAATACTCACAATACCTCTCAGCAAATAGCTTGGGGTGTCTACTTTCCAAAATGGGGTCATTTGGGGGGGTTTGTGCCATCTGGGCATTCCATGGCCTCCGAAACTGTGATAGGCAGTGAGAAGTAAAATCAAAAATTTACACCCTTAGAAAGCCTGAAGGCGGTGCTTTGTTTTTGGGGTCCCGTACGCGGCTAGGCTCCCAAAAAGTCTCACACATGTGGTATCCCTGTACTCAGGAGAAGCAACAGAATTTATTTTGGGGTGTAATTCCACATATGCCCATGGCATGTTTGAGCAATATATCATTTAGTGACAACTTTGTGCAAAAAAAAAATAAAAAAAAAAAAATTGTCTTTTTTCCGCAACTTGTGTCAACATATAAAATATTCCATGGACTCGACATGCCTCTCAGTATATAGCTTGGGGTGTCTACTTTCCAAAATGGGGTCATTTGGGGGGGTTTTGAACTGTTCTGGCATTTTATACACAACATTAGGAAGCTTACATCCACTCTTCTAACCACTTGAAGACAAAGCCCTTTTTGACACTTTTTGTTTACATGAAAACATATTTTTTTTTTGCAAGAAAATTATGTTGAACCCCCAAACATTATATATATTTTTAAAGCAAAGGCCCTACAGATTAAAATGGTGGGTGTTGCATTTTTTTTGTCTACACAGTATTTGCGCAGCGATTTTTCAAACGAATTTTTTGGGGAAAAAATACACTTTTTTTAATTTTAATGCACTAAAACACACTATATTGCCCAAATGTTTGATGAAATAATAAAGATGATCTTAGGCCGAGTACATAGATACCAAACACGACATGCTTTAAAATTTCGCACAAACGCGCATTGGCGACAAACTACATACATTTTTAAAAGCCTTTAAAAGCCTTTACAGATTACCCCGTTAGATTTACAGAGGAGGTCTACTGCTAAAATGACTGCCCTCGATCTGACCTTCGCGGTGATACCTCACATGCATGGTGCAATTGCTGTTTACATATGACGCCAGACCGACGCTTGCGTTCGCCATTGGGCAAGAGCAGGGCAGGACAGGGGTGCTTTTTTTTATTTTTATTTTTTTTATTATTAATTTTGCTTTTTTATTTTATTTTTAAATTGTTCCTTACATATATTTTTTTTTTTATAATTTTTATTGTTATCTCAGGGAATGTAAATATCCCCTATGATATAGCAATAGGTAGTGACAGGTACTCTTTTTTTGAAAAAACTGGGGTCTTCTAGACCCTAGATCTTTCCTCTGCCCTCAAAGCATCTGACCACACCAAGATCGGTGTGATAAAATGCTTTCCCAATTTCCCAATGGCGCTTTTTATATCCGGGGGGGGGGGACATTCCCTCCCACTGCTTGTAAAAGCAGTCCAGAGGCTAATTAGCCGCTGTGATTGCTTTTACATGAAAGCCGGCCGCTGGCTGAAAAGAATGATACCAAGATGATGCCTAAACCCGCAGGCATCAATCTGGTATAACCATTCAAAGTCCAGCAACATACCAGTACGTTGCTGGTCCTTGTTGGACATGTATTGTAATCTTTTTTTTCATGCAGCCTGTTGGCTGAACGAAAAAAGAGATTGATCGGTGGGTATGCCCACCATTAGAATACCGCCCTTCATCCACCCACTTCTAATGATGGGCATACATGCACCATTTATATATGCCGAAGCATGGGGGCATCCTCCCGCAAAAAAGTTATGCCGCACACACATGGTCAAACGTTTCCACGGGCAAGCCTCCGTCGGAATTTCGACCGTATGTATGCGGCATTAGGAGCAAAATTGCTCCTCCGCCCTGCTGCCCCTGCTGCCCCCATGCTTCGGCATATATGCTTTTTTTTTTTTAACTGTGGTGGTGAAATCACCTCCTACAGCACTGGAGTCGCAGGGATCAGGCCTGTCTCTGCGAACGCTGCAGTTATGTGTGTTGTGTTTTGTAAGTGACAGTGATCGATCGATACTGCACTTGGGTGGCCTGGGCTGGACGGAGGGGCAAAACGCAGGTGCTAGCAGGTATCTGGGCTGATCCCGCTAACACTGCGTTTTTGGGAACCCTAAACCGCTGGTATAGATCTGATCAGATCAGATATTGATCTGTTCAGATACTATACCACTAAGGGGGGTGTATGCTTTACGCGTGGGTGTTAGCGTTACTGGCACTAACCTGACGCTGCCTGGGGTGTGACGCAGACCCTCTCTGACGCTAAAACCTAATTGATATCACCCACCGGGCGATCAGGGGGTTAAACCTTTATTGGGTTATATACGGCGGGTGCCCTGACACTATAAAAAGCAAACTAACTAACCAGCGTCACCCGTAACACTTATATGGTGATCACTGGTGAAAGGGTTAACTAGGGGCAATTAGGGGGTTAAAACCTTTATTAGATCATATTTGGGGGTACCTGACGCTATAAAAACCTGCGGCGAACCTAAAAAAAATGACTGGCTACCGATTGGCATCACCGACACGAAGACAGCGATCAGAAAAACGATCGCTTAGTGACAGTGGTGATAGGGGGTGAAAGGGTTACCTGGGGGGCGATCAAGGGGGTTAAACCTTTATTAGATAATATATTGGGGTACCCGACGCTATAAAAACCTGCGGCGAACCTAAAAAAAATTACTGGCTACCGATCGCCATCACTGATGCTAAGACAGCCATCAGAAAAATGATCGCATAGCGACAGCGGTGATAGGGGGTGAAAGGGTTACCTGGGGGGCGATCAAGGGGGTTTAACCTTTATTAGATAATATATTGGGGTACCTGACGCTATAAAAACCTGCGGCGAACCTAAAAAAAATTACTGGCTACCGATCGCCATCACTGATGCTAAGACAGCATCAGAAAAACGATCGATTAGCGACAGCGGTGATAGGGGGTGAAAGGGTTACCTGGGGGGCGATCAAGGGGGTTAAACCTTTATTAGATAATATATTGGGGTACCCGACGCTATAAAAACCTGCGGCGAACCTAAAAAAAATTACTGGCTACCGATCGCCATCACTGATGCTAAGACAGCCATCAGAAAAATGATCGCATAGCGACAGCGGTGATAGGGGGTGAAAGGGTTACCTGGGGGGCGATCAAGGGGGTTTAACCTTTATTAGATAATATATTGGGGTACCTGACGCTATAAAAACCTGCGGCGAACCTAAAAAAAATTACTGGCTACCGATCGCCATCACTGATGCTAAGACAGCATCAGAAAAACGATCGATTAGCGACAGCGGTGATAGGGGGTGAAAGGGTTACCTGGGGGGCGATCAAGGGGGTTGAACCTTTATTAGATAATATATTGGGGTACCCGACGCTATAAAAACCTGCGGCGAACCTAAAAAAAATTACTGGCTACCGATCGCCATCACTGATGCTAAGACAGCCATCAGAAAAATGATCGCATAGCGACAGCGGTGATAGGGGGTGAAAGGGTTATCTGGGGGGTGATCAGGGGGTTAAACCTTTATTAGGGGGGGTTAGGGGGCTACACTGGACCTAAAACTAAACTTTAGTGACACTTTCACAGTCACAAATGTCACTGATTGCAGTGATCACTAAATAAATGGTCACTGCAATCAGTGACACTGTGACTGGGGGCTGGGGGGTGATCTGGGGGGTGATCTGGGGGGGTCTGGGGGTCCTGGGGGGGGCGATTAGTGTTCCTATGTGTCCTGGTGTCAGTGTAGTGTTGTGCTCACTGACCTGATGTCTTCTCTTGTACGGCGCTCGGTATATGTGAGCGCCGCACAGGAGATGACATCACTTCCTCCTGCCTCCTCTGTCTGAAACAGACAGAGGAGGCATTTCCATTCGCCGGGAGCGATCGCGAGGGGGGGGCCGGAATCGAAAGGCCGCCCCCTCATCTGGGATCGCTCCCGGTGAAGTAACGACCGCTCACGGCACAGAAGGGGGGTCCGGATGGACCCCCCAACTGTACAAAGGCAGTCACGTAGATCTACGTGATTCTGCCTGTCCGTGCCATTCTGCCGACGTAAATCGGCGGTGGGCGGTCGTTAAGTGGTTAAGGCAGTGATTGATATCTATAGCAGCTTCTTCTGAAGCCTGGTAGGCACCCCGCAGGTTAATATTCGCCCTCCAAAGACATGCAGATATGTATGCTCCCACTAAAGAGAGCAGGAGAGATGGGATATACAATGGGGCAAAAAAGTATTTAGTCAGCCACCAATTGTGCAAGTTCTCCCACTTAAAAAGATGAGAGAGGCCTGTAATTGTCATCATAGGTATACCTCAACTATGAGAGACAAAATGTGAAAACAAATCCAGACAATCACATTGTCTGATTTGGAAAGAATTTATTTGCAAATTATGGTGGAAAATAAGTATTTGGTCACCTACAAACAAGCAAGATTTCTGGCTCTCACAGACCTGTATATTCTTCTTTAAGAGGCTCCTCAGTACTCCACTCATTCCCTGTATTAATGGCACCTGTTTGAACTTGTTATCAGTATAAAAGACACCTGTCCACAACCTCAAACAGTCACACTCCAAACTCCACTATGGTGAAGACCAAAGAGCTGTCGAAGGACACCAGAAACAAAATTGTAGACCTGCACCAGGCTGGGAAGACTGAATCTGCAATAGGCAAGCAGCTTGGTGTGAAGAAATCAACTCTGGGAGCAATAATTAGAAAATGGAAGACATACAAGACCACTAATAATCTCCCTCGATCTGGGGCTCCACGCAAGATCTCACCCCGTGGGGTCAAAATTATCACAAGAACGGTGAGCAAAAATCCCAGAACCACACGGGGGGACCTAGTGAATGACCTGCAGAGAGCTGGGACCAACGTAACAAAGGCTACCATCAGTAACACACTACGCCGCCAGGGACTCAGATCCTGCAGTGCCAGACGTGTCCCCCTGCTTAAGCCAGTACATGTCTGGGCCCACCTGAGGTTTGCTAGAGAGCATTTGGATGATCCAGAAGAGGATTGGGAGAATGTCATATGGTCAGATGAAACCAAAGTAGAACTGTTTGGTAGAAACACAACTCGTCGTGTTTGGAGGAGAGAGAATGCTGAGTTGCAACCAAAGAATACTATACCTACTGTGAAGCATGGGGGTGGCAACATCATGCTTTGAGGCTATTTCTCTGCAAAGGGAACAGGACGACTGATCCGTGTACATGAAAGAATGAATGGGGTCATGTATTGTGAGATTTTGAGTGCAAACCTCCTCGCATCAGCAAGGGCACTGAAGATGAAACGTGGCTGGGTCTTTCAGCATGACAATGATCCCAAACACACCGCCCGGGCAACGAAGGAGTGACATTGTAAGAAGCATTGCAAGGTCCTGGAGTGGCCTAGCCAGTCTCCAGATCTCAACCCCATAGAAAACCTTTGGAGGGAGTTGAAAGTCCGTGTTGCCCAGCGAAAGCCCCAAAATATCACTGCTCTAGAGGAGATCTGCATGGAGGAATGGGCCAACATACCAGCAACAGTGTGTGACAACCTTGTGAAGACTTACAGAACACGTTTGACCTCTGTCATTGCCAACAAAGGATATATAACAAAGTATTGAGATGAACTTTTGATATTGACCAAATACTTATTTTCTACCATAATTTGCAAAAAAATGTATTTCCAAATCAGACAATGTGATTGTCTGGATTTGTTTCCAAATTTTGTCTCTCATAGTTGAGGTATACCTATGATGACAATTACAGAGCTCTCTCATCTTTTTAAGTGGGAGAACTTGCACAATTGGTGGCTGACTAAATACTTTTTTGCCCCACTGTAGGTGACTAAAGCCGGCTATAGAAGGTTCGAACCATGGATGGCCAGACTGAATATACCTAAGTTGATCGATCAATTAACTTGGGTATAACCAGCCTGTTGGATTTTACATGCCATTATTGCTAGTGGCTATTATAGCTGCTAGCAGTAATCACTATGTTCTCCCAGTGAGGACAGCTCCCCCCCACCCCCTGCCGGGAGAACCAAAATAGCTCTGCAGGAGGGATTTCCCCATCGTCACTGACTGTGTTGATGGCAGAATTGAGGAATTTTCTAACCTGCAAAAAGAAAGAAAATCACTCTATCTATGGCTGGCTTAAGGCTCACCATACATTATACCATTTTCCTTTAGATTTACCAAAAAACATAAAATATGAGGTCAAACCATAACAACACTTTTTCATTTTGTATCCAATCAGGCAGGCCCTTGCACTACATAGTTCAAGAAATTGTACAAGAAAATTGTATAATGTTTGTCCAGCTTTACTCAGTTGTGTGTCTAAATTGGAACTTGATCTATTGAGATGGGCTCTGCAAACAACAGGCTCTTTGTCTCACCGGTGCAAATAAGGAAAGGCTAGAAACATGCAAAAATCTGCCTAAAATGTGGGTAACATTGGGAATACAGAATATTCATATGCAATAATCTATATATGACTAATGAAAATGTTTTTATTTCATTATCTAATCCTTATTATAATACATAAAGTAAAAATCTAAAAAAAAAAAAAAAGCCACCAGTGACTCGTTCCCTTTAATAAAGCAGCACAGTAAAAATAGTCTGACTGCTGAAATCTTAACCGGAATATCATTACCTTTTGCATTGCCTTGCTCATCAAGTACCATATTGGAGACTTGGTTAGATTAAAACATTATTTCAGAAAACCCATTATGTTCTTAGAATTTCATATATGAAGGTGAATTCGTTATATATTCAGCCAGATTTAAAAATAAACGTGGCAGCCTGGTTTTATTAGTTGTCCAAGTGGATGAAGTAATTCTTTTTTCCCCCCATTTGGACAAGTTCACGTTCAGTTAATACTAAATAATGCAAGGGATTTTATTGTGAACTCTTTGAAGCATGAACTAATACTTCTGTGTTAATAAAATATTTATATTTGTTATATTGCAGTTTTATCCTTAGCATCAATTGTTCCGTGGCACCTTTTTAGATATATAACATCTAGACAGCAATGCTATTGAGTACTACTCTCAAATGCATTTGAATTTCTAACTTAAAGTTGTATATCTAGTGAAGTGACTGGCCTCAGGTAATACACAGAGATTAAACTAATCCTCCCACAACAGTTGTACCTGTTTAACTGCTGCCCTCTCTTCTGTTCGAAGTTCTTAAAATTTAAAACTTGTCTCAGTTCAGAAAAATGGGGTGGAGTGCTGAAATTACACTCTGCAGAGCTCAGTAAAGAGACCTCTGAGAGCTGATTGGAGGAAAAGGATCCCCTCCCTTCCACACAGCTCTCAGGAATAGAGCTGGGACTTTCAATCAGCTGGAGCTCCCTCCCCTGTCACCATTATTCTCTTGATGTCAGGAAAACTTGGCAGAAGTGATTCATGCTGGTAGTAGAGGAAAGAAGTAGCAGACAGAAATGACACTCAGTGTTCTTAATTGAGACAAGTACACACTATAGAGGGATATGCTTTGTTCATATTTCATGTCTGAGGTTTACAACCACTCTAATGTATATTCTTATGCCGCGTACACACGATCGTTTTACATGCCGTTAAAAATTCCATTTTTAAAAATGGCCATTAAAACCGATCGTGTGTATGCTCCAGAGCATTTTTAACGGCGTGAAAAACGGCCATTAAAAATTTCGAACATGCTTTATTTTTTCACGTCGTTTTTCATGTCGTTTTTTTTTAACGACATGAAAAACGATAGTGTATATGCTTTGACGAGGTGAAAAAAAACGCACATGCTCAGAATCAAGTATGAGACGGGAGCACTCGTTCTGGTAAAACTAGCGTTCGTAATGGAGATAGCACATTCGTCATGCTGTAACGGACTGAAAAGCAGGAGGCTGAAAAGCGCTCAGCAAACTTTACTAACATGAAGGGTGGCACCATCCGAATGGAACTTCCCCTTTATAGTGCCATCGTACGTGTTGTACGTCACTGCACTTTGCTCGAGTGGTTTTTTTAATGATCGTGTGGATGCAAGACAGGCTTGAGAGGAAACATGAAAAAAAACGACAAGAAAAACGTTGGTTAAAAAAATGGCATGAAAAACGATCGTGTGTACGCCGCATTAGTCTTGTTCTTCCAGATGTTTGTATGTACTAAACATTGTTTTTGGAGCTTTTTGCTCCTATCAAATACCTAAGTGCATGATTTTTTTTTTCTATAAGAAATTGAATGATTTGAAAGAAAAAAGTACTCTGGCATATGACCTCTGTGACCAAGCTCCGGTAGGGTGAAACGGGTAGGGGGCATGGCCAGAGCAGCAGCTTCTGGATCAGTAAACTTGGATGCCCTCTCCCACATTCTGAGCGGGGAAACACTCAAGCCTTCAGCTTTAAACAGCGCTACAAGCCTTTTCGTACTCTGACATATGAGTTGAGTGCTCAAGTTAGCATGCCCTAATACATAGATGGTTGATTTTGCGTAAAGGGATGATTTGCTTAACGAGCAGTTTTTATGCCTTGAGCTTCAGGTTATAGTTGGAGGGCTTTTCTAAAACCTCCATTTAGTAAATCATGGGGATGCTGTTTTATTCCTGAGGATGGCCCATGGCAATCTAGTGCCTGGTCTATGGTAATACCAGCAGAGAATTATGGGAAGTAACAGATATGATCTGTAAAATTATTGTTTATTAGTATTATGCCGCGTACACACGATCGGATTTCCGATGGAATAAAATCCGATGGATTTTTCCATCGGAAATCCAATGAAGCTGGCTTTCATCAGTCTTGCCTACACGCCATCAGTCAAAATTCCGACCGTCCAAAACGCCGTGACGTAAAACACTCCGACAAGCCGAGAAAAATTAAGTTCAATGCTTCTGAGCATGCGTCGACTTGATTCTGAGCATGCGTGGGTTTTTTGTCCGATGGAGTTCCACACAGACGATCGTAATTTGCTATTGTTTTTTTTTCCAAAAAAGGCCGATGGGGCCCATACACGATCGGTTTGTCCGATGAAAAAAGTCCATCGGTCTTTTTTCATCAGAAAAAACGATCGTGTGTACACGGCATAAGTGACATCAATTGTTCAGGTGTATAACTGATTACTGTGTGATTGTATAATACTGCAATGTACTATGTACTGAAGTTTGCAAATTTTTGATGTTGGCCTTCGTGTCAGTAATAAATTGGTTTTCTCCATCTGTAAAAAAAGATAATTAAAAGATATCAGTGCAAATATTGCATGCCCTATTTCTTATGTTATTTTACAAATTGTGGTATTTTCACACTTTTTACCATAGAAATCAAAGATTAGCACGTTGTAGATTTGTTCAGTTCGGTGTGTTGTCATTTTAAAATAGTTTTATGGCATTTCTACTTTAAGGCTGCATTCACATCTGAGCATTGCATAAACGTGCGTTTTTTCATGCTACACGCATAGGGCAGTGCATTCATTTGAATGAATAGTAAAAAAAATCCCTGCGCTATTAAATACAGTAAAACCTTGGTTTGAGAGTAACTTGGTTTAAGAGCGTTTTGCAAGACAAGCTCATTTTTTTTATACATTTTGTCTTGATATACAAGTGATGTCTTGATATACAAGTAGCGTCATGTCACAACTGAGTATAAAAGAGTGGCGCCTCTAAAGCCCTGTACACACGATCGGATTTCCTATGGATTCTAATCCGATGGATTTTTCCATCGGATTTGCGATGAAGCTGAATTCCATCAGTCTTGCCTACACACCATCAGTCAAAAATCCGACCGTCTCAAACGCCGTGACGTAAAACACTCCGACGAGCTGAGAAAAATGAAGTTCAATGCTTCTGAGCATGCGTTGACTTGATTCTGAGCATGCGTGGGTTTTTCTCTGATGGAGTTCCACACGGACGATCGTAATTTGCTATCATTTTTTTCCCATCGGATAAATTTAAAACATGTTCTATTTTTTCTCACCGATGGAAAAAAGACTGATGGGGCCCATACACGATCGGTTTGTCCGATGAGAAAAGTCCATCGGACTATTTTCATCGGTAAAACCAATCGTGTGTACACGGCATAAGAGCTTTAAAAGATAGTAGGAGAAGTTGGGCCAGGACTAGTGATGAGCCGAACACCCCCGGGTTCGGTTCGCACCAGAACCCGCGAACGGACCGAAAGTTCGTACGAACATTAGAACCCTATTAAATACAATGGATGCGAACGATCGAATTCTAAAGTGCTAATTATAACGACTATTATGCATGTTATTGTCCTAAAAAGGGTTTGGGAACCCGGGTTGTGCACCAGGGGACATGTATCAATGCAAAAAGAAGTTTTAAAAACGGTCGTTTTTCGGGAGCAGTCATTTTAATGATGCATAAAGTGAAAAAAAAAAAGTCAAATATTCCTTTAAATATCGTACCTGGGGGGTGTCTAAAGTATGCCTGTGAAGTGCCACGTGTTTCCCGTGTTTAGAACTGTCCCTGCACAAAATGACACTTCTAAAGGAAAAAAAAGCCATTTAAAACTGCTTGCGGCTTTAATGTAATGTCTGGTCCCGGTAATATGGATGAAAATCTTTAAGAAAAATGGCATAGCTACCCCATGACCCCCCCCCCCCCTACCCCAGCCCATTACCAGCCCCTTTGGGTCTTGTATGGATATTAAGGGGAACCCCGCACATAAAATAAAAAAGGCCCTATATACTCTGAACAGCCGTATACAGGCGGTGCATACAAGACAGGGACTGTAGGTTTGTTCTTATGTAGAATCTGTTTGTAATTTTGAACAGGTACATTGTTGAAGTGTAGCTCCAGCCCAAAAATCTATTTTTAAACTTTTTGGAAAACATAGGTAAGGGTTATCACCCCTGTAACATTTGTTTTGCTGTCTGTGCCCCTGTTCAGAACATTTCACCTCACTTTCCGTCCCAATGACAACTGTTTTTGAAATGTGGTGTTTTTCTTGAAACAAGGATTGCTGATAAAGCATCAGTACAGAGGAGACACCTTTCTCCCATATTTATTCTTACAGGAGAGAATTTTCCTTCCTAGTGGTAGATTTCCTCTCACTTCCTGTTGTCTTCTTGCGTTTGCAAGTAGGAGTCGTTTGTAAGTTGGATGTTTGAAAGTAGGGACCTGCCGTATATACTCTGCAGAAATAGGCCCCTTAGTTGTTGGTGTTGGCACAACACTGTAAGCACTCACAGTTACTCTTGGTTGGTGCTGGAACGCCCTGCTGTCAACTATTATATCAGGAATTTTAATTACATATAATTGTTGAACAGTGGTAGTAAAAATTGGGCCTTTGATGGTGGTGCTGGTGCCACAACACTGTAAGCCCTGACAGTTACTCTTGGTGGGTGCAGCAATGGGCCCTGCTGTGAATTATTAGATCAAGAATTGTAATTACATGCCCCTTTTGAACAGGGGCTGAAAAATTGGGCCTTTCGTGGTGGTGGTGGTGGTGGCGTTGCCACAACACTGTAAGCCCTCAGAGTTACTCTTGGTGGGTGCAGCAATGGGCCCTGCTGTGAATTATTAGATCAAGAATTGTAATTACATGCCCCTTTTGAACAGGGGCTGAAAAATTGGGCCTTTCGTGGTGGTGGTGGTGGTGGTGGCGTTGCCACAACACTGTAAGCCCTCAGAGTTACTCTTGGTGGGTGCAGCAATGGGCCCTGCTGTGAATTATTAGATCAAGAATTGTAATTGCATGCCCCTGTTGAACAGGGGCTGAAAAATTGGGCCTTTCGTGGTGGTGGTGGTGGTGGTGGTGTTGCCACAACACTGTAAGCCATCAGAGTTACTCTTGGTGGGTGCAGCAATGGGCCCTGCTGTGAATTATTAGATCAAGAATTGTAATTACATGCCCCTTTTGAACAGGGGCTGAAAAATTGGGCCTTTCGTGGTGGTGGTGGTGGTGGCGTTGCCACAACACTGTAAGCCCTCAGAGTTACTCTTGGTGGGTGCAGCAATGGGCCCTGCTGTGAATTATTAGATCAAGAATTGTAATTGCATGCCCCTGTTGAACAGGGGCTGAAAAATTGGGCCTTAGGCACTGGTGGCACAACACTACAACCCCTCACAGATACTGCACTTGGAGCACAGCAATGAGCCCTGTTGCAAAGTATTGCTTCAAAAATTGTAATGACACGCCCCTGTTAAACAGGGGCTGAAAAATTGGGCCTTAGGCACTGGTGCCACAACACTCCAACCCCTCACAGATACTGTACTTGGAGCACAGCAATGAGCCCTATGGCAAATTATTGCTAAAAAAATTTTAATTACACGCCCCTGTAAAACAGGGGCTGAAAAATTGGGCCTTAGCCACTGGTGGCGGCACCCATAAACAAAAATGATCTTCCAAGCTATCATCATCAATCGTATCATTGAGGACTCGGAGGAGGAGGATAGCCAGTCAACATAACAGCACAGGCACTCAGCATCAGCATCAGTCTTGAAGGGATGTGACATGTTAAAATCAATTAGTCTGTTATATCAGCATCAGGTGTGTGGTAGCTGGTGGTGATCCAAGACTGGTTCATCTTGATGAAAGTCAGTCGATCAACCGAGTCAGTGGACAGGCGCACCCTGTGATCCGTGACAAATCCTCCAGCAGCACTGAATGTGCGTTCCGAAAGAACGCTGGATGCAGGACAGGCCAGTAGCTCAATTGCATACTGTGCAAGCTCTGGCCAGTGATCCATCCTCAAGACCCAGTAAGCCAGAGGATTTTCGGTGGGGAAGGTGTCCAAGTCTGACCTTGCCCCTAGATATTCCTGCACCATGTTTATCAGACGCTGGCGATGGTTGCTGGAACCGATCATACTTTGGGGCTGCGGACTAAAGAATTGTCTGAACGCATCGGTCAGACGGCCACCTTCCCCACCGCTCCTTCTTTGACTGGCCGAAGCCTCAGCAACTCGTTGTCCAGGACCAGGAGTTTGTAACCTCCCAGTCTCTGGGAACGCGTTGCACAGACCTTTCTGCAAGGCCTCCCGGTGTTGTCTCATCCTCTGCTCCCTCTGCGACGGTAACATAAGGTCCGCAACCTTACCCTTGTACCGTGGATCACGGAGAGTGGCCAGCCAGTAATGGTCCCTCTCCTTGATCCGAAGAATACGAGGATCCTTCCACAGACTTTGCAGGATCAGGGAGGCCATGCAGCGTAGGTTTGCTGAGGCATTCGCTCCGGAGTCCTCTGGGTCACTAAGGACGACATGATCCGCAGCCACCTCCTCCCAGCCACGTACAAGTCCACTGGTTTCTTGGGACTGTAAATCATCCCTAAAAGACTGCTGCTGATGATGCTGAGTGCCAGCCTCCACCTCCATGCTGACACAATCCTCCTCCTCCTCCTCCTCTTCCTGTGCAATGGGTGGGACAGAAGGAACACTGTCTGGGTAAAGGGGGCCTTGAGAGGCAAGGAAGTCCTCCTCTTCCTGCCTCTGTTCTGCCTCAAGTGCCCTGTCCATTATTCCACGCAGCGTGTGCTCCAACAGGTGGACAAGAGGTACAGTGTCACTGATGCATGCACTGTCACTGCTCACCATCCTCGTGGCCTCCTCAAATGGTGCCAGGACAGTGCATGCATCCCTGATCATGCCCCACTGGCGTGGAGAAAAAAAACCAAGCTCCCCTGACCCTGTCCTGGTGCCGTAGTCGCACAGGTACTCATTGATGGCCCTCTGCTGCGTGTGCAGCCGCTGCAGCATGGCCAACGTTGAGTTCCACCTGGTGGGCATGTCACATATAAGGCGGTTCTTGGGCAGGTTCAACTCCTTTTGCAGCTCAGCCAGGCGAGCACTGGCATTATAAGATCTGCGGAAATGCACACAGACTTTCCTGGCCTGCCTCAGGACATCCTGTAAGCCCGGGTACCTGCCCAAGAACCGCTGCACCACCAGGTTAAGGACGTGAGCCACACAGGGCACATGGGTCAGTTGTCCCTGTCGGAGGGCGGAGAGGAGGTTGGTGCCATTGTCGCAAACCACCATTCCTGGCTTAAGCTGGCGTGGCGTCAACCACCTCTCGGCCTGGCCCTGCAGAGCAGACAGGACCTCTGCCCCAGTGTGGCTTCTGTCCCCCAAACACACCAGCGCAAGCACGGCATGGCATCTTTTTGCCTGCGTACTTGCGTAGCCCCTTGAACGCCTACGGAGCACCGCTGGTTCCGAGGACAAACCACAGGAAGAGGCCATGGAGGAAGAAGAAGAGGAGGGGGTGGAGGAGAGAGGTGTGTCACAACCAGTAGTAGCATTTTGGAGGCGTGGCGGTGGAACAACCTCCAACACTACTGCACCTTGTCCTGCATCCTTCCCAGCTGCCAAAAGAGTGACCCAATGGGCCGTGAAAGAAAGGTAACGTCCCTGTCCATGCCTGCTGGACCATGAGTCAGTGGTAATATGCACCTTACCGCTGACCGCCCTGTCCAGCGAGGCCAAGACATTGCCTTCCACATGCCGGTAGAGAGCCGGAATAGCCTTCCGTGAGAAAAAGTGGCGTTTGGGAACCTGCCACTGAGGAACCGCACATTGCACAAACTCACGGAAGGGGGCCGAGTCTACCAACTGAAAAGGCAGCAGTTGAAGCGCTAGCAATTTAGCCAAGCTAGCATTCAACCGCTGGGCATGTGGATGGCTGGGAGTGAACTTCTTTCGACGGTCCAGCAGCTGGGGCAGGGAAATTTGCCTGCTAGAATCGGACGTCGGTGTACTGCTAGCAGAGTGGCCGCAAGTACTTGGCTGTGACTCACCTAATTCTACACCTTCATTCCTCTCAGTGCATGTTTCAGAGAGGACTGAAGTTATAGTGGGGTTGGAGATCCCAGCTGATGCGGTGCAAGGAGAGGTCCGCTTTGTTCTTTGGTGTGGGTCTTTGAGGTAGGCTTGCCAACGAGCTGCAAGGCAGGTCAACATATGTCTGGTCAGGCATGTGGTACCCAAGCGGCTGATGTTTTGGCCACGCGATATACGCTTGAGACATATGTTGCAAACAGCAGCTGTGCGATCTGATGCACTAGCCTCAAAAAAGGCCCACACCAAAGAACTTTTTGAATGACGGGCAGAGGCAGCGCCCTGCACAGGCGGAGCTCTGCGGTGTGATTCCGTCGGTGTACTGCCCTTACGCTGGCCACCAAAGGGCATCCTGCCTCGTTGGAGATGTGCCTCCTCCTCATCCTCCTCCTCCTCCTCTCTCCTATTAGGCACCCACGTGGAGTCAGTGACCTCATCATCCCCTCCCTCCTCATCACTGGAGCCAATCTGGCAGTATGCTGCAGCTGCTGGAACATGACTGCCAGATTGGTGTCCTTCTTGAGCATCCCCTCTGTCTGCTCTCACGCTACTGCATTCCTGTAGCTGGGTTTCATCATCAGACCCTTCGAAACGCTGGGCATCCTCCTGGAGCATGTACCCAACACTGTGCTCAAACAGTTCGGGGGACTCCTCAGGAGGAGGACATGGTGGGTCTAGGGAAGGAGTGACTGATGATGAGTCTGACATTGATACCAGGGAAGAGGACGCTTTGGCAGCTGCTTTTCCAGTACCCTGAGCCTGGGTGAGAGAGGATGAGGAGGAGGAGGAGGGCTTGGTCATCCACTCTACCAAGTCTTCGGCATGATGTGGCTCAACATGTCCAGCTGCCGAAAAGAAGGACAAGCGTGTCCCATGGCCATGTGCTGATGACAATGCACCGCGTCCACGACCAGCACTGTTGCCCCCAGACACAGAGCCTGCTTGCCCTCTTTTATTGCCTCCTGACTGTCTGCCTCTCCTTGTTTGCCTTCCAGACATTCTAATAGATGGCCTGCAGGGAGATGGGAAAAAAGCAATAAGGGTTACCTTCAGGTGTCCTTCTCTGTCCCTTTACTTAAGGATTTCTAAATATGGTTGAGGATGATTGCTTTTGCACAGAATAGCACAACGACAATTTCCCTGACTGTCCAAAAAAACAAGGATTTCAAAGATGGTTGATGAGGAATGCTTTAGCACACTATAGCACAAGGAGAATTTCCCTCACTGTCCTTCCCTGTCCCTAGAAACAAGGATTATCACAGTGAAAGAAACTGACACTCTTCCTACCTATAGTTTTCTGTCCCTAGAAAAAATGTTTTTTTAAAGCACACTATAGCACAAGGAGAATTTTCCTCACTGTCCTTCCCTGTCCCTAGAAACAAGGATTATCACAGTGAAAGAAACTGACACTCTCCCTACCTATAGTTTTCTGTCCCTAGAAAAAATGTTTTTTTTAAAGCACACTATAGCACAAGGAGAATTTCCCTCACTTTCCTTCTTTGTCCCTAGAAACAAGGATTATCACAGTGAAAGAAACTGACACTCTTCCTACCTATAGTTTTCTGTCCCTAGAAAAAATGTTTTTTTAAAGCACACTATAGCACAAGGAGAATTCCCTCACTGTCCTTCCCTGTCCCTAGAAACAAGGATTCGCACAGTAAAAGACACTGACACTCTCCCTACCTATAGTTTTCTGTCCCTAGAAAATTTTTTTTTTAAAGCACACTATAGCACAAGGAGAATTTCCCTCACTTTCCTTCCCTGTCCCTAGAAACAAGGATTATCACAGTGAAAGAAACTGACACTCTTCCTACCTATAGTTTTCTGTCCCTAGAAAAAATGTTTTTTTAAAGCACACTATAGCACAAGGAGAATTCCCTCACTGTCCTTTCCTGTCCCTAGAAACAAGGATTCGCACAGTAAAACACACTGACACTCTCCCTACCTATAGTTTTCTGTCCCTAGAAAAAATGTTTTTTTAAAGCACACTATAGCACAAGGAGAATTTCCCTCACTTTCCTTCTTTGTCCCTAGAAACAAGGATTATCACAGTGAAAGAAACTGACACTCTTCCTACCTATAGTTTTCTGTCCCTTGAAAAAATGTTTTTCTTTCTCGTACATCACGGGACACAGAGCGACATAGTCATTACTAATGGGTTATATAGATACCGTCAGGTGCTGGCACTGGCAACTTCCAAAACCGGAAGTACCCTCCCCTATATAAGCCCCTCCCATCCGGGAGCACCTCAGTTTTTTTTGCCAGTGTCTAAGGTGTTGGCCAAGAAGAAACATGTGTTTTTCACTGAGCTTGCGTACAGGTTCTTTTGGGCCTCAGTAAGCTATTCCGGATCCGACCAAAAAAGCTTCATAGCTAAACGGTCGGTACCCGGGCCTTGCAGAGAAGAGCAAGGTTTTGCCTGTAATGCTTCTCTTAGGAGAGCTGGACCCTGGGATCCAGAGCTCTGGTCATACCCACGACCAAGATGTTTTCTGTGCAGGGTGCTATACAGGTCCAGGGGAGTGGAATCCTTGGGAACCCGGTCCCTGAAGGTTTGATTACAATGCCTGCCGTGATAGGTGAAGTTTGGGCTTTTGTGGACCAAACAAAGTCCTGCGGCGGGGAACAGGTAAGTGGGGGCCCCCAGGAACTTGGTTCTATTGGGGGACCCCCAAGCCTAATTTGTCTTTCTGTCTGTTACCTAATGGTATTCCCGCAAAATTCTGTGCATGCCTGTAACTACTAAAAAAATGTAATAATTTTTAATGGTGGTCAAGAAAAAAAATAAATAATTTTTTTTATATATATATTTAATATATTAGACTGCGGTACCTGTGTTTGTCCACTAGAGGCCGCTGTGGAATGTTTTCTTGTCATGTGGACTAGCTTCTTCTCAGCAGAGCAAAGTCCAGGCAGATGGTGAGTTCTCTTATAGGAAACTGCTTCCTCTGCCATGTTGCAGTGCTCGTCCATCCCCCGGCCTGCGGCAAAGAGGGGCCCTGGCTCCTGTCCCTTGTTACCATTTTTTGAAATTAGCGCCGAAGGCGCACGTGGCCGCGCGCGTGCGCGTGCACGCGCCTCTATACATAGAGGTGAGCCGGGAAAGGGGGCGGAGCCTGGGGGATGACGCTCTGTGCGCGCCGCAGCGCTTCTGCGCATGTGCGGGCGTCCCAGCAGTTTAAAAAAAACACAATGTTGTAGTGAGCTGGCTATGAAGTACAGAGACAGAGCTGGCAACATTTAAAGGCATACAGCAAGCGGTTGATACAGGCATCCCCTAGAAAGGCACATTAGTAGACACCAACTGTGATATAGCAGCAATTGTGCTAGACTATTCTCAGTAAAAGTGGTGTATTACGGCTGGAATACCTCAGCTTTAGGCTTAGGAATATGCCGTCCAGAAGCTCCGGAACTGAATCTTCCAGGAAGCGAAGGGGGTCTCATCGGGCTCGGAGGATCTTGGGCATACTTCTGCTGCACCAGTCTCCCCTGAAGTTCAGAGGTAAGTGACCGTAGAGACCCCGCAGGGGTACTTGGTACTGTGGCTGTCCTCAGTTCACCTGCTCCTGTGTATGTAACAGAGGAGGTTTTTTTCCTCAGCTCTGGGAGGATTAGAGAGAGATTGTCAACATTAATCGCTGCCTCCCTGTCAGGGAAAGCACGCCCGATCTCCGTCTCCTCCTTCAGAGTGCCTGTTAGCAGAGCAACAGTCCCATACAGGGATCGACCTGCCTGAAGGGGATCAGAATGAGGTTGATTCTGTTATAGAGGAATCAACAGTGGGGGAACCTTTTCTCAGCATCTCAAGCTGAAAGATTATGGGTTCAGTCTCTGACTAACATGGTCCGATCAGCATTTAAAAATGCACCTTGCGGAACCATCAACCACTACTGTATCCTCGTTGGGGTCGCTAGAAGCCCCCAGACTGTTTGTTCTTTTCCACTTCACCCTTTACTGAAAGGGCTCATTTACCAGGATTGGGAACGTCCTGAGAAAATATTTATTCCCTCAAGAGATCTCTTGTATGTATAAATCACTGACATGTCCAGTGGATAATGTCCAAATGTTCAAGAACCCAATAGATAAAAGATTGGAGTCCTTATGAAAATCTGCTTGGTGATACAACCAGCAGTAGCAGCTATTGGGGTCTGCTAAGCAGTGAAGGATCAGTTGAAACAGGTCTTGAGGGACTTGACAGATCAGCAGGCGTTGCCCTAGCTGATCTACCTAGAGCCTTAGGCTTTGCGGTTGACGCCATAGAGGATTCACTCCATCAGGCCTCCCGCCTTATGCTGTCTATAGTACATATGCGTAGGCTCCTATGGCTCAAAAACTGGTCTGCTGAAGCTCCCTGTAAAGAATGGCTGGTTAGCGTCCCATTTCATGGTGAACGCTTATTCAGGGAAAACCTGGACAAATATATCCAGAAAATTTCCAGCGGTAAAAATACGCTCTTGCCGGTTAAAAACAGAGTTAGAGGTCCCTCTTTAAGAGGCCTGCTTCTCCAGTCCCTGGGGCATCGGCCGTGTAACAGTTCCGACGGCCTCCTCGGTCAATTCCCGGGGGTAAAAAACAGGGACAGTAGCAGGGTAATGAGAAACCCTGGGTCAGGGGAGGTACAAAACCTCCCCCAAAGTTAAATTCATTGAAGCCCCCACTCAGTCGGTGGGGGGAGGACTCCAGTTGTTCGCAAGAGACCTGGCGGGACACGATCAAGACAGATAGGTGCTCTCCGCAGTAGGTTTGGGATACAGTTTGGAGTTAAAAGACTCTCCTCCTTCCCATTTTTGAGGTCAAACGTGCCAGGGGATCCCCGGAAGAGAGAGTCCCTCCTGTTGGCACTAGAACAACTATTGCTCCAAGGAGTAATTATGGAGGTTCCCCTGGAAGAATGAGGGTTCGGGTTTTACTCAAACCTCTTTACAGTCCCGAAGCAAACGCGGACGGGAGGCCCATATTAATTCTAAAAGGGCTATACAAATTCCTGTATATCAGGACTTTCCGATGGAGTCGATCCGATCGGTGGCCACTGCCCTACAAGGGGAGGATTGGTTAGCCGTGATCGACATCAAGGATGCTTATTTGCACATTCCCATCTTTCCAGTCCACCAAAAATTTCTACGCTTTGCAGTAGAAGGGCGCCATTTTCAGTTCAGAGCCTTACCCTTCGGTTTGGCCACAGCACCACGAGTGTTTACAAAAATTCTGGCCCTTTATTGGCCAATCTAAGAACACAAGGTGTAATGATAATGGCATATCTGGATGACTTGTTGCTGATAGACCACTCAGTGAAAAAACTAGACGTGGTCGTTCACAAGACAATCAAGTATCTGGAATCTCACGGTTGGATTATCAACCGAGACAAGTCAGCCCTAAAAACCAGTCAAAAGTCTGGAATACTTGGGGCTAAGGTTGGATTCAGGCCAGAGAAAAATATTCTTGCCTTCGAGGAAAGGTGTTGTCTTTGAAAGATTTGATCCACTTAGTGGGTACAAAAAAGACAGCCGTCCATACGCCTGTATATGAGGCTGCTGGGAAAAATGGTGGCATCATTCGAAGCAGTACCCTACGGTCAATTCCATTCAAGGAATTTGCAAGGGGCCATACTGTCAGCCTGGAACAAAAAAGTTCAGGCCCTAGACTTACAATGTCCTTGTCCCCTTCCGTTCGCAAGAGCCTCCGTTGGTGGTTGGTTCCCCAGAATCTAGAAAAGGAAATCCTTCAGTCCGATTTCTTGGAAGGTGGTCACTACAGATGCCAGCCTTATAGGCTGGGGAGCAGTACTGGAGCAATAGTCTCTCCAGGGCAGATGGTCAGATGCAGAAAAGGCCCTGCCCATCAATCTCTTAGAGATACGAGCAGCCCGGTATGCCCTAGTAGCATGGACATCCAAACTCCAAGGGTCCCCTGTCAGAATTCAATCAGACAATGCCACAGCAGTGGCATATATCAATCATCAGGGGGGCACCAGGAGTCGTGCAGCCCAGAGGGAAGTAAATTACATCCTGAAATGGGCAGAAAAATATGTCCCAGCCATATCTGCGGTATTCATTCCAGAGGTGGAGAATTGGAAGGCGGACTTTCTAAGTCGCCAGCAATTAGGCCCAGAGGAAGGGTCCCTTCACCCCGAGGTTTTCTGGACAATATGTCAGCGGTGGGGAACATCGGATGTAGATCTTCTAGCATCCAGATTCAACGCAAAGGGGGACAGGTTTGTCTCTCGGACAAGGGATCCCCTAGCTTGCGGCTCGGATGCCCTAGTGTTCCCTTGGGATCAGTTCAAGCTGATATATGCATTCACACCGCCACAATGGTTACCTCGATTACTCCGCAGAATCAGGGTAGAAAAGAAACAGTGATTCCGGTGGCTCCAGCGTGGCCCCGAAGAGCGTGGTACGCGGAGATTGTAAAATTTCAGTGGGGAGTCCTTGGACTCTCCCACGTCGTCCGGACCTGCTTTCGCAAGGACCGATATACCACCCTTCCTTACCAGCCCTAGGTTTGACGGCCTGGCTATTGAAGCCCACATTCTAAAAAAGAGAGGGCTCTCTAATGCTGTGGTATCTACCATGATCAATGCCAGGAAGCCGGTATCCAGGCAGATCTACTATAGAATCTGGAGGGCGTACATCGCGTGGTGTGAGGCCAAGAAATGGCATCCACATAAGTACGTAATAGGTAGGATTCTAGACTTCCTACAGTGGGCTGTAGATAGGAAGCTTGCCTTGAGTACTATCAAGGGTCAGATTTCGGCCTTGTCAATATTTTTTCAAAGGCCCTTGGCTTCGCATTCACTAGTCAAAGCCTTTATACAAGGAGTGATGCGTATTAGTCCTCCGGTTAATATTCCCATATGTCCATGGGATCTAAACTTGGTTCTGTCGGGTCTACAGAAACAACCATTTGAACCATTACAGCATATTTCCTTGGTGCTTCTCTCCAGGGAATTGATTTTTCTAGTAGCCATTTGTTCGGCTAAAAGAGTATCGGAATTAGCAGCTATGTCCTGTAAGGAGCCATATCTGGTTATCCATAAGGACAGAGTAGTGTTACGTCCTCATCCAGCCTTTCTTCCTAAGGTGGTATCGAGGTTTCATTTGAACCAAGATGTGGTTCTTCCTTCTTTTTTCCCCAAACCTACTTCGGTAGAGGAAAAGTTATTGCATTCTTTGGATGTAGTAAGAGCAGTTAAAGCTTATCTAAAAGCCACTGCTCAGATTCGCAGAACGGATACTTTGTTTATTCTGCCGGAAGGCCCCAGAAAGGGTCAGGCAGCGTCAAAATCTACTTTAGCCAAGTGGATTCGACAGGTCATAATACAAGCCTATGGCTTGAGAAGGAGACCGCCTCCGTTCAAAGTTAGAGCGCACTCCACGAGAGCAGTTGGAACTTCATGGGCAGTGCATCACCAGGCCTCCCTGGCTCAAATCTGTAAGGCCGCAACATGGTCTTCAGTACACACGTTTACTAGGTTCTACCAGGTGGACGTTAGAAGTCAGGAGGATGTCGCCTTTGGGCGCAGTGTGTTGCAGGCCGCAAAAGATCCTCATGTCTGATAGCGCTCAGCTTATATATGGTGTATCCCCCCCCCTCATTTGGCATTGCTTTAGGACATCCCATTAGTAATGACTATGTCGCTCTGTGTCCCGTGATGTACGAGAAAGAAAATAGGATTTTTATAACAGCTTACCTGTAAAATCCTTTTCTTGGAGTACATCACGGGACACAGAGCTCCCGCCCCTCTTTGGGGACACTTATTGCTTTGCTACAAAACTGAGGTGCTCCCGGATGGGAGGGGCTTATATAGGGGAGGGTACTTCCGGTTTTGGAAGTTGCCAGTGCCAGCACCTGACGGTATCTATATAACCCATTAGTAATGACTATGTCGCTCTGTGTCCCGTGATGTACTCCAAGAAAAGGATTTTACAGGTAAGCTGTTATAAAAATCCTATTTTTTAAAGCACACTATAGCACAAGGAGAATTCCCTCACTGTCCTTCCCTGTCCCTAGAAACAAGGATTCGCACAGTAAAAGACACTGACACTCTCCCTACCTATAGTTTTCTGTCCCTAGAAAAAATGTTTTTTTTAAAGCACACTATTGCACAAGGAGAATTTCCCTCACTTTCCTTCCCTGTCCCTAGAAACAAGGATTATCACAGTGAAAGAAACTGACACTCTTCCTACCTATAGTTTTCTGTCCCTAGAAAAAATGTTTTTTTAAAGCACACTATAGCACAAGGAGAATTTCCCTCACTTTCCTTCTTTGTCCCTAGAAACAAGGATTATCACAGTGAAAGAAACTGACACTCTTCCTACCTATAGTTTTCTGTCCCTAGAAAAAATGTTTTTTTAAAGCACACTATAGCACAAGGAGAATTCCCTCACTGTCCTTTCCTGTCCCTAGAAACAAGGATTCGCACAGTAAAAGACACTGACACTCTCCCTACCTATAGTTTTCTGTCCCTAGAAAAAATGTTTTTTTAAAGCACACTATAGCACAAGGAGAATTTCCCTCACTTTCCTTCTTTGTCCCTAGAAACAAGGATTATCACAGTGAAAGAAACTGACACTCTTCCTACCTATAGTTTTCTGTCCCTTGAAAAAATGTTTTTTTAAAGCACACTATAGCACAAGGAGAATTCCCTCACTGTCCTTCCCTGTCCCTAGAAACAAGGATTCGCACAGTAAAACACACTGACACTCTCCCTACCTATAGTTTTCTGTCCCTAGAAAAATGTTTTTTTAAAGCACACTATAGCACAAGGAGAATTTCCCTCACTTTCCTTCCCTGTCCCTAGAAACAAGGATTATCACAGTGAAAGAAACTGACACTCTTCCTACCTATAGTTTTCTGTCCCTAGAAAAAATGTTTTTTTAAAGCACACTATAGCACAAGGAGAATTTCCCTCACTTTCCTTCTTTGTCCCTAGAAACAAGGATTATCACAGTAAAAGAAACTGACACTCTTCCTACCTATAGTTTTCTGTCCCTAGAAAAAATGTTTTTTTAAAGCACACTATAGCACAAGGAGAATTTCCCTCACTTTCCTTCTTTGTCCCTAGAAACAAGGATTATCACAGTGAAAGAAACTGACACTCTTCCTACCTATAGTTTTCTGTCCCTAGAAAAAATGTTTTTTTAAAGCACACTATAGCACAAGGAGAATTCCCTCACTGTCCTTTCCTGTCCCTAGAAACAAGGATTCGCACAGTAAAACACACTGACACTCTCCCTACCTATAGTTTTCTGTCCCTAGAAAAAATGTTTTTTTAAAGCACACTATAGCACAAGGAGAATTTCCCTCACTTTCCTTCTTTGTCCCTAGAAACAAGGATTATCACAGTGAAAGAAACTGACACTCTTCCTACCTATAGTTTTCTGTCCCTTGAAAAAATGTTTTTTTAAAGCACACTATAGCACAAGGAGAATTCCCTCACTGTCCTTCCCTGTCCCTAGAAACAAGGATTCGCACAGTAAAACACACTGACACTCTCCCTACCTATAGTTTTCTGTCCCTAGAAAAATGTTTTTTTAAAGCACACTATAGCACAAGGAGAATTTCCCTCACTTTCCTTCCCTGTCCCTAGAAACAAGGATTATCACAGTGAAAGAAACTGACACTCTTCCTACCTATAGTTTTCTGTCCCTAGAAAAAATGTTTTTTTAAAGCACACTATAGCACAAGGAGAATTTCCCTCACTTTCCTTCTTTGTCCCTAGAAACAAGGATTATCACAGTAAAAGAAACTGACACTCTTCCTACCTATAGTTTTCTGTCCCTAGAAAAAATGTTTTTTTAAAGCACACTATAGCACAAGGAGAATTTCCCTCACTTTCCTTCTTTGTCCCTAGAAACAAGGATTATCACAGTGAAAGAAACTGACACTCTTCCTACCTATAGTTTTCTGTCCCTAGAAAAAATGTTTTTTTAAAGCACACTATAGCACAAGGAGAATTCCCTCACTGTCCTTTCCTGTCCCTAGAAACAAGGATTCGCACAGTAAAACACACTGACACTCTCCCTACCTATAGTTTTCTGTCCCTAGAAAAAATGTTTTTTTAAAGCACACTATAGCACAAGGAGAATTTCCCTCACTTTCCTTCTTTGTCCCTAGAAACAAGGATTATCACAGTGAAAGAAACTGACACTCTTCCTACCTATAGTTTTCTGTCCCTTGAAAAAATGTTTTTTTAAAGCACACTATAGCACAAGGAGAATTCCCTCACTGTCCTTCCCTGTCCCTAGAAACAAGGATTCGCACAGTAAAACACACTGACACTCTCCCTACCTATAGTTTTCTGTCCCTAGAAAAAATGTTTTTTTAAAGCACACTATAGCACAAGGAGAATTTCCCTCACTTTCCTTCCCTGTCCCTAGAAACAAGGATTATCACAGTGAAAGAAACTGACACTCTTCCTACCTATAGTTTTCTGTCCCTAGAAAAAATGTTTTTTTAAAGCACACTATAGCACAAGGAGAATTTCCCTCACTTTCCTTCTTTGTCCCTAGAAACAAGGATTATCACAGTGAAAGAAACTGACACTCTTCCTTCCTATAGTTTTCTGTCCCTAGAAAAAATGTTTTTTTAAAGCACACTATAGCACAAGGAGAATTCCCTCACTGTCCTTCCCTGTCCCTAGAAACAAGGATTCGCACAGTAAAAGACACTGACACTCTCCCTACCTATAGTTTTCTGTCCCTAGAAAAAATGTTTTTTTAAAGCACACTATAGCACAAGGAGAATTTCCCTCACTTTCCTTCTTTGTCCCTAGAAACAAGGATTATCACAGTGAAAGAAACTGACACTCTTCCTACCTATAGTTTTCTGTCCCTAGAAAAAATGTTTTTTTAAAGCACACTATAGCACAAGGAGAATTCCCTCACTGTCCTTCCCTGTCCCTAGAAACAAGGATTCGCACAGTAAAACACACTGACACTCTCCCTACCTATAGTTTTCTGTCCCTAGAAAAAATGTTTTTTTAAAGCACACTATAGCACAAGGAGAATTCCCTCACTGTCCTTCCCTGTCCCTAGAAACAAGGATTCGCACAGTAAAACACACTGACACTCTCCCTACCTATCCTTCTCTTTCCCTAAACTAAAGGAATCCAGGTTAAGCAAGAAAAAAATAAATGTCACTGTCCCTGCCTATGCTTCTCTTTCCCTGCTCCGGAACACACTACACTAGGCCGCCGTGCTGGCGGCCTTTTATAGTGTGGGGCGTGTACTAAACACCCTCAGCAATAATTGGCCACAGGCATCCTGCCTGTGGCCAATCATTGCTCTCCTCGCTGCCGGCACTGTGATTGGCCAAGCATGCGGGGTCACAGTGCATGCTTGGCCAATCACAGCGCCTGGATGACACTGCGATGGCGTAGTGCATTGTGGGCCGTTCGCTTCACTCGAATTTGGCGCGAACGGCCCAAATCGTTCGATCTTCGTCGAACGATCGAACAGCCGATGTTCGAGTCGAACGTATGTTCGACTCGAACACGAAGCTCATCCCTAGCCAGGACATTTGTGTGATTAATAAAAATGGTAACCTGTTAACAATCTGTCTGCAAGCTTGTCTGCGGCACTGCATTGCTGAGGCGCAACAGGACACAAGTTATTACTTCTTAAAATATCACTAGGTGTGAACTGACAATTTTTGGGGTGATAGAGAGAAGATATTGGAGCCAATTGAGGTGGTGATAAAATATCAAGGCAGGAGATAAAACGATGAGAAAAATGATTACAGTATAAAAAAAAAAAATGCAGTTAAAATAACTGACTGTTCAACACTAAAACTCTGTCTCTTCAATATCCCGCACTCATGTAAAAGTAATCTGCTTCTGCATCCAAATCTTTATAAATCTTTTTTTTTTTATTATTATTATTAGTTTTAGTATTAGATGCATTTACTGCAATTATTTGTTTTGTCACAAAGAAACTATTGCCGTACTTAGTCAACAAACACATGAATGTGTTCCTTATTGCATGAAGTAAGCTGACAAAACAGCCCTTGACAAGGCAGAGACCTGCTACTCCAGTGAAGTATGGTGCCACCTAGTGGCTTATTGATTGTACCATCGCATCATTTTCATCTGTACTCAAATCTTACCTCTAATAACTTGTCCAGAAAACAACATTTAATATGCAAAGGTCTAATTGTATTATATTTCACAGTAGCCATTTTCTTAAAAGTCATAATATGAAAGCATATTATTATATTTTATTTCCTAGTAATCCTTTTTTTCTGGAAACATGGGAAGCAGCCATGATCAAAGTTCATTCCATTGGAAAAATTACTGATTTTGCCTTCAGGAAATTTTGCCAAAATGGAAACTTTGAGCTTAAGTTTCTTCTGTAAAATTAGCTTGAAAAAAATTAAATGAAATGTTCTTTATTAACCACTTCATTACTGTTCCCATCCTTACTGTGCCCATCCTCACTGTTCCTCACTGTTCCCATCCTCACTGTTCCCATCCTCACTGTTTCCTATCCTCACTGTTCCTCACTGTTCCTCACTGTTCCCATCCTCACTGTTCCCATCCTCACTGTTCCTCACTGTTCCTATCCTCACTGTTCCCATCCTCACTGTTCCTATCCCCACTGTTCCTATCCTCACTGTTCCCATCCTCACTGTTCCTATCCTCACTGTTCCCTATCCTCACTGTTCCTATCCTCACTGTTCCCTATCCTCACTGTTCCCTATCCTCACTGTTCCCTATCCTCACTGTTCCTATCCTCACTGTTCCTATCCTCACTGTTCCTATCCTCACTGTTCCTATCCTCACTGTTCCCATCCTCACTGTTCCCATCCTCACTGTTCCTCACTGTTCCTATCCTCACTGTTCCCATCCTCACTGTTCCTATCCTCACTGTTCCTATCCTCACTGTTCCCATCCTCACTGTTCCTATCCTCACTGTTCCTATCCTCACTGTTCCTATCCTCACTGTTCCTATCCTCACTGTTCCCTAGCTCACTGTTTAAATTTAACATTGTAAATAGTACCTGAAAAAAAGTTGAGAGGCTGCGGCGTCCATCGTTTAAATCTCGCGGTCTCTTCCTGGTCCCTTCCGTGATAGGCGATTCTCAGCAGACACTCTCCGCCTATCACGAACGTTCTCTCATCCTCAGTTTCCCAGCAGACACTGTGTTTGGTGTTCCGCCAATCACAGACGTCTGCTGGGAAACTGAGGATAAGAGAACGTTGGTAATAGGCGGAGAGTGTCTGCTGAGAATCGCCTATCACGGAAGGGACCAGGAAGAGACCGCAAGATTTAAACGATGGACGCCGCAGCCTCTCAACTTTTTTTCAGGTACTATTTACAATGTTAAATTTCGCTGACTCGAGTATAAGCCGAGGGGGGGACTTTCAGCCCAAAAAAAAGGGCTAGAAATCTTGGCTTATACTCGAGTATATACGGTAATAAATATCACACGTTTTTTTCCTCAGTTTAGGCCGATATGTATTCTTCTACATATTTTTGGTAAAAAAAATTGCAATAAGCGTATATTGATTAGTTTGTGCAAAAGTTATAGCGTCTACAAAATAGGGGATAGATTTATGGCATTTTTATTTATTTCATTTTTTTTACTAGTAATGGCAGCAATCTGGGATTTTTATTGTGACCGTGACAATGCGACGGACATATCAGACACTTTTGACACATTTTTGGGACCATTCACATTTATACAGCGATTAGTGCTATAAAACTGCACTGATTACTGTGTAAATGTGATATGGCAGGTTACTATGTTCCCTAGGGAGTGATTCTAACTGTAGGGGGAGGGGACTCACAAGGGGAGGAGACCGATCTGTGTTCCTCTGTACTGGGAACACACATCGGTCTCCTCTCACCTGACAGGACGTGGATCTGTGTGTTTACACACAAAGATCCATGGTCCTGCCGTGATCGCGGGCAATCGCGGGTGCCCGGCGGACATTGCGGCCACCGGGCATGCGTATCGGGTCCTGAGCGATGTGGCGCGCGCGCCCCCTAGTCGGCCGGGAAGCACGGAAGTCATATGACGTGCACCCAGAGGGAGAGAAGGTTCCTGCCGGTGTCATATTACTATGGCCCGGTAAGGAAGTGGTTAAAGTGCGTTTAAACCCTAAATATTTTTTTTTGTATGTTTCACATCATACCTCACTGTATACAATTTTCTTAACTGCTGTAAACCTTTTTTTTTTTTTTGTATTTTAAATAAAATAATAGACATGTTATACTTACCTGCTCTGTGCAATGTCACATAGCAGCCCCGATCCTCCTATTCTGGGGTCTCCCACTGACGCTCTAGGCTCCTCCTCTCCGTGTGCCACCATAGCAATCCGCTTCCTATGGTGGCACACTTCCTGTTGCAGGTCGAAAATGCAAAGCCACTGCCTAGCAATTAGCAGCAGTGTTGTCAATCTGTTTTATGTGTTTCTTTAGTTGCCAATCGGGATGCCAATCTGACTTGATTGGCAGCCCAACAATCAACTGAAGGAGCGTTCATGGCAGGACGATGACACTGCTGATAATTGCAAGGCAGTGGCGTTATGTAATGTTGTCAGCCAGCATTTTTACGGGCTTTTACTGTCAGGATCTCTAGGTATGAAACTTTAGAAGAGTTTTACAAATAATGAATTGCCTAAAGGACCTTAGTCCTTAAGCAAACAACCAGTTTTAATTTCAGGGGAACCCCCACACCCTTTTTTAAGGAACAGTGCATATTAAAAAAAAAACTGAAAAAATGGAGGGCTCCCTTTAAACCAGTGGTCTCCAAACTGCGGCCCAAGGGCCAGTTGTGGCCCTTTGTTTGGTTTTATCCAGCCCTTGGGGTAATATTTCATCCACTGATACCAAAAATAGGGCATAATTCCCCTCACTGAAACCAATGAAGGGGCACAATTCCTCCCAATGACACCAATGATGGGGCACAATTCCTCCCAATTACACCAATGATGGGGCACAATTTCTCCCAATGACACCAATGATGGGACACAATTCCTCCCAATGACACCAACAATGAGGCCCAATGACACCAATAATGGGACATAATTCCTTCCAATGATACCAATGATGGGACATAATTCCTCGCAATGACACCAACAATGAGGACCTTTTCTACTCCTAATTGCCACAGTCTGGCCCCCTAAAGTCTGAAGGATAGTAAACTGGCCCTTTTTTTAGAAAGTTTAAAGACCCCTGCTTTAAACTTTCAACCAGGACCTTATCCAGGCAAGCAGTTTGCTTGGTCAGGAAAGAGAGGGCAACAGGCATGCATTTCCCACCTCTTGTACCACACAAAGCCACATGCCTTTCAACATTGAGGAGTATCTTGCAAGGGGATCGGCAAACCCTCCCCCTTTGTAAAGCACCTGGTCCCATTGAACAAGGACATAGACCTCTTTTCCACATTTGATGCCCCAAGATGGTGTGGGGGTTTGTGGAGATGTGAGGGCTTTTAGGGAAGGGGTCCCCAGATATCCTTTCTCCCCAGGGTAATGAATACAGGGATACCTTACAGCAACAGACTGGCCTGTGTTCCACGCTGGTTCTCAAGGTGTCCATCTCGACTCCACACTTCCTACTGTCGTTTCACAGTGACACCATCCAGGCACGCCGGTGTGTTCTGGCTGGACTCTCCAGATGATAGCTATCCATCTCCCCAGGCATTATTATTGGCATCCCTCCATGCACACCTGGTGGCCGGATTGGATTCTGTTAGCCAGTGTGGTATCGTTGGTCATTACCTATTATTTTACTGTGTGGATAATAAACAACTGTTATTTCATGGCTTGTTTTTTCCCTTATATGGCTCATCTATCCCCAGCATATCCAGTCTATTGAGTACTGGTTATTTGACTTGTATACAGGGATACCTTAGTACACCTGATAATTCCTTTCCCCAAAAAAGTGGAAAGTAAAAAAAGAGACCCACCTTGTGAAAAAGTTGTTTAATTAGCCCTAGGATAGCCCACAGTCCAATTACGCTTTTCTGCCACACTACCATCACTCAGCCCTTGTTCACACTAGATAGTTTTGACATGCAATTTGACATGTCAAATCGGCGGCAAATGCCGTCAATGGCACCGTCCTAATCGGTGCGACGCCACACCGATTTTAAAAAGTAGTTTCTGTACTACTTTTTGCGATTACGGGCTGCGATTTACATTGACATCTGTGCAGAAACCTGCACAGAGGTCTCTGAAATCACGGTCGAAAACGTGACTGACATGCGGGAGTGAAATTGCGTCGGCTTCATTCCCGCAGCTCAGTGTGAACCTGGGCTAAATTGTATAATCTTCAGCAATATAAATCCTCAGTGACATAAATCATCATAAATATCCATGATTAAGCCAGCCCTAAAATATTGTACTGCTAAAAAAAGATTATTGTTATATAAATTAATAAAATCATCTTTAAAGGGAAAAAAGTTTTCATATAATTATTTATATCTTCATGTTTCGGTTCAACAGAGACCTTCACAGTAGATGTGTATCTTTACTATATTTGTATTAGGCAAATTTTTGTAATATACTGTATGTATATGTATACATTGTCATTTCATTCATCTTCAATATTGCTTATATGCAATATCTTCATATATGTTGTTAAATGCATGTGCCTTTAAAACCACAATGTTTAATTTGTGAATGCTTTATTTGCCCTTCTTCCGCCCATATCTATGATTAAGTCCTTTATTAATGGAAACATGTCAGAGTCATGCCGCGTACACACGATCGTTTTTCATGACGAGAAAACTGACATTTTTTAGATTGGTCGTGAAAACCAGTCGTGTGTATGCTCCATAGCAGTTTTCTCGATGAGAAAATTGCCCGCAAAAAAATTAGAACCTGCTCTATTTTTTCTCGTTGTTTTTCCCGTCATTCTTTTTCTCGTCGCGAAAACCGCTTGTGTATGCTTTTCCGAGGGGAAAAAAATGCGCATGCTCAGAATCAAGTATAAGACGGGAGCGCTCGTTCTGGTAAAACTAGCGTTTGTAATGGAGATAGCACATTCGTCATGCTGTAATGCAGGGGTCTTCAAACTACGGCCCTCCAGGTGTTTAGGAACTACAATTCCCATCATGCCTAGTCATGTCTGTGAATGTCAGAGTATTACAATGCCTCATGGGATTTGTAGTTCCGCAACAGCTGGTGGGCCGTAGTTTGAGGATCCCTGCTGTAACGGACTGAAAAGCACGAGGCTGAAAAGCTCTCTCACCAAACTTTACTAACACAAGATCAGCAAAAGCAGCCCAAAGGGTGGCGCCATTCGAATGGAACTTCCCCTTTATAGTCCCGTCATACGTGTTGTACGTCACCGCTCTTTGCTCGAGCGTTTTTTTTCCTGAACGTGTGTATGCAAGACAGGCTTGAGAGGAATCACGACGAATCACGTCGAGAAAAACATTGGCTTTTTGCATGACAGGAAAAACGGTCGTGTGTACGCGGCATAAGGCTTGGTGTGAGTAGATTTTTTTTGTGATCTAGTCCTGGAGTAATAAAGCTTTGTGAAGGCTGATGTCCTTGGAGGGCAGTAAAATTGTTCATTCTTTCCATGTGGGGAGCATTAATGAACTCCATGGGCCAGCACCTGAAACCACAGAGATGGGCAGATTGTGGATGTTGAGCAGTTCCATTTGGTACCAAACTTGGCCAAGTTCGCTCTTTCTTATTGATTACCTAACGGGGTGCCTACCATGGACAAGCATACAGTCAGCAAAGCTGTAAAATTCTGAATTCCTATCCTTCACAGGTTCACTTAGTAAACATATTTGCATGTTTTTGTAATAAATAATACGCTACCCACTGCTTCATATTTCTGAGTAGAATAATCTGTTTTTAATGCTTGCTTGGCTCTCATCCTTTGATGTTTTGGTCCCTGACTTTGAAGTTTAAAAAATACAAGTAGTGGCACATTTTCTTTCCTCCAGCTGTTGGTGGGAGGCTAATGCCATTAATTTTGTCCTGGCACACACCGTAACAATCAGTTTGCTGCAGGCTGTGGTTTACAAGAAGATAAATTGTCCAGTAATGCATCTCTATCTATTACCTCTTTCCCATTGTGCTTTATAGGTTTCAGTGACATTTCACAAACGGATTCAAGATATTCTTTTCAAGCTTTCATTTGATAAGGCAATGCATAGCGTGGTGACTCATACAAAACAATCAGAAATCACCTTGTTATTCTGGCTATACTTACCTACCGAAAGCTGGAGTCTGATTAGTTCCTAAAAGTACCCGTGTGTCATTTGATTTATAAAAAAGACAGTCAATGGGACTCCATTTTTTTTTTTTTCATTTTTATGGCAAGTGCTAGTTAAAGAATGAAAAAAAAAATGTCAATGAATAAAACAATTGGCCTGGAGACCTTTTAGGTTCCATTTTTAATATCTAATGCCGCGTACACACGATCGATTTTCTCGACGGTAAAAAGACAGTCGAGAAAATCAACGGGAAAAACGAGGGAACGGCTTAGTTCCCTACACACGGCCGTTCTTCCTGACATTTTTTTTCTTGGTAGAGAAAAACGACCGTGTGTGGGCTCCGTGGCAGTGTTTCCCTATGGGAAAACTGCCGCGGAAAAAAATTACGGGAATCACGACGAGAAAAATTAGAGCATGTTCTAATTTTTCTTGTCGTGATTAATGCCGTTTTTCCCGTCGGGAAAAATGTCAAAAAGCCCACACACGGACGTTTTTCTTGTTAAAAAAAAAAATGTAATTTTTCCCGACGGGAAAAATGATCGTGTGTACGCGGCATTAGAGCAATAGAACAATGAATTAGGCCATCCAGAGAAAATACATAATTCTTACATGTTCTCTTGTGTTATTAAAAGGGATACACTTTTGCTTATATTGTGCAGTGAAATAGTATTTAAGTTGGAAAAGGCAAAACACACATGAAAAACAAGTTTCTGCATATTTTATTTGTTCACTGCTATGTTTTATTTCCTCAATCAATTAACTGCTTTGTATTTCAGTGTCACTGTGTCACATCAGATCCATATGTAACACTGAAATTCTGGGTCTATGGAGTCTTGAAATTGATTCTACTAGTGACGGTTTTGTGTCGCTTTTGATAAATGCATTTTAATTATGAAATGATTTATATTTCAATTTCACAGCAACGGGAAAAAAGGGAAATAATAAAACTCTTGGTTTTTAATGCACACAAAAAAATGAAATAGGATCAGAAACATTTTAAGTTTCTGTCATGTCCAATCATAAAAAAGCTAATAAAAAAGTATTATTTTGTTATGTTAAGAAGACTATTCAAGCATATATCGTCTTTTCCTGGTAATTACTAAAAGCCACTTTGTTTCCTAAAATATGATGTAATGGAAATAAATTATAAACTTTACTCTTTTCCTGTTGAATCTCCAGGATAGGAAGTGAAGGAAAATCTCTTGAGCGAGAGACAGAAAATACCCCAACAGGGACTTTAACCCTTTCCTATGCTCAGGGCCGCCATCAGGAGGGTACAGGCAGTACACCTGTAAGGGGCCCGGATGGCAACCCCCCCTTTTTTTTGTAAGGGGCCCAGAGGTCCCCAGGGCCCCGGATGGTAACCCCCCTTTTTTATGTATTTTTTATTAAAAAAATTGTAAGGGGCCCAGAGGTCCCCAGAGGCCCAGAGGTCTTTTTGTAAGGGGCTCAGAGGTCCCCAGAGCTTCGGATGGCAACCCCCGTTTTTTTTTTTTTTTTTATAATTTTTTTTTTTATATATATACATTTTTTTTTATTTTTTGTAAGGGGCCCAGAGGTCCCCAGGGCCCCGGATGGCAACCCCCCCGCTTCTCAATTCACGGCTGCCCCCCCCGCTTCACAATTTGCGACGGCAGCACCCCCCCCCCCCCCGGTTCTCCCATGCTCCAGGGGGCCCATGCCTGAAGCTGTGTAAGGGGCCACAAAATTCCTGATGGCGGCCCTGCCTACGCTATCCAAAACGAAGGAAAACATTTTGGTTTTATATAAACTTAAGTTTTTTCTTACGCACATGCTGTAATCATCTAAATGACATGCAATTTACAATGTTCTGAACAATATTTAAAAGTTCTTACTGGTAGATTGAAACACAAAGGGCTTCTGTGAACACAGCAAAGCCACAAACATCAAAAGAACTATGGTCTTTTCTTCTTCTCACCTTCTGAGGTTTCATAAAGGTTTCCATGTTTTCTTACGGGAATTCAGAACATACTACACAAAGCGGATTTTGACATTTATCAGTCACTCTATTAAATACTTTAAAACGACAATATAATTTAGTGTCAAAGGAACATTACTATGGTACCACATCGTGTTCGTGTTTTACAGACATATTATTTTAAGTGTGAAGTTAAAATGGTTGTAAACCTCAGACATGAAATATGAACAAAGCATATCCCTCTATAGTGTGTATTTGTCTCCGTTTGGAGCACTAAGCACTTCTGTCTGCTGCGTCATTCCCCTGCTATTAGCATGAGTCACTTCTGACAAGTTTTCCTGACACCAAGAGGAAAAAAGGTGACAGGACAAGAATCCCCAGCTGATTGACAGCCTCAGCTCTGTTCCCGTGTGCTGCGTGAAGGGGAAGTGTGTCTCTTCCTTCCAATCAGCTGTCAGAGCTCACATCACTGAGCTCAGCAGAGTGTGACTTTAGCTCTGGATGCTCAGATAAGCTTTATAAACACTGGACTTTGAACGGATGTAGAGAAGAGGGGGGCTGCAGAATATCAAGTACAACTTATGTAGGAGGATTTGTTTACTCTCTGTGTACCACCTGAGGCCAGTCACTTCACTGGGTATATGTAAGGGTACAGATACGTTTTGGGGGGAGAGGACTTGTGTTAGGGGTAGGTTATGTGCTTAGGCCTTACTGAGGTGAGTTTAGAAGTTAAAGTACACATGTGAGAATATGTGGTTTTTATCCTCTCTGCTCTAAAGCAAACTTGTTACTAAGCCTTTAATGGTGAAGGGTTAAATGCTGAGGTGGCACTTATGTGTTTGGATTGAGGGATAAGGTTTTGTTGGGCGGGAAAGGGGGCTATAGGTTTTATTTGTGTTCCTGGCAGTGAATAATACCTGTGCTGAGCACAAATGTACTGTACATTGCATGCATCCAATGGTGTAACTACAGCCATAGCAGCCCACATGCCTGCTGTGGAGCCTAAGGTGGAAAAGGAGGCTGTTGAAGCAAAATATAAAGTCTTCTGGAGAAATGATTAGAATTAATGTCGCTAGTCACAGATTCCACTCTATGCATTGAGGGGCATTTTTTAGCTGTCTGTTCAGTGAAGATGTATTGTTCTGAGAACTGCTACAGCCCATCAGATGTAAATTAACTCTGTATGCCTAGGAAAAAACAGGTATATAGGCGCTACAACCTTCCCACGTAACAGCTCTGCCCGGTGCTCTGACCTCAAGGCTGCTGACACCTCCAATTTACCAGAATAAGGAAAAGGGTTGGTCAGCCAAAAAAATTGTATTCATTTATTGAAAAAACATATACAATGCTGTAAGAACAGCCTATGTGTTTTTTGGATGTTAGTCCTCAGTCATGGCCATGACTAAGAACTAACGTCCAAAACGCGTAGGTTGTTTTTACATTATAGTATAATTTTTTTTTAATAAAGGAATTCTATTTTCTGGATGCCATCCTGAGTGCCGACTATCCCTTTCTTAGCTCTGTATGCCTAATCCAGTTCAAAATCCCAGAGTGTCTCCTGGGGTATAACTAGGTAAGATAGATGAGGTTTGTAGTTCTGTAAAAAAGCTCAAAGAGTTCAAAGACATTTTTAACTGACTTCTATACCACCATCTACAGTTCCCCTGCTACTCAACCTTGATTTAATTGTAATAGTTAATAGAAATGTGCCGCGTCCTAATTGAATTGGAATATTATTTTGGAAACATTGACACTGAACCATCACCACGTGGGGTGATCCTGGGAGCTTATGTAGCCATCCTACTACTGCAGCCCTTAAAGTGGTTGTAAACCTTTACACACCACTTTTACCTACAGGTAAGCCTATAATAAGGTTTACCTGTAGGTATCGTGAATATCTGCCGACGTGATCGGTACATGCGTACTGAAGAAACTGCTCACTCGTGCTGTTTCTTCAGCTGCTGTGATGTCATTGCGGCTCCGGCCAATCACAGCACCGGAGCCCGCGATACCCAGAAATAACTCCGGGAGACATGTTGCCTGTCACAGCTGTGTGCCGGGCCCGGGACCACTGCAGGGGCTTTGATCTAAGGTAAGTATTTCATAATGAGCTGGTATGCTATGCTCATTATGCCTTTGTGCAGGTTTTTTTTTTTTTTCGTGGGTTTACAACCACTTTGAAGCCCTGTACACACGATAGGTTTTACAGATGAAAACAGTCCGATGGACTTTTTTCATCGGACAAACCGATCGTGTATGGGCCCCATCGGTCTTTGTTCCATCGGTGTTTAAAAATAGAACATGTTTTAAATTTATACGATGGTTAAAAAACCGATAGCAAATTACTATTGTCTGTGGGGAACTCCATCGGATAAAAAACCCACGCATGCTCAGAATCAAGTCGACGCATGCTCAGAAGCATTGAACTTCATTTTTCTCGGCTCATCAGAGTGTTTTACGTCACAGCGTTTGGAACGGTCGGTTTTTTGACTGATGGTGTGTAGGCAAGACTGATGGAAGTCAGCTTCATCGGTTTTCCGATGGAAAAATCCATCGGTTAAAAAACCATAGGAAATAAGATCGTGTGTACAGGGCTTTAGGGTTACCTAAACTTATACTCATCAAGACTCTAGCCATTATACAGTATTCATACTGTGTGAATATATCTGCTTACCTCTCATCTGCCATACTGTGATACTAACTGCTGATGGGTTGTGGTTTAAATACTCTTTCTACCTTTATGGATTATTCAAATGTTTGACATGCCTCTGCAGTCTCTGCTGTGTCCTGGACATCTGCCTATGTTCTCACCAGTCAAATCCAACTATGATGAACACACTATTATATGCCTAATCTCCTAAAGAATCACTTTTGCATGTAACATGTAGAGCCGAGCCACATCGCCTTAACCAACCTACACCAAGCCTAATGGAATACTGTCAATCGTCATATTTAGGACGCCCATACAACCATTCAGGATATAAGTTTTATTTTTGGTGTAACTGGTGGTGTGATGTATATCATCTAGGCAATATCATCATTGTGATTTTTTTTTTTTTTTTTTTTATCAATGTCTGTCCAATATTCTTTTAAATAACATTTTTGTAATTAAGATGTTTAACTTTTAACCATGTGTACCTCAGTGCCTACAACGTCCAGTGTCAATGTTTTCAAAATAATATTTTCCTGAATGGTGTAGAAGCAGTAAGCCCGACTCTCTTTATAACATTATATATGGATCAGCTAGGCCCAAAATAACTGTTTAAAGTGACATTAAAAATGGAGTTCTAGTTTAAGTTCTAAACCAAAAGCCTCATACACACGACCGTTTTTCTCGGCAAGAAAACTGCTGGGAGAGCTTTTTGCAGAGAAAACCATTCGTGTGTATGGTTTCTCGGCAGGAAAACTGCCGGGAATCTCGACACGGAAAATAGAGAACCTGCTCTCGTCAGATTTCTCGGCAGAGTGTTTCCTGCCGAGAAACCCAGTCGTCTGTATGCTTACCTGTCCAGGAAAACCTGCGCATGCTCTATGAGACTTTGACGCATGCGCGGTAGAATACAAGGGTAGTGTAGGGTGAAGCAAGATGGCGGTGACGGCATCGAATGTGACGAGCGCCGGCTCGTCGTTGTCGATGACGTCACCGCGTTCATGCCATTCAAAAGAACGGCAGTTCTTTTGAATGGCGCGTGTGTACACAGGGCTTGGCAAGACAAGCTTGCCAGGAATCCAGTCGAGAAAACCGACGTTTTTTTATTTGACGGGTTTCCCGCCCATGTGTACGAGGCTTAAGATGTATTTCTCCTTAAGGTGGTGGTTTGTCAGGGAGTCACTTTGACTCTAAGCTTAAAAATTACCAGCTTACAAATGACTGTAGTGTGTCCCAGAGATAAAGGTGGTACTGCCTTTTACAGTCCAACTTTAGACTTATGCCGCGTACACACGATCGGATTTTCCGTCTGAAAAACCTTGGATGGTTTTTCCGACGGAATTCCGCTCAAGCTTGGCTTACATACACACGGTCACACAAAAGTTCTCTGAACTTTCGACCGTCAAGAACCCGGTGACGTACAACACTACGACGAGCCAAGAAAAATAAGTTCAATGCTTCCGAGCAGGCGTTGTAATTTTGCGCGTCGGAATTGCTACAGACGGTCGGAAATTCCCAAAGGAATTTTTTGCGTCTGAAAATTTGAGAACCAGCTCTCAATCTTTTGTTGGTGGAAATTCCGACGGCAAAAGTCCGATGGAGCATACACACGGTCGGAATTTCCGTCCAAAAGCTCACATCAGACTTTTCTTGTCCGAATTTCCGATCGTGTGTACGTGGCATTAGGTTTACCAGGCCTGTATTAAGCTGGCCATACATTAAACATATTTTTATTGCCTGCCTGGTTGCATACAAATTAAAAGTGACTAGGTTTGACCTCATATTATATGATTTTAGCAAATCTAAAGGAAATTTGTACAAGAAAATTGTATAATGTAGAGAGTAAAAGCCTGGAAGGCTGCTCAGTAACTGCTAGGAGGGGGAGCAGAAAAAACTAAACTGTAGAGAGAATGATTTCAATGCTTCTATTTTGAACTTTGGGTATACATTGAGGGCTTGATTTAAAGCTTTTTAAAAATATGTAAGCATTTGAATAGCCACCATTGGATGTTCATATCAATTTCGGGCAGTTTTATCAGCCCGTATTCCTTTCTAAATGTATAATAATTATATTTCCATTTTTAGTAAAGATTTTCCCATTGCTTTCTTTAGTATAAATACATTGCTAATTATAAACTACATTGTTATAGCTAATACTGAAACATACCGTATTTATCGGCGTATAACACGCGCCGGCGTATAACACGCACCCCAAGTTTAGGAGGGAATTTTAAGGAAAAAAACTTTTAGGAGGGAAATTCAAGGAAAAAAAACTTACAATTAAATGCAGCATGCAGCCTTGCCCAGTGTCCATCTGCAGCCTTGCCCAGTGTCCATCTGTCCATCTGCAGCCTTGCCCAGTGTCCATCTGTCCATCTGCAGCCTTGCCCAGTGCCTTTGCAGGCTTGTCAGTCTCGGCGATTTTTAAAATTGGCGCCGATTTCTGTGTGGAGAGGAGCGAGCGGGGCCGAGTGTACTTCGGCTAGACTCGGCTCCTCTCGCAGTCCCGCCCATCTCCACTGACTGCGCCGCTGACATACAGAAAGCCGAGTGTACTTCGGCTAGACTCGGCTCTGCTCACAGTCAGGGGCAGGACTGCGAGAGGAGCCGAAACTAGCCGAAGTACACTCGGCTTTCTCTATGTCAGCGGCGCAGTCAGAGATGAGCGGGACTGCGAGAGGAGCCGAGTAAAGCCGAGTGTACTTCGGCTTCGGCTCCGCTCGCTCCTCTCGCTCGTTTCAGCAGGGGAATCGGCGGAGTATCGGCGTATAACACGCACCCACGATTTTCCCCTGATTTTAAAAGTGCGTGTTATACGCCGATAAATATGGTACATATAACTCTTTGTTTATAATTTTATACCACAAGCACTGACATATAACATCTAGCACTTCAGTCTGAATTTTATAGTAGGTTATGTGATGACATTTTTTCATTCTTCAGTAGTATATGATTTTCTTTTTATTTCCAGGGCAGCAAACTTCAAGAACTACACATTTATTCAGCTGAACGAGGAATTCTCCCGTGGCAAAGGATTAGATATAGGCGCTCGCGCCTGGAAAGGAAACAACGTCCTTCTGTTTTTTTGTGATGTGGATATCTACTTCAATGCAGAGTTCCTGAACACATGCAGAATAAACACACAGCCAGGTATGATCTGTCTTTGAGTGATAGGAGTATCTCGTATGGTATGAGTGACCATATGACTATTTATTCTCAGCATGATATTTACATTTTGCAATAACATAGCTTTAAGGACAGTTGTAATACATAAGGTTCTACTCTCTAAAGAAAAGTGCAAGTAAAGCCTCGTACACACGAACGAGTTTCTCGGCAAAAACCAGCAAGAAACTTGCTGGCAGAGATGTCTTGCCGAGAAATTCGTTCGTGTGTATGGTTTCTCGTCAAGAAAAGCGTCAAGAATCTCGACGAGAAAATAGAGAACCTGCTCTCTATTTTCTCGTCGAGATTCTCGTCAGCCTGTTTCTCGACGAGAAAATTGTGTGTGTGTGTGTGTACACTTACCTTTTCGCCGGGAAGCCTGCGCATGCTCGAAATGACTTTGACGCATGCGCGGTAGCTTCCTAGGCATAGGTAGGGTGAACAAAGATGGCGGCGACGGCATCGAATGTGACGAGCGCATGCTCGTCGTATTCGATGATGTCACCGCGTTCGCTCCATTCAAAGAACCGCGGGTTCTTTGAAACGAGCGTGTGTACACTCGGCCGGGACAAGTTTTTTATCCAAGAATCTCGTCGAAAAAAACGACATGTTTTTTTTGACGAGAATCTCGGCCGTGTGTACGAGGCATGAATGTCTTCTTTTTTTTTTTATCTTTGCTACCAGGATAATTAGTAGAGCTATAAGTAGTACTTAGGCCTGTGAAAAATATGAAGAAAGAAGAAAAAAAATCTTTAAATTCAGACTAAGGATGTTAAAGCAGCTTGCCCCAAACTTCTTTTTTCATCTTGAAGACTTTTTCAAAGGTACCCCGGCATAAAAATAATTACATCAATTACTCACAGTAGAAAAATAGAAGGTCGAGGGCAGAAAAGACCCAGTAGTCCATGGAGCCTGCCTTTTTTTCAAGATACATGTACTGTATATATATATTTATACAATATCTCACAATAGTGAGTACACCCCTCACATTTTTGTAAATATGTTATATCTTTTCATGTGACAACACTGAAGAAATGACACTTTGCTACAATGTAAAGTAGTGAGTGTACAGCTTGTATAACAGTGTACATTTTCTGTCCCCTCAAAATAATTCAACACACAACCATTAATGTCAAAACCGCTGGCAACAAAAGTAAGTACACCTCTAAGTGAAAATGTCCAAGTGTGGCCACTATTATTTTCCAGCACTGCCTTAACCCTCTTGGGCATGGAGTTCACCAGAGCTTCACAGGTTGCCACTGGAGTCCTCTTCCGCTCCTCCATGATGACATCACTGGGCTGGTGGATGTTAGAGACATTGAGCTCCTCCACCTTCCGTTTGAGGATGCCCCACAGATGCTCAATAGGGTTTAGGTCTGGAGACATGTTCGGCCAGTTCATCACCTTTACCCTCAGCTTCTTTAGCAAGGCAGTGGTCGGTTTGGAGGTGTGTTTGGGGTCGTTATCATGTTGGAATACTGCCCTGCGGCCCAGTCTCTGAAGAAAGGGGATCATGCTCTGCTTCAGTATGTCACAGTACATGTTGGCATTCATGGTTCCCTCAATGAACTGTAGCTCCCCAGTGCCGACATCACAGTTTCCTCAATGAACTATAGCTCCCCAGTACTCACCTGGTTGAGACCATCTGAACCAAATAAGTTTATCTTGGTCTCATCAGACCACAGGACATGATTCCAGTAATCCATGTCCTTAATCTGCTTGTCTTCAGCAAACTGTTTGCAGGCTTTCTTGTGCATCATCTTTAGAAGAAGCTTCATTCTGGGACTACAGCCATGCAGACCAATTTTATGCAGCGTGCAGCGTATGGTCTGAGCACTTACAGGCTGACCCCCCCCCCCCCCACTCCTTCTAACTCTGAAGCAATGCTGGCAGTACTCATGCGTCTATTTCCCAAAGACAACCTCTGGATATGACGCTGAGCACGTGCACTCAACTTCTTTGGTCAACCATGGTGAGGCCTGAGTGGAACCTGTCCTGTTAAACCACGGTATGATCTAGGCAGCTCAGTTTCAGGGTCTTGGCAATCTTCGTATAGCCTAGGCCATCTTTATGTAGAGCAACAATTATTTTTTTCAGATTGACAGAGAGTTCTTTGCCATGAGGTGCCATGTTGACCTTCCAGTGACCAGTATGAGAGAGTCATTCACACCTGAGACCTTGTAACACTAATGAGTCACATGACGTTGGGAGGGAAATGGCTAATTGGGCCCAATTTAGACATTAATGGCTGTGTGTTGAGTTATTTTGAGGGGACAGCAAATGTACACTGTTATACAAGCTGTACACTCACTACTGTATGATGTAGCAAAGTGTAATTTCTCATGAAAAGATATAAAAAAATATTTACAAAAATGTAAAGGGGTGTACTCACTTTTGTGAGATTCTGTGTGTATATATATGTAGCGGGGTCCTCAAATAGATGGGATACACCTGGGCAATAGTGTGACCCAGGTGTATAATTGTGTTAGGATTCAGACCCCTTTTTATCTCGTGGAGGATTGGAGGATGTAATATTCTCCTTTGCCTGTGGGTGGCGAGGTACCCACAGGCTTCAGGTAGAATCATCTTCGCAGTGCTCCCTGTTTTGTCCCTTCCCGGAGATGGTATGGCTGGGGCGGGGAACCCGCCGGGCCGTTGAAGGGAGGAGATAAAAGGGGGAGACGCCCTTACCACGTGGTCGTCGTCGTCGTCGGGCGGAGAAGGAGGTCCTCGGAGGAGGAGGGCTGCGGTCCGCACCCAGGGCCCTTAGGCCTGGGTGCGGGAGATCCAGGAGTCTGGTCCAGGTGCCCATGGCCTGGTCCGGAGTCATGTTGGCGTCCATCCCAGGCACCTTTAGCCTGGGGTGAGGTACTATCGAGGAGGCCTGGGGCCCAGTACCTTCGACTGGGTCCCGCTAGGGTGGACTGTCCGAGGGTCCCTGAGCGGAGGGACTCGTACCTGAGGTGAGGAGGCCGGGGAGGTTACCCACTGAAGACCCGGAGCAGCACCAACCCGGTGACGGTGGGCCTCTGGGAACTCTCTTGGGAGGACACATCCCCTGATAGGGGCCACAGCGTATCGAAGAGGGCTCCATTGCTGTTCATAGGGGTTGCTAGAAGAGACCCTATCTTTAGAACTTAAACTTTAGGAAGTGCCTCGATCTGCTCATCCCACCGTTGGAAAGGTTATAGGTCCCAACCAGTCTGCTGCAATAAGAACTGTTTATCGTGCCTTGCTATTGGAGTGCCAAATAAACAAGTGTTGGACCTTTCTTCGGTGTGTGAACTCCAGTTACTGGAAACAAAGGGGAGGCGGGTGAGCTTGTGGTTACAGACTCAGTGCATTCACAGAACACACCGGCCCGAGGAAACATCAGGAAGTGGCCTTCACCTCCCTACTACAATGGGGAGGACATGGGCCGTGGCGCATCTCACTCTCACAACCCCTAGACATGAGTTGGTGTGTAAAACCGATAAAGAAGAAGAGAGGGTGAGGCCGCTACACGTGGGGGCTCGTCAGTCCGGGATAGAGTGTGTTCTAAAGATGGACTTGAGAATGTCTACATTTGAACTTTGCTGCCCAGAGGAGTTCCGAGCAGATCGGCCATATTACTGGCCAAAGTGCGTCCCTGCTCGGAGTTGTGGAAATGACCCTAACACGGGAAAGGCCCATGCGGAGGAGCGGAAAAAGGGAGAGGTCCAGCCGTGTGACGTACTGCACGTGGGGACTGTTAACGCACTGCGCCACGAGGCACCCCATGGCGACATCGTTCGTGGGCGGAGTCAAGAGGAAGCCCGCGAAAATGTACAGCTCATGGGAGGAGTCTGGCCAAGTGTGGGGATACACGTGGAGACTCCGGCGCGGGGTCAGTGCATGATGGAGCAGCAGATAGTCGGGATGACCTCAAGTGCCCCGTGGATGATGGTTCCTCACCCCACGAGAATGACTTCTTTTGCTGCCCCATCACAGACACGGGGATAAGACTTAGGCCCCGAGGGCGGTTGGCTCTGTACACTTGCAGAGACACGGAGGCCCTCGGTGTGATCTGTCCCGGCTGCTCGGGACTGGTGGTTACCCTGAAGCCATTCGGGCGATGTGAGGAGTGCAGAGAATTCCTTTTTGAGGTCGAGTCGTCCACAGCAAGGCCCCGGGCCCTTCGCCTCAACCACCTCACGGGTACTGCTACTCCAGAAGGGGAGATCAAGGCCTTTGTCGAGGTTCCTGTGCGCGCTGACCAGGGCGATGGACTGCCCAACAGAGAAAAATCCGAGGATGCTGCCTCGGTCGCCACAAGTTCTCTGCTCCCACCACCGAAGAGGAAAGTTGGCCTAGTACAGGCATCCTGTGGACGTGGTCGAGCTTCACCCCACTGCTTGCCTGGCCTGGATGGCGCCGGTCGAGAAGGAAGTCCCGGACATCCCAGTCTTCTACAAGGGTCAGGTGAGCCAGGGGCTGGGACTGTGGTGGTGGTTGGAGGTGTCGGGGGCCCATTGGAGGTGGAGACCCCCAGGGAGGTAGATTCTGTGTCCACCGGAAGATATCTGCCTGCGGAGATGTATGACACCTCCGACCTAGAGTCGCTGTCTGACTGCGGAGATGATGGCGAGATAGACGAACTGTTCAGCCGCAAGGGCTGGGATAGAGTGACACTTCTTGCTTCCCGTGCGGTACGGGATTCACCGATGTACACAGGAGACAGCACGCCTCGGGTGGAAGACCCGCAGCTTACGAGGGAACCTACCCCTCCACCTGTGTCCTCATCTACTGTTACCTCACCTACTTTGGTTGTGGGGGCACCCCGCGCTTCTCTGAGAGCGCCGAAAGTCAGTTTCAGGGAGCTGGTAAAGGCACCTCGGCATCCGGAAGCTATTGTGCTGCCTGGAACTGGAGAGAAAGCCACTATGCCACCTTTGGCCCGCTTGCAGAGACTGTTTTGCCACAAAGTAGCTCGGGAATATGGGTGGGAGTATCCGTATCTACCCCGGGACTTGCTGTATGAGGTGGAAGTCTGGAGAACAAGATGGTATGACGAGTTTGTGTGGGACAAGTTGAAGGTGCCTCATGCTCGTAGGTACCTGGAATGTGTGCCGGCAGTGTCTAAGAGGTTTGAGGATTGCAAAGCTGAATGGAAATTGGGGCGCCATATCCATGCTGACAATATAGTCATTTGCAGAAGAGAAGGAGAAGATGTCGAGTATTCGATAGAGGCATTTGACAAACACCTGAAACCCCTGTACCTGCCGGATCCAAAGTTTTACTTATAGGAGAAAAGAACTCCTGTTTATTTCCTTTGTGCACTTGAACTTTCTGGAAGAGCCATTCCCAGACACCCAGGACTGTGCCCTGCTTTTGTTTTTGTTTGGGTTTTTCTTTTTCTCGTTGGAGACTTGGGGACTGTTGTGTTTTCGTGTTTCCCCTTTTCTTCATGTGCCAAAGGCAAGGACATTTGGGAATAGTGGCAGAGTAGGGAAAAGCTGGAAGAACGAAGATTCGTTGAGCGTCATGACCGCGGCGTTGTCACCAGGTGGCAGTGTTGCGCAACAAATGTTTGAAAATGTTTCACACACACATCACCTTGCTTGTTGGAGTGAGTGGGTCTCTCGGCTGACGGGCCCACTCATCCCAAATGACACGAAATTATGGTAGGATGTTGTTTTTTTTTCTTTCCCCTGCAGGAGAATCGTCAATCAAGATCATTAAGAGTGGGTGGCTCTTAGACAGTGTGGGAGAGGGGTTGTGACTATGCAAATGTTTAAAGTGTTTTATGACATAAGTTGTTTTGTATGTTCCCCATTCCCTGAGCAGGTCTTGGCACTTGGGAAATTTAGAGGAACTGCTTCAGGGGTTTCACTCCATGCCACCACTTATGGGAGGCATGGGTGTGCACCTGACGCTGGGGACCAGCGTCAAATTACAGGGGGGAGTGTGTAGCGGGGTCCTCAAATAGATGGGATACACCTGGGCAATAGTGTGACCCAGGTGTATAATTGTGTTAGGATTCAGACCCCTTTTTATCTCGTGGAGGATTGGAGGATGTAATATTCTCCTTTGCCTGTGGGTGGCGAGGTACCCACAGGCTTCAGGTAGAATCATCTTCGCAGTGCTCCCTGTTTTGTCCCTTCCCGGAGATGGTATGGCTGGGGCGGGGAACCCGCCGGGCCGTTGAAGGGAGGAGATAAAAGGGGGAGACGCCCTTACCACGCGGTCGTGGTCGTCGTCGTCGTCGGGCGGAGAAGGAGGTCCTCGGAGGAGGAGGGCTGCGGTCCGCACCCAGGGCCCTTAGGCCTGGGTGCGGGAGATCCAGGAGTCTGGTCCAGGTGCCCATGGCCTGGTCCGGAGTCATGTTGGCGTCCATCCCAGGCACCTTTAGCCTGGGGTGAGGTACTATCGAGGAGGCCTGGGGCCCAGTACCTTCGACTGGGTCCCGCTAGGGTGGACTGTCCGAGGGTCCCTGAGCGGAGGGACTCGTACCTGAGGTGAGGAGGCCGGGGAGGTTACCCACTGAAGACCCGGAGCAGCACCAACCCGGTGACGGTGGGCCTCTGGGAACTCTCTTGGGAGGACACATCCCCTGATAGGGGCCACAGCGTATCGAAGAGGGCTCCATTGCTGTTCATAGGGGTTGCTAGAAGAGACCCTATCTTTAGAACTTAAACTTTAGGAAGTGCCTCGATCTGCTCATCCCACCGTTGGAAAGGTTATAGGTCCCAACCAGTCTGCTGCAATAAGAACTGTTTATCGTGCTTTGCTATTGGAGTGCCAAATAAACAAGTGTTGGACCTTTCTTCGGTGTGTGAACTCCAGTTACTGGAAACAAAGGGGAGGCGGGTGAGCTTGTGGTTACAGACTCAGTGCATTCACAGAACACACCGGCCCGAGGAAACATCAGGAAGTGGCCTTCACCTCCCTACTACAATGGGGAGGACATGGGCCGTGGCGCATCTCACTCTCACAACCCCTAGACATGAGTTGGTGTGTAAAACCGATAAAGAAGAAGAGAGGGTGAGGCCGCTACACGTATATATATATATATATATATATATATATATATATATACACCGGTATATATATATATATATATATATATATATATATATAGTGTCTTCAAAACATTTCTGCACTGTTATATATATAATGGAGATGCAGAAACTTTTTGAAGAACCCTCTTGTATGTGTGTGTATATGTATGTGTATATATATATATATATATATATATATATATATATATATATATAAAATTTATTTATATATTATTATTATTTTCCCTACATTTTTGTCTGCGGATAGAAGTACATTCATCCCAAGCATGTTTAACTCACTGTTGACTGATTCATGTCAGCTCTCTCTAGGGGGAGCCAAGGCTGACAGCCAGGGGCAGTTCTCGCTGCCAGTCTTGGTGCTTCAGTCCTCTCTCCCTAATGTGTCTGTGCTGTAGTGTTACTTTGGAGAGATAAGGAAGTAGTGTTTTATGCGTTTTCTTCTACAGGGAGCCTGTCCTGATGACTTGCTTCCCTGCTCGCACAGCCTTTGCTAGCATCTTCCACTGCACACACCAGACTCAAGAGTTCCTGTAGAGCTGGCTACCTCAGATCTTGATCTCCATCTGGATCCTACTCACGCCTCCCTAAATTGCAGAACTGTAATAAACATTTTGTGAAAGATGTGACAGTTCTGGAGAGATCTAATAATAGTACAGATAACTGTGGTACACATAACTGTTGGAAAAGAAGTCTATCAGTAAGGCGCCTGGCATAGTGATGTTGATTTAATAAAGGCAAATAGGTTGTTCAATGTGCAAGGGAATTTGCTTCAAAGCGTGTGTTACCCTATGTACTTGTATGAGAAAGTATCCTGTTCTCTTTGCATGCTTCCTTTATGTGAAATCCCTGGTGTTCCTGTCAGTCCTTCTGCTTTCCTATTAAAAACTGACCACACTAAGCAGGAGAACACAGTGTGGTCAGTACTCTAGCTATGCTGGGAACTCAGTGTGCTCTCCTCCAATGATCAGACTTGTCCTGACATTCCCCCACTGCACAGCCATGTTTTGCCTTTCATTTCTATTTTAACCTCCCTGGCGGTATGATTATTTCAGATTTTAGATGCTGAAAGCGGTACCATTATTTTGCATGGAAATTTGGCGTTTTATATTGTAGGCCTGTAATTCTTAAGAATAACTAGAGTCTAGTAGACATCCCGGGTATGATAAAGTTCAAAAAACTAAATCATAAATTATAATAAATAACTATAAAATAATTATAACAAATAATAATAGTAAAAGTGTTTTTCAGTGTTTTATGACGAATTTCCCCACAAATCACTATCGCACTCAGCACTGTGAATCGAGCGAGATGACAGCTCGCTCACACAGCGGGGACACATCGCAGGATCCAGGGAACAAGGTAAGTAAGTTTCCCTGTATCTTGCAATGCAATCCCATGTCTGGCTCGGGGTTACCACTTTAGGTACTGAAATTTCACCCCGAGCCAGACTCGGGAATACCGCTAGGCGTGTTAAACTGAATGGGTTGTTTTACTAGGTGATCGTTTACAATTAGGTTAACTTCGCAAATAATATGGAAGCACATTTTTTGATGGATGATGGAAGTCAGCAGAGCTTCACCTCATTCCCCATCCCCTTGCAATGTGCAACTTACCTTGCAAAGTGAAAAGCCTTTTTGCTTTTAGTAAATCAAACCTCATCACTAGAAGTGGTTGCGAAGTTGGTATAGGGACTGTCCAAGTCTATTTTTTATTATCACAGTTTTGAATAAAGACTAAATTAGGCATCACACTTGGTGACAGGGTCTCTTTAAAGTGTTTTGTAAAGCTCAAACATTTTGTTTAGCTTTGGATAGAATAGGTAAGAGTTAAACCCCTATCAAGTTACTACTGTCTACTCCTACAATACTACTGTCTGTGTCCCACTGGGAAAATATGAAATTAGTAGAGAGAGCTGGCAACTCCAAAATCCTTTAGAATACTTTATTTATGGCATAATAGTGATTAAAAAGCAATATAATGCGTTTCATCACGTGGCCTTGTTCACAGCATATATATGCATAGCATAGCTCTCTACTAATTTCGTATTGTATCCAGTGGATGGAGGACACTTTGGAACCTGAGCACCCGTGTAAGGATTCCATCAATTTATCCAGGGTGTGTTCCTTTGTCAGAGCTATTTGCTTCTTGTGCCCACTGGAAAATATTGCTTCACTTTCTGTTCTGGAATTAGGAAAGGAAATGTCTCCAAAGTGAATGTAATTCACATTTTATAGATAAATAATTACTAAAGCGCTAATGAAATACATAAGTGTAAACCAACCAAAAGATAACCAAATAGTGAAAGCCGCTATCAAACAGAAAAGAATCTGATTCCTTAAAAAGTGAATAAAAAATGAATAAAAAAAAAAACGAAGTCACGTGCCGGTGATGCAACGCGTAGGGAGAGGAGCCTATTGACGCCCGTAACAGTCTGAGGAGAACTACACTGGATACTGAGTTGAACAAGCGCTGTTTGAATTTGGAGGTTATGTGAGTGCAAGCCGCAGCTGATACAGGTTGTGTCTTGTGTAAACAATACTGCGCAATGATCTGCTTTCTGTTTTGTTTTTCTTGGGCATTTATGTGGTGATGCTTCTGAAAACTGGAGATTTATGCAAGGAAAGAAGTTCTTCTTGAAAGATAGTTCACTGCTAACCAGCAGAGCGGTGTGAAAGAGGATTTGACCTTTTGTAGTGTCCAGCAGTTGATTGAATGTGTATTTGGGGACAAGCTAAATGAGAATGTGAGGGAAATCTGATGCAGTCCACATTGTAATTGATGCTACTCCTAGATCATAGCACTGTACTTTATGAACACTGTGGTTTATGATATATCTATATATACACAATTTTTCTATATGTAATATTCAGCACGGAGCATTGATTGCATATTTATATTAGGCACTTGTGCACATTCCAAATAGGTTGGTGTTTAGCGCATCATTAATTTAATATTTTTTTAATTCACATTTTATAGTGTTGTCATAGGAACTCCAGTTGGAGGCTTTTTCTCTCACTTTTGGCTCTGGTAACAATAACATTTCGAATTTCTACATCAGTGACAGTGGTCACCAATATAAAGGGGTAAATGTGCCCGGCTGGAACACAAACAGCAATTAAAACTTTATAAGGCCCTTCCCTATTCTATACTAAAAAAATACCTTCACATACACTTTAAACAGCACAGTAAAATGTAGACAGGAAAATGGTTTGCAACCCATGGTGGGAGTAAAACACTGACCTCTTCGAGAAAGATACAGAATACCATTAAAAAAATTTATGCAGCCATTTTCACTGCAGCTATAACTTCAATTTATACCTAAAGATACTATGGAAGTCTGTGTCTCCCTGGCGCACCTTTACTATTTTAATGCTGTTAACTAAATATCTTCCTGACCAGACAGTTCTGTATACCTCATATACTGCATAAAAGTGTATATCTCATATTAAGAATAGTTATTTCTTGTGGATTTAATATTTAAAGGGTTAGTTCACCTTTACTGATTTTTCCAAGTACATCCGCAAGCATTAAAGCATCCTCAGTTCATTAACGTGCAGTGCTCTATTTTGTAAAATAATGCTTATTTTTTCAACTGCTCATTCCATTGTTGGCCCCCTCCATCATGCAGATGGCAGGAGGTGCCTTAGCATTGGATGCACAATGCTGAAAACTCATGATTAAAAGAGAAGTATGGGTTAAAATAAATTTCCTCCATCATATTTACCTAGGTGAATGCAGCATCGGTCCGATGCTGCATCTGTCCCCCGGCGCCTCTTCACTGAGAACCGGGAGATCGAACATCGCCGACCGCTCGGTTCTGACAGTTTCCCAAGCAGAGAGCTGTAGACTGTTAGTCACAGCTCTCTGCTCTTCTCCCTCCCCGCTCATTGGAGGCTGGCTCAGGCTCTCAGCGGCTGGCTCAGGCTCTCAGTGGCTGAGAGGCTGAGCGGGGTATCAATCCAGGCACCTGGTGGATCCAGACTCCCATTGTCGGTGCCTGGACTGATATCCATGATGTCAGCAGAGAGCCAACTTCAATACGCTCTCTGCTGAAAATGAGCCACTGGAGTGAAAAACAAATTGCACTCCTGTGATCCATAGGAGAAGTCCAACCAAACAAGCTTTGGCGGGACGTCTCCTTTAAGCATTTGGCTTCATTTCCTACCCATACATGCACAGTCTGCTCTCTTTTACTCTCCAGAATGCTGAGCTGCGAGAGAGCACAGACTGTACGTGCGTGGGTAGGAAACAAAGTCAAGTGCTTATTCTTGAGTTTCCGGGGACATGCACCCAATTCTCGGGATGTCCTGCCATCTGCAGAATGTAAAGGGGAGGCAATGAAATAATTAGATACAAAAAGAAGCTTTCTTTTGCAAAATGGAGCACTTCATGTTAATGAACTGAGGACACTGTAATGGTTGGGGATATTTTTTGGGCAAAATAAGTAAAGGTGTCCTAATCCTTTCAACTACAAAGAAAAGTTGTAAGATCATTTATAACTAAAGAGACTATTGAAGTCTGTATTCCCTGGGGCCACATATCATTGTGATCAGACAGTTTTGTGTACCTCATATACTGTTAAATAACAAGTGTATTGCTTATATTAGGAAATGCAAATTTTTGAACAGATTTATTGATTTAAGCTAACAAGACAAAGTAAAATGATCAGACCAGAAGACAAGAAGCAGTGTGCTCCTTCTTGAGATTTTGCCAATTTTGTCTCTTCCACAAATTAGGTCTGGCTAGTTAATTTTTTAGTAATGCTTCCCTTTATTTAGCTGAGACCTTGTTTTTTTATTGCTTAACTGAAAAACGGCTAACGTCAAATGCATTTTTTCTCTCCTCCGTAGGAAAAAGAGTTTTCTACCCAGTCCTTTTCAGTCAGTACAACCCAGCGATAATTTATGGGCATCATGATGCAATTCCCCCCATTGACCAGCAGCTGGTAAGTGATTTGTAGGCAACCTCAGGTCATCAGTGTAGTCTGTACATTCTTGCTCTTGACTTGTCTAATGTGCCAGTGTTGGCAAACAACAAGGCGTTTGTAATTTATGTGCTGAGCACTGATATTTATGAAAGTCATAACATCTTTTCCAGAAGGTAGCAGAGAGTGACTTTAGTTTGGAATGTGGTCCAGAAGCAACACTATCCACCCTTTGCGATGACTGATATCCTACCAGTGAAATTGCCCACATTATTTTTAGCTATGAACATCAAGGTTATTTTATTGCAGTAGACATAGCAGCATATAATCCTGTTTGGGCTTCACTAATGATGCAAATACATAAACAAAGAAGGTTTTCTTAGACCTCTCCCTATGTACAGTGCATGAATACCCATTGCTCTCATAAATCAACTGCAGGACAAGAAAGACTGAATCCTTTTCAATCTTAAAACAGTAGCACTGTCAAAGTATAACATTACAGTATCTGTATTCATTTTATGAACTACCAGCAATGAAATACGAATTATCTCATGATAAAACTGGGAAATCTACTTTCTATGAAGGTATACCAGTGCCTCATTGGCCATTGCCCCGGCTAAAGTGTGAAAATTGATTTTGGAATAACGGGTACATCTGTTTAGCATTTTCAATGATTTGGGATTTGTCTTGTCATTCCAACGGCCAGCACTAGATGGCGCCAGATCACAGAAGGAAGCATAGGCCTGCAGATAGAGGGACGAGAGAGGAGGAGAGAGGGCGGGGGGGCAGGGCCGAGTCCTGCTGTCTGTGTCAATGTATGCAGCAGCAGGACTGCCCCCTTGGAAAGCAGGTTTTCGAAGGAGCACTCGATGCAGGGAGGAGCCAGGAGCGCCAAGGGGGGACTCCAGAAGAGGAGGATCGGGGCCACTCTGTGCAAAGCCTTTGCACAGAGAAGCTAAGTATACCATGTTTGTTATTTAAAAAAAATAATAATAACAAAGCTTTATAACCCCTTTAAGGTGGAACTGCTACACTTTTCCATTTCGTTTTGTGTGAAGTTTCATTCCCTGCCCAGGTTGTGCTCCACTTTTTGTCACTGGCAGAGAGGTCTCTCCCACCTCATTCCTACTGTGAGCTGAATTTCCTAGTTCTCTTTTTTTTACAGTCCATTCACCCTATAATATTTATATGGAGAATCCAGTGGGCACCTGGTTCTCTTGTCATAATCTGGTCCAAAATACAGTAAAAACATTCTTTAATTACTGTCAGTGGCATATAGGGATGAGCTTCGTGTTCGAGTCGAACATACGTTCGACTCGAACATCGGCTGTTCGATCGTTCGACGAAGATCGAACGATTTGGGCCGTTCGCGCCAAATTCGAGTGACGCGAACGGCCCACAATGCACTACGCCATCGCAGTGTCATCCAGGCGCTGTGATTGGCCAAGCATGCACTGTGACCCCGCATGCTTGGCCAATCACAGCGCCGGCAGCGAGGAGAGCAATGATTGGCCACAGGCAGGATGCCTGTGGCCAATTATTGCTGAGGGTGTTTAGTACACGCCCCACACTATAAAAGGCCGCCAGCACGGCGGCCTAGTGTAGTGTGTTCCGGAGCAGGGATAGAGCAGCATAGGCAGGGACAGTGACTGTTATTTCTTTCTTGCTTAACCTGGATTCCTTTAGTTTAGGGAAAGAGAAGGATAGGTAGGGAGAGTGTCAGTGTGTTTTGTGCTTGTGCTATAGTGTGCTTAAAAAAAACATTTATTCTAGGGACAGAAAACTGTAGGTAGGGACAGTGTCAGTTTCTTTCACTCTGCAAGTCCTTGTTTCCAGGGACCTGGAAGGACAGTGAGTGAATTGTCCTTGTGCTATATTGTGCTTAAAAAAACATTTATTCTAGGGACAGAAAACTGTAGGTAGGGAGAGTGTCAGTTTCTTTCACTCTGCAAGTCCTTGTTTCCAGGGACCTGTAAGGACAGTGAGTGAATTGTCCTTGTGCTATATTTTGCTTAAAAAAAAACATTTATTCTAGGGACAGAAAACTGTAGGTAGGGAGAGTGTCAGTTTATTTCACTCTGCAAGTCCTTGTTTCCAGGGACCTGGAAGGACAGTGAGTGAATTCTCCTTGTGCTATATTGTGCTTAAAAAAAACATTTATTCTAGGGACAGAAAACTGTAGGTAGGGACAGTGTCAGTTTCTTTCACTCTGCAAGTCCTTGTTTCCAGGGACCTGTAAGGACAGTGAGTGAATTGTCCTTGTGCTATATTGTGATTAAAAAAAACATTTTTTCTAGGGACAGAAAACTGTAGGTAGGGAGAGTGTTTTTTTTCTTTCACTCTGCAAGTCCTTGTTTCCAGGGACCTGTAAGGACAGTGAGTGAATTGTCCTTGTGCTATATTGTGCTTAAAAAAAACATTTATTCTAGGGACAGAAAACTGTAGGTAGGGAGAGTGTCAGTTTATTTCACTCTGCAAGTCCTTGTTTCCAGGGACCTGGAAGGACAGTGAGTGAATTGTCCTTGTGCTATATTGTGATTAAAAAAAAACATTTATTCTAGGGACAGAAAACTGTAGGTAGGGAGAGTGTCAGTTTATTTCACTCTGCAAGTCCTTGTTTCCAGGGACCTGGAAGGACAGTGAGTGAATTGTCCTTGTGCTATATTGTGATTAAAAAAAACATTTTTTCTAGGGACAGAAAACTGTAGGTAGGGAGAGTGTTTTTTTTCTTTCACTCTGCAAGTCCTTGTTTCCAGGGACCTGTAAGGACAGTGAGTGAATTGTCCTTATGCTATATTGTGCTTAAAAAAAACATTTATTCTAGGGACAGAAAACTGTAGGTAGGGAGAGTGTCAGTTTATTTCACTCTGCAAGTCCTTGTTTCCAGGGACCTGGAAGGACAGTGAGTGAATTGTCCTTGTACTATATTGTGATTAAAAAAAACATTTTTTCTAGGGACAGAAAACTGTAGGTAGGGAGAGTGTTTTTTTTCTTTCACTCTGCAAGTCCTTGTTTCCAGGGACCTGGAAGGACAGTGAGTGAATTCTCCTTGTGCTATATTGTGCTTAAAAAAAACATTTATTCTAGGGACAGAAAACTGTAGGTAGGGAGAGTGTCAGTTTATTTCACTCTGCAAGTCCTTGTTTCCAGGGACCTGTAAGGACAGTGAGTGAATTGTCCTTGTGCTATATTGTGATTAAAAAAAACATTTTTTCTAGGGACAGAAAACTGTAGGTAGGGAGAGTGTTTTTTTTCTTTCACTCTGCAAGTCCTTGTTTCCAGGGACCTGTAAGGACAGTGAGTGAATTGTCCTTGTGCTATATTGTGATTAAAAAAAACATTTTTTCTAGGGACAGAAAACTGTAGGTAGGGAGAGTGTTTTTTTTCTTTCACTCTGCAAGTCCTTGTTTCCAGGGACCTGTAAGGACAGTGAGTGAATTGTCCTTGTGCTATATTGTGCTTAAAAAAAACATTTATTCTAGGGACAGAAAACTGTAGGTAGGGAGAGTGTCAGTTTATTTCACTCTGCAAGTCCTTGTTTCCAGGGACCTGGAAGGACAGTGAGTGAATTGTCCTTGTGCTATATTGTGATTAAAAAAAACATTTTTTCTAGGGACAGAAAACTGTAGGTAGGGAGAGTGTTTTTTTTCTTTCACTCTGCAAGTCCTTGTTTCCAGGGACCTGTAAGGACAGTGAGTGAATTGTCCTTGTGCTATATTGTGCTTAAAAAAAACATTTATTCTAGGGACAGAAAACTGTAGGTAGGGAGAGTGTCAGTTTATTTCACTCTGCAAGTCCTTGTTTCCAGGGACCTGGAAGGACAGTGAGTGAATTGTCCTTGTGTTATATTGTGATTAAAAAAAACATTTTTTCTAGGGACAGAAAACTGTAGGTAGGGAGAGTGTTTTTTTTCTTTCACTCTGCAAGTCCTTGTTTCCAGGGACCTGTAAGGACAGTGAGTGAATTGTCCTTGTGCTATATTGTGCTTAAAAAAAACATTTATTCTAGGGACAGAAAACTGTAGGTAGGGAGAGTGTCAGTTTATTTCACTCTGCAAGTCCTTGTTTCCAGGGACCTGGAAGGACAGTGAGTGAATTGTCCTTGTGCTATATTGTGATTAAAAAAAACATTTTTTCTAGGGACAGAAAACTGTAGGTAGGGAGAGTGTTTTTTTTCTTTCACTCTGCAAGTCCTTGTTTCCAGGGACCTGGAAGGACAGTGAGTGAATTCTCCTTGTGCTATATTGTGCTTAAAAAAAACATTTATTCTAGGGACAGAAAACTGTAGGTAGGGAGAGTGTCAGTTTATTTCACTCTGCAAGTCCTTGTTTCCAGGGACCTGTAAGGACAGTGAGTGAATTGTCCTTGTGCTATATTGTGATTAAAAAAAACATTTTTTCTAGGGACAGAAAACTGTAGGTAGGGAGAGTGTCAGTTTATTTCACTCTGCAAGTCCTTGTTTCCAGGGACCTGGAAGGACAGTGAGTGAATTGTCCTTGTGTTATATTGTGATTAAAAAAAACATTTTTTCTAGGGACAGAAAACTGTAGGTAGGGAGAGTGTTTTTTTTCTTTCACTCTGCAAGTCCTTGTTTCCAGGGACCTGTAAGGACAGTGAGTGAATTGTCCTTGTGCTATATTGTGCTTAAAAAAAACATTTATTCTAGGGACAGAAAACTGTAGGTAGGGAGAGTGTCAGTTTATTTCACTCTGCAAGTCCTTGTTTCCAGGGACCTGGAAGGACAGTGAGTGAATTGTCCTTGTGCTATATTGTGATTAAAAAAAACATTTTTTCTAGGGACAGAAAACTGTAGGTAGGGAGAGTGTTTTTTTTCTTTCACTCTGCAAGTCCTTGTTTCCAGGGACCTGGAAGGACAGTGAGTGAATTCTCCTTGTGCTATATTGTGCTTAAAAAAAACATTTATTCTAGGGACAGAAAACTGTAGGTAGGGAGAGTGTCAGTTTATTTCACTCTGCAAGTCCTTGTTTCCAGGGACCTGTAAGGACAGTGAGTGAATTGTCCTTGTGCTATATTGTGATTAAAAAAAACATTTTTTCTAGGGACAGAAAACTGTAGGTAGGGAGAGTGTTTTTTTTCTTTCACTCTGCAAGTCCTTGTTTCCAGGGACCTGTAAGGACAGTGAGTGAATTGTCCTTGTGCTATATTGTGCTTAAAAAAAACATTTATTCTAGGGACAGAAAACTGTAGGTAGGGAGAGTGTCAGTTTATTTCACTCTGCAAGTCCTTGTTTCCAGGGACCTGGAAGGACAGTGAGTGAATTGTCCTTGTGCTATATTGTGATTAAAAAAAACATTTTTTCTAGGGACAGAAAACTGTAGGTAGGGAGAGTGTTTTTTTTCTTTCACTCTGCAAGTCCTTGTTTCCAGGGACCTGTAAGGACAGTGAGTGAATTGTCCTTGTGCTATATTGTGCTTAAAAAAAACATTTATTCTAGGGACAGAAAACTGTAGGTAGGGAGAGTGTCAGTTTATTTCACTCTGCAAGTCCTTGTTTCCAGGGACCTGGAAGGACAGTGAGTGAATTGTCCTTGTGTTATATTGTGATTAAAAAAACATTTTTTCTAGGGACAGAAAACTGTAGGTAGGGAGAGTGTTTTTTTTCTTTCACTCTGCAAGTCCTTGTTTCCAGGGACCTGTAAGGACAGTGAGTGAATTGTCCTTGTGCTATATTGTGCTTAAAAAAAACATTTATTCTAGGGACAGAAAACTGTAGGTAGGGAGAGTGTCAGTTTATTTCACTCTGCAAGTCCTTGTTTCCAGGGACCTGGAAGGACAGTGAGTGAATTGTCCTTGTGCTATATTGTGATTAAAAAAAACATTTTTTCTAGGGACAGAAAACTGTAGGTAGGGAGAGTGTTTTTTTTCTTTCACTCTGCAAGTCCTTGTTTCCAGGGACCTGTAAGGACAGTGAGTGAATTGTCCTTGTGCTATATTGTGCTTAAAAAAAACATTTATTCTAGGGACAGAAAACTGTAGGTAGGGAGAGTGTCAGTTTATTTCACTCTGCAAGTCCTTGTTTCCAGGGACCTGGAAGGACAGTGAGTGAATTGTCCTTGTGTTATATTGTGATTAAAAAAACATTTTTTCTAGGGACAGAAAACTGTAGGTAGGGAGAGTGTTTTTTTTTCTTTCACTCTGCAAGTCCTTGTTTCCAGGGACCTGGAAGGACAGTGAGTGAATTCTCCTTGTGCTATATTGTGCTTAAAAAAAACATTTATTCTAGGGACAGAAAACTGTAGGTAGGGAGAGTGTCAGTTTATTTCACTCTGCAAGTCCTTGTTTCCAGGGACCTGGAAGGACAGTGAGTGAATTGTCCTTGTGCTATATTGTGATTAAAAAAAACATTTTTTCTAGGGACAGAAAACTGTAGGTAGGGAGAGTGTTTTTTTTCTTTCACTCTGCAAGTCCTTGTTTCCAGGAACCTGGAAGGACAGTGAGTGAATTCTCCTTGTGCTATATTGTGATTAAAAAAAACATTTTTTCTAGGGACAGAAAACTGTAGGTAGGGAGAGTGTTTTTTTTCTTTCACTCTGCAAGTCCTTGTTTCCAGGGACCTGTAAGGACAGTGAGTGAATTGTCCTTGTGCTATATTGTGATTAAAAAAAACATTTTTTCTAGGGACAGAAAACTGTAGGTAGGGAGAGTGTCAGTTTATTTCACTCTGCAAGTCCTTGTTTCCAGGGACCTGGAAGGACAGTGAGTGAATTGTCCTTGTGCTATATTGTGATTAAAAAAAACATTTTTTCTAGGGACAGAAAACTGTAGGTAGGGAGAGTGTTTTTTTTCTTTCACTCTGCAAGTCCTTGTTTCCAGGGACCTGGAAGGACAGTGAGTGAATTCTCCTTGTGCTATATTGTGATTAAAAAAAACATTTTTTCTAGGGACAGAAAACTGTAGGTAGGGAGAGTGTTTTTTTTCTTTCACTCTGCAAGTCCTTGTTTCCAGGGACCTGTAAGGACAGTGAGTGAATTGTCCTTGTGCTATATTGTGATTAAAAAAAACATTTTTTCTAGGGACAGAAAACTGTAGGTAGGGAGAGTGTCAGTTTATTTCACTCTGCAAGTCCTTGTTTCCAGGGACCTGTAAGGACAGTGAGTGAATTGTCCTTGTGCTATATTGTGATTAAAAAAAATATTTTTTCTAGGGACAGAAAACTGTAGGTAGGGAGAGTGTCAGTTTCTTTCACTGTGAAAGTCCTTGTTTCAAGGGACAGAGAAGGACACCTGAAGGTAGCCCTTATTGCTTTTTTCCCATCTCCCTGCAGGCCATCTATTAGAATGTCTGGAAGGCAAACAAGGAGAGGCAGACAGTCAGGAGGCAATAAAAGAGGGCAAGCAGGCTCTGTGTCTGGGGGCAACAGTGCTGGTCGTGGACGCGGTGCATTGTCATCAGCACATGGCCATGGGACACGCTTGTCCTTCTTTTCGGCAGCTGGACATGTTGAGCCACATCATGCCGAAGACTTGGTAGAGTGGATGACCAAGCCCTCCTCCTCCTCCTCATCCTCTCTCACCCAGGCTCAGGGTACTGGAAAAGCAGCTGCCAAAGCGTCGTCTTCCCTGGTATCAATGTCAGACAAATCATCAGTCACTCCTTCCCTAGACCCACCATGTCCTCCTCCTGAGGAGTCCCCCGAACTGTTTCAGCACAGTGTTGGGTACATGCTCCAGGAGGATGCCCAGCGTTTCGAAGGGTCTGATGATGAAACCCAGCTAGAGGAAGGCAGTAGCGTGAGAGCAGACAGAGGGGATGCTCAAGAAGGACACCAATCTGGCAGTCATGTTCCAGCAGCTGCAGCATACTGCCAGATTGGCTCCAGTGAAGAGGAGGGAGGGGATGATGAGGTCACTGACTCCACGTGGGTGCCTAATAGGAGAGAGGAGGAGGAGGAGGATGAGGAGGAGGCACATCTCCAACGAGGCAGGATGCCCTTTGGTGGCCAGCGTAAGGGCAGTACACCGACGGAATCACACCGCAGAGCTCCGCCTGTGCAGGGCGCTGCCTCTGCCCGTCATTCAAAAAGTTCTTTGGTGTGGGCCTTTTTTGAGGCTAGTGCATCAGATCGCACAGCTGCTGTTTGCAACATATGTCTCAAGCGTATATCGCGTGGCCAAAACATCAGCCGCTTGGGTACCACATGCCTGACCAGACATATGTTGACCTGCCATGCAGCTCGTTGGCAAGCCTACCTCAAAGACCCACACCAAAGAACAAAGCGGACCTCTCCTTGCACCGCATCAGCTGGGATCTCCAACCCCACTATAACTTCAGTCCTCTCTGAAACATGCACTGAGAGGAATGAAGGTGTAGAATTAGGTGTGTCACAGCCAAGTACTTGCGCCCACTCTGCTAGCAGTACACCGACGTCCGATTCTAGCAGGCAAATTTCCCTGCCCCAGCTGCTGGACCGTCGAAAGAAGTTCACTCCCAGCCATCCACATGCCCAGCGGTTGAATGCTAGCTTGGCTAAATTGCTAGCGCTTCAACTGCTGCCTTTTCAGTTGGTAGACTCGGCCCCCTTCCGTGAGTTTGTGCAATGTGCAGTTCCTCAGTGGCAGGTTCCCAAACGCCACTTTTTCTCACGGAAGGCTATTCCGGCTCTCTACCGGCATGTGGAAGGCAATGTCTTGGCCTCGCTGGACAGGGCGGTCAGCGGTAAGGTGCATATTACCGCTGACTCATGGTCCAGCAGGCATGGACAGGGACGTTACCTTTCTTTCACGGCCCATTGGGTCACTCTTTTGGCAGCTGGGAAGGATTCAGGACAAGGTGCAGTAGTGTTGGAGGTTGTCCCACCGCCACGCCTCCAAAATGCTACTACTGGTTGTGACACACCTCTCTCCTCCACCCCCTCCTCTTCTTCTTCCTCCATGGCCTCTTCCTGTGGTTTGTCCTATGAACCAGCGGTGCTCCGTAGCCGTTCACGGGGCTACGCAAGTACGCAGGCAAAAAGATGCCATGCCGTGCTTGCGCTGGTGTGTTTGGGGGACAGAAGCCACACTGGGGCAGAGGTCCTGTCTGCTCTGCAGGGCCAGGCCGAGAGGTGGTTGACGCCACGCCAGCTTAAGCCAGGAATGGTGGTTTGCGACAATGGCACCAACCTCCTCTCCGCCCTCCGACAGGGACAACTGACCCATGTGCCCTGTGTGGCTCACGTCCTTAACCTGGTGGTGCAGCGCTTCTTGGGCAGGTACCCGGGCTTACAGGATGTCCTGAGGCAGGCCAGGAAAGTCTGTGTGCATTTCCGCAGATCTTATAATGCCAGTGCTCGCCTGGCTGAGCTGCAAAAGGAGTTGAACCTGCCCAAGAACCGCCTTATATGTGACATGCCCACCAGGTGGAACTCAACGTTGGCCATGCTGCAGCGGCTGCACACGCAGCAGAGGGCCATCAATGAGTACCTGTGCGACTACGGCACCAGGACAGGGTCAGGGGAGCTTGGTTTTTTTTCTCCACGCCAGTGGGGCATGATCAGGGATGCATGCACTGTCCTGGCACCATTTGAGGAGGCCACGAGGATGGTGAGCAGTGACAGTGCATGCATCAGTGACACTGTACCTCTTGTCCACCTGTTGGAGCACACGCTGCGTGGAATAATGGACAGGGCACTTGAGGCAGAACAGAGGCAGGAAGAGGAGGACTTCCTTGCCTCTCAAGGCCCCCTTTACCCAGACAGTGTTCCTTCTGTCCCACCCATCGCACAGGAAGAGGAGGAGGAGGAGGAGGAGGAGGAGGAGGATTGTGTCAGCATGGAGGTGGAGGCTGGCACTCAGCATCATCAGCAGCAGTCTTTTAGGGATGATTTACAGTCCCAAGAAACCAGTGGACTTGTACGTGGCTGGGAGGAGGTGGCTGCGGATCATGTCGTCCTTAGTGACCCAGAGGACTCCGGAGCGAATGCCTCAGCAAACCTACGCTGCATGGCCTCCCTGATCCTGCAAAGTCTGCGGAAGGATCCTCGTATTCTTCGGATCAAGGAGAGGGACCATTACTGGCTGGCCACTCTCCTTGATCCACGGTACAAGGGTAAGGTTGCGGACCTTATGTTACCGTCGCAGAGGGAGCAGAGGATGAGACAACTCCGGGAGGCCTTGCAGAAAGGTCTGTGCAACGCGTTCCCAGAGACTGGGAGGTTGCAAACTCCTGGTCCTGGACAACGAGTTGCTGAGGCTTCGGCCAGTCAAAGAAGGAGCGGTGGGGAAGGTGGCCGTCTGACCGATGCGTTCAGACAATTCTTTAGTCCGCAGCCCCAAAGTATGATCGGTTCCAGCAACCATCGCCAGCGTCTGATAAACATGGTGCAGGAATATCTAGGGGCAAGGTCAGACTTGGACACCTTCCCCACCGAAAATCCTCTGGCTTACTGGGTCTTGAGGATGGATCACTGGCCAGAGCTTGCACAGTATGCAATTGAGCTACTGGCCTGTCCTGCATCCAGCGTTCTTTCGGAACGCACATTCAGTGCTGCTGGAGGATTTGTCACGGATCACAGGGTGCGCCTGTCCACCGACTCGGTTGATCGACTGACTTTCATCAAGATGAACCAGTCTTGGATCACCACCAGCTACCACACACCTGATGCTGATATAACAGACTAATTGATTTTAACATGTCACATCCCTTCAAGACTGATGCTGATGCTGAGTGCCTGTGCTGTTATGTTGACTGGCTATCCTCCTCCTCCGAGTCCTCAATGATACGATTGATGATGATAGCTTGTAAGATCATTTTTGTTTATGGGTGCCGCCACCAGTGCCTAACGCCCAATTTTTCAGCCCCTGTTTAACAGGGGCGTGTAATTACAATTTTTGAAGCAATACTTTGCAACAGGGCTCATTGCTGTGCTCCAAGTACAGTATCTGTGAGGAGTTGCAGTGTTGTGCCACCAGTGCCTAAGGCCCAATTTTTCAGCCCCTGTTTAACAGGGGCGTGTCATTACAATTTTTGAAGCAATACTTTGCAACAGGGCTCATTGCTGTGCTCCAAGTACAGTATCTGTGAGGGGTTGCAGTGTTGTGCCACCAGTGCCTAAGGCCCAATTTTTCAGCCCCTGTTCAACAGGGGCATGTAATTACAATTCTTGATCTAATAATTCACAGCAGGGCCCATTGCTGCACCCACCAAGAGTAACTGTCAGGGCTTACAGTGTTGTGGCACCAGCACCACCATCAAAGGCCCAATTTTTACTACCACTGTTCAACAATTATATGTAATTAAAATTCCTGATATAATAGTTGACAGCAGGGCGTTCCAGCACCAACCAAGAGTAACTGTGAGTGCTTACAGTGTTGTGCCAACACCAACAACTAAGGGGCCTATTTCTGCAGAGTATATACGGCAGGTCCCTACTTTCAAACATCCAACTTACAAACGACTCCTACTTGCAAACGCAAGAAGACAACAGGAAGTGAGAGGAAATCTACCACTAGGAAGGAAAATTCTCTCCTGTAAGAATAAATATGGGAGAAAGGTGTCTCCTCTGTACTGATGCTTTATCAGCAATCCTTGTTTCAAGAAAAACACCACATTTCAAAAACAGTTGTCATTGGGACGGAAAGTGAGGTGAAATGTTCTGAACAGGGGCACAGACAGCAAAACAAATGTTACAGGGGTGATAACCCTTACCTATGTTTTCCAAAAAGTTTAAAAATAGATTTTTGGTCTGGAGCTACACTTCAACAATGTACCTGTTCAAAATTACAAACAGACTCTACATAAGAACAAACCTACAGTCCCTGTCTTGTATGCACCGCCTGTATAGGGCTGTTCAGAGTATATAGGGCCTTTTTTATTTTATGTGCGGGGTTCCCCTTAATATCCATACAAGACCCAAAGGGGCTGGTAATGGGCTGGGGTAGGGGGGGGGTCATGGGGTAGCTATGCCATTTTTCTTAAAGAATTTCATCCATATTACCGGGACCAGACATTACATTAAAGCCGCAAGCAGTTTTAAATGGCTTTTTTTTCCTTTAGAAGTGTCATTTTGTGCAGGGACAGTTCTAAACACGGGAAACACGTGGCACTTCACAGGCATACTTTAGACACCCCCCAGGTACGATATTTAAAGGAATATTTGACTTTTTTTTTTTCACTTTATGCATCATTAAAATGACTGCTCCCGAAAAACGACCGTTTTTAAAACTTCTTTTTGCATTGATACATGTCCCCTGGTGCAGAACCCGGGTTCCCAAACCCTTTTTAGGACAATAACATGCATAATAGTTGTTATAATTAGCACTTTAGAATTCGAACGTTCGCATCCATTGTATTTAATAGGGTTCTAATGTTCGTTCGAACTTTCGGTCCGTTCGCGGGTTCTGGTGCGAACCGAACCCGGGGGTGTTCGGCTCATCACTAGTGGCATAGTACTAAGTTATTCTTAGTTTCAGTAGTCACATATTGAGGTATATTAGGTACCCGCCATATTAGAGACATCAGAAGACAATGGTGCCATACATTGGTTTTCTCAACTAAATTAAGTTACAGTATTGCAATCCAGAATGATATATAAAAAGCTATTGAATGATATATAAATCTAAGCTGAGAACCGATTAATTCTTAATGACAATAATTCTTTGCAAGGATTCATGTTCTATAGCTGCCTAAGGCCCCTTTCACACTGAGGCATATTTCAGGCGTTTTAACCCTAAAAATAGCGCATATATAACGCCTGAAATAATCCTGCCCCAGCATTCTCAATGTGAAAGCCCGAGGGCTTTCACATTGAGGCGATGCGGTAGCGGGAGGAAAAAAAATCTCCTGCAAGCCGCATCTTTGAAGCCGTGAAAGGAGCGGTGTGTTTACCGCTCCTACACCGCTCCTTCCCATTGAAAGCAATGGGAAACCGCGGTAATACAGAGGCGCATTGCGGGCCGAATACCGACGCAATTCCGACGGTATAGCGCCACTAAAAATAATGGCGCTATACCGCCACCACACCCACGCCCCAGTGTGAAACCAGCCAAACAGAATAACCCTTTCATGATGCCTAGATTCCCAGGCCAAATTTACCAGTGTCAGTATGTGTTGGTTAACTTAACGATAACTTTTTGATTAATTTGCATACCTAAATCATTTTTATACATATTTTTCAAGATATAATGTTTTTTATTTGGTAAACCTTTTTATAATAAAATACTGTCCTGATTCTATTGTAGGCTGACTAAGGTGCAAAAGGGATATGTTTTTGTTTTTTTTTACATTTTTCTATAATTTTTTATGTATTATTATTTTAATAATAAAACTGCATTTTACAAATAAACTAATAAAAATGAGGCACTGCAGATTCAGACTACATCCTCAGTATGACAGTGATTATCTACAGGCTGAAGGCTTTCATTCTTGCCCGTGGAGCCTCAAGCCTGCATGTAATCAATGTGTCAGAGCTGATGTCGTAATCACTTGATAGGAAACCACTCTAAGGCCCCTTTCACACGGACGGTCCGTTCAGGTCCGCCTAAAAAACTGACAGGCGTACCTGAACGGATGCTCTATGTAGCCCTATGGAGCCACGGATGTCAGCGGTGACATGTCCGCTGACATCCGACCCGCTCCGCTCCGCCAAAGTGTGACGGAGGAAAACCCTATTTTTCCATCCGTCGGTGGAGCGGATCGGATGAACACGAACAGACGGTCCGTGTTCATCCGATCCCCCCATAGGGGAGAGCGGAGATCTGACAGGGCGGTCCCTGCACAGTGTGCGGGGACCGTCCAGTCATCCGCCGGCTCAGCGGGGATCAATGGAGCGATCACCGCTGAGCAAGCGGAGGTTCACGGGCCGGATCTTCACGGATCCGTCCTGTGTGAAAGAGCCCTAACTGGTTCACAGTTGGGAATCCTGGTTGTTATTAACAATCTGGATTGAAAACCAGCAGCCATGAAAAGTGTTGGCTGCTGGTTCTCAGTGGGAAGAACATAAACTATTTTATCCTCAGCATAGCATAGGACAAAGTTTAAGGTAACAGTATTATTTATTTATTTATTTTTTGACATGTGTATTGTTGTGTATCTGCTTCTCATAAAAGATCTTCCTGCGCTGTCTTCTGGTGCTGTCAAGGGTAACAGAAGTTGCTGTTACTCCCAATAGTTACACCAGCTGCCTGCCTCTTGCTGCCCTCTCCACCATTCATAGAATTCTTCTTACTGCTGTCATAAAATGTATTGAATTGTGTGAATGGAGGAGTTAAATGACAGCATCTGCCCATTCACAGAAAGCAATGCATAGTATGATAGTATGAAAGTAGTAAGACCAGTTTTATGAAGTAGAAGGCAGAAGGGGGTGGGTGGCTGGCGCAACTATTGTGAGTAGCAGCAGCTTCTGTTAGAGGAGAAGTATGGCCAAAGCTCTTTTGACCTTACTTTTCCTGTGGGTCACAGAAGTACACTTTGTTCTGCACTACTGTGATTCATTTTCAGCCGACAGCGGGCTGCTGCTGGCTGACGTCACACAGACATTCCAGGCTCTGGAGAGATTCCAACTTTAATGTTGAGATCCACCCAGGTGCATGGACCGGCAGCTGGCTCAACCTCTCAGCAAGAGCCTGTGCCAGCTGTTCCTGCCCCCTGCACAGCCTTGCAAACAAAGACCTATTTTCATTGGTCTTAGAGTCGGCAGGGGACAGATGCAGCATTGTACTGATGCTGCATCCACATAGGTGAGCATATGTGTTTTTTCTTTTTTAAAGCCTGCATTTCTTTTTTAACAATCACAGTACCGGAAGCCAGCTCCTCACATTTTTTTCAGAAGCAGCCACCTGCAGGTAATGTAATGTAATACACACCAATACAAATGACTAGAAAAACTAAACCTCAGTTCTAATATACAGATTGACGGTGGGAAGAGATAAAACATGTTGCTAATATCTAAATTCTCCAAATTTAAAAGAATAAAATATTCTCACTCCAATATGATCTTTCATGATTGGACCATTAAAGGGAACACAGTTTTTTTTTAATCCCAGCACATATTTTGCTAAGTGTACTGTCGCAAATCCTTTAGTAAATCAACCCTAATGTGTCTGGCATTGTATGAGGTACAGAGCAAAAATATTGAATGCATAATGGGCCAATCCAGTAAATGATGTAACACTAATTATTTAATGTGAATTGAGTGTTTAAGGTTAGAAAGACTAAATGTATTTCCAGGAGCTAATGGATATGCCGCCTTGTCATCCGTATACACTATATTTTACACTGATTCAGATAGCTTCATGGGCAGCATTCCAGGTCATTCAGATTAATACTTGAAAGAGCTCGTCTCATATCCTTCAAAGTTCCTCTACCTGCCAGAATAATTCAGCTATGTGATTTTTATTTTAAACATAGCTACATAAACTTGATGGTGTTAATAACCATACACCATACACTGTATATATAATCTGCATTTAGCAGCGTTTCAGATTTAAAGTGGTTGTTAAGCCACTATCTCATCTTTATATCATCCCCTCTGTCAGATAAAAAGCTGCATCCTAGTTCCTGTGTTTTATTTAAAAAAATAAAAAAAATTCTACCTGTTTTAACCACTTGCTTACTGGGCACATAAACCCCCTTCCTGCCCAGGCGAAATTTCAGCTTTCGGCACTGCGTCGCTTTGAATGACAATTGCGCAGTCGTGCGACGTGGTTCCCAAACAAAATTGACGTCCTTTTTTTCCCACAAATAGAGCTTTCTTTTGGTGGTATTTGATCACCTCTGCGGTTTTTATTTTTTGCGCTATAAACCAAAAAAGAGCGACAATTTAAAAAAAAAACACTATTTTTTGATTTTTGCTATAATAAATATCCCAATTTTTTTTTAAAAAACAAGTTTTTCCTCAGTTTAGGCCAATACGTATTCTTCTACATATTTATGGTTAAAAAAAAATCCCAATAAGCGTATAGTGATTGGTTTGCGCAAAAGTTATAGCGTCTACAAAATAGGGGATAGAATTCTGACATTTTTTTTATTATTATTTTTTTTTACTAGTAATGGCGGCGATCTGGGATTTTTGTCAGGACTGCGATATTGCGTCGGACACATCGGACACTTTTGACAAATTTTTTGGGACCATTCACATTTATACAGCGATTAGTGCTATAAAACTGCACTGATTACTGTATAAATGTGACTGGCAGGGAAGGGGTTAACACTAGGGGGCGAGGAAGGGGTTAAATATGTTCCCTATGAGTAATTGCTACTGTGGGGGGAGGGGACTGACTGGGGGAGGTGACCGATCTGTGTCCCTATGTACAAGAGACACAGCATCGGTCTCCTCTCTCCCTGACAGGACATGGATCTGTGTGTTTACACACACAGATCCATGTCCTTGTCTGTGTACCGGCCGATCGCGGGTACCTGGCCGACATTGCGGCCGCCAGGCACGCGCATTGGCATCTCAGTGATGCGCCGGGCATGCACGCGCCACCGCCGGCGTTTGCGCGCCCCCCAGTGGCCGGAGGAGCGGAGGCCGTATAATGACGGCCTCCCGGCATTATAGAACCACTTTGCGGCCGTGATTTGTCGTATGACGGGCGCGAAGTGGTTAACAGCATCACCCAGCAATAACATGACTCCAGGCTCTCAGCTCTCCCCATGTGATATATGCGGTGGGCGGGGCCGAGATTCCCCTGCTGACATCAGACAGGGAGGAGGGGAGGACAGGAAGTGAGAGCCTGGAGTCATGTGATCGCTGGAAGATGCTGTTAAAACAGGTAGAAATCTTTATTTTTATTTTTATAAAGCACAGGCACTAGGACACAGCTTTTTGATCTGACAGAGGGGATGATATACAGATCAGTTAATTTTGAAGCAGCAGGGAGAGGAGCAGATCAGCGATGGTGAGAGATGACAGGCAGGGAGAGGGAGGAGGAGGACAGAGGGAGGTTGCACAACTGGTACTGTGATCCAGGCACCCCTTGCATACTTACAGTCTTTGTGCTGTTATGCCGGGTGTATGAGGTAAGGTTTAAGCGTATATTTATGAAGCAGTAAAAGTGACATTCACTGAAGATACATTTTCCTAGTGCATCTGCTTTAAATGACAGTGATTGCTTCACCTGCAGAGAATGTTTGGTAAATGTTAGTTCACTGCTTTATAAATATGCACCTTGTTTTTGGGAAAATGTTTTCTTATTGTATTTTGTTCAAAACTTAAAAAAACCTTTGTTTTATTCTATTTAATAGGAAATATTACATATGAATGCTCCATGTTTATTTTCCTCAGCCACAACATAGTGCTATAGGTTCTTGTATGCTTGTTTACCAGGTTAATTGTAGCTGGTTTGCTGAAAAAGTCTGTTATTTACAGAACCCAGTATCAAAAGCTCAAATTACAAACACACAGCTGAATAAGTGAGAGGAGTGACTCAGACTTTCAATTAAAGTGATTGTAAAGTCTTGTTTTAAAAAAAAAAAAAAACATGTCATACTTACCTGCCCTGTGCAGTGGTTTTGCACAGAGCAGCCCAGATCCTCCTCTTTTCTGGTCCCTCTTCAGCTCTTCTGGTCCCTCACTCCTGTTTAGTGTCCCCACAGCAAGCAGCATGCTATGGGGGGCACTCCAGCCGAGCCACAGCTCCCTGTGTCCATTCAGACACGGAGACACGGCCCTGTCCCATCCCCTTTCTCTCCTCATTGGCTGATTGACAGCAGCGGGAGCCAATGGCACCGCGCTGCTGTCTCAGCCAATGAGGAGGGGAGTCCGAGGCAGCTGAGACAATCCTGCAAACATCGCTGGATCTAGAGGGACCTCAGGTAAGTATTAGGGGGCCTGCTGCACACAGAAGGCTTTTTATCTTAATGCAGAGAATGCATTAGAATAAAAAACCTTCCGTCTTTACAATCACTTGAGAAATGTGAGCAGGTACCTTCCAGAAATACTGTAGGTGCAAGTTTCAAGAAAAAAAACAAAACCTTCAATAGTAGGGGAGGAGGAGGAAAAGTGGACCTGCCCCTTTTTAAGGGCAGACAACTTTATATTCATATAAAGATAAAGCGTCAGTTTATTTAAAACCTAATAAAAGAAAAACTATCCAAAACCATTATAGTTTTTTTTAAACATACCTTTACACACAAGTATCTATACCTATCCAGGTCAACAGTGTCCATATTGTCCATTCTTTCTTCCCAAAATAATATTTGAACACTTCTAGAGAATTCCAAATTATAATAACTACACCCACATCTGAACTCCGTTTTTGAAGTGCTTTTGCATTAAAAAAGTGGAAGAAAAGCTCAAGATAAATGCATCCCTTTAAATTCTATGTATGTCTTCACACTGGTCCGCTGCGCTTCTGTGGCGGTGTAACACACCTCCCCATTGAAATGCATTGAAAATGTGTCAAAAATGCATAAAAAATGTACCCGTGTTGATGAGGATTTGAGTCACGTAATCTATGAAAATTGTGGCAAAATCAAGGTAAAAACGTGTCAAAATCACCTGTTTTTTGTTGGCCATTATCTGCACCTTTTTTTTCTATCGGCAAAACCCTGATATCCTTTTTCTAAGTTGCACTGATTAGAACAGTCCCATTAACGTTAATGTGGCACGACTTGTCATGTGACTTTTAACTCTCAAGGCGCATGACAAGTTGTGGCAGTGTGAACCGGGGCTAAATCTGGACAATATTTGCTTATCCCAAATACCATCTTTTAGCTTCCTTTAGCTTAAACTTGACCTTCAGGCATATATAAAAGACACGCAATTATACAGGTCTGCATTCATTACTAAATCGTTGTATTTTTTTTTAACACAGCTAGTGCAAGCACCTGAATTTGACTTAATATCAATCTCTTGCAGCAGCACTTAAACTGCCTGTGCTGTGTTATGGGGCTATTTAACACCGGGTTCACATATGCTGCAGCCACGATTCACAGCAGAGGGTCCGGTGTGTCCTTGTTCACTGATTCTGGTGCGAATCAGGTCCAAATTTCTCAATTCGCACCTGATTCTGAGCCAAAGACATAGGGGACCCGTTCCAAATACGGACCACGGCTGCCCTGGAGCTGTGTGAACCGGCTCCATTGAGAGCCAGTATTGGATGCGGGGAAACCCCGGCCTAAATGGCAGGTAAAGCAGCGGGAGATGTAGGAAAACTGGTGCACTCAGAATCTGGTGCAGGTGTGAATTGATTGTAGCCTATTAGCTTCTTACTTTAGCTTGTTCAATTAACCACTTGCTACCCAGGCCAAGTCTGACATTTCTCTCCTACATGTAAAAATCATAATTTTTTTGCTAGAAAACTACACAGAGCCCGAACCCCCAAACATTATATGTGTTTTTTTTAACAGTGACCCTAGAGAATAAAATGGTGGTTGTTGCAACTTTTTATCTCGCACTGTATTTGCGCAGCAATTTTTCAAACGTGTTTAAAAAAAAACAAAAAAACAAACAGTTTCATGCATTAAATAAAAAAGAAATAAAAAAAAACAGTAAAGTTAGTCCAATTGTTTTGTATAATGTAAAAGATGATGTTACGCCGAGTAAATTGATAACTAACATGTCACGCTTCAAAATTGCACACGCTTGTGGAATGGTGCCAAACTTTGGTACTTGAAACTCCACATAGGTGACGCTTAAATTTTTTTTACAGGTTACATGTTTTGAGTTACAGAGGAGATCTAGTGCTATAATTATTGCTCTTGCTCTAGCGTTTGCGGCAATACCTCAAATGTGTGGTTTGAACATCGTTTTCATATGCTGGCATGACTTACGTATGCGTTCGCTTCTGCGAGCGAGCACGCGGGGACAGGGAGACTTAAATAAAAAAAATTGAATTGTTAATTTTACTTTTTTAGTTTAAAGCTTTCTTTTAAATATTTTTTTTTTTTTTTTGATCACTTTTATTCCTATTACAAGGAATGTAAACATCCCTTGTAATAGGAATATGGCATGACAGGTCCTCTTTACAGTGAGATCTGGTGTCAATAAGTCCCCAGATCTCACCTCTAGGCTGTGAAGCCTGAAATAAAAAATAAAAATAAAAAAGATCTCAGCTTCCCAGCCGAAGCGGCGGGATTTTTCAAATGCAGAGGCTGGGCGTGATGTCATAACATTCGAATGACCGGCTCACCAATCGCACGGGTGAATCGGTAGAAGCACCAGAGGGCGGCAGGAGGGGACAAACAGCCGCTATGATCATTCTTAGGTTGTAGGGAGTTGGCGGCTCTCAAAAGAAGATATCCGAATGATGCCTGCAGCTGCAGGCATCATTCAGAAATCACCGCTCAAAGTCTACAACGTCATATGATGTTGGGCGGGCGGCAAGCGGTTAAGCTTTGACAATAAAATCTTGAAGCTAATTGGTTTCTATGCATGGACAAAAACTGGGAGGTTTAGGATATTGTAAAAAAAAAGGTGAGATGAATACATTCATTAAAAGAGACATCTGAAAACAGTACAGTTCACAAAGTTAAATAACAACTGGCAGAAAACATAGTTTACTTCCTCCCATGTTGTATATCATGAAGTCCAGATGTTACGAAAAGTGACAACTTCAAAAAGTACAAGTGTTCCATCAACTCTGCATTCATTAGGCACACTTCCTACATTTCCTACTAATAATACCCAAGGGAAACATTACTTCTTCAGCAAGCATCAAAAACACAGTACTTTATGAAGGTGTTTAATAGTAATTGCTAAGCACAATAAAGAAATCATCATGTGGAGGAGTTCGGGAGATAGTGTAGGGTTCTCTGCCACACATTTTACCAGTGTGGAGTGTAATTATAGCATAACCATTTAACACAGCTTTTAACAGCTATACCACATCCATACCAAATAGAATGTAGTAAGGTAAGAATCCTTCTGCCTTTAGAACCACTTTAAACGGGTTGTAAAAGTTTTTTTTTTTTTTTAAATAACACACGTTATACTTACCTCCACTGTGCAGCTCGTTTTGCACAGTGGTCCTGATCCTCGTCTTCTGGGGTCCCTCGGCAACTGTCTCGGCTCCTCCCCGCAAGAGATAACCCCCTTCATGGGAAGCGCTCTCCCGAGGGGGTTAGCTTGCGGGCGCGCTCCCGTGATACAGCCGGCGGCCATAGTCGCCGACTGTATCACTCGGCCCCGCCCGCCGGCGTGCCACGTCATTGATTAGATTGAAAGCGGTGGGAGCCAATGGCTGCACTACTATCAATCTCCAATGAAGAGCCGAGAACAGCCGAGAAGACTGGGGGCAGAAGCCAGCACGTTCACGGCACGGGACTTTCGAGGGCTCAGGTAAGTAAACCGGGGGGCTGGGGGGCTTGTAAGCATCAGATGTTTTTTCACCTTAATGCATAGGATGCATTAAGGTGAAAAAACTTGAAGCTTTACAACCCCTTTAAGTTTAAAGAGGAAATTCTACTGTAGCTTTAGGCTTGCTTACCTCCTGTAGTCCGTAGCCTGTACCCTTGTGGTCCATAACGGCTCTGGAAATGGACTATTAAATAACTAGGGCAGAGATTAGTTCTAGCAGGGGTAGGGCTTAGTGCTGTATACAGAATTTGATGTCTTGTGTACGGTTCAGGAACAAGTTCTAGCCCCCCACTCTTTCCCTAATGCACAAAAATGTACTTGGAGACTAACATAAGTACTTACCAACACATAAAGGGCCTGTGTTTAACGGTTATTTGTTTAGACATTTTGTTGGACCTGACAGATTTCTTTTAAAGAGACTCAGTCAAGCATGCCAGAAAAACAGAGAAACTCCAGTTTATATTAAAAAGCAGCCACAAGCTCCTTCATGCACATAATATGACTGAGTTTGTTCGACCATTCTGATTTGAAAGAAGTGTTAAGGGCTCTCTAGTGTTCATTTAACTGTGCTTAAAGGTAGACTTTAAGCGTAACTGTTCTTTACAAACAACACTATATTTAAATGAACAGACGTCAATGTGATGGTTGCATATAAACAGCTCTTCAGTTTATCTGGTTTCTGTCATCTGGGCATTTAATTACAGGGAGCGTATTCATCTTTCTTCTCAGGACATCTTTGTTACTACAGAACTTGATGGTGGACCATAAACTTCTGATTAGCTGGATGTAGGTACATGTAGTTAGACCGAATTAGAATAGTTTTTGCCATGCAATATATTATATAATTAGGAGGGGTAGAATTTAAAACTAAAGTTAAAAAGAAACTTACCTCTTTAGTCACATGGACTACCTGTAATGAAGTATATCCGATGCTGTGCAGGCAGCTGGATGCTGGAGAAATCTTCACTGCAGGATGCCTGTCTTCTTCCTGTCCCTGAAATGTTTAACAGCTTTGGGTCTTAAAACAGAACAGCAGTACAAGCTGTAAAGATATTGAAAAAAGTTATTTTATAGGGTGAGTTTGACCAGTAACAGGATTATCTCCCTCATTCACGGATTCAGGGGAATTCAAAACAACAGTTTTCTGATGGTAGTTATTTTAAGAACCTCCTATGCCTAACTCAAGTAAACATTGGCACCAGTGTTGGTAACATTACCATCACATAAATTCAGGTAGTTCTCCACTTTAAGAATCTATCTCTATGGCAGCAACAAATTCTTAAAGAATTACTGCCAGTTCTCCGATTAGAGAACTGGCGGTAATAAGACCAACTCCGATGTGGCATATAAAGGTCCACCAGTACTCAGAATGGGCAGTGTCTGTGCTGGGAAGCTGTTATGTATGGGGCAGCTTCCCCCACTGTGCTGTATCCCCAACCCCATTTAGCTGAGATTGCCTGGCCGAAAATTAAATGTAAGCGAAAGGGCCAGTGATACAGCTGATGTCATTACTCAAATATGGGCAAATATTTTGGGAATGACTTGTCACGGGGGGTGCCTGATGAAGAACTGGTCTCTCAGTTCAGGCTCCCTACCCTCCTGGAGTGACTTTTGAGTGATAACACACATCAGTGAGTTAATTCCAAAGCCACTATTGGACACAAAATCAGCTATAGATCCACCCACTCCCGTGCGCTGTCAATCAACAATGGAGCAGACCCTTGTCTGACGAAGGGGTCCTACGCGGCTCCGAAACGTTGCACTTTTGTTAATTTTTTTTACAGTAAAACTTTTTGGACGCAATTGAAACGGGCCTTGGTGTGCTGGCGAATATGGTTGACTAATGGGGAACTAGTCTCTCAGTCCCCTATCAGGCTCTTCCAACCCTTAGTGTAAAACTCCTAAGGCAAGCGCCTGTCAATGTGATGGGTGCAATGGCTGGAGACAGACTTGCAATGCAGACTTGGACCAATTCATGTACTTGTCCGTGATGGGTACATGATTTAGGCAAAAGCACCGACACTGCAAGTGCGGTGCCTTGACTGATTTTAAAGGGAGTCTATGACACCCTTTTTGAATTCCCCCAAGTGTGCTACAAGCAAGAACTTTTTTTAATAGAGGAGGTCGAAGGAGTGGGCATGTCCCTGTTGGACCATCTGTACTGCTGTCCTGCCTGAAAACCCATAGCTGTTAATTATTGTAGTGCCGAACGTTCAGAGGCTGGAAGAGGACTGGCATTCAGCAGTGAAGGTTTCTCCAGGATCTAGCTGCCTGCACAACGTGGGACATGCTTCAATACAAATGTGTGAATGAGTGAGCTCTCTATGGGGTTGATTTACTAAAACTGGAGAGTGAAAAATCTGGTGCAGCTATGCATGGTAGCCAACCGGCTTCAAACTTCAGCTCGTTCAATTAAGCTTTGACAATAAAACCTGGAAGCTTATTCTACCAGATTTTGTACTCGCCAGTTGTAGTAAATCAACCCCTATGTGTCTGTGAATACTCTGCCTGTGTGATATGGCAAAATTGTAGAAGATATGTTTTACAATATCTCCCCAGAGACCAGAGCAAGTCATCAAGATGATAGATGTCAACATTGCATGGTTGGTCGTCTTTAAACTACATTTTGTGATTTGAGTCCTGTATGAAGTTATCCTGCACATTGAAAGTTTAATGTATAAGCTGTCAAACTAGTGAAACTGCAATATAGTTTTAATATGCATGACAGCACTGTTCTATAACTGTGATTATATTGTTCTCAGAGCAGTTGTTTAATATCTGAGCTCATTTCTTTGTGTTTGAAATTAAAATTTTCTAAGAGATTTCTGTATGTACTTTAAGAAGAAGAACATTTATTTTGTTAATTCCTCAAAGCCAGGTTATACAAAACCGTATGAAACTCACAAAGAACTTTAAAATATATGATTGAAGGCTTACTTGGTTTAAAATTGCTTTTTAATTGACATTTTAATGCAGACTCAAAAGAGTGTTTTCTTTTATTTGTTCAGGGGCCACGGAGTGATAAATGTGTAGATTTTTCTCATGCAGCAAGAAGCAGTAATGTTATACATTTATTGTAAAACCCTATAAAGTCTGCTAGTAACCATTTACATGCCTTTTGGCAACAATTTAGAAGCATAGCAATACTGATATAGGAAACCTTACTTAACGTGTTAGTAAAGGCTAATTAGAACTATGTAAATTGTTAAAGTGGAAGACAAAGCTAACTCTAATTATTCTTAAAAACCTTCCCTCCCTCCTTCTAACCGTTCCTGCATACCCTATATAAAAAGATCTGTGTGGTTAACCTTATTTTAATACAGTTCGGTCACCTGATTTAGCACTCCTGGTTCCCCTGTGTAAGGGAGCACTCAACAACAGCTGTGAATTCCCGGAGCCGTGATGCCACCCAAATGCTCCCATGGCCCCTACATTGTCATTGCTCCCCCTTCTCCCCTGCAGCAGCAGCTCACTGAAACAGGGGAGCTGGAACTGCTGAATCACAGGAATGGCTGGATTAAAAATAGGTAAGTGCATAGATCTTTTTATACAGGGTATGAAGGATAAATAGGAGGAGGGGAAAGGGAACATTTAAAAAATAGTTGAGTTAGCCTTATCTTTTACCTTAAAACTATACATTTGATTAGGATGGGAATAGAATGGTACATCACTTTCCCTGCAGCTCTGTAGACATATCCTGCACCTTTCATACTCTTCTTTCCACAAATATTTGACTCTTCCCACCTATTAGAATTTGGTGACAGTCTTACTGACTTGAGTCTTCTGGTAAAAGTTGGTACAGTAAAAGAGAAAACTCACAGCAGCAAGAACAGAGCTTTTCATGTCCACATCATTGCCTGTTCAGCTATATACATTTTCCAATCTTTGATTCATATGTATTAACCAGTTCCCGACTGGCTCCTGTACATATACGTCGGCAGAATGGCACGGCTGGGCAAAGTAACGTATATTTACGTCACTTTGAAATTCCCGCCGTGCGGACGTGCGCGCGCCCCTGCCACGAGCTCCGTGACCGTGCCCGCGGGACCCACGGACTCGATGTCCGCCGGTGTTCCGCAATCGGGTCACAGAGCTGCAGAACGGGGAGAGGCCAGTGTAAATAAGCATCTCCCTGTTCTGCCTAGTGACACTGTCACTGATCGTCTGCTCCCTCTCATCGGGAGTAGCGATCAGTGACGTGTCACTCGTAGCCACGTCCCCTAACAGTTAGAATCACTCCCTAGGACACACTTAACCCCTTCCCCGCCCCCTAATGGTTAACCCCTTCACTGCCAGTCACATTTACACAGTAATCACTGCATTTTTATAGCACTGATCGCTGTATAAATTTGAATGGCCCTAAAAAAGTGTCCGATGTGTCTGCCATAATGTCGCATTCATGATAAAAATCGCTGATCGCTGCCATAACAAGTAAAAAAAAATATTAATAAAAATGCCATTAAACTAACCCCTATTTTGTAGATGCTATAACTTTTGCGCAAACCAATCAATAAATGCTTATTGCGATTTTTTACCAAAAATATGTAGAATACGTATCTGCCTAAACTGTGTAAAAAATTAAAAATTTTATAGATTTTTTGGGGATATTTATTATAGCAAAAAGTAAAAAATATTGAATTTTTTTTAAATTGTCGCTTTATTTTTGTTTATAGCACAAAATATAAAAACCACAGATGTGATCAAATACCACCAAAAGAAAGCTCTATTTATGGGGAAAAAAAGGACGTAAATTTTGTTTGGGAGTCTCATCGCATGACTGCGCAATTGTTAGTTAAAGCGACGCAGTGCCGAATCGCTAAAAGTGCTCTGGTCTTTGGCCAGCCAAATGGTCCGGGGCTGAAGTGGTTAAAGAGGAGGTTTTTTTTATATTCAGAGAGGCTTTGAATAGCAATTAGAATCTTTTGAAACTGAAGGACAAAAAATTTCTGTGCTGCCCGTAGCAACTAAATTTTTTTTGATGAGAATTATAAATTGAAAGAATCTGGTTGCTCTAGGGTAGAGCAATCCATTCCACCAATTTTCTACAGTCTATGCATCAAAACAGCATGAACCAGTATGGGCCTTAGGGCAGGACAACATTTCTGGATTCTTGCCTTGTGTGAAAACTAGTTTTAAAGTAAATGTATAGTGATTTTGCAAATATGTTCTTTTTTAGTTAGGTCAATAGGAAATATTGCATATTATTATTGTTTAGTCACCTTTTCACACCATAGCTGGATTACTTTTCAGCAGTGCTAAATATAGAACACCATTTACAGAACTGGTGTCATCAGGGCAGTGACTTGCCATAAATCAGAAAGCTTAATACAAGTTTTTTTTTTTGTGTGTTTTTACTGTAAAGCAAGCTTCTTTGACGTGCACAATAAAATTGTCCCAAACCATTTCCCTTGAAAGCAAAACTATTTTTTTTTGTAAATAAATGTAAACACTCTAAAGTGAAGAAAAAAATAGTACATGCATGCACACTTGTAAAACTATGGGAGAATGTTAAAAAAAAAACTGGAGCAGACAGATTGGCTGCCATGCACAGCTGCTCCAGTTTTGATAAATTCTCCTCTGTGTCTTGTGGCTTTTCCAGAAATCTCCTAGTTACTGTGCAGACACAGTACAAGACCTAGGATTCTCTGTGACATATAGTATTTGTTTCAGTTATGCAAACTTCACAGCCCAGAGGTCATAGGCTTTCTGCACATCCCTCTTAAGATGGCATTATGCCGCGTACACACGGCCGGACTTTCCATCGGGAAAACCTCCATCGGAATTTCCGACGGAAAAATAGAGAACCTGCTCTCTAAGTCCGTCAGAAATTCCGACAGCAAAAGTGTGATGGAGCCTACACACGGTCGGAATTTCCGATGAAAAGCTCCCATCGGACATTTGCTGTCGGAATTTCTGATCGTGTGTACGGGGCATTAGTCTCCTATGTTTGCATAAGGGGCCTAGACCATCATTGCACAGAACAGCGTGACTCCTTTCAGCCCTTTCTGTGTTCTCCCTTCTCTTGTGTCAACAGCTGCATTTTTTTATGTAAAAAATAAATACTTTTTCTAGAAGAGAAAAAGACTGGGTGAGGATCGAACTTCTTTATTACTTGCCTGGTCCCTGGCAAATAATAAAAAAAATAGTTCCTAGTGAAGGTAGCATCCTTTTGTCATCTTTAACTAATGCTGAAGGACAAACTAAGCAAAATGGCTTATGGATTATGCAATAGTTACTCAGATTTTTTTTAAATTAAATTTAACAAAATGTATAAACATCAGTACAAACAAGTACCGCAATCAGCAGTAGAAAGATTAACACCCAGTACAGAAAAAAATACAACATTTGCCTCACCGACTATGCACGACGTAAGGGTCTCCACCAAGAGGAGAGTAGGGATCCAAAACAAGTGAGGAGTCGCTCTCCACAGTATGTAAGGATACAAAAATGAGCTCCCCAAGAAGAATATACCTCAGGGAAACATCCATTATAACACATCGACGTAAATGACATAAATTTGTATAGCAGTTACAGAAGACTCCAGCTAACCCAACTCATTCCTCCATCAGCCAAGAGTCAGAGAGCATCTTCTGGGAAAACAAGTATACACAGATATATCAAACATCATGAAATGAGTAACGGGGACACAGAAATTCAATCAGAAACTGTAACAGTAGAAGAGAGCCATTCACCCCACACCTTTTCATCTTGGTAAAGGCCCCTCTACTCGAGAAGGCAGCTTTGTAAAAGGTGACTACTTTATTTACCAAAGATTTCCATGCCGCTAGAGTCGGTTACATCGGATATCTTCCATGACAAAATAATTAACTTCCTGGCGTGAAATAATAATAGAGTAAGGAGAGTACGAATTGCTTTCATGGTTGCTTGGGGCTCAACCAGGCTTAACAAACAGGCTTCAACAGAAAGGGGGACAGAAATTAACGTGACTGAGGTGATGCATGTCTAAACCTCTTGCCAGAAGGGTTGAATAATAGAACACTGCCCAAATATATACAAAAAAAAAAAGCAGCTGGTGCGGAGTGTTGCCAGTATATAGAGGACAGGCCCATAAATAGATTGGCTAGTCTTGCAGGGGTGACTTAACTCTGTGCAAAAGTTTGAAGTGTATCAATCGGTCCCCGAAAGAAACTAAACAAGTGAAAGGGACCTCCCAGATATCATGCCAATTGTCACGGTCCAGACCAGGAATCACAGAGCCCCAGGCCAATTTAGCAGTTTAACCATTTCTGGGAAGAGGTGTTTATAGATAGTGTGATACCGGTTTGGTCAGCGATTCATCTCGGGTCAATAATTCCAGATCGCTGAGTTCAAGGGTGATAGGCCAGGTCAAAGTTGGATTTTTTCGGAAGAAATGAGTGTTAGGCTCTTTATAACACCAATCATACATTTGCAGTCCTTTACTTTAAAACCAAATGTAGACAATAATGGAAATAAAAATTGTGCTTTGAGAAAAATGCATAATCCATGTATTTGCATGCTTACCATTGGTTTTTCAATGCATAAATACACTTATTTGGGGCTACTGTCAATATTTTTTCTGTTTCTGTTCATTTCCTTTCCCAACATGTTTATCTTCAAAGGATACTTCAAAGACTGTTCTACAAATATAAAGCACATGAAAGCGTAGTGTAGCTGATTGTGATTCACAGACTGTTTGCTATTTATGTTTAGATTTTGTTGCATGGCTTCCTGTTATGATTGCCCCTTTTTTTGTGCTGTTAATGATACATGACATTACAGCAGACATAACAGAGTGTGTAATGCACTGTGATTCTTACAAGAAGTCTAGAGCAGCGGATATGAACTTTTTTTCATGTCAATACCTGCTTTGGAACTTTCTTGTAGTGGTAAGCATGTTTATAATGGGAAAACTTTTTTAGCTTCAGTTGTATTAACAAAAGACAACAATATTTTATATATGAAACATGATTAATATATTTTAGGTCCCTTTCCTAATTTTGGCATTTTAGTGCACCAGGAAAGCACAGGTGCAGCATCCAGCCCTGTTGCCTGCAACCTGTCAAAGTCTATGGCAGGCTGAAATGTGCTACAAAGAACAGTCTGCACTCTGTACTGAGTAGTACTTATTCCATGTGTTCAAGGGTGTAGGCCCCTAGGCCTCACCTATTAAAGGCTACCTGTGAAAACTGGGGGGGGGGTCAGATAAAAGACCAGTCACCCTGTACAAGGAGAGAGTGGGCAGCAGTGACCACATTTCCAGAATACACATGCCTCTTGAATTTAAACAATATTTGCTTATTGTAGGGTTTCAAAGTGTAACCAGACTAAACGTTTGATAAGAAAATCAGTCCTTGCTCAATGGGTGACGACTAAAAGGTTCTGTTTGGTACAAAGCTAGAACCTCTTTGTTGACCAAGCTGTACTTCTGCAATGGTTAAAGTGGTTGTAAATCTTTACATATACCCAGTGAAGGGACTAGCCTTAGATGATACATAGAGATGAAACAAATCCTCCTACATAAGCTGTACCTGTTTATCTGTGGCCCCCTCTTCTCTACAGCCTCCTAAAGCCCACATTTTACACAACATTTCTAAGCTTCCAAAAAGAAGGGGACGTGGATCTGATGTCACCCATTGAACAGCATAGGGCAGGGAGCTGAGTGTAATCTGAGACCTCAGTGGAGGGAAAGGACACACACCCCTCTACACAGTCTCTTAGGGAAACCTGCACATCTGAGGCTGTGAGTCACTTGCTGTGTGCTGGATGGTGCCAATGCAATTTCCCAGGATTGTCTGTTTTTTTTGCATAGACTGCCACAAGTGAGTCATGCAGATAGCAGAGGAATGAGAGAACAGACAAAATCACAGCAGGTGCATTGGGCAAGTACACACTATAGAATTTTTTGATTTCAGAGCTTTACAACTATGTAAAGACCTAGTTGTGTTATCTGCCAGGAGTATCTGAATCACAAGACTGGCAGATAAGGGAACTATACTTACTTATGGGACTTGAAAACTGTTAAACCATGGAATATAATGCTTTATTTAACTAAATCCAAATTTTATTAAAGGCCAATTGTAGCTGTGAATTGATGCAAATGATTGCCAATGAAGCAGGTGTGCACATGATTTAGGCCCCTTTCACACTGGGGCGGTAGCGGCGGTGGCGGTAAAGCGCCGCTATTTTTCCGCTGCGTTTTACAGCTAATTTCGCCTTGTTATTCGGCCGCTATCGGGGCGGTTTTCCCTCCGCTAACGGCCCAAAAAGGGTTAATACCGCCCGCAATGCGCCTCTGCAGAGGCGCATTGCCAGCGGTATAGCCGCGGTTTCCCATTGATTTCAATGGGAAGGAGCAGTGGAGGAGCGGTAAACACACCGCTCCTCTCACCGCTCCAAAGATGCGGCTAGCAGGACTTTTGGAGCAGTCCTGCTAGCGCACCACTCCAGTGTGAAAGCCCTTGGGCTTTCACACTGGAGAAACAGCAGCCGCTGTTTGGGGTCAGTTTGCAGGGGCTATTTTTAGCGTAATAGCGCCTAAAAACCACCCAGTGTGAAAAGGGGTCTAACTATACACACATGAAATCTTAGATCTGTTTGTTTCCATAAAAAATGTAGTCCATTGTCCAGTTTTATTAGCTGTAGCATTTTTAGTATTCATGAAGTGGGTTTATGTAATGATCCTACTGCTATACATTATGCATTTTACTACAGGCTAAATGGTTTCTCATTAACCATGAGCATTTGTGAGCAAAATTGGATAAACACACCAGTCAATTACACTAATTGACTGAAGTGGATGATCGTAAATATTCTACAGTTAACACAAACAAAATGGAATGGCTAATCAAAGTTTAACAATTTTTTTTTTTTTTAAAGGGTACAGTATATACCACTTATACTGCTTACATTTTAGAACACATTTATGGTCACCAGCTTTTTTTGGGGGGAAAAGTAAACTCTCTTTTGTATTGTTTATGTTATTAATATTAGTGTGAAGCCATATCTTTGCTGGCCAAGCAAGCCTGTATAATAATGACCAGATGGTAACTCTAAACTCATCTATTCATTCCCTCACTGTAAAAGCTATTAGACTGTAAGTCCAATAAAATCCACAATGACTTCATGTAGTATGTAACCAGTTATGATCTATTTGTTGTACTCACATAATTTTTCCAGTAATTTTCATTATACATTTTTAATGGAAAATTAGAATAATGTAATACCGCAGTGATATGAGCACTGCTACACAGTTTTCCATGGTAAACAGTCAAACTTTAGCTTTTAGTAGTGTAGAATTAAGAGGCACACAAAAGGTGGTTGGTTACTGCTGGAAACCATTGCTCTGTTATTAAATAAGCCCACATGTGGTAACAGCTTAAACTTGGAACTCAGTGGACAGGGTCAGATCTGTTTTGTGGTCTCATTGTTGGGAAGCCTGTGGTAGACAAACCATACCTCTTTGGGTACAAGGCTTATGGATGTCTTTATACTTCTATAGCAGATCCAAGTGTATACAACATTCCTTTCTTGTAATGCATCAATATCCATATACTACTGCCCCATCTACTGCTGCTTTATAGGAAACCCAATTCTTTTAAGCAGGTTGGAATTTCTTTGTCAATACCAATGGACACTCCTAGTCCAGGTGTCCTTATGGGCTAGAAAAGTGTACAGATGAGCTTCAGGTTGGAATGGGTTCAAGGTAAACTGAGATTAGAGATTTGCAGATTGAGCCATTCACCACCATAGCAACCAACTACCAACAATGTACTTTGTTGGCCTTTGAACTACGGTCAGGTGGCACCCTTACTATTAAAGGCAAGGTTTTCAGCAGGCTTTTGTCTAAAGTTTAGGAAAGTTGACAGTTGACAGGGAGAACTAATTATGCTATACAGTGAACAATACAGTGGTACTATAATATATATAATATATAGTGCTGTTCAGCTGCTATACACTGTATTGTACATTACAATGTATTGCAGTGTGATGGTGTACATATTACTGTACCCCCTCCCCCCTTGTGTTTACAGTGAATAGACCCAACAATCCTTTTTAGGACTACCTTTTTTGTATGTGTCAGTAAGAATTTTTATCACGTTCAGCTAAGTTCAAAAATATAGGTTAGGGTTTAGTGTTACAGGTTTTCATTTTTTGGTAGAGGGGAATATATTAGATTTAACATAATTTTACTAGGGATTTTCTCTTTAATTTTAGGGTCTGCAGCATGAACTTGTCACTGACACAGGCAAAGCTGCCTTTTGATAATAAATTAGGCAGTATTCAAAATTCAGGCAGACCCGAAGGGAGAGGCAGAGGTTTTGCACATGGAGGTAGTAGGGGCTGAGCAGGTTCTGCACGTGCAGGACAAAATGGTGGTTGGGGCGTGCCAGCAGGGCACATCTACCTTTTCTTTCACAAAGTGTCTGTGCTTTACAGACAGAGTGCATGAAGGAGGTGCTTGAGTGCCTAAAAAAGCCTTCCTTATCTTCCTTCTCTCAGGTGCAGAGTAGACAGCTTTCCAACAGTTGCAAATGTGCCTACTTCTTCTGCCTCCTCTACTGCTAATCCCATGGCAGCCCCGCAAAATGGGCATGGAGGATTCAGCTCCATTTTTCAGAACGCCATCATTAATTTGCTGCAGAAGGGTACACAAAAATTCATGTTATCCAATGCTGAATAGAGCTCCAGGAGAAATGTTACACCAGGCAGGGAGCAGTCAATGTTAGTGGTGTTCCAGCAGATGCAGCATATTGCCAAGTGGGATAGATGGATAGATAAGGAAGGTGGGGATAACAATATGGCACACAGTACATGGGTGAAAGAGACTGTAGAGGAGGAATGTGATTGAGAGGCAGAAGAGCAGAGAGGGAAGATTTTGTCCAGGAAACTTGCAGAGGACTGGAGGAAGTAGCTGTCCTATTCCACCAGATGGCACTGCCCCATGGGTACACGCCACTGCTTTTTCCATGGCTGCTTCACATAGCTCTGCATCTTTCCCTCTTTCACTCATCTGCTGCTGATAGCAACATTGTGGTTTGCATCCTCTGTCTGCATCATATCAGTTATAGTAAAATTACCCTTTATTTGGGTACCATATGCTTGAGGAGACACATGACCCTGTCCCATAAAGCTTGGTACAACTAGCACCTCAGTGATACTGGTCAGCAGCAAAAAAACAGCACCCATCCTCGTTCTTTACTTTTCACCTCTCCACCCATTCCACAAGATTCTCCATCTGTATCCGTTGCAAGTTGCAACACCTGTGGTCTCAAACTATAGGGAGGAAAGTTTGACAAATGGCTTATGGCACATATGAGCTAAGTTGGGTCAAGTGTAGGCTCGATCATTACTGTAGATCTCCTAACCCTACTGTTTCCAGCAGCATCCCAGACCAGGCAGATGTTTCTTCCACAGCTGCTGGAACATAAGAAAAAAATGTCACCTAATCTGAACCATGCTCAGCATCTCAATGCTAGTGGGCTTTACTGTTGCTCCCATTCCAGCTGGTAGAGTCGGCCCTGCAAATTTATGGCCTGTGTTGCACTCAGACTGTATACTATTAGTAAAAACAGATATAAAACTTGAGTTTAAAAATATCTAAACTAATAGATAACTATGCCTAACTTCTGATTCATGCAGGTTTTGTCTGCTTATTAAAACGGCTGTCAAGGAATGTCAGGTTTCACCCACAGATGTGTGTGGTTAAATATGCTTTTGCCAGGAGGAAAATTTCATAGAGAGTCATCAAAGAACTTGGTTGCTTACCCATACATGAGCCAAATCTAAGTAGAGTAGATCTTAAAAAGAACTAAATATGTTTGATAATTGGGTCAAGTGGAGGGCTAGGATGGGTCATGTGAAGGGATAGGAATTCCCCCCACATGATCCTGAGTCATGTGGGAGGATAGGAAATCAATTTCTTCACCTATGGGAAACAATTTTCAGTGTGATAATAATCTTAATGTGAAAGTTTCACAGAAAAGCTATTGCCAGCAAAATACTTCCATCACCCCGGCAACTTTGAGTTCCCATTGTTTTTAAAGTGTGACCTTGCTTTTGATGGATGTTTAAGTGGCTGTTATTGTTCTCTATTCCTCCATTAACTTTCTATCACAGCACTAATAACAATTACACTAACTGCACTGTATATTCTTTCAACAAATTTACTTTCACCGAGGGTGATAAATTTAACTGTTATAAGCGACACCATCAAGTGTGAAAGAGAATTTCAGGACTGCTTCCAGAAGTTTAACTGAAATATAATGCACTTTTGGGTGGACTGACATGTAGTATAAGTGTACATATTGCTATATTATATTTATATCGTATAATAATATATTAGCTGTTCTACTTTTGCATACTTGCCTATAGTCATTGGACCAAATCTCTTATTCAGTAGCTCATGAAATTTTGTGATGTTTTATCAGAAATCCTTTCCACTGGACAATGAAAGGTTGGTTGTTTTTTTTTTCTTTAATTTTAGGGTAAGCAGGGTTGTTTAATCTTTGAATCGCACTTTAAATTGGTACAAAATTCCCTTTTTTTGGATTTGTTTTAGATAGATTGAAGAGGAGTTATCTCCATACATAATATAAGTTGTAATGGTAACATGCCAGCCTCTTTGCACAGAATTTCCTTATGTCCTGTCTTGGTGGCAACAGTCACAAGGGCAAGAAGTGAGAAGATTGTCTCAAACTAGGACATTTCAATGCAATAAAACACAGATGTTCTAACTATTACCTACTAAACTATGGTATTTCCTACTAAAATTTGTTTTTATTGTTGTCTTTGTCTCCATTGCCTCTGCTCAAAGTGAGATCAGGATGGGAAGGGAGGTGACATTTTCCCAATATGGACACAAACAGCACTAAAAAATCCTGGCAAAGGTTCTAAACGTACCTCCCCTCCCATCCCAAGATTTTGGGTAGGTTTTTTTTTGTTAAAAATAACAAACATGCTGTTCTTACCTGCCCTGTGCAGTTGGTTTTGCACAGAGTAGCCCAGATCCTCCTCTTCTCGCCTCTCCTTTGCCGACGCTCTTGGCCCCTCCCTCCTGTTGAGAGTCCACACATCAAGCAGCTTACTATTGGGGGACCCGAGCTGAGCAGCAGCTCCCTGGCCCCAGCCCATTTCTCTCCTCATTAATTGACTGACTTTGATTGACAGCAGCAGGAACCAATGGTGCGTCGCTGCTGTCTCAGCCAATGAGCAGGGGAGTCCTGGACAGCCAAGACCCTCCTACAACATCGCTGGATCTAGATGGGGCTCAGGTAAGTATTAGAAGGGCTAAGGGGCCCTGCTGCACATAGAAGGATTTTTATCCTAATGCATAGAATGCATTACGATAAAAAAAAATTCTGCCTTTACAACATCATTAAATACTAAATAAGAAAAAGTTAGTGGTGGCCCATTCAGACATTAGCAGTCTGTTATGGTACATTATTAAATGCACTGCAGCATGGGTTATTTTGTGCATTAATGTGTGTTGCATTATGGCAGACCATTCATTTTGAAAAGACTATCAATGCATCTCCGCAGAGAAAAAAGTACTTGTACCATTTTAGTAAGGTTGCACACCACGGGCATGTGCATTGGCAACTACTGTACTTGTGCGCAGGGGTGACATTGTTACACTGCACATTAGGCCTCATGCACTGTGCAGCTGTCAAATGCCTGTTTTACAGGTGTTTAACATTTTTTTCTACCCCTAAACACCCCTCTGTGTTAGCTTATGTGTCCATGAACCCATAGATGTTAACAGGTATTTAGAGGCATTAATCTGAATGCATCAAAATCACATTCAGGAGAGGAGCTTTTGGGCTGAAAAAACTCCTGATACGTCTAAACGCATGTTAATGTGTCTAAACATACCTAAATGCTAGGTTTAGCGCTTGAGCATTCAAATCATTTCAATGGCCAGAATAATTTACTATTTTGGGCCATGAAATGAAAGAACACCTAAATGCTTGACGTGCCTGAATGCATCTAAATGCACCTAAACACAAAAAAATTAGGCTTTAGGCTCATTTAAAATGCTTAATTTCTCATGTCAGGTAAAAAAGCATTCAGAAGAGCATAGGGTAACATGGTAAAACACGCATATTCATCACATGTTAGGGTGAATCATGGGATCCAGCCTTAAAAATCGAGGGAGCTGCTTAAATTAGGCTTTTAGCGCCCCCTGACAAAGGGTTGTTAAGCCAGTTCTCATGCCAGGGCCCTATTGTAAAGTGTTGCATTCGGTGGGTAAACCTAATTCCCTGAGCTCCAGCTTATGCTCTGTAACCTACAAAAAGTCTTTGTTGTGGGCTATCACTCATATTTCACAACAGAGTTGTGAGAGGGAACCCAGTCCTGTGGTTGCGGGTTGAGTCCGTCATGATCCGCACCACACACAGGGCTCAAATACACCACGGTCATATGTTTCAAGGCACATCTTTCAAGGTTTAGACCAGGGATGTCCAAACTTTTTTCAAAGAGGGCCAGATTTGCAAATGCAAATGCAAATTAACGAATACACTGCCCAACAAGAATTCTCTTGCCTTTGTGGCTGTGTGTGGTGGTGTGTGGTGGTCTAAGGATGAGCTTGGGCGTGTTATTTGGATATACTGTATTTATCGGGGTATAACACACACAGGCGTATAACACACACCTTCACTTTAAGAGGGAAGTTTCAGGAAAAAAATGTTTTTGAATAAAGAACTGTGAAGGAAAATAAGGGTTAGTGCCCATCAATGCAGCCTAATCAGTGCCCATCTTAAACCTGACCAATGCCATGAATGCAGCCTCACCATTGCCATGCATGCAGCCTCACCATTGCCATGCATGCAGCCTCAACATTGCCATGAATGCAGCCTCAACATTGCCATGAATGCAGCCTCAACATTGCCATGAAAGCAGCCTCACCATTGCCATGAATGCAGCCTCTGAATGCAGCCTCACCATTGCCATGAATGCAGCCTCACCATTGCCATGAATGCAGCCTCACCATTGCCATGAATGCAGCCTCACCATTGCCATGACTGCAGCTTCACCATTGCCATGAATGCAGCCTCACCATTGCCATTAGTGCAGCCTGATCCATGCCCATCTGCAGCCTCGGAGGGGACAGGGAGGGGGGCGGGACGAGCGCCAACAGATTACATACAAGAGAATCTCCTATTTACTCGGTGGCCTCTTTAATACAAAGTCCCGTCTCCTATGATAGACAGAACAGTTGTCCAATGCCAGCCCTGGAGACGGGACTTCCTATTACAGAGGCCGCGGAGAAACAGGAGATTCAACTATATGTAATCTGATGCCAGTCGTCCCGTCCCTTCCCTGTCCAATCTAAAGAACGTGTGATGCTCGGGATTCGTTGGGGGACCACAAAAGAGATATATATCCAAATTACCAGTGGGGCCATATGAAACCGGAACATGGGCCGCAGTTGGCCCACGGGCCAGACTTTGGACATGCCTGGTTTAGACATAAGACCTGTCACCACCAGCAGGCGGGCTGACACACTTTCTCCCACCCACCATCAGACTATTGACCAAGCCAGTCATTATGCCTTTTTAAACTTGAAAATGTTAATATCTAACAGTTTGGCTCAATCCTGAGGAAGTGGTAAAGCCACAAAATGTGTGAAAAAAATGGGCATTATCTTATATGGATAGTTTATGACATACAATTCTTTAAAGTTTTTATGATTCTTGTACAATTACAAGAGGAATATGTGATTTTAATATTTTCAAGATAAAAATGTGATTTATTTATACGTCTTTTTTGTACATGTACTGGTTCTTAATTTCCTAGTGGGCACATAAAAAATACTTACACTTACTTCTTGCTTTTCCAGGTAGAGGGCAATCATGCAGTCATTCACACTGAATGAAAAAATCTCAGTCCACTTCTGCATTGAACTTGTTTTTACTTATGCAACCGTGCATCATAACAGTCCATATAAGCATCAATAATGGTTTACAGTTCTTTACACCAGTCAGGTTCAGACTTCTCTGCCCCCTTTAAGGTATTTTCTCAGTAGTGTAGCTACCTGGCTTGATGAACCACCAAGGGAAAGGAATAGATGGCATTCCATAGAAGAGGAAGGCCAGATTGCGTTAGTCTACATTTTTAGCTCTGTGTAGACCCAAAGTCTCCTAAGTTCCTTCTCTGCAGAACACTAACTACACTCTGTAGCTCACATCTCTGACTAATAAATCCAACCCCTGCTAAATAATTAAACCTGCATTTCAGAGGATGGTAGGGACCCCTAGAGGGCAAAAGATGAATTACCCTCATAGCCTAACATGGGCACAAGTAGGGTCCTACAGGCTCTCTTTGCATATGGGGTCAGTCCGTGCAAATTATGATAAAGTTTAGAGTCTTCTCTTGTATAAGGTTTTTACAGATTTTGTCCAAATGTAGTATCCACAGACATAGCTTTGATCCCCTGCATCCTGATGCCAGTCCTACTGTTACTTACTAGTGTTATTGTAACACACTTCCTAGAAAATGTCAGAATTGCCAAATTTCCAGCTGGCATCAGCCTTTCTGATTGTTATAATATGAAATTACAACATTCAAGCTACAGAGATACGGGTTACTGAAAGTTATGTTATAACATAGCTTTAAGTTGAAATGTGTATGATGCAGCAGTCCTGTAATAGCCCTAGGCACATTTGAGCAGTAGAAAACTTTTACAATCTTGATACTGGGGTTGATTTACTAACAGAATAACAGAATAAGGACTTTTCACTTGAAAAGTTAACAGTCACTTAGCTTAGCAAATAAGGTGAATATTGCCTCGTTTCCACTGAGCGGAACTGTTCGGGTCGTACAGTTTGGAAGGGTTAGAATGGTCCGGCCTATTCAGGTGAGCGTTTCCACTGCAAGTCGGACCATCAGGGGCCATACAGGGTTTAGAAAAAATGCCTAGCGTGTCCGCCAATCAGTGGAATGTATTGTAGCTCTGCCCTAACCGAACCGTACCCTTTTTTATGGCCCCACATCTAAAGCAGGATCCAGAATGGTTGGGTTGTATGGGCCGCTTTCATACTGGAAACACTCAAAATAGCGTACCGAACCAACCCAAACCGATCCGCTCAGTGGAAATGAGGCATAAGTGTTTAATTTGAATATACAGTCAAGTGTAAGAAAAAATAGTCAGGATTTATTTCTTGTAAGTGATTGCATGATTAAATTGAACACAGCTTTACCTTATTTACGAAGCCAAATAACTATTCACTTTCAAAATTAAACAGTCTTTATTCATTTAGTAAACCATCAAAGACAAATATCATTAGCTTCCTTAGCAGAGATTCATCCTAACATGAACAATGACTTTTTTTCTGTAGCTGTAAGTACAAAATATTGTAATTATTGATGGGCTGGTCACTTCATTATTCAAAACAAAGTTACATAAATAGGTTGAAAAAAGCCACAAATCTATCTAGTTCAACCAGTAGAAAAAAAATATTTATACAAAACCTCCATATACTGAACCCTATGCCCAGAGTGAGGAAAAACATACAAAGCATCCAAAATGGGTTTAGGTTGGAAATCTAAAACTGTTGAGGTAATACAATTTTCCACTTGGGACATCAATCAATAGTCTCAATGGAAGGGATTCTAGACCATCCAATACATACCTAAACTCCTTCCCTTTGTCATCTACTGTTGTGCCTCTAAAAAGTAAGGAAAATCTCTCCAAAGGGAACATGGCACTAACACCCCAATAGATGTTATCACCCTTTCCCACTCATCCTAAAACTAGAAAAACACCATCGCTGGATCTTCAAGCTAAGTCCTTACCAATATTTTCACATAAAACTCTGAGTCTGAAAACAAATTGGGACAGCATTGCAAGAAAAAAAAATAATAAGTATGTGATCTGCACTGTGGTTGACTATACGTGGATAGTATTTGCCGTTCCATTTGGATGATTCCACCAGCCCTTTCATGAAACTATTAGGGCACCGTGTGATGATAAATCACCCCTAGCAACCAACAATACAGAAATGGGCTGGGGAGAAGTCAATAACTGTGAAAAGAGGCAAAGGAAGGGGATGAAATATACACAAAAATCGATATTTAAAGACTGCATAGCAAATATACATAAAACAAATTCTACAAGTGAACTTTTAAAGACTTACGGATTGATTTACTCTAAGCAAATAGACTGTGCAATTGTTAAGAGAGTATGCACTTTGCAAATAAATTTTTCCCTTAGCTTAGTGAATGTTGGAAAAAAAAAATTTGCAATGGAAACTCAATCGTGTGCAAGAAAAATAAACAGTATTTTTGCTTGTACATGATTGGATGATAGAAATCAGCAGAGCCTCATTTACCAAGCTAAGGATAAATTCCCTTGCACTTGAAATAGTCAGCTAAATATACACAGAAAAAATAGACTATGTTCTAGTCTGTCCATATACGCAGGAACGGAGGAACAATTCCTTGAAGAGTCTATGGGGAGTTGAACAAAACCTTTGATTGTAGAAAAATGTAATTTGTGTCCAAAGTAAAGATATGGAGAAAAAATTGGTTTTTCATAACACAATCAAATAAAGCATATGTTTTAATAAAGTTTTATTTGTAGTCTATCTGGAATTTAAATTTAGCAAACCATTCCTCATCACCCAGGCTCGGCAAACATGATCCACATTATGTCTTTTTTTTAATTACATTTGCTGACCTGACTTATGATTTCATGATTATTAGATTATATTTCCTGCATGAGAACGTTGCTTCCCTTCTTGAGACGGCTGTGCTGTAATTGGTTTAGCAGCCAGTACCAACCGGTTGACATTGCCAGTAATTCCCAGGCGTGTCCTGGCAAGCTTTGTTCCAGCACTGATAAAGATGATGTCCTTATATTTTAACTATTAACATGCCAGCCACATTCAGCTACTATGTAGAAGGTGCACAAGTATGTTATTTCCTAGTTCTGTTTGAGAATATGTAACACGTTTTTTTGTCTAATATCCATCTTAATAGAACTATTAAAGGACACATATAGATTTCCACTGGCCAGGCCAGTAAAAAATGAATCAGTAGCAACCTTGCCTTGACACAGCATATAGTGTATTTATATATTTTTATATATTATTTATATTTATCTATTATATATATGTGTGTGTAGTACTATTTATGTCAAACTGTCTATCTAAATTAGCATTCTAATATATTAAACTTGGGTCATGTCTTATTTTTTTGTATTTTCTAGGTTATTAAAAAGGATACTGGATTTTGGAGAGATTTTGGGTTTGGAATGACTTGCCAGTATCGGTCAGATTTCATTAATATAGGTGAGATGAAAGCATTGTTTACTACAGTCATCTGCTAGTATTAATATGTACAATATATATGCATGTATAATATAATAAAAAGGAGAAGCTGCGCTACAGAGTCCCAATCATTCAGAGAATGGCATATTAATAATCAATATTGGGGAAATTAATCCTCTCCCCATTGACAACATCACGTATGACGAAACGCGTCTGGAGGAGGGTCCGTACCAACGTCACCACGCTGTTTACTAGGAGGACGGGCTTCCGATTGTTTTTTTCCGGCCGGCTTCGTTTTTAATATGCTAACTTTCATCATATCTATGTAAGTGCAATACTTCTTTTTTGTTAAAACCTATCAGACTGTACTACACTATGGTCAGTCTTTTCTTTCTGGGTTATTTGCTGTGCTCATGGCCGCAGACTCTATAGATGGTGACAGGGGGAGATCTGCAGCCATCCAGCCTGTGTTACTGAGGGTTTCCCTACTTGACCATCAATGCAAGCTAAAGGCCTTGGCTGGGTTATAGCCACATGCCTTTTTTGCTTGCCATCCGGTAAGCAGGTGTTTCTTACAGTGGTTGGGCACTCTTTTTTTGTTTGAAGTCACTGTGGTGCCATTGAGAAGAGGATTCATTTCCCCAATATGGATTATTAATATGCCATTCTCTGAATAATTGGGACTCTGAAGCGCAGCTTCTCCTTTTGATTCTATTTTATATTGTGTGTATCTCATTTCAAGCTGCTGCTTTATATTAGATTTATATTTGTTTTGTTTTATTTGATTTAATTTATGGTAGATCTCTAGCGCGGTTTCCCTTGCCAAAAAATATATGCATGTATATATGCAAGTCTTGCTGGGACATAGTGAGTAATAGATAGGTGTGGTGCCCTGTAAACTTTCAGTGCATGTAACCATAGATAAACTCTGTTTCCTGTCATTTCAAAGGAAGAAATCCAGCATTTATAAATTATCCATAAATGATATATAACTCATTAGAACTACAATTACAATGTACAGATAGAAAAACTAATAGCAACTATTTATGGTTTAATCATGCATTCACTTTTATACTGAAGGACAGACAAATTCAGCATCAAATAAAATAACAAAATAGTAAATAAATATCTACTTGATACAGAACTCAAAAATGAAGTGCACTACCAGGCTGATTAATGTGGCATGCTAACTCAGGGGCTCCGATTGCCTTAACGCATAGGCTCAGCTTTAATTACAAAAGCCCACTACCCCAGTCCCCTAATCTTATCTAAACCTGAGCCCCATCACCACTACCTTTAAAATGCTGGCCTCCATCAGTGTTTACCTTTCATCTGGCCAAAATCTTCTTAGTGTCTCCTTATAGACCTGGAACTAAACAATAGAGACACCACAGGTACATTTGTCATATTTAAATCTATGGGTAGTCACTGTGCAGTTGCTACCAGCTCTGAAGAATTTGGAATGGGGAAAGGTAAACATTGGAGGAGACGACTACTGCCAGGGATAGGTAAGTAAGCATCTGCATATTGGGGTTATGTTAGATTTGGTCAAGGGGCTGGAGGCACACTGAATGGGTTTTCAGTTAAACTAAGCTTGTCTTTTGCAGGGTTATATATTACCAAATAATAATAATTCTAATAATAATGCTAATTATTATTATGATTATTAATATTGCTATTATGAGGATTTATTTTGATGCTGATGATGATTATTATTAATAATGATAATAATATATTATATCTACATTTTATTATGGATCACCTTTGCAAAATAGTGTTGCTTTTTGGATCATAAGTTTTACCAAAATTTGTCTGCACTTAGAGCATTCCTATATTTGAAAAATATTGTTTGTGCATATAAATGCTTGTTGCTGGTTTTGATTGGATTGCTTATGCATGCATGTGTTTCTTTTTTTGCAGGTGGTTTTGATTTAGATATCAAGGGTTGGGGAGGCGAAGATGTTCACCTGTACCGCAAATACCTTCATAGCAATCTTATTGTGATCAGGACACCTGTTAGGGGACTTTTCCACCTCTGGCATGAGAAGCGCTGTGTGGATGAGCTGACTTCAGAACAATACAAAATGTGTATGCAGTCCAAGGCCATGAATGAGGCTTCTCATGGACAGCTTGGAATGCTGGTCTTCAGACATGAGATTGAAGCACACCTACGCAAACAGAAGCAAAAACCCAGTATGAAGAAATCTTGACACTGTCAAAATACACAATATTTATTACCTATGCTATGCCAAGCATATATGACAGAGGAGTAACATATGAGTTGTCAATCAGATGGAGAACAAAGAATCTGTGCGGTTGACATTCTCAAGGTCTACTTTTAATGAAGATTCAAGATGAAGTGGAGATGCAAAGCTTATCTGGTAGCTTAAAGAAACCAGTTTATTTAATAGAATAAAAATTAATCAGCAATGATGTATTTATTGCTAACATATGTGTTAAAAACAAAAGCAGCTTTTATTCTTTTAATTGGCGTACATGTGCACTAAAATTGAGGCACTACCATGTATGTGCCACAGAAGGGTATGAAGACGAGTATAAAATGAAATGCAAAGCAATAGTGGGAAAAAAAAACCCTTTCTACTGAGCTGGGAGAGTCCAGAAAACTTCTGATTTTACTTTTGATGACAATGCAATGTTTGTGAAAACCTGACCACGTGGTTTGAATGTACAACAGCCTTCAGAGATATCCTTACTCTGATATGATTAACCTCAGTATTTTGCTGCAACATCTGCTGCCAAAAACAAGCCATATCAATGGAAAGTCTCCGGACAGGGTGATAGTTAGGGCCGTCTTTTTTTTTTTCTTTGTGGGTAAGAGTAAGAATTTCTGTCAAGGTTTTTTCTGTAGGTTTGCCCACTGGGAAACCTCCACCACAGGAAATGAGGGGAAATCTCCCTAATAGGGACACAAGGGGGTTAATTTACTAAAACCGGAGGGTGCAATATCTGGCGCAGCTCTGCATAGAAATGAATCCGCTTCCAGTTTTCTTGTTGTTAAAGGTTAATTGAACAAGCTGAAGTTAGATGAGAATTGGCTACCATGCAAAGCTGCACCAGATTTTGCACTCTCCAGTTTTAGTAAATCAACCCCAAGAGCAGTGAAAACCTGACAGCAGATCGGTCCCATCCCTTCACTCTCTAAAACAAAGCAACACAAAAAAACTTTGGCTAAAACTGGGTTTATGCTACATTTATATCAAGTGTACAAAATGGTTGTGAGGCAGCTGTGTCCTATACAAGTGCATAAACCTTAGTTTCCGATGGTGTTATCTATATTGGAATTGAATGATGAACACAAATAATGAAAGCACAAATGAGTGTATTCTTATGCTTAAATAATGTTTTGCACATTTAATTGCCAGAGTTTAAAAAAAAAAAAAAAAAGAAGCTTTACTGCAAAAATATCAATAGTATTTTTCATTTAAATGCCTGTGTCTTCTACTTGTTAGACCGGTTGAAACTTTCAAATGCATTTTTACAGACAGCTATAAAGACAAACGTGCCAGCGTGCTATTATATAGAATATGTCCTTTGTTCTTTGTCAATACCTAAACCCAAGGAAGACGTGAGTCCTATTATTAAAAAGCCATTGTTACTTATCATCAAAATCACTGGGTCTTATTTTTCAAAAGACTCTTGCCTTTGAAACTGTGAATGCCTGACTGACGGTAATGGCAGATAGAAAAGGATAAACCTCCTGTGTACACTTTATGGAAAGTGCACTCTAAATGTTAACCATAACCAAGTCCATAGGAGCTGATAAACATTACTGGGATTTAAAGTCATTTTTAAAAGGTTTCCACCATGTTATTTTTAGGTAGGGGCTAACACTACTGCACTATTAGTAAAATGACACTTATCTAGTTTCCAGCCAGTGTGATGAGAATCCTACCAATAACTGTGTTATTGTGTTGAAGCCTCCTTCAAAGAGGCAGTGTGTCCATTCTTTTAGGAGCAACTATAATGGGATTTAGTCAATTCTATAAAAATAAAATGTTGATCTTACGAAAGCTTTGTACACACGATAGGACTTCCAACAAACTTTTCCGTGGATTTTGGTCCAAAGGGCATTGGCCGTGAATTTGTTCTGCATGCACATGGCACAACATTTTCAGCCAACATTCACCAAACCACATGGTTTTTCAGCTCTTTACTGCCACCTTTTGGGCAACTTCTGCTATTGTTGTCTGATGTTTAGCATTGGTTCTGAGCAGTACTTTGGATTTTAGTTGGACGGACTTGTGTACACGCGATCGGATGTACCGACGTAACAGATTTATTGCCCAACAATTGGTGAGCATGAACAGCCAACTTTTGTTGTCGCTAATTCAGCCAACAATTGTCTGATGGAGCATACACACGGTCGGATTATCCGACACAACATATCCATCAGACAATTGTGGCCAGAAAGTTGGATCGTGTGTACGAGGCTTTAGAGTCTTGATCTTAGCGATCTTAATTTGACTGTAAGTGGTGATTGTAGAATATGTATAACATTTCCTATTTAACATTATAAAATAAATGTTTTTAGCACTGAACATTACTATATAAAGACACTTATGGGGTTGATTTACTTAAACTGGAGAGTGCAAAATCTGGTACAGCTGTGCATGGTAGCCAATCAGCTTCTAACTTCAGCTTGTTCAATTAAGCTTTGACAAAAAAAATCTTGAAGCTGATTGGTTTCTATGCAGAGCTGCACCAGATTTTGCAATCTCCAATTTTAGTAAATCAACCCCCAAAGGGTTGCATAGTGGTTGTACGCAAAGCATTTGACAGAGGAGGAGGCTTTAGTGTCGATAAAGAGATTGTTTAGCCTTTATGGAAATTGTATTAGTTTTTTGAGCTAAAACTGAGCAAAAGTATAAGTATAGTTTCATTTATTTGTATTATTTGTACCACCTCCCACTAAAATAATAGCAAAGTCTTACTTGGAAACAAATGTATGACAAAGGAGCTAATTTATAGAAAAAAAAAATCATATATATATATATACATATATATATATATATATCTAATGTTCATGCTTTTAACACTTTGCATTAGATTGAACTTTCCAGCAGAATTAGACAATGCACATCAAAGCACAAACCAATGCATATTGCTGTGCATGTAACATTGCAAATGACCCCTGATGATTTGCCCTACATAACCTCTACATTTTCTTTGATACAATTTTTCTAAATGTTTTCCAAATAGTCCCATATTTTCTCCACAAGGTATTTTACCCCCAGCATTCCACTAAATAGCTAAATAATGATATCATGGTCATCATTCTGTTGGTCATTTTTATTTTCCGTAATTTTATTACAGCACGGTGCAAGTCAACCAAGAAAACAAGGGACATGCCTAGTTTAACGAATTGCTGACCATAATATCCAACAGGCTTTTCTAAAGCTGGCCATAGGTGGATTGAAATTTGGCTAGCAGGAACAGGCCAAACTTTGATCCATATATGGCCATTCCCATTTGACAGAAGTTGATCTAACGGTTGACTTCTGTTGAACAAGAATGCCGCTGATCAGTTTATTCTGACAGAGAAGGAGTCCCACTGTCAGAGTTAACTGGCACATCGGGGAGGATTTCTCCATCAACCTCCCTTTGTGTGGATGGGGGAATCTGTTCATTTGTTTTTCGATCAGCCTACTGGCTGATCAAAAAAAAAAATCTATGACCAGTCTTACTTTGGTGCTGTAGTTGTAAATCCTCTTGCTACCAGCTTTGTGAGTCTCCTAACGCAGATACATTCTAGCTCTATGAATGATTCTGTAGTCAGAGATTGCATGATAGGTGCAGGAAGCAAAGGATTCCTGTTTTGAGAATGTGCCATGGGACAGGTAGGAGATCCAGGGAGAGTGGCAGAAGCAGATCAGAGGAATCATTTTTGGTTTCTGTTGTACTATGGGTCTGTTGATGGATTTCTAGGGCTTGATTTACTCAAAGTAGCTAGACTGTGCACTTTGTAAAGTGCAGTTGCCCTCTGCAGGTGCAATTGCTCCAGAGCTTAGTAAATGAGGCAAAGCTTCACTTTGCAAAGAATACCCAATCACTGCAAGGAAAATAAAAAAACAGCATGATTGGATGATGGAAGTCAGCAGAGCTGATCATTTACTAAGCTCTGGAGCAACTGCTCTTGCAAGGCACAATGCAGCATTGTGAACTGCTTCATATTCACATATCTTATTTTGTACAAGTCCTAGCGTTGTCATGCATTGAAAAAAAGATGTGCCAACACATCTGTGTGAATGGGCCCTTAATCAGAATATAAAGAGAAGCACTGTTTTTTTTTAATTAATTTAATTAGTTAAACATTATAGACTAAAATATTTACGCATCTGAAAACAAATCAAAATCCCATATACATAGCCAGATGCACATTTGAAATACATATGATTTTTTTTTTTGTATTCTGTTTGGCCAGTCTGGAGATTCATACAGTTCCACAACATTGTACAACTAGTGAGATAACACTTATACAGTGGAACCTTGGATTGCGAGTAACGCGGTTAACGAGCGTTTCACAATACGAGCACTGTATTTAAACAAATCCTAACTTGGTTTGCGAGTGTTGTCTCGCAAAACGAGCAGGATTCAGGCCAAAGCGGTGTGCAGTACTGCGTTTGGCCTAAGGTGGAGGGCGCTGATCGCAGCCGATTGGCGCCGTTCGGAAATCCCCAGAAAGACTCAGATGGACACAGAAATACTCCGTTCCCGAGCCTTTCCGAGGTCAGTCGAGCTGTCCTCGGGCCTTTCCGGCCATTTCCGAGGCTCTCCGGCGCCCCCCCCAACTTTGGCTGCATGCGGTATTACATGCCATTGAAGTCAATGTGGAACAAATTATTTTAGTTTCCATTGACTTCAATGGGGAAACTCGCTTTGATATGCGAGTACTTTGGATTACGAGCATTCTCCTGGAACGGATTATGCTCGTAATCCAAGGTTCCACTGTATGTTCTATTTATGTTTTAAGACTTCATTTGTCATTTGCCTGCTTCTTGGGCAATATTTATTTTTTATTTTTTATTTAGTTCATCATTTATTGTCCAGTGATCACGCATATAACACAGGATGCTAAAATGGAAAATCGTTGCGAAGTGGAGGCATCTGAACCACAAGACTGACAAAACGGGAATTACAAATCCTTTTGGCTTTTGTTAATTGCCTTTGCATAAGCACTGCTTTCTTTCTAGAGCACTTAAATGTTTTAAAAATGTAGGATATGGTAAATGGATTTGATACATTTCCTGAAAAAGTATTGGCTATGGATGTACATTGAGTGTATTTATTACTGTCTCTAAGAAACACTGCCATCTACTGGCCTTTCTAGACAACTTCTGTCTATAAAGTCCAGACTAAATGATGCTGTTGCAAGTGACTTTCCCGGATACTTTTAAATGGCTTCCATGGCAGTAGATGACATGGTGATCCTAACATTTCAGTAACATTTCAGTATGGCAAAATGTATTCCTAATACTTTAAGTTATTTTTATTAAAATTATTTGAATGTGTGTAAGTCATAAGGATGTTTTACACAGCCACAGTCTACTAGATGCCAGAACTGACAAAGTGTATCTAAACATACTAAAAGGTATCTAAACATAATGAAATAATAATGTAAATGACTGCTAATTTTTCATGTCCCTTTTTCATAACTTGATAGGCTATGCCATGTATACTCTAGATTAGCACTAACCACAGTCACACAAAAGAGAGAAAATAGTCTAAAAAAAAAAAAACGAATCGGCTACCACATCCAATGACCGGTAAATTGCAATATGTTACATTTTTGTTGTTGAGTTTAGATATGCTGTAAATGTTGTAGGAAGAGGTAGCAGTATCACACGTCTTCTCTCAGTAAGTCAAAATATTTTCAAATGTAGCTACTATTTTACTTCATATAAAATTAAACCTAGCTGCTTACCATAGGTAACTAACTACACATTATATTTTTTTCATTCTATATTCCCCACTTCAGCTGGAATCTGAAGGAATTAAAAGGGACACCACCAAGTTATATTTTTAACAAGACTTAATATTCCATTCATTAGACTGGCACCTGGTTTCAAACAAAACACCATCTTTTACAATGTAACAAAGGTGATTTTATCTTTGTCCTCAACAAGGTCCCTTTGTTTCAAGTATATATATAAATAGTATTTTTTCTTTAACATATATAAGTTTATTTTTGTATATGTTCCCGTATTTTAAATTATGTTCATATGGAACACAGATCCAAAATGTCGTGCGTTTAGTTATCTAATGTACTAACAAAATGTTGTATTTTTAACATGTGCCGCCACAATGTTTAATGAAGAACATACTAAAATCAAAATACGTGGTACACAACTGTTTTTTTTAGTTTGCGTTTGTCTGTTAGAACAGTGCAAGCTGCACAAATGCTACATCCGTGAGAATTAATGAGTTGTCAGTGTAAGCTCCACTGGTGTAGGAAATTGTAAGAACTGTTTAATACTGTCTGCAAGTTGCTGTGGAATATGTGGCCACCATATAGTAATTGTAATAGGTTAATGATCCTAAAGTAAGAGTAACCCCACTTTCTTGAGAAAAAAAGCATTCCCCTCTGGGTAATCAATTTACATTGCAAGGATTTTACTAAACTTAGTTGATTCCTACCCTTTGTTATTCTGGAGAAATAGCTGTTTGCTTGTCTGTGTCCGTGTGCAAAATGAGTGGGAGTGACTTTAGAATTATCAATCAGCTTCTGAAGTTGCAGAGTTTTAATGTCTAAAGTGGCAGGGTCTGAATCCCTTTTAGATGTTATTTTCCTTTTAGAGTCTCTCACCAAAAATGACATATTTGTTGCAGGGGATGCCCAAAATCAGACCTGTGTTTTAGTACAGATTTCTAGGAAAATCAGTGAGCCAATTACACAAGCAGGAAACTACATTTCAGGGGAGTGTTATGTCACTATCTGTGTACAGAACTCCTCCAGGTAGACATATTGCATTGTATTTTACAGAAAATGACAGCGGCTGCAGATTGAAAAGGAAAGGTCATTTTTAATAACATTCAATTACAATATGACATGTGTCAATTATTGTATATGCCATATTATTTTTGTTCTGTGCTTCTTTCCAATGTAAGTGGAGTTATCCTTAAAGGGCCTGTTCACACACAAACATGCATTAAAATGCATAGAAAATGCTCCAAAAATGTCCATTGCCTTCTATTGACATGCATTTTAAGGTGCGTTAATGTATGTTTTAAATTGCATTGTGTTGATCTAATTGCTATGGGTCGTTGTAAGGGACAAGATAATAAAAAGCATTTTTTTCTCAATAATTTTTCATTGTGTTGATGCATACATGTAACATTTTAGTGCAACACACTGCACTGCACATGACACCAGTATTGTTGTGTGAACAGAACACATAGAAAACAATTGTTTTCTATGTGTCCTTGCAGTGGCCTGTGTTCTTTCAGTGCAGTAAAACACAGGTCACTGCAGAATGTGTGAACAGGGCCTAAAGCCTGCAGTAATACTTATATTCATTTAATTTAGACCTCACTAACATACGAAAAAATAAAAGCAACAAACATTGTTCTAATGAGCCACTGAGGAAAACTTTTATTTTATAAGTTCAATATGAGGCTGCACTGCACCAAAAAGCTATTGTGCCAGTACTAGCTAAGGAAATCATAATACATCTTAATGATCTCTAAAACCAGATATACACAATAGCTTCCAGTAACCCCTCGTGGCCTTGTAATCCACGTGGCTCTATGAATATCTATTGTTTGCTAAACATTTTAAAGTTAAAGGGTAACTCCACTTTCGTGGAAAAAAAAAAATGTAAATAAAGAAAACATAATATAGCGTATCCAATTTCGATACAAGTCATATTGTAATTGAATGTTATTAAAAATTACCTTTCCTTTTCAATCTGCAGCCACTGTAATTTTCTATAAATGCAATATGGCTACATGGAGTGGTTTGATACTAATAATGTGTACTGACCACTCCCCAGAAACATAATTTCCTGCTTGTGTGATTGGCTCACCAATTTTCCCAGAAGTCTGCCTAAGATACAAGTCAGATTTCAGGCATCCCCTGCAACAAAAATTAAATTTTTGGTGAGATATTTCCAATAGGAACACGGGAGCTCATGTCGCATGACGTGTGAAAATCAATGTTTCCCTATAGGAGCCGTCTTAACTGGTCCGACACAAGTCGGTCCGACTTTGAAAATGCTCCCTGTACTACTTTGGTCCAACTTTGATCCTACTTCAGCCCATTGAATATCATTGAAGTCGGATCAAAGTCGGATTCTTGTCCTTACCATCCAACTTGTGACATCTGACATAGTGATTACAGCAGCGGTAAAAGGAATTTATATCACACTGGGATTGTTTTGATTGGTCAAAGGACAAGTCAGACTATCACAAAGTCGGATCAAAGTAGTATCCTGTTCATTCAAGTCGGATGGATGTAGGACCAATGTAGGACCGATGTAGGACTGATGTTGCAGAGCAAAGTAGGATGATAGTCGTATGACTGTCATGTAGTATCAGTGTTAACCCAACATAAAGGAATGCAGGCCCAGCAGATTTCCTCATTAGTGCTCTGCAGCTGCCACAGCTGACTGATAATTATGAAACCACTCCCATTAGACCCACTGTGCCCAGAGGCACAGACAAACACAGAGAGATTTCTTTAGAATAACAAAAGGTAGGAATGTGCAACAAAGGTTGTTATAATCCTTGCAGTGTACATAGATCACCCAGGGGGGAATGTTTTTTACTCAACAAAAGCGGAGTTATGCTTTAACAATGAATTATAGCATGACTGTCAGGACCAGTCAAGGATTTTATCTATTTAAATAAACAAGCTCTTAAATATGAGTAAGGCCTCATGCACACTGGTGGCCAGGGGGCGGTGGAAACAGTTGGTTGGGCCATCTTTTTACCACCCCAGACTGCCCACACCCACCTAAAAGATAGCATGCAGCCGTTGGGGGCTGTACACATGCTGTGGCAAAAATGCTTTGCTGCAAGTCCGCAGCAAAAATTATTTCCCCTCTTGCATTTGGCGGGCAGTGCGACCCCCAAATACAACCCTTTCAAATGGATGGGATAGTTGCATAGAAAAAACCCTATTTGCTTTTTGAAAGACATACATATTCTACAATCCTCTTTTCCATTGTAGTTTTTATCTCTTGTTTGACTATATTCTGGACTATATTGACAATTATATTTCTTTATATGCTTTTTTGCTATGTATGATGTTCTGTTTATCGAAACACTTATATTCAGATATCTAATTGAAGCCTTATTTAGTCAACTAGAACCCATGGGCTCACATTATTCAGCATCTTTTAAGTTTTGCGTCATTTTTCTAGTGGACCTTTTTGCTTGCTATGGGAAACAGCTCTACTGTCATTTTGATGTGCTGGTCCTTTTTTTACTGTAAAAAATATTCTTATACTGTCACAGTTCTTTGAGGATAAATCTGAGTTGGGCTTTAATTTAAGGCCCATAGTCACAGTGTTACTAAAGGTACTGTATCTCTGTTTGTATTATATGTATATGACTTTAAAAAAAAAAAATGTGGCTGCATCCAGGCTGAGACTGAGGCCTCGTACACACGACCGAGTTTCTCGGCAAGAACCAGCAAGAAACTTGCTGGCAGAGATGTCTTGCCGAGAAATTTGTTCGTGTGTATGGTTTCTCGTCGAGAAAACCGACAAGTAACCTCGACGAGAAAATAGAGAACCTGCTCTCTATTTTCTCGTCGAGATTCTCGTCAGCCTGTTTCTCGACGAGAAAAGTGAGTGTGTGTACACTTACCTGTCCGCCGGGAAGCCCGCGCATGTTTGAAATGAATTTAACGCATGCGCGGTAGCTTCCTAGGCATAGATAGGGTATACCAAGATGGCGGCGACGGCATCGAATGTGACGAGCGCATGCTCGTCGTAGTCGATGACGTCACTGCGTACGCTCCATTCAAAGAACCGCGGGTTCTTTGAAACGAGCGTGTGTGCACTCGGCCGGGACAATTTTCTTGTCCAAGAATCTCGTCGAAAAAAACGACATGTTTTTTTCCACGAGAATCTCGGCCGTGTGTACGAGGCCTGAGTCACGATAATTGTGTCTAGAGATAAGGATAGCTTTTTGTCTTTATATTGCCATACCAAAGTGTGAATTGCTAACCAAACATGGCATATCGTCTGGCAAAAGCATATTAAGAGGCCTACGGGGCTGCCAGTGGTTAACTACCTACACAGAAATGAGAGGCCCTTGCTTTTCCAGTTCTTTAATAACTGTACAGACTTGTAAAATAAATAAAATAGAGACAGAAAAAAATATATATATATTTTTATGAATGATTCAGTCACTGCTACAATTTTATGACTACGCTCTGTTTTGCCTACATGAAATAAAGTGCTGTAATGCAGAGTTGCGATATATTCTTTTAAACAGAATTACATACAATGAAAGCTTTATATACTCCATGTTGATTACTAAAATATTTGCTTTAATTGTGTATGAATAATTTATTCCCCCACAAAAAAACGGGCCAGAAGTTCATGTGTTCTTGGCTGTATGTTTGAATGCTGTTTGTACTAGAATTAGTTATTATGTCCTACCTGAGGCTTGCTGGAAAATGACCCAGTGCAGCTGTTTGTAATTTATACTTAATATGACTGAAAATGTCCTTTCATTTAACTAAATAAATACGTTTTATTTAAGAATGTGATTTGTGTCTGTCTCAAAGTGGAAATGTAGTTAACTAGGGGTCCCCTTTAGGACAGAACCGTACAAGGGCTTTTTAGCCACCCAAACAGATGGATCAAATGGTTCCCTATGGTGTAAGCTACACAAATTGTATACAGTAGCAATCCAGTTGTACATAACTGGATCATTATGCGATCATGAGAAATTAATCCTTTGTACATGATACATGTATAATTTAAGCAGGAAGCCATTGTCCAATCTGTTGTTTAGCAAATCATTGCTGCTCTTAATTATTTAAGAGGACCTGTACTGTGAAAGCTGTGCCTAAAAGGCAATCAAAGGACACAGGCCTAATCACCAGTATCACCCGTGTTCTCTCCATAGCTGATCTTTTCCCCATTAAAAACTTATAGTGTATATGTGTCTCTGTGTGGGAATGAGAGTCTTGCTGGAAAAGCATAGTTTTTTCTTTCTTTTGTCAGAGCTGCCCCCCTGAAGGTGATCTGATTATTGGTGGGGTAATCAACAAGACAAAGCAGGAGAAATTCAGAAAGCACACATCCATAGAATAAATAAAGCAGACGCAAGGAGATGCATGCATTGCAGGTCATCGGGTACAGCTTCCTTTCCAGCAAGAATAGGGATTAGCACTGTAGTGACATCACCATATCTCACTCTTAATCTTTTTTGGAATAGCAGTTTGCACAGTGGGGTTAATTTAATAAAACTAGAGAGTGCAAAATCGGAGTGCAGCTCTGCATAGAAACCAATCAGTTTTCAAGTGTTTTTGTCAAAGCTTAACCACTTAAGGACCTTGCCTGTTTTTCAGATTTGGTGTTTACAAGTTTAAAACATTTTTTTTTGCTAGAAAATTACTTAGAACCCCCAAACATTTTATATTGTTTTTTTTCTAACATACTAGAGAATATATTAGTGGTCATTGCAATACTTTTTGTCACATCGTATTTGCGCAGCGGTCTTACAAGCGCACTTTGTTTGGAAAAAAAGCACTTTTTTAAATTAAAAAATAAGACAACAGTAAAGTTAGCCCAATTTTTTTTTATATTGTGAAAGATAATGTTACGCCGAGTAAATTGATACCCAACATTGCACACTTCAAAACTGCGCCCGCTCGTGGAATGGCGTCAAACTTTTACCCTTAAAAATCTCCATGGGCGACGTTTAAAAAATTCTACAGGTTGCATCTTTTGAGTTACAGAGGAGGTCTAGGGCTAGAATTATTGCTCTCGCTCTAACGATTGCGGGGATACCTCACGTGTGGTTTGAACACCGTTTTCATATGCGGGCGCTACTCACATATGCGTTCGCTTCTGCGCGCGAGCTCGTCGGGATGGGGCGCTTTAAAAAAATTTTTTTTTGTTTTCTTATTTATTTTACTGGATTCTATTTATTTTTACACTGTTTTAAAAAAAATAATAAAATGGATCACTTTTATTCCTATTACAAGGAATGTAAACATCCCTTGTAATAGAAAAAAGCATGACAGGTCCTCTTAAATATGAGATCTGGGGTCAATAAGACCTCAGATCTCATATTTACACTAAAATGCAATAAAAAAAAAATGTCATTTGAAAAAATTACAAAAAAAAAAATGTCCCTTTAAGACGTATGGGCGGAGCTGACGTTTTGACGTCAGCTCCGCCCTGCTATGGTATGGAGACGGGTGGGGGCCATCTTGCCCTCACTCTTATCCATACCACAGAGGGAGAAGGACCCGATCGCCTCCGCCGCTACCGACGGCTCCGGTAAGCGGCGGAGGGCGCGGGAGAGCGGCGGGAGGGGGGGCCCTCTCCCGCCGCCGATAACGGTGATCTCGCGGCGAATCCGCCACGGAGACCACCATTATCGTAAACACGACCGCTCACTGAAGAGATGGATATCTCGGTTGTGGCAGTAGCTGCTGCCGTTACCGAGATATCCCTCTTCAAAAAAATGACGTATATATACAGTGAGCGGTCGTCAAGTGGTTAAAGCGGAGTTTCTCCCACTTTTGAGAGGTGGTCTGTCTTAAACGAAAGACCACCCCTCATTTTTGGATATTAAAATATATATATTTTTTTCCTTCCTACCTCTTTATGAAGTACATAGTGTACTTCCGATCCATCCGGGCCACGGTGCAGTACGTCATATCCTTTTGTGCAGCGAGCCTCCCCGCTGTGTTCTGGGACCTGTGGCAGAAAGGCTGCAAATAACTAGTCCTCAGTATGGACTGTGATTTCCATGTAGTTGATCTTTTTCCCATTACTGATATACAGTACTGTGCCTTCTTTTGCACTACTGTATTTCTCTAAATCAAGTCACCTTCTGCTAGAGGCAGGACATTAATTCCTCATGTCAGTGGTTGACAGCTGCCAATGTTTTGGGCAGTATGCACCCAGGGATGAATGCCTGGAGCCCAGGTTGTTTGGGTTGTGGTCATTCATCCCTGGGCGCATACTGCCCTAAACATAATTACCGCTCAGTTCAGCATCCAAACCTATCTAGCCACAGCATCTATCAGCCTATCATAGACTCTTACAGGCTGACAGCAGTAGGGCTGGACAGTACACCTGTACCTTCCATCCATACATACATAAACGCCAAGCCTTGTGCACTGGAGCTAAGGGGGAGGTTGAACACCTTTAGATGTTCCTTATAACATAAGAAACAGATTGTGACCTGTAGCACCCACCACGGTATGCCTCCATCACTATTTACATACAAAAAAAATAGCAGTGAAAAAATAATAATACATGCAGTACATAAAGTTGTATATTTATTTAAAACAACATATTATAAACATTCCATAATTGTGGAGGTACATGATAACAATTTCCAATTATGGTAAAAACATATTGATTGAAGAGCTGACATATAGAAAATCAAATGATGGAATAGATTTGTAGTGTTCTGATACATGATGATATAGACTTAGAAATGGAAAATGCAGACTACATGATTGACACAGATTGTAATATCTTGACATCCTATGACTCTACGCGTTTCGTGGATTGCTGCCCACTTTATCAGGAGTTTTGATGCAGGAAGATATCTATAAACAGGGTTCTTACACATTTTTACCAATCAAATTCCATGACTTTTCCATGACTTCACATAAATATTCATGACCTTATGTTTCATGAAATGTCTATGTATACATGTTAAATAAGAAGAAAATCCATGTCACACCCAGCATATTTTTACTAATATAAATTAGGGCTGGTACTGATTAAAATTTTTGTGTTCGATAAACACTATATACAATCACCCGACACTGGTTAGTTTCCACAATCCATGACTTAACTTTACAGTTCACACAAGTAAATTCAAACTGTAGCACTGACGTAAGTACAGTACAGACACCCCCAGTAGTACAGACATCCCCAGTGCAGACCTCCCAGTACAGACACCCCCAGTGCAGACCTCTCAGTACAGACACCCCCAGTGCAGACCTCCCAGTGCAGACCTCCCAGTGCAGACCTCCCAGTAGAGACACCCCCAGTAGTACAGACACCCCCAGTGCAGACCCCCCAGTACAGACACCCCCAGTGCAGACCTCCCAGTACAGACACCCCCAGTGCAGACCTCCCAGTACAGACCTCCCAGTACAGACACCCCTAGTGCAGACCTCCCAGTACAGACACCCCCAGTGCAGACCTCCCAGTACAGACACCCCCAGTGCAGACCTCCCAGTACAGACACCCCCAGTGCAGACCTCCCAGTACAGACACCCCCAGTAGTACAGAAACCCCCAGTGCAGACACCCCCAGTGCAGACCTCCCAGTACAGACACCCCCAGTGCAGACCTCCCAGTACAGACACCCCCAGTAGTACAGAAACCCCCAGTGCAGACACCCCAGTGCAGACCTCCCAGTACAGACACCCCCAGTGCAGACCTCCCAGTACAGACCCCCCAGTGCAGACACCCCCAGTGCAGACACCCCCAGTGCAGATCTCCCAGTACAGACACCCCCAGTAGTACAGACACCCCCAGTGCATACCTCCCAGTACAGACACCCCCCAGTAATGCAGGCAGACACCCCCCAGTAATGCAGGCACCCCCCCCTTACAGACCTCAGAACATCAATACACGGCACGGTGTGTGTCCCTCGAGTTCCTGCTGACGTCAGCGTGCCGCTAAGCCGCCAATAGGCTGCCGCCGGGTGTACCAAGATGGCCGCGGCTCCGGAGCTAGGCCGAAGCCGCGGCCTTTCCTAATGGCCGAGGCTCCGGAGCGCTCCGCGGATCACGCCGTGTGCCGATCTGAACAGGATGACCTGTTCGGATCACGGATTGCTTACGATCCGTTGCACGACTAGTAGTGACTAAAATATTCCATGACTTTCCCAAAACTTAGTGGGGTTCAGTCATTTTCCAAAACTTTTCCAGGCCTGGAAAGTGCCATGTCAAAATCCCATGACTTTTCCAGGAATTTAATGACCGTACGAACCCTGTATAAATGTAAGTATAAGCTATATTCCATAAATGAATGGTAATAAATAGCTCCCTCCAAAGAGTATTAAACAAAGAGCCTTAAATACTTACATGTCAGCTCAAGGAGTGAACTCAGCATCTATAGTGGGAAAATAGGATTTGAGGCTCTTATAACATAGCAGTTTTGCTCTAGGGGGAAACCTACCTGCAATTATTTTTACTGCAGTGAGGCAAGCTTTTTTTAACCTCTGTTTCTTTATAGCTCTTTAGGACTGCAGTATGGAGACCTTTTATTTTCCTTCAGACCTTCAGTGGCAGTCAGGATGGTTGGAAACTAAAATGAATAGTTCCTTTCTTTGGAACGCATTTTCCATATTTTCTTTTCAACCAGCTTGTGCATGCCAAAATATAAAATATATATGTCTCCATATCAGTTCATGCTTAAATAAACACACTGTATGAGTCTTTAAATAGTATGTCAGGTCCATAAATATTGGGACATCGACACAATTCTAATCTTTTTGGCTCTATACACCACCACAATGGATTTGAAATTAAACGAACAAGATGTGCTTTAACTGCAGACTTTCAGCTTTAATTTGAGGGTATTTACATCCAAATCAGGTGAACAGTGTAGGAATTACAACGGTTTGTATATGTGCCTCCCACTTTATAAGGGACCAAAAGGAATGGGACAATTGGCTGCTCAGCTGTTCCATGGCCAGGTGTGTATTATTCCCTCATTATCCCATTTACAAGGAGCAGATAAAAGGTCCAGAGTTCATTTAAAGTGTGCCATTTTAATTTGGAATCTGTTGCTGTCAACTCTCAATATGAGATCCAAAGAGCTGTCACTATTGGTAAAGCAAGCCATCATTAGGCTGAAAAAACAAAACAAACCCATTAGAGAGATAGCAAAAACATTAGGTGTGGCCAAATCAACTGTTTGGAACATCCTTAAAAATAAAGAATGCACCGGTGAGCTCAGCAACACCAAAAGACCCGGAAGACCACGGAAAACAACTGTGGTGGATGACCGAAGAATTCTTTCCCTGGTGAAGGAAACACCCTTCACAACAGTTGGCCAGATCAAGAACACTCTCCAGGAGGTAGGTGTATGTGTGTCTAAGTCAACAATCAAGAGAAGACTTCACCAGAGTGAATACAGAGGGTTCACCACAAGATGTAAACCATTGGGGAGCCTCAAAAACAGGAAGGCCAGATTAGAGTTTGCCAAACAACATCTAAAAAAGCCTTCACAGTTCTGGAACAACATCCTATGGACAGATGAGACCAAGATGAACCTGTACCAGAGTGATGGGAAGAGAAGAGTATGGAGAAGGAAAGGAACTGCTCATGATCCAAAGCATACCACCTCATCAGTGAAGCATGGTGGTGGTAGTGTCATGGCGTGGGCATGTATGGCTGCCAATGGAACTGGTTGTCTTGTATTTATTGATGATGTGACTGCTGACAAAAGCAGCAGGATGAATTCTGAAGTGTTTCGGGCAATATTATCTGCTCATATTCAGCCAAATGCTTCAGAACTCATTGGACGGCGCTTCACAGTGCAGATGGATAATGACCCGAAGCATACTGCGAAAGCAACCAAAGAGGTTTTTAAGGGAAAGAAGTGGAATGTTATGCAATGGCCAAGTCAATCACCTGACCTGAATCCGATTGAGCATGCATTTCACTTGCTGAAGACAAAACTGAAGGGAAAATGCCCCATGAACAAGCAGGAACTGAAGACAGTTGCAGTAGAGGCCTGGCAGAGCATCACCAGGGATGAAACCCAGCATCTGGTGATGTCTATGCGTTCCAGACTTCAGGCTGTAATTGACTGTAAAGGATTTGCAAGCAAGTATTAAAAAGTGAAAGTTTGATTTATGATTGTTAATCTGACCCATTACTTTTGGTCCCTTAAAAAGTGGGAGGCACATATACAAACTGTTGTAATTCCTACACCGTTCACCTGATTTGGATGTAAATACCCTCAAATTAAAGCTGCAAGTCTGCAGTTAAAGCACATCTTGTTCATTTCATTTTAAATCCATTGTGGTGGTGTATAGAGCCAAAAAGATTAGAATTGTGTCGATGTCCCAATATTTATGGCCCTGACTGTATAGCTGGGGCTGAGTCTGGTGCAGGAACATATGGCACATCATGTATTCGGTTATAAGTTCAATCCTTGTCTAAAGTAATATTTCAGCAAAAAATACAACAAAAATAGTCTTTGCGCTAGAAATGTCCAATCCAAAGTGATAACACTCTGACCAAGGAATCCCTTAATGAGAATGCTTAATGTGAAACAATCTGGCCAGCACCATACTCCTTGCAGCTCAGTGATCAACGGGAAATTGATAGCCGTGAAAACAAAAGGGAATATGAGCGCACAGGCTCATGGTGCAATAACGTCTTTTATTGGATATAAAAGAATAAAATCAATCAATACACTCACAAGTGAAGGTGAATAAACAGCGTCAAACAGTTCCTCCAATAGAGAGCCTTAGCGAGGGACACATCCGTGCTTCAGAGTGAATGAGAAGACCGGAGGGCGTGGCCTCCTTCCTCATATCTGTGGAAGGAGGCCACGCCCTCCGAACCATGTTATCCTGACAACTACAGCGTTCTCTATCAGTTAGCTTCACCAGATCTCTCCCTGGGACAAGTGTTGTAGGCGCCCCACAGCTCTCTCCTGACCGGCTTTCTTCAATCAGTGAGCAGGTCACTTGCGGCCTTGCCGCAGCTGCTTGATTAGCCTGTGTCTGTGGAGCCAGCCCATCCAGCGGTCTTCTCATTCACTCTGAAGCACGGATGTGTCCCTCGCTAAGGCTCTCTATTGGAGGAACTGTTTGACGCTGTTTATTTACCTTCACTTGTGAGTGTATTGATTAATTTTATTATTTTATATCCAATAAAATACGTTATTGCAGTGTTTCTCAACTCCAGTCCTCAAGGCGCCCCAACAGGTCATGTTTTCAGGCTTTCCATTATTTTGCACAGGTGATTTGATCAGTTTCACTGCTTTAGTAATTACCACAGCCGTTTCATCTGAGGGAAATCCTGAAAACATGACCTGTTGGGGCGCCTTGAGGACTGGAGTTGAGAAACACTGCGTTATTGCACCATGAGCCTGTGCGCTCGTATACCCTTTTGTTTTTAAACTAATATTTCATACTTCATAATTGTGAAAACAAAGCCTGCAAGTCTGACGAACATTATTCTAAGATGACATTACAAAATTATTATTGAAACTGGAGAGTCAGGCTGCAAGTGAGTGACACCATCATTGTGGGAAGAGGCAAATATAAAATTAGTCCTGCTGTTGAAGTCTCGCACGCCTATATGAAGATGCCGGGTGATTTAATCCACCAAGAAAGGGGTTAACTAGAAAAGAACTTAATTTTAAAAACTGAAAAGAAATTTTTTTTTCCCCACTTTGCTGAAGCTGTGGTTACAAATCAGATGACAGAAAAGCCTGGAGGCCCAACTTAAATAAGCCTTGGTAAATCATTGCATGGTTCCCATGGATCAAGGATGGTTTTGATGTACACTGTCAAGAGAAGAACTTAGATATGTAATTCATCATCACATTATCATAGAGCAGTATCATGTCATTTTCTGAACAATCCCTTTCTAGCCAAGTTCCACATTTCTTTGTTTTATTTTGGATTGTTTCCAAGTCTTTTTTCTCCAAAAAAGTTAGATATGATCAGCAGCATGTTGGCCTCCCATAGAGAGGGCTGGATTGAAGAATTTCAGGCTGAATATATTACACGAGTCAGCCAAAGGATACATGAACAGATAGACCTAAATAAAAACAATGTAGCAATAAAACATTCAAAAGTGTCTGAATTCAACCATGGTCCAATTAATGAACCAGTCCAAAGTAAAAACCCCTTTATAATAATTTGTAGACATGTGCACACTGAAATATTTCGTTTCGGAATTTCGTTTTCGTCCGAAAAATAAATTTATTTAGTTACTCCCGAAATTCGTTTTTATTTATTTCGTCTTTCGTTAGAAATTGCATTCATCCGAAAATCTGAATTAATTAAGGTCTAATCTGTCATTGAAGGCTTATGGTGTCTGTCGAATGTTCAAAGAAGATTCGACGGAGCAGTGAAACTGTACGACGCTGCAATCGTACATTTCCGGTCGAATGTTCCGCCCACAAGCTATAGAAGAATTCTAATGTTGTATGACTAGTAATAATTATATTTATTCATTACTATTACTAGTCAACCAACATTAGAATTCTTCTATAGCCTATGGGCGGATGCATTTGACCGGAAATGTACGATTGCAGCGTCGTACAGTTTTGCTGCACCGTCGAATCTTCTAACTTTCAATGCTTTGTCGAATCTTCGTCATTCTAGCTATTTTACTGCTCCTCCTCTTTGGTTACAATCAGCCAATAACATTCATCATCAACTTTATTTTTATTTTACTTCCCCCACCCAATTCCAGCAGTGATCTTTTCTCTCTATGTCGAATCTTTTCTCTCTATAATAACAAATCTTTTCTCTCCTATGTCGAATCTTTTCTCTCCTATGTCGAATATTTTCTCTCTATAATGTCGAATCTTTTCTCTCCTATGTCGAATCTTTTCTCTCCTATGTCGAATCTTTTCTCTCCTATGTCGAATCTTTTCTCTCCTATGTCGAATCTTTCTCTCCTATGTCGAATCTTTTCTCTCTATAATGTCGAATCTTTTTTCTCCTATGTCGAATCTTTTCTCTCCTATGTCGAATCTTTTCTCTCCTATGTCGAATCTTTTCTCTCCTATGTCGAATCTTTTCTCTCCTATGTCGAATCTTTTCTCTCCTATGTCGAATCTTTTCTCTCCTATGTCGAATCTTTTCTCTCTATAATGTCAAATCTTTTCTCTCCTATGTAGAATAATCTTGGACTAATAGAGTTAAAGTGGAGCTCCACCCTAAATAGCAACTTTTGCTATTTGGAACCCTCCCCCCCTCCGGTGTCACAATTGACACCTTTCAGGGGGGAGGGGGGTGAAGATACCTGTCTAAGACAGGTATTTTCACCCACATCCGGGAGTCCTGTCTCCGGGAATCTGCGGGAGTTACGTCACTTCCCGCAGACTTCCCTTGGTGTTCTGGGAGACACTCGGCTCCCAGAACACAGGAGCACCAATCAGGGCTTCACTTCCTGGTTCCCTCAGCGAGGATGGCGGAGGGAGCAGCAGAGCGACGAGCGGTCGCTCGTCCTCTGCTGCGGACGTCGCTGGACTCCAGGACAGGTAAGTGTCCAAATATTAAAAGCCAGCAGCTGCTGTAGCTGTAGCTGCTGGCTTTTAATTTTTTTTTTTCCGGCGGAGCAACCCCTTTAAGGTTAGGCACATTTGACCACAGGTTCGATAGACACAGATTGTTATTGTCAGCGTCACGTCGAATCTCCTATCTATATCGAACTGTTGTAGCAACGAAAACGAAAATAAAGCATTTGTTTATGTCGGATCTTTCGGTTTTCGGATTCTGTGCTTTCGTTTTCGTTTGTTAAAACGATAACGAAAATAGCTGAAATTCGGACGAAAATGCATTCGGACGAAAACGAATGCACATGTCTAATAATTTGTAGTAATAAAATACTAATAATATTTGACCCAATCAAAACTATGTGTCTTAAACATTTGTCTTCAAAGACTCCACTACTTGAGATATACTACAAATTATTATCTACTGTCTGACAGTATTTTATTATTTGCACTCCTATTGTTGTTTTAGTAGTGATAAATGGATCTGTCTGGGTTTGGTTTGTCGAGGGTTCTGTGAATACTCCTAGATATTTGGCAGACTCAAACTCAGTGGCATACCTCATTGAAATCTATGAGCAAAACCTATGAAATCTATGAGTGGCAAAGTAAATTCTGCATTTTTTGCGCTAATAGGCAGGACTTTGTTATAAAAAGGCACGCAAAGCTGGGTATTGCCATGGGAGATTTAGACCAGCTGGTTATCTCCAGGGGAGGTCTATCAGTCAGTCAGTGAGGAGCAGGGCTGACCATACAGAGGAGGCCCTAGGGGGGCAAGGCTACCCTTGGTGGATCTGCCCTAATTATATTAGGAAGAAGCCAGGATACTGCATGAGAGATTGAGGCTGCACACCATCAGTGATATATAGAGCTGATGCTTTTTCCTTGGACAATTTCATCGTTACACTTTGTACTATGGGGAGATGAAGTTGCTACCCCCAATAAACCCCAGATATCCATATATAATAACCCTTTGTTGTGTATCCCCATTTCTACTTGTAATCATAGAGGGGTCATGCCTGCCACTGGCTCTATTCCTTGCCCTTTTGTGGTCCACGCATTTTGCTTGGTTTAACACTGTAATTAACCCTTTACGCTCCAGAAGAAGCGGTATTTGTCAACGCAAAACATGTTGAGCACAGCACTGTCTGCCTAATGTGAGGCGACGCACCACTCCACAGGGATAGCCCCCCGTTATATTATTTGTCCCATTACCGTATGTGCCAGTGCCAATACTTTGGAGGCTCCCTACCTGTATGCAGGGGGTATGCATGCTCACACACTAGTTTGGGTTAATGCTATCTAATGGTTTTAATTAGTTTTTAGACCATTTTTTAATAAAAGACAATATTTACATATACATACAATTTTGTGTGTTCGATACGGCGCCTAGAAAATAGGATTTTTTGTACTCACCGTAAAATCCTTTTCTCTGTCGTCCATGGACAGACACAGCCTTCTCAATCCTTGACAAAGTGGGTTATGTTCCTGTTCTTAGGAGAGGACTAGGCAGAACATATGTTATAACAATTAGAGTTGAACAGCCCCGAGAGTTGAACGGTCCCTCCAGACATAATCCTCCGCCCTGCAGTCAGCAGCTCAGTTCGTAACAAGCAGTACAAACCTAAAAAAGGAGGGGTGGGTGCTGTGTCCGTTCATGGACGACAGAGAAAAGGATTTTACGGTGAGTACAAAAAATCCTATTTTCTCTTTTCGTCCATGGACAGACACAGCCTTCTCAATCCTTGACAAAGTGGGATGTCCCAAAGCAGTGTCAAAAAACGAGGGGTGGGAACAGTATCAAAAAAACAACTTTCTTTTTCGTACATCACGGGACACAGAGCGACTTAGTCATTACTAATGGGTTATATAGTTTACCTTCAGGTGTTGGCACTGGCCAATTCCAAACCGGAAGTACCCTCCCCTATATAAGCCCCTCCCACCCGGGAGCACCTCAGTTTTTTGCCAGTGTCTAAGGTGTTGGCCAAAGAGTAACATGTGTTTTCACTGGGCTTGCGTACAGGTTCTTTTGGGCCTTAGTAAGCTGTTCCGGATCCCACCAAAAAAAGCTTCATAGCTAAACGGTCGGTACCCGGGCCTTGCAGCAGAAGAGCAAGGTTTTGCCTGTAATGCTTCTCTTAGGAGGGCTGGACCCTGGGATCCAGAGCTCTGGTCATACCCACGACCAAGACGCTGTCTGTGCAGGGTGCTATACAGGTCCAGGGGAGTGGAATCCTTGGGAACCCGGTCCCTGAAGGTTTAATTACAATGCCTGCCGTGATAGGTGAAGTTTGGACTTTTGTGGACCAAACAAAGTCCTGCGGCGGGGATCAGGTAAGTGGGGGCCCTCAGGAACTTGGTTCTATTGGGGGACCCCCAAGCCTAATTTGTCTTTCTGTCTGTTACCTAACGGTATTCCCGCTAAATATCTGTGTTTGCCTATAACTACTGAAAATGTAAAATTTTAATAGTAGTCAAGAAAAAAAAACAGGGACCGCGGTACCTGTGTTAAACCACTAGAGGCCGCTGTAGTCCATTTTTCTTGTAAATGTGGATCTTTGGTTTTCTCAACTCAAAAGATCCAGGCAGCTGGTAAGTTTCTCTGAGGGAATCCACTTCCTCTGCCCTGTTGCTGCGTTCATCCACCGCACAGGCCCTCCGGCAAAAAGGGCCCTGGCTCCTAGTCCTCTGTTGGTTTTCGAAAAGGGCGCCATTGGCGCACGGGCGCGCGCGCGGGCGCGTGCACGCACCTCCTATGAAAAAAAAGGGGCGGGGCGGGTGGATGACGCTCGATGCGCGCCGCGGCGCTTCTGCGCATGTGCGGGCGTCCCAGCATGGTTAAAAGACACAGTACAAGTGTCAGCTGCATGCAAACAGAGCTAGCAACAAACAGTGGCACACAGAGGCGGTTGATGCAGGCATCCCCATAGAAAGGCACTTTAGTGGACACCAGCTGGTATATAGCAGCACCTGTGTTAGACTATTACCAGCAAAAATTGGTGTATGACGACGGGAATACCTCAGCTTTGTGCTTAAAGGATATGTCGTCCAGACGCTCCGGAAATAAATCTTCCAGGAAGCCAAAGGGGTCTCCATCGGGCTCTGAGGATATTGGGCATGCTTGCACTGCACCAATCTCCCCTGAGAATGCAGAGGTCAGTAGCCGTAGAAACCCCGCAGGAATGTCTGGTGCTGCGGCTGTCCCCAGTCCACCTGCTCCTGTATATATAACAGAGGAGGTTTTATCCTCAACTCTGGGAGGATTGGAAGAGAGATTAACAGCATTGATCGCTGCTTCCCTGTCACAGGAAAAGCGCGTCCGATCTCCGTCTCCTCCTTCAGAGTGCCTGTTAGTGGAGGAACAGCCCCACACAGAGATCGACCTACCTGAAGGGGATCAGGATGAGGTTGATTCACTTATAGAGGAATCAACAGTGGAAGAACCTTTCTCAGCTTCTCAGGCTGAAAGATTATGGGTTCAGTCTCTGACTAACATGGTCCGATCAGCATTTAAAATGCCTCTGGCGGAACCACCATCCACTACGGTTTCCTCGCTGGGGTCGCTAAAAGCTCCCCAGGCGGTCTGTTCCTTCCCAATCCACCCTTTATTAGAAGGGCTTATTTACCAGGATTGGGAGCATCCTGATAAAATATTTGCTCCCCCCAAGAGATTTCCGGTGATCTATCCCATGGAGGATAAGTTCATAAGAAAATGGAGGGTCCCTATAGTGGACGCAGCCATCTCTTCTGTTAACAAATCACTGACATGTCCAGTAGATAATGTTCCAATGTTCAAAGACCCAATAGATAAAAAATTGGAGTCTTTACTAAAATCTGCTTTCTCTACAGCAAGTATGGTGACACAACCTGCGGTAGCAGCGATTGGAGTCTGCCAAGCAGTGAAAGATCAGTTGAAACAAGTCTTAAGGGACTTACCAGATCAGCAGGCTCATGCCCTAGCTGACCTGCCTAGAGCCTTGTGTTTTGCGGTGGACGCCATAAAGGATACAATCCAACAGGCCTCCCGCTTTACGCTGTCTATAGTACATATGCGTAGGCTTTTGTGGCTCAAAAACTGGTCTGCTGAAGCTCCCTGTAAAAGACTGCTGGTTAGCTTCCCATTTCATGGAGAACGCTTATTTGGAGAAGATCTGGACAAATATATCCAGAAAATTTCTGCCGGTAAAAGTTCACTCTTACCGGTTAAGAACAAGGGTAGAAGTCCTTCTTTTAAGAGGCCTACCTCTCCAGTCCCGGGCACATCGGCTGTGAAGCAGTTCCGACGGCCTCCGCGGTCAAATTCAGGGGGCAGAAATCAGGGACAATCACAGGGTAACAAGAAGCCCTGGATCAAGAGAGGTACAAAACCTCCCCCTAAGGCATGAAGTATTGCCCCCGCTCAATCGGGTGGGGGGAAGACTTCAGTTGTTCACAGAGACCTGGCGGGACACCATCAGAGACAGATGGGTGCTCTCCGCAGTAAGTCTGGGATACAAGCTGGAGTTAAAAGGCACTCCTCCTGCCCAATTTATGAGGTCAAACGTGCCAAGAGATCCCCAAAAGAGAGGATCCCTCCTTCTGGCACTAGAACAACTATTGCTCCAAGGTGTAATCATGAAGGTTCCCCTGGAAGAAAGCGGATTCGGGTTTTACTCGAACCTTTTCACAGTCCCCAAACCAAATGGGGACGTGAGGCCCATATTAAATCTAAAAGGGCTAAACAAGTTCCTAAATATCAGGACCTTTCGGATGGAGTCGATCCGATCAGTGGCCACCGCCCTACAAGGGCAGGAATGGCTAGCCTCGATCGACATAAGGGATGCTTATCTGCATATTCCCATCTTTCCGGCCCACCAGAAATTTCTACGCTTTGCAGTAGAAGGGCGCCATTTTCAGTTCAGAGCCTTACCTTTCGGTCTGGCCACAGCACCACGAGTGTTCACAAAAATTCTGGCCCCATTATTGGCCAATCTAAGAACACAGGGTGTAACGATAATGGCATATCTAGACGACCTGCTACTAATAGACCACTCAGTGGAAAAGCTGGAAGTAGCTATTCACAAGACAATCGAGTATCTGGAATATCACGGTTGGATTATCAACCGGGACAAGTCAGCTCTAAGACCAGTCAAAAGTCTGGAATACTTAGGGCTAAGGCTGGATTCAAATCAGAGAAAGATTTTCTTACCTCCAGAGAAGGTGTCGTCTTTAAGAAATTTGACCCACTTAGTGGGTACAAAAAGAAAACCATCCATACGTCTCTGCATGAGGCTGCTGGGAAAGATGGTGGCTTCATTCGAAGCGGTACCCTACGGTCAATTCCATTCAAGGAATTTGCAAAGGGCCATACTGTCAGCCTGGAACAAAAAAGTTCAGGCTTTAGACTTACCAATGTCCCTGTCCCCTTCCGTTCGCAAGAGCCTCCATTGGTGGTTGGTGCCCCAGAATCTGGAAAGAGGGAAACCCTTCAGTCCGGTTTCTTGGAAGGTGGTCACTACAGATGCCAGCCTCATCGGCTGGGGGGCAGTGCTGGAGCAATGGTCTCTCCAGGGCAGGTGGTCAGAAGCAGAAAAGGCCCTGCCCATCAATCTCTTAGAGATACGAGCAGCCCGGTATGCCCTAGTAGCATGGACATCCAAACTCCAGGGGTCCCCTGTCAGAATTCAATCAGACAATGCCACGGCAGTGGCATATATCAATCATCAGGGTGGCACCAAAAGTCGTGCAGCCCAGAAGGAAGCAAATTGCATCCTGGAGTGGGCAGAAAGATATGTCCCAGCCATATCTGCGGTTTTCATCCCAGGAGTGGAAAATTGGAGAGCGGACTTTCTAAGTCGCCAACAATTATGCCCGGGGGAATGGTCTCTTCACCCCGAGGTTTTCCAGGCAATATGCCAGCGGTGGGGAACACCGGATGTAGATCTGCTAGCATCCAGATTCAACGCAAAGGTGGACAGGTTTGTGTCTCGCACAAGGGATCCCCTAGCTTGCGGCTCGGATGCCCTAGTGTTCCCTTGGGATCGGTTCAAGCTGATATATGCATTCCCACCGCCACAATTGTTACCGCGATTACTCCGCAGAATCAGGGTAGAAAAGAAACCAGTGATTCTGGTGGCTCCAGCGTGGCCCCGAAGGGCATGGTACGCGGAGATGGTAAAAATGTCAGTGAGGAGTCCTTGGACCCTCCCACTTCGTCCGGACCTGCTTTCGCAGGGACCGATATACCACCCTTCCTTACCAGCCCTAGGTTTGACGGCCTGGCTATTGAAGCCCACATTCTGAAAAAGAGAGGGCTCTCTAATTCTGTGGTATCTACCATGATCAATGCCAGGAAACCGGTATCCAGGCAGATCTATTATAGGATCTGGAAAGCGTACATTACGTGGTGTGAGACCAAGAAATGGCATCCACGTAAGTACATGATAGGGAGGATTCTGGACTTCCTACAGTGGGCTGTAGATAGGAAACTGGCCTTGAGTACTATCAAGGGTCAGATTTCGGCCTTGTCAATATTTTTTCAAAGGCCCTTGGCTTCGCATTCACTAGTCAAAGCCTTTATACAAGGAGTGATGCGTATTAGCCCTCCGGTTAGTATTCCCATACGTCCTTGGGACTTAAACCTGGTTCTGTCGGTTCTACAGAAACAACCGTTTGAACCATTACAACACATTTCCTTGGTTCTTCTCACCAGGAAATTGGTTTTCTTAGTAGCCATTTGTTCGGCTAAAAGAGTGTCGGAATTAGCAGCTATGTCCTGTAAGGAGCCATATCTGGTTGTCCATAAGGACAGAGTAGTATTACGTCCTCATCCAGCCTTTCTTCCTAAGGTGGTATCGAGGTTTCATTTGAACCAAGATGTGGTTCTTCCTTCTTTTTTCCCCAAACCTAGCTCAGTAGAGGAAAAGTTATTACATTCTTTGGATGTGGTAAGAGCAGTTAAAGCTTATCTAAAAGCCACTGCTCAGATTCGTAGAACGGATTCTTTGTTTGTTCTGCCGGAAGGCCCCAGAAGGGGTCAGGCAGCATCAAAATCTACTTTAGCCAAGTGGATTCGACAGGTCATAATACAAGCCTATGGCTTGAGAAAGAGACCGCCTCCGTTCAAAGTTAGGGCGCACTCCACAAGAGCGGTTGGAACTTCATGGGCAGTGCATCACCAGGCCTCCCTGGCTCAAGTATGTAAGGCCGCAACATGGTCTTCGGTACACACGTTTACTAGATTCTATCAGGTAGACGTTAGAAGTCAGGAGGATGTCGCCTTTGGGCGCAGTGTGTTGCAGGCCGCAAAAGATCCTCATGCCTGATGGCGCCCAGCTTATGTACCCCCCCCTCATTTGGCATTGCTTTGGGACGTCCCATTAGTAATGACTAAGTCGCTCTGTGTCCCGTGATGTACGAAAAAGAAAAAGGGATTTTTATAACAGCTTACCTGTAAAATCCTTTTCTTGGAGTACATCACGGGACACAGAGCTCCCACCCCTCTTTTTGGGACACTTATTGCTTGGCTACAAAACTGAGGTGCTCCCGGGTGGGAGGGGCTTATATAGGGGAGGGTACTTCCGGTTTGGAATTGGCCAGTGCCAACACCTGAAGGTAAACTATATAACCCATTAGTAATGACTAAGTCGCTCTGTGTCCCGTGATGTACTCCAAGAAAAGGATTTTACAGGTAAGCTGTTATAAAAATCCCTTTATCTTCATCCCAAACAAGCAGAGCTCCTCAACGGAGGAGTTGCAACCTCAAACAGCCACCTGCAAAACCTTGCGGCCGAAGGAAGCATCTGAAGATGCACTCACATCAACCTAGTAAAATTTCGAGAAAGTATGCACGGACGACCAGGTCGCCGCCTTGCACACCTGTGAGACAGACGCTTGATGTCGGAAAGCCCAGGAAGCACCAATTGCCCTGGTTGAATGTGCGGACACAGGGGCTTCAGCAGAGCGGAGCCCCCCTCACAGATAAGCGAGCCCAGGCACCCCACAGTCCCCCACCGGGATCTGGAGCCCCCCCACAGGTACGCCCCGGTCGCAGCGCGCTCTGCTAGAGCAGAAGGGGAAATGACAGAGAGCAGGGAAAGGGAGGACAGGAGAACCCCTAATTCCCTGAAACGCCCAGCTGTTCCCACCTGCCGAGGCAGGGGGAAAAGTATTTACCCGTCCCACGAGGACTCACTGGTGCGTCCCTGACAGGCCTACAACCGATGGTAGGGAGTAGCTGTCGGCCCGGTCCACTGTGAGTGAGGCAACAAGCAGCCCAGTCATATGTGGACCCCAGAGCATGTGCTCACCGGCCACCCCTGGAGCCATGGGGTACGTCGTGGCAGAACCAGCGCAAAGCTAAGGACTGGCACGTTCGATGGCCGGAACTGGGAAGACTACAAGGATCTATAATTATCCAGCCTGTCGCCCAGCCGCCAGTTGATAGAAGATATCATAAAAAAAAAAAATCTTCTGAACTCTGGGCCCAAAGGGAGCCATGTCCTTCTCCTCTGCTAGGCAGAAAAAAACTGAGCTTCTGACTGCGGGGCGGAGGGTTAAGTCTGGAGGGACCGCCCCCTGGGCGGGGCTGTTCAACTCTGATTGTTATAACATGTGTAAACATTTAACATGTTCTGCCTAGTCCTCTCCTATGAACGGGAACATAACCCACTTTGTCAAGGATTGAGAAGGCTGTGTCCGTCCATGGACGAAAAGAGAAAGTCCAATTTTCTGTGGTCTCTATTTTGTTCTGTATTGCGGAATTCTGTATCAATGCCCAAAATTTTTATAAAAATACCAGGCAGAGGTTCCTTTTCATGTGGCTTCAAGGGAAGTATAGAAAAACACAAATCCTTTAAATTACAGCCTTGTGGGATGCCTTAGCTCTGTATGTGGCATTGCAGGACAGTGCACTTTTCACAGACTGCATTTTTTGGTTGTGGAATTGATTATTGTAAGCTTGGCCTACACAAAGCAGGAGCACCCCAATGCAATTCATTTCAGTTAAAAAATAAATAAATATTTTGAATAGTTTTAGCAGTGACGCACACTTTTTTAATCAAGAGGTAATAAACCTGCTTTCACCTTTGAATAAGGTTAGGTTTCACACATATGCGAATTGGATGCGTTTTGATATGTGAAAGAACATTGCTTTCCATTGTGCCTGTTCACATATGTCCGATGCAGCCGCAGTGCGGATTTAGTGTGAATTGAAAGAGAGTCCTGTCAGGCTCAGTTCACATATGAGCCGCATGCGGCTCACAGCAGGGGTCCGGTGCGTGCTAGTTCCTCGTTTCAGGTCCGATTTTAGCCCGAATTTTGGGCTGAATTCAGACCTGAAACAGACCAAAAGATGCACCGAACCTGCTGCAGAGATATGTGAACCGGCTTCATAGACAGACAGTCAAAATCCCCTGCTATTGCGAATTGGATGCTAGGAACCGGCATCCAATTCGCAATGGTGTGAACCCAGCCTCAGTTTTCTACGCAGTGTGGTCTGGCTCAGGTACGAATTCAGGCGCATTGACTTCTATGGGAACGCTTGGGAATCGCACATGGCATTCAGTTGTGAACAGGATAAAATCCTGACCTGATCCCGATGCAAAACCTGACCTGATCATGATCAAAAACTGACCTGAAACACTGAAGAAATACTTTTTCAATTAGCTGTGAAAATAGAGCTTTAATTCGCACCGCACATATGAGAACCCAGCATTAGCAAGCAGTTTGCTGAGGCTACCCCTGCTCTTACTAATGCAAAACTGTCCCTCTGGCCTATTTCTAATAAGAGACCACAGATGATGCTGCAATGAAAAGGCTAGCAAATGGCATAGCTATTTTAAATTAGTTTAAAACCTTCAGCAGTTTTTAGCTTCATAAAATAAACTTTCCGCAGTGAATGTTTCATTCAAATTCTTGCTAGCTCCTGCTCTCTCAGTGCTGCTTCCAGAACTTTCAGTCTTCACAGGAAGGAGTTAAAAGTGGACAGTGCAGTCTAGTGGTCTGTTAGCTTGGAGATGGGAGAGGAGAGGATATGAGAGGAGCACTTGAGTATTTTGAGAGGCTATTGGGCCTGTGTATTTCTATAGATTCACACATTGTAGGGAGACACAACCCTAGTCCCTGTGTGGCTCCATGCGATGCTGCAAGAGAAAGAAGTCACCCTGAAACAAGAAACATGAGACTGTAGCAGAGAATTCTAAAGTTTGTTTACGTGTATCTTCCCAAAGGGTGACACTTTGGATACACTGGTACACATATGCCACCGTCCCGATATAAGTAGAATTTCTAAACTAGGAACTAGTAATTGGACTTTGAAGGCATACAATATAGATGAGGATAAAAAACTAGAGGTTTATTGGTATACAAAAAATCTGAATTATAAAACAATCATAACATTGAATTGATCAGTTATTATGACTGGTCCAAAAGGGGTTATCAGTACAGTACAATGTATTCTCCTTATAATGACTCAACTGAGTACAAAAAAACAAAAGAGAGAAATTATAATTGTGTAATCATAAACCAGATAACCAGCAGATGGATCCAAAGGAGATGGAGAACTTGCTCGACATGTTGCGCGTTATCGTGAACGCTTCCTCAGGAGCATATATATATAGTTCTATAGAATATACAGAGAAACAGTGCATGAATATATGCCTATATAATATACATAAAAACATTTTAATACAGAAAATGTTAACATTCAAGTCATACATAATTCACATTGATTCTGTGATCCAAGCAACGGTCCCTCCCTCCCTATCTCCACCTATGTGAGAGTAAAACCATACAGTGTAGATAGATTCAGCCTAAAGCATACATAAATGTACACTGTGGAATAGGACTAAGGATATATTATGGTTATGTAGTCCAACAGGCATCTATATGTCAAGAACTGACTATTAAGTAATAAATGAAGTGGACACAGGCTTGTCACACGCACTTACTTCAAATTAGCGTGTTTAGACCAGCGTTGGCAGGTCATACATCCATCTAGACCAGTGGTTCTCAACTCCAGTCCTCAGGGCCCACCAACAGGCCAGGTTTGCAAGATAACTGAAATGCATCACAGGTGATATAATTTGCTGCTCAGGGATTGCAGTATTCTAGTCTGCATCTCACCAAGGTAATACTTAAAATCTGGCCTGTTAGTGGGTCCTGAGGACAGGAGTTGAGAACCACTGATCTAGACAGTGGCAGTGTATAAATACTGTATGCCCGGTCAAGAAGATGGTATCTGTGGATAGTAATAATGGGAGTTAATTTTATATATATAAATCATTATTGCGCATATCATAGTTTATCTAGCAGGGGACACATGGAAAACGGGTTTTTAAAAATAAATAAATGGGAAGTGTAGAGGAAAAAAGAAAAGAAAAAGAGGGGGGGGGGAGAAGGGAAAAGGAAGGAAACATAATATATTGTAAATAAAGTTAAAATATAAATAAAATAATAAAATAATATGATGATATAATAATATAAAAATAGGAAAAAGAGAAAAGGGAATTGTAGGAGGCTTGCAAGGGGAGAAAAGTGAAAAAGGGTGAAAATAGAGGGAGAGTTCTTCATAGACTCTCTGCTAGTTTGTGCATTGCATAGTCACCATAGTGTTATTGTCTATATTGACAGAGAGGAAGGTATAGGGTTAACTACCGTTATTGCGCAAAACATAGAAAATTTGGATAAGGGGCTCACCGCGTTCATATATTAAAGGTAGTTCTGATAGAGCGATCAGTGCTGGTAAGCAGGGAGCCGTTAAAGTATACTCAAGCCAATCCGGACTAGGTCAATTATTTATAAATAGTAGAAGGCATAAACGCTTATTCAAAAGATTGGCAGACTGTATTGAAGTCTCCAACAGTAATCAGCATATTGCCCTTTCTGAATAGAGAGGGTAGAGTTCAACCTATATAGAAAATTATATAAATATAAATAATTAGTCCATAGTATTAATGCTGAAGGTATAAGCAATAAGCTATAAGTCCCAATCAGCATCTCCTAGCTTTACCTGAAATTCGGATGGTGATCAAAATGGTGAGTGCTTTAGTGCTCGATGAGGGATCGTCTATATTGTGTGTGCGGCGTCTTCCTTATTATATACACCTCCACTGGAAGTGTGTCACCACCAACCGGAAGTGATGACATCCACCCCTCCAAGCGCCAACACGCAGGTGCACACGCACGCCGTGGACACGGCGGGCGGAGACCTGCGCACGGGGGTGGGGCGGAAATGTTGTGTGCGTGTGACTCCCCGTGTCCATATCAGAGGGTTTCCGGTTACTTACCAAATAGATGCCTGTTCTTAACCCTGTTCAGCTCCACAATATACATAATATACATAGAAGAATAGGGGCAAAATCGGTGACAGAATCATTGGAATCAGAACCATAAAAGAAAAAAAGAGCAAAAATGTCACAAAACATTTTATCTAGATTAAAAACAAGATCTAAGCTTTATACATATATAAAGCATTATTGTATTGTTTTAGTCAGTCATAGCTTGTGCAATAACCACATAACATTGCATTTGTATTGCAGGCACTCGGATATTATTACATAAATTGATCAGTTTGTTCATGCAATAATCTCAACCTAAAAAAAACAAAGTTGCATGGCTGCATAGAAATTCTGAAAAGGTAAATTAATACGGTAAGATGTCTCGTCCTCTAAGGACAAAGACAGTCCTTGAAGGAAAATTATTAGAAACGTTTTCTTATTATTTTTGAAACAGGGAAGGCATAATCAAGATGATCTATTGAGTATATAGATATAGATAATGGTATGCATGGGCATAGGACCCCGCATATTAGATGGTATCCAGTAGGGGGGGGGGGGTTTTGTTCAAGATTGTGTGCATGTCATCCACTGTCAGAACGTTTAAATAGTTGTGTATGTGTCATCCCATGTTAACAAAACAAATTGTATAGTGATACATAATAATGTATTGGGTTATGAAAACAGTGTTAATAAAATAGACATTGTAGATAAATACAATGATATATTAAAACTATAATGAATAAATCAAAAAATAATCATCACCGTGCCAAAACACATTATCACTAATTAAATAGATAAATCAGTGCAAGTAAATAATAATAAATGGTGTGGGTAGTTTATAGTATATTATAACGGACTGACAGTGGGGGACATATAATCGTATGTATAATATAGCTATTACAAGAATGGTTTATAGGATATGTTTTCATTTAACCCAGGGGGCTGGATAGCATTTAATTGTTCAATCCAGAGTGTCTCCCTTTGGAGTATTAATCTATCCCACTCTCCTCCCCTTGGATTTTGGGGAACCACGGCCAGAACAATAAATGATACACACGAGGTGTCATATCTGTGGTAGAGATCGAGATGCCTACTGACAGGCATGAGCATCTTGCCACCACTTGAATAATATAGATGGTCATTGATTCTTTGTCTAAGTTGTCTGGCCGTCTTTCCCACATAAAAAGATCCACATTTGCATGTCATCAGATAGACTATGCCTCGTGTAGAACAGTTAGCAGAAAATCTAGGTTTGAAACTTTCCCCGTTGGGGAGTATAGTATAGGTGGCTGGCAGGACCCATTTACAAAATGAGCACCTGCCACACCTACTGGTCCCTAGGGGTAATTGAACAGTTGTATTGGCTGGTTTGGTGTAGTGACTTTGAACTAATGTATCCCGGAGTGATGTAGCCCTCCTAAATACAACTTGTGGGTGTTGACCCACATATTTGCTTAGGGTAGGGTCTTCCCTAAGGAGGTGCCAGTGGGTCTTAAGTATTGTTTGGATATCCTCGTAGTGAGAGGAAAATTTTGTTATTAATTTGACCGTTTGGGTGGGGGGGGAGGTTTCTTTTTAAATAATAGCATGTTTCTAGTTTGATTCACAGCTTTATTGTATGCTTGGCGCAACAAAGTTTTACTGTATCCCCGGGCCCGAAGGCGTATTTGTAACTGTTTGGCTTGTAGTTGAAAATTACTAAAAGACGAACAGTTTCGTCGTAAACGGATGTACTGCGCATAGGGGATACTTTGAATGAGTGCTGGGGGATGAGCACTGGCCGCATGTAGCAGGGTGTTTCCTGCTGTGTCCTTCCGATAAAGGTCGGTGGCCAGAGATTCATCTTCATTTCTAGAGACAGTTAAGTCAAGAAAATTGGTTTTGTTGGTGTCACAACTGAAGGTGAACTTAAGGTTATATTTATTAACATTGAGTCTAGAAATGAATTCATCAAGGGTCTTCCGGTCCCCCGTCCAAATCAGAAAGATGTCATCAATGTATCGCATCCAACAAAGGATGCAATCAGTGTATTGCGACAAGCCATCATCGGAAAAGATATCCCTCTCCCACCCCCCCAGGTACAGGTTGGTGTAGGCCGGTGCACAACAGGTGCCCATGGCCACGCCCTGTACCTGGAGGTAGTGGGAGAGATTGAATCCAAACCAATTCTGGGTAAGAATGAAGCTCAATAGCTTCACAATAAAGTCATTAAATGGCCATTGGTGGTGGTCCTCCTCGTGGAGAAATGTCCGAATCGTCTCGACTCCCCGCTCGTGAGGGTTACTGGAGTAGAGAGCCTCTACATCCAGAGTCACGAGCAGGGAGCCGGGAGGGACGGACATGCCTTCCACTTGTCTGAGGAGGGCCAACGTGTCTTTGGTATACAAAGGTAGTGCTACCACATGTGGCATAGGTATGGAATCGATTAGTCTACTCGCATTTTCTGTTAAGCTTCCGATACCCAAAATGATCGGTCTCCCAGGGGGCGATAGAGGGTTTTTGTGCACTTTGGGAAGTGCATAGAACGTCGCCGCCCTGGGAGACCGAACATTCAGGAAATCGTAGAGGTCCTGATCAATCAGGCCTCTAATGAAGGCATCATTGATGATGTCCAAAAATATATTCTTGTATGTAGCTGTAACAGTCGGAGATATACAACAGTACCACCGACGGTTAAGCAAGATATCAAGACACATATTTTCGTAAAAGGATCTAGTCATTAACACTATGTTTCCGCCTTTGACGGCCGCCTTGATAATTATATCAGGATGTCTTTGCAATTTAGAGATGGCTTGTCGCTGGATTTTAGTAAGATTATCTGATTTGGGGGTGATTTTGTACCGTTTGACATCACTAATTATATTGCGCATAAAAGCCCATGCTTGAGGACTTGTAGTAAGGTCAGGGAAGTTTTTGGATTTTAATTTTAATTTCTTAGGGGACACTGAAGTAGTCACCGTGGGCTTTTATGCGCAATATAATTAGTGATGTCAAACGGTACAAAATCACCCCCAAATCAGATAATCGTACTAAAATCCAGCGACAAGCCATCTCTAAATTGCAAAGACATCCTGATATAATTATCAAGGCGGCCGACAAAGGCGGAAACATAGTGTTAATGACTAGATCCTTTTACGAAAATATGTGTCTTGATATCTTGCTTAACCGTCGGTGGTACTGTCGTATATCTCCGACTGTTACAGCAACATACAAGAATATATTTTTGGACATCATCAATGATGCCTTCATTAGAGACCTGATTGATCAGGACCTCTACGATTTCCTGAATGTTCGGTCTCCCAGGGCGGCGACGTTCTATGCACTTCCCAAAGTGCACAAGAACCCTCTATCGCCCCCTGGGAGACCGATCATTTCGGGTATCGGAAGCTTAACAGAAAATGCGAGTAGACTAATCGATTCCATACTTATGCCACATGTGGTAGCACTACCTTCATTTACCAAAGACACGTTGGCCCTCCTCAGACAAGTGGAAGGCATGTCCATCCCTCCCGGCTCCCTGCTCGTGACTCTGGATGTAGAGGCTCTCTACTCCAGTATCCCTCACGAGCAGGGAGTCGAGACGATTCGGACATTTCTCCACGAGGAGGACCACCACCAATGGCCATTTAATGACTTTATTGTGAAGCTATTGAGCTTCATTCTTACCCACAATTGGTTTGGATTCAATCTCTCCCACTACCTCCAGGTACAGGGCGTGGCCATGGGCACCTGTTGTGCACCGGCCTATGCCAACCTGTACCTGGGGGGGTTGGAGAGGGATATATTTTCCGATGATGGCTTGTCGCAATACACTGATCGCATCCTTTGTTGGATGCGATACATTGATGACATCTTTCTGATTTGGACGGGGGACCGGAAGACCCTTGATGAATTCATTTCTAGACTCAATGTTAATAAATATAACCTTAAGTTCACCTTCAGTTGTGACACCAACAAAACCAATTTTCTTGACTTAACTGTCTCTAGAAATGAAGATGAATCTCTGGCCACCGACCTTTATCGGAAGGACACAGCAGGAAACACCCTGCTACATGCGGCCAGTGCTCATCCCCCAGCACTCATTCGAAGTATCCCCTTTGCGTAGTACATCCGTTTACGACGAAACTGTTCGTCTTTTAGTAATTTTCAACTACAAGCCAAACAGTTACAAATACGCCTTCGGGCCCGGGGATACAGTAAAACTTTGTTGCGCCAAGCATACAATAAGGCTGTGAATCAAACTAGAAACATGCTATTATTTAAAAAGAAACCTCCCCCCCTACCCAAACGGTCAAATTAATAACTAAATTTTCCTCTCACTACGAGGATATCCAAACAATACTTAAGACCCATTGGCACCTCCTTAGGGAAGACCCCTACCCTAAGCAAATATGTGGGTCAACACCCACAAGTTGTATTTAGGAGGGCTACATCACACCGGGATAAATTAGTTCGAAGTCACTACACCAAACCAGCCAATACAACTGTTCAATTACCCCTAGGGACCAATAGGTGTGGCAGGTGCTCATTTTGTAAATGGGTCCTGCCAGCCACCTATACAATACTCCCCAACGGGGAAAGTTTAAAACCTAGATTTTCTGCTAACTGTTCTACACGAGGCATAGTCTATCTGATGACATGCAAATGTGGATCTTTTTATGTGGGAAAGACGGCCAGACAACTTAGACAAAGAATCAATGACCATCTATATTATTCAAGTGGTGGCAAGATGCTCACGCCTGTCAGTAGGCATCTCGATCTCTACCACAGATTTGACACCTCGTGTGTATCATTTATTGTTCTGGCCGTGGTTCCCCAAAATCCAAGGGGAGGAGAGTGGGATAGATTAATACTCCAAAGGGAGACACTCTGGATTGAACAATTAAATGCTATCCAGCCCCCTGGGTTAAATGAAAACATATCCTATAAACCATTCTTGTAATAGCTATATTATACATACGATTATATGTCCCCCACTGTCAGTCCGTTATAATATACTATAAACTACCCACACCATTTATTATTATTTACTTGCACTGATTTATCTATTTAATTAGTGATAATGTGTTTTGGCACGGTGATGATTATTTTTTGATTTATTCATTATAGTTTTAATATATCATTGTATTCATCTACAATGTCTATTTTATTAACACTGTTTTCATAACCCAATACATTATTATGTATCACTATACAATTTGTTTTGTTAACATGGGATGACACATACACAACTATTTAAACGTTCTGACAGTGGATGACATGCACACAATCTTGAACAAACCCCCCCCCCCCCTCCCTACTGGATACCATCTAATATGCGGGGTCCTATGCCCATGCATACCATTATCTATATCTATATACTCAATAGGTCATCTTGATTATGCCTTCCCTGTTTCAAAAATAATAAGAAAACGTTTATAATAATTTTCCTTCAAGGACTGTCTTTGTCCTTAGAGAACGAGACATCTTACCTTCGTATTAATTTACCTTTTCAGAATTTCTATGCAGCCATGCAACTTTGTTTTTTTTAGGTTGAGATTATTGCATGAACAAACTGATCAATTTATGTAATAATATCCGAGTGCCTGCAATACAAATGCAATGTTATGTGGTTATTGCACAAGCTATGACTGACTAAAACAATACAATAATGCTTTATATATGTATAAAGCTTAGATCTTGTTTTTAATCTAGATAAAATGTTTTGTGACATTTTTGCTCTTTTTTTCTTTTATGGTTCTGGTTCCAATGATTCTGTCACTGATTTTGCGGTCCGTCCCTCTAGCACCCCTATTCTTCTATGTATATTATGTATATTGTGGATCTGAACAGGGTTAAGAACAGGCATCTATTTGGTAAGTAACCGGAAACCCTCTGATATGGACACGGGGAGTCACACGCACACAACATTTCCGCCCCACCCCAGTGCGCAGGTCTCCGCCCGCCGTGTTCACGGTGTGTGTGTGCACCTGCGTGTTGGCGCTTGGAGGGGTGGATGTCATCACTTCCGGTTGGCGGTGACGCACTTCCAGTGGAGGTGTATATAATAAGGAAGACGCCGCACACACAATATAGACGATCCCTCATCGAACACTAAAGCACTCGCCATTTTGATCACCATCCGAATTTCAGGTAAAGCTAGGAGATGCTGATTGGGACTTATGGCTTATTGCTTATACCTTCAGCATTAATACTATGGACTAATTATTTATATTTATATACTTTTCTATATAGGTTGAACTCTACCCTCTCTATTCAGAAAGGGCAATATGCTGATTACTGTTGGAGACTTCAATACAGTCTGCCAAGCTTTTGAATAAGCGTTTATGCCTTCTACTATATATAAATAATTGACCTAGTCCGGATTGGCTTGAGTATACTTTAACGGCTCCCTGCTTACCAGCACTGATCGCTCTATCAGAACTACCTTTAATATATGAACGCGGTGAGCCCCTTATCCAAATTTTCTATGTTTTGCGCAATAACGGTAGTTAACCCTATACCTTCCTCTCTGTCAATATAGACAATAACACTATGGTGACTATGCAATGCACAAACTAGCAGAGAGTCTATGAAGAACTCTCTCCCTCTATTTTCACCCTTTTTCACTTTTCTCCCCTTGCAAGCCTCCTACAATTCCCTTTCCTCTTTTTCCTATTTTTATATTATTATATCATCATATTATTTTATTATTTTATTTATAATTTAACTTTATTTACAATATATTATGTTTCCTTCCTTTTCCCTTCTTCCCCCCCCCCCCCTCTTTTTCTTTTCTTTTTTCCTCTACACTACCCGTTTTTCCATGTGTCCCCTGCTAGATAAACGATAAATAATGATATGCGCAATAATGATTTATATATATAAAATTAACTCCCATTATTACTATCCACAGATACCATCTTCTTGACCGGGCATACAGTATTTATACACTGCCACTGTCTAGATAGATGTATGACCTGCCAACGCTGGTCTAAACATGCTAATTTGAAGTAAGTGCGTGTGACAAGCCTGTGTCCACTTCATTTATTACTTAATAGTCAGCTCTTGACATATAGATGCCTGTTTGACTACATAACCATAATATATCCTTAGTCCTATTCCACAGTGTACATTTATGTATGCTTTAGGCTGAATCTATCTACACTGTATGGTTTTACTCTCACATAGGTGGGGATAGGGAGGGAGGGACTGTTGCTTGGATCACAGAATCAATGTGAATTATGTATGACTTGAATGTTAACATTTTCTGTATTAAAATGTTTTTATGTATATTATATAGGCCCCATATATTCATGCACTGTTTCTCTGTATATTCTATAGAACTATATATATATGCTCCTGAGGAAGCGTTCACGATAACGCGCAACATGTCGAGCAAGTTCTCCATCTCCTTTGGATCCATCTGCTGGTTATCTGGTTTATGATTACACAATTATAATTTCTCTCTTTTGTTTTTTTGTACTCAGTTGAGTCATTATAAGGAGAATACATTGTACTGTACTGATAACCCCTTTTGGACCAGTCATAATAACTGATCAATTCAATGTTATGATTGTTTTATAATTCTAATTTTTTGTATACCAATAAACCTCTATATTGTATGCCTTCAAAGTCCAATTACTAGTTCCTAGATTAGAAATGAGACTGTAGCAGCCTAAACGGGAACATAGGCAAGGATTAGGGATGAGCCGAACACCCCCGGGTTCGGTTCGCACCAGAACCCGCGAACGGACCGAAAGTTCGCACGAACGTTAGAACCCTATTAAATACAATGGATGCAAACGTTCGAAATCTAAAGTGCTAATTATAACGACTAATATGCATGTTATTGTCCTAAAAAGGGTTTGGGAACCCGGGTTCTGCACCAGGGGACATGTATCAATGCAAAAAGAAGTTTTAAAAACGGCCGTTTTTCAGGAGCAGTCATTTTAATGATACATAAAGTGAAAAAAAAAAAAAGAAGTAAAATATTCCTTTAAATATCGTACCTAGGGGGTGTCTAAAGTATGCCTGTGAAGTGCCACGTGTTTCCCGTGTTTAGAACTGTCCCTGCACAAAATGACATTTCTAAAGGAAAAAAAAGCCATTTAAAGGGGAGTTCCACCTTTTTTTTATGTTTATTAAAAGTCAGCAGCTACAAAAAGTGTAGCTGCTGGCTTTTGATAAACATACACTTACCTGTTCCACTGTCCAGCGACGCGCCGCCTGGAGTTCCGCTCCTCTCCCACCCTTCTCCGCCGGCGCCTCCATTCATTGTGTGGGCACCCGGCCGTGACAGATTTCAGCTTCACGGCCGGGCACTCATTGCGCATGCGCGAACGGTGCAGCGCTCTCTGAATGGACAGGCGATCGCCTGGGACCTGTCACGTCCCAGGTGATCGGCTACAGGGAGGGGCCGCCACAAGGCGATATGACGTATCGCCTAGGCGAGCCCAGGGCGGAAGGAGGAAGTGGGACAGGAAGTCCCACTCCTACTGAAGCCCCCACTCCCCTCCCAAAAAAATTACATGCCAAATGTGGCATGTAAGGGGGCGAGGAGTGGATAAAGCGGAAGTTCCAAATTTGGGTGGAACTCCGCTTTAAAACTGCTTGCCGCTGTAATGTAATGTCTGGTCCCGGTAATATGGAAGAAAATCTTTGAGAAAAATGGCATAGCTACCCCATCACCCCCCCCCCCCTACCCCAGCCCATTACCAGCCCCTTTGGCTCTTGTATGGATATTAAGGGGAACACCGCACACAAAATAAAAAAGGCCCAATATACTCTGAACAGCCGTATACAGGCGGTGCATACAAGACAGGGACTGTAGGTTTGTTCTTATGTAGAATCTGTTTGTAATTTTGAACAGGTACATTGTTTAAGTGTAGCTCCAGCCAAAAAATCAATTTTTAAGCTTTTTGGAAAACATAGGGAAGGGTTATCACCCCTGTAACATTTGTCTTGCGGTCTCTGCACCTGTTCAGAACATTTCACCTCACTTTCCGTCCCAATGACAAATGTTTTTGAAAAGTGGGGTTTTTATTGAAACAAGGATTGGTGATAAAGCATCAGAAGAGAGGAGACACCTTTTTCCCATATTAACGCTAAAGCCCTGTACACACGATCGGATAACCTATGGATTTTCGTCCGATGGATTTGTCCATCGGAAATCCGATGAAACTGTTTTTCATCAGTCTTGCCCACACACCATCAGTCAAAAAACCGACCGTTCCAATCGCGGTGACGTAAAACACTCTGATGAGCCGAGAAAAATTAAGTTTAATGCTTCTGAGCATGCGTCGACTTGATTCTGAGCCTGCGTGGGTTTTTGATCCGATGGACTTGCCCATAGACGATCGGAGTTTTCCATCGGTTTTTTATCCATCGGAAAAATTTAAAACATGTTCTATTTTTTAAAACCGATGGAAAAAAGACCGATGGGCCCCATACACGATCGGTTGGTCTGATGAAAACCATCCATCGGACGGTTTTCATCAGTCAAACCGATCGTGTGTACAGGGCTTTACAGGAGAGAATTTCCCTTCCTAGGGGTAGATTTCCTCTCACTTCCTGTTGTCTCCTTTCGTTTGCAAGTAGGAGTCGTTTGTAAGTTGGATGTTTGAAAGTAGGGGCCTACCGTATATACTCTGCTGAAATTTGCCCCTTACATGTTGGTGTTGCCACAACACTGTAATCCCTCACAGTTACTCTTGGTGGGCGCATGAATGGGCCCTGCTGTGAATTATTAGATCAAGAATTGTAATTGCATGCCCGTGTTTAACAGGGGCAGAAAAATTGGGCCTTTGGTGGTGGTGGTGGTGGTGTTGACACAACACTGTAAGGCCTCACAGTTACTCTTGGTGGGCGCAGGAATGGGCCCTGCTGTGAATTATTAGATCAAGAATTGTAATTACATGCCCCTGTTAAACAGGGGCAGAAAAATTGGGCCTTAGGCACTGGTGCCACAACACTGCAACCCCTCACATATACTGTACTTGGAGCACAGCAATGAGCCCTGTTGTAAAGTATTGCATCAAAAATTGTAATTACACGCCCCTGTTAAACAGGGGCTGAAAAATTGGGCCTTAGGCACTGATGCTGGTGCCACGACACTGCAACCTCTCCCAGATACTCTAGTTGGAGTGCAGGAATGAGCCCTGCTGCAAAGCATTGCATAAAAAATTGTAATTACATGCCCCTGTTAAACAGGGGCTGAAAAATTGGGCCTTAGGCACTGGTGGCGGCACCCAGAAACAAAAATGTTCTTCCAAGCTATCATCATCAATCGGATCATTGAGGAGGAGGAGGATAGTCAGTCAACATAACAGGACAGTCACTCAGCATCAGTCTTGAAGGGATGTGACATTTGAAAATAAATTAGTCTGTTATATCAGCTTCAGGTGTTTGGTAGCTGGTGGTGATCCAAGACTGGTTCATCTTTATGAAGGTCAGTTTTTTTTTTTCCTTCTCTCTCTCTCTCTCTCGCTCCATTTTCCCATTTCCCCATCTCTCCCTCTTTTCTCCCCCTTTTTTTTTTTTTTTATGGGAAATATTGAGACTGTAAATGTGTTTCATGTATTGTAATGTGTGTTATATATGTTTTTGGAAAATTAATAAAAAAGATAATAAATAAAAAAAATGAAGGTCAGTCGATCAACCGAGTCGGTGGACAGGCGCACCCTGTGATCCGTGACAAATCCTCCAGCAGCACTGAATGTGCGTTCTGAAAGCACGTTGGATGCAGGACAGGTCAGTAGCTCAATTGCATACTGTGCAAGCTCTGGCCAGTGATCCATCCTCAAGACCCAGTAAGCCAGAGGATTTTCGGTGGGGAAGGTGTGCAAGTCTGACCTTGCTCCTAGGTATTCCTGCACCATGTATATCAGACGCTGGCGATGGTTGCTGGAACCGATCATACCTTGGGGCTGCGGACTAAAGAATTGTCTGAACGCATCGGTCAGACGGCCACCTTCCCCACCGCTCCTTCTTTGACTGACCGAAGCCTCAGCAACTCGTTGTCCAGGACCAGGAGTTTGTAACCTCCCAGTCTCTGGGAACGCATTGCACAGACCTTTCTGCAAGGCCTCCCGGAGTTGTCTCATCCTCTGCTCCCTCTGCGACGGTAAGATAAGGTCCGCAACCTTACCCTTGTACCGTGGATCAAGGAGAGTGGCCAGCCAGTAATGGTCCCTCTCCTTGATCCGAAGAATACGAGGATCCTTCCGCAGACTTTGCAGGATCAGGGAGGCCATGCAGCGTAGGTTAGCTGAGGCATTCGGTCCGGAGTCCTCTGGGTCACTAAGGACGACATGATCCGCAGCCACCTCCTCCCAGCCACATACAAGTCCACGGGTTTCTTGGGACTGTAAATCATCCCTAAAAGACTGCTGCTGATGATGCTGAGTGCCAGGCTCCACCTCCATGCTGACACAATCCTCCTCCTCCTCCTCTTCCTGTGCGATGGGTGGGACAGAAGGAACACTGTCTGGGTAAAGGGGGCCTTGAGAGGCAAGGAAGTCCTCCTCTTCCTGCCTCTGTTCTGCCTCAAGTGCCCTGTCCATTATTCAACGCAGCGTATGTTCCAACAGGTGGACAAGAGGTACAGTGTCACTGATGCATGCACTGTCACTGCTCACCATCCTCATGGCCTCCTCAAATGGTGCCAGGACAGTGCATGCATCCCTGATCATGCCCCACTGGCGTGGTGAAAAAAACCTGAGCTCCCCTGACCCTGTCCTGGTGCCGTAGTCGCACAGGTACTCATTGATGGCCCTCTGCAGCATGGGCAACGTTGAGTTCCACCTGTTGGGCATGTCACATATAAGGCGGTTCTTGGGCAGGTTCAACTCCTTTTGCAGCTCAGCCAGGCGAGCACTGGCAATATAAGATCTGCAGAAATGCACACAGACTTTCCTGGCCTGCCTCAGGACATCCTGTAAGCCTGGGTACCTGCCCAAGAACCGCTGCACCACCAGGTTAAAGGACGTGAGCCACACATGGCACATGGGTCAGTTGTCCCTGTCGGAGGGCGGAGAGGAGGTTGGTGCCATTGTCGCAAACCACCATTCCTGGCTTAAGCTGGCATGGCGTCAACCACCTCTCGGCCTGTCCCTGCAGAGCTGACAGAACCTCTGCCCCAGTGTGGCTCCTGTCCCCCAAACACACCAGCGCAAGCATGGCATGGCATCTTTTTGCCTGTGTACTTGCGTAGCCCCTTGAACACCTACGGAGCACCGCTGGTTCCGAGGACAAAGCACAGGAAGAGGCCATGGAGGAAGAAGAAGAGGAGGGGGTGGAGGAGAGAGGTGTGTCACAACCAGTAGTAGCATTTTGGAGGCGTGGCGGCGGAACAACCTCCAACACTACTGCACCTTGTCCTGCATCCTTCCCAGCTGCCAAAAGAGTGACCCAATGGGCCGTGAAAGAAAGGTAACGTCCCTGTCCATGCCTGCTGGACCATGAGTCAGCGGTAATATGCACCTTACCGCTGACCGCCCTGTCCAGCGAGGCCAAGACATTGCCTTCCACATGCCGGTAGAGAGCCGGAATCGCCTTCTGTGAGAAAAAGTGGCGTTTGGGAACCTGCCACTGAGGAACCGCACATTGCACAAACTCACGGAAGGGGGCCGAGTCTACCAACTGAAAAGGCAGCAGTTGAAGCGCTAGCAATTTAGCCAAGCTAGCATTCAACCGCTGGGCATGTGGATGGCTGGGAGTGAACTTCTTTCGACGGTCCAGCAGCTGGGGCAGAGGAATTTGCCTGCTAGAATCGGAAGTCGGTGTACTGCTAGCAGAGTGCCCGCAAGTACTTGGCTATGACACACCTAATTCTACACCTTCATTCCTCTCAGAGCAGATTTCAGAGAGGACTGAAGGTATAGTGGGGTTGGAGATCCCAGCTGATGCGATGCAAGGAGAGGTCCGCTTTGTTCTTTGGTGTGGGTCTTTAAGGTAGGCTTGCCAACGAGCTGCATGGCAGGTCAACATAAGTCTGGTCAAGCATGTGGTGCCCAAGCGGCTGATGTTTTGGCCACGCGATATACGCTTGAGACATATGTTGCAAACAGCAGCTGTGCGATCTGATGCACTCGACTCAAAAAAGGCCCACACCAAATAACTTTTTGAATAACGGGCAGAGGCAGCGCCCTGCACAGGCGGAGCTCTGCAGTGTGATTCAGTCGGTGCGCTGCCCTTACGCTGGCCCCCCGTGGGAATCCTGCCTCATTGGAGATGTTCCTCCTCCTCATCCTCCTCCTCCTCCTCCTCTCTCCTATTAGGCACCCATGTGGAGTCAGTGACCTCATCATCCCCTCCCTCCTCATCACTGGAGCCAATCTGGCAGTATGCTGCAGCTGCTGGAACATGACTGCCAGATTGGTGTCCTTCTTGAGCATACCCTCTCTCTGCTTTCACGCTACTGCCTTCCTCTAGCTGGGTATCATCATCAGACCCTTCGAAACGCTGGGCATCCTCCTGGAGCATGTACCCAACACTGTGCTCAAACAGTTCGGGGGACTCCTCAGGAGGACATGGTGGGTTTAGGGAAGGAGTGACTGATGATGACATTGATACCAGGGAAGAGGACGCTTTGGCAGCTGCTTTGCCACTACCCTGAGCCTGGGTGAGAGAGGATGAGGAGGGCTTGGTCATCCACTCTACCAATTCTTCGGCATGATGCGGCTCAACACGTCCAGCTGCCGAAAAGAAGGACAAGCGTGTCCCATGGCCATGTGCTGATGACAATGCACCGCGTCCATGACCAGCACTGTTGCCCCCAGACACAGAGCCTGCTTGCCCTCTTTTATTGGCTCGTGACTGTCTGCCTCTCTTTGTTGGCCTTCCAGACATAGCAATGGCCTGCAGGGAGATGGGAAAACCAGCAATAAGGGGTAGCTTCAGGTGTATAATGTGCAGGAGGCACACTCCGCCCGCTGTAAGTGCTGCAAATGCCTGTTAGTGTAACACACCAGGAAAACACAGCAATACGGGCTAGCTTCAGGTGTATATTTAGCAGGAAGCACACTCCGCCTTCTGTAAGTGCTGCAAATGCCTGTTAGTGTAACACACAAGGAAAACACAGCAATACGGGCTAGCTTCAGGTGTATAATGTGCAGGAGGCACACTCCGCCCACTGTAAGTGCTGAAAATGCCTGTTAGTGTACCATACCAGGAAAACACAGCAATACGGGCTAGCTTCAGGTGTATATTTAGCAGGAAGCACACTCTGCCCGCTGAAAGTGCTGCAAATGCCTGTTAGTGTAACACACCAGGAAAACACAGCAATACGGGCTAACTTCAGGTGTATATTTAGCAGGAAGCACACTCCGCCTTCTGTAAGTGCTGCAAATGCCTGTTAGTGTAACACACCAGGAAAACACAGCAATACGGGCTAGCTTCAGGTGTATACTGTGCAGGAGGCTTAGCAACAATGACACTGACACTGTCCCCTGCCTATCCTTCTCTCTCCCTGCACACAAGGTTTAGCAAAGAATATGACACTGACACTGTCCCCTGCCTATCCTTCTCTCTCCCTGCACACAAGGTTTAGCAAAGAATATGACACTGACACTCTCCCTGCCTATCCTCTCTCCCTACACACAAGAATAGCACAAAGAATAGCACAATGACACTGTCCCTGCCTATCCTTCTCTTTCCCTGCGCCGGAACACACTACACAAGGCCGCCGCGCTGGAGGCCTTTTATAGTGTGGGGCGTGTGCTAAACCCCCAGAGCTATAATTGGCCACAGGCAACCTGCCTGTGGCCAATTATGGCTCTCCTAGCTTCCGGCGCTGTGATTGGCCAAGCATGCGGGGTCACAGTGCATGCTTGGCCAATCACAGCGCCGGGATTGCACTGCGATGGCGCAGTGTATTGTGGGCCGTTCACGTCACTCAAATTTGGCGCGAACGGCCCAAATAGTTCGATCTTCGTCGAACGATCGAACAGCCGATGTCCGAGTCGAACGTATGTTCGTCTCGAACACCGAGCTCATCCCTAGCAAGGATTAAAAGAATCTGCATACTCAGTAAGGCCCCTTAGGCCCCTTAGGCCCAAAGGCTTTCACACTGAAGCGGTGCGCTAGCAGGACCGCTCCAAAAGTCCTGCTAGCCGCATCTTTGCAGCGGTGTGTTTACCGCTCCTTTACCGCTGCTGCCCATTGAAAGCAATGGGAAACCGTTGTAATACCGCCGGCAATGTGCCTCTGCAGAGGTGCATTGCCGGCGGTATTAACCCTTTTTCGGCTGCTAGCGGGGGTTAAAATCACCCCGCTAGCGGCTGAATATTGCGGTAAAAACAAAAGGTATAGCGGCGCTAAAAATAGCGCCGCTATACCGCCAGCGCACCTCCCCGGCCCAGTGTGAAAGGGGCCTAAGTGAATACATCTGAGAAGAAAAACCTGAAGGTTTAATATCAAAACTAAGGCATAATGTACTAGATACACAAGCAGGTGTTTTTCCACAAGAATACAGCGACTGCAGGTGATAAAGCAGTGAACAATTGGTCAGCACCAGGATAGTTGTAATAATGGAGAATAGGCCTAACCAGTGTGTGCCTAACTTTTATTTCTACGATGCGGAGCAATAGAATGTGAGATGGTTTAGGAGTATGTAGGGGCGTACAATGTACCAAAGGCAGCTCCAAGAACAAATGCTCAGCAACCAGGGAATGCTGCTCTTTGACTTGCCGAAACTAAAATTAAAAACCCTATCAATGAAAAATGAAAAACATACCCACAAAGAAAATTAAAAGGCCAAATTACTATTCAGGGCATTGTGGTTAAAACATTTTGCCTACTTAAATTTGCAAACAAGTTAGCTGGCAGGTGTATTTCAAATCTGCAGGGCTTCCTGCAAACCAAGGTCTTGGTCAAATTCACATTTCTATAACCAGTCCAACTAAATGTCCTCCATCATCCAAATAAGGTGCCAGTATGTACACAGAGTTTGTTGATCTTTATACACAGGTTTTTGGTTTGGACTAAATGACCAGATAGCCAAAGCTTTATACCATGTCCATTGAGATTTGTTTTTCTGCACACCTTCACATATGTATGTTGCAGAAAAATTTACTCCAACAGACATTGGGGTTGATTTACTAAAGGCAAATCCACTTTGCATTACAAGTGCACTTGGAAGTGCAGTCGCTTTAGATCTGAGGGGTAGATCTGAAATGAGGGGAAGCTCTTCTGATTTTATAATCCAATAATGTGCAAGCAAAAATGCATTTTTTTTTCCTTGCATGTCCCCCTTGGATCTACAGCGACTGCACTTCCAAGTGCGCTTGTAGTGCAAAGTGGATTTGCCTTTAGTAACTAAACCCCATAGTGTGAAAAAACCCTGAAATCTTCCTCATCAAACTTATCAAAATCAAACCTCTCTCGGAAGTTTAGAGAAAGAAAGAAATCTACACTGCTTGGGAAGTACATTGCTATTGCCTATGTACTGATGTGTACACTTAAGCTAGCCATACACTTATATATATTTCATCCAGCCAAAGAAAGTGTACCCAATTCCTCCAGCCACGCTATACACTGTACTGCAGGCTAACCTTTATTGTGTATGCAATTGTCATCTTTTTATTCTACAGGGCTGCTTCTTTTAGAAAATAGATAATGTTCTATTGGTTTTAGGTAATGTTCTAGCCAAAAATGCAGATTTTAACATGTATGAAAATTTAAAAAAATTGCTTTGATAGTGAACTGGTTAAACATTTAGCACTTTTTTTACATAATTTACTTTGTTCTCTACTTCTGGCTCAATGTGTTGGCACTCTGAGGTTAGACTCTCTGCTATACCAATCAAAGGCTTTCCTTTGATTAAACATTTCCTGATTTTCTGCTTTTCTTCCAGGAAGTGACCAAATTATCCACTTGCTTACTGTTCACTTAAACCCCCCTCCTGCCCAGACCAATTTTCAGCTTTCAGCGCTGTCACTCTTTGAATGACAATTGCGCGGTCATGCAACACTGTACCCAAATTAAATTGTTATCATTTTTTTCACACAAATAGAGATTTATTTTGGTAGTGTTTTTATTTTTTGCTAAACAAACAAAACAAAAAAAAGACGAAAATTTTTAAAAAATAAATCATGTTTCATAGTTTGTTATAAAATTTTGCAAACAGGTAATTTTTCTCCTTCATTGATATGCGCTGATGAGGCGGCACTGATGGGCACTGATAGGCACAGATAAGGCGGCACTGATGGGGACAGATAAGATGGCACTGATGGGTGACACTGATGGGCTCTGATAGGTGTTACTGATAGGTACCACTGATAGATGGCACTGAAAGGTGGCACTGGTAGGTGACACTGATGGGCAGCACTGTTGATGAAGCACTGATTGGTGACATTGATAGGTAGCACTGTGGGCACTGACAGGTGGCACTGTGGGCACTGATGGGTGGCACTGTGGGCACTGGTAGGTGCACTGGCAGGTGGCACAGATGAGCTGGCGGCTGCTCTCCTTGATCGGGACTGATGTCCCTCTGACAGCCGCCGGTGATCGGCTTTATTTTTTTCTCTTCACACTATCAGCGTGAGGAGAAAAAATAGCCGATTATCGGCTCTGTTTACATCACATGATCAGCTGTCATTGGTTGACAGTTGATTTGATCACGTGGTAAGGGGTTGGGATCGACTCCTTACTCCGATCTGTGATCCAGCGAGTCTCATATACTCGCTGATCACAGAGCGTGCCGTGCATGCCCTGCAGGGGGCGCGCAGGCCACTTGAGCACGGGAGGACGTCTGTTGACACCCTCTTGACAAAGTAGGTCCACGCTGTAGCTGTCATTCGGCTATAGTGTGGATCTGAAGCGGATAAATGCAGTCTTGGTTCTACAAGACTGGAAAAATCTGTATGAAATATTGCTGGTTTTGTAAAGGACTTAAAGCGTAACTCCACTTTGAGAAAAAAAAATCTATGTACATTACAATGTACATTGTTGCAGATTCCTAACTTTTGTTATTCTGAAGATAGGTAGGTGTTTGTCTGTGCCTCTGTGCACAGTGGGTCTAATGGAAGTGGTTTTTATGATCATCAGTCAGCTGTGGGGCACTAATGAGGAAATCTGCTGGGCCTGCATGCCTTTAGACGTGATTTTCTATTGGAAATATCTCACCAAAAATGACAGTTTTGTTGCAGGGGATGCCTTAAATCTGACTTGTGTTTTAGGCAGACTTCTGGGAAAATTTGTGAGCCAATCACACAAGCAAACTTCTGGGGAGTGGTCAGTACACATTCTGTGTACAGAACAACTCCACGTGGCCATATTGCTTTGCATTCATAGAAAATTACAGCGGCTGCAGATTGAAAAAGAAAGATAATTTTTAATAACATTCAATTACAATATGACTTGTATCACAATTGTACACGCTATATATTACATAGTTAGTCAGATTGAAAAAAAGATACAAGTCTATCTAGTTAAAAAAAAATTAAACAATACATACCATATTATTTTTTTTCTTTATTTGCTATTTTTTTCCCCCAGGAAAGTGGAGTTACCCTTTAATAAAATGACAGCTCCCTTTGCGTTCTCCGTGGTTTTATTCCATTTGTTTTATTTAGATGCCAATAGGAGCTTGTATGCACAATTCTTATGCACATCTGCCACCTAGTGGATATGACACAAAAGTACATTTTGGGTGGAATTTGCTTTCAAATGTACACAGTTTGGTTAAAGGTGTTGTAAAAGTATTAGTGTAGAGATATTCCCTGTGTGATTTGCTTGCCTTACCCTCTAATGATTGGCGCATATGATAGCAGTTTGTAGCGTCATGGCTGATCAATTCCCTTATGTTCCTGCATTAATCCACCCACCTTGTCCCTATTCACCAGAGGGGCAAGCAACTTCTTGTTCCAGGGTCACACGCGTGCCTAGCCATTTCTTTGTGCTACAACACAAATGTTTTATGAAACAAATACATCTCTTCCACCATAATAAGCTCTGTTAATTGCATTCACCTGCACAGGACCGGGAAACCCAGGGATTGTGGGATATTTAGTTTCTTCTCAGGAAGTATTGGTTCTTAGGACTACAGACAGAGGTCATACATTAACCTGGGCAGTGCCATGACCTGTTTGAAAACAAACAAACTTCTGGCACAGGAATGTGAAAATGTACTCAGCTATGGACTCTGTGAAAAGGCCAATAAATGATGCCATGAAACTACATGATCAATGCACATCTTATGCAGGTGAAAAACACAAGGTCCAGGTAAGAAGGTTTATCATGCCTTTAAGTTATTTAAAGGAGAAGTCCAGCTAAAGCTTGTTTGGCTGGGCTTCTCCTCTGGGTCACAGGAGTACAATTCGTTTTGCACTCCTGTGACCCGTTTACAGCTGAGAGCGGGCTGAAGTCCATTCTCTGCTGATGTCACAGATATCCGTCCAGGCACCGCATCATCCCGACAATGGAAGTCTGGATCTGCCAGGTTCCTGGACTGACACCTGTCTCAGCGAGCCGCTGAGAGCCTGAGACGGCCCGCTCCACCCCATCCACAGCTCAGCGCTCCAATGAGCGAGGAGGGAGAAGAGCAGAGAGCTGTGATTGACAGTCTACAGCTCTCTGCTCACAGAGTTCTGAAAACATGTCATGCGCCAGACCAGAGATATAGTTGCCAACATTGTAAAAAAAAAATAGGGACACTTTTTTGTCTGTGGGGGGGGGTCTTATTATAATTAGGGGGCGTGGCATTCATTTGAAGGTGTGACGTAGCAGGAAAAATAAAAATGCAGCGCACAAAGCGGCGAAAAATGGGCATGATTTAAGCTAAATATTGGCCGTGGCTTAAAGGGGCATGACTCAAAGGGGGTGTGGTTAGAGTCTGAGATGAACGAGGGATGGAGGGGAGAAACAAAGGGAAAAAGCGAGCAAAAGAAAGAAAGAAGGAAAGAAAGAGAAATGGAGGGACAGCAGGCCCAGATCCTACACCACAATAGAAAAATGTGTATTCCAGAAAGTTTAACAAGCAGCAGATAAAAATACTCCAAACATCTGGTGTTAGCGCTTCAATTATCCCAGCACCATGGTTGTTATGGTGTCAGGATGATTGAAGCGCATTATTTCTATTATTACATTGTAGTATAAAATTAAATCATTCAACTTACCATAATGCTGAATCAGTGGAGGCCCTGAGCATGTCACTTGCCACCATCGCCTGCCACCAGATGCCATCAGGTTTCCCCAGCGGAGTGCCTCCTTCCATCAAGCATTCCCAGCAGAGTCCCTCCTTACATCAGGTGTCCCCAGCGGAGTGCCTCCTTACATCAGGTGTCCCCAGCAGAGTGCCTCTTACATCAGGTGTCCCCAGCAGAGTGCCTCCTTACATCAGGTGTCCCCAAAGTGCCTCTTACATCAGGTGTCCCAAGCGGAGTGCCTCCTTACATCAGGTGTCCCCAGCAGAGTGCCTCCTTACATCAGGTGTCCCCAGCAGAGTGCCTCCTTACATCAGGTGTCCCCAGCAGAGAGCCTCCTTACATCAGGTGTCCCCAGCAGAGAGCCTCCTTACATCAGGTGTCCCCAGCAGAGTGCCTCCTTACATCAGGTGTACCCAAAAGAGTCCCTCCTTACATCAGGTGTCCCCAGCAGAGTGCCTCTTACATCAGGTGTCCCCAGCATAGTGCCTCCTTACATCAGATGTCCCCAGCAGAGTGCCTCCTTACATCAGGTGTCCCCAAAGTGCCTCTTACATCAGGTGTCCCAAGCGGAGTGCCTCCTTACATCAGGTGTCCCCAGCAGAGTGCCTCCTTACATCAGGTGTCCCCAGCAGAGAGCCTCCTTACATCAGGTGTCCCCAGCGGAGTGCCTCCTTACATCAGGTGTCCCCAGCAGAGTGCCTCTTACATCAGGTGTCCCCAGCATAGTGCCTCCTTACATCAGATGTCCCCAGCAGAGTGCCTCCTTACATCAGGTGTCCCCAAAGTGCCTCTTACATCAGGTGTCCCAAGCGGAGTGCCTCCTTACATCAGGTGTCCCCAGCAGAGTGCCTCCTTACATCAGGTGTCCCCAGCAGAGAGCCTCCTTACATCAGGTGTCCCCAGCAGAGTGCCTCTTACATCAGGTGTCCCCAGCGGAGTGCCTCTTATATCAGTGCCCCCAGCGGAGTGCCTCTTACATCAGTGCCCCCAGCGGAGTGCCTCTTACATCAGGTGTCCCAAGCGGAATGCCTCCTTACATCAGGTGTCCCCAGCAGAGTGCCGCCTTACATCAGGTGTCCCCAGCAGAGTGCCTCCTTACATCAGGTGTCCCCAGCAGAGAGCCTCCTTACATCAGGTGTCCCCAGCAGAGTGCCTCTTACATCAAGTGTCCCCAGCAGAGTGCCTCTTACATCAAGTGTCCCCAGCAGAGTGCCTCTTAAATCAGTGCCCCCAGCGGAGTGCCTCTTACATCAGGTGTCCCAAGCGGAATGCCTCCTTACATCAGGTGTCCCCAGCAGAGTGCCTCCTTACATCAGGTGTCCCCAGCAGAGAGCCTCCTTACATCAGGTGTCCCCAGCAGGGAGCCTCCTTACATCAGGTGTCCCCAGCGGAGTGCCTCTTAAATCAGTGCCCCCAGCGGAGTGCCTCTTACATCAGGTGTCCCAAGCGGAATGCCTCCTTACATCAGGTGTCCCCAGCAGAGTGCCTCCTTACATCAGGTGTCCCCAGCAGAGAGCCTCCTTACATCAGGTGTCCCCAGCAGAGTGCCTCTTACATCAAGTGTCCCCAGCAGAGTGCCTCTTACATCAAGTGTCCCCAGCAGAGTGCCTCTTAAATCAGTGCCCCCAGCGGAGTGCCTCTTACATCAGGTGTCCCAAGCGGAATGCCTCCTTACATCAGGTGTCCCCAGCAGAGTGCCTCCTTACATCAGGTGTCCCCAGCAGAGAGCCTCCTTACATCAGGTGTCCCCAGCAGGGAGCCTCCTTACATCAGGTGTCCCCAGCGGAGTGCCTCTTAAATCAGTGCCCCCAGCGGAGTGCCTCTTACATCAGGTCTTACATCAGGTGTCCCCAGCGGAGTGCCTCTTACATCAGGTGTCCCCAGCGGAGTGCATTTTACATCATGTGTTCACATTTGTCAGTGTCCCCAGTGGAGTGCCTCTTAAATCAGTGCCCCCAGTGGAGTGCCTCTTAAATCAGTGCCCCCAGTGGAGTGCCTCTTAAATCAGTGCCCCCAGCGGAGTGCCTCTTAAATCAGTGTCCCCAGTGGAGTGCCTGTTAAATCAGTGTCCCCAGTAGAGTGCCTCTTTAAATCAGTGTTCCCAGTGCAGCTACATCTCCTCTCGTGTTCAGTGGAGAGGGGAGGGGCCGATCCATGCAGCTATCCCCAGCTGGAGAATTGTGAAGAGAGAAGCCGATTTATTGGCTGCACAGATCGGCCCCTCCCCTCTCCACTGAACACGACGAACGAGAGGAGATGTAGATAAACACAAGGGGAAAGAGCTCTTTGTTGGAGCCAGGAGCCAGAACTGATGCAGAGCCAAACATTCCCGTTTTTCCATGGACAAAAGGCAAAATCCCGAATCAGGACGGCCTCAGATCGGGATGAGGGTCCCAAAATCAGGATTGTCCCGGGAAAATCGGGACTGTTGGCAACTATGCAGAGACCATTAACCAAGATGGTAGACAACAGTGTTAGTGCATGCATGGAACAGCGTGTTGTGATGAAGTTCCTTGTGAACGAAGGTGTAAAACCTGCAGATATCTACAGAAGACTTTAAGCACAGTACGGTGATGCTGAGACGCTGAACCGCAGTAAGACATTTGAATGGTGTAAACGTTTCAAAGATGCCCACACGTCAGTCAGTGACGATCTTGTCCATGGTGGTTCCCAGCCCACAGCAGTCATTCCTGTGAACATTCAGCACATGGAACACCGGATCCTGGAAAATCAACGCATAACCTGTCGTGAGATTGCACAAGAGACAAGGTCAGCATTTCAGCACCGATGATGAAGTAAAGCAGGCTGTCCAAGGATGGTTCAGGCGTACTGACAAATCTTCCTAAGTTGAAGATTTCCAGGCATTAGTTAAACGCTGGGATAAGTGTATAAATGTAGCAGGGCCCGGAGTATGTTTAAAAATAAATGCAGAAAATTACATCACTTTGTGGAATGCGTAGGATGGAGCTTAGTTATCAGGGAGATAGAGACCCACACACAATGCACAGGGCCGTCTTTAACGCAGGGCATAAGGGGCATCTGCCCAGGGCCCTGTCATTGTTGGGGGGCCCTGCGCTGCCCACCCCTTGAGCCCCGCGCTGCTTGCCGGAGTTCGGCCACCTCCGGTGTTCTGTCACATTCTCTAAACACCGGTGCTGGTCGCATGCTGGCTGCTCGCTACTGTCACTTGGAAATACACAAGCACTGCTTGTGTATTTCCAAATGACAGCGCTCCTCTCCCCGGGGCCGCTCTCATCCCTCTGGTCTGGTATACATGATCTATGACTATGAGAGCAGAGGAGGAAGGGGCAGGGACTCTGCACAGAGGAAGCTGCTTCTGGGACTGGCAGGCTGTATGGTTCCACGGACATCGGAGGATAACATGCTGTGAGTAGCATTTTGGACAGAGGAAAACTCTGTACTGGAATGGGGGGGGGGAGGCTTTAAGGGAGGAGAGCCTTGTACTTGGGGGAGTGGAGCTCTGTACTCTGTACACCCACCTCACTCTGCACCCACCTCAGTCCTGCACTCAGCACCCACCTCAGTCCTGCACTCAGCACCCACCTCACTCTGCACCCACCTCAGTCCTGCACTCTGCACCCTCCTCAATCCTGCACCCACCTCAGTCCTGTACTCTGCACCCACCTCAGTCCTGCACTCAGCACCCGTCTCACTCTGCACCCACCTCAGTCCTGCACTCTGCACCCACCTCAATCCTGCACTCACCTCAGTCCTGCACCCACCTCAGTCCTGCACTCTGTACCCACCTCACCCCTGCACTCTGCACCCACCTCACTCCTGCACCCACCTCACCCCTGCACTCTGCACATAGTGCATCCCTCAATGCTAGTGCAGTTTGGCCACACCCGCAATTTGCACTGAGAGTTTATGATGTGTAGTAACCTCTAGCAACTAATCACTGAGCAATAATGATTTGCAGTAACCTCTAGAATCCAATTAGTGAGCAGTAATGATGTTCTGTAACCTCTAGCAACTAATCTGTGAGTTTTAATGATGTGTTGTGATCTCTGACAGCCAATCACAATCGCTGCCTGATCTGCTGCAGTAAACTAATTTTGAGTCTAGCTAGGGGGGGGGAGCCCAATAAAATCTTTGCCCAGGGTCCAATTAATGTTAAAGACGGCCCTGACACTGCAGGCTGCTTGCTCAGATCCATGCACAAGCAACAGCTCTACACATGCAGCAGTGTTTATACTTTGTGGCGGAGCGATAGTTCTTGGTTTAATAAACCAATTTTAGCAGTGAGCAGTATGATGTGGTTTTCTCTGAGCTGAGTGGCATGTCGTCTTTTTGAGAGGCTGGGTTAACAGCTGGCTAAGCATTTGGTTTCCACTGCCATCTTGTGACGATTAAAGATTACAACCGACTTGTCCATAAATTCAAGTTTTTACGAGAAAGTGTGGACATCTCAGTGTTCCTGCTTCTTTCCTCATGCTTGTTTGACCTTTGTTGCAAGGGTCAAACCGTAAGGTGAGAATACACCCTTGGGGGAATCGCTGAAGGTGTCATTGATTGTGGAGTCATCATTATTTTATTATTGTGATATCACTCAGCACAGACGCTTTGCCACTTTTATGTGATTATTATCACAGGACTCACATTGACAGTATTAAAAAAAAAAAATTGTTATATCATTTTGTGCATATATTTATTATTTGGCCTGTATAGTGTAGCACTTTTATTTTTCACATGATTAGACACATCTTTTGTGCTAGCAGCTGTTGCGCAAATTTTTCACATTACTACTTGTTCCAATGCAAAAACCTTTGTTTTTATTTTTTAAATGTCAAACATGTCAGCAGGTAAGCTCTATGCAGTGGTTTTGCACAGGGAAGCCCCAATCCTCTTCTTCTGGGGTCCGCCGCCGGTGCTCCCGGCCCCTCCTCTTTGGCAGGTGCGTACTCGGTCCTGAGTCCTGCTGCTGCATCCATTGACACAAACTCAGCCCTGCTCCCGTGTCACAGCATTTGATTAAGTACTATCATGCTGCCCAATGAGGAGGGAGAAAACTGTGGTATCCGCTGCGCTCATACTCGGGTAAGAAAGAGTGGGAGGGAGCTGCAGCACAGAAGGGTTTTCACCTCAATGCATGACTGCATTGAGGTGAAAAACCTTAAAGCTTTAGAACCACTTTAAGAATGCAATTATATGGTGCAGGGTGTGAGCTGGGGACAGGTAGCTGGTATATAAGCCACCCTCGGGGTAAGCAGTCTCTCAGGCACAGATACCGAATCCAGTAAGGTTGTCATAAACTGTGCAGTGGTTATTGGTGCTATTGTGACGGACTGGGGTTTATATGGTCACAAAACAGACACCCCAAAGCAAAGTACATATTCATTTATTTTATTTTATTTCTAGCAAAGAAATACCTTCCTGCTATTCTATCAAGACCCAGTAGATGGCAGAGAAGGTACACAAACAGAGTTTATATAAGGCCACCCACCATGTGACTGGAGTCAAACTATCTCCAGCCATAAAACCCAGTGGTCTTGTCTCATGCGGTTTGTGTGATTCTTTGCAGGTATGTACTCTAAATCGTTCCTAATCTGCATTAGACTATAATAGAAAGATTCTTAGACATCTGGAGCAGATGCAGGGAAAGTTCCAGCAGACTGTATGCTATAGTGTTACTGATATTATAAGTTTAGAACAGTATGTGTGAGAAACAAGAGAAAAGGGCATAAAAACATGAAAATACTGCATTAGTCAGAATAAATGTCTATTAGAAGCACTAAACCGTTCTAAATAGGAATATTGAAACCTGGTTTATACAAGTTCCATAAAGTTAGAAAAGCACATGTTGAAAACTGATATTCATAAGAAAAGCCTATATGTAAAGCCTATGCATTGCTTCATGTGCACCATCTAGTGGTTAAAAAAGAGAACTACCGAAATAATGTTTGTAGTAAAGCAGTATTGCACAGTTAAAGTGTACATCATCAGCTATAACACGGAATAACAGGAATATATATGTTATTAAAATATAACAATGTTTTTTGTGTAACTACGGTTTAAAATACTTCAGTTAAAATCTGTATTATATATTGTTAATAGTTATAAACATGTGATTATAAAAATGTAAAAGATGTATTGTTATGTAAAAGTCAAACTATCTCCAGCCATAAAACCCAGTGGTCTTGTCTCATGCTATTTGTGTGATTCTTTGCAGTCCACACCAAGCTGATCACCTTATCTCATCACGTCTACAATTATCGGCTCTCTTAATTCACATTTTGAGGCCGGTAACATTTTATCCAAGATTATTTACAGGTGCTTTACAGTTTTCTAGAAAATAATCAGGGCAAAAAACACCAAAACAAAAGCCTCATCATATCCCAGCAATAACTACACAAAAATACAGGTCCTAACAGGCTGAACAAGCCTACCACTTGTCAGCCTGCACATAAACAGCTTGTTGGCATTTACCAACCTTTCAGCTCTTTCACACAGTCCGAGAGCGCTGACTACAGATTCCAGCTGAGATTAAATTGCCAAAGGGGAGAAGAGTAAACCCTGCACTGGACCGTGGATCAGAGATCCCTAAATGTATATGAGAGGAACCTGAGAGATCTATAAATCCCAAACAGGACTTTGCTAGGCTCCCTCTGGGATGCTCTGCTACATATCCCCCTCCCCCTCTTTCAACCCCAGCGAAGCTATGAGAAGGGATGCCAGATTTACATCCCTCCCATCCACGATATCTTTCTTGACATTAGCTGGGATAAAGTGAGCAGGGGACACGGATGGCAGAACTGTTAGTGGAGAAGGAGCTTCCATAGGTAATGGCACGCTGGTTATACCTAAAGAAATAGATTGCACAGGGGCTATGGGAGCAGGTGAAACTTCTGCTCTAGCCGGGTGGGCCTCAATCACCTCCATCCTACCTTGTAGTTGTTGTACGTAAGTCGAGAGTATTTAGATCTGGATCAGTGACGTGAGCAAGGAAACATAGGTTCGACTCAAACATCAGGTGTTCGCCCTCTCGCCGAAAAGCGAACATTATGGGGCGTTTGCGGAAAATTTGAGCACCGCGGAACGCCCCATAATGCACTGCGAGATCGCAGTGCATTGCTGTATGATGATTGGCCAAAGCATGCAACTGACCTGCATGCTTTGGCCAATCACAGCAGGGGCCTGGATGGCAACCCCCCCTTTTTTTTGTAAGGGGCCCAGAGGTCCCCAAGGCCCCAGATGGTAACCCCCCTTTTTTATGTATTTTTTATATAAAAAATAAATATATATATATATATATATATATATATATATATATATATATATATATATTATTATTATTATTTTTTTGTAAGTGGCCCAGAGGCCCCCGGGGCCCCGGATGGTAACCCCCCTTTTTTATGTATTTTTTATTAAAAAAATTAAATTTATTTTATTTTATTTTTTTTATATTTCTTTTTATTTCTTTTTTGTAAGGGGCCCAGAGGTCCCCAGAGACCCAGAGGTCCCCAGGGCCCCGGATGGCAACCATCCAATTTGCATTTGGCCAATCATGACTCAGGGGGACCAAGTCCTCGCCCCACACTATATAAGGCTGCTTACACGGTGGCCGTGTGTAGTGCTGTTGGTGTGGAGAGAGAGAGATAGCTTGATTTAGATTAAGCAGGCAAGTTATTCAGTTAGTGGCAGTGTATTTTGTGTGTATGCAGGGCCGGCGCTACCACTAGGCGAAGTAGGCAGCCGCCTAGGGGCGCACTACCACCTAGGGCGCAACCACAGCCTCTGTCCTGTGTGACAGTGTGAACTAGGCTCTCCTCTCTCCTGATCGCTGGCCTGGCCCCATTCAGTGTGGCGCCACCAAATTCCGACCATGTGTAGCGCAGAGCGCCCCGCTGCGCTGTCACACCTCAGTCCTCAGACAGGTATAATCACACAGCGCCGCTCCGGGACTCCTTTGCTCCAGCCTGTCCCTCTGGTGCGGTGCTGTGTGTCTTGTGTGTGCAGCGGAGGGGCGGGGCTGAGGAGTAGCTGACTGACCTCCCGCCCAGCGAGGACTCCATGGAGCGGGTGGATGGCATTGGCAGCGGCGCGGCGCTGGCCTGGCCCTGGCGGGGACTCCGTGGAGAGGATGGATGGCGCTGGCCTGGCCCCTGAGCAGAGCCCTGATGATGGCTGACGGAGCACCAAAGCAAAGAGCAGAGGTAAGGAGGAGGAAGGATCGATCTACATGCTGTGTGAGGGGGAGGGGGGGAGTGTGTTTGAATAGTGCAGGAAGTAGGAGTCAGAGGGGGTCAGTGTATGTGTCCTGTAAGGGGGGGGGGGTCAGTGTATGTGTCCTGTAAGGGGGGGGGGGTCAGTGTATGTGTCCTGTAAGGGGGGGTCAGTGTATGTGTCCTGTAAGGGGGGGTCAGTGTATGTGTCCTGTAAGGGGGGGTCAGTGTATGTGTCCTGTAAGGGGGGGTCAGTGTATGTGTCATGTAAGGGGGGGTCAGTGTATGTGTCCTGTAAGGGGGGGTCAGTGTATGTGTCCTGTAAGGGAGGGTCAGTGTATGTGTCATGTAAGGGGATGTCACTGTATGTGTCATGTAAGGGGGGTCAGTGTATGTGTCCTGTAAGGGGGGGTCAGTTGTGGTGTCCTGTAAGGGGGGGTCAGTTGTGGTGTCCTGTAAGGGGGGGTCAGTGTATGTGTCCTGTAAGGGGGGGTCAGTGTATGTGTCCTGTAAGGGGGGGTCAGTGTATGTGTCCTGTAAGGGGGGGGTCAGTGTATGTGTCCTGTAAGGGGGGGTCAGTGTATGTGTCCTGTAAGGGGGGGTCAGTGTATGTGTCCTGTAAGGGGGGGTCAGTGTATGTGTCCTGTAAGGGGGGGTCAGTGTATGTGTCATGTAAGGGGGGGGTCAGTGTATGTGTCATGTAAGGGGGGTCAGTGTATGTGTCATGTAAGGGGGGGTCAGTGTATGTGTCATGTAAGGGGGGGGTCAGTGTATGTGTCATGTAAGGGGGGGTCAGTGTATGTGTCATGTAAGGGGGGGTCAGTGTATGTGTCATGTAAGGGGGGGTCAGTGTATGTGTCATGTAAAGGGATGTCAGTGTATGTATCAGGTAAGGGGGGGTCAGTGTATGTGTCCTGTAAGGGGATGTCAGTGTATGTGTCCTGTAAGGGGATGTCAGTGTATGTGTCCTGTAAGGGGGGTCAGTGTATGTGTCCTGTAAGGGGGGGTCAGTGTATGTGTCCTGTAAGGGGGGGTCAGTTGTGGTGTCCTGTAAGGGGGGGTCAGTGTATGTGTCCTGTAAGGGGGGGTCAGTGTATGTGTCCTGTAAGGGGGGGTCAGTGTATGTATCATGTAAGGGGGGGTCAGTGTATGTGTCCTGTAAGGGGATGTCAGTGTATGTGTCCTGTAAGGGGGGGTCAGTGTATGTGTCCTGTAAGGGGGGGTCAGTTGTGGTGTCCTGTAAGGGGGGGTCAGTGTATGTGTCCTGTAAGGGGGGGTCAGTGTATGTGTCCTGTAAGGGGGGGTCAGTGTATGTGTCCTGTAAGGGGGGTCAGTGTATGTGTCCTGTAAGGGGGGGTCAGTGTATGTGTCCTGTAAGGGGGGGTCAGTGTATGTGTCCTGTAAGGGGGGGTCAGTGTATGTATCATGTAAGGGGGGGTCAGTGTATGTGTCATGTAAGGGGGGGTCAGTGTATGTGTCATGTAAGGGGGGGTCAGTGTATGTGTCATGTAAGGGGGGGTCAGTGTATGTGTCATGTAAGGGGGGGGGTCAGTGTATGTGTCATGTAAGGGGGGGTCAGTGTATGTGTCATGTAAGGGGGGGGTCAGTGTATGTGTCATGTAAGGGGGGGGTCAGTGTATGTGTCATGTAAGGGGGGGTCAGTGTATGTGTCATGTAAGGGGGGGGTCAGTGTATGTGTCATGTAAGGGGGGGTCAGTGTATGTGTCATGTAAGGGGGGGTCAGTGTATGTGTCATGTAAGGGGGGTCAGTGTATGTGTCATGTAAGGGGATGTCAGTGTATGTATCAGGTAAGGGGGGGTCAGTGTATGTGTCCTGTAAGGGGATGTCAGTGTATGTGTCCTGTAAGGGGGGGTCAGTGTATGTGTCCTGTAAGGGGGGGTCAGTGTATGTGTCCTGTAAGGGGGGTCAGTGTATGTGTCCTGTAAGGGGGGTCAGTGTATGTGTCCTGTAAGGGGGGGTCAGTGTATGTGTCATGTAAGGGGGGGTCAGTGTATGTGTCCTGTAAGGGGGGGTCAGTGTATGTATCCTGTAAGGGGGGGGTCAGTGTATGTGTCATGTAAGGGGGGGTCAGTGTATGTGTCATGTAAGGGGGGTCAGTGTATGTGTCATGTAAGGGGGGGTCAGTGTATGTGTCATGTAAGGGGGGGTCAGTGTATGTGTCATGTAAGGGGGGGTCAGTGTATGTGTCATGTAAGGGGGGGTCAGTGTATGTGTCATGTAAGGGGGGGGTCAGTGTATGTGTCATGTAAGGGGGGGTCAGTGTATGTGTCCTGTAAGGGGGGTCAGTGTATGTGTCCTGTAAGGGGGGGTCAGTGTATGTGTCCTGTAAGGGGGGTCAGTGTATGTGTCCTGTAAGGGGGGGTCAGTGTATGTGTCCTGTAAGGGGGGGTCAGTTGTGGTGTCCTGTAAGGGGGGGTCAGTGTATGTGTCCTGTAAGGGGGGGTCAGTGTATGTGTCCTGTAAGGGGGGGTCAGTGTATGTGTCCTGTAAGGGGGGTCAGTGTATGTGTCCTGTAAGGGGGGGTCAGTGTATGTGTCCTGTAAGGGGAGTCAGTGTATGTGTCCTGTAAGGGGGGGTCAGTGTATGTGTCATGTAAGGGGGGGTCAGTGTATGTGTCCTGTAAGGGGGGGTCAGTGTATGTATCATGTAAGGGGGGGTCAGTGTATGTGTCATGTAAGGGGGGGTCAGTGTATGTGTCATGTAAGGGGGGGTCAGTGTATGTGTCATGTAAGGGGGGGTCAGTGTATGTGTCATGTAAGGGGGGGGGTCAGTGTATGTGTCATGTAAGGGGGGTCAGTGTATGTGTCATGTAAGGGGGGGTCAGTGTATGTGTCATGTAAGGGGGGGTCAGTGTATGTGTCATGTAAGGGGGGGTCAGTGTATGTGTCATGTAAGGGGATGTCAGTGTATGTATCAGGTAAGGGGGGGTCAGTGTATGTGTCCTGTAAGGGGATGTCAGTGTATGTGTCCTGTAAGGGGGGGTCAGTGTATGTGTCCTGTAAGGGGGGTCAGTGTATGTGTCCTGTAAGGGGGGTCAGTGTATGTGTCCTGTAAGGGGGGGTCAGTGTATGTGTCCTGTAAGGGGGGTCAGTGTATGTGTCCTGTAAGGGGGGGTCAGTGTATGTGTCATGTAAGGGGGGGTCAGTGTATGTGTCATGTAAGGGGGGGGGGGGTCAGTGTATGTGTCATGTAAGGGGGGGGGGTCAGTGTATGTGTCATGTAAGGGGGGGTCAGTGTATGTGTCATGTAAGGGGGGGTCAGTGTATGTGTCATGTAAGGGGATGTCAGTGTATGTATCAGGTAAGGGGGGGTCAGTGTATGTGTCCTGTAAGGGGATGTCAGTGTATGTGTCCTGTAAGGGGATGTCAGTGTATGTGTCCTGTAAGGGGGGGTCAGTGTATGTGTCCTGTAAGGGGGGTCAGTGTATGTGTCCTGTAAGGGGGGGTCAGTGTATGTGTCATGTAAGGGGGGGTCAGTGTATGTGTCCTGTAAGGGGGGGTCAGTGTATGTATCCTGTAAGGGGGGGTCAGTGTATGTGTCATGTAAGGGGGGGTCAGTGTATGTGTCATGTAAGGGGGGTCAGTGTATGTGTCATGTAAGGGGGGGTCAGTGTATGTGTCATGTAAGGGGGGGTCAGTGTATGTGTCATGTAAGGGGGGGTCAGTGTATGTGTCATGTAAGGGGATGTCAGTGTATGTGTCCTGTAAGGGGGGGTCAGTTGTGGTGTCCTGTAAGGGGGGTCAGTTGTGGTGTCCTGTAAGGGGGGGTCAGTGTATGTGTCCTGTAAGGGGGGGTCAGTGTATGTGTCCTGTAAGGGGGGGTCAGTGTATGTGTCCTGTAAGGGGGGGTCAGTGTATGTGTCCTGTAAGGGGGGGTCAGTGTATGTGTCCTGTAAGGGGGGGTCAGTGTATGTGTCCTGTAAGGGGGGGTCAGTGTATGTGTCCTGTAAGGGGGGGTCAGTGTATGTGTCCTGTAAGGGGGGGTCAGTGTATGTGTCATGTAAGGGGGGGTCAGTGTATGTGTCATGTAAGGGGGGGTCAGTGTATGTGTCATGTAAGGGGGGTCAGTGTATGTGTCATGTAAGGGGGGGTCAGTGTATGTGTCATGTAAGGGGGGGTCAGTGTATGTGTCATGTAAGGGGGGGTCAGTGTATGTGTCATGTAAGGGGGGGTCAGTGTATGTGTCATGTAAGGGGGGGTCAGTGTATGTGTCATGTAAGGGGGGGTCAGTGTATGTGTCATGTAAGGGGATGTCAGTGTATGTATCAGGTAAGGGGGGGTCAGTGTATGTGTCCTGTAAGGGGATGTCAGTGTATGTGTCCTGTAAGGGGGGGTCAGTGTATGTGTCCTGTAAGGGGGGTCAGTGTATGTGTCCTGTAAGGGGGGGTCAGTGTATGTGTCCTGTAAGGGGGGGTCAGTTGTGGTGTCCTGTAAGGGGGGGTCAGTGTATGTGTCCTGTAAGGGGGGTCAGTGTATGTGTCCTGTAAGGGGGGGTCAGTGTATGTGTCCTGTAAGGGGGGGTCAGTGTATGTGTCCTGTAAGGGGGGTCAGTGTATGTGTCCTGTAAGGGGGGGTCAGTGTATGTGTCCTGTAAGGGGGGTCAGTGTATGTGTCCTGTAAGGGGGGGTCAGTGTATGTGTCATGTAAGGGGGGGTCAGTGTATGTGTCCTGTAAGGGGGGGTCAGTGTATGTATCATGTAAGGGGGGGTCAGTGTATGTGTCATGTAAGGGGGGGTCAGTGTATGTGTCATGTAAGGGGGGTCAGTGTATGTGTCATGTAAGGGGGGGTCAGTGTATGTGTCATGTAAGGGGGGGTCAGTGTATGTGTCATGTAAGGGGGGGGTCAGTGTATGTGTCATGTAAGGGGGGGTCAGTGTATGTGTCATGTAAGGGGGGGTCAGTGTATGTGTCATGTAAGGGGATGTCAGTGTATGTATCAGGTAAGGGGGGGTCAGTGTATGTGTCCTGTAAGGGGATGTCAGTGTATGTGTCCTGTAAGGGGGGGTCAGTGTATGTGTCCTGTAAGGGGGGTCAGTGTATGTGTCCTGTAAGGGGGGGTCAGTGTATGTGTCATGTAAGGGGGGGTCAGTGTATGTGTCATGTAAGGGGGGGGGGTCAGTGTATGTGTCATGTAAGGGGATGTCAGTGTATGTATCAGGTAAGGGGGGGTCAGTGTATGTGTCCTGTAAGGGGATGTCAGTGTATGTGTCCTGTAAGGGGGGGTCAGTGTATGTGTCCTGTAAGGGGGGTCAGTGTATGTGTCCTGTAAGGGGGGTCAGTGTATGTGTCATGTAAGGGGGGGTCAGTGTATGTGTCCTGTAAGGGGGGGTCAGTGTATGTATCCTGTAAGGGGGGGTCAGTGTATGTGTCATGTAAGGGGGGGTCAGTGTATGTGTCATGTAAGGGGGGTCAGTGTATGTGTCATGTAAGGGGGGGTCAGTGTATGTGTCATGTAAGGGGGGGTCAGTGTATGTGTCATGTAAGGGGGGGTCAGTGTATGTGTCATGTAAGGGGATGTCAGTGTATGTGTCCTGTAAGGGGGGGTCAGTTGTGGTGTCCTGTAAGGGGGGTCAGTTGTGGTGTCCTGTAAGGGGGGGTCAGTGTATGTGTCCTGTAAGGGGGGGTCAGTGTATGTGTCCTGTAAGGGGGGGTCAGTGTATGTGTCCTGTAAGGGGGGGTCAGTGTATGTGTCCTGTAAGGGAGGGTCAGTGTATGTGTCATGTAAGGGGATGTCACTGTATGTGTCATGTAAGGGGATGTCACTGTATGTGTCCTGTAAGGGGGGGTCAGTTGTGGTGTCCTGTAAGGGGGGGTCAGTTGTGGTGTCCTGTAAGGGGGGGTCAGTGTATGTGTCCTGTAAGGGGGGGTCAGTGTATGTGTCCTGTAAGGGGGGGTCAGTGTATGTGTCATGTAAGGGGGGGTCAGTGTATGTGTCATGTAAGGGGGGGTCAGTGTATGTGTCCTGTAAGGGGGGGTCAGTGTATGTGTCCTGTAAGGGGGGGTCAGTGTATGTATCATGTAAGGGGGGGTCAGTGTATGTGTCATGTAAGGGGGGGGTCAGTGTATGTGTCATGTAAGGGGGGTCAGTGTATGTGTCATGTAAGGGGGGGTCAGTGTATGTGTCATGTAAGGGGGGGGGTCAGTGTATGTGTCATGTAAGGGGGGGTCAGTGTATGTGTCATGTAAGGGGGGGTCAGTGTATGTGTCATGTAAGGGGGGGTCAGTGTATGTGTCATGTAAGGGGGGGTCAGTGTATGTGTCATGTAAGGGGGGGTCAGTGTATGTGTCATGTAAGGGGATGTCAGTGTATGTATCAGGTAAGGGGGGGTCAGTGTATGTGTCCTGTAAGGGGATGTCAGTGTATGTGTCCTGTAAGGGGGGGTCAGTGTATGTGTCCTGTAAGGGGGGTCAGTGTATGTGTCCTGTAAGGGGGGGTCAGTGTATGTGTCATGTAAGGGGGGGTCAGTGTATGTGTCATGTAAGGGGGGGGGGGGTCAGTGTATGTGTCATGTAAGGGGATGTCAGTGTATGTATCAGGTAAGGGGGGGTCAGTGTATGTGTCCTGTAAGGGGATGTCAGTGTATGTGTCCTGTAAGGGGGGGTCAGTGTATGTGTCCTGTAAGGGGGGTCAGTGTATGTGTCATGTAAGGGGGGGTCAGTGTATGTGTCATGTAAGGGGGGGTCAGTGTATGTGTCATGTAAGGGGGGGGTCAGTGTATGTGTCATGTAAGGGGATGTCAGTGTATGTATCAGGTAAGGGGGGGTCAGTGTATGTGTCCTGTAAGGGGATGTCAGTGTATGTGTCCTGTAAGGGGGGGTCAGTGTATGTGTCCTGTAAGGGGGGTCAGTGTATGTGTCCTGTAAGGGGATGTCAGTGTATGTGTCCTGTAAGGGGGGGTCAGTGTATGTGTCCTGTAAGGGGGGGTCAGTGTATGTGTCCTGTAAGGGAGTGTCAGTGTATGTGTCCTGTAAGGGGGGGGTCAGTGTATGTATCCTGTAAGGGGGGGTCAGTGTATGTGTCATGTAAGGGGGGTCAGTGTATGTGTCATGTAAGGGGGGTCAGTGTATGTGTCATGTAAGGGGGGGGTCAGTGTATGTGTCAGGTAAGGGGATGTCAGTGTATGTATCAGGTAAGGGGGGTCAGTGTATGTGTCCTGTAAGGGGATGTCAGTGTATGTGTCCTGTAAGGGGGGGTCAGTGTATGTGTCCTGTAAGGGAGGGTCAGTGTATGTGTCATGTAAGGGGATGTCACTGTATGTGTCATGTAAGGGGATGTCACTGTATGTGTCCTGTAAGGGGGGGTCAGTTGTGGTGTCCTGTAAGGGGGGGTCAGTGTATGTGTCCTGTAAGGGGGGGTCAGTGTATGTGTCCTGTAAGGGGGGGTCAGTGTATGTGTCATGTAAGGGGATGTCACTGTATGTGTCATGTAAGGGGATGTCACTGTATGTGTCCTGTAAGGGGGGGTCAGTTGTGGTGTCCTGTAAGGGGGGGTCAATGTATGTGTCCTGTAAGGGGGGGTCAATGTATGTGTCCTGTAAGGGGGGGTCAGTGTATGTGTCCTGTAAGGGGGGGTCAGTGTATGTGTCATGTAAGGGGGGGTCAGTGTATGTGTCCTGTAAGGGGGGGTCAGTGTATGTGTCCTGTAAGGGGGGGTCAGTGTATGTGTCATGTAAGGGGGGGTCAGTGTATGTGTCCTGTAAGGGGGGGTCAGTGTATGTATCATGTAAGGGGGGGTCAGTGTATGTGTCATGTAAGGGGGGGTCAGTGTATGTGTCATGTAAGGGGGGTCAGTGTATGTGTCATGTAAGGGGGGGTCAGTGTATGTGTCATGTAAGGGGGGGGTCAGTGTATGTGTCATGTAAGGGAGGGTCAGTGTATGTGTCCTGTAAGGGAGGGTCAGTGTATGTGTCATGTAAGGGGATGTCACTGTATGTGTCATGTAAGGGGATGTCACTGTATGTGTCCTGTAAGGGGTGGTCAGTTGTGGTGTCCTGTAAGGGGGGGGTCAGTGTATGTGTCCTGTAAGGGGGGGGTCAATGTATGTGTCCTGTAAGGGGGGGTCAGTGTATGTGTCATGTAAGGGGGGTCAGTGTATGTGTCATGTAAGGGGGGTCAGTGTATGTGTCATGTAAGGGGGGGTCAGTGTATGTGTCAGGTAAGGGGATGTCAGTGTATGTATCAGGTAAGGGGGGTCAGTGTATGTGTCCTGTAAGGGGATGTCAGTGTATGTGTCCTGTAAGGGGGGGTCAGTTGTGTTGTCCTGTAAGGGGGGGGTCAGTGTATGTGTCCTGTAAGGGGGGGTCAGTGTATGTATCAGGTAAGGGGGGGTCAGTGTATGTGTCCTGTAAGGGGATGTCAGTGTATGTGTCCTGTAAGGGGATGTCAGTGTATGAGTCCTGTAAGGGGATGTCAGTGTATGTTTCATGTAAGGGGATGTCAGTGTTTATGCTTCATGTAAGGGGATGTCAGTGTATGTGTCCTGTAAGGGGGGGTCAGTGTATGTTTCATGTAAGGGGATGTCAGTGTATGTGTCATGTAAGGGGATGTCAGTGTATGAGTCCTGTAAGGGGATGTCAGTGTATGTTTCATGTAAGGGGATGTCAGTGTATGTGTCCTGTAAGGGGATGTCAGTGTATGTGTCCTGTAAGGGGGGGTCAGTGTATGTGTCCTGTAAGGGGGGGTCAGTGTATGTGTCCTGTAAGGGAGGGTCAGTGTATGTGTCATGTAAGGGGATGTCACTGTATGTGTCATGTAAGGGGATGTCACTGTATGTGTCCTGTAAGGGGGGGTCAGTTGTGTTGTCCTGTAAGGGGGGGTCAGTGTATGTGTCCTGTAAGGGGGGGTCAGTGTATGTGTCATGTAAGGGGGGGTCAGTGTATGTGTCCTGTAAGGGGATGTCAGTGTATGTGTCATGTAAGGGGATGTCAGTGTATGTGTCCTGTAAGGGGATGTCAGTGTATGAGTCCTGTAAGGGGATGTCAGTGTATGTTTCATGTAAGGGGATGTCACTGTATGTGTCATGTAAGGGGATGTCACTGTATGTGTCCTGTAAGGGGGGGTCAGTTGTGTTGTCCTGTAAGGGGGGGTCAGTGTATGTGTCATGTAAGGGGATGTCAGTGTATGTGTCCTGTAAGGGGATGTCAGTGTATGAGTCCTGTAAGGGGATGTCAGTGTACGTTTCATGTAAGGGGATGTCAGTGTATGTGTCCTGTAAGGGAGGGTCAGTGTATGTGTCCTGTAAGGGAGGGTCAGTGTATGTGTCATGTAAGGGGATGTCACTGTATGTGTCATGTAAGGGGATGTCACTGTATGTGTCCTGTAAGGGGGGGTCAGTTGTGTTGTCCTGTAAGGGGGGGTCAGTGTATGTGTCATGTAAGGGGGGGTCAGTGTATATATCATGTAAGGGGGGGGTCAGTGTATGTGTCATGTAAGGGGGGTCAGTGTATGTGTCATGTAAGGGGGGTCAGTGTATGTGTCATGTAAGGGGGGGTCAGTGTATGTGTCATGTAAGGGGGGGTCAGTGTATGTGTCATGTAAGGGGGGGTCAGTGTATGTGTCATGTAAGGGGGGGTCAGTGTATGTGTCATGTAAGGGGGGGTCAGTGTATGTGTCATGTAAGGGGATGTCAGTGTATGTATCAGGTAAGGGGGGGTCAGTGTATGTGTCATGTAAGGGGGGGTCAGTGTATGTGTCATGTAAGGGGGGGTCAGTGTATGTGTCATGTAAGGGGATGTCAGTGTATGTATCAGGTAAGGGGGGGGTCAGTGTATGTGTCCTGTAAGGGGATGTCAGTGTATGTGTCCTGTAAGGGGGGGTCAGTGTATGTGTCCTGTAAGGGGGGTCAGTGTATGTGTCCTGTAAGGGGGGGTCAGTGTATGTGTCCTGTAAGGGGGGGTCAGTGTATGTGTCCTGTAAGGGGGGGTCAGTGTATGTGTCCTGTAAGGGCATGTCAGTGTATGTGTCCTGTAAGGGGATGTCAGTGTATGTGTCCTGTAAGGGGATGTCAGTGTATGTGTCCTGTAAGGGGATGTCAGTGTATGTGTCCTGTAAGGGGGGGTCAGTTGTGGTGTCCTGTAAGGGGGGGTCAGTGTATGTGTCCTGTAAGGGGGGGTCAGTGTATGTGTCCTGTAAGGGGGGGTCAGTGTATGTGTCATGTAAGGGGATGTCACTGTATGTGTCATGTAAGGGGATGTCACTGTATGTGTCCTGTAAGGGGGGGTCAGTTGTGGTGTCCTGTAAGGGGGGGTCAATGTATGTGTCCTGTAAGGGGGGGTCAGTGTATGTGTCCTGTAAGGGGGGGTCAGTGTATGTGTCATGTAAGGGGGGGTCAGTGTATGTGTCATGTAAGGGGGGGGTCAGTGTATGTGTCCTGTAAGGGGGGGTCAGTGCATGTGTCCTGTAAGGGGGGGTCAGTGTATGTGTCCTGTAAGGGGGGGTCAGTGTATGTGTCCTGTAAGGGGGGGTCAGTGTATGTATCATGTAAGGGGGGGTCAGTGTATGTGTCATGTAAGGGGGGGTCAGTGTATGTGTCATGTAAGGGGGGTCAGTGTATGTGTCATGTAAGGGGGGGTCAGTGTATGTGTCATGAAAGGGGGGTCAGTGTATGTGTCATGTAAGGGGATGTCAGTGTATGTATCAGGTAAGGGGGGGTCAGTGTATGTGTCCTGTAAGGGGATGTCAGTGTATGTGTCCTGTAAGGGGGGGTCAGTGTATGTGTCCTGTAAGGGGGGGTCAGTGTATGTGTCCTGTAAGGGGATGTCAGTGTATGTGTCCTGTAAGGGGGGGTCAGTGTATGTGTCCTGTAAGGGGGGGTCAGTTGTGGTGTCCTGTAAGGGGGGGGTCAGTGTATGTGTCCTGTAAGGGGGGGTCAGTGTATGTGTCCTGTAAGGGGGGGTCAGTGTATGTGTCCTGTAAGGGGGGGGTCAGTGTATGTGTCATGTAAGGGGGGGTCAGTGTATGTGTCATGTAAGGGGGGGTCAGTGTATGTGTCAGGTAAGGGGGGGTCAGTGTATGTGTCCTGTAAGGGGATGTCAGTGTATGTGTCCTGTAAGGGGGGGTCAGTGTATGTGTCCTGTAAGGGAGGGTCAGTGTATGTGTCATGTAAGGGGATGTCACTGTATGTGTCATGTAAGGGGATGTCACTGTATGTGTCCTGTAAGGGGGGGTCAGTTGTGGTGTCCTGTAAGGGGGGGTCAGTGTATGTGTCCTGTAAGGGGGGGTCAGTGTATGTGTCCTGTAAGGGGGGGTCAGTGTATGTGTCATGTAAGGGGATGTCACTGTATGTGTCATGTAAGGGGATGTCACTGTATGTGTCCTGTAAGGGGGGGTCAGTTGTGGTGTCCTGTAAGGGGGGGTCAGTGTATGTGTCCTGTAGGGGGGGGTCAGTGTATGTGTCCTGTAAGGGGGGGTCAGTGTATGTGTCATGTAAGGGGGGGTCAGTGTATGTGTCCTGTAAGGGGGGTCAGTGTATGTGTCATGTAAGGGGGGGTCAGTGTATGTGTCCTGTAAGGGGGGGTCAGTGTATGTATCATGTAAGGGGGGGTCAGTGTATGTGTCATGTAAGGGGGGGTCAGTGTATGTGTCAGGTAAGGGGATGTCAGTGTATGTGTCATGTAAGGGGGGGTCAGTGTATGTGTCATGTAAGGGGGGGTCAGTGTATGTGTCATGTAAGGGGGGGGTCAGTGTATGTGTCATGTAAGGGGATGTCAGTGTATGTATCAGGTAAGGGGGGGTCAGTGTATGTGTCCTGTAAGGGGGGGTCAGTGTATGTGTCATGTAAGGGGATGTCAGTGTATGTATCAGGTAAGGGGGGGTCAGTGTATGTGTCCTGTAAGGGGATGTCAGTGTATGTGTCCTGTAAGGGGGGGTCAGTGTATGTGTCCTGTAAGGGGGGTCAGTGTATGTGTCCTGTAAGGGGATGTCAGTGTATGTGTCCTGTAAGGGGGGGTCAGTTGTGGTGTCCTGTAAGGGGGGGTCAGTGTATGTGTCCTGTAAGGGGGGGTCAGTGTATGTGTCCTGTAAGGGGGGGTCAGTGTATGTGTCCTGTAAGGGGGGGTCAGTGTATGTGTCCTGTAAGGGGGGGTCAGTGTATGTGTCCTGTAAGGGGGGGTCAGTGTATGTGTCCTGTAAGGGGGGGTCAGTGTATGTGTCATGTAAGGGGGGGTCAGTGTATGTGTCCTGTAAGGGGGTCAGTGTATGTGTCATGTAAGGGGGATGTCAGTGTATGTATCAGGGGATGTCAGTGTATGTATCAGGTAAGGGGGGGGTCAGTGTATGTGTCCTGTAAGGGGATGTCAGTGTATGTGTCCTGTAAGGGGGGGTCAGTGTATGTGTCCTGTAAGGGGGGTCAGTGTATGTGTCCTGTAAGGGGCGGTCAGTGTATGTGTCCTGTAAGGGGGGGGTCAGTGTATGTGTCAGGTAAGGGGGGGGTCAGTGTATGTGTCAGGTAAGGGGGGGGGG